>CM074576.1:83803775-85259609 GCA_037305975.1 Chrysolophus pictus
CATATTAAACTTTTCTCTGTGAGCCTGTTTTTTTCTCTACAAAAAAATAATGTATTTGCAGAATGATGCTTCAAATCAAATTAAGCCATTTTGGTGAGGCAGTGGCACAGGCTGCCCAGGGAGGTGGTGAAGTTACCGTCCCTGGAGGTGTTCAGGAACCGTGTGGATGTGGCACTGAGGGACGTGGGCAGTAGGCATGGTGTGATGGGCTGCTGGTTTGGCTAGGTGATCTTAGAGGTCTTTTCCAACCTTAATGATTCTATGATTTTCCATTTTAAGTTGAATTGGAGAAATGGATCCTGGCAGAGCACTTGCACTCACCAGGAAGACTTGAATACCCACGAAACTGGAGAAAGAGGATGTTGCAGGAAAGTAATTAAGATGCTCACTTGTTAGTCTATGTACTGGTGGCTCAGGCACCAGTTCTCCATGTGCTGCTGTAGATAGTACTGAGGGGACAGTGAAGGAGGCAGACGGGTTGACAAATGGCTTTCTGCAGTGCAGATGAGACTGGGAAGGATATCTTTTCCTCTGTAGTTTTATGAGCAGTGTCTAAGGTAATGTCTATGACTTGTGATCTACTCTTTTGCCTCTAATCTCCTTGAATCTTATTTGAAATGCCCAAAAAATATATATTTTTTGGGGCTAAAAAAAGAGAATGTATCAATTTAGAGCGTTTTTCCTTCAAGCTTTAACACCACACTGAAAAAATGATTTCTATTGCAAGCCAAGTCCCACGTTTTCCTGCTATGTGTGCAGACTATGCTTCAATACTAAGTTGTCAGATTCCATGGGACCCTGTCACCCTCCACTTACCTCCTATTGATTTTGAAGCTGGGAGCTGCTGTATGAAACTGATAGGCTGACTGGGTGTTAGCTTGGGTCTTGAGGCAATTCAAGGGTAAAATGATCCAATGCGACAGTATCTGAGAACTCAGCATCCAGAGTATTACAATTCCTGACTAATTGCCAGTGCCAGGAAACTGGCCTTCTGTCAATCATTGCCACGGAGCAGGCTGACACGGTGTAGCAACGCACACACAACTACCTAATCTGTAGCTTGCAGCAGACTTAATGACCGTAAAGAAGATTTCAGAAAGAAAAAAACAAGGCAGCATCAATGGAAAAGGATAGATAATAGCCGATTCAACCGGGCTTCATTAGTGGAGAAGGATGGCTAGCCCTGCAATGAAAAGAGGCTCTGATATTTTCTGGAGCTGGAGTTGTTTTGATCTTAAGCATGTCTTGAGATTTTGGGTTGCTTTCTTAATATTAAAATGATTTTTAAAATTCCTTTTTTTTTCTTTTTCTTTTTCTTTTTTTTTTTTCAATACACAGGCTTCCCCAGTATGCAGCCTACTTCCTGCACCTGGACACAGCACAAAGATGTTATGGCTCTCAGGAAACAGCACATTTGTCAGCACGCAGCCCCTGGCTGAACAAAGGGCTGGATTCATTAATGCAATATCAGACAGGAAAATGTCCCTCCCCAGCCCTTCCCCGCCTTCTGACTCAATCTGGTGAAACAACAACAACAAAAAAAAAGAATTGTCATTGGGCTTTGCAGCCTTTGAGGCTCCTCAGCAGATCAATACGTCTTGGACATGTTGATGGCCCCTAATTTGAACAGAACTGCACAGAATCACAAGAATTTGAGCTTAAATTGCGAGCCACGTTTTTTTTTTTTATTCTTAATAAGGAGAAATAATACCAAACTGCTACCAAAGGAGAGATGAGAGCGGGTTCCTGCAGCAGGGAGAAGCGTGCTGTGCTTTGCAGCCCACTCTGACTCGACGTGCACCATTTCCAGCTCTCCCTCGCCCCCAGAAGCACGCACCCTTCTGACAGCAGCGTGGTGTTCGTTAGCGCTGTTTGCTCTGCCTGACATGACATTTAAAAGCCCGAGACCTGTACTGCATTTATTAGACACTGTCATATTCAGCAAAACATTTAAGTAGCTATTCAGCTGGAGGCACCTAAGTAGTCCCAATGTCAACAACAGGACTTCTCAAATGCTTCAATGTATGCATGTGTCGAAGTACCTTGCTGAATCAGGGCTTCAGCTGTTGAACTGGAGAGATCGCTCCCTCCTTTACCTACAGAGCCCCACAAGCACACGTGCCTCACAACATCGTTTGAGTTAATTGGGTAAAATTGTACGTGCTCAGTGACCTCAGAGAGTTCTGTGAACAAAAACACCAGTGCCACCCTGCATGCTTATTTCTGGGATTAGTCACAGCCATCTGCATGAGATGTGGACGTGTCACCCAGAATCACAGTATCACAGAATCGCCAGGGTTGGAAGGGACCTCAAGGATCATGAATCTCCAACCTCCCTGCCACATGCAGGGCCACCAACCTTCCCACCTAATGCTAGACCCTGTGCTCTGTACTCTGTCCCGGGTGCTGGCACATCCCCACACCCCGCGGGTGTCACACTGTGACAGAGCAGACTGACAGCTTTGGTGCTGCCATTTTTAATGTGTTTCCTTACATCCCTCTTTCACAGATTAATAATTTCCGCTGGGCTGGAATACTGTCAGGCTGGCATCAGATAACTTCCCAGACAGTGCTATACCTGGCATTGCCTATTTTATCTAATAAAGACTTTGCTATCTCTGGTCTATTGCTTGTAATTTACCCTTCATAAACTGATTTGCCAACACAGTCAGTTGTAGAGACAAAAAATAAGATGCTGACGTACCCTGAGACTCCTTTCAGCTCATTTAAACCATCCCTTCTCAAAACAGGATAAAGAGAGGGAAAAACATTTTGTCAATTAGAAACTAAATTTCAGCTTGCCATGTGCCTACTCTTTCAGAACTGTGACAAGAAGCAATGCTTTGGCCATTTGCACACTGACAGAAGAGAAACACTTTGAGTCTGGAGATGTGGCACTGAGGGCCATGGTTAGTGGGCATAGTGGTGATGGGTTGATAGTTGGACTAGATGATCCTAGCGCTCTTTTCCAACCTTAATGATTCTATGAAATGGAGTTTGATATTAGCCTTATTTTGTTTTACAGGAGGAGTGTAACACTCAACCTGGTAGCACCCTCCCTCTGCCCATCCACTGCATACCACTGCCACAATCCTGCAAATGCCAATGCATGCAGAGACCCCACTGAGGTGAGCAGGCAGGAGCTGTGAGCTGCAGTGCTCATGGACACATCTGCACGACCGGTACATAGAATTCCTGGGTCCTCAGAACTGGGAAGAACAAGCAGTGGCTCCTAGCAGTCCAATAAAAGTGCACCATATTCCCCAGACCTGCTAACTGTGCTAATTGTGCTTCGATAATTGCCTCTCTAATCCAGTTCAATAACAACAAAATGTTTCAGGAGTTTCCTCGGCAGCAGACTTGATAAAAGGTGTTGCCAAGACATGCTGGAGAAGAAAAGAAAATTATACCATCTAACCTGTGGGAGAAATAGGGGTGAGACTTGTTAATTTTGGATAATGTCTACGCTCTTCTGCTGGCACAGTTTTAAACTACAATCCTATAATGGATCTCCTCCTACTTTTAAGGCAATGATAAGAAAATTGTCTACAAAATGGTAATGCCCTTGTTGGCTCTGAATGTACCTTTTGAGTCGCGTCTGTTGAATTTAATGAAAAAATAAAGCTAACACTGCCATGTTCCCATCCCAGTAATAGCATCCCATGTTTGGATAATGAAGGAATTGTTCTGGGGCAGAGCTCAGCAGCCAGACAGGGCAGAGCAGGGTGGCGAAGCACCAGACCATGTGTGGGTCCCAGGCTGATACATCCGTGGCTCTTGTCACACTAGAAAGCCAAGGGCTGAATACAGATTGCTGTACAAAAGGTTGAAGCCACCTGAAAACATTTTTAAACCCTAAAATTTGAGGGGTTACATTTGTATTTCAGTTTGTGTTTCTTCAGCACACAGCACAGGCATTAGAGGAAGTGGAGATGCTCAGGTGAAAGTAAATAAATACCTTTTGTTTCCTAATGACAACATGTTTGACATGTATTTGACAACTGGATTGAGCCTTTAAAGTCATAACATGTTACCTGAAGATATGGCTTGATTACAGCCTAGACATGAATGTATAATGCCGATTTTTGAAGAGCCAATTAGATGCAGTATTTCATGTCGCAGTTCCATGAAGAGTGAAATTATACCAGTGTATGTTGTATGTTAATTACTTCAAATTTTAGAAGCCATTTCTTAGTATGATGGCAGCAGTAAGAAGGACTTGACTGAGAACATTTTGCCTTGCTTGAGGCTAACCATTGTCTGATAACTAGTTTGAACTTTGCCCTCCCAACCCGCCCTCCCAACCGCACACCTCCGTGATGTCAACCCTAAGCATGCCCTGCTATCCCTCTTTACATGACAGGATCTTCTAGAGTCACAGAATCATTAAGGTTAGAAAAGGCCACTAAGATCACCTAGCCTAACCAGCAGCCCATCACACCATGCCCACTGCCCACGTCCCTCAGTGCCACGTCAACATGGCTCTTGAACACCTCCAGTGACGGTGACTGCCCCACCTCCCTGAGCAGCCTGTGCCACTGCATCACTGCTCTTTCTGAGAAGAAATGGTTCCTAATATCCAACTTGAACCTCCTCTGCCCAGCTTGAGGCCATTACTTCTCTGGTCCCTGCTAGAGGTGGACACTGCTATGCCTCACAGGTAACACCACAGGTAACACTGGCCTGCAGAACTTCAGGCACTTGATCCTGCAGCTCTTGCTTAAGCAAAGCTTCCATTCCACTGCATGGGCATTTTGCTTGAATTCACAGCAGCTCAGTCAAACCCTTCAGAGATCAGATTGAGAAACATTAGTGGAGGAAAGCGAGGCTGCTAACACATCAGGCCCTCCATATTCTACCACCCATCAGAGCCTGGTGATGTTTTTATCAGCATTAAATCACATCATTATTAATTCTGCTCTCAGATGATATGCACAATTTGGAAGTTTTCTCAATGCAGGGCAGTAAGGCAACACTGCAAGGGAATAAGAAATAATAATAATTTCCAGTACCTTAAAGTTCCAGAGAGAAACAATAAAAGTTACAGCAAAAAGATCAGTGCAAAACCCAGAAGATTCCTTACTGCAGCTGGGATATGGCCCTTTGTACAGAAATCAAATATTCACTCAGAGAAAGATTAATTAAAAGCATTGCTGGTGTATGCATCCTTTGTAACCTGTTTGGCTTGCTGCTGCCTGAGATTATTCATGCTCCAATGATGAGTGACTTCAGTCAGTTCTTCAGAGAAATTCCACTCAAAGTACTTTTTGCTGGGTAATGATTCTCAGGTTAAACTGAAAAGCATGACGCCTGTCTCACTTTTACAGGAGTGGTCAGTGACCTTTTTCAAAGGTGTTTTCTAAAGGCTGGGTGAACTTTAGCAGACACGTGACGTGAATATGTAGGACCAGTCATACACAGCAGTTAGGGAGGAGGTGAGCATTAAAAGATACATGACAGGGGAAGAAATCCCCTGCTGAACACGTTCACTGGAGATAACATTCTACTCATTCTGTGGCAAAAACAGTAAAGGCAATTAGGGGAAGGAAAAGTTCCTCCGCGTGCTTCACTGCAGACACCTCCACACGAGCACTTGCAGGGCTGTGTTTTCCATCACCAGTTTGGCAAATGCAGGGACGTCCCTTGTGCAGATGCTGGTGAAAACCCTCTGTAGGCAAACCTCAGGGCTTTCTCTGAATGAATGTACATGAGTAACTTTTTGGACAGCTGGTGGCTCGAGTGAAGTTGACCTAGTCAGAATTTCCAGCATGGCTAGGAACAGCAGCTAAATGGGGAAAAACACAGCCTGCACACAGAAACGTGATGGTGATCCTCCATGACCCTTCCAGTGATAACCTAATAGAAATCACAAAATACGTAAACCTGTAAACTTCTGTGCTGGGATTTCTCCCTCCTAGAGCTCTTCCATAAATCGTGTGTGCTGCCGCAACTGTGCAGCCCTAATGCCTCCATTGGTCAGGCAGGACTTACCCATTTCCCTTTTCTACATTTCCACAGCATTTTTGCATTTTTATGGGATGTCAGCACAATCGCAGTGTTTGCTTAAAGCTGAGCACGTGCAACAAGGCTGCCACTCACAGCGGACAACTAGCTGGGAGCAGCAGGGAACCTGTCACACTGGGGACATAGGAGCTGCTACCACCAGGCACTGCGAGGCACCTGTCTCAGAGCCCAAGTTTTACACCCCTTGCACATGCATATGTATTTTATCTCATTATTGGCGTCAGCTGTACTTATTGTTACCAATTTGTGACCCGACGCTATTTTTCTAGCCAGTCTCAGTGGAACAGGCTGGTGTGCAGTGCAATATTTGCATGTCGGCTGGCCTTTCTTGGTATACATGTTGTTAATACGCACATAAACAGGATGCCATTCATATTTAAACAGCCCTTTCTGCATCTGATGGCATCGCAGTCGAGGGGATGGAAACGTTCTCTCTGATTTGTATCACTTATCTCAGCAGAGATTGTTTCCTTCGCATGCTCTGACTTCTTTAGGGCTGCCGCTGTAAGGCGGTTAGAGTCACACAGGACGAGAGGCAGGCACTCATAACCCCCACTCCCCCCACAGAAGCCTAAGCTTCAACCTTGCAGCTGATCTTTGCAATTGTTCACCCCCTCCTTTCTCCAGCCTAATGTGCTGCCTTTATACTTCAGCTCTCCCCTCCGTTTTCATTTGCATATATTCAAGGCCCTAAAGAAAAACAGCTCTGCATTAAAAGGCCATTATAGAAATATATGCTATTTAAACAACAATGGAGCATGCTTTCCATTGGGAGGAATTTAAAAAAAAAAAAAGAAAAAAAAAAAAAAAAAAGAGGCGGATATTTTAATTCCAAATAAGACTAAAAAGGATGTCACATGTTGTTCAGGGTGCTTTGGCTTGCAGAATTCGTCCTTGCTAATGCCTGCAATTTGTCGTGGCTCTCGCTGCAGTAGTGCTCTGCCTTTTGCTGTATGTTCAGACATGCAGAGAACCTGATGCCTCCACGTGCTGCACCCCCGCAGCTCTGTGTTCCTGTGCTGTGGGTGTGCGAGGCGGTGCAACCTACACTGGGCAGCGTGCCATATGTTACACTGACTTCTGCAGGCTGCTGGAACCAGCAGGGCCAACCCCGGCAGCAACAAGCTTTCATTCCTGGAAGTCAGTGCTGCATCCAGCGGGATGCTTCTCTTCTGCCTGCAGGAGATAAGGCACCGTAGGGGGTTGCACTTGCTAAACTTCTGTTGAAATGGCAGGAACAATGGATTTGTCCACTCTTTTATACAGACTTACTGTGTTCAGTTTTGGGCCCTCACTGCAAGAATGACACGGGGGCCTTGGAGTGTGTCCAGAGAAGGGCAATGACACTGTGAGGGGTCTGGAGCACAAGTCTTATGGAGAGCGGCTGAGGGAACTGTTCAGTCTGGTTGATTGTTCAATCTGGAGAAAAGGAGGCTCAGGGGAGACCTTATTGCTCTCTACAACCACCTGAAAGGAGGATGTGGTGAGGTAGAAGTCGGCCTCTTCTCCCAGGTGACAGTGATAGAATGAGAGGGAATGGCCTCAAGTTGTGCCAGGAGAGGTTCAGGTTGGATATTAGATACAATTTCTCCTCAGAAAGAGCAGTGAGGCAGTGGCACAGGCTGCCCAGGGAGGTGGTGAAGTTATCATCCCTGGAGGTGTTCAGGATCTATGTGGATGTGGCACTGAGGGATATGGGCAGTTGGTGGTTGGCCTAGCTGCTAACTTCTGGTAAAAGCTCCTGGTCATTATAAAATAAAAAATATTCAAGTTATTAAAGGTAAATTAGTTCCTCTCCATAAACATAGGTTCTTTATATCCTAAGGAATCAGCCTCTGCGTTAATCTTCTAGGAGAAACATAGCATTTGTACCATAAAGCCCATAAATATAAAGCCCATTTGGAGGACTTTATATTCTTTATATTCCTATTCTATAGGAATCTTATGATTTGACATGGGTCAAAATCCAGACTTACCCAATAATGTGTAAGAAGAATGAAATATCACAGAAACTTTCCTATAAAATGGTACAGTCCATTGTGAGAGCAACTGTGGTCAGAATCTTAATGACGATTTGATTTTAATGTATTGGAAATGATAGTCCAGGAGGATTTGTAACCTTGGGCAGTTAAGAAAAATGTCTCTGGGTGTATCTCTGCATTTTTATGCATCTAAACACTTTCAGGGAATAGGCTCTCAATGCACATAAAGCTCATACAAACGAGCATCTGTGTCACTTGTGTCATGGGTTTCAGAGTAACTTAATGCAAGAAACATTAGGACTCTATCACATGCTGTTAAGAAACGGAACAATGGAGTTGAAATGGGTGAAGATGATTCAGTTCAATCTGAGGAGAGTAGCTTTGTATTCCCCATCAGTTGAACAATCCTTTCATCTTTCAAGGAAATTGTATCTGTAATTCATTGGGACAAAGTTAGCAACTTCTCTTTTTATCTAAGTCCTATTGCTGGTGCTTGTCACAGCCATTCAAGGACCTCCTGGGAATC
Organism: Chrysolophus pictus; assembly: GCA_037305975.1. Lineage (NCBI taxonomy): Eukaryota > Metazoa > Chordata > Aves > Galliformes > Phasianidae > Chrysolophus > Chrysolophus pictus. The sequence continues at coordinate 83,812,308 of CM074576.1, forward strand.
CAAAGGGACAGCTGCATCCTCCTCTCTCAGCCAGCAAAACTCTGGGTATCATTAACAACCTGTAAATTAGTAGTGAATTTTTGAGAGAGTAAACATACTCCAGCAGGAAACCATGGATGAAGAGACAGGATACACAGTTCAGCTCAAAGTCCTGCCTGTGAATGGAAGGTTGTGACGTTTTCCAGTTCAAAATCAGACACTCGTAAGTTTGCTGCAGCAAGGTGCCCGTGATCATTTTGGTCCATGGAATCAACAGCCGGATTTCACAGAAGTCCATGACTTCTTATTACCACCTTGAGGAAGCAGGAAGCCCCTCCTAGTAAAATAGTGGCTTGGTAGTGCTTCCCTGGAGCTTCCACAGGAGCATCTTACCCCATGCCAGATCACTCTCTTTCCAGCAGCATTTACCTACTTGATAAACTTGTTGCCCTCTTTGTTGTCACTCAAAATCTATGCTTTTCTTTTGCCTCCTGGGTCACTTCCCCCAGCCTCAGCTGAACAGGGTTCCACTTGAGAGACCTTCAGTGGATATCGTTGTAATTATAGCCTTTTCCTCCTGACCCTTTTTTCTCATGTTGTATTGCAGACTAACAATGTTTACTCTTTCCTTAGCAGCTGAGCAAGCTGATGAGCTCAGTGTAAAAGGAGAGGGTCTTCTCAGCGTAACTCAGCTAGCAGGGGTCCTGGAGGTAATAAGAAGGATGAAGAAGGTTTTGCCCCTTCTCCAAAGCGAAAGCTAATTGAAAACCAGTTATTTTCATGCTATTAAAGAAACTCAATCAGTAACAGGCAAGAAATAATCCTCTTATATAACAGGTCAAATAATAATATGTCATCAAGGTGCTTTTAACTTCATTAAAATTTGTCCCTTGATAAGTGACATTTTAATTATGTGATCAGGTAATAAAATAATATGTGCCTGAAAACTTATGTCCAACCCACACATTATTAATGGTCCTAAATTAACCCCAGCTGAGAGCACAGAGCTTAATCTTAGATAGCAAATCCTCTACTGAACATTTTTCACATGCACGTTTTAGAGTTTTGAATCCATGATTCAGTTTGGCGAAATAACTCACATACAGACATTAATCTAGCCTATAAAACAAACAATAAAGGTAACAAATGCTTTTTAATCTGCATTGTAACTGTGCCACGATCTATCAAAATGTCAGGAATTTGAGGATTAGACTTCTATACTGCTTTAACACAAGTATTCCCCCAAGGGTCTTGGCAGTTCATCTAAACCTGGGAGGTGGGTCCCAACATGGTGTAAGCATCTCATGAACCAGATAAAGCAGCCACTGCTGTACACTGAAGTACATTTCTTTGAAGGCTGGATGAATTTGCCGAAATGATTCTGCTTCCTCATCCCACGCAGAAGAACATCTGTTCCTCTTTTTTTTTTTTTAGTTGAAGCCTTGTGCTTTGGTTACTCTCTTACCACTGCCCAGAGTACACGTGGTTCCTTGGACAGCACAGAGCAACTCACGCCAAGCACTCTGCCTGCGTTTGGCAAGGCGTGATGCACTGAGCCTCAAGCATGGCAGTCTCTGAGTCCAAAGAGCAACAATACTTAGCCCATTCATCTTTGGTGGTAGGAAGATGTTATAAAATCAGGAGAGCTGACTTCTTATGGGAGAGTTGGATTCAAAAGAAAGACACTCATTTCCCAGTAAAGATTAAGCCACACTTGGGATGGGAGATGAACAAGGCATTAAAATCTACAGCCAAGATGTATTAGCAGACCTGCCTGTCTCTATGAGAGAGTAAAGCCAGCTTGAGGTATGAGAATGCTTCAATCAGATGGAATGACAGAGGATGACTACTAGCAGTCAGAGGATGACTACTCACCTGCCTCATCTTCCCAGCTTCGTCCAGGAAAAGAGACATCCTTGTTGGGTGGAAACATTCAATGAGACAGGCAGGGAGGACTTCTGTATTCAGGCCCAGTAGAAGAGAAGTTGCAAAATGTTCCCAGGAAGGTAGCAAACATCATTCTAACCTTGGGTACGCTTGAGTGAAGGACGGCCTGGAGAGTGTGGTCTGGACTTCAGTATAAGATTGTTCCTGATTTGCAAAAAAACAAATCAGGAGTGTTTTTTCAAACTAGGAGAAGAGTAGATTGCATAGGTTTAGGCATGAAGAGGCAGTACTTATAGTACCTTAGCTTGTCTATCAAATATCGGACTCTGATAGGAAGGTGATCTTAGTTATTGGAATCTTTTATGTACAATGACCTTAAAAAAAAAAAAAAAGACTTAAGAAAAATCTTTATCTGTGAACTTTTAAAGCTGCTTGCATTTGTAGATATTTGTTGGAGCAAAATCCATTAAAAAACAGAATGAACTGTGCTAGTCAGAAAACTCAGTGCAAGTCATAAACTCCACAGGCTCAGCTCCAGAATTCAGCTGCTGCGTCCTAAACAACGTGAGTCTAATCTAACGTATAAACATCTCCAAAGCATTCATCACTGTAGTATCTAGGTCATGTACATAGATTTCATAATATAGTGGGATCTGTCCAGAAGGGATGATCAATTTCCCATTCATCTGCTGTGCTGCCTATTGGCTTTGCCATTACATTAAGAATAATGGAAGTTACTTTCTGATCACAAGCATGTAATTCACAAATGGGCTGCCCCAATGTGATTTTAATGTGGGCATTCAGGTAAGATTTATCGTGTTTAGCTTTGCTATTTTGCAGCTCCCCAGACATTTCCCAAGAGCAGAGTCTCTGGCTGCATCACTCCATTCACATCCTGCTGTTTCCAGAGAGCAGATTTGGCTTTCAGCAACCCCAGGAGAGAAAGCTAACTGGAAGGACAAAGGTACGCTGTTTCAAAGATACACACGTGCATCTGCCACTTCTTTTATCCTGGAGAGCTGGAAGCTGTTTGGGAACTTTGATGTTCTGTGGGGAGACACAGACCAAGTAGGGATGGGCCTGGCCTGGGGGCTTTTCTGTTTTACGCCTAAGGGGCGTACAGAAGTCTCCACACCACCCAGCAACCAGCAGAATATGCCTTCTTCCCATCCCTGGCGTTTCCTCTTCTGGCCTTTCTGCAATGCTGGGTGAAAACAAATGCAATATCCAAATGCTGAAAGACACAGAAGTTAACCCCAGACTATGCTGGTGACCTGCAGAAGAGTTGGGTAAATTTACGCGTTAGAAAGACAGGTGCCCCAAAAGACTCTGGGGGCAGTGTTCCTTTAAATTAAAAAAAAAAAAAAAAAAGCAGTGAGAACAGGAACGGTTCTGAAACTGAACGTATGCAATAAAAACTGTTATTTATTAATAGTGCTGCTGGAAACTCCCTGGAAAATCTATCTGCCAGCAGCGATATCTGCACGTCAATCTACCTCCCTCTTTTTATTCTGGAGCAAAAAGTCTGCATTATTGCTCTTGCTGCTGTGATCCCCTCTCAGGCTGCTCTGATACATGCCTCTCCAGTTCCCTCCTTTTGGGACAAATCCCCTCCCATGCCATCTGCTTTACGCTCCAGCTTCTCCTCAGCCCTCCCAACATACAGCCTGAGCCAAGGCCTCTCAGCACCCCGCCTGAACCCACAGCTACAAGCACTGTGCTGGGGGAGGTTTTGTTCTGTTTGCCCTGAGAGCTTCAGTGATGTTTCTGAGATCGTGAGGGACTCTGAAGGACTGTGGCTGTGTCACTGCTGTGGGCTCAGTTGCTGCCAAAACACTGAATAAATTGTGTGGTTTCACTCCTGCTTGCAGACTCTCCTGGCTAGGGCAGGAGATGATGGGACCTGATGTTAACTTCATATCATATCCTGCATCTCTTCTTTGCTCCGTTAGCCTCCAAAACCATTGGCATGAACAGGCAGATAAGTCACCAGCGTGACAGGATAGCACCCTGACAAAACCCTTGCTGGAGGGTAGATAGAGGGTGATGTGACATTTTTCCATCTAGCATCAACCTGGTCGTGGGCCAACTTGGTGTCCAGCTTACTCCCTGTGTTTGAAGTTTTTTACTAGACAGCCTCTTCCAGGTTCTCTGATCCAGGCACTGGCTTTGGATGCTTTTCCCTAAATCAAGCTGTGTGCTTGACTCTCCCCATACATTAACTAGCAATCTGGTGCACTCCTGCAGCCAAGGAGCGGTGCGGCAAAGGAGCAGCTTACATCAGAGCCGGAATGATGAGAGCTGCATGTGGTGAAAAGGGAGCAGGCCTCTAGGAAGGAAGGCTCAGGGCACCTCCAGCGTACCAAATTCTGCAGCTAAGCAAGGAAGGAATTAAAAAGAGTAGGTAGCATGGGCCAGTGTACTACAGCACTGGAGAACAGGTATAACCAGACACGCTGCCCACGTTTTGGTAATAACACCCTGAAGGTGAGGGCACAACAGAAATGGAAGCGTGCTTGCTCTGATTTCCTGTCAGACCGCAGCTCTTTGCACGAGCCTGCCTGCATGCGGGCTCTGCTTGGCAGAGCTTGCTGCTGGGAGCAGCCCCAGCACAGTGCATTGGCAACGTGCAGCCAGGCAGACGGCGCAGTACCAATTAATAGCAGGCAGCAATATTTAGACTAATCATTACAGAGATCAGCATAAAACAAAACTCTTATTAAAATTAACAGCGTAGTCACTAAAACTGATGCTGTTTCATGCTGTTCATTAGCTAACAACAGAACCTAGCCAACAGCACTTGACCAGGGCTAGGGTTGCTTTTAGTCCTGTGTGTTCTGGAGACAAGGCTGGTGTGATTTCAGATGCTGTATAGACACACTGGTGTAATCCACTGCAGTGGTGCTAAGAGAGAAATGGCTCAGAGATGGTCACTGCCATGATCAGACTGATGCCTGAATGCAAGACTCCAAGTCAGGAGGCAAGGAGAACTTACACCACAAAAATACCATTCCAGCACACTAAATTGCTAAGGTAGATACCTGCTCCTAATAACTTTTGAACCATTTGACAGAGTGTGAAAAGCTTTAATCAGCCCCCACAGTGTGCATGAAAAGAGACAAACAGACAGAGCCCTTATTAGTGTCTCCCACTGAAAGGCTGCTCAATGAAATCACACCTTCCTGAGGAGCAGTGAAGACATGAGAGAGCACCCTCAAAACAAGGGTGTGCTGTGGGACCAAACTAGGACAGCAGGAGAGACATTTCACCACCAAAGAGGAATTTCTGCCTTACATGAATCTGTGATGCATCCCTTCCTAGTCCACTGCAAATATACAATGAAACATTTTTTTCAAATGCTTTTATAATTCATCTTGTCTTCACAATAGCCTAGAAGTGCATGCACAGTCATTTACCATGTCTCTTAGGGGGGAAAAATTATTCAAATGTAATTTCCAAGAGACTGAATTGGTACAAAAGCAGATGCTAAACTGGCAAAGAAAACCACCATCAGATTTTTTTTAACCCTTGTATTTGTTTGTCTATCGATACCCTCATTTGATCTCCCTCCCTCTCTCCTGTTCCCCATCAGACTCTCTCAAAACCTTCACTTTTTAATTCTGACAAGGTCATACTTTTGCTGGGTGATGTCAGACCCAGTGATCTAACTGCTGACCTCCAACCATCTAACTGCTCTGCTCCTTAATGTTCCTCAGGTCTCAGCATGTGCCGTCTCTCTCTGACCTCAGGGGCACTTTCAGTGTCATATGGGTTGAAACATTGGTCTAGAACATCACCACCAATTGTACAGCAGTAGGACTGGGAGGATCCAAAGAGGGTTGTTTTGCTTAGATCTATGTAAACACCTATGAGAGACAACTCCTGCCCTCGTAGCGTTATGGTCTGAAAGGAAAGGCAGAGTGTGAAGGAAGTGGGAGACATGAAAGCTAAGTGTTCATAGTAACGCTAGTCACATAGCTTGCTAGTCTCTTGCTTCCTCCTCACTTCCTCAAAATTAAAATAAAACAAGATGTTGGCTTCTTTTTCATAGTGCTGTAAATTACTATTTGCAGAAGTGATCATTTATTTCAGTCCACCTTGTTTCTGTACCAAGAAGTGCCACACAGTTTCCCAAGGAGGTCCCACGGTTCTGTGGGAATAGAAGCACCAGAAGATGGAAAGGAAACTCTTGTTTGCCCACCCTCCCCTGTCAGAGATGGCTGCAGCCTCACAACAAGCTTATCAAGGATGGTCTGAATGCAATGCAGCCCAAGGTGTTCTGCCAGCTACCAGCACGGGACTGGAGGGGAAGAAAGGACTGCATCCCTTTGCTTGCCCTCATGATGACCCAAAAGGAAAGGTGCGTTCGAGCCATGCCACAGAATATATACCTGCCCAGGAAAGGACAGAAAGGAAGTTATGAAGAGCAGGAGAAGGACTCTCGAGTAGGGCACAATGTCTCTAATGTCTAACCCTAAGGAGAATCATTCATTCTCCTCTTTCCTGACAGGTGGAAGTGTACCAGCAGCACAGAGCTGTACAACAAGGACGAAGGACAGTCTGTCCTGTCCTATGCAAAAAAGTCCCACTCTTGAAACGAGGCTTCAGAACGGTGTGCGCGACTTTGATTTGCATCCAGAGTGGAAACACGCTTGCCAGACATCAGGCTGATCTGATTTGAAGCAGCTGAGATATTAAATGCACTAAACCAGAATGTATAATAGCTGTGCTGGCAGACCTTTAATTATTGTCGTGCTTGTGGGCACCAATATCATTCAAATTAAAAGCTTTCCCCACTACTTGCATTTTTTTAATACGTTGATGTATGCTGCACTGATGGATTGTCCTCTGTTGTCCTTCTCTCACAAAATGCTTGGCACAATTTGCCCCAGTGCAGAGCTAAAAATTATTGGCACTCACTTGCCATATTTCTGGTTCTCTTTTCGCTTTGTTTTAAAACAGGGACCCCATAACTAGAAGAAAGATTTGACAGTTTGGAGGGATGATGTTAATTCCTCAGTCAGCAGTCCTCTTGTTCAGTAAAAGTAGGAATGCTTGTTATTAATAAAAAGACCAAAGTGCTGGAGCAGTCTTCCCTTAAGGAACGCCTTTGATAGTGTTGGCTGATGGTAGAGCAGTTTCCTTGCTGCTTGCTGCACAGATGCTCTCACTTCCCTCTCAGCTGGTCCATAGACAGATATTTGGGGCTGGTTCAGTGCAGAGCTGCAGCAGCAGAAAGCTCAAGCAGCTCCTCTGAAGCCACAGCAATGTCTCTCAGTGCACGGCTGTCAGTGCTAGAACTTGGCTCCCTGTCGAGTGCTGTGATAAAGATGCTCGTTGTCATTCTGGAGCAAATGGAACTGTTATAAGCAGAATGAGCACAGTACCGGTAAAAAATATTTACCAGAAAAGTTGTTTGCATCCTCCCTTGAGGTGGAAGAACCCTAGGACAGGCAGAGGAATGTTCTTATTTATTCCCCTGGATGACAGGCACAGCACATCACGTCTCCATTAGATCTTTGCAGGAGATGCAGGGCTCTATTTTCATGTCACTTCCCAATTACAGGCCCTACCTTGCCACAGCCACTCCTTCCAGCTGTATCCTGCAGCTCCCCTTGCTGTACATTCCATGCAGCTCGTTCACATGCAGCAACAGAGCACAGTTAGAATGGGAGCAGGGCTTGAACCAGGAAAGAGACAGGGCTTGTCTACTCGTCCCTCCTCCACATCTCCCCATCTCTGAGCATCAGCCTCTCTGCATGTCTCACAGCAACACTATTGCTTGCAGGGGAGGCCATGCCTGCAACCTGTTTTACCCATTGGAGACTTGCTCTGCTTGCCTGAATGCAGCACCAGGACCTGGAAAACTCCTGTGTTTGTGATCCTAAATCTCTCACCGGCCTTAAGCAATTTGCTTCACCTTTCTGCCTTAGTTTCCCCACGTGCAAAAATGAGAAAATGTTTGCTTTTCTCTCAGGAACATTGCAAGGATTAATTAGTTAACTGGGTTTGATTGAAAGATGCAAAGCATCTCACACATGTTAAGTACTGTTGTTTTCTTGGGAGGAAAAAGCCCCTCCGCTCTACAGAAATGCTTCTAGAAGCTAAGAACAAAATGAAACACAGCAAAGAACACTGGCTAACTCAAAAGCAGGATGTGGGAGTGCTGAAGAAGGGAGATGGCCATACCATGGCAAGGTTTCCAAACATGCCACCTCCCAGCCCTTTGGGACCAGGTTAAGTGAGACTGAGCAACACGTAGTGGACAATGAGGATCCTTTGCCTGGTTCTTGCCTCAGAACGAACACAATTAGCCAGCAGCCAGACACTGGGGCTGTCTGGTGGCTCCAAATCCGGCAGCAGAACTAGCATGGGCCACACTGTAATACATGCTGTCCTCGGGGGGCTCAGCAGGACAGACAAGGACAGAGCTGCCTCACATGTGCTTCTGAAAGACAAGGAAATTCAAGCTTTCGCTAACCAGGCTTGATCTAACCTTTGGGATTAAAGGCAGGATCACACAGCTATTCCTCCTGCTTTCACTGGCATTACATTAAATTAGAAAAATTCAAAAGTAAATGCCCAGGACCCCAGAGGAGCAGCTCTCATAGAAAGGGGGTGAGAACCTGCTCAAGTGACTAGTGTGAGCAGCAGCACTACCTACTGGCAAAATAAAAGGGAGGAGATTAATGAAAAGCAATGATTATCCTAATCTACCACTTAGATAAACTGTGCAGGACAAACCCAATGAAACTAGTTACTTTCTAGATGATAGCTGTTCTTTCTAGATGATAGCTGTTCTAGCACAAAGACCGTGCCAATGGGGTTTGGGCAGCACAGTCCTTCCAGAAGAGTTGAAAGGGCAGAGCTGCACCACCCTTAGCATTGCCATTGCTCATCTGACTCATGTCTGCCCTGTCCCCTTTTCTCCTTCCCTCTATTTGTGCCATAAGGCACAGGTGAATTTGCACCTAAATTGCTGCAAATATTTTGGCTCTGAATGCATGTCGGGATCCTGCATCTTCTCATTTGTGTATCAGTGTAAGTCAAGAGTAATCCTAGAGGAGATTCACAGGGGCAGAGCTGGTGAAAAACAAAAATCAAAAGGAAGTCCAATCTATAGGGGTTGAGAGCTGATTTTCTTTAGAATGGAGGCCAATCCAATCTAAACTAGGAAGCTTCCAGATTTCAGGACTTGTAAGAAATAAAGTTTTTAGCTGTAGAGAATAGATCATTCCTAGCTGTCACAGGCAGTGCAGCTGATGAAAGCAATGGATGTATTGACTGGCTCCAGCTGAGGAAGTGGCCAGGTGTAATTAATGCTCTCCTTAAGAACAATCCTACATGAATCTGCAGACAGAGAAAAATTCACTTGATAGGACTTTCCCTCTACGTGACCTTCCAGGGAAAGTGCACATCCCAAGATGTGCTCTGTGTTCACAAAAAGGAATGGGTCTTGCTGAATATCACGCTTTGTGGCAAAGATTTCAAAGAAAGCAAGCGGGACCCAGACTTTGAGCACTAAGCCCGTATGTAGGCACTTGTGTGAGTTCAGTTTTTCAGCAGTGCTTAGCACGGGGTAGCTCCCACTCGCTTCTTTTCATTCTGTGCCCCTGTTTTCACACCAAGTTCCAACATAACCTGCATGGTTGAGTATGATGGCAAGTGTATTTTCTCCTGATAAGCTTGGATCTGTATGTATTTCTTGTTCTGCAATGGTATTTGTCTGGCAAGACTGATGGGCAGGCAAGTGAATACTGCTGGATCTCATGGCTGTTTAATATAAACAGAATCTCTCCACAGCATTGAGTAACTTGCTTTGTTCCTTCCAGACCCATTTTTGTTCTCCTGCTTTAGGCCTACGTGTTAACTGCATTCCATTGAGGATCAGTGGTAAGGGGAACCTTTACAAAGCAGAAGCTCTTGCTAGTATAGCCGAATATTTCGCCACAGGACAGCTCTCGGTTAGCTCTAGCATAGGTAGCTGAGCTTCTTCTCCTGCTTGCTGGACCACTGCCCAGGTGGTGGTGGAATCACCATCCCTGGAGGTGTTCAAGAACTGTGTGGATGTGGCACTGAGGGACATGGTTTGTGAGTATGGCGGAGATGGGCTGACGGTTGGACTAGATGGTTTTTGAGTTCTTTTCCAACCTTAATGATTCTGTGTTTCTATTTTGTTTCCTCTCTGGTTTGCTCAAGGTCTGCCCTCGTGTTTGGGTGACCTCATGTCATGGAGGTAGAAGACTTAGAAAAAAGGCTGGGAAGGTGGAAAATATGGAGATAGAGCATCTCAAGGAAACAGAAACTAAAGAATACTGCTGGTAGAAGATACAGAGGGCTGCAAAACATGCTGTCTGGTCCCCAGCCCAGGGCACGTCATTCTCTGTGAGGTGGCACTCCTTGCTGTGATGTCACAGTTGTCGCTTTCACCCCTGTGGCAGCGGTGGGAGCGGTGGCTCAGTCCGCTTGTGGGACGCGCAGGAAGTGAACCCAGAGAGAGCTTTGTGTCTATCTGGAGACATCCTGCTGTGATGGAGCGGCTGAGAGCCCTTCGAGGTGAGGTCCCTCCACCTCTCTGGACACCGTGACGCTGCCCGAGCACGTGTGTGCCACCAGTGTCTCTTTAGGATGTGCCAGCAGCACTGTTCTTGCTCTGCTGAGTGCAGCCGCCCACCATGGTTTCCCCAGTACCCCAGCAAGGGGAAGGCTCTCTCCCCTCTCCCTGCCAACCACACGTGTGCCAGCACAGCCCATCCTGTGCTATGGGGCTGGAGGAGCATTCCCCCCAGAGCTCTCTGGATGCTCAGCCCTGGCTCCAAGCAACACCAGTGACAGCTGCTCTGCTCTTTCCTTCCAGGTCTCTTTGCCTGTGTGGGCTGCATGCCCAGATGTACACGTCGCAGGGAGAGAGGCAGGGTGGAAAGCCCTGTCCCCACCTGTGCCGTGACTTTACTGCTGCAGCGCCTGCAAGACCAGGAGGTGAGCTGGGGACGTCCAACCATCAACCCTTGCCCTGGTTCTTGTCCCGTGAGTGCCAGGCCCCGGCAGCTCATCGGCATAGCGATGGGTGGCAGCGGGCGGCTCCCCGGGAACAAGGGCAAAGCAAAACGTGACCTATCCCTGTCCCCAGGGTGACCGAGCGCAGGCGTACTGCGAGCTGGAGCACGTCCTGTGGGAAGGTGACAGCCGCCCACCATGCGGAGTCGTGAACCGGCTGCTGGCAGAGGTGTCCCAGGACCTGACAGCAGCCCAGGTGAGGGGTCACTCCCGAAGGCAAAGGGAGCCGCCTGCCCGCGCTGGTGTTCTGCTGGCGGACGGTGGTAGCTGAGCCCTTCCAAGGGAAGGCCTCGGGCAGTCTCCTGTGCCGTGTGTCACCAGTGACTCTTTTTCAGGGCGTGACGGACGGCGTGAGGACGGCTGCCAGCAATGTCCTGGTGGCTCTGGCCCAGACACACTTCAGCTTGGTGATGGCCGAGCTCCAGGGCCACCTGAAGGCCACACGGGAGATGTCCAAGGACTCTGTGCTTGTGACCCTCAGCAAACTGTTCAGCACCTATGGTAGAGTGCCCTCAGCTTCCTGATGCCTACTACAACCGGGCAAAGGGGTCTCTCCCCTTGGCATGATCTGCATAGAGCTGGGGGGTGCAGGGCTGCAGCCTCTCCTCCCTCCCTGCTGAGGCTCTGACCATGCCCCTCTCCTTCCTCTCTGCAGCTCCACAGTGCATCTCCTTTGTGTGGCTGACGCTGGCTGGCCTGCGCAGTCTGGTGGGCCAGGTGAGGAGTGGCCAGACCCTGCGCATTGCTTGTGCTGGTGAGTGCTGGCCCCAGAGCAGGGGGGCTTGGGACAGCCCTTGCACTTCACCCTGCTGCAGACTCTCGCAGGCTCCCTTTTCTTTCTCTCTTTCTTTCTTTTTTTTTTTTTTTTTTTGTAATTAATTATTCGTTTATTTTTGTTATTTTCAGTTGTGAAACAATGGTTGGAAGGAGTCAAGGTTCACTTGTACTCTGGAAAGCAATGCTCCTGGCCTGCCACGGAAAAAGAGCAGATCCATGAGAATCTTTACCAGCTCTTCTGCTCTGTTCTGAATAACTGGCAGGACTGCAAGGAGGAAAAGGTGAGCACTGCTTCATTCCCAGCCTGGGATGGCAATGGGGACATCCATGTCAGCAGTTCTGTATGTGCCCAGCAGGCTGAGAGCAGAGGGGTGACGAGAGGGCAATGGCTGGCTATGCAAAGGGTCCTGAACTGGATTTGTTCTCAGGGCTGGATCTCCCTGCCAGGAAGTAGCTGCATGTCATAGCATTGTGGCAGGGAGAGCTGGGGATGAGGGTGTGGGGAAAACCTGCCTGCCCTCCAGAGCGAGGCCATCTCCTGCTGGGCACAGGGGAATGGGGAAAGGGAAGGGAAAGAGAAAGCCCTCTCTGTAGGAAGGGCAGACTTTCAGTCTTTGATGCCTGGCCTCTGCCATCCCTCTCCAGGACAAACAGGCCGTCCTTGGGGCTGTGGCTGACATGATGACTGTCCTCCTGCAAGAGGAGCTGTCCCGAGAGCATGTCTGGGAGCACCTCCTCTGGCTCGTGCACCAGTATCAGGAGGTCCAAGACCCTTCCAGGGTGACCAAGGTGAGATGTTGTGCAGGGCTCAGTGTGGATGTGGGGCCCATGCAAGTGCCACGAGGGGTCAGTGGGATGCAGGGAGGAGGCTGGGAGCCCTTGGAGAAAAAAGGAATAGGTGTTCAAGGGAGGTCTGAGGCTTCCTGAGTTCTTCAGTCAAGGAAGGAACAACCCAGACAGGAGCCAGAACGGAGCCAGGAGTCACTGGGGTGCATCCTGGGAATGGGAGGCTTCACCACCATGGGGCTCTGAGTGCCTGAGGAGCTGTGTGCTAACAGCCAGGGGGACCATGTCCAGTTTCATCTGATGGGGGCGAAGAGGGCTGCTGGGTGGGAAATGCCTGCAAACGATGCCCGAACAGGGCTCGGTGGAGAGCAGAGACTCTCTTGGTGCTGCTAGGAGGGGGGGACAAACAAGAATGCCTGTGCGCCTGTGCGGGAGCTTTTCCCAGCAGACAAACCACTGGGAATCAGTTTCTCCCTACCAAGTGGCTAGGTGTGGCTTCAGCCCTTTCTTCATCTCCTGGTCTCTTGCAGAGCCTTCGTATGTTCCTGGAGGCCTTAAAGGGAGTTCAATCTGTCATCCCCAAGGACAAGTTTCTGGCCATCACCAGAGCCGTGTTCTACCAGGTAAGGGGAGCCTATCCTTGTGCACACAGCAGTTTCCCTCTTGGCTAAGTCTCAGAAGGACTGCAAAGCTCTGAGCTTCTGACAGCTGCTCAGCCTTAGCTCCTGCATGCCTGTAGCTGCTCCAGGGCTGTGCGTGTGCCCCAGGGATGCTGTGGGGTGGGCTGTGTTTTGTCTGCATGTCCTCCTCCCAAGAGTACCAAGAGAGATAAGAGCTGGCAGCACAGTTTCTTTTCCATCCTCAGTACTGATATGATTTTCTCAAATGAACCTTGTTCACACAGCTCTCTGATGACACCAAACAGCAAAGAGAGGCTGACAGAGCAGAGCTGACCCACTGCATCCTACTGCAGGGTAAGGAGAGGAGCTTTGGCGATGCTTGGTGGTGCCCTGGCCAAATCCTCTCTCTCAAACCTCACAAATGGGCACAAGTTGCTCACTAACGCAGCGCGGGATTTCCTTCCTACAGCCCAAATCTGCCCAGAGGAAGCAGTCCTGTTTCTGCAGTCGCAGCTGGGCAGTGAGAGGGAGGCTGGATGCGTGGCAGCCCTCGGTTTGCTCGGTGCTCTGGCTCGCTCTGATGGTCAGTATCACGGGTCGGGACTTCCAGGGGTCCCTTTTGCCATCTGGATTGTGCCTCCACGCATGCTTCTGTGCATCTCTTGCAGAGCCTGCGATGACAGAGAAGCTGGCCCAGGTTGCAGAGGCCCTGCAGTGTGTGTGCAGTGACCCCAGGAGCCAGGTGAGCTGATTTGGGAAAGGAAAGCACTCTGGGGTGGCAATGCTGATGCCAACAGGGGCAGGGCTTGGGTGCCCAGGGAGGTGCCGGGGCATTGACAACAGGGTTGCAATGGCTCCTGTGGGGAGAGCAGGCAGAGTGGAGTGGTCAGGTCCCTGTATTGTCCATGGAAAGTGCATAGCCTGGTGCTAGGGCCTGGCCCTCACCTCAGGAGCCAAGGCTTCTTCTCTGCTCTTGTTGTCTATGCTCATGCCCAAAGGGCTGCCCCAATGAGCAGGTGGCTTCCCTTTGCCTTCTGAGCAGGAAAATCAAATCCACAATTGATCCCTGGCAGGTGAGGAGGGCCATTCTGCACTTCATCAAGGATCTGCTCAGCGCTGACACCTGGAGCTGCTCAGCCTGGGATGTGGTGGGGCACATCTTCAGTGAGTTCAGCCGCACCACGAGACGAAGGGTAAGGATAGTGGGCAGCATCTTCCTGTGGAAGACCCGTGCTGCTCAGAGGCTGGCACAGAAGCAAGGGTGGGGCCACATCTGAGCCTCCTGAGAGGCTCCTGAGAACTGAGTGTAACCGGTGCTTCAACACCACTGTTGTGCAGGCAGCCGGAGTCCTTTCTGCCCAGGAAGCCCAGGAAGAAGGCGCTCTCCAAGAGCTGTGTATGGACATCCTGGGGTCACTGGATGTCTCTGCGAGAGGGATGACCAAAGTAAGCCACACTCTGCCCTGCTGCCACTCCTTGCCTTCGCACCACGTATTCCTTGTCCCCTTGCAACACCCCAGGTCTGTCCTCCAACGTGCTCTGAAGCACACAAGACTCGGGGAAATTCAGAGTCCTCTTCATCTCTGAGTGGAGGCAAGAATGCTGACACGCTCAACTGCCTCGTTCCCTACAGCTCCTGTGGCCGCGTCTGCTGCTGTTCGTGGTGCCAGCCGAGTACACCGGCATGATGATCCCAGTCTCCCACTGCATCCAAGCCCTGGCTGAGAGAGGGGACCTGATGGTGCGGGACATGGAAGAATTGGATCCCCACTTCCTCAGCTCCATGTTTCAAGGTAGCAGCAGAAACTCCCCCAGTGAGCTCTGCTGACCTGTTAGTACCCAGAAGGGACGGCAGAGGTGCACATGGCAGGGCATGGCATGTCTGCATCTCACTCAGCACTTCTTTCTCCCTGCAGGCCCACTGCTGACTCCCCAGATACTGCTGGCACGTCTGCTGGTGAGTAGATGCTCTAGAGGTCGGTGCCACGACCCCCGAGGAGGAAGCAACATGGCCGAGCATGCCAGTGCCTGCCTCACCCCTGGTGATGCTGTTCTCTACCCAGGCTTGCAGCACCATGGGCAAAGCTGCTGGCTGCTCCTTGCCCTCCAGGGCAGAGCCAAGCTGCTTCTCTCCTGGAGGAAGCTGCTGCCCTTGCTGCAGAAATGACCCTGCTTCTCCTTGCTCTCGCTCAGGTGGTGGCAGGGAGCCCTTTTGCAGGCAGCGAACTCCAAGCCGCTGCCTTGCTGCTCATGCAAAACCTCCACAGCAAGATCCACAGAGCTGTGGGGGCCATGTGGGCTGCTGAAATCCCCCTGCTGCTGCAGTGCCTCAAAGGTAAAGTGCTGGTGGGAAGGCAGGGATAGAGGCATGGAAGGGGGGGAGTGAAAACGCAGCTCTGCAGTGTGGCAGAGGGGAAGTGTTGCCTGTGGCCCAGTGCTTGCTCTGCTGCTGTTCCCATTCCAGGGAGACAGCAGTGAGGCTGGGGGACCTTTCCCCTCAGAGATCTGCCCATTCCAGGACACGGATGGGCCCTTCACTTCCCCTTGGACAGCAGTCTTGGAGCAATTCTGTGCCCCTGTTGGGACAGTGTTTGTGGAGGAGCTGCAGGTCCCAGCTTGGCAGTGCCAAGTGCCCCAGCCAAGCCAGGTTTGCTGCAGCTCTTCTTTTGTGGCTTGATTCCAAGTAAGGCTCTTTTGCTTCTTGTTGCTGTGCAGGGAAAGATGAGAGCTTCCCAGACGCTGCAGAATGGGAGCACCGTCTGCTAAAGGTACAGCACTGCGGGGAGACACGGTGCAGAGAAGTGCTTGCCTGCCACAAGGAGCCCCGCTCCCATTTGAGCCACCACAGAGGGACAGGAACAGCCTCTCAAAAGCTGCTGTGGAGCAGCTGCACACCTTTGTGGCGCTGCCTCTTCCTCTTTGTCCCAAGCCCCAGGGTGGTCTAAGGAGAAGAGTGGCAGGCAGCTTTAAAGGAGGGAATGCTGGAGGAAGCTGGTCCCCAGAAGGCTGCGGCAGCTTGGGAATGTGGGAAGAGGCAAAGGGCAAGGGAACATTGTCTTTTCCTGTTCTCCAACAGTTCCTGAGGGCATCGCTGGACATTGTGGAGGATGAGGCCTGGACCAAGGCCCTGAGCTGCGAGCTGAGCCGGCGGCTGAGCAGCTCCCTCAGCAGCTCTGCAGAAAAGGTGAGTTCCCCCTGGCTCTACCCAGTGGTGCCCAACTGGGGCTGGGGCTGCAGCTGGTGCTCTGCTCTCAGCAACTCCCAGGGAGCATGGGTCCTTCCCACCTGGCCCTCTCCCAGCAGGTCAGGCTGCTGCCACATCTCAGCTTCTTCCTTCCCATTCCTTCCCTTCCCATGCAGTCTTTCCTGTACAAGGCCCTGGGAACCGTTCTGGGAGCTTGTAAGGAAGTCCTCCACATCCAAGAGAAGCTGCTGCAGCACATGGAGGAAGCAAACGCAGAGGAGACATCTGAGGCCCAGGTGAGCTCTCCTCCCAGCCAGCTCCTGCGAGCATCCCCGCTCTGTCCCTGGGGCAGAGGGCTTCCCCTGGCCCTGCTCCGGGCCTTTTGATCTCCTCAGTGCTGTCGTTTCCTCCAGGCGAGGACCAGCCCGGCCACTGTGGCTGGCCGTGACAGTAGGTTCAGGCCTGTGCCAACTGCCCCCCCCCCCTTTTTTTTTTTTTTTGCAGGGAATGATCTCTCTTCTCAGCCATGCTGCTGAGAGCAACTTTCACACAGTCCTGGATACACTCACCATGTTTGCGTCCAGGCTGTGCAAAGGCCAGAATGGAAGGATTTCCAGGCGCAAGAAGGTGAATCATTACGGGTTTCCATGTTGGCTTTCTTACGCCAATTTTCACAGCAGCTCCTGCCTTGGGAGTGCCTTGTGGGTGACTGGAGCTCCAGGTGCCTTGTGGGTGACTGGAGGCTGCTGAGCAAGTGTCTCAAAGCATTTCTCCCCACACAGGTGGAGCTGTACAGCAAGAGATCTCATGCTACACGCAGCGCTCTCATCCTCGCCCATGGTAGCTTGGCACTGCAAGCCTCCAAGGAACAGCTGTTTGCCCGCCTGGAGGGAGACATCGTGGGCAACATCCTGCTGCTGTACAGCTGCAGCTGCCGGGTGAGAGCTCAAAGCGTGCCAGAGTGTCTGAGCGCCCAGCTGCAGCCCCTCCACGTGGGGGGATACTGAGATGGGCCTTTTCTTTCCAAAGATCCCTTGGGGAACGGTTTGTGCCCAGATGAAGATCCAAGCCCTTCCCTTAGCCTTGCCCCCACGTGTCCCCCCTTCAGCCCTTGGCCCTTCCCACAGTTCAAATAATGTTCTTCTCTCTTGGGCCTCAGGACTTGCAGAGCAAGCTTGCACTGGTGCAGAGCATCACTGACTTCAGCTCTGCCTTCCATGCTGTGGGTGGCTCTGCCTGCTTTAACACCTCCTTGAAGAGCAAGCTGCTGGAGATTCTGATGGTGAGTGCCTAGAGCCAGGGCTCTCTGCAGAGGAGTTCTGGGCTGTGCTGTGAGGCTCGCTTCCCTGGAGCCATGCAGGTCTCCCTCAGCCACACTCTCCAGCTGGTGGGGACCTTGGGAGCTGGCAGGCAGCGGCTGGCAGCAGTCTAGGTCTACCAGCTGTGGAGCTGCTGCATCCTGCAGTGCCTTTGTGGGAAATATGAGAATGATGGGGCTGGTGTGTGGCAGTTCTGTCTGTCTATGGGTCAGGTGGAAGAACTCTGGCATGTCCCTTTGCCTGCTTTGACAGTGTCTCTCTGGTACTTGCAGGACTTGCTGAAGAAGTATTACTTGGGCACCCCTGTATCCCCAGTGCCCCTGAAGGTGGTTCTGGCCCTGGAGCAGTTGAGGTAAGGGTGGGAGCCTCTGGGGTTGTAAGGCAGGATGGTGGTCCCGCTCTGGGTAGACTCCTGAAGGCCTGGAGGGGACAAGGGGTGAGGAGCCATATTTACAGGAGAGAGAGTTGTTGTGCCCAGTGAAGCAGAGGTTCTGGGCAGGGAGAAAGGCCCTGGTACTCCTGTCCGCTGGCAGGGAAGAGAAGGGAGACCTGGGGTCTCTTCCCCCTCAGGGCAGGAGGTGGTTCACTGCTGCTGAAGAGGAGAACTGAAGACAGTGCTCAGCAGCACAGGCTGGGGGTGTTGGCTTTGCAGCTGTCAATTAGGAGAAACTCAGATGTTGTCCAAACCATTCTGGAGAGTGCTGGTAAAAGCTTTTTGCTCTCTTCTTTTTTTCCTCCTGTCAGCAAGCTGAAGCCCTCTTTAGGAAGCAAGGATGTACGTGAAATGTTGACTCTTTGCTTCAAGAACATTGTGTCACACCCTTCAGTGGAGATGATGCTGAAGATCAGGGAATCACATCAAGCAGCACAGTACCTGCAGGTAACTTGCCGTAACTTTCCCGGCCACCTCTGCATTGGAACCCTACCTCAGCACACACGACCGATGCTCCAGCAACAGCCGTGATGCCACACCTCAATCCCCTCTCCTGCTTTCAGCTTCTGCAAACATCGTTGAAAGCTCTGGGCCGGCTCATGGTGATCCTGCTCGAGACAGAGACCACCCGTGGCTTCTTCCAGAACATAGTCCATGTGAGTACGCGTGGGGCAAGGGAGAAAGCATGGTGCCTGTCAATAGCAGGGACAGAGATCTGGGGACTGAGAGGATGATCAAAGGGGGAATAATCTCCTGCTAATTGGCCAGCTCACTGCGAGCTGAGAAATGGGCAGAGAAATGGGCCCTGCAGGAGGAAAGGCAGAAGCCAGCCCCTGGCAGGCCACAGCTGAGGAAAAGCTCCTGGGTTAGGAGGCAGGAGTATCTGCAGAGAATGGGAGCAGCAGTGTCAGTGCTCAGTGAGGCGGGGGACCGCGTGGAGCTACAGGGCAGCCCTGAGGGAAACTGTTGGGAAAAGAGGAACAGGGGGAGGGATGGCAGGAAGGGAAAGATGTCCACGGTGACACAGATGCTCTGCTCCAGGTTCTGCAGAGATCAGTGACCTCAAACAATGTGTGGGAGCGCAAGAGGGCCCTGCAGATCTGCTCCCAGCTGCTGGCTGCTTGTGAAGAGCTTCCGGTGAGTAAAGAGCCCCATTGCATGCTCCCTGCTCCCTCCCCAGTGCCCCTGAGCTGGAAGGCGAGCTCTGCCCAGCTGTGCATGCTGTGTTATGGCATGGGGAAGGCACAGGCAGAAGAAGCTAGGGAGAGCTGGGGCTGCCTACAGCTTTGTTCCTGCCTCTCGCCACTGCAGAGAGGAGATGCCTGCGAGAACTTTGGCTCCTTGGTGGGATTGCTGGCTCCGCTGACGTGTGACCCCAAGCCCACATCCCGCCAGTTGGCCGCCACCTGCCTGATCTCCCTTCTCCGAATCCAAGGTGAGTAGAGCAGGCGTGCACCAGCCCTGTGCTCTCCTCCGCAGCACTACCAGAGCCCCACAGGCTGGGCCCTGTTTACAGGAGGGAGAGGCACCGTGCACAGCTCTCTTCTTGTCGCCACACTTTGTCTCTCCCCCATGGAAAGCAGTTCTGTTTCCAGAAGCATGACTTCCCTTTTCTCCCTGTGCTCTTTCCAGCCAAGGCAGCCAACAGAGTCATCGAGACGGGAGACATCGGGAGCCTGTGTGAGGGGCTGAGTGACTGCAGCACCGTCTCTCAGCTCCAGACCTCATCCAAACTGGCAAGGGTAAGTGGACCCAAAAAGGGGTGGTGGGATCTCAGTGCGTAGGCTTCTGCACGACCCTATGCTGCCCCCAGCCTCTCACACCATTTCCAGAATGAGCTGTAACAATGAGACCGCTTTTCTCAGCAAATAGAAGGGGGCTCTGAGCTATGGCTGGCCTTCAGGCGTCCCATGCAAGGAGCTGATTCCATGACGTGTGTGTGTGTGTGACCACGTGTGTTTGTGTGCATCTGTGACTGTGGCTGCTGGGAGGCAGGCTTTGTATGTAAGCAAACACCATGGGTGGAGAAGCTGAGAGAAGGCTCAACCACCTTCCGTATAAATAGCAGGGTACGGATAGCAGGAGCGTTGTGATTGCTGCCTGAATGACCGGCAAGCTGCTGAACTAAGAATGCCCTCAAGACTCCTTTCTGTTTTGAAGAGCTGCCGCAGAGCAGTGATGAGATCTCTCCTGCTTCTCTTTTCTCTGCAGATCGTGTGCAGAAACTTCCCTCTGGAACGCACCGTTGACTTCCTGATGGCCATCAAGGAGACCTTGCGGAAAGGCAAAGGAATGCGTGTGCGTGCAGCTGGGAAGTGGATGACCACCTTTCTGCAGATGTACGGGAAGGACATCTGTCGGGACGTAAGAGACTTTCTTCCATGTGTCTTGGACTTCTGGCTGTTGCACTACGCCTTGTGCTGCTTGCCCCTTATGCTAAAGAAGCAAAGCCTGAGTGCAGAGTCAGGGCTTGGACAGGGTGTCTGGCATGCAATTTAGGCTTAGGCCTTGGCAGCATGTCAAGAGAGCAGGCACTGCTCATGTGCTGAATGTCCATGGTTAGGCCCTGCAGAATCAAGGATGCAGCAAGTCGTTCTTTCTCCCCTTCTTTCAGGTGCTACCAATCCTCCACATCCTACGCAGCTGCACATCATCCACGCAGCAGAGCACGTTCATGCCCTTCCTGTGCCAGGCGGTGGTCATCCTCATCCGCTGTCACCAAGAGGTCGTAATTGACAACTTCTCCCGGCTGCTTGGGCCCACAGACAGGTATCAGCACTCCTGCCCTTGCTTTTGCTGCAGAGGGATCCTGGGAGAAGCAGTTTTTCTTTTTTCCTCTCAAACTCCATTTGAGGCAAAAGTTACTCAGTCGCAACTTGTGACTCTCCTTTTTCTAGTGAGATGTGGAAAAGAATAAGAGAGTTTTGTCTTCAACGGTGGAGCCGATAGAAGAAAAAAAGAGGAGAGAAGAGAAGAGAAGAGAAGAGAAGAGAAGAGAAGAGAAGAGAAGAGAAGAGAAGAGAAGAGAAGAGAAGAGAAGAGAAGAGAAGAGAAGAGAAGAGAAGAAAGGAAAAGAAGAAACAGAAGGAGAGGAGAGGAGAGGAGAGGAGAGGAGAGGAGAGGAGAGGAGAGGAGAGGAGAGGAGAGGAGAGGAGAGGAGAGGAGAGGAGAGGAGAGGAGAGGAGAGGAGAGGAGAGGAGAGGAGGAGGAATAAGAGAAGGAAAAGGGGAAGGAGAGGTAAGGAGAAAAGGAAAAGAAAGAGAGAAGAGAAGAGAAGAGAAGAGAAGAGAAGAGAAGAGAAGAGAAGAGAAGAGAAGAGAAGAGAAGAGAAGAGAAGAGAAGAGAAGAGAAGAGAAGAGAAGAGAAGAAAGGAAAAGAAGAAACAGAAGGAGAGGCAAGGCGAGGAGAGGAGAGGAGGAGGAATAGGAGAAGGAAAAGGGGAAGGAGAGGGAAGGAGAAAAGGAAAAGAAGGAGAGGAGAGAAGAGAAGAGAAGAGAAGAGAAGAGAAGAGAAGAGAAGAGAAGAGAAGAGAAGAGAAGAGAAGAGAAGAGAAGAGAAGAGAAGAGAAGGGAAGAGCTAAAATTATGTATTATTTATTTAAAAAAATTAAATGTCAGAATCCTGGCTAAGAAGTGAAAAGAGTATTCATTTTATTAGCTTCTGTCTCTTCTCCATACCAGTTACTGAATCACAGAATCAGCAAATGTCAGGATTTGGAAGGAACCTTGAAGGATCATCTAGTCCAATCCCCCTGCCTTAGCAGGGACACCTTGATTAGGTCACACAGGAACACATCCAAGCAGGTTTTGAATGTCTCCAGAGAAGGAGACCCCACAATCTCTCTGGGCAGCCTATTCCAGTGTTCTGTTACCTCACCATGAAGAAGTTTTTTCTCTCATTTTTGTTTGCAAACTGGAACCTCCTGTGTTCCAGTTTGCACCCATTACCCTTTGTCCTATCACTGGATGTCACTGAGAAGAACCTGGCTCCATCCTCCGGTTGCACACCCTTTGCATATTTATAAATGTTAATGAGGCTACATCTCAGTCTCCTTCAAGCTAAAGAGACCCAGCTTCCTCAGCCTTTCCTTGTAAGAGAGATGCTCCAGTCCACCATCTTTGTGGCTCTGCACTGGATTCTCTCAATCAGTTTCCTGTCTTTGAACAGAGGGGCCCAGAACTGGACACAATACTCCAGATGCAGTCTCACCAGGGCAGAGTAGAATGGAGGAACATCTCTTCTGATCTGCTAACCATTCCCCTCCCACAGACAGGTATCGGCATTCCTGCCTTTGCTGTTGCTGTGGTCCCAGTTGTAGCTTGCCTCTGTCAGAGGGATCCCAGGAGGAAGCAGTTTTTCTTTTTTTCTCTCAAACTGTGTTTGAGGCACAAATTACTCAGTCACAACATGCGACTTTCCTTTTTCTAGTGAGATGTGGAGGAGAATAAGAGAGTTTTAAGTGGAACAAGGAGAAGAATGAACAGGAAAGCTAAGCTAAAAAAAAAATTGTATTATTTATTTTTAATGCCAGAATCCTGGCTAAGTAGTGAAAAGAGTATTTCTTTTTACTATGTCTTCTTTTTAATAGCTGC
The DNA here is from genome assembly GCA_037305975.1 of Chrysolophus pictus. Lineage (NCBI taxonomy): Eukaryota > Metazoa > Chordata > Aves > Galliformes > Phasianidae > Chrysolophus > Chrysolophus pictus. The sequence goes on from CM074576.1 coordinate 83,834,942, forward strand.
TGTCTCCTGACACCCTTTCTTGACTTCCTAGCTGCCGGGATGCTCTGATCTTGAGTTTGGAAGATGCACACCTTGAATTCTACCCAACTAACATGGGCCCCTTTACCTTCAATTACCCTGTCCCATGGGTTTTCCCTTACCAATTGCTTGAAAATGCCAAAGTTGGCGCTACTGAAATCCACAGCTGTGATTCTGTTTGGTTCTGTTCCTGCCACATGAGATCCTGAACTCCCCCATCTGATGGTTGCTGCAACCGAGGCTGCCCTCAACCTTCACCGCTTCAACCAGACCTTCCTTGTTAGTGAGAATAAGATGCAGCAGTGCTCCTCTCTTAGTTGGCTCATCCAGTTTGCATCAGGAAGTTATCGTCAGTGTGCTGGAGGAAACTCCTGCCTGTGTAGGCCTTCCAGCAAATATCGGGGTCATTAAAATCCTCCATGATAGCCAGTGCCTGTAATTGCAAGGCTGCTATCAGCTGCCTGTAGAAGGCCTCATCAACTTCCTCGTCCTGATCTGTGGCCTGTAATAGACTGCAGTATCACCCATGGCAGTCTGCCCCTTAATTCTCACCCACAAACTCTTAACTCACTCCTCAACCGCCCCTGGACAGCACACAATGCATTCTAGTTGCTCTCCCACATAAAGAGCAACTCCACCAACTCTCCTTGCTGGCCTGTCTTTCCTGAGAAGGACACAGCCATTCATGACCACATTCCAGTCCTGTGAGCTGTCCCACCGTGTCTCTGTAATTGCCACCAGATCACAGTCTCCTGCCCGAACATGGATTTCTAACTCCTCCTGTTTATTCCCTATGCTGCGTGCTTTGGTGTACAGGCACTTCAGGGAGTGAGCTGAGCATGCTGATTTCATCCTAGGAGGGTGGGAGGGTTCCTGATCTTCATCAGTTCTAGAGTGCTGCCCCACCAGTGCAAGTCTATCTACAACCCTATCCCCCTTCAGATCTAGTTTAAAGCACCCTGAATGAGCCCTGCTAATTCCTGTCCCAGAACCCTTTTGCCACTGTGAGATAAACCTCTTCCATGTATTACTGTCAGGTCTGATTTCTTATAAAACCAGCCATTATTGGAGAACCCAAAGCCCTGCCTCGTAGCCAGGCATTTATGAACTGGACTCTTCCATTCCATCCCACGTTGACAGCTGAAAAATGAGGGAGGGAAGAGAAAATAACTTGTGCCTCAGGCTCTTTCACCAGCTGTTCCAAGGCCTTGAAGTCTCCCTTCATTCCCCTCAGACTATGGGATACAGCTTCCTCCCCACCTATCTTGAAGATCAGCAGTTGGTAGTAGTCTGTCAGGTGCAGCAGGGTAGGGAAGTATCCTGGTGATATCCCTGATCCAGGCTCAAGGTACAATGCAGGCTTACGCATAATGAGGGTCAACTCTGCATACTGGACCCTGTGTTCCCTTCACGAATGAGTCACCAACAACTAGAACACTTCTTCCTTGTGGAAGAGGTGTTCATACTGCTGGAAGGCCTATAGGATTGAGGTAAGACCTCTGGAGCAGGTTGCCTATCCACCTCTTCAACAGCCAGTTGCTCTTGCAGGACCCCATACCTGTTCTGCAAGGGTAACTGGGAAGATGGGGGAGGTCAGGAGCGGATTTGCCTGCTTCCTCAAGCAGGGACCTGCTTCCATTCCCCCCCAGTCTCTGAGGTGCCCCCTACTGCCTGGTAACAAGAGGTTAGGGGATTCTCCCATTTACCTGGGATCTCAACCTGTTTCCTCTCTCTCAAGGAATGCATCCACCAGTCAATCTCTCTCTCACACTCCCTGATATTCCTCAACCTCCCCACTTCATCCTTCAGCTCAGCCACCAGGCTGAGAAGATCATTCACCTGTTCGCATCTGACACAGTCGTGGGGTTTTTTTTGTTTGTTTGTTTTTGCATCCCCCTTCACGGCATGTTTCCATTTCCTTGTATTTGCAGACAAAGAATTAGCCCTGCAGAGCCCATCTTTCTCCACATCCGATGACGCGTTCTGTTCTTGCCTGCCTCCCTGTAATTTCTCTGTGCCTCCTTCATCCTCAACCTTTGTCAGACAGCAGGTTGAGGCCAGCTGCCTCTCTAGCAGCACCCTTCCAGATCATCTCTGCCTGATGCTCATACTCTCTTTCACCTCTCTCGTTCTCATCCTTCCTCTTTTGCTTCACTTGTCCTTGCCCCTGCTGTGTACGTGCCTGTATGACATGCTGGCAGCAGGTGATGGCCACTGCCTTAAAAAGACCTTTTTTGTTGGTCTTTTTTACTTCAGATCCCTTGCCCAGTACAGTCTTACCTTCCCTGAAGCTAGTCTCCACAACTTCTGGTTCAGTCACTTACACAAGACTGTATTTGTCCTGCTGGGTAGAAACAGTGTGTTTTAGGCAGCATTAGCTGGGAAAAGCAAACGGCAATATTATGATTTTATAAAAGAGAAGAGAAGGAAAGATGTCATTTCAAATTTCAGAGTAAAGTGGTTCTTTTTTTCCCTTAAATATTGAACATGCATTCAGTGTTGATCAGCACTGGCAGGGTGGCCAAGCAGCAATAGCTGGAAAAGCCTGCATGACAATGAAACTCACACAGCTTCTGTGGAAACATGTTTTCCTAGCTTTTAAAAAATAAACAGAAACCCAAATCTGTCTCCTTGACATTTCTTCCTTTTACATGAAAGTCTATCTGTTGAAGAAGTTGTTACCACTACAATCTGAGAATTTGCATTATTGGACTCTGAGCCCATCAGCAAAGTTTGGGCAATGTGTCTGTAGCATAGCATCAATATTCACTCAGTGCATCTCTAAATAGCATGACTTTTTTTAACCCTCATATTCCAATATGTGTTCTGATTTGCTGTATATGTCATCAGTTGTTACATTTTAGTCTCCTATATTTTCATAGAACCATAGAATCACTAAGGTTGGAAAAGACCACTAAAATTATCTAGTTCATCTGTTTTTCCACCTTAAAAAATTTCAAAAATGTATCTCAGTCCAGCATAGAAATAGAATAGTTAATCACATACCGTTATGCAACTGATATTAAAAAAGTAAAAACCTATGCTTTTCCAGATGTAAAAATCATGTATGTGTTGGTCTAAGTCTTGTAGTAAAATTCAACTCCACAATCCGTTGAATTCCGTTCATTCATTTTCATTTAAGAGCTGGAGCTCAGGAGCACAGGGCAAAGGAACAATTTTGAGAGAAAAGTATATTTTGTTAGGTTAGTGAAAGTGCTGACTGTAGAGAAACTTTAAATAATTTATTGTTAAGAAATGAGAGTACTCATGTTCCAATATGAAAGAGAAGGTAAAGTATTGCTGTTTATATAAGGGAACAGGGAGGAAAAGTGGTAAACTCAGTGAACTAATAACAGTCAGTGCCTTCTATGATTTGTCCTGGAACTGTCTCCTCAAAATATATATACCCACACTTTTAACTATTGAAACTCAATGTTGAAATTTTACCAGGTAACAGCAGTAGAATGTGAGGGAATGTCCTCAAATTGCACCAGAGGAGGTTCAGGTTGAATATTAGGAAACAAAAGAGCAGTGAGGCAGTGGCACAGGCTGCCCAGGCAGGTGGTGGAGACACCATCCCTGAAGATGTTCCAGAATCTTGTGAATGTGGCACTGAGGGACATGGGCAATGGGCATGGTGTGATGGGCTGCTGGTTGGACTGGGTGGTCTTAGAGGTAATTTCCAATCTTAATGATTCTGTAATTCTATTACTGAAGAGAAATATAGAAGGTGGACTGGAAGAGCCCACTGTGCTGGCGGAAAAGCTGAGGATACTAGATAAATGAAGAAGGTACCACCAGACTCCCAACAGGGTAATGGATGGTGCATCCCAGTGACTGGAGAAAATTTTGGACTACAGAATAGTATTGAATTTCTGATTTTCACAGAGTTCACCAAGCTTGCTTTTTGTGAACACATTGAAAAACATGGTAACAGGGACGTGGTGCTGCATGTTTCGTAACAGCAATAATCTTTTAGTTTGGGAGACCACTGCCTAATACCAAAGCTGTATCTGAAACAAATTCTGCTAAGATATTTGTCCAATATTCCTTCTGTGAGAATCCAGCTTCCTTCCTGTTTATGTAAGTCCTTGGCTTCACTCTCCTCCTTTCCCAACTGCCTCTTCTGCTATAGGTTGTAGGAGTATCAGAGAATTCATAGGTGGCTCCTGAAACCTTCAAGAGGTTTAGGTGCATTAGGTTAGCAGAGATAGAAGCCTGGACCATGATGCAATTCATAATGTGTGGCTGTCCTCCAAAGAAGAGCATTTCCTGAGGCCTGATGACCTTGCAGACCTCCACAGAAGTGGCACAAGGCATTGGACAGAGAGCACTTTGTCATAGGATCTATCTGAAATCTAGGCTTGGAGTTTCCCAGAAAAATAGAAAGCCTTGCTGTTCTTCTAGATCAACCTCCAAGTTGAAAAAAAAATAACGTAATATTTGATCTGTGGGTGCTCAGACAATCAATTGGTCTGGAGAGAAAAACATTGGGCAGCTGTTCCCAGTATGTTGGGGAAAAAATGTCCAAATCCTTGTTGAAAGCATGTAGATCTGGTGCCTGCTTTGCACTCTTACTTAGCAGGTATCTGCATCACTCAGCCTTTACCCCAGAATGGATCTTTGGAGGTTGATCAGAGCACATCTGTGAACAATTTTTCTGGCACTCATCTGTCCATAACTAGCCTCCTCTGAACTTTCTGATGTACATTCAGATGAAGCTAGTCATTCAGATTCAGCTAGTCTGCCTCTGGTCTGGAAGTGAGTCAACTCCGTTTTCTTTGTTTCTTTGAAGCATGCTACCAGTCAGCTCAGGGATGATGGAGTGCCTGGAGACAGCACACCTATGTGCATTATGGTTGGTCCTGGGTTCAGAGGTGGCTGGTTGCTGAGCACATTTTCTTGCCTAGCAGTCCCAGCCAACAGTAGAGCAGGACTTGCAGGGGATTGGAGGACTCGCTGACTCGAACTTCAAAGAGCCAAGCAACAGTGCAAGTGCTATGGTTAGCTCCATTCCTGCTACAAGGATCATAGTGGGCCTGAGGCTATCCCTGCCTTCTTCATAGGAGGCCAGCTGCAGTTTCCCACCAAAGGGAATCTGTGGGATTCCCTTCTGGCTCTACAGCCTGTTAGTCAATGGGACAATAGGGTCTGCTCATGACATGGGAATTCTGAAGGTCCTGTTGTGTGCTACAGAGCTCCTGGAAGGTGTACAGCAGATTGGGGAAAGAGACTGTGAGCCAAATGGCAGCTCAGGCTGGGCTTGTAGGTCCTCTATTTGGAGGTCAGGGATATCCTACCAGACCTAGGTAGACCAGATATTTTGACCATGTGTTTATTCAGGCTGAAGTGCTGCTTTCCTCTTTAGCCTGTTCACACACTGGTATTCTCATTTAATCCAAACCAAAAGGTTTTGAGCTCTTCCATAGTAACATTACAGAATTTCATGTCATGGTAAGTTATATACAGAATCTGAACATACCAAAATTAGTATATGCATGCATAAGGTTTTGAATTCAGTACACACAGACAGAAGGAACTGCATTTTACAGTGGAGCTCAGGGTGTGTTATGTCCATCAGCTGCAATGTACAACTCAAAATTGTGATGAATAAATGACAGGTGAAAAGCCAACATGTAAAGTTTTCCCCAATGAAGATGGATCATGTCTTTTCTTCTGCCTGTATATTATCCACTCTACAAACAACTCAGAGCCTTGATCACACCTATTCAGATCATTTCCTTGCTTGCAGCAAAGACACTTGGGCAGAGTGGCATATCACTCCTCATCTTCTCTTTGACTTGTCTCACAAGAGTTTTCTGGTAATGCCCTCATACTTCCATGCCTGTCCAACAAAAAAGCAGACAGATGGTGTAAAGGGGATCTTGCTCAACAACCCCTGTCTAGAACATAACACTCAGCTGCCGGCTAAGTGACTTCCTACTAGTTAACGTGAAGAACTGTCCATGTTCTAAAACCCACTCAGGCGGAGGCATAAAACAACCTGCTAATGGGCTGCAGGGGACAGAAAACTGAAGTGAAAAGACCTTGGAGTGAGCAGGTGAGTCATTTTGTCTGTATCCTGCCAGCCTCTGACATCGCTTTGCTGACGAGGAATCCTTTTTCAGTACATTTGATCAATGTTAAGAGGGAGAAGTAAAGATTTCTGGATGCAAATACAGCAGATTTTCATAATAAAAGCTCATTTATTACCTTCCATTCTTGTCTTAAATACCTAGAGCAGATGCGGAATATTGTTGATTCATGCTAACCACTTAGGCAATAACAGTTGAGTCACAGGGCATTTCCTAGGGATTAATGAGTAGCTGGGAGAGTTGATGGCCCAAAGCAAAGCAGAGGGCCATTAACCCCAGCCAGCCATTAATTCCCTGGGAAATGCCCTGTGCCTCAACTGTTATGTGTCACTGTGACCTCCATCCACTTCTTTACATTGTTACACAGAGGGAAAAAATGTTGAGGAGGCATAATATTCCTGCTGGAGATGGCTCTCAGCCTTGTGAGTTCCTATCCAGACACAGGTTGTGCTCAGCTGCAGACTGAGAAACATTTCTAGAGATCTTTGCTGAAGAAGTGCATGTCTATTCAAAGTGCTTGGATAGCAATGGAGTAAATTCTTCTGTTTTGAAAGATTAGCTTATGAGCCACAAGAAGTGCAATGGGCAGTGTTCTAAGAGATGGGCAAGGACCAAAGAGCGTGCCACATAAGAGTTTATAAACAAACAAACCATCCTCCATTTTCCAACTTATAAATATGACAAAGTTAAGATTCCGCTAATGTGATTCTTAATTTATCAACATAATAAATATACACAGATAAGCACCTTTGTTTAACAAGTGGTAGATCTCACAGAGTACTGTCTCTTGTTATAAATAGATGTGTTTTTATGGTTAGCAAACCATGAAAGCTAATTTTTCATTAAAAATATAGCTAGCATAACTTGCAACTGCAAAAAAGATTAAATCAATTATTTGAACCAAGATTTTCTGCTTGCTGATTTAAATCTTGATTTGAATCAGCTCACTGTAGGTGTTGGAGTCGGCTTACAGCCTTCAAATAATTGTAGGCAAAAAAGGAAACTCTGCTTAGACATAAGCTATAAATGTATTTGCTGGTAGTTGAGACTGCAGTGACCTCCTTACATTCAGAATCTCTGGACTGTAGGCACTGGAAGACCAAGTAATGTCTCTGAATTGCACCTAAGTGACTGAGGCTAAGTAAAACCACAGCAACTGGTATTTGAACATTGTAATGGTGCCCTAAAATGGTGTGTATGATTCCTGAACACTGGACAAGTGTTCTGTTGGCCAGGTACTTGCCAAATTCATCTTTCAGCACAGGACAGATCCTGTGATCCCTAATTTTCACAGGCAACAGATGCAACTTCCAAACCATGCGACTGGGACACATGAGAACACTGTGGGGCAGTCAGGAGAAATGAAGAGAAGCAGAACCATAACATCATAAAGGAAAAATATGGCTACAGGAACAGATAGCAAGGGAAATCTTCAAAATGACAGTTCATAGAGCATATACAGATAGGCTGAACATACAGACACTGAAAACTGGCACCAGTAAAGTAAGGGGATGTAATGCGTGCCTTCCCTTTTCTTCATCTCCTAGTGAGCTGGCTCCACAGCCCATTATTTTCTCCTCTGCTGGTTATGTCAGCAGTCTCCAAATTCACGCAGACAGCAGCACGCCTACAGCTGGTGCATGTGCTCAAAAATAGCTGCTCAATTCATCCAGCTGCTCAAGTGCTCAGCCTGAATGCTTGGGACGGTTGGTGCTACGTTTGCATTTGCCTACTTTTTAAAGGCATCATGTCTGATTGTGGCTCACAAATGAATCTTGATCAGTGGTCTAAAAGAACCAAACATCACCTTTTCTAGCCAGTACAGGTACTTCCTAATCCAGCTCATGAATGACTGGTATCCATTTAATTTAAGTCAGCAATTGCTTAAACATTTATTGGTATGAAACATTTAAAAACCATTTAAAGGTTAATCTATGATAATTACAAGTAGTATAAAACCAGTTGAAATTTACAGCTTGAGTTTTAAAGAGATACAGTGTCAGTGGTGTGACTCCTAATGTCAGCTCTGTGCCAATGCATGATGCTTCCTTTTGCTTCCAACCTTCCTACGTTCATGCAAGAGACTTGAAAAGCAGTAAGTTTCACTTGCTGGAGAATTGTATTGGAATTCGGATGTGGTTTGTTCTGATACAGATGTTCCCTTAGGAGACATGGAACAATGATGCCACATTCAGATACAATTACACCTACAACCATACTTTTACAGATAGAATGACAGTGGTGAATCTCACAACTGGTGGAACAGTTCCTTGTGGAACTTTTCAGTGCTGATGAGGTCAAAGAATGACTACATCTGCTCTAATACTAATTTAATTCAAAAAGTTAGATCAGTAATTTCAGGGGAAGTGGAGAGAAAGTGGGTACTTTTGGACAAAGATCTTACCATGAGGCAATCCTTGCCTCCTCCCATATTTTCCTTATCACCTAGGAACAAACTATCACAAAAGAGAAGCTTAGCCTTCCCTGACAACTGTAGTACAGAATTGATAGCTTTTTTGGTTTAAAAAAATTGTGAACATGCAGCTTAATCAGGAGAAGAACAAGTTTTCTTTTTAAAGATTCTGCAGTGCTTGTGGATATTTTATCATCCTCACCAAACCACTCTCTAGCTTAATGGTTGGACTAGATGACCTTACTGGTCTTTTCCAACCTTAATGATTCTATGATGAATATGATTGTTTTTACAAACCCACTCTCTGATGTAGCTAAATATTGTCTGTTTCACAAATAAGCATTTCGTGATAGAGGAAGACACTCAGTCACACCATTAGTGGTGCTAGATGCCCTATAAAATACTTCACTTTTGACACACACGTATCACAACCTTTAGACCAGGCTACCATCTCAGGAATGCAGAGATAGATCTGCAAAAGGTTTTGAGAGTACAGCACTAACTTGGCATCACAGCTGAAGTCAGTGGGATTTCTTTATGGCCAATAAACCCCAAAGCATCTCAAAGGCTGCAGCCCGTATTCATGCTCTAGAGCTCCTCAGAAAGGCAGATGGGCTGCGCATGGGAAATGAATCTTCTCGGCTTTCAGGTTTCCAGCAGGACACAGTGGAAGAGCCAAACTCGTTGCTGTTTGATAGGTTCCATCTGGCTGGAAAAGGCTTGTTTTTCCCAAAGGCTTCCCTTTACAGCAATCTGCCCAGGCTGTGGCAGTCAGGAGGAGGCTCCCTATGGAGCCTATCTGTGCTGCTCTTTGGCTGTGGCAGGGTGGTGGGATGGGCTTTCTGAGCCTTTGAGGAACATGCTGGACCAAGTCCTTTACCACCCCATGAAATCTTGAAACCAGCACTCAGAACCCAGATGACAGCACTAACCCCCTGGGCCAGTTCTGCAGCTTATCTGATATTAAATTTCAATCCTTTGTTGCCTGTGATAAAATAGAAGCCAGAGGGTGGATACACACGAGCATTTCCAAGAGCCCTGCTTGTGTGATAGTTTACTCTGTAGTGGCTTAAATACAGACTAGAATGAATGCTTAAATCAAAGCACAAACATCTTTGGCCTCAGGATAAGAAAAGCATTTTAAACATCATTGGCCTCAAGATACAAAAACAAATATTTGCTAAACTTCCAAACTTCAGAGAGTTGGCTTTTCTAAGGCAGTTCCTTACTGTTGCTTCTCTGGGAGGCTTTTCCCTTTCTCTGCTTCCCGCTCTTCAGGAAGAACATGGGCCCAGATGAGGAGCACAGCCTGCATCTCCAATTCCCTCTGCTTCTGTGGAACACCCATCTAAGCTCCACAACTGCCAAGTGACACAGGGAAGCAGACGGAAAACAAGATGGGAGAAACATGTCCCTCTGGCAATGCTGATGGCACAGAGCTGGCTTACATTGTGACCATTTCCTTTAGACTCAGTCTGCACACACAGCTGAGAGCACGGCATGGAACAAAAACTGCACGTCTGATACCTGATCTGCACGTCCCATGGGGAACCACAACTTGATGGGCAGTGATATCAATGTCACAGTGATACAGGTGTCATTGGGTCCTTTTCCTTCACCAAGTGCAAACCAAGCCACTCAGACCCATAACTCCAAATCTCCAAAAACACATTTTGAAATTGAACACTTCAATTTGAAATATTTTCATAGAAGCACAGAATGGTTTGGGTTGGAGGGGACCCCAAAGCCCACCCACCCCAACCCAAGGCTGCCCAAGGCCCCATCCAACCTGGCCTTGAGCGCCTCCAGGGATGGGGCACCACAGCTTCTCTGGGCAGCCTGGGCCAGTCCTAAAACTAAGAAAATAATTTTAGTTCAGCTTTCATTTTGAGTCTAAATGGAAACAGATTTTAAACACGTGAATAAAGTTGAGCAAAAAAATGTACAGTGAAGTCAGGATTATATTTAATACCAAGTATAAATGACAACAGGGAGAAGCAGGGCTTGCACAATATGTGATACACAAAGAGGATGAAAATCCAAGGATAAAATAGGTATTATCATCTCTACACAAATCTTGTGTAAATGTAGTAAAATGACATAGCAATATATATATAACAACTGCTATACAATATATTGTTATCATATTGTCATACAATATTGTCATACAATGTACACGCAATAATTCTAAAATTTAATAGCTGCATACCTGATATTCACCACTTGCTCCTCCAATATGTCAGTATAATTCTAGTATTAGTTTTATCATAAACACTCTGAAGTAGCTCTAGGGGAACACTCCCGAATATCAGAAATGTTGAAGCAATAACTTCTTTTCAGGAAAAGTATATGAAAAGAGACTAGATCTGTTAGAGGAAGGTAAAAAAGGGGGTTGTTCTATTCTTTATTTTAAGAGACAAGTAGATTATAATTTCATTGCCAGTGATTGAAAGTCTCAAATATATTTTTGAGAAAAAAAAAATCACACAGAAATCTTCACTGAAAGAAAGTCTTTCTTCTTTCTATAACATCTTGTCATTGTCTTGATCACAGATAGATGTTTTGATAGGAAGTACTCGTGCTATACAAGAACTCATGCTATGCAAGGAAAAATCAGTGAGGCAGTGGCTCAGGCTGCCCAGGGAGGCAGTGGAATCACATCCCTGGAGGTGTTGAACAACCATTTGGATGTGGCACTGAGGGACATGGGCAGTGGGCATGGTGTGATGGGCTGCTGGTTTGTGATCTTAGAGATTTCTTCCAGCCTTTGTGATTCTATGTTTCTATGACTTCTAATAGTAAATCCGTGTGACAACATAGATACAGTCACTATGCCACAAACACTGAATGCTTAACAAGGTGTTGGAGAAAAGCCAGCACAAAAGGAAGTTACTGCAGCTGAGGAAAGTCTAAGAAGAATTTCTTGATGAATTACGCTTTTATAGAAAATGGGATGAGGAGAAAACCACAAGTGACCTGTACGTAGACCAGAAGGCAAAATTACAGTCAGTAATTTCTGACATGTTTGCTTATTCCCTCTTGAAGACTTAGCTCCCTACCAAGCTACAACAATACTTGCTATTCTTACCTCTTACCATGAGTCTGGGAGGAAGCCCCAGCTACTACAGTTACATACTGACTTTCTCAACCTGGATTTGGTGAATGAGCCTTTCCTTTCAGTCTTGTAACAGACTTCCCACTCTCTTCAATAAGGCTGAAAAGTAGAAAATCATCATGGAGAGGAAAAAGTTTAAACAGAACAGGGCTCTGGGGCTATTTATCTGAAATAAAATGGCCTTTACAGAAAAACACTACAAGTTACTGAAGAAATAAGTGGGGAATGTAGCGAAGAATAAGAAAGAAATGAGATTAAAAATTTCACAAATCATAACTTAAAAATTAATTGTGTTAGGGCAGGTGAAGCAGGCACTTCCTGAAAAAGAACAGACACACAATAGCACACTGAAGCTTTGCTGGAAGTAAACTGTCATTACTAACATTAATTTGGTATGCCCAGAATAAGAAGTGCTCAGATACATGCATAGCATCTGCTTCCCCCCATTGTGCTCCAGTGCAGAGTGAGGATAAACATTAACCAAGCTCAACACAAGTGAGAAGCAGATATTTACCTTAAAAAACCTCTGTGCTTGGGCCTGGACTTGGAAATCTCTGCCAATGCTGTGGGAATGAATTATTTTTGTGTTGACTACCCAGTGACGTTCACCACACAGTTTCTTATCTATAACTCAGGTGTCCATACAAATACTTCTTCATAAAAAACTGCTTCAGAAGAATCTGTGATAAAGTAAATAGTACACAATCCTGGTAAAAAATGCTTGCTTACAAAGAAGATGCCACCCATCTTATCTCTCAAGCTCTCTGAGTTATGAATCTCTTGGTATCACTCAGGGAACTCCTGGAAACTCATCCTCACATGGGAGAATGATGGACGGAGCCCACACTCCGTTTTCTGTGCTGAGAGGATCATTGCTCCAAATTCTGAAGCCCAAGTGCCTCAGTACCTACAAACAACAGCTTATCACTGCAGACCTTTTTGTGATCTGCTCTGGGAAAGCAATGGTTCCTGCAGTACAGTCCTTCAGTGGTGCCACATTTACCAGTACAGGACCATGGAGTCAAATGTAGAGATGAACCTTTCCCAGGGCTTCGGAGTGGTGTTCTGAGTTGTCCGCTCTTCACGGCAGCATGTAATTCTCACAGGAGCTATATAAACTGAATTTGAATAAAATACACCTCCACATTTGCCCGAATTTCCTCCTCCTCCTCTCTGCTGGTGCCACAAAAGACTTAAAATAGCTTGTGATATATTGTGTATATGTCCATGGCATATATTTGCAAGGGACAGAGGGAAGAAGGTTAAGATGTGAAGCGTTTGGTGGTTGTATGGAAACCACCAGCACCATGCTTACTTATTGCAGGACCAGCCTTCTCCTGAAGCCAGAGGTCAGAGTTTTAATTCCACAGTGCCTTCCGTTTTTGCTATTCCATAAATACACACTGTGTTGAGAAATTAGGATGCTGTATCTCCTTGTCTCAAGAGAACCAGCTTTGTTCACCGCTCTGGCAATCTCTAACCGTGTCCTTTGAAGAAAAACCCTCTTGTACCTGCCACTATTTTTAGCACGTGTTTTTGAAGGAAGAGCTCTGACTACAATCTTTTATCTAAATGATTCTGAAAGACAGTCTCCAGAGCAGACACGTACTGACATATGAAAATGAACATCGTGCTCTGCACATTGCTTCACAGGCCTATTCTGCAAATCTACCACCATTTGAGATTCAAGAAAGCAGACCTCGTCCTTTAACACACTGCTCTAATTCCTTCTTTCCCATGTCAAGCAACTGAAAGGCTAGAGCATTAGAGCTGTGATAAAGTTCATTTGCTGATGCAAAAGTCTCCTCATATGAATAGAAGCAGCTTTTCCTACACCGCCCTGCAGCAGGAAGCAGCCTTTGCACAGCAAGGTGATATGAGAACCGTGTAATCCCCCAAACTCCTTCGTGAGACTGAAATAAATTCTGATTCACTTATAACTGTTTTTGCTATTTTTGTTAAACTGCCCCCTCTCAGCTCCTATCCCGAGCAGAAAGCCTGTCAAGAAGGATTATTTTTTGGCCAATTCTCCTTCAAAGAGTCACAATCAATAATCTCTCTTATGGAAGGCAACCTTCAGGAACACAGTAAAGGATGTTAATAGCAGTTCCTATGGACATCTCCCTTCCTTTAAAGGCAACAAATGAAATACTAAAATACAAGGTAGCATTTAAACGAGTCACTCACCATGAAGCCTGTCTCAAAACACAGGGAGTAATCAAAACCGGAGCAACACAAGGGACCCTGGCTTTATAAAAATAATCTTTCCTCTATACCATCAATTTCATAAAAGGCCTTCAAAATCCACAAGAGTAAAACTGTTTCTCACTTAGAGAGGGAAAAACAAGTAGGCTGACGTCTGTGAGCATTTCAGGCTTTCTAAAGGAAGTAATGTGGCAAATTGTAGCCTTGTGTAATTCCATTTAAGTAAGTCAAGTTAAATACGTATGTCCTACAGGGTTGTGGGGTGGGAATTCAGTAGGCTCTAGAAATTCAGAAACATCATAATCTCTTTACTATCACCTGTAAGTGGGATATCACTCCACATTTTTTCAGCACTAAGTGGCTTATCAATACAGGGTCTCAAAGAATAGCTTCATATTTTGTGGCATACCCTGAAAAAACTTTCCTTTGAAACAGTACTTACTGTTCATTAGTCTAAGCACCACATATATGTACGTACATATGTCTTTGTAAACAAAGTATAAACAGAAACATCTTAATATCTTTATAGGCAGATATCCATCAGTATCAATAACCTTGTGAAGACTTGGGTAGGTCTGTGGCCTCTTAGGTATTTGAAGTAATACCTGGAGTCATTTGCCTCTGCAGCTGGAAATAGCTAAAAAAGGAGGGGCTGACAAAGCTGGTTCTCAGTAGTTTCAATAGAAACACTTTCTGTATTTGTCTTGAACAGAAGCAGACCTCATTCTTTCTGTCCAACTAATACGTATCAATATATATCAAATATACATCAATTGTGCCAAGAACGTGGGTGCAAAATTATAATGATTATTTTTAAATGGACACATCACTAGTAAACATGTGGAAACAACACATCCTAGTATCACAAACATCAAAAGAAATGCAAAATTAATATGTGGCAAGTATTGCAGTATAGCTGCCAGGCTTGGTTTGAATGAGCTTGGAGATGATACCAATAGTCTGCATCACCAAGTGTTTGTTCATGTATTCAAACAGTGAAGTCAGAACACATTCTTTGATTACACATTCTTTGCTGATAGTACATAAACTGATCAATCACGGTGAAAACTCATTCATAATGAGACATTTAAATTGGTTTCAAGTCACTGCATGCCGCAGAAATGGGCATGGCTCTAAAGAACATTGACCTTACTGCATACCAAACATTATGCACATCCTTAACTTTAAGCATGGCAATAATTCCTCTAATACAAAGCATTTCTGTGACTATTTCCCAGGCTGGATCCTAACTCTGAACTGGTTTTCACAAAGACACATGGGAAAATTAATCCAAATTAACTGAAGATTTAATTTAAAGCAGATTAGTTAAAGTGCATTTAACCCTGTAAAGACTTTTTAAAATTGAAGTAGTCTTAATTCCACTTTGTATAAAGCTTAATCCATTTTCAATTCATACTTTAAGTTAATTTGGATTAATTAAGTTGAATGTTCTATGTAAATCAGCCCAAGGCCCTAAATCAGAAATGTGTCCAAGCACAGATAGAAATCCATCCCTATTTGGAACCGCACTTCCTTGAAGTCAGCTGTTTTCAAGGAGAGGTACACAGGTACTTAAGTATTTTCCAGAATCAGACTCTTAACTATTTTATATTCTACAATCATTTGAGAAATAGAGTTTGTTGGTAAGAAGAAATGATAGCCTAAAGAGCTGAAAAACAGATCAGTGGATCTCATGTTCCATCCTCCAAATGATAACCAATTTCTCCAGTGTGTGCACAAGAAATCTTCAGTCATTGTTTTCTGTAGGAAATCTCTGTCTGGCACAGAATTAAAAACAGGTTCTTCAGCCTGGAATTATTTTTCCTTAGAAGAGTTAAAAGAAGATTAGCCATTCATTTTCTGGAAAGGTTTCATAATGGGGTGATGTTCCCTCAACACAAACTCTACCCATTCCTAAAAGAATGGGTAAATAATGGATAAGAATGGGTAGGAATGGGTAAATCACTCTACCCATTCCTAAAAGAAAAAAATAATTTCAGCAATTGTAGTTTTCTAGGATTTTACATCCCGTATTTTGCATCTCTTCTTTCAAAACTCCCTTTCATGCATGCCTACTCAAACTGTTTGAATCTGGATTGTTATCTCGCTGGGCATGCAGCAAGTGAGAAAAAACAAATTTTATAGCAAAGTCTCAATCAGCACTGTACTTCATATGTAAGTTTAAATATTTGATATAGTGACACATGCATTTAACTACTTCATTGAAGAGAGGCAAATCTGCTATTATAGAATAATACAGTAGTACTATTACTAACAGCGTAACGTGAAAAGCATATTAAATGGCTACTAAAAGTGAACTCAGAAAAAAATGATACTTCCAGAACAAAATTTGCCACCTAACGTAGGCACAGGGCCAGAAAGGCTATTTAGAGAGTCACAAAGCCCACGCAGAAGACCCATGTCTGCTTACTCAGAGTTGTTTGGAAAAATCAGCTCACACATGATGTAGCTTAGCTCCTGATCCTCCAACTGACTGTCCAAGTACAAATTCCTTCAGCTCCCCCTGGTACTTGAATAGCTGTTTTCATGTGGCACAACAGAGCAGAGCACCGCAATCTCCAGGATGCCAGACCTGACATGCCTATATGATGTGTTGTATGATAACACAGAGAACCAGTACAGCTGTATATTCATGGCACCGAGCCCAAGAAAATACTCACCTTTCAGCAAGCCAGTGAGGCTTCAGGACACAAGCTGACACAGGTACAGCTGGCTCATGCATTTTTACCTGATATTCCTCTGCTATAAAGGAATATGAGTGGAAGTAGATTAAAAATGTCTGCACTGCCACATAACCACAGCTTACCTCTTCCTTGCCAGAAAGAGCAACTGCTTTGTCCCTCTTTTCTTTTACTGCCTTTCCTTACATTACTCTTACAGTCTCCTGAAGTTACTTCTGCCACCTCTTCCACTTTGGTAGAAAAGGCAAGGAGAGAACAGGTTTTCAAGAAGCAAGGCATGGCTACCCTCAACAGCACCTTTCAGGATGGCTGTATTGTGAACATAGCAGCCAGTGGCATAATGTGGAAAGAGCTTTGGTTGTAAATCGGTCTTCTTTTTAATGTCACTGCCACAGTTTCCAGAATTTCCATAGCACATTTCTAGCTGAAGAAGTGAAGTTCCTGCTACTGTGGGCTAACAGAGCTTTTCAGATAGGTCTGAAGGCTATTAGCCACCATCACATGCTTCTGGAACGAAGCGCTTTCGCTGTTCTTCAGTTTGCAGATGTGGTCAGGATGAAGGCCAGTGCCTAGCTGAGGTGTGAGCAGTAAAATAAGCACCCCAGTCACAGAAAAGCAGTCTCCCATGCGCATGTTAGGCTGGCAGTGTTTAACTGGCTCGTAGATAATAAGGACGTCTATTTCACTGCACAACAGTCGAGACTCACAGCCACAAAATGGACTTGATAGCCTTTAAATGCTGTTTTATGGCTCTGGCTTACAGAGATGGCTTGGAGCCGATGTGGCAGCTCATTAACACTCAGTTAACACTTCTCTATATAGCACAGCATTGACTTTAACATTTTCTTATTTTCAAGGGAGCAATGTATGTGGAACTAAAGAGAAGCATAATAGTTTAAGATGCATACAATATTATGAAAAAAATCAGTTCTAAAAATATTGAAATGAAAAAGATACAATGTCCTGAAACTACTATTCGTGAGTGTAGAGTCCAGGAGAAGCATTATTTTTACCTTGCCAAGTTCCCCAATGCGAATAAAGCAGTAAAAGAGGAAATGAAAATGTCAAGCTGCATCCAATTGCCAGAAAACGGAATGTTTCCCATAGTAAAGAGAGCAATCCCCAGGTGGAATGGGGATCTTTCCATTTTCTGGTCATCTCAGAACTGAGATATCATGTGAGAGCATGCAGCAGGTGAAGTCCACCAAGAGCACAACAAACAATCGGCAAGCAACAGAGTGCAAAGCCAAGGAGGAAGAGGCCATGTTGAAGGTAGCCTTGCCCTGCTGAACCCATGCTGGGGGCCTCAGCAGGGTATTGTGTTGTGCTGAGTAAACAAACACACCAGTACATCTGCAAAGGTACCCTATATGCCAGGAGCGCTGCATGCACAGATCGAGTCACTAAACAGATTACAGCTGGATGTCCATGGCTGAATTCTGGCTTCCAGCATACAAAAGAAGGGCAGGCAGTAAGCAAAGAAGTGGCTTCTGGCCTTCTTCTCCTGAAGAAGATTCAGCCCTAGAAGTGGAACTCCAAGGCATGGAGCTTTCTGTTAGAAATGGGATTGCCACGGGAGACAGAAAGGCAGCAGCAGAAGCGGCGGGAGATAACGTATTCAGGCAGAATCCTTTTTTGGCTAAAATGCCCAGGAGGATTGTCTCCATGCAGCGCACCAAATTCTCCGGTGAGTGGACAGATGGGATAAAGGGAAGCCTGATACAATCTAGGTTTTTGCTCATATTTGCAAATGAGGCAATTATTGAGTAAGAAGACTTGTAAGGACCTCTGCTATTCCTTTTCCCTTTCTCCCCAAACAGCCCTAAACAGACTCAGCTGCAGTCATCTTTCTTTATCGATCAGTCAATGCTGGGTACCTGTACAACATCTTCCTTGGTATTAGCTAAACTCTAATTCACCGCAATACTGTTGCTGATTCTACTTTTTCAGATGAACTACTAATCCACTATGGTGAATTCCATCCTTGGAAAACAGTAAAATCCTTCTTTCTTAAATCAATAAACATCCAATGACAACCTATTTTCAAATATTAAATTACCTGTGTATTAGAACATTGATATCAAGTACTGGTCCTGTTGTAAGTCAAAAATTTCACAACTCTATATCCTACATTCTCCTCTAATTCTAATCAAGCTTATCTTCTGGGCACCAGAGACCCATTGTTTCCATCAAGAAGGAGAAAGTATTTGACTTCTCCCATAGAAAAAGCAAAGTAATTTCACAGAATGTTTTCTGAGAAAAATCAGCTTTACAGCTCCAAAACATCCTGGATCAGAAATATCCCAGGGAGGAGGTGGATTCCTCATCCTTGGAGACACTCAAGGTTAGGCCGGAGGGGCTTTGAACAATCTGACCTAGATGTAGGTCTCCCTGTTCATTGCAGGGGAGTTGGACAAGATGGCTCTTCCAACTCAAATGATTCTATGATTCTATGAATATATTTAGGGGCTCAGAATTTGGCTAAATATTGTTGTGTGTTACAGCAAAACCAAAAAGTGTATCCTTGCCATAGGAACCGTCTTCCCATTAAATACTACGTCTCTGCTATGGATGCACAGATGCACTGGATTTACTATGTAAACTGAATGTGAGCTGTATTACATGGCAAAAAAAGAAGTGTTTTATAACCAACCTTATTTTGAAAAATGGATAAACCATTCAATGGAGACTTCATCATCTTCATCTGCCTCCATCCAGGTAGACACACAAAAAAATTGTAATCAACATAGGGTACACAGACTGCAAAACTGTGACTCTAACTGTTACAGTTTAGCAAAGGGACTGAAAAAAACATAATAGAGGGAAGTGTCAGGTGAATTCAAGTGAAAGTTACTACCTGCTTCACCCATAATGTCTTTGTTATTGGTGCCTTGGATATTGTAATGATGGCTGCTAAACACTTCAAACTAATATCCTTATATTAATCTCTTTTGGTGATACTACGAAAATGCCTGCAAGCAATTAAGTGCTCAGTTCATGGGAGGATCAGATTTTATATAAGTGAACTAATTTTTCTGGCACTTAGCTATAAACATCAGCAGTAGAAAATAGGACAAAACTAGCAAAGTAATATGAAAACATGTGATGGTGGTTTATTAAAAGACTTACAGCTGAAGAATATGAATGCCACCTTTTTGTCCCTACACGTGATGCAGCAGCCTCTCCTAAAGCTCTTTGAAGGCAGAGAATCCAGAAGTAACAGCTGAATTCTCAAATCAAAAAGCCAATGAACTGGATTATTCCCCTCAAAAGAGATGACGGTGGTTTTATTGAAATGGCTCTCCAAGACATGGCTGGCTCCCAGACTGTGGTAGGGGAGCCAGCCATCTCTTGGAACAGAGTTGGCATAAATGATTAGCAATGAGTGGCAGTGTCTATGCCAGGCCTCTTGTCATCGGCCGACCGCGTTGCTGGGATGCTCAATCTCAGGACCCTTGAATTGAGGAACCCAGTTGTCCCTGAGCCAGTGGCTTCATTCTGTCTCGTTCAGAACAAGGAATCAGCAGGAGCATAACCAGGATTTTCAAAGAAGTACTTGGTGGGGCACAATGAAAGGGAGGCAGCACTGCCAACCACTGTTGCTTGAAACAAAGCTCTTGTGATAGCATCTCCTCTGCTGGGAATGAGCATGAGCACCAGCCAAGCTTGCATTCCAATAGACTGTAAGGGTATTAAAACAAAAAAGACATCAGGCATGCTGAACGGAAGATCATCGTGCTCTTGCCAGTCTGGCTGATGTAGGTGAGCTGCTGTATTTACAGATTCCTTGGTCTATGGAAAAATGAAATAACTGAGTAACTGCAAAGGCACCACCACATTTGTCTAGTAAAATAAACTTCTAACTAGCACACTGTGTACACAGACTGTTGGGTTTCTCTAGCAAGTAGTCCTGTGATCATAAACCTTGCAGAACAAAACAAAACAGAGCACTGGAAGAAACCTATGCTTGTTTCACTACACAAACTTTGCATCCAAATCTAGCAATAAATCTTTATTGCAAATTACCAAGTTGCACATCAACAATAGCTTTAGTTTCGGAGAAAATTGCAAATGAGAGATAGAATTAGTTGCAAAGTCAGATGAAGTGTCAGTGACCATTTCCTCACCATATGACAAAAGGGCATTTCACTGAGCCTTGGGACACAGAGTAGCAGCATGGTCCCTCCTGTACTCTTGCACAGGGAAATGTCAGCTAGCTAGAGATATATTTACTTTTGGAGCAATCAACTACATAATATGCCAGCTGAGAAAAAAACATTGAGTGACTCAGAGGGAAAAGCATTTACAGCCCCAATACGAACTGAAGGGTCAATAGTGAGAAATGGTGAAAGATAGTTCAACCAGCTGATCTGTGCCATGGAAAGCCTCAAAGTAACAGACTTTGTTTGAAGAGAGACAAGAGTGTGATGCTTTCTAGCATTCAAAAGCTAGAATCCAAGCCATAATGTATAGGTTAGATCTAACCCACAACCCAACTCATTTGGCAATGCTTTTTTTCCTAATTGAGATATATAGTCCAGCATGAATGAAATAATTCTGTAGTTAAAGAGGACACTAAAAAGGTTTTTATTTTTTTTTTTCCAACAGATGTCTCAAATTCATTTTATAGTAGTAAAAGTCTGATTAGAGGATGATGTCATTGTTTGGAGTAACTTCATTCCATCATCAGATGAACAAAGCTAATAGAGAAGAGTAGCAGTGTTCTCAGCTGAAGTTAATACTTCTAGCACTGAGTGTTAAGACAGGTAATATTCCCCTAATATTTACTTTGATATATGCTTTCTGTCCATACACACATTAGTGCCAGGACATCAATCAATTAGTAAATTAAAAGAGAGACCTCTAAGGATATAATTAATATTTTAACATTACAAAATAATTGTTTGTTACATTGTTTTCTTTAATCTTAAGTTTTGTTGTTGGAAACTGAACCTAACGTCTCCAACAAACATTGCTCAAGACCTTGTGAAACTAATCACACTGCTATTCTGTAGGGGTTTCACAAAAATGAGAAAGTATTAGTCCAGAAAAAAAAGACACTAAAAATGGTACCTCCTCACTCTTTATGCATCAAAACAACAGGGTAATTGAACTTCAGAGCTGAAGCATTCACTGTGATTTCCCAAATGCTTCAAAAACATTTTGACAAGCACGCCATGAACACACACTGCCCCACCAACCATGAAACCCAGGGCTCATGTAGGACTTGGGGAAGGAGGTGAGCTTCCATATATCCCCTCCACACGTAGTCAGGACATTGCCAGGGTGCTCATCCAGAGCCAGAATCTAGGACTCGTTCTTGGATCCTATGGTTCAGATGCAGTCTTTCTTTCTCCGCTTCATAGACAAGAACAGCTGCTCACTCCTAGTCCATAGAGAAAACTCTGATCCGAGAAAATGAGCTAAATTCTATTCCAAGTATTGCTTTATCAATAAAATTTTCTGTTAATAACATTGGAACAGAAAAGATCTCATGGGTCACTGAATGTGATTTCCTTTATCAGGGAAACAACATCACAAAATCTCTTTCATAGAATTATCGAGCATGGTCTTATAATAAGCTAAATTGTTTGTTGCCGCCACTCTTCCTGGGACACTTTTCCAGAATCCGTTTCTATTTTCTAGCTTTAATTTATACAGCCCTGGAGATTTTTATTACAAACAGTGATAAGCAAGCCAAAAAAGAGCTTAGTTTAATTCTTGAAACCAGCATGAGCAAAGAAGGAAAGTCATTAGCAGAATATATCTCTTGGGAAGTATGCAAGTAAGAATTCAAAGGTACAAGAGAAAACAAGCATCAGCTGTTCTCATATTGATCACTGACAGGTGTTAATTGAATTTTCTGGACCTACGTAAACTTTGATCTGCTTTGGTTTATGACCAGAAATATAGTCCTACTATTAAGGATGTGGGAAGTTAAACTTCCAGTTCTCTTCTCTGTACCCAGCTGAGAAAGTGCCCTTCAGCATTTATAGGGACCAAATAACTTAGTAATGTTTATGAGGACCATTATATAAATTTTTAGATGGAATCCAGTCTAGAAAATGTTCTGATTACAAATGTTTTTTATTTACAGTGGATGGGGGCACGTTTTCACAGATGAGAACTGTCCTTTGGTTAGCATCAATTCTAGCTGCATACCAGTAAGCATATAAAATCTCAAATTTAGGTTTAATTTTTGACTATGCAAGCAACTCAGTCTGTGTTCTCACACCAGACCCTATCCTTTTTCTGTCTCCGCTTCCTCATCTTTAAAATATGGGTAATAATACTTCTGCATCTTCTGCATCCCTCGAGTGCTTCTTAAGCTTAATTAATTCAACACTTACGAAGCGCTTTCTGATCCAGAGATGAAAGCGCTACACGTATCCCAAAGACACAGTTTCAGAACATTTCTAAGTAAATAAAGCTCTTATTTTTAATACAGAATTGGAATGACCTGGCCTCAAGTGATCTACTCTCATGGAAAAGGCACTGGGAGGCAGGTCCATGGCCAGCATTTTCTCCTGGGTCAGTAGTTCTCTCTTGCTTGGGAAATGTGAGAGCGTGGCTGCAGGCCAGCCCTCTGCTGCACAAGGGGAGGGAGTTGAAGCACCAGGCCTCTGGCCAGTGCTTGCCAACCAAAGCTGTGCTTTTCTCATGGAAAGTGAATGGGAAAATGCACACGTAAGCCAAGGGGTTTTGCTCAACTGAGAGCTCTGCAGCTGTCCTGCTAGGAAATGAACACGACACAGGGCAGAGAGCTGTACAAGAGCTCAGGGGCCCCTTGTATCTTGAAGGAAGGGGAAACAGAGGTCAACAGCTCTGGCCAGTCTTGCACTTTCCCAGAGCCACAGCTCTGCAAATCAGATTGCTGCAGGGAAAACAGTTTTTGGAGCTGACACTTCACTGCAAGGCCAAAGATGGGAAGCCCAGTACCCAGACCAAGATTTTTCAGCTAGGTTATTGCCTGCTATTTTCAGCTGCATACGCATGTGGAGTAGGGAATGAATAAGAACTATCACTTCTTAGTCAGGAAGGGTCTATTACCCACTAAGCTGGAAGTAACCAGGGCAACTAGGATGCTATCATCCTGCAATACATTTGTTAATGTTGGCTTCGTTCCTACGCGTTATGGTGAAAATTAACTGGAAGGCAGTTTTTGGCTAGCCACAAGTTTCTGAAAAATGGAAGAAGACTTTCTCATGGAAAAAGGGTGGTCAAACAGTCTTGGGAAGCCCCAGGTCCATTTCTTACCTTACCAGCAGCATAAGTATTGTGTTTCCATAGAATGACTCACAGAAGCACAAAGCAGCTTGCATGGCATTGAGTCACTCCGTCTCCACATCTCAGTGCCTGATGTGCAAAATAGGAGACAATAGCAAAGTGTCACAGGGACTGTGAGATAATCCCATGCTGGAGGAAAGGGATCCATATGTGTTACTAAAATAAGTGACAGCTTGGAGTAGGGCTATTCTGGGACAAGAGAGCTGTGCCAGCTTTGCATGCAACTGCCTCCATCACAGAGGTAGTCTATAAATTTGAAAAATGTGTACGCACATGCATACTCATCTGTATGTTATGTTTCTCAGGCAGATGATTTTGGTTTATCTTAGATCGCTGGGGTGATAACATTCAGAAATTCTGGCAGCTACTGAACTGTACTTTTTAATGGCATAGATAGCACTGTGAGAGAGAGTTGGACAGATCAAGAGTTACAGCATTATGGGCTGGTAGTCTTCGGGGTGAGATACAGGGAATGGGGCATTGTTTTGGTGAGTACTTGGGGTGCCTGGTGTACCCTTGCTGTTCACACAGCCACAGGGGGAGTGAGGAGAACATCAGTGCCAGACACGGGATCAGAATGGCATGGTGAAGAGCTGGCGATGGTGACAACACTCTCTCACTTCAGTCAGCTTCTAGTTGAGGCTCTGAACGCTGGACTTCACTACCACATGTACCTTTTGTTGGCTTAAGCCCTTCTGCAGATCTAACGTTTTATGCCTACCTATGAACGGTAAAAGCTTTGAAATATATAGCTATGAAACAAAGAGCATTTGGGGCATGTAAATTGCTGATGGCTGTGTGCCATAATTAAGGTCTGCACAATCTCATTTTTCCTTGTAATGTATTATCCATGCCCCAGCCTGTGCCATAATCCAAGCCGTATGGAGAAAGAAGCCACCAGACAGGATCACCTGAACTTGTAAACAGACTTTCATCAACTGGAGATGAGAGCGGGACACAAGGGTTGGTAAATATATGTGTCTGGCATTCAGTATCTAGGAATGGTTGAGATGTTTATTGAGATACAAACCTGGCAATTGGGCTTGTATTCTGACAATAGGGATACAGGTCTGATTTGATCAAACAACCCAGAGTTTCACCTTATAAACTGGTCTTTGCTATCTAGCAATATTCAGGTATTCACACTTATACACCTATGCAACATTTCTTATTGCTGTTTCAATTAGAAATGTCACAGTGATGTTCACTGTGTTCACTGCCCCCTAAATCCATGAACAGATGCAGAAATTAGAGGATGCTGACAAATCAACATACTTTTCAAAATATCAAAAACATCAATGTGTGTTAAACTGCTTTACATCTTCCAAATTATTTGCTCTTATTTATGGATAATTCCTATACTTCCACACCAGTAAATACAATATATATGTACATGAAAGGTGATTTATTAGATTGAAATACTACAGTCACCATGATTTTCATCCAGGGCTTAACTCCAACAGGTGCTGAGCACCACAGTCTGGTGTAACAAGACACTGAAATAAACACTTGAAGAGAATGAATGTGCTCACATATGCCAGTGCAATATAGATTCAAATCAGGGACAGTTGGGATGGATCATTGTACTGGGCATAAATTGCAGGGTTTGATCATGGGAGACTGCAGAGGTGACTTCTGCAAGAGTGGTGAGGTGTTGCAACAGGCTGCCCAGGGAGGTGGGAGTCACTGTCCCTGGAGGTATTCAAGAACTTTGTGGATGTGGCACTGATTACATGGTCAGTTGGAATGGTGGAGATGGGTTGGATTGGGTGACCTTAGTGGTCTTTTCCAACCTTAATGATTCTATCATTCTATGATATGTGTGGGTGGAGATGCAGGGCTTCATTAGGTTAGTCATGGCCACATCTGCAATGACTCTGAAACAGACAGCCCTGATCCACCATGTTTCAAAAGAGAGCCAATGAGAGGATTTCCTATCACCAAACAAGGAGGGATGCCAGAGAAGGAGGGATGTCAAGGCAGCAGGAGCAGAGCAAGAAAAGATGCAGATGGCAAGAGTGACAACAGAGCAGGGAAGACGAGTCCCTAGTGGAGTGCAATCAAGGCCCGTTGAGGAGATGCTCAAGCAGGGATGAGAGCAGGCTTTAGAGCAGGTTTGACTCTGAGGCGACAGTGACCCACGGAGGAAATTTGTCAGAGCAGCTGAGTAACAAACAAGAAGAAAAAGAAAAGTAGGGGGTTGGACTCGATGATCTCTGGAGGTCCCTTCCAACCCCTACAATTCTGTGATTCTGTGATTCTGTGAATAAGCATGCCTTGCCCCTGTCTCCTGCTATGTCTACAGTCCCACCAAAGGAATGGGATATAAAATGTGGTAAGGGGATTGGAGACTGGGAGAGGGGAGGACAGGGTTCACAGAGGCATGTGGTGCTTTTCCTGCTTGTTTGTGGTTTATAAATACTGCATTTATAAATACCATAACAAAGGACCAAAGGTTCACATTAATTATTATGAAATAAATTCTGTGAATTCTCTAGCCCAAGATATTTTTTGTTTGCAACACTAGGATAACTAAAGAATCAACTCAGACTTTTACTCTCAAACTGAAACTATCTCCAGCTCAGTGAAAAGAAGAAACTTTCCTTTCTGCTATCTTCATGCTTCCACCATGCTTACTGCAGATCCAAGCAGGCCTGCATTTTATGGATTGGACAATGCCCAACAACTATGGGAATTAAAAGATAATAATGTGCTAAAGCACGGACTGCCAGAGCTAGACACAGGGGACATGAAATGTTTTTTCCTGACTCTCCAGCTGCTTTGAATTCAGCTGAAACACAGTATCTTTCTGAGAAACCCAGCAAAAATGGCTCATAGCAAACAAGGTTGGCCCACCTGCTGCTTGCTCAAGACTTGGCCAGATGAGGACAGGGATAAGGGATGATGGCACTTTCTGAGGAGGGGGCCATGTTGCTTCTCATCACAAGAAATGGAAGAAAGGGTGGGATGTGAGGGGCTGGGGGGCCTGTGCTGATTCTCAGATGCTTCTGGCCCTCCCCCAGGCTCTCATCACCGGGTGCTTGAGCTTGCAAGAGCTAGAGCCAGACAAGCATGGAAAGCATAGTGTTTCTCCTCTTCTACTTCATTTCCCTTAGAACAACAGGAGCTCCCCACGACCAGACTGAGCAGCCCAAAAGCAATGAGAGGTCTGAGAACAGCCCTGTTTGTTGTCAAGCACTCAGAACAGTTGGATAGGCCTTGGAGCCTTCCATTTTTTCCATCCTAAACACCAATGTATTGCAAGTGCTAATGGCAGAAAACTCCTGTGGTTGGTTTACAGGCAAACTATTGCTAATTCACAAAGGGTGCCCAATGTTTAACTCTGATTGCCTACCAGTTGATCCACACAGCTCTATACAGAACAAATACTGGGACACACATTATATGTGCATAATTAAAAATCAGCAAGGCTGAGATATGCAGATCCTCTTTATCTCAGTAACTGCCTTTCACATCACAATGACCTGAATATATTTATATCAGCTGCATATACCAGCTGATGTGCAGTCTCCAGGTAGACTGCCTCTCAGAGCACTGATAATAGAACATAATCAAGAAAACATCAGACTTTAACTCATCTTCTCCAAAGCATGGAAACACACAAGCTCATTTATATATTAAAATCTTCTCCTTTTTAATACGGTCTCTTTGTTAGGCATGTTGAGTCTAGTATACCCATGTCCTCTTTAACTTTAGTGGCTTATTTGTTTTGTGCAAAGTAGCACAGCACAGCTGTTCTTTATGGACTGAAACTTCTACCTGGCACTGAAATGATCCTTGGCTTTGTTTTATAAAGCTGTGGAAAACCTCAACCTGTGATTATTTTTTTAGCTTTAAAAATGACTTTTGTTTTCACATGCCTTTAGTGCTCTTTAATTGTGCTAGGGATTTAGCTGTATAATTTCCCTGTGTTGATCTGGAAACTACTCTTTCTGCCATAAGATCCATGTGTGCGCTTGCAGCGTTGGAAAGTTCCAGTTTGTGATTCAAAATCTGCCATTCAATTAGATATGGACATTTTGACTTCAGTCTGGCAAAAACACCGCAGTGATTTCCCAACATCACAGATGCTTTATCTGCACACAAACCCTCCAGATGCTCGTGCTGTCACATACATACTTTTGAAGGCTGTCCAGCAATGCTCCAAGATCCTAAAAGCTTTTACAAAATCAAGCTCAACTGCACTCATCAGCAGAGAAATCACACTGAAATATGATGAGAGTGAGGATGCTGCAATGAAAGCAATGACCACAATGGGCAGGCATCAGCAGAAGCTGAGAACCTCTGGACAGTTAGCTCAGGTGAAAAGGGACTTCCATTTGGTCCCAACTGTTTTGCTCTTCAGTCCAACAACCATCATTTGATTTTAAAGAAAGACAAGAGTAGGTTCAAAGCACTTAGGGCCTGACTCAAAGTTCTGCAATCATAAAGAAAATACCACTGCTGTAGATGGTACTGGTGTAGACCAGTGATGTTAGAGTCTTTGACAAAACATCACATAAAAGGACATAATAAAACTCAATATATTGTCAAATTTCAATCGGAAAACTGTGTTTTCTAATGCTTTATTTTTCATACCATTTAATACCATTGTTAATTTTGCTTGTAACCCTTCCCGTTTCAAATTTTGCTGCTTAGGTCCATAACCAAGACCTTACGGAACAGAGCATTACTATGCTCAGCTGAGAGAAATATTTATCACATGCACTCCCACAGCCTTGCCCAAATTTAACTCTATGTTTCTTTGGACCCCCTGAGAAAGACCACAGCCTCACTCTCTCTTTCCTCCTTACTCCTCTAACTAAGGAGGAAAAAAGTGTTTGCTTATCACACTGAGCAAGACTCAAAAATAAAAATGTTGCCTGCACTTACACATGGGAAATAGGCAGTCTCTACTGGGCCTTCTCTGCAAAGAAAGACCAAACCAAATGGATTTTCCCCTGCAGCAACAGAAATGACTGCCAAACTGTCCCCACTGAGACTGCCCCTCCATTTAAGTCATCTTCCAGTAGAGGAATGGAGCAGCCCATTGCCCTACTCAGTGCCAGCTAGACTGACATAGATTTTCTTTTTCCGCTCATCATTTTCTAAGTTCTTTTTCTGTCAGTGAAAAGGACTCAGGAGCATTCTCCAGGCTGTCAGTAAAGGAGGGTGGGGTTTCTGTGAAAAAGAAGTGATGAGCAATCAGAATCAGCCAGATCACTTAAGAGCAGCATTTGGAGGGGTTTTGGGAATTATGAGAGGTTTGTTTCAAAATTTCTTTCGATGCAGTATGTTGAGAGAGAAATAGTATCTGGTGGAAATACCAATTCAGCAAAGCATTAAGTGGGTACTTAATGTAAAGTTAAATATAACATTAAAATTAATTGAAGACAAATATAATTCACAAAATTCCCAGAAGTCTTTCCCCCTATTTCTTTGCATGGATTTATTGCTTACCTGACATAAGAAACCACCACACTGAATCTAGTCCCATTTTTTCCCTTCCAGGAATGGGTCAGAATCTATTTTTTCTCCCCAGAAAAAATGTTTTTGGAAAAAAAAAAAAAAATCTTCCCCAGCCTCCTGCTTATGTACAAGATGTAGAAAGGAGTATGTATAAGGGGTTATACCATGGATTTAACAGATACTCATAATTACGTAAGTGTTTTCCCGAATCAGAATTTGGAAAAGAAACTGGAACAAGCTGCAGAATGCTAATTATAGCATACTGAAGTCACTGAAGTTGGCCTGGCACTACCATGGCTGAATTTGATCTGGCATGAGCACACATTGAGTTTTTGTTTTAAAAGCAGACGGGTACAGAGCATCAAAAGGAGAAAACTAGTATTCTTCGATATATTCTCATCTCAGAACACTGCTCAGGTTCTGAAGTAATAAGTTTGATACAATCTCTCAAATTCATCTATGCCACTCTGTATTCTTTAGAGGCACAGGGAAAAAAAATATGTTCCAAAGCAAGAATAATAAATTTTGGATCTGAAAAATTTTAGATCCCAGGAGAGTAGCTATGCATGCAGATACGAAGTAGAACTGAGATTAATGGTAACCTCATCAACCTCAAGTGAGTCCAAAGGTGGGAAATCTTTTCTTTGCTGAGTGTCAGACATCCTTCTAGCCCAGTAGCACTCACCTAAAAGTAAAGCAAAAACAAATCCACAACATGAAATTATAAGCCAGCCAACAGCCCTTCCCTGCCCTAAACTAAACTTGGTAGAACATGAATCTTATCACAGAATCATAGAACTGTTTGAGTTGGAAGGGATCCTTACAGGCCATCTACTCCACCCCCCCCTGCAATGAACAGGGACACCCACAGCTACATCAGGTTGCTCAGAGCCCCTCCTGCCTGACCTTGAGTGTCACCATGGATGGGGCATCCACCGCCTCTCTGGGTAAACCTGTGGGCAACCTGTGCCAGTGTCTCACCACCCTTATCATAAGAAACTTCTTACCTATGTCCAGTCTAAACCTCCCTTCTTTAAGCCTGAAACCATTTCCCCATATCCTATCACAACAGGCTAAAGAGTCTGTCCCCCTCTTTCTTATATCCCCACTTTAAACACCAAACAGTATCTACATAAAGCTTAATGCACACATACTGCACACTGTGAAAACCAACTTCCACAGTAGCGCACTACAGACTATGAAATGGCCCACTCTTTTATAAGTACTGTACTGTTCACAGCCTTGTTCATGGAATGCACCGTGCAAAGTCTTTTGGCAGACTTTAAAAAAGAAGAAAGCATGATTTAACTAACATAAGGACTTCAGAATGATAGACAAGATTTGTTCCATTCTTCTGATGTAATTCCTTTATTTGCCCTACTTACAAAGTTCAAAGAATAATGCTCATTCTTCCCTTCTACTTCAGTAGGCTGCTATGTACCATACATACAGTACACTCAATATGCAAAGCAGTATTCAACTGTGATATTTGGTATCATATTCAGTAATCAGAAAATTATGTTCCTTTAAATTCCAGCTAGCTTTATTGGAAAATTATTTGCTTCAGAAAAATTGTGTCTGGCACTTTGAAAAACTGTATTGTGTGATAACTTTGTTTTAGTCTTTTATTGGTTTGTTAAGCCATTTCATATAGCGTTAATGATGCAAAACATCTTGTTTAATGCTTTGATGCTGCCTAACATGTTATTGCCCTGGTCTGAAAGATAAAGCACTTTTAATACCTCTCCTTCAAAAAACATTATCACTATTTAATTTTTATGACATAAGTTTCAGAAAAATGCTGTCTCAGAACAAGTAATTTATAGATTAACTCATACTGCAACGGCTTCTAAACATCTCCACATTGTTCCAGAGCATTGGCCCAAGACATCGCAGCACGAACTTTACAAGCTCTCATGTTTGGGACAAGTACTGTGATCTATCCACACCACAATGTCTCTCTTCAACAGCCAAGCAGAATACAGTACAACACAGTATCACCACAGCATCAGCACACTGGAATGCTGAATTTCTTTACAGAAGAATGTTCTAAGCAGAAGTTTTCCAATGAAAGAGACAGCGTAGTTTTGGGGGGGTAACCCTGACTGGAACAAAGCTCCTTGTTCAGTGTCAAGAGAAAGTGACATTTCTGATTCTGACAGAACTCTTGACTGTAAAAACAGGGGCTGGAGCAAGTGGCAGAGGCAAGCTGAGCTGCTTTGGGGAAATACTGCAATGCTTTCTTACAACGGCAACTGACCAGCTGGTGGGACACCAGTGGGACCACCCTGAGATCTCAGCAACATTTTCCCGACCAGAGCTGCCAATGAATGTAGTCCTGTATTTCTTACTGGAGGTCAGACAAAGAATGAGAATAAGTAAAACACCCAGAATTCCTGCATGGTGGCATAGAAGCATACCAGAGGTACTGCTCTTGATGTACTTGAAGCTCCCAAACCACCTCTCAGAGCACCTCACTAATACACTTACTTCAACTAGAAATTTCCTCTTCCTTGAGTAGTTCTTCAATTCCAGCAGGTAATTACAAAGCCTCTTTGGCACTAGAACTGCTGTGATGCACTGCAAATCCATGAATTCCTTTTGGACAGATATCTATGGCATCACAGTCCCAGCTCAGGTTTAACATTGCTGCTGATGCTTCTATATTGTTCCTAGTGAATGTAGCAGCACTTTGGGCTTCATTTAGATTTTGAATACAGGGAGGTAAATATTTTTACAATTCTGCAAATGCACACTAAACATGGTTACATGATTAATATACATAAAAATAGTACATAGGACCTGTATAGTAGGGTCTTTAGAAGGTAATTGTCTATCAGAAAGACCTTTGTTCTCATAGGTTTTACTATGTTTATCTTTTCTAAGAAATAAGCAAAATTATATTAATCAATCTAGAGTATTTGTTTACACATCTCCAAAATAGTAGTTTTGGTTTTTTTTTAATCTATTTTCTCCACCATTCCAGATTATTCAGATTATTATCCAGATTGTGAGAATTGTTCTACCAGTTCTTAGCAGAATTGTTCACCTCAAGGCTGTTTCTTTCTGCATGATCTCTAGTTTGTGTTAGGGTATTATATGAAAGACATTTTTATTTGACGTTTCATAGAGGCTTCTCTTTATATTTCATTTCAAGCCACTTCATTCAAATCAGTTGAGATTATCCATCTCACCCCAAATCCACAATGGCTAGGAACGCTTCTTCACAGAGCTGGTCAAGCAAAGCCCTCCATTTACTATTTTTAAGACTGCTTCCTTGTTTACATTAGAGAACCTCTTTGACCAATTTGTTTCTTTCATCTTCTCATAAGCTTTTTCTCTTCCCAGAGAAAGGAAAACTCCCTTGGCTTGAGATCCAGTGCAATGGAGATAGTGCAAAGAAGGGCAGGGAATGCGGAATTCTTCTGGCAACAGCAGCAGCTAGATTAAAATCATGGCCTCTGAGCTTAGATGTAAGGCAAAGAGATGCAGTACAGCCTGAGTCACCGAATGCTATCAGGTCACCGAAATGGGAGGACTTCTGTTGCCCCGTGTCTGCCTACACATCCTTGCCTCTTCCCCTGCCCTAGCTTTGATGCTCATCTCACTTCTCAACAAGTCAGTTCAGCTTTCTGAAGTTCAGGAAAACAAGCTCTGTAAAAAATAGCTTTCTGCAGAGCTAAGAGATGGGTTAAAGTAACAACACAGTGACTGCCATCCACGTCAGTGATGCTTTTAGTCACGTTTACCAGAAAGGTTTGGTAGTGGGGCAGAACTGGGCCCTACAGGAGGGACACCAAACAAAGCGCCCTTGAGAGGCTGTGTTTTGTTTAACTTTTGGTTTGAGAACAAATCTGTAGAGTGCAGCTGTATTTTCGACCACACGATGGTGCCAAAAGTGTTCACTATGAAGTGATGCTTATTGAAACCATCCCCCAAAGTCTGCTGACAAATCTGCTTTGCTTAAATCCCTTCTGCTAAAAGTAAGAAACTATGAATGAAAATTTAATGACCAAATCAACTATAATTCACACGCATCATGAACATGAACACGTATCACATTCTCTCCACAGTCTCAGGAAAATCCTGTTGTTTTTTTTTTTCTCCCAGGCTTCCTTCCTCTTTAGTGCAATAGCCTCAATCTGTAGAAGCTGTGTACATTTAATTAAATCATGTATCTTTGAAACCATACTCTCTGCCTATCCTCAATGCCACTGTCACACATTCAAGTGTGTTTTGATTACACTGATTTCATTAAAATATAGTGAGTAATGAGACTCTGAAACTACTGAAATGAAGTATCTCTTTGGCGGGCATTACACATGACCATCTTCCTCAGACCTGTTAAGTGAAAAAGATATTCTTGCCAGATTGCAGCGCTGTGTACGGGAACAACATGTTTGTAAAATACATTTCTTAAAATCACCCATGGTCACTGACTGCAGACAGATCACTCAGAAGGCTGCACAGGCCAAAGCACAGGGGAGAGAGGCAAAGCCCTTCTCCATGTCAGCTGCCTCACTGATACCTTATTGCAGCCATTAACACTGTTCAGGCTGCAAACACCACACCATGAGGATTGCCCTCTATGGCATGCTGACCCCAGTGAGCCCTAAGGTCCTGGCGAAGCAGTAAACAAAGTTGTGGAGAGAACTGCTATGAAAACATGGAAAAGTATGTTATTATATGAAAAACATATAGGATCTAGCAAAAAGAACAGTAAAATAGGCTTCTTGTGCATATTTTGTGGCTCAGTCCCACATGTGAGAATGCTAGTAATCACTTTTAAAGCAACAAAGTCAGCTATTGACTGACAGAAGACAAAGGCACTTTTCTTTCATAAATATGTTTGGAAAACACCTCCACTTTTTAGAGAGGGCAGCATTTACACTTTTCATATGATTTCAGTCTTCAGGAAATCAGCTCTGATGCAGCCTAAGTCTTAGATCATTAACAAAGGGTGTTTTGTTTTTCCCGAGCCCTTTAGAAATTGACATGCCACTGATTAATTTAGTCTTGGTGACCACTGTGGCAGCAATGCAGTTTCTTGCTCACGGAGATAGAATTGGCAAACAGGGACAGGAGAGCTGAAACCACAAAGTAATTCAGTGGCAGGGGCTAACAGCTCTTCACTTGAGACTCATTGCTTGCAAGCAGTGTAAATGGACAGCCAAGATAGGCACATGTGCTTCTAATCAATCATCTCACCTCCTGGCCTTCCAGCATGTCAGCAGTCCCAAAACTGCCTGTCAAGCTCTTCGACCTGTTCCGTTCCCTCAACACTCAGGCCAGGGGATGTCCAACCATCCTGTGTTAAGCACATGTTCCGTTGGCATGCCAAGATGAGAAAGTGCCACAGAAGACAGTGTTTTGTGTTCTCGATTTTATTTTAAAAGTTTATGCTTCATTTTTGTGCATAGATTTTCTGTGACAGTGTAATGCCTGGTACCAAAGGGAATGATTCTGGACCTGGTAGCTCTAAATTACAGAATCATAGAATGGCCTGAGTTGAAAAGGATCACAATGATCATCTAGTTTCAATCCCCCTGCTATGTGCAGGGTCAGCAACCACCAGACCAGGCTGCCCAGAGCCACATCCAGCCTGGCCTTGAATGCCTACAGGAAACGGTCATCCGGTGCCAGGAATTAATTCTCTCCTGCAGAGTATGACTGGCCTGGTGTCTGCAATAGTTATGTAAATATTCCTCAGTTACAGCAGGATTTGGGAAATGATGGCTGAGAGGATTACTTCTGCTAGCAACCACGCAAGCGATACAACAAACCCAAATGATGAAGCAACAGTCCAGTACAGACAAATGGCTGGCTCTTTGACTTAGTCCTTTTCTCATACTCCCTCTTCTACCATCATTTCATCTTCAGTGCCGCTAGTATAGACAGAGCTCGAGGCAAAGGCAGCATCTAAACACCACATGAGCAATTGCTGCCGCAGACGTTTCTGCACAGCACAGTGCTAACACAGGCAGTCAATTCTGCTATTTTGCCTACAGCTGGCACTTTGATTTTGTGACTGCTGCTACCAGTATATGGCTTAATAAATATTATTTCTGACCTAATGTGCATGTTGTCTCATTTTATTACTTTTTTTTTTTTTTTTTTACTCACCCTGAGCTCCAAAAGAAATCAGTTCAATAGAGTAATGTTACTGCGCGTAGATCTGGTCACAAATACTGCTCACAGGGCTACAAAACCTACTGTTTGCATAGCACAGCTGGGATCTAAGTGAAGCCTGGAGAAAACAGCGAGAGCTTTGGCAGCTTGTAAAGCAGTGGTGCAACGTTCTGATACCAGTGGGCACCCGAGAGCAGTGAGCAGGGACCTAACAGCTTCATAATGAAACATGTTGCTTCTATGTGCTACTTCCTCACAGGAAAAAAAAAAAACAAAAACACACACACACACACAAAAAACAGGAACTGGAAAACACAAGGGAGAAGAGAGATTTGGTCGTAAGCCACGTTTCTAGTGCGATTTCAGAAAGCAATTCAAAGTAGCAGAAAAGGAACGTAAGAGACACCCAAATGAAGCCCTCTGATTTAAATTATTTCATAGCATCACAGAATGGCCAGGGTTGGAAGGGACCTCAAGGATCATGACGTTCCAACCCCCCTGCAACATGCAGGGCCACCAACCTCCCCATTTAATACTGGACCAGGCTGCCCAGGGCCCTATCCAACCTGGCCTTGAGCACATAACTTCATTAAAGCAGCCTTATTCGCCCTGCCCCCTGCTTTTACTTCTCACACTTGCAACCAACGCTCTCTACTTCCCTATCTCGACCTACCCCACACCAGCCTACGCCCCAGAGCCGCGGAGCCTTGACACAGAGCCCTCGCTCCCTGACTGGCTTGTTCAGCTGTCAATCAGAGCTTATTCCCACCCCCTACTCAGAGCCCGCCCTCCAGGTCTGCAACTCCTTCCAAATCAGTGGGAGGGGAAAGGCTTCGATTGGACAAGTCAGTTGTCCATTCGTTCCTGTGAGGTTCGGCCTCCGATTATACAGGCGAGTGGGAGTAATGGTGCAGAGCTCTCCCGCGATCTGATTGGCCGAGTGGAAACGCCACTCAAACCAAGGCTCCTCCCCCATCGCGGCAGAACCCAGCTGACCGCTCGGTCCCGTGACAAGGCGGGGGTGGTTTCACAGCCGAATGGTCAGATTCGCTGTCACTCTCGCAGAGTCCCGTCCCGCCGTCCGAACCTCGCCTGCGGATTGGTCGCGGCTCCCGTCCTCGACAGGCGGGCGCTGGAGGTTTTCCGTGCGGCGCTGCAGCGCGGCGTTTTCTCGGCGGGGTCTGGCGGCACGACGGGCGGTATGGCTGTCCGCGGCCTGGCAGTGGCCTTACTGCTCGCTTCGGCCTGTCTCGCCGGTGAGCCGACGGGGCCGGGGCGTGAGGGAGCCGGGCCGCGGTTGTGGGGACGGGGCGGGGGCTGCAGTCCTGTGAGCCTCGGGCCTGGGGGCCGTGACGCTGACCGGTGCGGCTGTCACCGCTGTCACGGGGCATCGGTGGCGTCGGGCGAGGGAAGGTCGGTGTGAAATGCTGCAGGCTGAGCCAATGGTGAGGCCGCACCTCCAGTGTTGGGCCTCTCGCTGCAGGAAAGGCACTGAGGCCCTGGAGCGTGTCTGGGGAAGGGCAGTGAAGCTGTGAAGGGTCTGGAGCACAAGTCTGATGGGGAGCGGCTGGGGGAACTGGGGTTGTTCGATCTGGAGGACAGGAGGCTCAGGGGAGACCTCATTGCTCTCTGCAGCCATCTGAAAGGAGGTTGTGGTGAGGTGGGGTTTGGCCTCTTCTCCCAGGTAACAGCGATAGGATGAGGGGGAATGGCCTATCCCTCCAAGAGAGATTCAAGTTGGATGTTAGGAGCAATTTCTTCTCAAGAGTGTTGAGGCAGTGGCACAGGTTGCCCAGGGAGATGGAGGAGTCACCTTCCTGGAGGTGTTGAAGAACCATGTGGATGTGGCACTGAGGGACGTGGGCAGTGGGCATGGTGTGATGGGCTGCTGTTGCACTTGGTGATCTTAGGGGTCTTTTCCAACCTTAATGATTCTATGAAAAATGCATATAGCAATTTTTTGAATTCCTTCTCAAACAAATGGGTATGGAAGCATTGCTGCCATGCAGAGCATGGGGATATGAACTGCTGTGCCATTAACATTGACAGCAGGCCATCCAGTGAACAGATACCAACATAAAACTAAGCCATATTTGGATCTACATTCTATGCATCTGTCAGTCCAGCCCATTTTCCTCCTGCTCTCCTTTAACCTATGCACAGTACTTTGGTTCTGTGGTGTTTGTTGTAATGTGGCTCAGGTTTACTGTCAACACTGTATGCAGAGTCACAACCAGGCTTTAAAGGAACATCCTCAAGGGCAGATTGGTTGTCATTTTTCTTAACATTTGTTTAATCTCAGTGTACTGCTTTTTTTTTTTTTTTTTTTTCCTTTTGCATTTGCCTGTTGATAGACACATTTACACCAAGTATGTTTTAAAATGAATTCAGGTAGACAGCTGGGTGCTTGCATGCAGACAGCATTGTCATCATGTGTTAAATTGAGCTATCCCATCTCTCATTTTTATGGAGTCCGCTCTGACTCTATTACAGAATAAATATCATCCCACTGTACTGACTTCAGTACTGACTTTCAGTCCACTTTGTTACTGAGGGTAATGTGGAATAGAGTGAAGGGG
This sequence comes from Chrysolophus pictus, assembly GCA_037305975.1. Lineage (NCBI taxonomy): Eukaryota > Metazoa > Chordata > Aves > Galliformes > Phasianidae > Chrysolophus > Chrysolophus pictus. The sequence goes on from CM074576.1 coordinate 83,872,954, forward strand.
GATCCCGATGTGAGAGGTCCTGTGGGTTGTGGCTGTACACTGCCAGCCTTGGTCCAGTACTGCATGATGGAAATGAAATGTCTTGTGGCCTTCTGTGCCTGAGAGGTCAACTGCAGCTGTTGTGCAGGAGCATGATTGCTACTGGCAGTGCTCTGCTTCAGCCAGCGCAGGTGGACTTAGCTGGTTCTGTCTGCTCTGGGTTCAGTGGCTCAGGCTGTTGTTTGCACAGAAAGAGTTTTTATGCCAAGCAATTCAGGAAGAAATCAGCTGTGCTGGTGTGTAGCAGGGTGTTTTGAGCCTTCCTGACTATGCTGAGGGCTGGCTTCACTGGGTCTGCGTTGTAACACTTAAACCTTGCTGAGTGTACATGTATGTACTGTGCTGTTGCCTTAATCCAAATGTGGATTTGTCCATTCTTAGTCTTAGCTATATAGAAAACTTATCCTGTGCTCCAGAGCACAAAAACAAATGTTACTCGTTACTTAACTGTGTCTAGGTGAATAGCTGTGAGGAGGACAAGACTGAATGAAAATTCCAGCGTATTTTGTTTCTGTGGGGGGAGGGAAGACTATAAGAAATTGACAGCACTTCTTGCTTGGTTTTAGGTGTGTGTGGGGATGAGTTCAGTATCTTACGCTCACCTCAGTCAGTTGTTTTTCGAGATGGAGGCTGGCCAATCCCTGGCGATCGGATCCCAGATGTAGCTTCGTTATTCATGGGCTTCTCTATTGAAGAGGTAAGTTTGGGGTCTTGGCTGCAAAACGACTCTAGAATTACAGAGCTGCTTGGTTAACATGCTTCCTGTCATGTGTTGGAATATATAAGATATTGTCCGATTTATTGTGAGGCATGTATGACTTAACAGTGTGGTTTCCAAGCACAGAGTTGTACTGGTCATATGAGCAGAAAAAAGGGCTGTGCTTGCTGGCTGGTTTGAGTCATCAGCTACAGAAGGAAGCAAGCCTGCAGAGGCTTTAGCAGTGTTCTTCAGTTGTTCTGAGACCCATCTGCATGCGTTCCTGCCCCCGTGCACTTAGCAGACAAACAGTTTCACTTAGGATGCTTAGGAAATAATCCAAAGACTTGAAAACCTAATTTGTTTGCCAAATTAGACTTTTGAGTATAGCTTTAATGATACTTGACTTGTGGCAAGTGAGTAGGTGCCCATGGCTTTATTCCACGTTGCCCAGTGAATTTTCCTCTGGGCTTCAGAAGGGGTGAGTGGATACTGAAGTAGCACATGAAAGTTTTTAATGACTGGTGTCTCCAGCAGTGTCCATGCAAACAGATACTCAAAGCAGCAAGTTGGGATATTCTTGCAGTGCTACTAAGGGCAGCTATTTCCTGTTTCTTCTGTATTGCAGCTGGGCGAGAGGCCTGATAACTCTGTTTTGAATACAGGCTGTTTAACTGTATTTAGGAATTTGTCTGAAAGTACTGTGCTGTCAGTTATGCTTTTAATCATGATATTAGTGACAAAAAATACTTAAACTTAGTAATCACAGTACGTATACACGTAATATTTTATCAAGAAAAAGAACAGTAGTGCAGATGGTCCTGCATACATTGCATGTAAAGAAGCTCACCAGAGTAGTGGGTTTTGGCTCGTTTAGAGAACTTGACTTTCAGTATACTCATCATCCTCATGTAGAACGTCTTTATAACGAGAAAGAGGTGATTTGGTACTCGCTCTGTTCTATTAGCAAAACTAGGAATTGATTTGCTTTTATGGGTCCACAGAACCATTTAGAAATAGTTCTTTTTTATTATTATTCTTTCAATCCTGGAAGACAAAGAAGGAAGGAAGCTCTTCAAATTGCTTTATGTAGTTAAACCCTGAAATTGAAAACTTCTATCAGCAATATCACTAAGGCAGAGGTTACAATGTAGGCAGCTTCCCACACTGGTATTGAGAGTACCAAGAGTCCATAATGCTCATTTTGCAGTTTACATCAAGGCTGTAGCCCAGGAAAAGAATCTGATGGTGTAGCACGTTGGGATTTTAGAATACTTACTGCATCACACTGGGCATTCTCAAATACAGTCATGAGACATTCTCTTCTTATTATGGGAAGGTTGAACTGAACCTTGTTTTTGTCTCTATTGATGCTGTAAAAGGTTTCTCTTTTATTGGAGGTGATACAGTTCATAATATCAATGGTATTTCAAATCCAAACCCCAAATAATTTGGTTTCATGAAGCTTAGGCGTTTATATTTTTTACACAAATGGAGAACTTTGTTTGAATTCAGTGCCTGAAAATTTGTAAGTGGTGAATTGTCTAACTAATGTTCCTCCCTGTATTTCTTTCTCATATTGAAGTATCAAGATGTCAGTGTTTTAATGTGCCCAAATACGTTTTGGTGCTATTTTATGAAGGTGTTTTTTCTTTCTTTTTTTTTTTTTTTAAAATCAAAGCTTCACTTTCTAAATAAAACCTATTCTTCTGCTTTAGTTATGGGATGTATCTCTTGACATATTTGTACAGTGCTCTCTCAGTGCATACTTTCTTACAAACTTGCTGATAGCTTTTAAATTAACAGTTTCTTTGTGATTAACTTGAGAAGTGTTTTGTAAGGTGGAACTGTTCTTGTGGTATGTACTTGCCCACGAATTTCCAACAGGCCGTCCTGTACAGAGATATCTACAAGACACTAATTAATTTTGCTGTAATGGTCAGGATGGGTTCCTTTGTATTTCTTCCTCTGAAATACAAGTGGTGCTGGTGGTTGTTGTAGTTTGTTTTCACTATTCTCTAATAGGACCTTCCCTGGCCTGGGCTTGCAGCGGGCGATCTGTTTCACAGGCCCCGAGCTGCTGTGTTAGTGACTGTGAAAGGAGTGGACAAGCTGACATTGCCTGCGAAAGGAATCTCTTACCCTATTGAGAATGTGAGTATGCATATCTGGAGCAGTCATGCAACTCTTACATTCTGATTACAAGACTTCCTACCATAGTGCTTGATGTTCTCATCATTTTAACTTTGCTTGAAGTTCGTGTATCCCCCCTTTGAATGATGGGTCAGGCTGTAGTCATGAATAACCCAGTCTGACTCTGACCTAGGCTTTCCTTTTTGGGTTCAGTAAAACTGTTGAAGATTGTCAGAACCAGACCGTGTAGCATACCTAACATGCAGACCCCTTAAATATAAAGAAACCTTCAGTCATATTCACACTTGAAACTTCATGACAGTTCTGAAGTGTACTTAGTCCACATTTCCTGTATATCCCATCAATAAAAAAGAAGGCTTCTAGTCTCTAATTGTTTCAGAAATTGCTGCTGTGACTTCAGATGAGCTGCCCCAAAGTTGCTCTAGCAAACTACTAGATCTCCAGCATTCATAAATAATTTCAAATGATCATCACTGAGTCACTAGTTTCTGTCTTACCCAAAAATCTAACTAGTCTTTGTGTTTCAGGCTGTTCCATTCAGTCTGGACAGTGTTGCAAATGCTATTCATAATTTGTTCTCTGAAGAAACTCCCGTAGTCTTGCAGCTGGCCCCCAGTGAAGAAGTGAGTATTGCTTCAGTTCTGATAGCTGATGCTCTAGGTGGTAAAACAAACCTGTATGAGCGGAGCAAAACCAGTTACTATATGAAAATATCTTGCTTTGGAGGGTGATTTGCAAGCATGGTTGATGATTACTGTGTGGTTGGAGAAAGTAAAGAGCTAAGGAGGGTTGTAAAGTAAAGAGCTAGCAGGGGGTTGTTAGAGTTAAGGTAGTTTGGTTAGGTTGTGGTTGGACTTGATTATCTTTAAGGTGTTTTCCAACCTGGACGATTCTATGATTCTAACTTCTGTTCTTGTTGTACAATGGCTGTTCCTGCAGCGAGTGTACATGGTGGGCAAGGCAAACTCTGTATTTGAAGATCTTTCTGTCACGCTGCGCCAGCTGCGGAACCGCTTGTTCCAGGACAACTCCATTCTCAGCTCCCTTCCTCTCAACTCACTGAGCAGGAACAATGAGGTAAAAAAACCATAAAGAGTACTTCTATAGTTAGTGTTTTTTCCTAAGATGCTTTTCTATTTTCCCTTTTTTTCCTGCGCTGAGGAGAACTCCCCCTTCTTTTCCTAACTGACTTCTAAGAACTAAGGTTTTAGTTCTTGTGTAAGCATTATTAAAAGAATAATTTCCTTCTAGCGAGTTTTGATGCTGCAACAGATACTGTCTGTTCTAAAATATATAGAGTTAAAACATAACGAGGCTTCTCAAACTCTGGTGCCATCAAAGCAATTACCCATCTTTGTCTTTGTCCTCAGGTTGACTTACTTTTTTTCTCAGAACTGCAAGTTCTACGTGATATTGTAACCCTGGTAAGACTTATTTTTTTTATTTTTACTTTTAAACACTTCCGTTACACCTGAGGTCTTAGACTTCACACACATTATTTAAAGGTAGTGAATCCATGGCCAGGATAATTGCAACCAGTGTTATGCACTCAAGCATACTGGGTTGCATCAGTTTAAATAATGCATTCTCGAAGTATTTGTTACTGATGGAAGAAAATGAGAACTTCAGTCATTTGTAGCTTCTTTTGTGTTCTGTTTACTGAGAGGAGAGGGCATTCTAAATTACTCTTTCTCCATACCCTGAAGAAGTACTCCGTGAGCAACTTGCTGAGTTTTCCTTATTTTCTTGCTTGAGAAGCAAGTAAATAGTAGTTAAGAACATGCTCTTTGCCCTGTCACCTACTTCAAAATGTCACTAACATTTGCTCGAAAAGGATGCAGTGACTTATGTGGCATGAACAGTGGTAGTCATAGAAATGTTACAGCAGAAGGATGAGCTTTATAATCTTTTTAAGCAAGAAGCTTCTCATCTTTGTACTATGGAGCTCCTGTCCTGTTGCTGGGTTTTTTTTTTTTTTTTTTTTGGTTCTAAAAAAGTGTTAAGTGAAGGATTGGTTGAAAAAAATGGGACTCTCAAGAAAATGAGGTAAAATAATTTGGTCTTGCAGATCAGAAATGCCATAGTTGAAGTCAATGGGAAGATAGGAACAAATTGCATTGCTTGTTTTTGGAGGCTGTTCCCATCTGCAGTCAAATGTCAGTGCTGCAGCTGGGATCAGTCCCAGTAAACTGATGTTGTGACAGTGTGTTTGTAAAGTAACCTATTTATGAATGAAATTCTTTTTGCCTTCCATGGTGTGCCAAAGCTGTCCCGACACAAGCACTTGGCCAAAGATCATTCTCCAGACCTGTATTCCCTGGAACTGTCTGGTTTGGAAGAAATTGGAAAACATTATGGAGAAGACTCTCAGCAATTCAAGGATGCTTCTCAGATTCTTGTAGATGCTTTGCAAAAGGTATACTTTCTGTCTAACGAACAAAACTCACACCGATACCATGGAAGCCATTTTTTGGTTAACTACAAGGGAGTTAGCTTACTGATGTGTGTTCTGTTGTGAGGCTGTCACTGCATTACTAATGGCTTTACTCGTGCTTGGGTTCTGGTTTTGCCTGTTTTTTTTAAATGCAGTTATTATAAACTTCTCACTCTGTAGAATCATGTCAACAATTTTCACTGTGCTAGCTGTTTTAGATAAAGGAGTAGGAATCTATTAAAACTTGTATAAACATGAGCTCCATAGGTCTGTTTTCCCTAAACAAACATCTTTCACTTCAAAACACCATTATGTCTCACTGAGACTGGCCTAGTGAAATGTGAAAAAAATCTTTTTGTTTCCAGTGTGCAGTGTTTAGTTTCCCCTTGCCACAAAGTTGTATAAATCTAAACATCCAAGGCTCTAAGAAATTAACTCTTTAGCTTATGATCTTACATAGTGATTAGCTAAAACTCCTTATTAAGACCTGACGCCAATATGTTTTGAGTGTCAAAAATATGATGGAGAAGTGTAAAAGCATGAATTTACCAAGTTGAATAACTGTTTAATCTAGGAGATGTGAGCCAGTTGAAACTTAATTGGTGGAACACTAAGACATGGTGTATCAGGTTTGTTTGTTTGTTTTTAAATATTTCCCCCAGTCTTGATAATCCTGAAGCTGACATGTTATGGTTTATCTTGCTAACGAAGCCCTCTTTAGTTCCAGTTGAAGTTTTAAATTAAATCTCTTTTGCTCTTCCAGTTTGCAGATGAGATGTATAACTTGTATGGTGGGAATGCAGTAGTAGAAATGGTGGCTGTAAAGGCATTTAATTCTCCCCTCGCAAGAAAAGCTCGCTCCATTCTCCAGTCTTCACAGGTAGTATCTGTACTTGGTTCTCTGTCTTGCCTATTGAAAGCGTGAATGTATTCAAACTGCATCACTTCCTTACTTGAGTAAAGCTTTATTTTTTAAGCACTAGAATACTGACTGAGGTACGCAAGTGTTCATTGACTTTCATGAGGCTCCTGTCAGCTCATTCCTTTGGATTCCATTAATGTCAGTCACAGAATCACTTCAGCATTTTGCGTCTTGGCATCGGAATCACTGGACAAAATGCATCTCTTTTATTTAGACTGTTTGGATTTTTTATATAATCAGCACTTGTTTTGTATACAGGCAGACTTTAAAGTAATGCACTTATTTTCTTTGTTACAGGGCGATACAGATAATCCATACAACCTTGCCTATCCATATAACTACAACTACTCCGTAATCTTCAACATTATTCTGTGGATGATGATAGGCCTTGCTTTAGCTGTGATAGTCATCTCCTACAACCTCTGGAACATGGATCCTGGCTATGACAGCATTATTTATAGGATGACAAATCAGAAGATAAGAATGGATTGAACTAAACTGTATTCCAGCACAGGGGAATGATGAGTAAGATCTCCTTTAAGTTGAGTGAAAACAAATATGTGGTTAATTGTGGAACTTTAAAAGGTGTATTTATTTCTAAGTATCTTGTTTTTCCTCCTCTTAAGCCTATTTTAATAGTTAGTAAGTAGCACTAGATTGGATTTAGAAATTCAAATCTACTTGTTTAAAAAAGTAAAAATCCCCCAAACTAACTGTTATTAAAGTAACATCATTCCATTTTTTTTATCATGTTTTGGAAATGCCCTGCACTGCCTGTGACTGTGTGCAAAACAGATAAACTGAAATGATGACAGCAGAGTTGTTTGGAACTTTTCCACAGGGAGATGATGAGTTCTAGCTAAATTGTTGTGTTGTATATTATGAACCAGTTGTAAATGTTTGATGTAAATATTTATGATGTAACTTCGGAGAGGATAGTTATTATTCTTTAGTAATATATTAAATGCAGAAATATTTCTATGAGATTAGGAAACTAGTGGCAGAAATGGCATTTGGATCACACGATGATGGCTTAAATGTGAACCGCAGCTAAAATGGCTGGGCTTACCTTGAGCTTTAATGATTTGGAGATAATGTGTTTGGTCTATACAATGGAGAGTCTAGAAATATTGAAGTAGCACCAGTCTGGTCATGGTATAACATTGCATACAGCTAAAAGTTCCTGTTAGGATGCTTCGTATTCCTTCCATTTGTGTTGATATTATTTTAAAAAAAAAAAAAAAGCAGACTTTTTGATGATAAGACTGGACCAACACCTGATTTAAATATACCTGGATTGTAGTCCTGCTTCAATCATTCAATAAAACAAAGAATAGTTCCTGAATATGTTCACTGTTTGTTGATTTGTAGGTATGGCTGCTTCTCTTCAGTACTGCTGCCTAGCTGAGTGGAGCAGGTGCAGTCAGCTGTCTTTGTCTGACAGTGGGCCCATTTGAGATAGAGTAAGCTTTAAATTTTCCCATTACTGATTGATGGTTCTTATGTCCTGTTGTATTATTTCCTATGTTCCTTAAGGAGATGTTCAAGCTCCATTTCTGAGATCTCTGCATGAACTTCCTGATCAGGTACATCTTTGCCACAATGTGCAGTTGTGCTGGGATGACCTTGTGTACCAAAAGAAATGAGGAGCTCATCTCTCTCACAAGAATAAGGGTATCTTGGGGGTAAAAGATATTATATTGTGATTCTGGTAGGCCAAGTACTGTTGTGTTGCACATTTTGTTAGATAAAACAGGCTCTACAGCTACTGTCTGAGACCAGGACTAGCAATAGTTTTGCAAGCTGAGGTTAGCAGCTCTGATAGTGCCTTATCTTAAGCAAGGTGGATTGTTGGTTGCCTGAAAATCAGCTGTGGTAAAGCCTTTTTGGTGAGAATTTACTTCAGCTTGAGTTTTGTGCTGTTCTCCATCCAGTTAACGTGTTCCTAGCTCACTTGATTCAGAGTTCCTCCTCAGATTAGTAGTGCGCTTCAGATACTGACAAAGAGTTTTAGAGAAGCCTATTGTTTAAGGTGACTGCATAATTAATTATGTCTTAACATCTGCATTCCAGATATACCTGCATAGCTACAATGCATTCAATCGGAAGTTTGCAATACTGAATTTGTTTAAATGAAGGACTTGCCATTCCATTGGTAATCCCTCAGAGCTCTTTTCCACCTTCCTGCTGTTGCTGCAGGCTCTAACTTTACTTTTTACTGCTGCTTTCCACCATCTATTTGAAGGGCACTATCAAATTCCCACTTCCTGTGTTAGCAGTGCATTTGTTCAGTGCATTTGTGTGGCTGTGGGCCCTCAGTGGGTCCTGAAGGTGTTTTTGAGTGCTCCAATGTGCTTCTTAAATAACACTTGCTTTGTAGAGGATAGACTACTTGTAGAACCACTGTAAAGCCATAATGCTTTAGTTGGAGCAAGATGTTATGTTATACAGTAGAACTGATCCTTCACTAATCTAATATGCGATTACAGTACGGGTTCCTGAGCCAGGAATGGCCTTCTTGCATTTAGAACTCAGTTAATTGAATAAAAGCGCTGTCTCCACCATTCGACCTGCTATTGATCATTCCCTTTAGGTTTAATCTTCCTAAGATCATAAATTGCCATATCACAAATCTTTTCACAGAAATTGCAGGTTTTGCAGACCCTCTTTCAGGAAGAGCAGTGAAACTGGCATGTGAAGCTCTGAGGAGGACAACAGTGAGAGCAGAAGCCCATGGTTTTGTTTCCCAAGGAAAAATTAGCACAGTTTTTTCCAAGCACTCTCACAAAGCCAAGACAGGGTGTGGAATCAAAGGATTCAGGATGTACCTGCTGCTGGTGGAGAGCTGGCTGCCAAAGAGCACTCCATCCCCAGGCAGCTGATCTAAGGGGAGCTTGGGTCAGATGTCTAGGTTCAGCCTTATTTTATACCTTGTCCAATTGTAGGATGGGAGAGGATGAAAGTTCGGATATCTGTCCTGATATAGTGTGCCAGCATTCATGAAAAAGGAGAGAAGTCTGAGGTGGTTGAAGCCTGAGTATTGCTTTTGATAGTTAGAAAAGAGAAAGCAAACCATAAAATAAAGGGTTCTTTAAGGAATCAGCATGCTGCTTTTTCTAGATGATCCTCCAAAGCCCAAAGTCAGCAGAAAGGAGTTAATTTAAGCTCTGTACGCCTCAACACTCCAGGCTTCTTTGTGGCAACATGGCAGCCTTAAGAGTTCTTTCAGCTCTTGTACTGCTGTTGTGACACACAGGCAGAGGAAGCCCAAACCGGATCTGAAATATGCAAATGTTACATTAATTAAAAAAAAAAATAAAGTACAAGTTAAGAAACCACATTGAAATGCAAATGTTGAGCAACTCTTCTGCTGCCTGCTGGGCTGTATAGGACGGTCTGAGTGGAGGCAACAAGGACACTGCTGGTGTGTAGGGAGATGAGCTTCTGTGTCAGAAAACATCTCAAACCAAAATAACCACACACAATAACAATGATCATTTGTATCCTGTTGCTTATGCTGTTTTATGGCTGTGGTGAAGTGGATGGTTGGAGCTGAAACTCATGGTTGATCTCTTGGGGAAAAAAAAAAATGGAAACAAGATTTCTTGATTGAGCAAGAGGTGGTGATTGGCACTTCTGATTTTTGTGGAGGGAGAGGTGGGGGAGGAGCATGCGTATGGTGGGACAGAGGAGGCAGATAAGGGTGACTGAACTGGAAGTGGAGGCTTTCACATCTCACAGAAGAAAAGACAGGAATAAATCAGGAACTCAGCATTCGTTGCCTGTCCTGTTCTGCCAGTACTGTGGGATGGTTCCATGGAGGAACTACACTTACTTGCAAGGCGCTCAAAGCACAGCACTTCAGCAATTCTCAGCTGAAGGAGAGAGGAGCAATGAATGACAGCCAGCCAGTGTCTGCAGAAGCCATATCCCTGCAAGAACAGCTACTGGTGCCACTGCTGCCAAAAGCCCACCCAGATGACCACACTCCTCTTAAATAAGACCAAGTGATGGTGTTGCACATCCCAGTAACCTTTGGCAGATCCAATTCCTCTGTGTCAGAGTCTGTACCAATTGGCTTTCAGCAGTTCGGGTAGAAGAAAGCACTGAAGCAAGCCAAGACCAGGGACAGACAGGCAGTGCTCTGCAAGCAAAGCAATTCAGGTAAGTGTCTGTAATAAAATTATTAGGAATTCTACTTTCAAACAAGTCCATGAGGAATACCCAGCAGCAGCTATACTCAGAGTTTCTGGGGACAGCTTTTAGAATAGAAGTCCCATCTTTAAATAGGGGCTGCACCACCAGTGTGCTTTCAGACTTTAAAACTATTCTTACCTTGTTGAAGAAAAGTTTCACAGTAAAGGCCTGTGGCACTCAAATTTCATAATGCTATTGATGTCATCCAACGTTGTCAAAAAGCTAACTCCTTGGCATTAATATACATCATAAAATTCCTTAGAATGTTTTCATAGGGGAAACAAAATTAATGGTTGTACTGAATGTTTTTATAAAGATAGTCAAACCCTGCTTTCATTATGCTCCAGTGCATGAATTTATGATGACAAATGTGCATACCTTTAATTTGGTGAGCATATGCTTTACATTAGGCCGTGGGGATAGAAGCAGTATGGCCAAGCTGAATTCACAGTAATTTAACTGGTACCATACAGCCGCTGCTGTGAGCTCACTGGCTGCTGGAGGACTTCAATGCTGCCTATCTTCTTGCCTGATCACCCCCTCTATTTAACATGGTTTCATAAAATGCTGTGGTCAGAGTGCCCAAGGAATTGATACAGTCTATAGCAATACCCATATAATCAATTACAGCGTTTGAGCACAGCAGCACTAAAAGGGAGCTCTAACTACATCCTATAGCAGGTCATCAATCAAACTCTTGACTAATGTGCGGTAGCAGCTTGGAAATAAAAATCCATTTAAGTGATCAGACAGCTCTCAACTCTTAAGAATCAGTTTCTGTCACCAAGTGCCTCAGAAGCAGGAGAAAAAAAAAGGGAACAATATATAAAAAATGGAGGCCATTGTCTAAAGGAAGCACTTCTCTAAGTCTGCAGCTAATCCTGAAAAAAATCGCTGGATGTTTTAAACTGATGTAGTGCTACGATCTAAGCTATGTGAGGCAATGTGCAGCTCAGCCCCATAGAGAGCTTCTGGAAGGTGAGTGCGTCCTTGGGAACAGGGAGGCTCTGCTTGATGGTTGTGGGGAGTGATGTGGTCTCCCGTGAGCCTCCTTTTCTCCAGATTGAACAATCCCAGTTCCCTCAGCTGCTCCCCATAAGACCTGTGCTACAGACCCCTCACCTTGTGCTGCAGGGGGAATGCCAGCCTCAGCTGCCACCATTCCCAGCAGTGTAGGAGCCATTAGTCACTGTAGCCTACATCTGCCATTGGGCAGAAAAGAAAAAAGAATCTAAAAAGCTCAAGTATTTTAATCATGCCTCCTGCCAACTTCCTTTATGATTTTTCCTGTAATGTACAGCCTAACCAGCTAGGAAAAAAAAAAAAAAAATTCCAACCTTTGAGCAGGAAAGAAAATAATCTCTGATAAATTTTTTCTTGTTGTTTCTCTTTCTCAAAGCCTTCCAACCTCTGCCTTTCTCTCCTTTAAGAAGTTCTTTATAATCTGCATCTCTTATAAGAGCCAGAGCAATAGAGATAAATAGACAAAAACATTCTGATAGAATGAAGGATTCCCACATCAAGCCCCTCACTTTCTTGGCATCTGATGTTTAATCTGTAATTTGTCATTCTCCAGTCAGAAATAAACTCTTCGGCTCTGGGCATCTCCTGTGAACTGCAAAATATAGTGCTTAGAATTATATTAAATGCTATGAAATTACACAGAATTGCATGGCCTGGGTTGGAAGGGACTTCAACGATCATGAAGCTCCAATCCCCTGCTACAGGCAGGGTCACCAACTTCCACATTTAATAGTAGATGAAAGGCCAGGTTGTGGCAGTGATAGGGTGGCGGAAGACTGCAAAGAGCAGGCATGATTCCTGAACACATACGATAGAAGAAATAGGTGGAAAATCCCTCCAAAACTAAGCCTTGGTTTGGGAATGCAGTGCTGTTGTCATGTGCATTCAACTGAGTCCATCCATACCTACTGCGTGTACAGCAGAGCCAGGGAACAAGCAACTGCAATACGTTTCTCTCTACAACGATGCAAAAGTGAGGTGGGGGTCGGTTACTCTTCTCCCAGGTATCAGTGATAGGACAAGAGGCAATGGCCTTAAGTTGTGCCAGGGGAGGTTCAGGTTGGATATTAGGAACCATTTCTCCTCTGAAAGAGCAGTGAGGCAGTGGCACAGGCTGCCCAGGGAGGTGGTGGAGTCACTGTCCCTGGAGGTGTTCAAGAGCTGTGTGGATGTGGCACTGAGGGACATGGGCAGTGGGCATGGTGTGATGGGCTGCTGGTTGGACTTGGTGATCTCAGAGGTCTTTTCCAACCTCAATGATTTTATGATTACTTAGTTAAAGGAAATGTTTACTTTCTGTTTACTTTCATTTTCTTTCTGATATACTTAATGTCCTAAGTAAATATGAGGTTAAGAGTACTCATATAAATTGAAGACCTACTCCAATTTTTAGGAAAATGTGTACTACAGAGAAAGCCAGGCAAAAGGATATTTTTCTCCAGAGAAATGAACACTTGATGTAAAGGAACATTTTCACTATCATTAGAAGAATTGCTGTTAAAAACAAACTCCAGCAAAGCTTGCTGAAGGTAAAATTAGATTTGTTCTATAAAATCAGCTGTGACAACAGCAGAGCGGAGGAGGAAGAAATGCCACTTTTGCTAAAAGCTTTTATAAATCCTGAGCTATGGAGGAAAACAACACAGAGCCATGCATGGAGGAGGGCTGGAAGAGGCTGCAATCCAGACAATAGCAAAGAATGTCAGAAACAGCCTTTCACTTGGAGCAGGAAAATGGGATTCTGACAGCTTCGTTTTGTAAGTGCATGTCCAAAATGAAAGGTCAGAAATTACAAAAGTGAGTGCTGCTTTGCTATCGAACCATGGCTATTTGCTTTTCATTCCTAAGGCTTCGACATCATATCCTGTGCAAAACTTCAAGGTGCCTCCAGTCAATGCATAGGGGGAGTTCCTGGAGGTAAAAAATCATGACCTAATTTCGTTGTGCAAAATATGATGGAAACAGCCAAACTTGGGTCCCAGAGACCTGAAATAAGAACACTGTGTGTATTTTAGGCATCCTTCTAAGGATGGGAATTAAAGAGTGAAAAAAAAAACCCTTTTCCCTTCAATGTGGGCTCAGAGCTGCATTTTGTATTAAAGAATAAAAGAGAAAGGAAGTCTCTGCCAGAGCAGAAGTGATGCTGGAGTTCAGGCAGGCTCTGTGCATTGCTCTTGTGTCAGGCAAATCCTGAACAGTTCTGCAACCATTATGGGATGGGAAAGGGGGCTGTGTATACTTATCTTTACTTCGGTGCCTATGCAACTCAAAGGAGGATTAAAAACTGGAGAAATCAAAGAAAATCAGAGTAACATATTTGTGTCTTTCCTTCCACAAGAAGGTGTGAGAAGCACTGAAATGAAGCAGTGATGCAGGTTACTCAGCCCCCCCTTCTGGTTGGTTGGTTGTGCTGGTTAGCAGAATGCAGAATTCAGATTTGCAAAACCATGGCAGTGATCATCTTATAAAAAAGACTTAACAACAGCAGCAATCCAAAGCCCACTGCTCCCCATCTCAGCCATCTCCCTGGGAATTGGGCATTAGAATTTGCATGGAAGAATAATTATGTAATAACTCAATTGTAAATAAATATCTTAAGATGTTCTCTTAGCACTAAATCAAATCATGCAGACAACAGGCATTCTACGCATTCAAATCATTACATTTCCTTCAAAATCTGAAAATGACAGGTTGGCTTTATTACTGCTTTAAACCATTTACCTGTATGAGTTTTGATAACTCACGTTCTTCAGGAGTACGATGTAATGCGTGGGGAATCTTAACTGTGGGGGCAAAAAAGCTCCAAGAAACCGTGAAGCAGGGGAGCTAAAATAAAAAACAAATCTGGGCAAAATCAATTCTTTTCATGCTGACTGAGCAGCAGTGCAGCTGGCACCAGCAGGCAGGGTCTGAGATGCTGCATAACTGCATCACCGAGCTGCTCACGAGAGGCCACAACAGGTTGGATATTAGGAACAATTTCTTCTCAGAAGAGCAGTGAGGCAGTGGCACAGGCTGCCCAGGGAGGTGAGGCAGTCACTGTCCCTGGAGGTGTTCAAGAACTGTGTGGATATGGCACCTTCTTCAAACTAGTCTGTCCAAAATGATAACCTGATCTCACTGGGAGAGCTGAAGTACTTTTTCAGACAGCCTCTCCCACCTCCAGGCCCCTCCTCCAGCTCCCTCCACTCCTCTCTATCCATGAGTCACATCTTCAAAGAGCTGTTGCCAGGTGGATTTTTGGTAGGGTCTGGCAAGAGAAGGCATGAAGAGGCTCCTAAAACCACAGTCTCAGAACCAGCCTGTTGCCCTACTGTTGCCTGGAGGGACCTGAGCTCCAAAGCAGGGCAGAAGAGGTGCAGGTCACTGACAAGCCAATACTCCTCAATAAATGTAACACAGAGCCTGAGCATTTTATCTTTCTCATAGCTATACAAGCAGTCAACATCTAGACATCTGCCACTCACACAGCAAGTGCTGGGCCTTCATTGCAGGCTCTGCAGCCAGGAAGGAGCAGCTACCTGGAAGAGGCACTATGCAGCCCCTGCAGCCTCTCGCCCCAAGGAGAACAGCAATGCCACCACAGGGCCCACCAAATCGGTCCAGCAGCCCTTGGTGACCTGCCTGGGGTCAGTTGATGCTGCTGCATCTGAAATCTGCCCCAATCTGCCCACCAGCCGCAGGAATCATCCTACCAAAGTACACATTCCTCTTGGGTCACCTTGAGCCTCTGATGTGTGCATTAATGTCACTACCAGGACACCAATGCTACTAACATTTCAAGGTCATATCAGCTAAAGTAAATGAAACAAACCTAATAATCCTCTTTCAGGATACCCAGAAGCCCACATGTTATGTTTGCTCACCAACTCCATGTTTGGATAAAAGGTTGTTTCTTTCAGACTTAAATCTTTCCCTGTTTGACCAGCTGATTTCTCCACACTGTGACCAACCTATGGCCAGCAAGGAGGTGACGGTGGCAGTGCAGCTTTTGTTTTAGCACCCATCTGCAGCAGGAGATAAATACAGAAGTAGAGGGAAAAAAAAAAACAACTTCACAAATCTACTTTCAGACCGAAGGAACGTGCTTTCAAATCTTAAATGAGTTCACACTGATTATCACCAACTCTGTATAGACATTTGGAGCTTGGAAAGAAATGATCTCTAAAGCTTGCCCTGCCAGTGTAAAAGATTTAACAAAAGGCAACACCAGTCCATAGATGTCAAAAGGAGCTTGATGTTTCTGAGCACAAAGTGCACCCCTGAGTTCAGCATGGAGCTGTATCCACACTGCTACACCAAAAGGGCAGGACCCTGCCTCTCCAGAGCATCCCCAACTGACCCACATACAGCTAACCCCTCCAGGGCACACTCAGTTTACAAGAGATGGCTGGAGCAGTGCCATGCAGAGCCAGGACTGAGCTGTGCTAACAGAAAAAAAAAACCAAAACATCTCTGCAGTATTTCAGGTTATGTTCCAGCTCTTCCATGGTAATGTTATTAAAACTTTTTTAACATAGCTAAATCCTTTGGAAATGGTCAGCTTTGCAAGCTGGCCAAATAATTAATGTCTACATACATATTACTTTGGGCTTTTTTTTTTTTTTTTTTAAAGCTTGCTGATGCTGTGCATATGCAAACACTTCCTTTTCCTGCAGATTTTGGGGGGAAGAAGGGCAGGGGATAGATGTAATTAAACAAAATCCGGCCAGTACTACTAGCTGATGCTTTAAAAGAGCAGCTAGGCGAAGTATTAGCTCTTATTAATATTAATCCTTATTAATTCTGTGGTAATTCCAACCTTGCTCAGTCCCATGGAATTGCTTCTGTGGAGGTATGCAATAACACGAATTCTCAGCTCTGTATGAAGATCAGGACATATTCCTATGACCTTAGTGCTGTGTGAGCACAGGACACATTGCCTGAGAGCAGTAACCTTGACAAACAACAGAGGAGCCTCCACTGAGCTGCACCAGAGCAGCAGCAACTAATTTGCCAGTTGCTTTGCAAGCTTGCCAGATTATTACCTGGTCATACTTAACAATGAGGAAGCCACTTCAGGCAGGCCCATCAACACACAGTTTTTTTGTCAGGTGTCCAGCTGTTTCTGATAGAAGTCCTCTGCTCTCCCAGAGAAAGCCTCTGGTGAAGCTGCTACCCCCCCACTCAACAGGATATTCACACTCTGCTATCCACAACCTTCAAACTGTCCTTTTAAAAGCAGCCACACTGCTCTGCACAGCCCCCAGCACAACCCTTCTAGCTCAGCATCTCTTATCTCCCACAGCAGCAGCCGGACATTTCCTTTAAAATCTATTACATAGGGGTCACTTACCGAAGACTCTAATTATTGTTCTGGAAGAACGTGCAGGGCTGGGAGTGCACACACTCACGCACCGCAGCACTGTTTCCTCAGTTTGTGGTGCTGCTGGAGATGTGTTTGGAGACTTAAAAACCATTTCCTCTCCCATTGGCATACTGCTTATGATTCACCTAGCTTTAGGAATTATCAGCTGCTGTCGGAATTTCTACAGGAAAGACCCACAAACTTTAAGGCCGTGTGATATAACTTAAACATACATTTCTCAGTTACAGCCAGCATGCAATTTAAACTTTATTTCAAACAAAACTCTCACCTCACTTCAGTTCTGAGTGTTTGCAGGGCTCAGGAAAGCCATTGTTTTCCTTTTTTTTGGAAGCCTTCAAAACAACTTGAAATGGAACAACTTGTTCCATTTATGATATAGAAAACCACAAAGCTACTGCTGTCATCTGGGTTTATTTTTTGGATAGCCAGATCACTTTGTGTTCCCATTTGGCTCTGGCTGACATTGCCACTCCAAACCTGGCTGATACAGAACTGTTATTTTTTTCCACATTCTTTGTTTTTTCTCACTCCGTGGGCAGATTTATGGGAAACAACCTACAGGTAATGCAGGATGTGGAGTCACTGCAGATTTTTTTTTAGTGAAATAAATGCACAAACAAATCTCCTTTGGCAATGAAAATCTCAGGTTGGGAAGATCGTCTCATAACCACAAGTCATTAGTTCACATTCTTTTCTCTTTTATCCTAACTTCAGCCCACAATTCATTTTCAAGTGCCTGAAGTTCAGTGGAGCCTTTTTTCCCCAGGAACTCCTGTGCCAGTGTGGGCAAAGAAGAGCAGACATTTCCCAGTGTCAGAAAGCTGCTTTTTGGCATAGGAATGCTCAGACCTCCAATCCAGACTAGTAGGCAGCAGAATATCCACTCTTTTTTCTGACATCGTTCTACTGCCTCTCAATTTTATATCATTAGGTTAGTTGAGACAGACAGAAATACAAAAACTCTCCAATTTAGTATTTAGCAGTTTAGTATTGCAGAAAATCTGTCTAACTGGAGGATAGATACAAGTTAGAATACTGACTGAGTACTAACACTCAAAACCCATTTCAAGGCTGAAATTTCAAGCCTTGAACACTAATGAAAAGATGATCTACAATAATATAATTTATAATATCTATAAATTTATAATATAAAGAGCTTTGACACAGACACATTCAAGACTAGAGAACAAAACCTTGTGATGGATGTGGAAGCAACAGGAGCCTCAAAGCCGACAAGGAAAGCTAGAAGATACCCACAAAAAGAATCACAGAATTGCTCAGGTTGGAAAAGACTTTAAAGATCATCAAGTCCAACCACAACCTAACCATACTACCCTAACAATCCTCCACTAAATCACTGCTAAAATTAGTTTAATGCACCCATCAACTAAGCGGGGAGCAGACAGCTGTGCAAGTGCAGCAAGGCACGGCTGCACAATGCTACACTTTCAAGACAGGAAACCAAGCTGAACTCAGTAAAAACTGGAGAATATGAATCCGTGTGGACAAATGATTAAATGACAGGCTAATTTTTAAAGACAGAATTTTTATTTCATTATAAGAGCTCTCTATCACTGCTGATAAACCTATCCAAATCCAATTCAAATGTTAAATGTGAGCTAGCGCTTCTGTGTTTTTTTGTTTTTGCTTTGTTTTTTGGTCATCTTCAGCTTTTTTTGGATTACCCTCTCCAATTTCAGGGCATATGCTTCAATCTTCTATCTTTCTTACCTGCTTTTACAATAAGATCACAGAATCACAGAATGGCCAGGGTTGGAAGGGACCTCAAGGATCATGAATCTCCAACTCCCCTGCCACATGCAGAGCCACCAACCTCCATATCTAGTACTAGACCAGGCTGCCCAGGGTCCCCATCCAATCTGGCCTTGAGCACCTCCAAAGACCATCTACAACGTCTCTGGGCAGCCTGTGCCAGCACCTCACCACTCTTATTGTAAAGAACTTAAGATGAATCACTTCTACTTTATTTGAGGTGTCTGAAAGTTCCATGACAAAAGAAAAAGGTGCCTTCCTTAAGCTTACAATCAATCAAAACCATACAACTAAGATTATTATTATTATTTTTTAAAGTTAGCAGCACTCAGGAGAAAGAGGATAATAGATAGCAAAGTAAATGTGAATACAAGAGATCTGTCCAGTGACTACAGCAGCGAGGAATAATGTTTAAGATTATACAACATCCAGATTAAGATTTTTTTTTTTAATCCAGTTTATTAAATATTGCTTTTTGGGGACATGTTTACAACAAGCCCAAATAAATCGTTTAAGGATTCAAAGCAGTCATATTAAAATACAGCTTCAATATAAAGTTTGTCACAGTTTTACAGTATTCAAAAATGACAGACCTGCCTTAAAAAAAGACTATTACACCAAAACATAAGAAAAACAAAAAACAAACAAGTTTGGCATCTTCATACTCTGTATAGTATAAAACAGAATAGTAAATCTATTACCAGCAAGCTGATACTTCAATCTATTACCTAGTTCTGAAGTGTCTCCCATCCAAACATACTATACAACAGCACTATACAAAAGTCGTGGTGATACTCATTTGATGAAAGTGCATCCCTGAAAGTTTGCCAGTTTATTATAGTTAGCTCTTAAAAAAAGTAAAATTAAACGTCCTCTTTTAATTGAAGGCTTAATTTCAGAGAGATTTTTTTTTTTATTTTTATTTTTTTTTATTTTTATTTTTTGCTGTTTTGGCTCATTTTCAGCCTTCTTTTAAAAGTGTCTATGGACGCCCACCAGGGGGCAGCGTAAGATTAAGCATCAAATCCCGAACGGCTGCAAATATTGTGCATTCACCTGGAACAGGGAAAAGAGACATGTTAGCATCACACGCAACGGCAGAGCAACAGGCAGGGCTTAACTCTAACAGGCAGGTGAGGAAGCACGCTACTCGCACTCCCTCTGAGCTGGGCCAACGCTCTGCCTGCTGGCGTGCTTCAAGCGTGGCCACTACTACTGCCCTCATAGCCCAGCACGAGGAGTATCCTGCTAAGAGAATACAATTAATAGCCGCTACTGTATCCTGTCACAATTTTTTCCTGCATATTGGGAGAAACGTCCATTAAAAGAGTCTGAATTTTGCTGCTGAAGATGCAGCAGCGTGAGCAAGGAGATAAGAGCAGAGCCTGTGAGGATGCATTAATTCTAACTGCCAAACTAGAGATTCCCAAGACTGTTTAGGGCAAGTCATTATCATAGCAAAGATACAAATCGGGGCTAAGTACCATCCACTGCATCACTATCAACCAGACTTTAGCAAACTTAGTGGTGAAGCATTTTAAGAAACACCACACAAGGAGCTCCTCTGTACGGGTGATATCCTGCAGCTGTAGGGACTTTCCTATCAGATGGAAGCCCGCTACAGAACGCGGGTTGGAGGCTCACAGTTCAAGCTTAACTCTATTACTCCAGGACATTGATTCCATCTCAGTTCACGTATAACTACAGCTCAAAAATAAAACAGCTTTTTTCTTCCCCCAGGGAGGTATTGGCAGAGTGATGTCAGAAGGACAGTGCACTGGCAATGAGTCAGCGTTCTGCTGTTAAATGCAGCATCACGTGCTTGCCCACAGATCTGAAAATAAAACTCTTCCAAAAGAACTTACTTTTCAGTTACTGCCATTTTATTAGGAGGAAAATTATGTTGAATACAAAATACTTTCTCACAAAGAGAGAAAGGTAAAAAAGATACAGCCAAAATGAGGCAACACTGATTAGGGGTTACAATGACAGTGTCAATGATATCATACGTGCTCAGTGGGAAGCTCTAATCCTTTCTGACTGAGAGTGAAAAATTCACTTAACCATGCAAATTGCAAATAGGGCAGCAGAAGACCTAACACAGGTGAGAAAATCCTGAGCACAGCACAGTAGTGTCCCAACAGAAAGGATATGCATTTGGGATCTCTCACGGACTCCTGTTGTAAAAGTCTCCCAACTATCTGCTATCATCTGTTGGCTCTCCCATCTCATTCAGTGTTAAAGAACAGAAGGCATCTTGTTCTCTTTTGTCAGATAAAGTAATGTGAGTTTTGACAGTAAGAACATACGAAATTTAAGTGTCCTCAGAAAAGACCCTCTTTTGGATGGGAGAGATCAATAGAGACTCATCCTTTCTTTCAGAAATTAGAGGAAAGCCTATCAGAATTGTCCTCTGCTTAGCTTGCTACAATCTTTTTTTGCCTGGAAAAGGTCCTGCTTGGGGCCACAAGCTCCTTCTGTAGTTTTTCCTGTCTGTACTCTGCTGCCTGTACTGCACTCCCAGTTTACTTCAACTGGCATGACAAACAAAAACTGTCTCTCCTCATCAACCTAACCATTACCAGGAGACACCTCACCTGGGATACTCAAGAGCTGCTTCAACTCCCTAAGCTGTAGGATTCTGTGGAGGGTTTACCTTAAACACAATTGACTGCAATAATAAACAGCAAAACAAGCATCTGCTCCTCCCCCCTCTAGGGGAACTCAGTGGGGAAGCACCTTCCAAAAGGAACACCTGCTGTTTAGACAAAGTATCTTGAAATAAAAGAGCTATTTAACCAACTGTTCTATCATATCCTATACAGAACTCTTACAGGCAAGCTTGAAGCTACTCTCCCTATTTACCTACACTATTACTACATGTCAAACAGGAAACGCTTGTTAATTTAAATTTCATCACAGTTCTCCAAAATGTATGCATATCCACACCAATTTAAGATAAACATTACTCATGTTCTAGCAATCAAAACAAACCATCAGGCATAGTTAAAATCACCACGTAATGAGATGAATAATTACACAGAGTAGAATTCAACCTCTGGATTCACATCTTCAAACTATTCAGTGAGTTACTGAAAAAAATGCTTTGTTCTTCAGTGTGCAACTACAGCAGAACTGAAAGTTTTTGTTCTTGTGAGCCATTTGAGTATTAGCTTTTCAAACCATGCTTACAGACAACATATTGCCCAAAGAACCTGCTACTGCTGTTCAGTGTTGTCATATATTAAAAAAGATTAAAAAATGTAACAAGGGAAAGCAAAGTTGCTCCCAGTGCACTACCTACCTACGGGCCAATGAACACTCAGAGCAAGCTATTTAGCTCAAACACTTCACAGTACGTTTGGTGGGCAGAACTGTATACACCTTTGCTAATGGACACACTGACAAAGATGTATACAGTCACACCCATTACTTCTTAACCATTCACAGCACATGGACGAGTTATGATAACTATTTTAACATTCCCTTATACTCTACTGTTAAGCTTAATAACTTTATAGTTAAGCATGAAAACTGACACTTGACCACAGAATATTTATCGTGATTCATTCTGGGCACATTTGTTAAGAACTCCTACTGTGCAGGAAGATTTGGGCCAACAAGAGGTGCATTCTATTACTTTGGAGTAATACTTTGACACTGATATTCAGCCTGAATCACCAGTGTAGCCTTCTGGCATAGAAGTCTGCTGCACTGCCAGTGCTTGCTAATAAGTTACGTGTTGCCTGTCATATCAGGAGTTTGTGATCACTAAAGAAGTATGACAGGAACCAAGAAGAATTCAGACTTAGAGAGATTTAGTTTTACACTGGAGATTTGTCACAGATGTCTGGGTGGAGAGAATATATCTACTGGACATGTACAGTACCTGGTCGTGGTGAATTCAGTTCAGCAAACCTCTTTAGAATATTGCTAACCATCATTGGAGCAGCAACAGAAGAATTCTGTTGCCTGGGAATGTCAGCCTGTTGAGTTGTACCCGAAGCCATATCATAAATAATTGGGACAATAATACTAACAGCTTCCTGTGAGACTGTTGTTTTCTGTGTTAGCTGGAGCTGTAGGGAAAAAAATAAAGCGTGTTAAATTAACAACATACTTCATCACAACTTCTCATTTTGTTAAACAATCTAGACCTACAAATAGTTTACATCTGAATGATAACTTCTCTGTTACAGAAGTGTCTGAAAACTGAGAGGGTGGAATGGTACACTCTCATTCTCAAAATCACCCTACACTGAGCATTGCTTCAGAGATGACACCTACATATTTGTTCTAATAATCTCATTCGTGCTCTCCTTCCCCAGAACCACTACTGTGTATCGCTCTATCTAGGCAGTAAGTGTCTCAAAGAGCAAAACAAACAAAAACTGAGCTTTAGGATATATTGCCAGTGTTTCTTCAAGAGCACAAAACATGAAAAGGTGTTGTGCCTTAACAGGAGCGAGGCAATACTAAAGAGATAAATGCAAGTCTATGCTTCCAGACAGCAGAACGTTTTTAGCTACCGTGATCATCAGACACAGTCTATGTTTTGTCCCTAACCAGTGGTGATTTCAAAGATATGCAGTCCTCAAAATTTTAAAACAGCCCTACTTACAAAAAACAACATTTTGGATTTCAGCACAACAGCAGGTGTTCCCGGGGGTGCAATTGGTGGTGCACTGGGAGGAATTGTTAAACAAAACTGCACGTTCCATTTCAGCTGACTTGCCTGATCAGGGAACTGTTTAGAAAGAGCATCACAGAGAAAAAACAGCAAAGTCTCACATTAGTGACATACATGTGTACAAACAAGGAAAGAGTCAGAAAGTAGACCGTTCTAACTAACAGATGTTTCCAAGTTCAGCACAAGTCAAAATAACTCTGAAAGAACTGAGAATATAGCAGACAACAAGAACACAGTGATAAAGATTCCAGCCAGGCTACGTATGTGTCTAGTGTGCAGTAACACAGCTGCAGTTTCTTGAAATCATCAGTTAAAGGGAGAAATTTGGGCAGTTTCCAGAAGAGCTAATAGTAAAACACAATCTTCTTTATTAACACTAAGAAACATACAGAAAGTAATTTGTCTTTGTGGATAAAGCTTTTTTTTTTTCTTCCCAAATATAGTAATCAAAGTTGATTGAACTAAAGAGAGGTTAACTTACCAGCTCAAGTTTCATGATGTGAACACAGTCCCTGAGGATATGCGTTGGAGCCCCTAATAATTTTGTGAAGGCTATTAGGGTGTTTGCTTTAAAAGGTGGTCCTGCAACCTGAAGAAAAACACCCATTATTACTGCCTATTTAGATAATAGCTGTATCATTTAATATGGTAACCAGCATACACAGCTGTTACATTTTCGTATTTTGCAGCCCTTACGTAACCCAATGAAAGTCAGCAGAACCAATGCTGAGACTGAAAGTATTACACAAAAATGTAAACATTAGTGATCTGAGTACATACTCTTGTTTCAAAGAACTTCTCCAAAACTTGTAACTCCTCTGATTTCCACTGTCCTGTATTTTCAGGTGTTACTTTGAGTTGCAAGGTCTGGTTGGTTTTGGGATTGAGTGCAACCCTGCACTTCAGTGCCTCCGTCTTAAACATAATTACACCTGGTTCATTGGAGTTTATTAACTGTAGCTGTACAAAAAGAAGC
This sequence comes from Chrysolophus pictus, assembly GCA_037305975.1. Classification (NCBI taxonomy): domain Eukaryota; kingdom Metazoa; phylum Chordata; class Aves; order Galliformes; family Phasianidae; genus Chrysolophus; species Chrysolophus pictus. The sequence continues at coordinate 83,897,227 of CM074576.1, forward strand.
ATCACATTCAATGACTTGTTCATTAAATAGCATGAAAACACACATTCACTCCCAAGACTGTAGAGGTCAATTTATGCTGTTTCCAGAAAGAAACGTGATTCTTATATACAGGTAAAACTGCCTTGAGAATGAACCTTCTGCAAGGTTTGGCTTTTTCTTCATCACTTAAAGAATGCCAATGAAGCAAAGAGGTGACATTGTTTGTCTCGAACCCTAAAGCAACATTCATGACTGAGTTGTTCTCAATTGGTAACTACTTTCTCAGACATTCCTGCCAAGGAGAGACATCCACAGTAAACTTCTAGCTGTTCTAGTTAACTCACAGTTGACATACTAAACTCACGGAAACCAAAGCATCAGTTATTGTGTCAGTTATTGTATTTCACTTGACCAAACAGGTTTCCCAGTTCTTGCTTGCACGGAAAGGAAACTGAACTAAATCCTTTCTCTAAATTTTGATACTTGGGAACATTCAGAAGTATAGAAGAACAAGTCCAATAGCAAATACTTGTGATATTTGAAGTGCTTCAGTTCGTGTCTAATTGGAAATGCAGAGTATGGAAGCACTAAGATGAACACCTCCAAACTGATATTTGCAAATCAATATTAAAACATCCTAAACCATACCGTTTCCTGTTGTATGATCCTCTGAAGATGTCTCCTCATAATAACTGATCCAAGGAATCGCTCAAGAGGGGAGCAAAGATAGCTGCCAGCTAGTCCTGGCACGAGCCCAGGAGTAGGAGAGGGCAACAGCAGAACATTCAAGGCACTGTGGGTGAGGATTGTAGGTATGGATGCAGCCCAAGAACGCTGAGGTAGCTTACGAGGTGGAGGCATGCTTGTTGGCATTGCTTGGGAACCTATTAGTAAGAAAAAAGCAGTTGCAGTAAAGAAGAATTTAAGTTGAAACCTAAGATGTGCGTTCACTTTATTTGCTATCACTACTCAACCAATGACCAGCCTAGGCCAAAGCTTAATCTTTCTTATCTGAACATCTCGCTGCCTAATAATAGGCAACAGAGCAAAGTCAAAGCATCAGAGCTTCAACCCTTGATTGGTGCAAAGTCTCAGTAACATTCACTCACACTCCCTTTTTCTCTTTCTTCAGTGTGCTGGCAGATATCACCTTTGTACAACAAACTGAATGAGATCTAAAGACAGCTAGATCAAAACTTGCAAGAGCAGCATTACAGTTCCATAATATGAGAAGTTATTACTTTGCTAGGCAAATATGCCTATCACTGTTTTCATTCCAAAGATTTTTCTCTCAGTCACGTAGCCCAGTAGTTTAAGACTAACTTTTGTATTTCAAGAGGCATCAGTCCTGCTGACATTAATGCTGTATAATTCAACTCATTTTCTAGTTTGCTATAGAATACTTGAACTGATCCAGAATAAAGGCTTCATTTCTTTACCTATTTTACTACACAAAGAAAGCACTGTTAGGTTGAGACACAAACCTACCAAAAACGCCTAGAACTAGAAATGCTAAACATGAATGTTTCACAATTGTAACACTAATAATGCAACCTACTTGTTCCAGCTCGTGGGGAATGAGAGGCATCTGGGATAGGTGAATGAAGGGAAGGGTTGGCTGGTGACATTCCAGGCATCCGTGCTGCTGGTGATGGACCAGAAACCTGGGGAGATCCTGGCCAGTTCCCTGCACGCTGACTGGGTGACATCATGGTGTATGGTGAGCTTGGATCTATGGTACCTGCAGATATTACAAGACCATTTAAGAAAAAAAATAAATCAAGGTTTACTAATCTAAAAAATACTTGCAAAATCTTAAGATGTCTTCAGTCTTTCAGAATTTATTTTACATCTGTACTAAATGGGCAGATGAAAAAAAAACAAGACAGAAATTTAAGGCTTTTCTGCTTGTGTTTTTCAAAATAAAATAAAATTGAACATTAAGCCAAATCAATGTGTTTAACACAACTGGGATGAAACTAAAGAGAGCTCTTGCATATAGATGTTTCTATTGCTCCTTAGCAAATGAAAGCCTCAGCTGGGGATGAAGCCTCCGGCTGAAGATGTTCTTAATCTAAGCTCTATCTTGGTATTATCTCTGCAAAAGTACCTTTGATGTGATACTCTATTACAAAGGCTGATCAGAGCAAGCTTCTTAAGTTGTCTACTGTACATCTATTTCACTTAGTTCATCTCCACAGTTTTATTGGGGTGCTAAAACAACCACCTGAACCTTCACTGATTGTAATCTGTGCCACGCAGTGACTTTTGACTGCTGTTAACAGTTACACACATGTATAAAAACAGCTACTTAAATCAATTACAAAATTCTTTTTTTCCCCCCATTTAAGTATGCCCAGGAAGAGTTAATTTTGAGCAGCAAATGTGTTCTCCCTGTCCCATGCCAGTAAGACATGCCAGTAAGACATGCCAGTAAGGAACTCACCATGTGGGCTGGCAAAGTTCGCTGTTTGACCCATTGTAATTCCAAGGGAAGAAGGTGAAGGAGTTGGACCAAAGGATGCTGGTGATGGTGCTCTTAAAGCTCCACTAGGTGAGCTCGCAGCATGCAAGTTTCCTAATCAAAGATATCACATCATGACATACACATTTCCCAATTTTTTTTCTACCAATTGCTACAGCTCCCTCATTTTAGGGAGTCAGCAAACAAAATTCACGAGGATTTTTCTTCTTGCACTAAAAGGCTGTATTTTGTACATGCATGAAGATTATATTTTCCAGAGGAATTCAGCACACACATGAAACTTTCCAAGATACCTGACTTGAAGAACAGCATTTTCCCCTCCCTTAAATTTAAATAGTTTCAACTGTTGCACTGTAACAATTGGAAACAAAAAGCTAAGTTTTGGTGATTAAAAGCTTTTCTGAAGGAGGGGGTATTTAAAATGAACAAGATTTGACTGAGCAAGCTATAAACCTTAAGAATAAAACAATCTCAAAGATTATATAGCTCAAGATGACACATTTCTGCCATTTTTTTTTATGCTTCAAAATACACCCTTCAAAACATGCATGGCAGGACTTTGCTTTGTTGTTTTTCCAAATTATGAAGTATATTAACTTGACTAACTTGGAGCTAAACACAGCTTGAATATCAGAAAGCAGGATGCACGCACAAAAAGCAGCATGTGCATTTTCAGAATGATTAGCTCACAAATTCTCAGCCATCTCACCTGGTGACTGTGTGTGCATCATAGATGGAGAAGGTGTCACTGTGTTGTGATAGGAGGTGGGTGGCGAAGTAAGAGGATATGCTCCTGATGCTCCTGCCTGCTTTGCAAATGGCTGAAAGCATTAACACAAGACAACAAAAGTCTTCTATCATTTTGAACAAAAACTGAGTGCAAGAGAATACCAATGAGAGCTTGATCCTCACCTATGATTTATTCAATTCACTATACCTTGTTCACAACACACTATTTTTTTAAATCATTTTATAGTTTTTCAAGACAAAAATGCCTCTGCGTTTCAATCCTTTCTTATCCACCACAAAGAAGTCTCCTGACTCTTCCTCCCTCTCTTCCCTGCCCCACATCTTTCATCTTCAAAAGCCATTTTCCCACCCTCCATCAAAGCTTTGCTTCTAAAGTGGCTTCTAAAGTGGCAAGTATGACACTCCAAAGCTGCTGGTCATCTGCTACAGGCTGTTTATACTGGAATAAAAAATGACAAATTAATGTTTTGCCCCAAGGGAAATTCCATCACATAACACTTTCATAGTCTCCCATTCAATTCTTCACTGCCAATTATTTCAGAAAATAATCTTAAAAATCTGCATTTGTGGAAGACAATAAACATTTTTAACTTTTGTCTGTAGGCTACCTGCTGTGGTTGCTGTGGCGGTTGCTGAGGCTGAAGCTGAGATATCAAAGAATCCATCATGTCACCTCCGATAGGAGAAGGCGGATTATCGTCTTCATTTACAGATCGTCTTCGTGCATCCTGGTTGCTGTCAACAAACATGTTCAGGAATGTCTGTGGATAAAACGGTTTTGTTAGTAAACAGTTTTTTTCCATTTGCATTGTGTTACATAAATGACCACAGCATTTGTTGACGTCATTAGCAGCAGCAGAACTAACCACTAGTTAGCATTCTTACACACAGCATACAAAGTTTACAAAATACATGATTTCTGAATTCATAAACAGAATTTTTCAGTGGATCTTTAAGTTCATTTCACAGCCATCCTCCTTTTTTTTCAAAAAAGGGGTCTTCCATCATGACCAAACAATAAGTCTTGCGCATTAATATGAAATATCTCTAGTTACCTGAAATACCAACTTAAAAACAACTTGGAAACAGTCACCTTTAATCCAGGTGCAGGGTAAAAACCTTCAACTATTTTGCTGTTGTCAAAAAGACTGTATGCCCCATCACGTATCGCTACCACGCCACGGCTCCGGCAGTAGATGTCAATGCAGTACATGTTCCTAAAAGCCAGCCTGATATGCGTAGGCGATTGTGGCAAAATTGAGAAACACTGATAGGCAGTGTTAGTGCGTTGAGTCAGACCCAGCATGGGCACAGTTGGAAGTTTGTTGATGGCATTTAATGGAGCCTGAGTGTCGAACAAAACCTGAAAAAGAACAGATACTGAGAGACCAGGCAGCTTACTGTTAAGTAAAAGTCTGCAAAAATCTAAGCTGGGTCAGAACAGAGATAATAGGGGCAGAAAAGGTACTATCTTTCCCAAGTCACCTTCTGCCAAGGAGATTCATAATCAATGCACACATGTAATTTTGAAGATAACAGTTTAATCAGCAATCACCTCTTAGTCACCTTGGACTTTTCTTGAGGGAAGTGTTTATAACATTACCTGTAACAGTAGCACCACGTTTGGTGTTTTATTAAACATCTCCTGGAGCTGGTGCAGAATCGTGTTGTGACAGTTACTGCAACCTGAGTTTGGGCCAACAGTTCCCAGTGAAATGTGGAACTTCTGGAGTATGGAGTTCCACTGAATGCTGATCTGCAACATCAAGAACAAAATGACCTTGAAAACTAGAACCAAGAGGTTATTACAAGAAAGCTGGTCTGCTCTCATTTTTATCCTTTTTCACAAAACCTCAGATTCCTAACTCACCGTTGAGGTTCTGAAAAGACTTCTGTTAGCTTTTGTATAACTTATTTAGTTAGCTGGATTGTTGACAACCATCGAACCAGACAGTTATTTCAGCAAGTCAACCAACTTGAACAAGTGCCTTTTCTGACAGAGTTGAGACTGAAGAAATTAAACATGAGAGACTCGCACCACAAAGAACTGATCAAGAGTTGCTGGTGGACTGATTATCTCCACCATGTCACAAAAAAAGAACTGGACAAGCTAATATGTAAGGAAGTGACACACAAAATCCACAATGCTATTCCCATTGCTTACTAAGACTAACAGTCACAATAAAATGCACATAGAAATACTCGTAAAAAATGTGAAAACAGAGACTTTCCAGGATGCAAATTTTGAGTGCATCAACTACTTTGCATCAGCGCACACTCAAATGTATTATCAGTCTGTAACAAATGTGGTTACTTCCTTTTCCTTGCCCTGCATTTAGTGCAAGGGAGTGAGCAAGCACACGGACAGCAGTCAAAATCATTAATATGCTGTAAATTCAAATACTACAGAGTAAGCTAGACTTCTGAACAAGAGAACAGTACTGCTACAAAATAATTGGGGATTGTCCCATTTAAAAGCACAGTACTACATTTAAAACTGAGTCATTTCTCTAAAGCAACATTAAGCTTAAAAGATCCATATATCCTAGTATAACAGCAGTAGCAACACATCATAAGTTTGAACAAAGCTGCTACGCCAGCCTTCACCAACCACAAGCTATGCTGACAGATCAGTGATGCCAGGAGAAGAACCAACTATCCTCCCCACAATTTGAAGTACATTACACAAATTCTCAAAAATTCTAGACAAGAAGGAATCTAGCAAATTACTAATTCAGCACCCTTTATTTCTGTCTTTTTTACATCGAATAATATTAATTCCACAATAATATAATACCAGGATATATTTTGTTGCACAATTCTAAGAACTCCAGGCCTACCCAATGTGTTTGCAAATATACATTTTAAGTGGACCTAGGAATTACTTACTGAGCTCCCCTTGGTAGTTCCATAACAAAGGATAAGTTTTCGGTAATTGTAGATACGAACTTCTGAAAAAATGTTTAAGTGGTTGGGTATGTCTTTGAAGAGAGCAGAGAAAAGAGCATGAGAAAACCATAGTCATCTGTAAATATAATTTTTAAAGAAAAGGAGACTATTTCTGTACCTGGTAAGGACCGTGCAAACTCCAGGACACATTCATACAGCCGAGCAATGCTGTTCCAGTCATTGAGGAACATCTCAACAACTTTGCGACCTCCAACAGGTTCAGATAACTGGTTTTCATACGTTAGGTAAACATGACGGGTTGGTCCTACAGTGTTAGAACAGTAAGTACTAATTAAACAAGTGGTTCCTAAACTGGCATTTACAGACTATGATTAAGCTGTGGAGAGAGTCCAGGAAGCATACTTAAATAATAAAAAAGCATCAACTCAACAGTCAAGAGCGTTTGATAAAGGTGCACTGTGGCTCATTAGAAATTTTAAGAGTAGACAGTTGTCCCTTAATGCAAAAAGATTAGAATGATACTGGAGCAGACAACATATAAAACAAAGACACAACGTTTACCTGACCTCTCTTACCTTGCTCCCTGGATGAAGTGCTATTAAGCGGACAATTTGCAAACACCAGCTCAGCGACCCACGTGCGATTATTTCTACCTTGTAATCGGAAAGTGCAATCAAGAAGAGATCGGTCCAGAGCCTTCTGTGTTTCCTCGTTTACACCTTTACAGGGAGGAATTCTATTTGAGAAGAAAAGAGGACCTCAGTTGCACACAGTGTAGTCCACAAACTGAAAAATAATACCTTTTAACATTTCCTGAAGGACTTATATGTCTGTACATGAAAAAATGAATAATCAACAGTAAGACAGAGAGCTGGACCACACAGTTGGAGATCTTACTCCTCTTCAAGAACTGTAAGTGTGTTATAAAAGCACAGTGAGTTAGGACCAATTTTTATATGGATTCAACACTTGCAAATTACAGACTTTTAATGGAACCGCAGAACTGCCCTGATCTCCAGATAAAAGTAGGAGCACACTGACATAAAACTTTTATACAGAGAAACAAGATAAAAAAGATGAAAATAAACTTCTGTGGCAACTTGAATTTGTGTATCAGGATCTCCTTCTGAACAAGTTCACTTTAAATGCAATGAGTAACCTAGCAATTATCTTAATACCCACTAATTTACTCATATACCAATGCACGAATTGAATTTAGAGGACAGAGTAAATAAAGCTAAAGTAAAAATATGCCTAACTTCTCTACAAATTGAGTTTATTTCAGAAATGTCATATACCACCCTTAAATCCAGCTTACTTGTCCGCAGTTAAAAAGGTAGAGCCTGATGCATTTAAAGACTGACGCCTTTATACCACAATGTATCTCAGCGGAGCAGAAAAAATTAAGCAGTTTATTTTACACTTTAGAAGACTGTGGGTTTGGTGGCATTTGTTGTAGTTTGTTTATTGTAAAATTGATATAATTTTTTTACTTCATAACACAACCTGAAGTTGAACTGGTAAGGCTTGAAGTAAGCCCCAAGGAATGTCAAAAACTGGCTGGACTGATGGTAGAAAGCACTGTGGCCAAAAGTTCCAAGTCAAATTGGTGGCTGCATATGGTTGGGTTAATACTGAGGCCAATAATATTTAACTTCAACAACCTACACGATGCCAAGGAATACACAGGTGATGTCAAACAGAAGGGAGCAGCACTCAGCATGTTGGAGAACAGGGCTGCCATTTAGACAGACCTCAGCTGGCTGAAGGCATGAGTTAACAGAAACCTCATGAAGTTCAGCAAAAAGAAATGCAGTCCCGCACTGGGGAGAAGATAACCTCATGCAGCAGAACAGAATGAGAGGTGACTGGCTGCAAAGTAGCTCTGCAGAAATAGAACTTAGGGGCCTGAGCGAGAAGGTGAACAGGAGTCAGCAGCATGTCATTGCAGCAATGCCAGACCACTGCATCCTGGACTGTATTAGCATTAGCAGAGACAGTCAAATCAAATGACTACTCCCCTCTGGTCAGCGTTTGAGATCTCTGTGCCATAAATCCTTGGTGATTGGAAAATTCAGCTTTGAGCAGATGGCTAGACCAGATGACCTCCAGAGGTCCATGTCACTCTTTACTGTAAGGGCCTCAGATGTTTCCTTCACAAGTTCTTAACCATGCAATTGCCTTTTTTGGGTTCCCTTGCATTTTCCTCTGCAGTGTCACATACTGGTCATTGTTAAACAATGCGTGGACTAAGCAGGTCTCTGTCCTGATCTAAAATTGCAATTACAAGTTCATCAATCACCACAATGCTGTAGACTCCTTAGCAGTGCCTGGATGTTAGGACTGAGGACTGTCAGAGACTGTTTTCAGAGCACCGCAGTTTAGGCTAATGAGAAAAACAAACAATAGCTGGCTTTGAGCGTATTCTTACTTTCCTCTTTGTACAGCACTGCTTCAAACAGGAATGCAAAACACACAACAGTGAAACACATCAATTCCCTCCAAACCCCAGCCTCCACAACATTTTTAGCATTACTTTCTGAACAATCTTTTTTTTTCCTCAAGCATATGTACAGTAATTAAATCAAACAGGAGTATATCCCCTTACTTTAATAAACGTATGGCATGGCTGAAGCCATCTCCTTCTACTTGTACTCCTTGGTGAGGAATGTCCATATTGGATAACTACGAACAAACAAGAAAAAAGTTATCTCGTGCAAAAACAGTCAAGCAAAGTAAGCGCAGCTTTCTCAAGGATTTTTTTTTTTTTTTGCTAAGGGTGACAGATATTTCATATCCTCTAGCACTGGAAAGCCAAAAACCAGGTTGTGCAAATGTGGTAAAAAGTTGTTTCTCATGCTCTCCCACAAGCCTCTCTTTCATCCTCTTATTTTTCCTTTTCCCTCAGCTTCTGAAGTCTTCTGCAGTTAGTGCTTGGTATTAGAGAACCAGCTACAAGACTAGAGCAACCCAGTGTAGAACGTCAGCTACCCAGACGCAGCTAGAAAGGGGGCTACAAAGTGAACATGTCTAGATGTAACTGTTCAGAGAACATGTGGACAAGAGAGTCAGGAGCAATAGAAAAGAAGAAGCAAACAAAATATTTCTTAATACATACCTCCAAACGAAGCCCTATAAATGGCATATTTGTATCGCACATGGCTACAATATGAGCTAGGACTTTATTGAAGGCACACATTTCTCCCGTCCGTTTTGGTTTCTTAGGTTCTATGGAACATGGATCACCAGACAACTAGAATTAAAATAAAGACAAATAAATATTCTTGCACATTTTGGAGTAAACATTTTGAGTAGATGTCAGAGAACAACCTAATTCATTCGAATTTTAAACAAAACACACACTGAGAAAAATTCCTAAAGGGTCAACTTCAGGACTACAGCAATTAATTTGAAGTAATTTTATAATCACCTCCTTCCTCAAAACAGTATTTACATACCAGTAAGCCAGGTCAACCTGGTCCCAAGAAGCAACTCCTATCGGTCCCCGTGAGACTTTCAAAGACTACACTTCCATGGCACAAAGCATATCATGTTGATAGCAGTGCTTTGCTAATACAAGCTTTGCTAACTACCTCTGTACAGTGCTCTCCCTTGGCTTTCTTTTAGACCAACTAAGAAGGCTCAGCATGAATTCAAAGACAATAACTGTTGGAAAATAGTTTCCCAATACCTCCCTGGGGAAGCAGCCCAGAGTACTAAGCCTCAGTGTAAGATGTCAGTCACACAAACTTTGAAACAGCTGCACTAAAGCTGGTAATGATGCTAAGAACACGTGTTTGGCTTCCACGCTTTAGAACGAGCCTGAAGGCTTTTGAAACACATACCTTGCGCTTGACACCACTTTTCATTTGTTTCCCACTTTTTGTGTCTAGTACCAACTCTTCAATGTTTGGCTTGAACTGTTGTAACAGAAGTGCAGTAGCAGGGTTGTCATCTCCTTCAGCATAGCTCACTGAGAGAAAGTAGTATTTGTACTCTAGTTCTGTGGGGTTGCCAGGAACATCAAACATCTCTACAACCTGCATTTAACAAAATAACAAAATCAACAAGACCCTCAATTGAAGTTATGCCTACATCAGTTTCTATTCTTCCCCCAATTCCTACAGGAAAACACAGCCTCTTTTTTAAGATATTAATACTGTGGCTACGAAAGGGATTCAAGAAGAGAAATACTAGAATTTCAGAAATATAAAGAGAACATGAGGGCTGCTGAGTAGTAAATGTTTATGCCCCCCTCCTCTTTATGAGCCTGACTGCCTAACAGACCCACAGAATGAGAGAAGGTAGAGATGAGAAGCAAGGATTACAGCAATTAACTTTCTTCCTAATCTTAGAATTATCATTACAAATTGCCTGAGGAGAGAAGATAAGAAGTATTTTTCAGATACTTACAATGTAGTACTGTGGAAGACGAGTGAGTTTGATAAACAGTTTGTGTTTGGAAAGGTTTCCCACTGGGTGGCTAGCATGATTAGCTAGCTGAAGTGTTTCACTGCTCACTGTAGGCAGATGCTTTATTGACTGTTTGCAACGTTGCTGTCCAAGCCAGAACCTTGCATTGAAATAAAGGCATTAGTACTTTGAGAATATTTTAAATTATTTTAGTGCCAAATTAGGAGCCAGACAACATCTAATACTGCTACGCAAGCTACACACAGTTAAACAGATTTTTTTTCCTGCTGAGTTTGTATTTCCTTATTGCTATATTTACATACTGCTTTCAGCTTGGGTAACAGATAGCTGCTAGTTTATGAAGAAAAGCCTTGAAATTGTTTATTGAATGAATATAAATATGTATTTATATTCCAATATAAAATTACAATATAAAAAGAATAAACAAGATATAAAACAAACACATATGATTTAGAATCTCCCATTATTTTGGATATAGGGAAAAGAAATCTTCACTCCTGTGTGCTGATGAACAAGACAATAAGAAAGTCACCTAACATGGATTAATATCACTCTTGATTACATTATAAACAAATTAATTCCCTTGAATAAGTTTGGAAGTAAAGAACCACGGCAAGACAAACAAATTTATTCTGATGCTTGAAATTAAACTTGATTCTCTTCAGATTGATTTCAGCTATGGTGGCAAGACCAGAAAGCCAACCTAGGCTTGAAGGAGGGAAGCAATGCATGGCGTGGTTTCTCAAACTTCTACTGAGAGCAGCAGTGAAAAGCATGGCTGTTCAATGTCTCTCCAACAGGATGCACCATCTTTATTCTCACAGAAACACGTGAAATTAATTGTCCAAAAGGACACTTTGTAAGACTGTCTAGCTTACTCAGAAACAACAGCACTACCCAAGCCATTATCTTGAGCACATTATTTATGACAAAGGGAGGTTGATTAGTTTCTCCAGGGTGCCAGTGCTTCATGCGTCATTATGCCTCTTTTAGAAACAAAACTCCTCAAATAGAGGCTTCACTCTGCAATTAACTCAGAGTACTGGGAATTTCCAAAAAGAAAGAGCAGGTGGAATTTGTTTTTTCTGCAGAGGTAAGTTGTATTTGTATTATTTGCTGCAACCTCTTATGGGGGAGCAAAACGTATCTTGTGCCTAAATCTCAGGGCTCTAAAGAGCAAAGATATGAAGTTCAATACAGCCAGGGCAGAAATATTAGAAGATAAACATTATTTAAATCATTCTAGGTCACTTCCTGGCTTTCCCTTTGTATTGTGAAAAGGGAAATTGCTCTTCCTGAGAAACAAGAAGAATTCAGCCGTAGAAGCAGAATGGAATAAAGGAGATAGAAAATGAGTATGGACACAAAATGAGATCCTCAGAAAGCAAGTGGTCTGCTCCTGATGAAGTGAGAAGACTTCATGCAGAGTGTGCATGCAGCAACACCTGAGGCTACGTGCAAGAAAGCAAACTAAAGGAGGACTGTGCAATCATCACCCAGCAAAAATTTTCTCCGCTCATTTAAAGGAGGCAACAAATACTCAAAGTTGCTTAGGACAAAGAAAAAGTACATTCCCTACACAAAGCCAAGCAAGTATGAACATCCAAAATGCAAACATGGTAAGTCATTCTGTGGTAACTAAATGAATTACTCAAGTCTCTCACTTAAGCTGCTGGAGCCAAGGAATGATCCGCTTCATATCATCATTAACACACTTCTCTATGTCATCCAGTGTCACTTGATCTGTAAGAATATCAAGTGAATAAATACTCTTAACAACTGCTCTTAAAACAGCAAGCTTTTGACCTTCGAATGGAAGTGTTTTGTTTAATTTAACAACTACAATTAAGATACAAAACAAATGATCCATAATGCTCGTGGAACCAAAGCAGTATGTTCTTAGACAAAGAAAGAGAGAAAATCTCAAACATTACGTTAGACTTGAAAAATATCTCAAAATATTTAAGGTCAATCACGTCCACATGAAATGACTTTAATCATTAGCAGGGAACGTAAGCCCTAAAGAAAAAGAATTGCAAATGATGTCTAACAATATATAGTCATTTCTTCTCAGAAGATATGCTGAACTGTGTATCATAAACACAAAGATCCACTTATCCATTCATATTCAATTAATATCTAGATCACTTGACACACAGCTTCATTAGCTTAACGCTCACATCTAGAATTTCAAAGATTTGACAGAACTGTTCACACAAAATAACCTCAGAAATAGGCTGTATTTGATATCTTGCAACCCTACTCTGTTTTACCTACTTACCAACACCATAGAGCATCAATTGAAACATTCCAGAATGGAGATCAACAAAAACATGCAGACACTCTGATCGACCACATGGTTCCAAAATTGGAATTACAAGAGTTGGAAGAGCTGTCTCAATGAATGCTACATTAAAAAAAAAAGTTAATAATTAGCCACAGAATTCAAGTTCATCATGTTAAAGTTCAGCCCATTACAATCTCCAAACATGTTTGTTTTTAACAGGAAAATTTTTTTACTTGCAGTAGTTCTGAATTCAGTATAAGCATTTGCACGCTATTACACTCAAGATGAAGAGAAAACTGAATACAGTAATTTCTTGGTGAAAACTGCTAATGATAAGCCAAGCAGAAAAGGCAGACTAAATTAAAAAAAAAACAACATGAATGCCCTTTAACTCACTGCTTCAAGACTGTAAGCTCAATTTGAATCTCAGTTTCAACAGCAGCTGAAGCCTCACCCAAAGTCAGTTTTATATAGTGGAAGATTTGCTTTCAACTCCAAACTAGTTCTACAGTAGACAACTTTTAACCTTTCCACAGCAGATATAATAATCTAGCAGCTTCAACTATTACATCACATTTACAGGTAGATATCACCAAATATTTTAATTAGCAATGCAGAATAATTTAACGCTGTATCTTTTTAATACTGAACATACTTTCCTACATTTTTATTCTTTTTTTTTTTTTGTTCAAATTAATGAGAACAAGAAACAACAAGAAAAACAGAAAACATTCCTAGGGATAAAAGGAGAAAGATTTCAAACACATTTTGGTAGAAAACACGTACAATTGTCATTAACATTGTAACTCTTCAGAATGGCTTTTAGCTCCTGGAGCTTTTGATGAGATCTCGCGTGGACACTGTCTATTAGGAGTTTTTCTATTGATAGATGGTCAATCTGGAAAAAAGTTCCAAGCAAGTTCAAATTTGACACATGGGCTTTATGCCGTAGCACACAAAAACAAAGCTTAATAAAATGATTACTTTAGAATTAATTTGCTGAGAACTTTGGTGAACCAAAAGCATTGTTAACCTGAGTATTTGATTCACTACAAAAATACAACAAACCTACAGTCATCAGTCCCTGTGCAGATCTACTTGTTCTAGATCAAGGTTGGAATATTTTCCAGCTCAGCATGCATCTGTTTATAACAAGCTTAAGCTATGGAAAAATAAACAAAACTATTAGAATATGGATACTTCTACACAAATCATAGAATGGTTTGGGCTTAAAGGACCTTAAAGATCATCTAGTTACAACCACTTTGCCATGGGCAGGGACAATTTTTCCTAGATCAGGACCCCATCTAACCTGGCCTTGAATGCCTTCAGGGATGGGTCATCCATAGCTTCTCCAGGTAACCTGGTCCAGTGCCTCACCACCCTCACTGTGAGGAATTTCTTCCTAATACTTAATCTAAATCTACTCTCTTTACATTTAAAATCATTAGCCCTTGTCCTGTTACTATACTTCCTGGTAAAAAGTCCCTCTCCATCTTTCCTTTAGGTTCTCTTTAGGTACTGGAAGGCTGCTCTAAGGTCCCCTGAAGCCTTCTCTTCTCCAGGCTGAACAATCCCAGACCTCTTAGCCTCTCTTTACAGGAGAGGTGCTCCAGTGCTTGGACCATATTTCATGGCCCAAATACACATGTAGAATGCTGTAGAATGAAACATAACATACTCATTTTAGTCTTGCTCAAAGGGGTAACAATATAGTGAGATGAAGAGGCAGATTGTGAACATGAGCAACCCCACTGAACCCAAGAGTATCTATCTATAGGCTTGCTATACTTACAGTGCTGAAGTTTACATCTCCAGCTCATATTTGCTATAACTGATTTGTGCAACCTAAACTGAAGCATATACATTTATATCTATTCACTTTACAGTTATATTACCTACATATTTTGCCTAAGCAAAGCCACAGTTTACTACAAAACCTTCTTCTTAACATTACGTTGCTCTGAAAACTGTTCAAGATAAATTGAACCCAAATTCTATTCTTGCACAAGAGATAAATGCAGAATAGATTTATTCCAGCACAGAAGTATATAAAATTTCAGTACCTACCTTCATATATACCAGAACAACTTTTTCCTGTAAGATTAGCTTTCCAAGACAAGGCCTTAAAATCAAGCATTTAAACATTCACAGGAGTATTTCAGTTCAGCAGCTGCTATCAGTTACCTAGACTTCACAAACAATTTACTACAACTTCTACAACTACATCAAATTTCCAGTACACTAATATATAACAATCCACTCAGACAAATCTATTTGTGCCAGTATTGTATAGTATATTAAACACAAAAAGACAGCCAGAATAACTATCTTAGCTGTAATTATATAACAGCAGAACAGCAAACCCAGTAAAATCTCTAAGCACAGAGAATTCAATGGGACCAGCATAAACTTCAATAAATCTCAAATTTACAATGGCCTCATTGGTCATAATGTAAGATCAAGTTTTGCATAAGCCTTGTAACAAGCAAACTACATCGATTCTTTTGTACAGTATTTTCCAATCATAATGCAATATTTTCTAAACTGAATAACACTGCTGGGTAGTCAGTTCAAGTCACACGTGGAAGCTGATTTTCATAGGAAGTTGCACAGCATCTCCAAGACAGAAAAGGGAAGCTCCTTATAAGAGCTCTTTGTAAAACATTTCAAGCCAAGCACTAAGTACAACTGAAGCTTCACTGGTGCTCCCCATAGCCCCAGCACTCTATCATCATAAGTGGCATATAAAGCACTGAAAAGTAGGTATAATGTTAAAGACAAAAGTCAAGACCACTAATTTGTAACAACAATTTATGGTCTCAACATTAACACCCTGTGATCTACAGGTTAGTATAAGTCATAGTACTGCTCTTTGAACAGAATCAAAGCAAAACAAATATTTTTAAGTTGCTGATGTACAGAAGTAGACGCTTCTTGCAAAGCAAACTTTTACCTTCATGGCTCTTTCCATCAGTTTAGAATCACAGGCTGGCAGTGGAGGTTCATGGGATATTTGCAAGGGTTTTGAGACATCAGTCTCATCAATCTTAATAGTGACCTTATGAACAGAAGCAGTCCCTGTTTTCCTGCCTAGCACCTGTTGGCTTAAAATAAAGGGAAAAATTAAAATATGTAATTGAAATAGCAGAAAAAATGCTTTTCAGTAGCTAATTCTTAATTCTGAAAGCTCTGTATAAAAGTAATATTATGTAAGCTGAACTGAGTAAAACATTTAGTTTAACCTTTTAATGAAGAAACATTAGTAAACTATATCCACACAAGGAGTGTTAGACGACTGCAAATTCAGCATGGGAACCAGAAGAGCATTTGGATCACTTTTTTTTTTTTTATTCTATCCAGTTTAAGTCAAGCAATAGGCATGGTGAAAGACTGACAAATTGTGAATTTATTTAGATATCCAGGAAAATGAGCTGATTTTATGATCACATCCACTGCTTTTATGTACATGAATGTACATTGCTCACTTCACAAGTAAAGAGATACGTTCAGGAATCTTGGAATTCAACCTCAAAAAGAAAATACAGTTCTGAAAATTCTGGCTCAAATTTAGCAAATGAAAATGCTCTTATTGTTTCATTTATTAAGTTTAACAGCTTTTTAAAAATTAACTTACTTCCAAACAGACAGCGAAAGGCACTTTCCTGCATGATATCGCTCTACTTGCACTAGGTCACCCCAGCGCTCCCGAATCAGCATTTGTGTTTGTGAATGCAGGACTTCCAACTGAAGTGCTAGGCAGAAGGAGTCTAAGGAAGAGAGTTAAGGAAAGAGAAGACATCCAAAGACTGTGTTCACTATGCAAGTCCACTGCCATAAAAGTCAGGCACAATGCTGTCTGAGAACAAGCTAATGTACTAATCTAGAGATAAATGTATGAAATCAGCATCAACTATTTCTAAAAGTTTGTCGGTTTTTTTGTAATCTAGGACAGATTGTTAGGCAGAGTGTCACAGCAGCTTTAGTTCAGAGATTTCAACTCCAATCACGTTTTTTTTTTTTAAAAGAAGATTATTGAAAGAAATTCAGTTCACCCTATGATTACTATTAAGCCCATTTTTCATGATCACCCATTAGTAACGTAAATGTGTTTGCTCCTGCAGAAACTATTTCACTGAAAATTATAGTGTCAAGTAATTTGTCCTTTGCACATACAAAGTCACTGCACTGGTTTTCCATACAAGCTATATCCCATTTCATTATTGATACAGGTGCAACACAGTTAACACGTTGTACAGTTAAAATCATCATATTACTATGGTTCTACAGTAAGAATTGTAAGCTCCCATACCTTTTAAGTCAGCATCCTATTCTATCTCCAGAATCAGTATGCTGCTTCATTGCCTTACCATACAGCCTGCTGTCTCAAGTACTTCATCTTTACGTTTGTTGATCAAGTATGTAAAATGAAATTTTACATGCTAGCGAATGAGCTTAACTGTCTCCAAGGCCATCACTTTTACTCTTCTTCCAAGCATTTGCCCTTAGCTTAATAGGGAAGCCACATTTTTTGGCCTCCACCTACTAAAAAGAGCAAGATTATGTTACACAGCTTATTCAGAAGGAACTTTCAGAAGGATACGCAGACAGTTGTACATGTCCTGAAGTGGCTTTTCATCAGCAAACAGCCGTGACTGGACTAACTGATGGATGAAGTTGATCTGCATGCTGTGAACCAAGGCTCGACCATCTTTCATAAATTAAAAACCATTCACATTAGATACCAGGAAAACAGGCATTTAAATAAATAATAAAATAAATAAATATTAAAAGATAACTGTACCAAGAAACTTCCACACCTGAATTTCTAACAACATAACACAATCTTCGGTTTACCGTGGAAATTTCAGTAAGTCTATTATACTGCCATAGACTATCACTGATAAGGTATCTGAAGTATACAGAGTAAGGAAAAAATTGGACGTGTATATGCAGCTTTGTTATCTCAAGTTGTGATATGCAAAAGACTCTGCATAAACAAGACTTATGCAACACCACAGAAAAACAACGTTAAAATGAATGCATAAACTTTGTTTTCTGTATTTATTACCTCCAGTTTCCTTGTCTTCAACCAAAATTTCCAGTTTGAGAAGGCGCCAGGGGATGTCAGGGTCATCACCCATCACTGTCAAGGTGGCCTCAAACTCCCCCTCAACTCGGAACTTCACACGACCATTGGCTAAGGAAGAAAAAATATTTTATTTCACTCAGTCTCATAAGATGCCTCATATTACCAGTGCAGTAGTTCCTGGCACTCTCAATGAATTACTTCCCTATAGACTCTGTTCTGCTGCATACGTTTATGTTGAACTCTGAAGTTTTGAGAGCTGCTTATGTAACAATACCAGTGCCAATAAGCAGCGTGGACAGAAGTCCCCAGCTGACTTGCACAGCAGAAATTTTGTCACAATAATTTGTCAGCATTTGTACTGCTTAAACACAAAGTTACACTGAGCTGACTACTAATATTTGACATTACACAAACAATGTGTCTAGCTTAAATTTTCCAATTCATTGCTATATTCAAGGAATATCCAGAAGAGGTTTGCAGACAGGAAGCCTAGGCTAAAATCTAGCACTGAAAAGACATTACACAGCAAACCATTTATTTAACATTAAGTATTTTAACTCCATTTTCATGCACAAATGACGCGCTTCCACATACTTCATAAATATGCTCATAAGCAAAGATTCTGTACATTGTTTATGTAATTGACATACACATCCTTACACTTTTGTGAGCATAGCTATCATGTGAACAGAGGCAGTCAAAACTATATAAGAAAGGTCATAAATGAACAAAAAGCAAAGCAGACAATAAAGTACAAGTTCTTACTATGAAGTGTGGGTCAGTCTTCTTCTCAATCAACTATCAAGTATGCCACATATACATCTTTACAATTCTTGCTATTTAGAAATATTCCTACAGAAATTCTAATGATTTTAACTTAAACTTGCATATTAAAAAGCATCCCAGATGTGCTCTTAAAAGAAATCAAATTCAAACCAGAAATTAATATTGAAATGTTTAGTTAACTGAAAAATCTCATGACTCAGATAAAAATTCATTCACATGTCGTTAAGATAAAAAATGGCTCTAATACTGACATTGAAGTGTTTGCAAAGGGATCACTGAAAACTACTATTACCAATTTTCAGAAATATCCTCACTCTAGATCTAGAGGCTATAATTTATACAAGGCTAACTTTATAGTCTTAGTCAAAAGTACAGACTGGGTCCATTTCAGGTTCACTTTCTGCGATTCTGCCATAATCTAGTTTATAACCACCCTTTCTGTAGAAACAACAACAACAAAAAAAACATCATAGCATCAACCTGTACTTGGACTAAATGAAAAGAGATCTCTATAAATGAGACATCTGGTACTGCAGTGAGCCACAGAATAAAACGTGTGCACAAACATCAACAGATTTAATTCATGAAGATGAACGTTAATACAGACAAAAAAAAAGCAACATTAATGTGCTTAAGTTAAAATTCAAAGAGTTTCTAGGAGAAATACCCAATAGTTTAATTAAATTGAATTTTTAAATTAATGTAAGAAAAAGCAGTTGAATTGCATGGCCTAACATGGACCAGGCACTGAGCACTTCTATCTCGAAAGAAGGGCAGAACTGTTCATAATACACTTGCTGAAAGATCAAGGCAGTTTCTACACCATTTTACCACTACCCGCACAGGCTTTCCACCTGAAAGTTATTCCAGCAAGATTATTAGTATCTTTGTTTTTCAAAAGAGAAAAAGAGAATTCGATGTCTGAGAGAGACAGATTTCCAATCTTTCTAGATTAAGCCTATCTAATGATCTCACTTAATTTATCTTTTGGCTTTTATTTTAAGCACTAAAGTAACAACTAAGTCAGTCTCCAATAAACTGTTCTTCAAAAAGTGACTCAAGTTCTTACCAACTGTAAGATTTGCCAGCTGGGGAGGGAGATCTGTAGTCACTAAACGATGTCGAAGAATCTGGTTCAGCTGATGAAGGGTGGTTTGCTTTTCACTCTTTGTAATTGGGTCAGGAGGGATTATTTTATCCTGTTAAAATAAATATTAAAAAAAATCTATACATCTCAGACATGTCTCGTGCATTGCCAGTAGCAATGACAAAAATTAACCAGACCAGAAGTCTACAAATACAATTACACAGGCGATTACAGTATCTTTTTGATTGTTTTAATCTGGCATTCTTTTTTTTTTTTCTAGTTATTTACAATTTGCCTGAGACTGATCAGTGAATAAAACTGCTTGGACAAATTAAAACAATCTTGGGCCTTACATTAGGCTAAACTTGTTTTTAAATACTATTATTTGAAAGCCAATCCTTATCTGTAGCTGTAGATCTAAGTCATGGATATTATTGTTTGTAATACTCTACAAATCTATTATTCTGCATTTCATCAGTAAGAAAAGACAACATTAAAAGGAGTCATAAGTAGTTCACTACATCTCAAAATACAGTATGCTATAGCCAAAATCTCTGAGAAAACTGGTGTTTGTATCTTATTTTTTCACTCTGTTTTTCTAGTATGATGGCTTACCATGTAGAAACGCAAAGTATCAAACAAAGAATTGCTATTATATTCACTCCAGAGATGAGCTAGTTCAAACTGAGAGAATGTTTCACTTGGAAAGGATAACTTGCTCAAATGGGAAGCGCCTCCTGTCAGAAATTGACACTACAGAGCCTCGGCACTATGTCTGTAGCAAACTACACTTCCATTTGCACACATCAGACAATTAGTTTCTTTAACGTGCATTTGATGGGGATCCACCCCACACCAAGTAATACTGTAATATTATTTACCCTAATGCAGGTAGGTAGGCGTGGGTACGATCCAGTTGTCAGAACATCAATTGCATACGGGATAGCAAAACTAGGTAGACGAGCATGAACCAAAGCATCTCTGGCTAGAGATGCCAGACGATCAGCAGTGTCCACAAACAGAATGGCTTGCTGATCTAAAAAACTTGATATCATCTGTAGAGGACAATGGGGGATGGGGAGAGGAAAAAAGAAAAAAGATGTGTAAAAAATGCACAAGTCAGTGGTTCTTTATATCCAGCTCATCTAACATATGGTAGAGATGATTCTGTCACTTCCCTCCAATTCTAGGACTCCCATCTATAAAACAAAGAATGAGTGCTCTGCCATGACATTCACACGCAAGGACACTTTCAATCTATGCATTTCTGGTGCTGCGGAGGATCTGTGAAGCCTCACAGCTCTTTATCTGGTGACTGCTACTGGAATCCAACCTAACTTGTTTGCAGTCACTCAAAGCTTGGTGTTTACAACACTGTGCTTTATTCTTATTTAATTAAGAACAGAACTAAAATTACAGCAAGGACTAACGCACTGAGATCACCATCTTCTGTCCTGTTCAAGAACTCTTGAAAGGATGCACAATTTTTTATTTTTTAAATAACTGAGGAGTTTTGGAGAACAGTTAAGAACTGTTTAAATTCTCAATAGGAGGAAATTGGTTATCATTTAATGTTCATTTGCTGTGAAATACAGGCCTGGTTTTTTAAAACTTCTATAATAATGAAAAATTAGATGGTACCAAAATCCCATGCTAATAAAAGATTGTTTCGTATCCAACTCTGTTGCCAACTTACCGCGCATTTTTCCACCTTTCCAGCATTATTAGCCCATTTGACTAAGGCTAATAAACGAACAAACAGCTGACGAGTACGGCTTGCAAACTGCACTATTTCTATTTTCCTGTAAAAACAAAAAACAATCGAATATGCATTAAGCTGGTGCTCAGACTCATAATAAACCTGCAATTCAACTGTGTGCCATTAAAGAAAAAAAGTAGTTATCATAACTTTTAATTGTGCTAACGTAGGTAATCACTAATAGATTGCTTGTTTAAACAGAACACAGGGAAAAAAGACTGAGCTCAGTATTCTAAACACCTAAATGACAGCAACATACAGGGATTTTTAACCAACCAAGAACGTCTGGAGAAACAGAAAAGCACACTCGCATGAATTAACTCCTAATTTTAAGAGGAACAATTCACTAGTGAACTCAACTGAATTATCAAGATTTCCCCACGGTTTATGTTTAAGTTGAAAGCAACAAGCATAGCTGAACAAAACATATTCATCACCACAACAGTTTTTAGCTACCACCAAATAGAATTTGCACCTCCTTCTGATCCTAATCTGTAACATACATACTCATAACACAGAGCCTATTTCTGCTGAAAGTCTTGGTGTAATGAGGTAAACCCTTCTGTGCAATCCATAAAGCATAATCTGATTGTACCAGGTGAGTATTTGGACCAGAAACACCACTAACACCATCTGGCTCAGTCTCCTGCATTACATACTACAAACTTCATCCAAGAGCTTGGGCATCAAGCCAATAATTTCCTTGCATTACAGCATATATTCCAGAATAATCTACAGTCTGATGTTAGAACTGCAAGTGGCAGAGAAGCTGCTATAGGTACAGACAGCCCTACTAGGATAGTTACTACACTATCAAAGTAAGATGTGGAAAATTTTTTAAAGGTTTACAAAAACATAATGGAATTTGGAAGACATTTATAGTGAGACTTGAGAATGTCAGTAATCTTTCAAACAAATTCCCTATAGAAGTAGCTAAAATATAGAAGTAGTTATAGCAACCAAAATTTTGTTGTGACAAAAAACATGATAGCAAGAAAATTTCAGAGTGCTTTTCCATAGCTGGAAATCAAAGATAGACAAAAAATAGAAAAAAAAACCCACAACAATTTAATAATGAAAATTACTGAAAGAAGTATTCCAGGAATTGCTTCATTAATACTACTTTATGAAGTTACATGCAGTCTGTTAGTTCTAATTGACAAAATCCTGCTTCAATAACCATGACTGTCACCTTCAAATCACAATCACACTGGGAATTCACATCCATCTATCCCTCTCTGAAGAACCCAAGAGTCTTTCAGTGTTGCTGTGTTCCTCATCATTATAGATACTGAACTTAATGTTGGGCTGCACAAAAAAATGTCTTCAATGAAGATGAAAGAGCACATTAAAAAGCTTTTAAATGACCACACTTCAGAAACAACCCTTCAAAATAATTCAGCTTTATTATAAATAAGAATCATTAAAGCTTTGTTTCTAACAAAAACTGTTCCAATGAGCAGAAAGCTCGATTGAACAGGAAACCCCTGAACAAACTGAATACAAATAGGAAGTACAAAGAAGGCAGGAGAGGGCAATACATAGAAACTGCTCAAGCATGCAGAGACCAGCATAGAAAATGAGAACTCAGAAGAAAAACTAGCAAAGGATGAAGTCCAATAAGAAGAGCTTCTATACGACAGGTCTATAAACCTGTAGTAAAGCAAAAGACCAAGGAAACATGAGTCCAGTGCTCAGCAGCGCAAGAGAAAGCTGGCATAGACAAAGCTGTGGGACTGAGTAGATTCTCTACTGTTAAGTTCTGATCTCAGGTATTTCAGATCCTTCAGCCTAGTGATAGAGCCTACGGGAGTGAACCATTAGGTACAGTAGGAGAATATCAAGTTAAGGACTACTTCAGCAAACCTGACATACAAAAAGCCATCAGAGCAGATGGGATGCATCCAAGGGTGCTGAGGGAATTGACCTCTGAAAGCGCAAAGTAACTCTATCATTTCCAAAAGGCCAAAGCAACAAGAGATCTTAATGAATGGAAACAAGGCAAACAACATGCCCATCTTCAAGAAGGACGTACATGCCAGAGAGCCAAAGCTCAGTTAACAAGAAGTAGGCAGAAAATCTTTCCAGAAGCTATATCCAAGTAAACAGAAAGCATGAAAGTGGCCAGGGAAAAGCCTGCACAGATCTGCCAAGAACAAATCATCCCTGATCAACACAGCTGCCTTCTATATGCTGTCCAGTCCCACAACCAAGGGGAGAACAGAAGATGCATTTACACTGCCTTTTGAGTATCTTTTGACAAGATATCCCACTGTATCTTTGCAGCCAGGTTGGTAACATATAGAAGGGATCAGTGGACTAGAAACTAGACGAAAAACTGGCTGCAGTGCCAAACATGAAAGGCTGACTGGCTACCAGTTGGACTTCCTGAAAAGTGATGACTGCTCACGTTCCCTACTGGTCAGTACTGGGGCCAATACAATTAAACACCTCCATAAACAACTGACATGAGGTGAAGGACTGCTGTCTTTGGAAGCTTGCAAGTAATGTCAAACTGCACAAAACAAAGAGACCTCAGCTGGCTGGACAGACTAGTTGACAGAAACCTGATGAAGCAAAACCACATGCAAAGCTCTGCACCTGAACCCAAACAGCCTTACACAAAAGCACAGCCCGAGAACAAAGCAGCAGTAGTATGCATAAATGGATTTAAGGGTCCTGGTGGACAGGTGAGGAGATATCAGCAATGAGTCATTACAGCAAGTTGTATTAGCATGAGCACTACCTATATCAAGGAAAACACTTCTTCATCTGGAGTCAGCATCTGTCTGAATGCATCTGAAGCACTATGTCCAGTTTTTAACTCTCTAGCCAAGAAAGATATTTGCCACGTAGAAGTAAGTTAGGGGCTGGAACACATGAGATACAAAGAACAACTGGAGCAGTAGTTTGCTTACACCTAAGAAGAGAAGGCTATGGGTGAGATACTACTGCTGTCTTGAAATACCTAAAGGAGTAACACAGAGAAGACAGGAAGAGACTTTTGTCAGAAGTGCAAAAGGATGAAGGACAACAGCCACGAACTAAACCAGTGAAACACACTAGTTTGACATTAGAAAAGCAAACAAAAGAAATACACAGGTTGTTTGAAGACTGAAGTAGGTTGCCCAGAAAGACTGCAGGAGATCTATCTTGAAAATATGTCTAAAACTCAACAGAGTATGACCTTGCACAACGAACAACTTTTATTTTAGTCTATGTCATTTATTTGAGGCAGAGGTTTGGACCAGGTATCTCCAAAGTGCCCTGCAAACCAAAATTATGTGTATCAATGAAATTAACGAATTAGCAGCCATTTTGTCATAAACAAGAAATGGAAATGAATATTTCACAAGAAAAATGTGTAATAAATGCACTGTTGTTGAAGTTATGAATAACCTGTTTTTACAGCAGTTCTGAATTTTTGTTTAGATGGTAGTCTTTGCTGCAGATTTAAGAAGTAACAGACTGCTTCACAAACAAAACAGGAGAAACTGCTTTCCTTTAGGAAAACAATGTGTTCACGTAGTTGTTGGAAGAGTAAGAACAAGGACTGTTTGTTAAGGAACACATGAATAAAGTTTTACCATTCATTTTCCCACAGCAGAAGATACAGCCTTACAAAGTCACTGTAACCCATTATGGAGGATAACAGAAAAGATATCAAGCATTATCAATGAGAAAGCCCCTGGACTTCCCCTAACATTCAGCTTTATTTTTACACCACAGAACTGACACTACATTTTTTAATCCAACTGCTTATCTTTCTCGTTGCAAAAACACACTGGAAGTGATTTATTCATATCAGTGACAAGGATGTGAATAAATAAGACTTGTCTTTGCAAAGCAATATCATATTAAGATTCATTATTTCCTACAGATTTTTTTCCCATAGCATCTTTTTGCTTGTCGCCATAAAAAAAGCGTAGATGTTATATGAACTTTATTAGAAGATAACACCATCACATCCACATATACCATGTCATCAGGCTAATTTCAGGAAACAGTGCTTCAAGCACAACTACTGCTGCCACAGCAGCTCTTGAACTTAGTAAAATAACAAACCAAAACATAAAAACCCAACACAACAGTATAATATGGATAAACTACACTGCTTAACTGGCATCCACAGGAGCTACAAAGCCACTTCATTAAGAACAACTAAATAAGTCAAATTTGACATGGATGCGAGCATTTAACATCAAGATGCATTCAGTTACAGGACACAGTAATGGATGGGAACAGGTTGCCTGAAGAAGCTGTGGATGCATTCAAGGCCAGGCTGGATGTGGCTCTGGGCAGCCTGGTCTAGTGATTGTTGACCCTGCACATAGCAGGGGGGGGTGATAATTATAGTCCTTTTCAACCCAGGTCCTCCTATGATTCTATGATTCAAGGTAAGCACTGAAGATTGTGTTATTTTCCTTCACCTGCATTCCATTAGGATTTAACGTGTTGTTTCAAACAGGTGTGCCCTGCAAAGAAGTTTTCAGCTTCAAAATACTCAATGTGTAGATGGAAGAAGCCCCCACACTAGTAAGAGGGAGCTCCGGACCCAAGCTGAATGTCATTGTTTCAGCAAATACAGTGATAACAAATTGGTCTAGTGATTGGCAACCCTGCACGCAGCAGGGGATTGAAATTAGATGATCATTGTTGTCTTTTTCAACCCAGGCCATTCTATGACGATTCCATGATAATTTAAAATGCAAATAGACTGCTCTTCTTTATAAAATATTATACATAAGAAAAAGGACATGCAAGGAACCATTCCAGGTTATGAATTCCTGAAGTTCTGATTATTTCAGAGCAGGTTATGAGAATTTTAGAAGATGCGAGATGACTGAATTGACGACATCCTGTTACACAGAATTCTTTATTAACATTCTTCACATCCTTAGGAATAACAGAGCTGTTATATGTCTTCAGAGAAAATTAGGTCAATAAGGGTGTTAACAGAAATAGCAAAAGAAATGAAGCTTATTCAAAATAACGAAGAACAACATCTTAGAGTTCACTCAAAGAAACAAAAAAAAACCAAATCAAGTTCTTTCATCCAGGGGAGAAGGAAAGGGGATTAAACAAATGAACAAAAAAGCCTGCTCTGGTTATTTACATTTGTTTTCAATTAATCCTTATACTTCAAAATCACGCCAAACAGATAAAAAAATACAGGTATCAAATGGCACCGTACGGTAAAAAAGATGGGTAACACAAAAAGGTAGACTAGAAGTCTTTACCTTGTTGAACCACTACTTTTGAACAAGATTCAACACGCTAACTAGAATCTAGGTCCTCTAGCTCCCTTTCCTATTAGATGTACTGTCACTTCATTGCTTCAAGTTCCACTGTAATTAAGAGAAAAATGCCCGTAACAGATTTCACCCGTACAAAAAAAAAAAAGCCCAAACAACAACTATATGAAACAAAACAACAAAAAACCATATCCTTATCTATGCTGAGGAAACTACATAGTGACAGTAAGACAAATAAGGCTTATCTTCTTGCAGAAAATCTAGAATTAGGAGAAAAATATTCCTTTCAGACAGTTTTATATTAATCTTAACATCCTAAACAAGGTTTTGTATTTAACATGTATTACAGACTGTCTCATTTTAACTCACCTTTCCATATCGGTCTTTCTCGGTAATCTATAATAAAAAGGAAAAAGACAGCATGTTATCTGTTGTTCCATTATGCTTCATACCACTACAAAAAAAAGTCTTATTAGTAATCTTCAGAGCAGTACAAGAATTTCTACATACCTATAAAAAGCTTTTCAAAAATCCTGATTGCAAATGTCTCTTAAATACAATGAAGTTGCATGTCTGACAAAGGAAAGTAGTTTGACAGCTCCACAGAGCAGCCCAGCTGAAGCAGCAGGGGGGCAGAGTACTGTATGGGA
Organism: Chrysolophus pictus; assembly: GCA_037305975.1. Lineage (NCBI taxonomy): Eukaryota > Metazoa > Chordata > Aves > Galliformes > Phasianidae > Chrysolophus > Chrysolophus pictus. The sequence continues at coordinate 83,924,701 of CM074576.1, forward strand.
AGTGGGAAGAATCAGGTGTATAACAGGACCACAGGAAAACAGCCAGAACCTGACAGTTAAGCTGGAACTGGTCAAGTTAATTGAAAAGGCGGACAAAAGATTGGGCATGAGCCAGCACTGTGCACTTGCAGCCCTAAATGCCTTCAGTATCCTGACAGGTTGGATGAGGTCCTGGGCAGCCCAATCCAGTGGGAAACATACACAGCAGGGATTGGAACCGGATGGGCTTTAAGGGTCCTTCAAACCTAAGGCATTTTATCATTATTCTATGAGGAACATTCAAATCTCAAGATTTCTGCTAAGCTAGCTGTGCTATATAATATCACCACCTGTGATTATTCCCATTGAATAATCTACAAAATGGGTTAGTTAATACATAATAGCAATCATAGAACACCTACAGCAAGATTAACTTTGGCTGTTTCTGACTTCCTGAAATGAGTTTATCTTTCAATAGTCTAGAAGTGAAGAACTGTCGTACTTCAGAACTTCATCCACTACTTGCACAACAGATACTACTGCAGAAAAAAGGGGGCTGTATCCTCATCAACCCTAATGTCCTAGAGTTATTACTGGCACTTCATTTCCAAGTTATTTTTCATTCATGATGCTGGTAAAGGAGCAAGAGCTCTTTGTTGAAGGAAAGGAGGAGAATACTTTCCAGTTGGACTTTTTAATAGCCAAATCCATCCCTTATGGAGAAATACAGTGCGAAAATCTAGCCCACTCCACTTTTAGAGGAGACATCACAGAGCTTAAAATCTTACTTGATGAATCAGAGTACCTAAAGCATCCTCCATTTCTTCTTCACACCACTTGTCTTAGTTTGTACCTCAACTATACACTCAAGTCTAAAGAACCAGTTCTACACCATAAAACAAACATAGAAGATATCACAGGCAAATGTTCCTAAAAGAACACATACAAAATCACTTACTGCCTATAGATATCATAAACATACAGCACAGACTTTTCACTGGCATTTTGGAAGTTTTCTCAAGACAAAGTAAAATTCCTCATCCTTTCTAGAGTTTGAGTGCTTTTAACCTCAAGTCAAGCAAAACTCTGCTTGCATACTTGCCAGATGTGGTGCTTTCCAAGAAAATATGCATGTCTTTCTCCTGCCACTTTCTCCATATGTGACTTTGTAAAAAATACACAATCCCTCCAAGAATCTTTATTTAAACAAACAAAAAGGTGCACATTTATTCAGAAACAGAATGCTTTCCGGAAAGCTTTTCTTGGCCTTTTTTTTTTTTCCCCTTGCAATTTCAAGCAAAACCTTAGCACAACAGATTGTGAATATATAGTGGTCTTTTATTTTTCTCTCAAAAGCACTCAAGTGGTAATTTAAGGACTGTGTAGGTAACTTCAGGAGTCACAGCCCTTGAAAACAACTGAGTTTTCCACTTTTCATTGCCATGTATTTTGACATCACTACAAGCACTACAGGTGGGCTTTCTACCAGGCATTGAACCTGAACACTGACTACAACAACTTTCATCCATCTGCTCTCCATTCCCCAGCTCTGTCCCCTTTTTATGACAGGGGGCTCGCTAGCTTTCACCAGGCCCTGGAACACAACCCGAGGAGAGGCAAAGCCACACGAACAAGGCTTTTTGTCGGGGCAGGAGCTATGGAAGGTGCAATCACCTCCCCACGCTCCAACTGGGCTCTGGGTCAGGCCCCAGCGAAGCCTCCTCACCGCCGGGCTGCGGCACAAGCGGGGAGAAGAGGCTCGAGAACAGCCAGGGCGGGCAAGGGGCCGGGGGCACTCACAGGTCTGCCAGCACGGTCAGCTCGGCGTAGGTCCGGTGCAGTAGAAAGTCGATCAGGGTGCTGAGCCGGTAGCCGGGGCTGGCGGCGGCTGTCACCGCACCGGGTGCCGGCGGGGCTGGGGCTGACGCGGGGCCCCCGCCGGCCGGCACCAGCTGGTTGCTCTCCAGCTGCACTGGCGCCATGGCGGCGGCGGCTCCTCAACCCCAGGCGGGAGCGGCTCAGCGGCCCGGGGCTGCCGGCACTTCGCCGGCGGCGCCGGGACACGGCCCGACTCGGCCCGCAGGGAGGACGCCGGGCAGCGGCGGGCGGCGGCAAAGAACGGGCCGAGCGGCGCTCAGAACTCACTGGGCGCAGGGGCTGCCGCCATGTTGGGGGCACGGGACCGGAAGCGAACAGCTGCGGCGGACCGGAAAGAGAACCTTTCCGGCAGAGCCGAAGGCAGCGCGGAGCGGGGGGGCGGAGCCGAGCGCGGCGGGGTGGGGCTGTGTGGTGGCCGCGGCCGTCGTGGGTGCTGCGGTTGCCGGACGGTTGCGAGGGCTGAGGTGTGTGGGAGGGGAAAAGGGCTGGAGCCGGCTGCCCACCCCCGAGGAGCGGGGATGGCTCACCCGTCGTGTGTGGGTCGTGCTGGTGAGACTCGGCGCCTGACAGGGCCGTGCTGTGGGCTGTCAGGGCAGTGAGAAGCAGCAGCCTGCGTTAGGGTCCGGGCTGACTCATCCTGGTTAATAACCTAGGAAATGCGAGGCGTTCCTAAAGAGCAAAGGGAAAGGGAAGTTGGAGGCGAACTTTTGCATATTTCTCTCATCCGGAGTAACTAGACGGGGAAGGTCTGAAAACAACCGAGGTGGGGTTTTTGTGTACTGGTTCCCAAAGGACACAGCATAAGGAAGGGAACTGTGTAAATCCCCTGCGTTCTGTGCTACAGCTCACTCCACTATTAAATCATACATTCCTGCCGTGTGGCTACAAGCAAATCCCCAAAACAGATACAGTACGAGTTCACAAAGTTTAAAAAAATAAGTGACACAAGTTTTGTAAAACTTAAAAATCTCTTCCTGATCTCATTCCAGGAGGAAAGAAAGCAATAAAAGGAAACGCTTTTTCAGTGTGAGAAATGTGTACTCAACCATCAAAAAATGAATAGGCGTCTATGCTGGTGGCAGGAAGAGTCCATTCTGTTCCTGCAGGGAGCGTTTATTGCGCCGGGTTGTGAGCCAGCTGACAGGGAGCAGCTTCATTCCCTGTAACCTCTGTGGAGCTCTGAGCAATGTACAGACTGCTGCTGCTGGAGCCTGCACCGGCCATGTCACCGCTGCAGCAGAGGGCTGGTTGCAAGGCGACTGCGTTACTCCAGTGGGGAGTTGTGCCAGCCCCGCTAGCTTGGTGCTCTGCTCTGCCAAAGAGAAGTTTGCCAGCTGCTTGAGTGGCAGTGAGATGAAACCTGCAGGTAGCTGCTGCTGGTTGGATGGGAATTTTTTACTCATAAAATCTGAAAAATGTGTTTAGAACTAAGTTTTGCTCTTTCCTTCCTCCCCCTGTAATGTGAGAGAAATGTCTACTCTGCTGTTAAAAAAGTGAATAAATTATGAAGGATGGAATAATTAATACAATCTGGACTGTATTGTGAACCTGGTATAGGGAAACTGCTTTAATAGGGGGTTGGATTAGATGATCTCCAGAGATCCCTTGCAACTCTTACAGTTCTGTGATGCAGCTAATTGTTGCTCACTCAGTGTAAGGTCTTGCATGTATGCATTTTTCTAAATGTGTGAAAGCTTTTTTTTTTTTTTTCCCTCCTATATGCATGGGTAAATATGTACCCATTTTATGGCCATCTAGTTGCACTGCTGAAGATAATCCCAGTGTACATGAACTGGAATGCAATTCAGCTATGTATTATGATAACTGTATTTAGAAATACAGGCTTTTTGTTCTTTTTTTTTCTTTCCCCCCTCTTTCCATCTTTTCCTTGCAGTTTAGTCCAGAATAAAATTCCTGTTGATTTTGAGACTTTGCTTTTGAAAAGGCGGGTGGAAATTGCTGGGATACAGTTTTGTTGTGATACTATTTGACTTTGCCCCTTCGAGGGCGGTTCCTGCAGTACTCTGCTCTAGTCTTGGTGAATTCTTCAGCCTGGGGAGGGGCTGAAGGAAGCTGCCTTTACCTATTTTGCTTGGAGAAATTAATCAGAACTGCTGCAGGGATCATGCTGAGCTGTCCTCACATGGTGGCTTAAAAAACAAGGAAGCTCTTGATACTGCTTTCAAGGAAAGGAAGAGCAGCCACGCAGAATGTTCAGAAGGTCAAGGCTTATGCATTGTGTGCAGACAATTCTGATGTTGGGACACTGCAAGATTTGTTGTTTCAACAGTAAGCTGGAGATGAGTATAAGGAGTTCGATAAACAAGAGACTGGCCTAAATATTACTTATGAAAAAAGAAATAGATGTATATGTGGTTTTGCTTCTTGTTGCCTTTCTGAGGCTGGCAGCGCTGTCTCTTTTTGTATAAGCACTTCTAAGACGGATAAGCATTGTATCTAAATTCAAAAGCCTGGCTTAAAGAAATTGGAAACAGGTTTCAGAAGCTTATTATGGTGGCAAAGGCACACCACCTGGGGGGAAGAAAGCAAAGCCTGTGAAGATTACTGGGAAGAATAGCAGGACATTTGAGGGAGAGAACGCTGCTCAGTGCTCTGATGTAGACCTGGTGAATTATATCACTGTTATGGAAACAATAGATAAACTCTGTATCATTTACAGTTCTCCATTAAGCTTGACAGACTGAGTTTGGATTTATCGAGTTGAAAAAAAAGGACAATAAAGTTTCAATTCAGACTGGGGCTATTGGTTCCTCCAATCTTATAGGTATTCAGTTTCTTAACATTTAAGAGTGTGACTGAAAAATGGTATATTGAGTTGTGTGCTGTGGCCAAGAACTCTGAGTTGGACCTGCAGTCATTATATAGGTGAGTTTGTTGCATGTAGATAAGAAAATGTTTTAAATTAATGTTTCAAGATAAGCAGCACTCTAGATACAATTCTCCAAATAACAAAATGGACTCCCGATACAAGATAATGGTGTGTTTAAGCAGAACAGTAAAGCAAAAGCAATGAAAATGGCTAAAAATTAATCCAAATTGTATTCTTTGGTACAGTTGCGTGTGTTTTGGGAGACATTGATTGGGAATTACAGAATTTTGCACTTTGCTACGGTAAGAGGATAATTCAGCATAAAATATAACCTGATTTTATCTGCCAGGTGTGGCTTATTTTTCTGTTTGTAGTTGATCGAGAATAGTTGATCTCTTTCTATGGTGCCTTGTTACTGTGATTACAGTCGTTTACTGAAGCTTCTGAATCTGCTGTTGAACACTTTTTAAAATCAGTGAAATCCCAGATTGCTATTGCACTTTTCTGCTGGCTCTTTGCTAAGTAAGGGTCTGTGCCCATTTATGGGGAGGAAAAGATTGGCTGCGTTCATGTGGGTTTTCATACAGATTTCTGTATTGTCGTTTGTATTCATTCTCGTAATTGAGCAGTTTTCAATCTTTCTCCATATAAAGCCAACAACACATTTTCTAGTAGTAATGGTACAAAACCAGACCTTGTAGGTCTTATGTACACAGTTGTCTCCCACCTTTCTTGCAGACCAGACAAACCTCACACACTCAGCTGTGTGCCGTTGGGACCTGTGTCCAGCACAGCCACCTGGCGTGCAGGGCACAGCCTGCCACTGCACTGAGCTTGTTGCTCAGCCTTGCTTGGCTCTCCTGGCCATGGAGCATAGGAAAGGTCTTAGCGGTGCAGGGGAACCAAGGGGAGTGCCTGGCAGGAAAACCTGCTGGGGCACAGGGGGACAGTGAAGCTGTGCTCTGCAGAGCATTGCAGCCTGTCCCCTCGTGCAGCAGAACAGGCAGAAACAACCACTGTGATCTCATACCCCACAGAGAAAGTGCCTGAAAGACAGGAGGAAGCATTTCCCAGTGGAGGGAAAGTTCTGCTTGGCGAGGCACGTTTGTCCTCCTACTACCCGCAGCATAGCTGTTGTAAGTGACTGATTAATCTGACTTAAAGGAGGTTTCTGCTTCTGGGACAGAAATACCCAATCCTCCCTTAAGTACTGACTTTTTTTTTTTTTTTTTTTTCCAGTGCAGACAACACCAAGGAATCAGAATGTCACATTCTCCTTCCAACATTGTTATTAATATTCTTTGTGACTCCAGGCAAATGATTTCCTCTCTGTGTCTCAGCTTTCTCATTTATGAAACAATGACAATAATGATTGCAAATAATATTTCCTCAAGCATACAGGTAAACATTCTCTGTTGGCTCCTTACTGTTGCCATCATGGTGAACCTATAAGCCCAGTTTCAGATGGGGATTTGTTGGTGACACAAAGCTTGTTGCTATTTAGTCATGGAGCTAACTGTGATAGAGCTGGAGGGAAGGACTGCTGGTGAGTTTGGATTTCTAGAGAAGTTAGATATTTACTGTTCTTTGTAGCTGTATAATAAATATTGAATGGAAGGTAGGCAGACCATATTGTACTCTACCAGACAGTCTCCCAGTCATTCTGTGTTTGTATGTTTTGGAGTTGGATGTTCTGTTTCTCTGTCAATCTTTTTAATCAGAGAATTATCACACAGGCACCTCCTGGATTTCATAAAATCACAGAATCCTTATATTTGGAAGGGACCTCTGAAGGCCATCTAGCCCAACTCCCCTGCAATGAACAGGGACACCACAGCTAGATCAGGTTGCCCAGGGCCTGATCCATCACCTTGAAAGTCTCCAGGGACTTGACATTTAAGCACTCGTTTAATAGTAAAAAAATAATTGCACACAAATATCATGTAGTGCAAAAATTTCTTATTAATTTATAAAATACTGTCTGACATTTAGCAATATTGTATCAAAATGCCTATATAAATTTTGAAGGCTGGATAAGGCTTTGAGCAACCTGGTCTAGTGGGAGGTGTCCCTGTCTATCACAAGGGGTTGGAACTAGATGATCTCACAAGTCCCTTCCAACCTAAACCATTCTATGAATAGTAAAATTTTCATCACTTCTATCCTTTTCAGAAGACTTTTCAGAAAACATTCTTTTCAGAAGACATCAATGAATCGGATATGGTGTAGATGAGTTTCCAAATATAACATTGGTTGTTGTAGTGCTGCATATTGTGAACTTACAATTCCTTTGCTTTGTGTTCAATACAAGTTGAGGTATACGTATTTAAATTCAAATAAGAAAACATGCATCACTATACTGTAAGCACATTCCAGTAGCCAAAAAAGTTTAGTCTTCTTTTCTGTTACAGCATTTGCATGAACATGTTTTTTTTGCTTATGATAAAAATCCAGTTGAAAAATATTGATGACCCTGTAATCACAAAATAGGGAAGAACAAATGAATGATTTTATGGCTTATATTTGTATCAGTGATTACATTATTCTTTGATAATTCAGTACTCCATGACACAAATCACTGGACTGTGACTGTGCAGGGCTATTGGACTTAAAGTAAAGCATTCTTTGCAAAAGTATATTTGTTTGTGTTAGAGGAAGAGGCTCATGGTTGGTTACTGTACAAGTGCTTTTTTCACTTAATTAAAACAGGTACAGAGGGAACAAATCTTTGAAAAAAAAAGTTTTTAGATAAGTTATTTCTCTTTTCTGATTATTTTGCTCATATAATTTAGGTTATCAACTGTTTTTGGAACAGTAGAAAATATATAGTAGCATATTGAAAGTTTTCTGGCAGTCACTTAGGCTTTGTGAAACAGTGTGCCACTGTGAGATAGAACATCTCTTGTACGGGGTGTAGTAAAGTACCCTACAGTTCTAATTATATGTTGTGAACAACCCAAGAAAAGAAACATTCTCCAAGTCAAAAAATAGAATCATTGATTTTATTTGAATTTACAAAAGTCCCTTTTCTTATAATAACCCAAACATGGGTTGTTTTTTAAATGCTGAACATAGCCGTATTAGTTTGAGATTTCTGGGCTTCTTTATTAACAATATTGATATTCACTGTAAATTTTAAATTGGTTTGTCTCTGTCAGACTGGAACTAAATGTAGCTAAAGGTCTCATTATCTCTAAAAGAGTGTATTTTCATTATTATTGGTACTCAGTTAATTGCAACACAGTTTACTACTTCAGCCACACAAACTGCATTTTTCTGTGAGTAAAAAATGCTTTGTTCACAAGTAACTCTGAAATAGGAGCAAAACTGTAACATCCATTCTAGACCCCACGTCTCTGAAAAGCTAACAAAGGAGAAAGAACCCCTGATCTAGCTCTTGACAGAGAGGTGATGAATTGCACTGCTCAGTCATTGCCTTGAAAAAGTTGACAATGTCATCCATAACCTGTGATATCTCCCTGTTTAACACTTCCTGAGTGTTATTCACAGATTTTGAAAAACTGCACATACGCAGAAAAAATGCAAAGTGAGTGCTTATTTCAACATGAAACTTTGGGCAAAAAGGATTTGTTTGCACAGACACCTAAGGAGATGGAGACACTAGCAGGGAAGCTGATCTGATTAGTCATACCCAGTGGGAGAAGCACTGCAGCTGTGAGGTATTCTGTCCTAAACTTAGAAATTGCTCGATTGTATTTAACTGCTGCTGGCTACTGCATTCAGACAGTGCAAACACTCTTGCTCTTCTGAGACAAGGGTGAGTATCAGAACATGCTTAATTGCTATGTAGATCTGCAGCTGCGGTCAAATAGTGTTTAAATGCTGGCCCTTACACTCACTCAGAAGTAAAGACGTACATAGAAAATATGCCCAAGCCATTCTCCACTCAGAGTTTGGAATGTGAAGGGATGGGCTGCCCAGAGAGATTGTGGATTGTCCTTCTCTGGAGATGTTCAAGACCCACCTGGATGCCTACCTGTGCAGCCTGCTGTAGAGAGCCTGCTTTGGCAGAGGGGTTGGACTCAATGATCTCTAGAGGTTCCTTCCAACCCCTACAGTTCTATGATTCTGTGATTTCTAGGGTAAGATGGTGTACAAGAATCATAGAATCATAGAATGGCCTGGGTTGAAAAGGACCTCAAAGATCATCTAGCTTCAGCCCCCCTGCTATGTGCAGGGTCGCCAACCACCAGACCAGGCTGCCCAGAGCAACATCCAGCCTGGCCTTGAATGCCTCCAGGGATGGGGCATCCACAGCCTCCTTGGGCAACCTGTTCCAGTGTGTCACCACCCTCTGTGTGAAAAACTTCCTCCTAATATCTAACCTAAACCTCCCCTGTCTCAGTTTAAAGCCATTCCCTTCCATCACTTAGACTCCAGCTCAGTGCTTTGTGGGGGATGTTAAAGACAACCCCAGACCCTCTCTGCATGGAGGATGCTGTAGCACAGGGTCCAGACTTCAAGGCAGCATAGCTTCTAGAATTGTCTCTTTTTTCCTTCTTCCTGAAAGCATAAATTAACACTTCTATAAATGTTAGCAGAAAGTTATCTGAACTTCTGAACTTTTATCTCTGTCCAACATGTCAGCTTTGACAAAAGGAATGTGGGAATGCATTTGACTCCAGAAACTGAAGAGCTGATTACATGTTTAGTTGCAAATTTGGTGGACTGTCAGTGAATTCTGGATACTCTTCAGTGTGAGATCTGTTAAAATTGAAAGAAAAGTGCAGTGAAAATGCAGAATGCTACATTTGAAGCACTGCAGAAATACTGATCTGGTGGAAGATTATAGTATATTTTACTTATGGGCGAGAGGAGCAGGTTGCTCTCTGCAGCTGTAAGAGCACACAGACAGCAATTCCAACCAGTGTCAGTTTGGGAAGGTAATATAGGTTGAGGGTACAGTTACCTCAGTGTAAGAATCCCAGTTCTCCAGGAAACACAGACTTACTATATCAAAGTAACGATTGCCTGTTCTGCCAGAGGGATATGAATCACATTATGTGACATTGGGCAGCACCTAGTTTGGTAGTTGTTTAGAGTTTCTCAAAAGAAAATAGAAGCACTTGTACAATGGCACTGTACTACACACTGAATAAATAATTTGGGGAAATGACTGAGCTCTATGTGTCACATATCAGAATTGTTTCCTTCAGGCTTGAGAGTATGACTGGAAAGACGAGCAATAGCAAAGCTCTCTTTCTAATGGCTCCAGAGCCAGACTTCTCAGTGTGACAGCTCAAAGTAAGACTAAAAGAGGTGAAAAAAATGGTGTCTTTGTGCAATGTATTTAGGACAAGCAAAGGAACATTCGCAGCTAATTTTAAGCAGCCTTCAGAATGCAGTGTAACACCTTATTAACTCACTTGTACTTAATCCATTGCATTCTGGTATTTTTAGAAGTCATCACGCAATTCAGCATTACTTTTTCAGCCCATATCTTCCTTGCAGTGGAAGGCAACACTCTACTTCTTGTTTTAATTTAGAATTGGCTTTGACAATTTATTTAACTAAATTAATTTAGAAATGGCATTGAAAATGCCTACTTTTCCTTCCTCTCCCCTTAATGTGGCATTTTTAAGTTGGCTGAATGTCTTTGTTGCAATCTAGGCTGAAGAGATCACGACCTACCTTCCCCACGTGCCTATGTCTGATCCTCTGCAGTGTGATGAGAGTTTTGTCTACTTGAACCTCTTGCAATCTGAAACCATGGGAGGCTGAAGTCACCTTCACAGGTCCAGGGCTCATTGCCAAAGGGTTGCCTCCCTTCATCAGATTGGCAGTGCCAGTACCCGATCACAGTCATTTGAAAAGATCGGCTTTGAGTCTTTTGAAGATAGTGCTTCTTCCTTTGATACAGAGCAGCTTATCATTTTTGACCACATGAAAACTTGAGGCATACTCATATCGAGTATAAACAGTCCTATTTTGTCTGCACATAGTTTTATCTTGATCTACTATCTCCCAGCCAGTAGACTTATTTAGCTTTGGGCTGCCTCTAATGAGCAGCAAAGGAAAACAAAGTCCTTTAAGCCGTGGTTTCTCCTTGTTGTTACGTATTATCTAATCAGCGTTCTCTAGAACAGGCCTTTGGAAACTTACTCTCTGCACAAGCATATTAACTAGACTTATCAGACAGTTTATTTAAAGTCTGCTCAGGAGCAGAAAGAAACCTACAGGGATCCTTTTTGATGGCTTTTCTCTCTGAATCTACGCTTAAAAACTTGTATTAAAAAGCATCCCTCTAATACTACCTAGATAATAGAGATGCAGTATGTAAAAGACCACTGTACATGAGGTAGGTATTTAGAACAAGGTACAAGAATGTCCCACTGAATGGTTTCTGTAGGAAAATTATAATAATAATTATTATTTTCAGTTGTAAATATCTGACATGACTGCTTGTGTATGAGTTTAGATTCTTTGCACGCTCTGAATTCTGTCCGATTTTGATGCCCAGATGAGCTGATGTGCACACCTGCACAGATGAAGATGGTGAAGGTATATATGTACGCAGTATGTAGCAGCAGGAAGTGCTGAACATGACCAGGGCCATTATACTCTCGTATGATAAGAGTTATAAATCACAGTATGCAGAAGTTTGGAAGGAGCTAAGAGCAATGTAGAGGGGAGTTGTCATATCCCTTCTTCCCAAGAAAAGGAGGAAGGCCTGTCTTCTAGTCCAGAACACTCTCATTTAATAGTCTGCTTAGTCCCTCTTTTTGGGGTGCAGCTTCTTTTTCAAATACAGAGCTCACGAACTATGTCAAAGCAACTGATTTTCCAAAGCAGAGCAGCTGCCACTTGGACTTTCTGACACCTGACTCCAAAGTCTCAGTGCATTAGAAAACTCTCCCTGCACTCCTTATTTTTTGAAGAGTCATCTGAGCCCTTTCTGTTGAAGACTGATAATCTGCTACGCACAAAAAAGGCAAATTTACACAGTGTGCGTGCATGATGCTGCAACAGGAAACCAACTTGCTACAGAACTGGGCTCTATTTATGATTGCAGTGAACCATGGGCAGAAACTTCTGACAAAGAAATTTTGGCTCAGAAAAAAAAAAATGGTTTGTCATAGAAAAAAAAGGAGAAAGTTGGAGAAACTAAGAAACAGTAGGAAGCCAGATGAAGGTGGACTGATTTTAAATTGAGGTGGCAGAAATGTGTTCTGTAACTCATTATGATTGATGGGAATGAGAACTAACTAGGGTACTAATGAGGCCACTGGAGAACTATGGTTTAAGGGCTCTCATAAAAAGGTGCTTTGTATTGAATCTATTGTTAGGACAAATGCTACTTTACAGTTTAGACTGTATCTCTGCATGCATTCTGAATGTAAAAAGCTATAGTGAAAATGGAAAATTAATGTACTTCTGCTTAACCCAAGAAGAGATGTACATCCTCTGGATGTGTGCATGCCATGTGTGCTTCCATCACAGCCTGATCATGAGAGGCTGGGGCAGAACACATAATATCTCCACATAATATAAGAGGCAGAAATGACAAAAGCATTTCCAGTACATTGCTAGGAGAATGCATGTACATTCAGAAATTATTCTGATCAAAGGGAGAGCCTGTAGTTTCTGTGATTGCTGGTTCTATGTCTATATCCATTGATCATAAAAAAGGGAGGTGTCCTCGTGTTAGGTAAGGGAGGATGGTACATCCAGTAGGGACAAACTACTTATCTGGGATGGAGTAGGGAGAAGTCCTCTTTTGTTTTGAAAGAACATTGGGAATTGTGTTCGTTACTAAAAAGGTCTTGTTTTACTTTCTTTTTACCTCTTTGTGTAGTCTGTTCTTTACATATTTAGAGGGTATATCTGTTCTGACTTCCTGTGTATCACAGCCCCTTTAGTTTCACTGAACCAAACCTGTTACTGAGCATAACACATTCAATGGAGTATACCTCATCTTTGACTTGATGTGTCTGGAAGAAAGTGTCCTGCCTTGGTCTGAAGATATCAAAAGGTGGAGCAGCCAAGATTTTACCTACAGTTTTGTTTCAGAAGGGAATTATGTTCACATTTAAATACTGTTCTGCTGCTAGCTCTGCTTTTGCACTCTTCCACTAGACTCCACAACAGGGCAGATCAGATTTGATAATTACTACTTTTCAGTGCTTCACATAATTGCCTTAGCACTCCTAAAGACAGATGATCTTAGAGGTCTAGTGGTGTTTTGCTTTGAAGCGGGTCCCTGTAACACTTTCTTGCCCCGAACTGTGGTAGAACATGCCAGCTGAGTATAGAAGGGAAATAAAATGAAATCTAAATGCATTACTGCGTAGCTAAAACAGTGAGGATAAATTTTCTCCAATCCTAGGTGTCTAGATTTTACTCTCAACTAAGGACACCATTAGTGGTGACAAACTGAGCTATTAGGACCACTTTCCATTGTGAAAAGGGTCCATCTTCCTTGCTCTTCACACTGTTTCCTATGTGATCCTGACACCCTTGTGCTGATGTTCATATTCACTGGGCTGATTATTAACCTGGCTGGAAACTGTGCCTTTTTCACTTCTCTATATTTATTTTCTGTCAATTCAGTGAGCTGAATTAGCTCAGTGATGGGATAGGTGGGTGTCAAATGTGCTATAAGGAAGCATGCACAAGGAACAAAGGAGTGGAATTAGGGGAAGGGTGGAGGAAAAGAACAGGAAAAAGGAAAGAAGATGAAAGAACAGGATTGCTTCTTTCTATGACAGAAAGCCTTAAGATAAACTCACCTTGTTTAATTGCATCTTTAGGAAGCTAATTTCCCTAGATTTCCTGTGGTGTCAATACAGAAAAGGGATCTTCTTAAGGGAGTGATTAAAAAGTAAGTGAAGGGGAGTAGCCTAATTTATACACATCCATTAGGCAATGTAAATGCGCCTGTTCTTTACTGCAGAGATCACTGTGGATGAAAGATTTAAAATGCAATTAATGACTAAATGACTCCATGCCCAGAAAACCAAAATAATGGTCTGTAGATGAAGAAGCAGTCTTCTGAGATCTCTAAAAGGCAGTCCCTAATGCCCTTACAACTACAATTAGAAAAACCATGTAAATCCAGACAGAGCATGAGCAAGTACAGAAACACCAAGTAAATCAGCCGGCCTTCTTGTCTCAAGCAAGAAAGTTTGTCAAGCTGATGCAACTTGGAATTTGATTAGTTTCTGACAGAGGAGAAAACTGAGAACCATCTTCTGGTGTACAGTTTGTTTTCAGCAGCAGAGCTTCCCCTGCCGTTCCCTTCATGCCACTAACTCTCTCTCCAACTCTGTTTCTCTCTTGGTCTTTCCACTTCCACCATTATTTGTAAAAATCACTATTGAATGTGACCTACATAAATAAATAAATTGAATGAATAAGTTATGAGGGAGAGAATGAATGTGTGAGTGTGTGTAGGTGGATGACACAGAGAACCAGGCTGGTGGGAGCAGCAGGAGCTATCAGTTCATTTGCTGTCAGCAGCAGAGCCTGGGAAGAGTAAGGTCATTAAGTTCCTGATCATGCAAGGTGCTGAGTGCCTTCATCTTCTGTCATTTCTGGTAGTAATTGAAAGCTTTTCCGTACCTTGTCAGTAGAGGCTTCAAGGAAGGAAGAAGAGGGCAGCAGCCTAAACCTCTGGTTTTCAACTTTTTTTTCAGTTTGCAGATCCCTAAGGATTTTCCTCCTGTAATGAATCTCAACTGACTGACACAGGCTCACTTCTTGTAATTACTTTTCATGGAGCCTCTTAAAATAATCAGTGGACTCTGAGAGGCTTGGGCAACTGAATTGTAGCCTTTCAGATAAAACAGCTAAACAACTCAGGAAAAACTTTCTTGCAAGAGCAAGGCTAGAAGTGTCACTTCAGAGATGGTATCACTCAATACCAGAGATGGTATCATTCAATATCCTCTCAGATACAGTCTCTTCTCTATGTGAGACACTAGCCATTACGTTCATCAGATGACTAAGCCACTGGCCACTTGCCACAGCACCCACCACTAGGACGTGCTCAATCACAAAGTGAACTCTGCAGTGCAGAGGGGTGTATTTCTCCCTTGATAAGTGCCACTTCTTTCCCCACGGATGAAATGTGCCCATTTTGCTGTGCTGTGGAGCAACACATGCCAGCCTCTTGGGAAGGAGCTGTTGTGGGGAGCCCAATGGTAGAGTGTGCAGCCAACCTTTGAGTAAATTATCCACTCCCCTGGGAAGCACTGGAAAAGAAAACAGGCTTTTTCAATTTCTCAAAGGAATCAGAGTAGCAGCAGAGAATAGGATGTAAAGGATGAGGAGTTATTTGCTGCAGGCTGTACTTTTGAAAAGATGTGATGTTCTGAATCCATTTTCACTTGAAACTTCACAATTCCATGTACAGGAGCAGAGAATTAGAATAATAAAGACTGGAATTCATAAATATGCTTATAACTCTGGTCAAATCAAAATCCCTCCAATGGTAAGAAAGGAGCATGCTCTGCCTTTATTCGTAGGTAGCACGGTCTCTACAGATTGCTCTACAGTGATTGTTCTTAATCAACCCTTTATTCAGCTGCGAGACACCGTTAACATATCAAGTAGGCCTGGCTCTCATCTGTCTGCTGTTGACAGCAGTCTAGTAGTGACTGAGCCTCGAGTTCATTGCAGATCTGTTTGTAAACCCAAGGTTATCTGTATCACTACAGGAAAAAGAAAGAGAGAATTAAAATTTTGGCACAAGAAATCCCATTAATGTGAATCTGGGAGTCCGCAGAATAATGAATGAACACCACTGCCAGGTGAGAGGCCGTCGTCCTGCAGAAAATGTTGCCTTATGCTGTCAGTTGACCGGTTGCGCAACGCCACTTGCAGACTGCAATATATCCTTCCTTGTCTTGATCATTTTCTGTTTGTCTTCACAGCATAATGTCTGGTAACAATACAAGAGGAAGTGAACCTTGGCCATAGGCTGAGATGGACAGCAGTAAAAATGCTGCCTTCTTAGGGACTGTGTGTGTTGTCTTCTATTTGAACTCTCTTTCAGGTGGCTAATAGTAGGGCTAATAAAATATCTATGTGACACAGAACCTCACATCACATTTCAGAAGGAGTTGGGCCATGCAAGTACTTAGGGCCTCTTTGACAGTCAGTGGGACAGGTCTTACATTTAGATGGAATATTTAGATGGAAGATCAAGCACCACGTGTATCAGAATTTCTAGAAGGATGTACTCATAATTATTTAAGGTTCACAGCGTTTTAAGAGTAGGTGCCTAAGCACATAAGCACTTTTTACAAACCTATCAAGTATGTATTTGTATGTGTAGATGTCTGTCACTGTTTCTGCCTAGTATGGCACTTAGTCTGAAAACAAGGCTTGCCATGCAGCTCCAGTCTAGAAGCCTGTACAGTTGTGCTAGCGTGGCATGACCTGTCAGCAGCAGGTGACACAACTCAGATGCACAGTTCCTCAACCAGAGCTGCTATTAGGTGTCTGCACTTGGATACCTTAAAAACGCTACCTTTTCCAGCTAGGACAAAACAAATTATCAACCCACTCTGTCAGTGCTCTCTTCTCCTTTGGGTAAGGATTATCTTTATTTCATTGTGCTGAATACAGCATCAATGGGAAATAACAGAGCCACTACTCAGCATTCTTTTCCAGATATATCATTGTTAGCTTCCTTGCATGTTTCTCAATTCTTGAATCTCAAAAAATAAAGCAAAAACAAAACAAACAAAAATTAAAAAGCAGGGATAACATTTACTTGCACACTTATTTTATTTAAATAGTTCACACTGCCTCAGCCATCTTGCCTGATAATCAGAACAGCAGTTGTGAATAGTATGTGCTTCCCCTTTCACTCTGCTCTTTCCATCTACACTGCAATCCACTACCCAGAATAACATCCTGCATACCGATTTTCTTTTTCCTGCTATGTTTATTTTCTTTAAAGCAATTCTTTCTCCTTTTGTGAACTGAAAGACTTATAAACACCAGCTAAGATTCGGTTCATATGCAGAATGTAGGCCAAACAGTATCCTGTACTGCTGCTCTACTCCATAGTCTTTTCTCTGAAAGAGCTGTTCTCAGCTGCAATTATACGCATTATCTGTGTAAATGTTTAGAAAATGCGATAGTTTGATAGTTGGGCATTGTTGGATTTTAACTTGATAAATTAGTTCTTCAGCCTCCCATTTGGATTTTTGGTTTGTTTCTCTCTCTGGCTATCCAGAAGTAATATCTCCAGGAAGCAAGAGCACAGCAGCACCTTGGGGCTGGGTGCTACACTCCCTCTGCGTGCAGGTTGTGCAAAGGAGTCAAGGGCAGTCTGCACCTACCAGGCCTGCAGAGCCAATCCCAAGTGCCAAGCACTGAGATCAGTACCATACAGCAAGTCTTTGAAGTTTCATTTTTCATTCACTGAAGGCCAATTGGAATGAAAGAAACTCCATTCTCAAGCTCTTGAGGTCTGTCGCACTTCCCTGTATACTCACACATGCAGCTGCCTTTATAATGAATACCCTGGAATGTAGCAGCAGAGTAAGCAGAGAACCATACCAAATTTACCTGGATTATGGGTATATTTTCATGGATCCTGCTACAGAGGGTCTTTTGTATTTTCTTTAGATTTTAGTATCTTGCAAAAATATTTATTCTTCTTTCTCTGTCCATTTTGAAATCTACTGTGGCATTAAGCACAATGTTTTCTGTATTAATACCTGTGGGTATAGTCCCAGTTTGCAGCGGGTTTGCTGCCAGGTGTCCCAGCTTTTCCCTAGATCATCACAAACACTTATTCGGACCGTGCCTATCTACCTGCAGGAGAATGGCCCTAAGCTACCATAACATTCCCATGTGCGAGACTCAGTGTGGCAGCTAGCCGTCATCTGTCTAATCTGAGGCTACAGGCCACTCTCAAGTGCTAGTGGACAGAGTGCAGGCAAGATTGTCGAAGTTGCCTGGTGAATGCGAAGCAGTCACATGGATATCACTTCTTGGATGCATAAACTAATAATAGCGAAGGAAAAAATGCCTTTACTCACTGTAGAGACTGTGGCATGGTATTCCCAGTTCTGAAATCAAGTGAAGAAGAGGAAGGACTTGCATTTCTTTCTCTGCTCTTCTTAAACCCTCTTTAACACACTACAGTGCTCCATATTGCATGTCTGATAAATATGCACAAACCTGGAAATACTAGCTTTGTCCAGCTCCCATGATAATGCAAGAGCTCATCCAGGACACCCATGATTTTGACAAATCAGAGCGTGTGACTCTGGAGAATATCCCATCTGTACCAAGTTGGTAAAAAAATTTCAACTCTCTCAGTATTTCTGTCATTCAACAAGTGTATGATTTTTAAACTGTGTTGTGTTCAGTGTTGGGCACCTCACTGCAAGAAAGATATTGAAGCCCTAGAGTGTGTCCAGAGAAGGGCAGTGAAGCTGGTGAGGGATCTGTAATACAAGTCTTAAGGAGAGCAACTGAGGGAACTGAGATTGCTCAACCTGGAGAAGAGGATGACCAGGGGAGACCTTTTCTCTCTCTACAACCACCTGAAAGGAGATGTGACAAGGTCGGGATCAGCCTCTTCTCTCACATAACAGTGATAGGATGAGAGGGAATGGCCTCAAGTTGCACCAGGGGAAGTTCAGGTTGGACATTAACAAACATTCCTCCTCAAAAGAAGTGGTGAGTTATTGGAACAGGCTGCCAGGGAGGTGGTGGAGTCACCATTTCTGGAGATGTTTAATGACAGGGTAGATGTTCTACTTATGGATGTGGTCTAGTGGGCAGTATTCGTGGTAGGTGGATAGTTGGACTAAATGATGACAGAGGTCTTTTCTAACTTTAATGATTCTATGATTTTAGATTTTTTTTTCATGTCTTTGGTTTCCCAATTTGTGAACAAACTATGTATTGTTCTGGTGGATTGTGCCCAAATTCAATGAGCTATGAACTGCTAGAGACAGGGAAATGCTGGGAACACGCTTGTTTACTTTTCATAAACTTTTCTAGACACCCAGTTTTGACCATTGTTGGCAAAAGAGGTGCTGGGCTGGATGGAGTTTAACTCTGTGAGATATCTGTCATTAGATATGCAATAGTTAATGCTTGGAGGAACCAGGTGATCAGGAAGCCATTTTTAAAAATGTATTTTTATATTTCCATTGGCTTCATCTAAGATGGTCCGTCTCAGATCCAAATCAAACTGACAGCTGAGAAATGTTTCATCAGCACGAGCATTTTCTGTTCTTCTTCCAAGATGCTGACTCCACTGATTACCTTCCATAATCTATTTCACAGTTAAGAAGTGAGTTTAAGCCACATACTGTAGATTATGTGCTCTGTTGTGGCTAAAGGACAGCAGGTGGAAGCGAAAGTTGTTCTAGCTACCAATTATGAGAAGGTAGTTGTCATGCAGCAAGCAGAGGTGACTAATGCAATGTACTCTTCCCTCTCCTGTCACTGTATGAATCACCTTTCTTTCAAATAGAGCACTCTGCCCAAGGAAAGCTCACTTCAATTTCTTAGTTCTCAGATGAGCTTTCAGTTAAAAAGTATTGCAGGATCAGAACATTACTTAGTGTGAAGAGTTGTACATGCTGCTGTGTTTTAGCATGTGGCTATAGTACAGTTCTGCTAGAACTGTATTTCAAATGTGCTCAGTATGATGAACGTACATCTCACTGCAGACACAGATTTTCATCTTTTACAGGCTCACATGGTTCTCTCTCTTGCACTGCCTTGTCACTTTTTAATTGTTTGTATTAGAAATGAGGAATGGTGAGATAGAGGAAACTTTTTTTTTTTTTTTTTTTTGCCAGAGGAAAAAGTTCAGAATCATTTTAATTGGGCCAAGAAACTGGAATTAATAAAAGATTACTCTTCATGATATCAGCTGCAAACTCATCCCAATTAGACCAGGGAGGGCAATTGCTTTTTTCTGCCCCTTGTTGACGTTTGGGCTGTACTGACCTCTTCCTTGAAAGTTAAGGAAAAATTTTAACTTGTCAAATGCAATGCTGTGTTGGTACTGGGATGGGATTTTTATTGTATTGCCTGGGTTTTCCATGACTCTACCACTGCTCCCAGCCTCTTCTATTTTCATATTACGCTCCTGTTACCAGAGTCTGGAATAGCCCAGGAAGAAATTCATCTTAGTATACATTTATTTCAAGGTATATTTCTCAAATGCTGATTTTGTCTTCATCTTCTGTTAACAATCATAAAATTTTATCATAAGATAAAGATTATCATAAGATAAGATTTTATCATAAGATAACATCAGGCAGCTTGATAATTTTATCATTTTTTCCTTATAACAGGTTGGGTCAACCTATGTGGGATCTCCATATGTGATTTACCCACCTGATTATGTCAATACCAAATCCATTGGTACCATCTCCCCTGGATTGTAGTTTGAATTAGCTACCTCAAGTGTGAGAGCAATCCTTGCTTCAACGTGCTTTTTTCCTTCATCTGAAATAGTTCATATTTCTGCACAGGTGTAATGAAAGGGAACATAAATATTCTTCTGTTGTGTCATTTTCCTCTTTTCAGTTTTACGCTCAAAACCCAAGAAGAGAATGGAAATGAGATGTTCTGATAAAGTCTGATTACTGCTGATACCATATCTGCCACAAGAATATGGAAGGAGGCAGTGAGCCTTTCTAAACAAGGTATTTAGTTCAAAAAAAAACTGGATCATATTTGATGCTTTAAAAAAAAATCCACCAATTTTTGTTTGCATCGTGCAAGAGTGCATACATCATGGAGAAATCAGTCAGAGGGTTTTTGTGTTATAAAACACAGACACTCTTAAAAGCGATTGTACTTAGCTTAAGGCTATTCTTCTCCGTGGCTAGTTAACCTGAATCTGTTAAAATTCCTTTACCACTCAGAATTCAGCAGCATTAGCAGTTCTGATTGCACTGCATTGCAATTGGAGATGCTTGGGCTGAGTCTGACTTCACACAAAGCTAAAGCCACTAGCATGCAGCTCTTCCTAGTGATTGTTAAGCCAGAATACAAATTAATAAGGATGTCATCCTCCATCTTTATGCTTAAAAAAAAATAAATCAGTTGGTTATTTGAAGGGGCAGAGAGTAAGTCATGTGGGATGGGGTGTAAAAAGCACTTTTGCCCACTGTGCTATCGGTTTCCTGTTGGACAAAATCGTTGGCAGTTTTATACAGGGGGGCTGAACAAGCCCATCAAAATGTCTGCACGCAGGCCGGCCCTGCAGCACACTGCCACAGGGGAGATGTGTCAAGGTATTTATACCATGCTCATTGCTATGGTAACAGAAAACCTTATGAAATGTAGATATTCCATACAGAAAGCTTGTGCTTTTCTGCCTCTCGTGCTCACTCGCTCCTTCTTCCCCACCATAGGGGCTTCTATGGATGCTTGTGCAGCAAGGAGGCACAGGGCGAGAGCATGACTTGCCATGATTCCAAGACTTCCAGTTTCCAGCTGTATCTTCCACTCCTTCAGTCGCTGCTGCCAGCTGTCCTGAGACCCTCAAGTGCAGCCAGGGATTTCCCTGTCCCTCAGCAGTATCTGGAGGGCAGAGCTGAGAGAAAAGACAACTGAGGTCTAACTCACAGCACGTCTCTGGCCTCCCTGGGGCCACAGGAGCCATGGGCCGGATAGCAATCAGATGGCTGTGATGGATGGTCTGGCAGGTATACTGTGCAGTTATGAATAAGGAACCATGTCCTCACTCCTGCTCTGCGAGGAAACACTACTGCAACACTGCTGCTCTGTGTCTTACAAGGGTGCAAAGTGAGGCGTGCATATACCTGCACTATCATGAATTTCCTACTTTTTTATAGAAAACATTTTCTCACTAAGTAGATGCAGCCCAGAATCATTCACCTTTATGTCTTCATGTCTGACACTGCTTATGTACATTTTAGAAAGGGAATAATCATGCTTTTTTACCTCCAGTCCTCACAGGCATCTCATGAGACCCCATCCATTTATACCTCTATAAAGTACCTGCAAAGTTGTCGAATGAACCCAATATCAGTAAATGTATCCCATTTACTTTACAAGGAAACTAGTTTACTTCTGTTTGGACAAAGTGGAGCTGGTGAAGGGTGTACAGAGAACACCTGAGTGAGCTGGGATTGTTCAGTCTGGGGAAGAGGATACTCAGGGGAGACCTTATGACTCTCTACAACCACCTGAAAGGAGGATGTGGTGAGGTGAGGGTCAGCCTCTTCTCCCAGGTAACAGAGATAGTAAGAGAGAGAATTGCCTCAAGTTGTGCCAGTGGAGGTTCAGGTTGAGTATTGGAAAACATTTCCACTCCAAAAGAGTGGTGAGGCAGTGGCACAGGCTGCCCAGGGAGGTGGTAGAGTCACTGTCCATGGAGGTGTTCAAGAACCGTGTGGATGTGGCACTGAGGGATGTGGTTAGTGGGCATGGTGGGGATGGGCTAGTGTTTGGACTGGGTGATCTTAGAGGTCTTTTCCAACATTAATGATTCTATGATTCTGCCTCTTAAAAAAAAAAAAGAAAAAAAAAAAAAAAAAAGACCTACCTTAAGAGCTGGATAATTGTTAAGCTTTGGCTTTCTTAAACCCTGTCTACATAACTTGCAAAGCTGGGTTTAAGTCAGTGCTCCAAATTAATGTGTTGATACCAGTCAATTTCTAAAGAGAAAGGCTGATTACCAGTCTGCAGAATGAAGTATGTAGAAACATTGTGCTTAGCTTTATGGTAGCATGTTGCACTAGCCAAGAAAAATCCAGGACCAGGTTTGGGGCATTTTGAAACTTTGTGCAGAGCTAGAGTCTCTGCACAAGCAAAGCAAAGAGCATGTTACCTCTTGCTTCCTGGGGACTTCTCCATGTGTATTGCTGTGATGGATTTCAAAGAAATACACCCCACTGTCCTTGACCTTGGAAAGTTTATGAATAATGGAGAAATTAAGGCAGAACATTCTGAATAGGGGAGCTGAGGTGATTAAAGCCAATGGAGAGGTGCACTGTAGTTACAATGTGTTGTTTTTACAAGTATATTCATCTACTGGTTTAAAAACAGTTGTACTGTTAGTGTAGTACTTCTTTTGCTATAGCTACACACTCAAGGAGGCATAATACAACACCAGAAATGGCTACCTAAAGATCTGGTATTTGGTACACAGTGTGATTTCTAATTGCTTGAATAGTACTGCACAATGGAATAACTTCTTGCTCAGTCAGAGTTGTTTCTCAGTTCCTGAGGTAGAATAATCACCTGGGAAGTTAAGGAGCTGCAACCTATAACGGTCTATACAGAACATTTTTGCTCACTCTGTATTCTTAAAATGCTCTGCATTTAGGAAAAAAAAATGAATCAGGAGAAACTGGTAAAGTTGCAGCAGCTGAATGAGATGGCTCTTCAAGAATTATATATAGAATCCTTTTTAGACGCCCACAGTCCCTATATTAACAACGGTGATTCAGAAAAACAGCAGATTCTTGAGCTGAATTATCGTGCGTAATTTTTGCTGTCTACATTTAAAACAGTGAATTGTTTATGAGAATGAACTGAGAATTATAAGACGCATTTTCAATAAAACCATTTTGTAGCGTAGACTCTTTATGTGGATAAGAGCTCTCCTAATGTTTCTATTTTTAATATACCAGTTTAATTTACTATATGCATCTGTGGATATAACAAATTTCTCAGAAAAACATGGAAAAATTCACCCATAATTGCACATGATAACACTAAAAAAAGACATAACAGGGTGAGCCTGAAAGTAGTAGCAAAGGCAAATCCAATGCCTACAGGAAAAACTGGAGGCTACTGTGCTTACCAATAATTAGGCAAGTCAAGTATTTGTTATCCAAACCCATATACACGATATACATTTGAAAAGAGTGTGGAACAGCCACACTCACTGAGTAGGTCTTAAGGGGCTAAATGTAGACCAAAATCTTCCAACCCTCCCTACAGGTGAAGGTCTACTGGAAACATTTTGGTTTGTCAGTCAAACCGCAATAGGCAAATCTTAGCTAAACTCCCTGAAGGTACAAGGCTTTTTGCATTTTTCATGTTTACTGAGTAGCTCCCAATTCATGGAGCTACTGGAGGTGGGGAAGTGACTGAAGACCTCCACTGATGCTAAGGCATCAGAACCCAATATGGGACAGAGGTAATGTTTAGGATACAGTCCAGAATTGGAACTGACATAATATTTAGAAAGCTGCAACATTTCCATGTTAAAACATTCTTGCCTAAAGTAGTAAGACAGGTCAACAGAGTAAGGAATCTCCTGTTGTAATATGCAGAAAATCCTAATGGATAGGAATCCAATCAGGGCAGACCCGTAGACCCAGTCCTTAGAGAAAAATGCAACTGCTCTTTGCACATGGAAGCCACGAGCTTCTCTTTCTTTCTTCCTCATTCATGGCAGGATGAGAGGTTGCTGGCTATGAAGGGTGATGCTGAAGCTGGCTATGACCTTATGCAGGCACTTAAGCACACTGGAAGCTAGGGCAGTCCCAAACACAAGAAAGTACATTTTAAATTGTGCCCTGCAACAGTTTTATATTGGTGAACCTAGGACTATATCTTGATAAAATTCTTGGTGCTATTGACTTGTGCAGGAGAGTGAGCCCAGGTCACAAAGATCCCAGCAGAGCAATTGTTCAACCACTGCTGGACCAGATCACTATGCTGTTGTGCAAGAGCTGCCAGCCCCAGCCGCAGCAGCCCAGAGTAGGGTGTAAATTCCCCAAAGCCATGGTCTCTAGTATCATGGTGTGTCATGTAAACAGACTGCAAACTGAGTAACAAATAAAAATAATATGCATTCTAAGGACTTTTTAGGTGATTAGGGCTATCTGGGTGGACTGAAGAACTGTGTCTTTCCTGGCTCCTCTGCTCTTACAGCAGCAGAGGAATTTTCCAAAATGTCAGTCAGTGTTTCATCCACTGCTACCGTGATCTTTCTCTGGACTGAGTAAATGGTAGGAAGGGTTTTTCTAGATGGAAACTAGCAATAACTATGGTATTTCACAGTAACAGCAAGCCTTTGTTTTCCTTCTAATACTAGCAAGGAAGAGAGGTCTTTCATATGGAATAAAATTAACAAGTCAAGAGTAATGTACATATTCACAATATCTACTTGCTCTTTCAGATCAGAAATCAGTGCTGTACTATCTCATGGGTTAATGTGGAGATAGGCTTTGCTAGACACTAATATAGAAGGAGAGTAGTAGCAGTAGTGCATGGGCAATTTCTGAGTCCCTATGGATGATAAGGAAGGGCAGAATTTGTGTACCTTACTCTTGACTAGTTACTAAATCCTCACTGACAACGAAGGTGGGAGGTGGCCCATTTTATCCTGTCACCATCACTTGGGAAATTAAAACCCTTGGAGGTGGCACCAGGGAAAAACGAAGCCACAGCCTTCAGAGAAAGCTGTGTTTGGAAAGAAGGGGATTCCCATAATAAATCATTCACTTTCTGTCTCTAAGGTTGTGTTAGCCTGCCACAAGTCTGCTTATGACAGAGGCTTTCACATGACTGGAAAGTGCTTTTCTCTAGAACTCCACATAACCAGAAGACAGGCAAATAAACAGTATTTCTACAACAGGCAGGAGGTCCTGGCAAGCAAGGGTTGCTTTGTTCAACCCGTAGAGCACATATTGGAGTTGTCCTGCACGTGTGCTGTGTGCCGATTTGCAGGATGGGTTACAGAATCATAGAATCACAGAATGGCCAGGGTTGGAAGGCACCTCAAGGATCATGAATCTCCAACCCCCCTGCCACATGCAGGGCCAAGAACCTCCCCATTTAATGCTAGACCAGGCTGCCCAGGGCCCCATGCAACCTGGCCTTGAACACCTCCAGGGACAGGGCATCCACAACCTCTCTGGGCAGCCTCTGCCAGCACCTCACCACTCTCTCTGTAAAGAACTTCTCCCTGACATCCAACCTAAATCTTCCCTCCCTCAACTGAAAAGCATTTTCCCTTGTCCTGCTGTTATCTACTCTTTCAAGGAGTTGATTCCCTTCCTGTTTGTAGGCTCCCTTTAGGTACTGAAAGGCTGCAATGAGGTCACCCCGCAGCCTTCTTTTCTCCAGGCTAAACAAGCCCAGCTCCCTCTGCCTGTCTTCATAAGGGAGGTGCTCCAGTCCCCTGATCATCTCTGTGGCCCTCCTCTGGACCCTCTCCAACAGCTCCCTGTCTTTCTTGTACTGAGGGCTCCAGACCTGGACACAGCACTCCAGACGGGGCCTCACAGGAGCAGAGTAGAGAGGAACAATCACCTCCCCGTCCCTGCTGGCCACCCCTCTTCTGATGGAGCCCAGGATACCATTTGCTTTCTGAGCTGCAAGAACACACTGCTTAAGCTTTTAAGTTGAGCTTTTCATTTTATGTGATTTAAACCTTTTATGTTAAGCTTTTCATCTATCAAGATCCCCAGGTCATTCACTGCAGGGCTGCTCTCAAGGACCGCTCCTTCCAGTCTGTATGGATGCCTAGGATTCCTCTGGCCCAAGTGCAAAACTCTGCACTTTGCTGTGTTGAACCTCATTAGGTTCACCCGGGCCCACCTTTCAAGCCGGCTGAGGTCCCTCTGAATGGCATCCCTTCCTTCCACCGTGTCAACCACACCACTCAGCTTGGTGTCATTTGGGTTGCATTTAGAATAATTCTCCAGCGAAATTAGCAGACGAGTGTGGGGCATTGTGCGGTGTTGTATAACCACAATGAAAGGCCTCATTGTAATGTGCGCCTCTTATGGCATAGAAAATTATTGTGAGATTTGCAGGCTGAAGCCTCGTGTTAGCACTGTCCCAGCACTATGCTCTTTGTGCATAGACCGTGCTATGTTCCATTAAGGAGCTGTTGGAAGACAACCCAAATGAAAGACGAGTATGTTGGAGAGGAAAAAAGAAGAGAAAAGCTGTGCATGAATTGCAAAAGTGGAGGTATACCAGAGATCTCACATCACCTTTTAGCCTTTTTCACAATACAGCGTTACATCCCCTGAGCACAGTGTTTCTATTTCTTCTGTCATACATTCTTAACCAGCAATACTGTATTTATGGTACGTGCTTGAAAATACTGGGGCATAAACAAATCAGGACAAAAACCCAGTGTTGATAAAGGCTAATGCAGACAGTCTGGAGCACTACAAAAGAAACCAGAGGATAAACATAAAAGATCAACACCTGATTTGGACTAAAAGTGGTTTAAACCTATGTGTGGACTACCAAAATATACGTAGTTACATCAGATCACACTTCAGATATTTGGAAGGAATACAAAGTTTCCCCTGTTGGTAAATTATTCCCTTAACTGTTCACTACAGAGTTTCTTTCATTTCCCTCCTGTAACATCTGGCGGTAGATGCTGCAGAAACCCACAGTCAGCAAGATATGCAAGCGGGAACCTAACTTTAGTTCATGAGTCATTGCAGCAGATCCTGTGGGACAGTTCAGGTGGTTAACGTTAAGCATGTGCTTAAGCACTTGGCTGAAATGAAGCCAGAGGAGATGTTACTGGCTAGGTGGAGAATTGCCATCTAACAGTGTGTCCTGAACTGTTTATAAAACGGATTCATTTAAATCCTCATTAGAGGATGCACCTCTGCTGTGAAAGCAGTGATTCATCGACTTTATACATGAGTGTACCACTGTCAGCCCTCACAGCTGCCCCATTACGATCACTCCGTTCACTGAGAACATTTTAACAGGATTCTGAGCAACAGGGAGTGATGGCTTGTGACCCCAGCTCCAGCCATGGGGTACCCGTTTTGTACAAAATTTCTGTCTTTCTGTTAATAGCAACTCAGTGACTGATCTACAACTGTGTTTCCAAGGCAAAAAATCCAATCTATATGTCATCGTTCCAGAATAGCCATTGCCACTGCAGAAGCACAGAAGCAGAGCGTTTCCACTCCCATCCAAACATTCATTCATCTTAAAAATCCTTGTTTTTTAAACTTCCAACTTATTCTGGCCGTTGTAAGCATGCTCTTTGAAGCCTGGGTCACCACAACTGCTGTGATTTATTCTGCTCACATGCCAGTCTTGTGTCTGCAGCCCCATGAACGTTTAGTTTTACTCCAGCTTTAATGCTACAAACCCAAGCACAGGTAACAAGGTTTGCAGTTGAGATGGGCTTTGTGCTTCACAGTAAGCATATCCAAAAAGTGCTCACATACAGGAGATTTGTATTATCATGCCTATATGGGATCTGTATCTGTTTCCAAATAACCCTTTTTAATAAAATCAGATAATTGTTTGTTAATGAAGGAGTCATTTCAAAAGTCTATATAAAAGACTATCTGTGTTGTCAGTAGTTCTTTTCTTTTCTTTTCTTTTCTTTTTTTTCTGAATAAAGAACCTGAAATGAAATTTTTGTTAAATACAAGGCAATTTTCTTCAGTCCTATTATCTATATAGTATTTCTCCTTCCATATTTTCCCCAAATTGCTAAAATCATAAGACTGGAAATTATAGTGCCAGCAGCTTTGCTAGAAAATGTCAGTCAGGCACACATTTTTTTGGAAGAACAGCTGAGTCTATTTTGTGCTGGGCAGCATTGTTTAAAATGGAGTCTCTGAAGTCCCCAGTTTCTCACTTCCAAGTCAAGGCCAACAGAGAAATGTCAGTGCCAAAGGTAAGGCATGGATTTAGAAGAGAACTGCCATCTCAGCAATCATTTTGAATGTTAGTATCTTTTGACACCTGAATACTGGTGGCAGTGATTCACCTAGAAGAGAGACTTAACTAGGATTTATTTGTATGTCTTTCAGGCACTGAGTGTCAATCATTACTCTCTCATGCTTCTATTTTCCTTTGAATCACAATGCAGTACAGATGTTATAGTTTACTCCCCATTCAGCACTAGACAAGCTTTTCTTTCCTTTGGCAGCTTGGTTCTGTGCCTGCTGAGCAAGGCCTGAGCTGGAGAAATGCTCATGGGTTTTGGGAACCATGCTTGGAGCCTAGGGATGGGGCTCCATGTCCACCTGCACCACTCAGAGGCTGAGGTCATGCACATGAAGACAGATGGCAGCACAAATGGTTGGGGAAACATCTGTAAGTAGGGGGGTAAACAACAGCATCAGTTGTTGGAAGGAAGCTACGGGAGAAAGCTTTGAGTCGTCATCTTTAAGAGAAGTTAACTTGAGGGATCCTTCTTCTTACAGTATATGGAAATGTTACTTTAGCCAGATATTAGGAATGGAAGAAGTCATTGGCACGTTCTAGTGCTCTCCTGCTAAGCAAATATCATGGCCTATACTCCCTTTGGGAACATTTCACTGCAATCCCTCTGTTCTAGCCAAGGAGCCTTCTGCAGTCCTGAGGCACAGTGAATTGCCAACCATCCTCTGAAATTGCAGCTTGCCAAACCCAGTAGGCAGTCTGCACTCCTGGGCTGGGAAGGTGCCTGCCTTCATTGCAGGGCTGGCAGGAGGAAGACAACTTACATTGAGCAGCACTGAAATAACAACATGGAAATACTGTACTGCAGCACAGACACAGAGCAGTGGAGTCACAAAGTGAGGCTGTTCTCTCCACAGGCTCATCACCTGCACCATATAAATACATATAGACAGACACAGACCTTGCAGGCATGTTTCCTGTTTGTTTCAGCTCGAGGAAATTAGGTAGCAGAGAATACAAAGAGGTCAGGGAAAGGACCTGCCTCAAATTATGGCTTGTGCAGCTGTCCTCAGAGCAAAGCAAAGCTGCACAAAGACTATGGAGAACAAGGAGTTTAGGCAAGTAGAAATTCTTCTTTCTGCTCTCTTTCCCCAGCGTCTGTTTTACCTTCCCTGTTTTCTCCTATTTGCCCCCTGATTTCTGTGTCCTTCCACTCCTGTGACTTCAAAATATCTGTGGTAGCTCATCACCAACCTTGTCACTATTTCCTGTGCAACTGAGTAGAGAACACAGCCTGGGCAGAAACACTGAGCATCTTGCAGCATGGTCAAAGACCGTCTGAAATGAGTCTTTCACAGCTTTGATTCTCCTTACCCCACCCCCAGCAAGGTTCAGTTCAACACAGACCAAACATTTCCATGATATGCTCCCATGTAGAATCATAGAAACATTAATGTTGGAAAAGACCACTTAGACCATCTACTCCAACCATCAGCCCACCACCACCATGCCCACTGACTGTGTCCCTCTGTGCCACATCTCCACATTGATTATAAGAGCTGTCAGTGAGTTTTTCTCCCAGCAATTGTCCAACAGGCATACATACTTCATAAAACTTCTTCTACAAAAGCATTTTCCTTTACATTATCCAAACTGATTATTTAATAGTAGCCTAAATTTTCTCCCATAAAGTGTAGACCCAAACTTAAGCATCTATCTCATTTGTCTCAAATAGACTCAGAGAAATCTGCTGAATCGCTGGTCTCCAGGGACATGGAATATCACTCCAAACACTTGAAAATGCTTCTAGAGAACAGAGGCTTGTATTCCAACCAATTACCTCTCTAATGCAAAATTTTCAGAGGATCACTTTCATTCAAAAACCCACAACCCTCTCAAAAAATTAATTTTCAATTGCTCTTTACTAAAGGAATGTGAGAGTGCTTGACACAGCCATGTTAATGTGCTCTGTAAGTCCGTGTGGAATGGGAAAGGAGTATAAACAGATTATTTCATACAGTGCAGTTCTGTCTCTGACAGAGAGGAAATGAATCTGTTCAGTGACACTATTTAACCCTCAGAGGATCAAATATTAGCAGCCCAACTTAAATGACAACATTGTTTTGCATGCTTTCTCTTCCCAACTAGAAGCTGAGGCAAGGGAATACGCACTCTTCTCAAGGAGAAACAACCTCTCTGAGTGTATTTTTCAAAAGTATTCCAGAACAAGTGCATGTTTTTGCCTGAAACTAGCTAAGCATCATTATGCTACGGCCAGTTGTGCCCCTCATCTAAACTAAACTCCAGCTTAATCCCAAAGCTAAGGAGGAATGTTTAAGAATAATGACATATTCTCAAGCACATGTTTTACATATTTGTAAGAATCTTGGATGTATTAAGTTCTATTTCATAAAATAACAAAAGGGAAGTTTAGCAGGCCGTGATGAAGTGTGGCTCTTTAAATCAGCAGTCAAAAGTTTTGCTAGAAGAAATAAAATGTGCAGACATCAAGGTCAAGTACAATAGGTGCCATTTCTTGTACCAGATGCACAAGAGGTGCAAAACTGGTGCTCTCTGTTGACAAAACATCCCCCCTGTGGTATGGCTAAACTGATAAACCTTCCTGTACTACTGCTGTAGCAGAGCCACCACCTCTTGAAGGAAATAAGTGCTGTTGATGAAAGTGCTATATTGCAAGTATCACTGTGTTTGTACAAGGAGTTTCTTCTGGCAGCAGTGAGGATTTTGCTTCTTCATACCCCCAGGAGACATAGGTGTGTTGGCAGTTTCCCATTGCTGGCAAAACATTGTAACAGAGACCTAGGAGGTCTCTGTCAGAGGCCTGAACAGAGCAGGACTATTGCTGAGCAATTACTGCCTTGAGTGTTTACACAGCCGTAAGAGTAGATTAGTCTTCAGAATGAAAGCTGAGTAACTTCTATCTGTGGCATTGAAGTGAGCCAAATAACACTTTTCTAAGCAATAACTACAAAAAAAGGATTGTAAGACTCTAATGTCAAAACAAACCAAAACAAACTGCAGTACAGGTGTTAAAGCTAAGCTCTAAAGAAGCAGCTGTGCGGTCAGCATCATGCTGCATAAAAAAATCTGCATCAGTCCAGAACAAAGCTGAATTTGTGGCAGTTTTTCTTCTTTCAAAAGCTTTTTGTTCTTTGTCCTTCAGAGAATGGAATGCAGTTCCTTCTTTCATCACTACCTTTCCCTCCAAGTCTGATGCAATTTTTAGCTACTGCTTTATGATGAGAATGTGTTTATGATTCTGCAAACATGCAGAAATATTTCCTCGCATTTCCTCAACCCTCATGTCCCAGGAGGGAAATGATGGGATTCATCTGGCCAAGTGTGTGCTCCCATTAGCCATCAAAGGCTCTCTAGAGTGTCAGCTGGAAAGAAACAGGCACTATTCTCTCATTTAAAAATAGATGCCTATGGGGATAAAGGCCCTTCAAAATTTTAGGGTATTTATAACATTTACTTGTGTGTATCTACATCAGGATGGGGTGAATTGTATCCTGAAAAAGCCTGTTTTCCTCCAGTTGACTTCAAAGGGAGCCTTGCCAGCTTCATCAGGTGTGTCTCTTTACACCTGTCTGTAGCAATGTGGAGATTGGCCTCTGTGATAGGATGAGAGGGAATGGCCTCAAGTTGCACCGGGAAAGTTTCAGTTTAGATACTAGGAACAATTTCTTCTCTGAAAGAGTGATAAATCACTGGCACAGGCTGCCCATGGAGGTGGTGGAGTCACTGTCCCTGGAGGTGTTCAAGAGCTGTGTGGATGTGGCACTGAGGGACGTGGGCAATGGGCATCGTGTGATGGGCTGCTGGTTGGACTAGATGGTCTTAGAAGTCTTTTCCAAGCTTAATTATTTTGTAATTCTATGATTCTATCTAAGAAGAGACCAGTCTCACTCCAAAATGTCCTCCTACCTCAGCTCCTTCTGTAACATTGCTGTACAGGTATGCACATTTAGCTCATGGTTTATGCTTCTATCATTCCAGTTGAGCATCCCTAACTGCACCTGACAGGAACCCCCCTGCAGGTTGGCCTACATGCAGAAGTTCAAGCCCTTCAGGCCCACCTCTGAAGCTGATGGGACTCTCTCTATAGTGAACACTTCTCTTAAGGCTGCAGGTAATGCTGCCCTTGGACAAGAATACAACTGCATGAGAAAGACATGTTGCCGCCCACATGTCAGATAACTGCTGGTAACCAACCCTCCCTGCACAGCCAGCCATAGTGGTGGCTCACATAGTGGTGTAACTCAAGGTGTGTCTGACATGACAGTGGATCCTGTCGAACAGTTTGGTGCTGCTGCAGACACAGCCCCATCCCCCTTCACCATGCCCCATTCCCAGTCCTACCTCTCTACCTCGTACTCCCTTTCTCTGGGACTCCTCCAGCACTGCTGGCAGCTACCTGAAGCTCACCCAGCATGATGAGGGATGCATTTTCTGGCACACTGGCTTCCTGGTCTGGCTCACCTCAGTGCCACAGGTGCATGGACAGGAGAGAGGGAAGGCATTGCTGAGACCAGAGGGAAGGGAAGGGGCTGAAACTTCAGGGAGAGCATTGGCACAAAGCCAGCAACTGGGATCTTTTTTTTTCTTTTTTTTTTTTAATTATTTGGATAGCCCAATTTCTCTTGTAGCTATGTAATAAAATCAATCTGAAACTTCTGACCAAAGTTGCCATAGAGGTCATTTGCCAACACTTGGTTCTCTGGCAGCCCTAAGGAAAAGAGCACATGGCCCCATGCTGCTTCCTGGGGGCTTTCTCTGTCTGTGCTCAGAGCAGAGAATGGTGGTCCCACAGCAGAGACTCACAAGGCTACCTTCTCTCTGGAAGGAAAAGGGATGAGGTGGATCCTGCCCCTCATCTCAGAAGCAGCCACTGTCCCCAGATCCCCCAGGCTGCTCTAATTTTCCTGTGCCACTTATTAATGTTTACAATTACAAATGAAGTTGACCTGCTGAGTTTTTAATGAAGGCACATTTTTAAACACTGTAATCAAAGAACTTTCAATTGGATTAAGAATTCACTGTGCTACCAGTTTAATTACAGGAATTTGTAATCATAAATAAGCTTTTGCTTTACTCCTGCCTTTCAGACAGGCCACAGCAAGGTCTTCTCATTTGTTATCACTGAGTATTTGATCCTAACTGTGGGTCAAACTCCAGTGGCCAGGATTTCTACGTGGCATCCCATGCAGTGTGAGTCAGCCTTGGACATACACAACTCCAGGGTGAGATGTCACCAGCCACACTCAGTCCATGTGACATGTATCAGCGATGCAAAGAATTCTTGAGGAGGAGGTGTTACTTGAAATAAACGATTGAGCTGAAGGGGGTACTGTTTGATAAACACTCCAAGTCAGCACAGATACTGCAGGAGGTTGTCCTGCTCCCCCTTGTCCGTCCTACCCAGCCTTGCTGTCTTTTCTAGTACTGTCACTTCTGGGTTAACATAGCAAAACAGAATCAAGAGACCGATGTGGTTGAAAGCAACCTTCCCTGTTCCCCTTCCCCATCTCCTTCCTTTTCCCCATCTCCTTCCCTTTCCCCTTCCCTTCCCTCCCCTTTATGTGATAGCAGTGACACATTTGTCTACTTCAATGCTGAGCAAGGTGAATCCTAAGGAGAAAGGTGAGAATGACTGCCAGCAGAAGTTTAGAGGTCGTTATTAAGTGTGTGTCCTACAAAGAAAAAAAAAGGTAAATGTTAATTATTTCTGCACTGTAGCTCCAGAAAAGGGCAATGAATTTAAAGAGCATTTGAGAATGTGGTCTATCTATCAGCTTCAAACCACCCCAGTTGGCAAGTCTCCTAATTTGGGGCAGGCCGAGATGTCATACAGCAAAGGAGGTCTGAGCAATAAGCAAAACACATTGGGACCTTAGTTTCAGTTCTGCTTTGTCTTGCAGCCCAGTCATTTTCTAGACTTTGAACTTGCCACAAGCACACACAGTGCTCAATTTAAGGACTGGCTGGTAGGCAGGATGTGCTGCAACTGCCAGAAGAGATTAATTGAAAGAGAAGTATAAATGAACACCAGTAATTGTGTACACACACACACACACACACACACACACACACACACACACACAGAGTTATCAATTTAACTACTTCAATTTAGAAAAGATTGAAATAAATTGGCACAATCTTCTTTTTGGACAGATTAGAATCCACACGCCTTGGGCTTGTCAGGTACAAAGAAAGTGTTTGATCTGCACTACCACCAAGAAAAGGAAACTGCGGCTGTGACTATACGAGTTATAGGACATAGTTGCAACATAATAGGCATAAAAATAGCCATGAGCTGCCCATATTTTTTGCAGAAATTACCTCCACATGCACTGTACTAAATTTAGTTGTAGCTGATGGCAATTTTATGGTAGCAAAGTAATTATTTTGTTTTACTATCAACAGTGTCAAGAGTTCACATTAAATGATTTACCACAATGCAAAAAGAATTTAACAAGTGAAACTCTGTAGTCATTGAATTCTGACTATTACGTAGTCATTGAATTCTGACTATTACGTAATTCCTAAGATTTCATGGACATCTGTATTACGTATTCTCAGCATACAGACAAGAGACAGAAGCAGAAATTTGTTACTGTTTCAAAGAGAAAAACAAGCAAATAACCTGATGTAGATTGAAGCACAGAATCACAGAGTTATGGTTTGGATTGGAAGGGACCTCACAGCCCATTCACCCCAACTCCAGCCATGGGCAGGGCTGCCCCCCACCAGCTCAGGCTGTCCAGGGCCCCATCCAACCTGGCCTTGAGTGCCTCCAGGATGGGGCACCACAGCTTCCCTGGGCAGCTGTGCCAGTGCCTCACTGCCCACTTGGGAAAGAATTTCTGCCTAACAGCCGATAGTGTATGATAACACTAAAACTATTAATGTGATATGTAATATATAATATATACTAATCATACCTTTTTCTGTTTTTGAAGGAGCTGGAGAGAGAGGCATGCGTCCATATGCTAGTGGAAGCATCCATCCTACTGCAGAGCCAGGCCTTTTG
The DNA here is from genome assembly GCA_037305975.1 of Chrysolophus pictus. Lineage (NCBI taxonomy): Eukaryota > Metazoa > Chordata > Aves > Galliformes > Phasianidae > Chrysolophus > Chrysolophus pictus. Next base: position 83,960,046 of record CM074576.1, read on the forward strand.
GCTGAAGCAGTGTAGAGATGGGTGTCATGGGAGTCATTCCTCTCAGCCTACAGCAGACCAGATGAACTTACTTCTCCATGTTTTTCACTCTCAGGTGTCCAAAAGGACATCACTCAGTGTTTTATTTGCTTAGTCAATTTGAGCAGAGATCAAACATTGATCTTTCCAAGAAGATAGAAAACCACGGCTTTGTCTAGTGTGACTAAATAGGAAGTTACGATGGCAACAGCTGCTCAGTCTGACCTCTCATATAAGTGCTGCCACAGGCAATCATGAACACATTTAGTAAAAAAGGGAAAAACAGTACTTGTTAAATTGATCTATCTGTGCTAGCTATTCCATATGAAAGTGCTGGCAGTCAGAGATTACCGCTCTTAATACCACAGTGAGAGCCTCCATCCCCTGCAGTGCTGAACCCAAATCACAGACTTAATCTGGGAGTCCCTGAGGAAAAGTGGGGAAGTTTCAAGAACACAGACAGCTGGCGGAGGGCAAATGTCTACAGGCTGTGTGCTTCCCCAGTATTCAGGTCCAGCACTTGGGAAATGCTTGCAGGCAAACAGAAAAGCAGATATTTCATGGGGGTTAGTTTATGTAACTTGGAGGATTCATCTTCCTGCTGACTTTTGCTTTCATTTTCAGGATTGCTGAATTTTATGCCTTCAAACCCTTCATTTTAAAGTCAATTTCATATCTTGCAACAGAAGATAGTTTCTGTTGTTGTGTTTATAGCCAGTAAGAGACAAGGTTACCCCTGAGCTGCACAACAAACTGATAGAACATCCTATACACTGGTTTCCTTCTCACGAGACTTAGTTCCTCAGACAACAAGCAAATACATCACTTGCTTGGAGAGGACTTTCACTTCCTTCTGATGTACACTACCTCAAGAATGATTAAACTTTGGGCTTATTTTGCAAAATGCATTTCTGCTTCACCCGGCAGCTCCCAATGGCTGCTGATGGAACAGTGCATTGTGGCACCAGTGCTGGCTGAGCTGTAGGGCTGCAAGGATGCCTGTGCATGTCCCAGAGCATGCAAGTGAGATACTTCTGCCTCCTCGCTGCTCAGAAGGACGTGGTGCGGGGCTCGGCACTGCACTCTTGGAGAAGCAAGCACAACTCAGTCTCTCCCTGCCATCTCCCCAGGAACACACAGTGCATTGCAGCTTTGGACATCACTGCTCCTCTTCTTCCCTAAAAATAGAGCTGGAATGGGACTGTTCGAGACACAGCCTTGTGGTAAACAAGGAAATTGAGCACACAGCCGCACAAAGCTTTGTTTGTTTTTCTGTCAGGATATGTAAAGTGTTAAAATATATTGACTGAAGTTTATTATTTTGGAGCCAATTCCCAACAAGTTTAAGAAAACCTGCTGCTGCTGGGCTGCTCCAGCACACTGCAGATCCCAAAGGCTACTTGCATGATTACAGGCTTTACTGCAGCAGGCATTTTGATTCATTTAGCACACAAGGTAAAAGTTGTGTAGCTCTATGCCAACTAGTATAAACATTTATATTACGATTGCCTAAAATTGTCCATTACAACCTAATTTTCAATTGTCTATGGGGTGGGCAAACATTTGCCTGTTTTTATGTCAGATTGAAAGTAGAAATCCATTTTCAAGGACAAAAAAACCCACCCCAACAGCCCAGCCTTTAAAAAATACAGGAATAGTGCCAGAATAGCTAATGTTAAGCACATTCTTCTTTAAATTTATGTTGCTCAAGTGTTTCTATTTACAAATGGGCATCACCAACTGTGGGCTTATTTTATCTTTTGTTTTCTCTAAGGAAGCCCTTTCATGGATTGGACAGACTTGTAAGTCTTCAGTAACTCCTTTTTAGGCACACAGTGACTCAGAGCCTTACGGAACATAGCATGCTGGACCTGTCACAAAGAGCTGAAACTCTCAGGTTGGATGGACGCTCAGCCTCACCTGGAGCACTGGTTGCAGGTTTGAGCACCACAACATAACAAGGACATAAAGCTATTTGAGAGTGTCCAAAGGAGGGTAACAAAGATGGGGAGGGATCTAGAAGAGAAGATGTATGAGGAACAGCTAAGGCCCCTCGCTGTGCTCAGCGCAGAGCAGAGGAGCTGAGGGGAGGCCTGATGGTGGCCACAGCTCCTCACAGGGAGCGGAGGGGCAGCGCTGAGCTCTGCTCTGTGTGACAGCGACAGGGCCCGAGGGAACGGCATGGAGCTGTGTCAGGGGGGGGCAGATGGGGGTGAGGAAAAGGGTCTGCACCACAGGGCAGTGGGCATGGCCCCAAGTTCCAGAGTTCAGGGAGCATCTGCACAATGCTCTCAGATATATGATGGGAGTTTTGGGTGGTCCTGTGTGGAGCTTGAAGTTAGACTTAATCCTTGTGGGTTCCATCCAACTTGGGATGTGATATTTATGACACTTCTTCAGGCTTGTGTGGGCAAGTGCAGCCATTCTGACATTTCCAAACCCTTGAGTATCTGAATTTGCAACCCAAACATTGCTAAAGCTCAGCTTGCAGTGTAGCCATGCTTCCCCTAAGCCTGTAACTCTTGGGAGATGAGATACTTTATTTTACAATCTGTGGTCTGTTGGTGGCTCTTCTGCTGTTCTCCATGGCTCACCTGTACTCTGTCAAGCCAAGGAAGTCCCCTGACATGGGAATAGATGGTCAGAAGAGCATGCAGAAGTTCTCAAAAGTGTATGGAAGAAAGACTCCAGGAATCTCTTTTTTGTCACAAAATCATAACTCTTCACCACTATCATGCCATTTCTTGCATCCCTGGCTGTTAACAGGACTAACTGTCAGTGCTGGAAGCAGACCAAACACATCAACCAGCAAATCTGTAAGGTGGAAGCCATTAACTGGGCTGCCTTCCTTCTCTAACTCCAAAGTATCACAGACAACCCAGAAAAGGCATAAAAAGAACAAAACCAAGAGTGTGGAGATGCGATCAGTGAGGATTCAATCGTGTTTACGTGGAAAGTTTGTAAAAAGCCATGTGACCTTTTAGACAAAGGCATCGTCTCTCTCACACAAGTATTTTTTATGGACCCTCCATCCCATGTCTTGCTGCCCTGCCTTTTTTCAGTAAGACTGACATCCCTGGCATGTCTTCCTCACCTCATATCAAATCCTTGACACCCTTGCCACCACTTGCCTTACAGATGCCTCCCTGTAGCCCAGACTCTTCCATTAAGGAGGGATTTATCCCCTGTGCCCCTCCATTGTCCTCTTGACTTCATCTTATTTCTCCAGCATTCCTGCTCTCTCCCCTCCCAGTCTGGGAGGATGACACACACATGTTTGTCATGCAGCAGGAATGTCAGTCAGCCTGTGAAGGTAGCCAGGAGGGCAAACTCGGCATTTTCTCCCCCGCAACCAACTGACCCTTCCCCTCACTGATTTGTCATGCCTTCTTCTGGCTCTGAAAAATCCTACTGGGATATCAGAGTGGCTCTGCACACCAGTCTGTGATGCTTCTCAGAATTGCAGAGCCTTCTCAGAATTTTTTCTTTAGATCCAGGAAATGATCCATTGCTTAAAATTAAAGCCTTTCCAAGTACCATCCAAACTGTAATATGGGCAGCTTACTTCACTCTACACTTTAAAATAAATCATGGTATAGAGTGCATAATGTTTACAGATGTTTTCTTACTAAATTTATATCCATAGTTTTTGCATAGCTGATCTCAGAAACAAGAATGGATATACTGAAAGCTGGAAACTGCACAAGGATGGAGAGACTTCTGTTATTGTGTTAAGAACTGCATGAAAGAGAGGAAGCAATTAATGCACTGCCTTGGTAGGACAAGAACTTTGAAGGGACATATATGTGCTCAGTGCAACAGAAGAGAAAGTAAGAGTGCTGCAGATGACGTGCTCCTTGGCATGCAAAAGAGGAACAGAGACTTTGAGAAGATGCAACAAGGCAGGGAGAAGGAAACAAGGAGATAGCCAGACAGTCCCTGGAGCAGAGAAGCAGAGAGGAGCTAGGCTGGGAACTCAGAGGATCTCCCAAGCTGTCACCCTGGTCACAGTTTTGCCCTTCTTCTCCCTAGGGTGGACAGCAGGAAGCTGGGTTATGCTTCCACAACTTCTTGCTGCACATGTGTATGCCCAGGGGAGACTGCAGCTAGAATAGACATAGGACACACGGGACCACAAAGCATGGATAAATGGGGATTTCGCTCAGTTCAAACTATTGGGACAGAAAACAAGATACAGGCAGATGATGTGGTCAGATCCACTCCTGACTGTATACCATAACTGTGTTTTAAATGCTTCATTCCTAACAATGTAACATTCCTAATGCATGCTCTAACGCGGGAGTCAGAGCAGCCATTATTCTTTGTCCATTCAAACAGGCAGATCTTTTCAGAGTCCCTCTCTCAGCGACAGGGGCCAAGAGGACAAGAAAAACTAAAGGTGTAGAGCAGCTGGAGTGAAGAAAGGGAAACTAGAGAGAAAATAGATCCTCCTGCCCAGTGAACCACATGTGGTGGACGCACAAAGCATGGGGCAGGGGAGAGAAAGGGAGATAAAGTTATGATGAATGGCATAGGACATGCAATTGTGTCATTAAAGATCAGAGAATAAAAGCACAAGAGCAAAAAGAAGCGAGCAGAAGTGGAGAACTGGTGAGGGAGAACATGCAAAGAGAACTGTGTTATGGAAAGTGATGGTGGGGTTCACAGCACTACATGCAGGCAAGGCTGATTTCCAGCTCCATGGCTTGCACCTGAATCCAGTGGTTGAAACATGCTTAGAAGTACAAACTTCATCTTCCAAGTTCTCCCAGGTAGTGATTACCTCTTCTGGGTAATAAAGAAGTTCAGAAGTTGTTGCTGCTCACGCTGAAGAATTTGGCACTGGCAGTAATTGTTATCGTGTGCTTTTACAATGGTCCCCATCACTAGCAGTACCTGAGCACACAAAGAAGTTGACAGTCAGGGCAGCGAGGTGCACAGCTGCCTGCAGCATGTCATGGGCATGGCTAGCAGTCTGTAGCTCACTTCAGGCAGCCTCTGCTGATACTCTTTGTTACAGATTGAAAAGAAAGCTTCCAGTACACTCATTTAATTTCCATTTACAAGAGATTATAATTTTAAAATATTTGTGAAGTGTTATCCAGAGCTACGCCAGATTTTTTTTATATATCAAAAGCCTTCATAAAGTGCAGGGGGCTGCCTGGAAAAGCTAGGTTTTAGATTGCAAACAACGTGGTATCAGGGCAGTTTTTCACTGAGAGCTGTAGCATGCGTTCACATTTCTGTTACAAATCCTCATTCAGCTGCTGAAGGAGCTAAACCAATTTTGAGGTTCTTTTTATTTCTTCACCCTCCCCATGAGAGACCAGAGGGCAGATATTCTTCCCACTTGAAGAGCAGCTACCTAGAATTTTTGACAAGTCCTTTGTAAACAGACAAAAGAAGATTAAAAACAAATACACTTGTTGGAGTTTACTTCACTAAATACAGGAATTAAGAATAGTTGGTTCTTAATTCGTCACCCAATTTCTCACATATATTAAAGGCTGTTATTCTTGAAGGAAAGAGCCTCTTCATCAGCAAAAAATATCATATTTGTACTGCTTATTATAGAGAACATAAAATATCACTGATAAAACTGCTGCAACAAAACCAAATAGCAAATTTAAGTGCTCACCTACCAAAATTTAAAACACTCATTCATTTTATGTATAAGTGGATGAAAAGTAATTCCTCTAGAACTAAATCTACAGAGATCTTTTCCTGCTTTTGTGCAGTGTTCCCAGCTGGGCTCTGGTTTTGGATAGTAAATGTAATGGGCAGTGTGATTTTAACTTAGAATCCAAACCTTTCTTCCCAAAATTTTAGCCAAAGAGAAGTCACAGCCACAGGCAATGACAGAACAGAAGAATTGGAAAGGTCACCTGAGGAGCTTGTGGTTTAACTCGGTCAGTGCTTCAGCGCTCAGCTTCCTAAGGACTTTCAAACATCCAACCTACTTGCAGAATTACAAAATATATATATTAGTAAAGCACTAGGAAACAATCATTCTTAACCATTAATACAAGCACTATTAAACTTTTAGATTTCTGTTTTAAATATGATGTTGGTTTTTTAGCCAGAGTGTGTTTCCTAATTTTATCTTAGGACACAGTCACACACATAAATCAATATTTACTGCAACGATTCACTACAACTCTAAATAAGACTTATCTCTAGATCTATATGTTAATATTTTATTTTAATAGATGTAAATTCTAAGAATTGGGATGCAAGAAATACAACCCTGAAGTTGTCCACCCTCGTTTACACACATTGGACAAAGGTCATTACCATAAATGAGCTCCTGTAAAGCAGCGCCATCACCTTATTTTGATCACTCCCTTAAATCACATTAGATTAGAACGGTGTAGAAATCATTCAACACTTGTCATGTAATAATAAAAAAGTGGAAAAAACCACCAACAGTATCCACAAGATACACTCCTTACACCATTGGCCATCCATTATATAGGACAAGCTGGGCCTGAAATACACAGTGGATTGAGAACCCAGTAACAGTGCTGCTGCAGACCAAAGAGTCACTCTGGCATCTCTGTACTGCATTCCAGTTTCTGCAAGAGTTTGTAAGCCAAGCCATCTCCTCAGAGATAAGATAGAGAAATATGACCATACCAGTGATACAATGTGTTCACAGCCTCAGTAATCTTCCCCCAGGCTATACGGCATGGATGATCTTAGCTGCGAAAGTCTCAGAAACTTATATCTGAATTCTTAGCTCATGAGAAGGTATCTTCCTTGTCAACATGTGAACCCCTTATTATCCCTTTTCCATTTCCTTTCCCTTTTCCTTTACTTTTTCCTTTTCCTTTTTTCCTTTTCCTTTCCTTTCCTTTATTTCCCAGTGTTACATTTTAAGCTAAGGATGAGAAAGAGCAGCACACACAACAGCCAATCTGGGGGGCAATTAATGAATCCAGCGTGTGATTTTCTTTATTTTAACTATTGCTTGAATTTTATTTCACAGTCTGTTCTACGTACATTCATTCTTTTAGGATAGTTTAGATTATTGTTTATATTGAAAGGTATTCCTAATGTGGCATAAAACATCAACAGTGTTCATATTTTCCTAAATACTATAAATCTCCTTTCCAAATCAGACCCCATCTAGTAGGACAGCTCCTTAGATCTTTTCAATGCAAATCCAGTTCCCAGTCATGACCATCAAGGTTTGTTTGTCCTAACTTAGCACATAGAAGCAATGAGCATTTGTCTCCATGCTTCAGTGAGCAGTTTGTGCCACAAGCAGGGGACCTCATGGAATTTGATTTCCTGTTGGTCTGTGTCCTTGAGATCCTTGCTCCTGCTAAGATGACCTTGGACACTTAGTTCTCTTGGCTACTTGTCCCCTTCTATGGGCACTCCCAGGGAGTGCCAGCAGGGCAGAATGCCTGGAAGTGGCATGTGCTATTGGCCTGCCCTAAGGGAAGATCCTCTCCAGTGTGGTCACCTCCTTATCATGCCTCAATCAGCCATCATGTCTGTAGGTTCCCTCATGTGTGCCCATATTTCTGTTCAAAATGCACAGAATTGGAAGAGCTTGCCTTGAAAATCCTGAGCAACGTTTGTGTAAAGCTACATGGTGAATATATGCTGGGTGAGTCTGGCTTGGATGGAACTGGAGGGCTATGCAGGGCTACAGGGATGCAGATGTAAGAACCTGCTCCTGAAATAAGCTGTGCCTGAGCCACTCACAGGTTTTGGCTTGGAAGGAGCTCATTGGTTCAATCCAAAAAGAGAATCCATCATAGAATCACCAAATATCCTGAGTTGGAAGGTACCCATTAAGATCATCGAGTCCAACTTCAGAGAGAACTAGCCATGAAAAATAGAGAGCCCAGCTGCCTGCAAGTGCCCTTTCTCACAAAATAAAACATCTAAACGACAATTTTAATGACTCAGGATTTCCTTAACTTTAACATTTCCTATGTTAATGAGAGTTGAGGACAATTTTCCCAAGTTTTGGACAAGTTATTCCTTTTCTCTGTGATTGTTTATTGTTCGGTTCCTTTCTATTACTTTTTATTTTGGGATTTTAAATTTTAAAACCTTAGAATGTAGTTTTGTCATCTGTAAGTTCATCACGTTATGCTTCCATTAATAAAAAGGCAAACCCTGATGCATTTCCTTTTATGTTTTTGGAGCGAATCCTCAAGGATAGAAGGCCTTCTTGCTGGTTGCATTCACAGTATTTACTCTTTGCATTTGTCATTTATTACAAACTTTTTCCTCTGCCATCTCATTTCTTACTAGAAATGCACGCTTTATATGTTAGATACTGGCAAAATTTCCTCAGGACTGCAGCTGGTGGAATTCTACTATCTTGGAGCCACATTCAGGATTTTTAAATCAGACACTTTTTCCTTTCACCTTTACACAGAAAAAGCACTTAAAAATAATGGGTGCTATTTTGAAAAGATTCTCAAGCACTACGTGAGGATTTCCTTTTGATTATACATGTCTGACCGTCACCTACCATTCTGCCTTGGATTCTATGGAGAAAAAAAATTCAATAAGGACTCCTGTACAGGAGAAGATTTTACTTTGAAAGAAGTCTTCACAGAAATGTCCATCCCAGTCTTCAAACCAGTCCCACCAAGTATGGGATGGAAGCAAGCTCCTTATAGCCTACATTATACCAATCTAGGCAGCATCTAATCAAAGAACGTAAAACTCCACAGCTCTCATCCATCACAACTGCAGAGGAAATACCATCTCCAAAGGAATCACTGATGAGCCTGGATCCCACCCTCACATGACCAGGAATGTAATATTCTTCACACAGTGCATGATAGCAATTAAAGAAAACAAAATAACCCTTGGGTCCCAGAAAGAATTCACAGAAAATAACACGGAGAAACACCTATGTGCCAGTCCTTCCATCTTAATCCTTCTGTCCTGATCCTCAGAAGAAATCTGAAGATGAGCCTGGGAACCATGGGCTTCCCATACTGCAGTAGAGAGACTTAGCAGGGACATATTTCTAACGTTTTGTAATCTCTCTTCATCACAGTTAACCTCTCCCCTTTTTACGCCAGATAAAATATGAGAGTGAATATTAGCAATCAGAAATTTAGATGGCCTTTCATGAGTGCATGTAAAAAGGATGAAAAAGTCAACAACATATTTCCTTTTCTCTGCTATGGTTATTTAATATAATGTGTATAATATACAGTCTCCAAATATGTTCCAATCTGTCTTCAAGAGTTATAGCAGAAATCCTCAATTTCTGAGCTGCAATTTTTGTCATTAAGTTGGAGATTATACGCTTAGAACACAATATTCCTTCCAGAAATAAGGTTTAAGAGAACTTCTTTCCCCCCCAATTTGCAATGGATTTGAGTTAATTAGGTACTTCTCCCAGATAATAAGATTTAATGTGACTTAAAATACTTGATTCTGAGTTTTACCAATGAGAACAAATAGTTTTGAAGGATGGCCTTTGATCCACCATTAAAAGTAAGTGAATAAAAAAGTGTCAACCACATGTTGGGGGTGGGAAGGGAAGTAAAATTTTGATGATTTTTTCACATATATGAGATTGAGTTGTGTCTTACATTCTAATTCTTGTAAGCTCTATCAGCATCCAAATTTAGCAGCCTTAAGGCAACTCCAAGATGTTACACCTGAAAATGTTCGTATCACAACAAGCCCCATGTTCCCTGAGTCCAGTCTACATTTTGTACATTTATTTAAAAAAAAAAAAAAAAAATTAAAGAATAAATTTATATGTAGCTCCAATAACAACTTGGACCCCAAATGTTCAAAGTACACATAAACAAGAGTTATTTTGTAATTTCTACTCTCTGAAGGAAAGAATTAAGCTTTTGAAGCAGTAAAACAAGGAATAATGCTTGATTGATGTCAAGGAGTAGCCACCATCAGGTGCAGGACAGGTACTCAGTGGGAAGATTAGCCATTTCCAGAACAGCAGACCAATCTTCAAATCATATAAATGCCCACGAGCACTAAATGAAGGGCATAAACCTGTCTGTATCAAACAGCTGTTTGCTATTAGGATGAACGCTCTCAAGTACTGCGTAGGTAATATTTGGACAGTGTGCCCCATTGTTTAGGATAAGCTAAAGAGACCATACTCTGGAAATAATTGTTTCTGCTCAGACTCCAAGTATCACATCTATTTTCTCACCCTATCTTTCTCTCCCAGTAGCTACAGCGGCACCTCATTTATGTCTGGTACAACAGATAAGTGGTTGTCATCAGCCCCACAATATGAATTACTCATTATATCTGCTCTCAGAATACTTCAGAGGCTCAGGACAGTGTGTTTCTCTTTCTCTGGACTGAGCAGTTTGTAATACACTTGCTGTCTGCTTGCTGACTAAGGGAAATGTGAATTCCAGGCTTCCTCCAGCCCTGACCACAGGCGCTGGCTTGCTAGCACGCTCCTTGTTCAGCTTGCTTACTACTACAAAACTCAATTCTGTCTACACATCCTACTTTCTGAGGACCCAAATTTCATACTACCAAATAACTGCATCCTGAAAGCTATGTTTATACTCTTGCCACTGTAGTGGAGAGTAATGGAGTGAGGTGGGTCATGCTCAGGGGATGTTCACCTTCCCCCATGTGTAAACTATTGGTCAACATGTTAAGAGCCTAATTTTTCCTTTGAAGTAGAGAGAGGCTTATGAATGGTTTAGACTATTACATAGGGTTTAGATCTGTACTAAACAGCAATCAGCTGCAGTCTTTTGGCCATGTGTTTTTGATACTACTAACATTCCTTGAAGTAAAGTTCAAGAAAAACTTTGAAGTCTGCCATTGCTCAGTGAAATGAATACTACTGATGGCATTAACCTATGCACATCAGTCAGGATTTTCACCTGAGAATAGCAAGGAATTGGTCTTTTGCAATACTTTATAGTCACAAACTTAAATCTCTAAGAGCTGAGGGCTTTTTATGGTTCATCTACTAGAAATGTTTGTTAGCAGGGGAAAAAAACAAATACACCAAACCTGAAGGATTTACAATTTTTCTGTCATTTCAGAAAACAAACAACTAACTACTTTGTCTCCAAGAAGCTAAAAATACTTTGTTGTTTTTGTTGCTCGTTTTTTGTTTGGTTTTTGCTGTTCTATTAAGGATGAACCATAAAGAGCCTTCAGTTTTTAGGGATTTTAATCTGTGACCCCTAAAGGTGTAGTATTACACTTGCACGTTAAAGTGCAAATACAGGAAAAGGCAAAAAAATAAAGAGTCAGAAATCTGACCCTCGTTTTAACTTGTGAAGTAACCAGTAGTAAGTTTAAAGTAGAACTCCAGTAGTTAAGATTTCCAATAGAATAGTAACTTGTTGGGATCAGATTCGTCCATTTGGTCTCAATTTGAAATTGAGGGCAGTGCAAAAGATAGAAGTAGTGAGAAATCAGTTGGACTTTCACAGAGTGCTATACTTGATATTCAGAAAGGCAGCATACAGAAATAAATTCTTGTTTACAGCATGAACTTTGGGTCTCCCCTTGAAGTTATTTCAATATATAGAGATCTTGTATTACATTTACTTTCTCAAACTAAAATGTTAAAAACTAAATGGAAAAGGATTAGTGCCCTGAGAAAAAGCAGACTGCCTATGGATACAAAGGATCTACTTATGTTTTGTTTCAACAGACCAAGTGATATCTCTACTAAAAACAGACGAGTTTTGATGCATACAAGCCCATTTTCAGATCTAATAAAAGATACTACCTCTCCTTACAAGTTTTGGCTTGCTTACAGCCTGATACTGTTCTGGCTACAAGAACAGTGATATTGCTCAAACAACACTGTTGCTACCATTCACCTCCCAGGTTAAAAACACTGTTAGTACAGAAGTTCTAGGAGGAGCCACTTCAGATTTAACACATATTTTAAAGGCACATAATCTCACAGAAATACTATCGAGCTACACAAAACATAATATGGCATAAAGGTAATCTGTGTTATGTTATGAAATGACCCGCACAGTGAAATAATGGAATATCCAAACAATTGCAGTCTTTACAAATCATCAATGTAAAACTGAAATTTCCTTACTGTTACTGTTCTGTGAAAAGACAAATAATTATGTTTTAGGGATTATTATTATTATTTTTTTTTTTGCAGTGGCAATTATTTTTGTAGATAACTGATGATAAGATATAGATAGCCAAGAAAAACTTCTGATAAAGAAGACAGGAGTGGAGGAACAAAGATGTAAGTGAAGGTTCCAAACTCCTACTGCTCTGCATGCCTCACTGTTAAATTCCTCTCTGAAACAAACAAACAAACAAACAAAACAGACAAACAAACAAAAAACCACCCAACAACAAAAAAACCTTTAATTCCAAGAAAGGAAGAGATAACTGACTTTATAAAATTAGAGGCTTCCTGCATGTACATATTTTCAGATGTAAGCTTTGCTGACAAGCTGTTTTATAAAGCTTGGTTAAAGCGATTGATACAAGATGTGAAATGGAGCTGTATTTTGGTTCAAATAATGTTTGTGTGTTTCTTTCAAATGTTGTGGATTACACTTTAATAATCTTTCTCAATTGTTTGTCTCTTATACAGATCACATCTCTGCCTGGTTGGTTTTTTTTTTCCCTTCCAAACCTGGGTTAGTAGTCTTCCTTCTATCAGACTGGCCTGTTTTGAAACTTTTAATGATTTCTTAATTACATTGGTTTCACATGTTCCTATTGTCTCTCTGTTCTCCTGCCTATCGGTTTCCCTTCAGCCTTTCAGACAATTTCAATAAACTCTAAATGCAGGACAAAATCTTTCGAAGAGAAGTTAATTCCTATAATTTTTTGGAAGACTGTTAGCAAGGGAAGAGAGAAACACAAAAGAAAGCAAGTAGGATCTGGGCATTACATACCCTTGCTATGAGACAATGAAGGTCCCGGCCAAGCTAGCATATTTAACCTAAAGCAGGCACTTTAGCATGGTAAGAATGTAACTAAAAGCTGGAAGGAGTTCAGGGCCGGAAGGTTGTAAGATGCTAATGCAGGAAAACAAGCTTCCTTGGTTCTACTGCTCATGTGGCAACCCTTGTTCTCAGAAACCCTATATAACAGAAAATGAACGTGATATAATATGCCAGAGATGTCATTTTGTGAACAGCAGCCCCCCTAAAGTTCATACTGATGCAATGACAAACACTCAGTGTACAGAGACACATTCCAAAAAAGTGAGGAAATTGCAGTACTTTGTGAATCTACAAAATTCTTGGCGGTTTGTTGACAGTGTTCTCATCCAGCAAATTTAGGATAACATTGGCAAGTTTTAAGAATGGTTCCCATCTTCCCTTACTCTACTCAACAGGCTGGAAGGAAGTCAGACTTCTTCAAGGTTCATGTGGATGAAGAGGACCATATGGTTGTCAAATCATTTTGCTGAACTCTGTCCAAATCCTCTGAGACTGATACTTTTCACATGGACACCACATGGTTTATCCAAGGTCAATTCGGCTAGGAACCAACTCAGCAGGAAAAATGAGGCATGCTGAATTGCTGCTCCCTTTCCAAAGGATGGACAAGAAATTTTCAGAACTCGTCTCTGTGATATCAGCATTTCATAGACACACAGAGTTTCTGTCTATAACATTCACTTAACTCTCATTTTAACAACTGAATGGATAATAGAAAAATAGAAAATGATAAACTATAGAATCATTGAGGTTGGAAAATATCTTTAAGACCACCTAGTCCAACTGTCAGTCCATCGCACCATGCCCACTGCCCAAGTCCCTCAGTGCCACATCCACACAGTTCTTGAACACCTCCAGGGACGGTGACTGCACCACCTCTCTGGGCAGCCTGTGCCACTGCTTGGCCACTCTTCGAGAAGAAATTATCACACCATATTTTTCTTATTGTAAGGACCATTCATAATGAGCACCACTCTTCCTTCAGCTTTAGAGACCAAGGCTCCTTACCAAATCTTTTTCTTACCAAATATCTTTGATTTTTACCTAAGTATGCATTCTTTTATAATCATAAGTATGGAGCAGAAACTCTGTTTAACTCCCTAGAATGTGACATAAATCTTATTGCAAGATATGAAGAGAAGTTATATATTGATGCTAGGAACAGTAATCGCAGCAGTTGTCTCCGTAGAAACTAAGAGGAAATATCTAACTTTGACCTTTATCTGTAAACGAATAGAAATATAGTGCAACACCAGAACAGTTTTTACAGCCTCTTGATAATTACTTCTATAAGAATTTTCTTTTTCTTTCTAATTTTGAATGTTAATTTGTGTGTGCAAGGCACATATCTGGACAACATTATTTCCACAACTCTGTACAATATACATGCTGCCTAAAGCAAAGACTTGGGCAAGAGTGAGTCATTATTTTCCTTACCTGTACTTGCATGTAGACTTAAATAAGTCAATGAAAAATTATGTAACCAACAGTGCTACTCCTCTGTTTAAGTAATTTGTTGGGATGGGACAAAAAATACTGAAAATATTGCAAGATTGATCCTTGATGCGATCCTTTAAACAAATCTTAACATCCAAGCAGTAGTTCTTTGGCTTTCGAGCAACATTTTACTTCCTTGTTTGCTGCACTGCCTATGTTGTTTTCTGAAGTTCAGTAGATATTACATAGTGCAGTGCTTAGGGGGGCTGAACCAGAAGAAATAAAAGATATTTTATTGTTCTGTGGTAAAAATCTGCTTTCTCTTACATGTTATTGTTCTTTTATGCTTCTAGCATAAGATATGCTTGAGCAATTCTGTGTGTTTTGTTTTGAAGCAGCACAGCGTCAATTAGAGTTTAAGAACTGAGAACAAATGCAACTGTTCTAAATTCTGACTCAGTCCTTCTCTGCTTTCTTTTTAATTTCTTTGGGTCAGCTAATGATTAACACCATCAGCTTGCTTGTGACTAGTTTCACTTTTTATTTGATAAGGCTGGCTGCAATGGCAGAGCTGGAAAGCCTGCAGGGAAACATTTCAGTTCCCCACGTTTTCCCTAAGAATGTTGTGAAAGCATTTCTAATCATAGCAAAAGTTGTGCACAAAGGGAAAGCAAGCAGAATGACTACCGAAGAATACATTTTTCTGTCATAGTTCTCTGCGTGGACACCTATCTGAGAACAACTGGGGAGTTTAGCGCGTGCCTACTGACTTCTGCCTTCATGCCATGGATACTCTTTAATCAGCAGTTTCCTCTCACGCATATCTTTTTGTTTCCATAGTTGCTCCATAGAGATAAAGTGGTAACATAGATTTGCAGCACCAGGAGGGGGAAAAAAAAGAAAAAAAAAAGTGAGAATACTTTCCAGAGAGCAAACAGTGTCATACAAGCTGAGCTGAGGCGATCCCTTTGGAGTGGTGCAAGCAGTGCTGGGTGGGCATTTTGGTTTGCGAGCCAGAGGCCAGGAGCACTGTGTGCTCATTTAGCAGCCACAAAGTTCCATTGCCGTCCCAATATCTTCTTTTATTTGGTGCCATAAATAGCTGTCTACTTTAGCCTATCCGTGACCTTTGATTAGCTCGGCTACAAGCAAATACTGCTCTGTCAACATACTTCAGAATATAATTTTACAACAAAATGGAGGTCAAATATAAAAGTAAGAGAATAAACATGAAGTAATAGTCACGCATAGTTTTGTTCCCCCCACCAAACAGAACATTTCTATCTCGTTATATGAAGTATTGCACTTTCTGCAAATTGTACAAAAAGTGGAATCTAGAAGAAGAAAAATACCACCAAGGTCCCGGGAAACCGAGGAGCAATTAGTTCTCAGTTTGTTTCAAACCTAAGGTTTCAATTAAACAAAGCTTCCACTCCTACTCTTGGCCGAAGGAACCCTTTGAGAGGGAGTACTTGCTACAAGTTGCACCAGTATTGCTTCTGTTCTTTTTGTTGAGTTTTATGTGAACCGACAGTCAATTTCTTGGTGGACAATTGCCCACGTTATAAAACTCCACTGACATGTCATTATTTGGCTCTGCCAAAAAAGCCATTACAGTGAGAAGGCTCATAGTATTTGGTGTGTCACTAAAAGGGAGCTATTTAACACAGTAAAAAGAAAGGAGCATCAGCAACCACAGCATTTTTTTAAGGATTGAGACTTGTCAAACAACATACAACTGAAACCACTGGAGGTACAGCTATGACTCTGTCAGTCATCAGTCAGGAGCTCCGGGGAGAGCACCGAGGCAAGGAACGTTACGTATATTACGGGTGCAATAATTTTAAGCATTTCCCAGGAGAACATGATGGACAAAATGGAAATAGGAAGGAAAGCCCAAAGTAATTAGCAAGGCCTGAAGAAAAGGAGCAAGGAGGCCACAATAACACTCTCATAGGCATGAAAATCACCGAGATGAAAGGGCTGTTATTTCTGTGATTACACATATTTCTAAACTGAACACAACAGGCTTACACTGACACAGATTTTCACCAGTCGTGGCTTGTTTTTATTGCTGGTGAGTAAAATGCAAACACAACCCCTCTTTCAGAATGCAAACTGTCGCATTTGGACAGCAGTGAAGCTGCTGCATCATTTTATCTGAGGTTAATGCAAGGACCTACTATTTCCTTCCCAAGTAATCCCAGCGATTAGCAAAACCCAGCTAACCCTAACTTTGTTAAAAGAGGAAATAACAGGACGTATCACTGCTAGCTTTGAGCTCTGGCTTTTTACAGCAGACACTCCCTCCCCATCCCTGGAGGCATTCAAGGCCAGGCTGGCTGTGGCTCTGGGCAGCCTGGTCTGGTGGTTGGCACCCTGCACACAGCAGGGGGGTTGAAACCAGATGATCTTTGAGGTCCTTTTCAACCCAGGCCATTCTACGATTCTGTGATACAATTCTACCATGATTGACCATGACCAGCCGTATTTTGATCTTTGTCACAGTGAGGTCCAGCAGATAAACGCTGTGCACAGAGCAAAGGCTGTTACCAAGCCTCTGAGCAAATTCCGACCCGGCGACCTAAATTCCTCCTGCGTTTTCAGCTGGAGACTGGATCCTCCACTTCCTGCTCTGAAATTCTTGAATGATGTCGTTAAAATGGGACTTTGACCTCGCAATACGGATGACAAAAAGTGTCAGATAAAACCAAGCACGGCTCCAGGTACTCGGAGAGCATGCTCCCCGCGTCTGCCGAACTTCTGACCCGTCGCAAGGCGTCATTCCTTACGCTTAAAGGCTCTGCCTCCCTAAAGGCTCCATAAAGCACCGTGCTCCTAACGGCCCGCCGTGCGCGCGTAGTTCGGCCTTCTCGCAGCGCTCGCACCCCCCCCTCCAGGTGCCGGCCCTGCGGCCTACCGAGGCTAACGCCCCCCGGGCAGCCCGGCGCCCCGCGCTTTGCGCCGCCGTCCCGCGGCCGTTCCGCCGGACCCGAGGGAGACGCCGCCCCCACCGGGCGGCAGCAGCGGCGAGGAAGGGAACTGAGAGCGAGCGAGCGGCCGCGTGACGTCATCATCCGGGTCTCGCGCGGTCCGCCCGCCGGTCACAATGGAGACCGCTCGAGCCCAACGGCCGTGAAACCGCCAGCGCGCAGCTCCCCCCGCGCGCGCAGGGCTGGGGGCGGGCGGTGTGACTGACAGGCTGCGGGGCTCGGGGGCGGGAGCGGTACGGCGGAGCCCTCGGAGCCGCGCTAGGCCGGGCCCAGCTCCGCCATCTTGGCCAGGGCCCCGCGAGACTCGGGCGCCGCCGCCGCCGCGTCTCGCCTCGCGCCCTCCCCCTCTCATCCCCTCCCCCGCGCACGGAGCCGTCAGCGCGCAGCGCTCCGCCGCCCGGCCCGGCCCCTCCGCCGCCGCCGCCGCCTTCCTTCCTCCTGCCTTCCTCCCTCCCTGCCCCCGCGCGCAGCCCAGCCCCGCAGGCCGCAGGCCCCGGCTGCGTGTGCACCCCCTCCCCCTCGAGCGCCCGCTGCCCGGACGGGGCGGAGCGCGCAGGCCCCAGCCAAGCCCCAGCCGGAGCCGGAGCGCAGGGCCGCCGCCGGGCAGGAGCTGGTGACGCAGGAAAAACGCCTCGGCGGCGCGGAGAGCGGAGCGGCCGGGTGCCGGGATCCGAAGCGCGGGCGGCGGAGGAGGCTTCGCTCTTCGTCCTTCCTCCTTCCCTTCCGCCCGTCGCAGCGCCCGGGGAGCGGGGAAGCGGAGCCGCCCCCTCAGCCGGCCGGCCGCACGCCCGGAGCGCGGGGCCTGCCATGAGACCGTGCCGGGCATGAGGCAGCCCCCGGCCGCGCTCCTTCGGCAGCAGCCGGCAGCGCTCCGGGCCGCGGGACGAGGGGACGCCGTGCGGGGGTGAGTGGCGGAGCGCCGGGCCCGGGCGGGGCTGAGGAGGAGGCCGAGGCGGCGAGGCCGAGGCGGAGGGCTGCGGGAGCGGACGGGGCGCCCGAGCCGATCTCCCTCCCCCCGGGGACGGGGCTCGGCGGGGGCGAGCGGCGCGGGGGGGAAGATAACGGGCGGCGGGCGGCGTTTTGGAGGGCGAGGGAAAATGGCTGACGGCTCCTCATCCTCTCTCTCGCCGGCTGCCGGCGGGGGGAAGCGCTCCCCGCCCCGCCGCCCTCGGGGGCCCCTCCCGGCCTCCCCCGGGCGAGCGGGGCCCGGCGGCTCCCCGCGGCGCTGCACCCCTGCCGCTCGTTTCCCTCCGCACCGAACGCCATTACTGAGGTGGAGTGATTGGAGCCGCGTAGGCCCGGGCGACGCCTGGCAGTCAGGCCCCGGCGAGGCGCTTTTCCGACAGCCTCAATGAAAAACGCCAGCCCCGGCTCATTCACGCCCGCTGTAAACATGATTAACGCGTAGGCCACTCCTCTAGGCCCGGCTTCCAGCCAGCCGATTCGGGTGCGCGAAGAGCGGTGGTGGCTTTTTGTGTCTTCTTCCTCCAGTTTGCTCCGCTGCTCCTCCTCGAACTTACGGCTCAGGGCTCGGTGCTGCGGTTTATTTTAGGAAATACCACCCTCTCCCCTGTCCGAGGTGCGGGTTGGCCGCAGTCTTTCTTATTGTCTTCAAGACAAACCCAGCGTTTCTCCACGAAGATGAGTTGTTGGGTTTTTGTGCGTTGGCCGTGGCCCCGTTAACGCGTGCCGGCCCACTTAGTGTGGGCATTGTTTGTGTACTGTATGTATGGCCTTGGGAAATGATTCCTTTCTTCCATAAGCGAGTCTCCTCTCGTGGAGACAGGCAGAAGCGTTGAGGTGGGCTTTAAGGTGCCATATTTAATTTTCAGGTTGATCTTTCGGAGGTCAAGTATTTTGCTGGTGTACAACAACTGTATAGAAAGGGAGTCGTGAAGAAAAAAAAAAAAGGAAATATTCTAATTAAAATATTCAGGGAATTCCTAGGCCTAGCTATTCGTGTGCTTTCTGTACGACTGGATTTATACCACAGCTCCACGGTTATATTCGTATCGTTGGACATTGCTGTCAGCACGAAGGCTCTCTGTAGTCACAGGCTCAGGGCCAGCACAAGGCCCACTTTTGCTGACCTACTTGCCGAACGGGGGCCTGTATTTTTTGGAAAGCTGTTGAATTGGATATTAAGTACACTGTTGCAACACTTGTTATGACAGACAGGCCAGGTAAGGTATGTTTTCCAGCAGGCTTCTCAAATGCCCGGCAGATGGATGTTAAAGCTGTTATGGGGCTTACTGATGGGTTTCTGGAGAATTGGCCTGTACTGATGATAGAATTCAAATGGTGTCTCTAGTAAGGAATATTAGGGGTGACTGAAATCTCTAGGCAGCTAACTTTATTCTTGATCTCTTAATGTTCTGTTTTGAGACATTGGTTGGACTCCCCACCGTAAGTGTTCTAGAGCAAGTAACCCTGTTGTTTCAACACAGTCTCAGTTGTGAATTTTGGTTATTTTTGTTTTGTTTTGTAATGTAATGGTTTTGATTCTGAGTTGAAGTAACGTTTACTCCCTGAACCAACAAAGTACGACAGTGAATTTCAAGAATTTGGGGGAAGAATGTAGAGTACATGCATTCATTGCACTGTTGCAATCCCCTGGACTACACTGATGCTTAATAATAGATTTGAACAACAACAAAAAAAACCATAAACATAATCATAAAGCTGCAGTGTAAGAACCTCATGCATCAGCATGATTTTTTTTTGGAGGGGGAAATACAGCTAAAAATAAACAAGCAAGACTGTATCATAGTAACTTTTCCTCTCCTCAGTATCTTCTGTACTTTTCTGCTTGCTTTTTGTGTAGATTTTCTTAATGATCCTTCTTGTGGGTACCTCTGTCTTCATCTTTCCAGGGTGCTATTTCATGTCATGCTGAATTTGCCCTTGTGATGATACTTCTGCCCATTGAATTAATTGACAGGAAGACTACATCTGGAGGTAGTAATCAATAAGGACAGTGGTAGCAAAGCTGTTTACTGTTTTTTCTATCTGTAGAACACAATTGCTCTAATATATACATTTTCTCTCTCACTTTGTGATGCATTTATATTCAGAGTAGTTGCATTGGTCTACTTCTCTATTCTAAATGCAGGCCTCTAGCTTTATCTGTTCTACTTCGTATGTTGGAATTATTGCAAACAAGACTCAGAACAAACAAAAATGGTGAATTAGTAGCTAGGCATGTAAGAAAATATACCTGTAGTGCCTTTGTTCCAAAGCATCCTAAATTTAAAATAGAAATTAGTATAGGGCTTTTCAATATGAATGAAGTTATGTAAGGAGCTTGTTTGTCACTTGTTTGTGTGAACAGTTTGTTTTTAAATGGTGATGAGGTTACATTTCTTTCAACTATGTATTGATAATACTCAGTTACGGAAGTTCCAGTGGAAATATTTCCGCCCTTCCCTCTCCAGTTTAGAAATTCGTTCTAAACTTATTTCAGATATTTGAAATAAGTACTGTTGTGTTGGGCAGTGCTTTGTCTATCACTAGTGATATTATTCCTTTTCAGAGATGCTGTTTTATATGTCCTAATAGGTATAACAACTAGGGGTATATTTTGATAACATCCTGAGCAGGTTAGCCTCATCCATAAGTGACTGAAGTTGAGCATTACAGGTTTTTTTTTTTTTTCCTTAAAGCACCATTAAAACAAAACATAATAAACCCCCATCATCCCCTAACACAGTATTATCTGCAATTAATTTTCCTTGTAATCATGAACATTGCTTAATCAAACCAGTAGTCTTGCTTACTCAGGGTTTGCCAGAGACCTGTGTTCAGTGTTCATCTCAGGATACAGGAAAGTTTGCTGGGCTTGGGAAGCTGTGTGTGAAGGCTTTTGAGTCCTTTGGGGAATTATTTTCTAAACGCTCGCAGTAGTATTAATTGGGACATGTGGACATGGTTTGTCTTGCTCAGGAATCTGTGTTTTTCTTAACACTGTGGATGTACCTCTTGAAACTCTCTGTAGGTTTCGTTATCCATATCAGCCTCATTTAGAAACAGTCCAGAATGTAAAACTGTACACGAGGGTATGTACCTATCTTTTGTTCTAGTTCCTTGCCTTTTGCAAAATGAGCAGTGCTGTGTATGTTGCTATAGACTTCCTTTATTTTCTACATATTTGTAATAAGTACCGTTTTTCCTCCTTTTTAGCTATCTAACCTTTATTATCATAGAATCATAGAACATAGAATGGCCTGGGTTGAAAAGGACCACAGTGATCATTGAGTTTCAACCCCCCTGCTATGTGCAGGGTCACCAACTACAAGTTATGTATGCTTTCATCCCGACACAAACTAATGAAAAAAGATACAAAAATTAAGTTATACTGTTATGCCTGCCATCTATCACCAGTGTGGAACGTTCATTGCAGTCTTCATTCTGCTCTTCTTTTGAACACTTAACAGGTGGTTCTGCAACATTCAGTAGTGGCCAATGTCTTTTGGTTAGTGGCATAGCCAGATAGTTGGTTAAGTTTAGAGCGGTTTGGTAAACCTTGGCATTGTAGAATGGCAGTTAAAAGAAATGTTTTGGGTTTTTTGGTTTTTTTCCAGAGTGTCAAGAGATGAGAAGAACATCT
This sequence comes from Chrysolophus pictus, assembly GCA_037305975.1. Classification (NCBI taxonomy): domain Eukaryota; kingdom Metazoa; phylum Chordata; class Aves; order Galliformes; family Phasianidae; genus Chrysolophus; species Chrysolophus pictus. The sequence continues at coordinate 83,982,032 of CM074576.1, forward strand.
TTGTAAGTGTATGCTTGCCTGCAACAAGACTCACATTTTTGTACAAATGACCTGGAAAGTTTAAGCACTTTGAATTCACGCTTTATAAAAATGCAGCAGCTTCTTTCATGTATTAAATCTAGTTTTTGTTCTCTTATTACTGGAGAGCCATCTGAAAATTCTTACGCTGTTATAATGATTTACAGTTTCATAATGAGTTGAGCTATTTTCTTAAAAACAGTTCAGTTGTATTGATTGTCTCATAACAAAGTTCTGCTGTGCTCAGGCTGTAGCATGACTTGGGAACGTGGTTAGCAAAGATTCCTTCTGCACTTCCTGACCAAACCATGTTTTGACTTGGATCTTCTTGTTCAGAGCCTTGAATACAGATAGTGGCTGGAACTCTACAGTGGTGATGGTGGCTTTGCTCCCTCTAAGTATCAGCTGTTGCGTTTCCTAGGCATTCCTGTGTTGCTTCTGACCCCTTGTGTGTTGAACGCTTTCTGTGCAGGGCATCTGGTTTGGGAAAATTGATGAAAATAGAAGTACTAGTGAGGTTAAGGGCGAGCCCTTGGTAGCTTTGCCTACAGTAGGTGAGAGGAGAAATGTGAATATAATCTTAGAGTGGACATTTGTGACTTAGTGTAAAATATTTTCTTTCTTTCTTTCCTTCCTCTTTTTTTTTTTTTTTTCCTTCTTCTTCACTGTTTGGGAAGCTTACCAGCACAAACAGTTCCTTTTGCATTTTCTGTTCTGAACTTTCTGGTATTTTCTTTCTATATGAATACATTCATCTCGTCTTATTTGAGAATTGAAGTCAGCCTGCCAGTTATCAAAGCTTTTTGGTTGCCAGCTGTGGATGTGTTTCCAAATAAAAATTAGAATGCCAGGAATAATGATTTAAAAATATAAGAATGCACATATTTTGCTGCTCTATGGTTTTCTTAAGATGTAAGCTGCTGTTAATTGTGAGACTTATTAATGTCTTCTGCTTAAATTTGTTACTATGCCTTTTGATCCCTTTTGATTTAAAATGTAGTCATGTTTTGAATGCTGGTATTTTCAACTTTTTTTCATGAAGTTAAAATGTAGACTGCTTTAGGAGTGATACATCAGTACCAGGGATGATACTGTGGGATACTTTTATTTGTAGCATCCTTGATCTGTTTACAAAACAGTATGTAATCCCGTTCTGTGCTTTAGTTTTCCTAACGCATGAAACTGCCAACACAGAAATGTCACTTCCTTACATGTTTAATTAATTTCTTTTTTTTCTGTTAAGCTTAACCTTCCTGGACATTTAGCAAATCATACTGTCTGGCAGTTAGCTTTTAGCCACGAATTTACTCATAGTAGGGGAATTCCACATTGCATCATTTCTTAAAGATGTACATCTGTGAGTAGAGAGTTCTCAAAGAACTCTTTTTAAAAAGACTTTTTTAAAACTGAGACCCTTGAGTATGTTGAAGGCAGGGCACAAACATGCAGCTCCTTAGTGTTGGCTCGTATCTTCTCCTCCTCTGCTACAAACTATAGAAGATTTCCTAGATATAAAATCTGCTATGAATGGTAAAAGTTGTGTTGTTTGTTGTTTTTTTTTTTTTAAACAGAAGCATTGTTCCGATGAACACTTCAAGATAATGAAAAATTCCTAGAGGGTATTTCAGGGCTTTTTATTGAACTTCCATATAAAATAACCTGAATTTAAATAGTAGAAAACTTTCCTAGGAAGAGGTTTTATTTTAGTCAAGAAACAACTAATGGGCAACATGAAATGATACAGAAATGTACATTATGGATTACATAGGTCTCAATCCTTAAATGCTACCTGACTTTTTGCCTTGCTTCGCTGGGAGTAGATACAGGAAGAGACAAAGGTGTTGCTGTGGGATAGGGTGGTCTTAGTTCTAGCACTCTGAAATGAAAAAGATTGTTAAGAAATGCGTCTCACAGTGAGCAGGCTGGGGCTGCAAGCCAAGTAGGATCCCTCTGCTACCTGGCTGGCTTTTTTAGGTGGAGGGCAATGTCTTTGCTAGCACTATGGTTTAGGAGAGTGACAGCAGGTTTGTGTTGGCTGGGGGTGGAACTCCAGGTTTTGGTCATCTTTTGCCAGAAATGGACATTGACAGTGAGGGGAGTAAGTCTTTGTTTTTCTAACTTAAGATGAGGACAAACATCCTTGTCGAAGTATGCTGGCATTTCAGTGAACGAGCCTTTCATGTTTTGGGGTTTAATTTCTTCTTCTGTGAAGCAACAAAGCTTCAGTGTGTTCTATTTATAATAAGGTTCAACACAAATCTGCGAATTTGAATCTTTAGAAGGAAAGGGAATCTGCATACTCTGTTTTAAGGTGTATAGGAGGTGAGAGACAACAATTTTAATCAGCAAGAAGCTTAAACTGTAGTTTTCTTTGCTAGATGACATTGTATGTGTCTTATTTTTGAAATAGAATGTTAATTGGTTATTGATTTCAGACTTTTCCTTTTTGTGCATTTTTCTGAATCCTTTAGCAATGATTATTTCCAGTATTTTTTACAAATGATGACATGAACTCTCAGGAGCTTGGAGGTGAAAACTCCAGGGTCATGTTCTGCTACTTCAGGCTCCAGTTTTGGACAGCCCTCCATATGCCTCGGCCCGTCTTCCAGTCAATGCTTTATTAATCACAATGAGACCTCAAAATCCCAAGTGCTTTTTCTTGCCGCTTTTGTGCACGTGTACGTATACAATGAGATGTTTTCAAGGAGATGCACAGATTTTTTTTTCTCCCCAGGTAAGGTAGCAGTGTCAGATTGCTTTGGTGTTTTGGAGCTTCCTTGGAGTTGTGGTTGACAGTTTGTAACGTGTCTAGTGAAGAAGTAAATTGAAATCTGACTTCCCCTTACAGCATTGGAGAAATCATTAATTCCTTTTCATTTCTTATCTTAAGATTGGGAAAATGGTGAGATTTTAAAAATAAGATTAAAAGATCAGAAGTAAAATGAAATGCTCCATTTTCCTCAGTGGCAATGGATGCAGCAAGGTCAGTAAAGTGGTAGTTGAAGCCTTGTCGTAAGCTTATGGTGTGTTTTCAGCCATGGGGGACAATAAAAGATACTCAGTATCAGGCTCTGGTTAGCAGGAATATAACCGAACTTTTACTTGTTCCATCCTAGGATTTTTGACCAAATGAATGCAGAATCCTGTCGTGAATTTTTCTGTTTCTTCACATCACTTTCCTGATAATGCAACAAGTATTTAGAATCAGCAACAACTTCTGAACATGGTGTCTGGAGGCAACTGAGTAACAACAGCAAACAACCAGCGTGTTAGTTTTGTGTTGTTGGCCACAAGTAGTAGTCAAAATCTGTTTAACGTAGAGATTTTTTTGTACTACTGGAAGTTGTCTTTGAAACTGTGCTATTGTATTTACAGTTACAGTATTTACAAAGCCAGTGGCTTCAGGTCTCTGAAGGCTTTTTGGGGGTAGCTGGGCACAAAGGAAGGTGGTAGAAGGTGAAATTATACATTTTTAGAATTGAAATTGTGCTCAGTACCTGATGTGCTGTTTGTTTAAATGCAGTGTATTTGCTTAGATGTGTGTATCACACGTGAAGACTGGAGAGTTGTGAAATTTGTGTGTTATGTTGTGCAGCAGCAGGTAACTGACAGCTGAGAGCAGAGAAGCAAAGCCTCTGCTGTGAAAGCTGTGTCGTACTTCTAAGCACATAGAATATTTCACACTGTACTACACCCAAAACACAGCTTGAGGGTTTTAATGTTGACGAGCCCGTGTGGTTCCCTATGAGTCTGAAAATGGTACAAAATAGTCATTCGCACCAACAGTTAAGTAAAACTCTTTACTTCTTTCCATTATTCTGTGGTCAAAATTTTGCTTCAAATATAATTTTATCTTTGTACAGTATTTAACTACTAAATTAACTAATAAAGGATTTTTTCTTATCTTTAATTCTTCTCAGTTCTTCACCAAAAACAAGAAGAAAAATCCTTAACAAGCATATTGAAGTTTGAATGGTTCAGTTGCAAGTTTTTCCATCTGTAGCAATGATGAAGAAATTATTTTTGAGGGTATATTTCTGGAGGCTGGTAGGGTGGGTATGAAAAAGACTTCTGTGCTTCTTTTATAACCCTTGGAAACGCTTGTTTTCTGTTAAGAGATCTTAAATGCAATGAGAGTGTTTTCTCTTACTAAGATAGAAAAATTTTTGTAGTTTGATCTTATTTGCCTGCATGGTCTACTGTTACCTTCTTCATGGTGAGATTTTATCTTCTGTTTAATCTGTTCTGTGTTTCTTATGCCACTTTTTCTTGGCAGTGTTGCTTCTATAAATTCATAGCGCCTGAGTGTTTTCAAGTGCATCTTAGGACTTTTTTTTTCCCTTTCTCTCTGTCACACTGCTGGGTGGCTGATGTTTGGTTCTTCGAAACCACTGAGGTTCAATGTGCAGTTTGGGCAGATATTCTTGTTTAGAAGTGTGTTATTTACAGACAACAACTTGTCACAGGGTGTCTATAATTTGTGGTTGTTTATTCCGTTGCTGAGCTAGTAAATATAAGGTTCCTTATTTTTGCTCAGCTGCTTGGTAAATGCTGGTGAAAAGGTTAATTTCTCCTGCTGCCTGTCCCCAAATTAAGATGTAAATAGAATTTGGAGTATTACCACTTCCCCCTGCTCCTTCCCCACCCCCCCATCTATAGTATGTTCATCAAGGCTTGTGGTTTGTAGTACTTAAGTAAAACTTGAAGCATTATTCTTAAAAATGCCTGCTTATTTTTTGTTTGAATTATCAGGTAGCTCAGGGAGGTTGCTTGAAAATTGGGTGGTGTGAAAAGCAAATGGTGCAGTGGGACTTGAGAAAGTGCAGAGGTTGTGAATGATTTAAGCATTTTACAGTGCAATGGGGAAGTTCTCACTGGAGCTGATTTTAAAAGATTCCTCTATGTGAAGATGGAAAATGTGGGAATACGTGCATTACCTTTACATTAACCCCTGCTTCTTCCACTTAATTATGAATGGCAAGAGCCCTGACTTCCCATCAATTGGGAGGCTGATTGAATTGGATTGCCATTCAGTATTTTATCTTCAGGCTTAATTCTGCAAATGCATCAGTCTAACCCCCATACTGATTAGATTTATTAATCCGTTAATAGCGTTTATAGATGTTTTTTTGTTCTCAACCTGTGCGTTTCCCAAACATTAGTGTATTACTTCTCACCTCACTTAAAATTAAAAGGCTTGTGTTGTCTTCTGTTTTGATGATGAAAAATTAAGAGACAGATACAGTTCTTTCAGAAGGAACTTCTCTGGTAGCATTTCTACAGGTTTGTGTTAGATGTTCAGTTGTTACAGACACAGCTCAAGTCAACATATGTTGCTCTTGTGCTTCTTCAGTCCTCTCTGTTTTACCCACGTATCTCAGTAGCCAGAGAAATGGGAAGAAGATGAAGAGGTTACTGTGGGGAAAAAAGCCCAAAGAGATTTCTTCAGCAACGTGTGTGAACAAGACACAGAGAGAATTCGGTTCTCAGTGCTTCTGTTCATTTGCTTTCAAACCCTGCCTTTGACTTTCCCTTTGACTTCTTTTCTTGTGAAACATCACTGAATTTCTGCAACAAAAAGGTAAAGGCAATTTTTGTTCCTGGTGCCTCAGGTGACTGCTGTCCATGCAGATGACTTAGTTTGATGGAGCCAAACTTTAGCTTACTGCAGGTTTAATTTGAGCAGGATCTAGTTTACTCTAAAAATCCCAAATTGTGCAGGAGAAAAATGACAAATGGAGCCTTTGACCAGTTTAGAGAGCATGTGCCTTTCTCACTCAAAATTGTTTTATGAAAATTTCTTTTGCTAACAGATAGTGAGACTTTGACTGTTATGGTGGACACCGCTCTGTCAGGTCCATTTTTTTAATATGTATGTGCAGATAATACTTGAATTGTGCAGAGTTGTTTACAATTTCATAACTCTGCCCATTTTCTTGGTCAACAGAAATAAGTTTTGCTTGCTTCTATACGTTGCACACATCTACCTTACCTGCTGCAGATCTCTCACTGCTGTATGTAGTTGCGGTCCGATTATTCCAAGCTTTACTGCTAAATCAATTTTCCTGACTCACTGTGATCTGAGTGCCATTTTCTGTTGCTCCTTGCGGTGGTTTTATCATAATGTCTGGGACAAATGCAGTTTTTTGCCTTTATCTTCTTAAACTTCTCGCACTTAGCCCATGTTTGTTCTGGCTAGTTAATATTTCTTTCATGACTGAACTTGTACTGTTTATGAGTTGACATTCCTGGCATTTATTGTATACTAATCAGCTTTCTCTGTGTGCTATTTCCTGTTAGCCATTATACTTAAGAAGCGCTTCAGTTTTCGTGACATTTCTGTATTGTTAAGACTCATCTCTGGTTTCATATGTGTGAATCTTCATTGCTCTCATAGATAAATAAATGTAATTATCCATACACTGTTCATTCTTCTTCCTTCCATCTCAAGTCTATTTGATTATAGATTTACTCTGATGCCTAGAGTTGATTGTGTTCAAGGATATATATATCTTAACTGCCTCTTGCACCATTGTTAGTGTTCATATGGTATATGATCCAGATAAAAATGAAAACAATTTTCATTCCTTTCGCCTAGTTACTTTTCAGCCAGAGTGATTTCTTGATGTGGCTCACTGTGTGATGATGTGGTGAGGAGCAAGTTAGGATGAAAGCAAACTAGATCATCTTCCTCTGCTTGTGATAACATAGGCTTCCCTGATTTCAAACAGACTGTGAAACTGTACCTTCAGCTGAGGCTTGTGCACCTGCAGAAGTGCAGTGAAGGTCTGTACAAATGTACCAAGATATAATGCTATTATGGAGGAATAAGATCACCTTTTCCTCGCTGAGATTCCAGCAATACAAGGAGAGCAGAAGAATTTAAGCACTATAAAGCTTTTATGAGAGTTCTGTCGCTTTTGCGTTGTGCCAGTATAGGCACTGGCTGTTAAATGAATGGTTGAACAATCTTGTTCTCCCCTGGCCCATTCATGGCTTCAACTGAAAACCAACTTCTTAATTAGTCTGTTTTGTGCACTGGAGAGAGATGGTGCCTTGATGGTTCTTGGACTTGCATGATTTAACATTTAACCATTTTACTGTGGGTTTTGTTTTTTTGTTGTTATTGTTTGTTGGCTTTTTTGTTGTTGTTTTGTGGGTTTTTTCTCCTGTTTTTTTTTTTTTTTTAAGTTATTTGTTTGGTTTTTAGTCATAACTTCAGTTTACAATTTTTAATTTTACAACCCATCTCTTTAGGATATAATAGTGTAGGAGGTAGTTATCACCCGCATTTCTTGGAAAGGAAGGTTGTAACAAACTTTCTGATAGGTTTTACAGCTATATGAGAGTATTATGTTTCTGGAACATTGGAGACGCTTTTTGGTTTTGTGAGGAAGTGAGTATACAAATGACTCTCCTGTTTCCAGCCCTGCTTGTTTCTTCATATGTTTACTTGGGGCTTCCTTACTTGTTCCTACCCAGCTTCCTCTGCTACTACATTTTTGCTTTTAAATCAAGCTACCGCTTTTGTTGTGTTGGCAGAAGGAGCATTAAGAAGATGTTCCTGTTGCCACTTATTTTCCTTCAGAGAGGCCAGGATTTTTAAGGGGATTTGTTAAACAAGCCCTCTGGAGCAGATAGATAATTCTTAGTGATTGTTTGAATGTGCAAATGGCTTGTGTGAGTTGAATTGGAACGGAGTGTGTTTAAAGCAGGCAGTCTTTGTGAAGGTTCTCTCTCTACAAAACCCCCTGGTTGCAGTAGGCAGTTCTTACATTGAAAACTAGCTGGAAGCTTGGCTAAGCTTCATAAGCAATTGTGAAGAAACAGCTTATAATTGAAAGGTAAATTTTGATGCTGGTAAGACTTATGTCCGTGTTTGAGGTATTTTAAGTTATGCTTGATTGTAGTGGTAGTGTCTGAATTCAGTGCTTAGTTTGTGCTTTCCAATGGAGTATTACATGAAACTCCCCTCAGTTTTATAGTTTTTCTACATGATGCCATATGGCGTAGGATATCCCTCTGGCCAGTTTAGGTCCTGGTTCTGTGCCCTCCAGCCTCCTCACTGGTAGGGCAATGTGAGAAGCTGAAACATCCTCAGTTCTTTGCAACACTGGTCAACAACAACTAAAACACTGCTCTGTTATCAACATTGTTTTTCTCCTAAAGCCAAAACATAGCATCATACCAGACTTGATGGAGAAAAGGAACTCTATCCCAGCTGAAACCAGGACAAAAATGCTTTCAGCTTAATATCTGGCTTAGATGCTGTAGCACACTTTAACTTGCATTAAATCAAGCAGTAAGTTTTCTGAGTTTTATTCTTTGAGGGAGAACTTCTATAGGGTATTGATAACATCATGGGCTGTTACGAATACACACTCTGAATATTCTCTTTAGTGTTCTGCATAGAACATAAAAATGGAGAACATAAAAATGTTAAGGGAGTCAGAAGGGGTTAGCTAACTTTTAACTGTACTTTTCTAACAGAAGTCTTACAGTATTATACTCTTGAGTTGCTTGAAGTCTGAAGTGTGCTATACTATAAATACTTTCGTATTTTAAAGTCATAGGTGGAATGAATACAGAAGATCCCATTTGCTTCCCTTTGAGCAAAGGTAGCAGAGCCTATTTAGCATCTGCCAGCAGCCTGGTGGAAAGTATGAACCTTGTAAATGACAGAAGCCAGAGGTATTTGTGTGTCTCTGGCAGAAAACAAGCATAGAAATGGTGCAGGGAATGGGAAATCATAATTTGAACATTTGTACAGTTCTGTGTTAAGCGGGATATTCCAAGTGTTACTGCCTTTTTCGTTTTATCCCCCAGCAAGAATTGAAGTTGTGAAATGTATTAAATTACTCTAGTGTAGGAGATCAAAGGGAGCACTTTGTTTAAACTTTTTTCATTAAGTTTTTCAATTTTTGTCTGCTGTTATAGGTGAATTGTTATCTCTAACTCTTTTGTTGGAGAAGGAGATATATACTTCTTGGTTTCAGCTTCATCCCCTCTGCCTACAAAAATGTGCTAAAAATCCTAGAGATTTTTGTGAGCCCTGCAATAAAGCAAGAGCGCAGTTTTCAGGGAAGTTCCAAAGGTCAATAGAGCTAAAGCATAAAGGTTCTTAGTACTCCTTCAAGGTTAGAGCCCAATTAAAAAAAAGAGAAAGTAAGATATTTTGTAGGAGCTTCTTGGAATTTACAAACCTCATGTACTTCTCTGGTTAACTGTAGATGTAGAAGGAAACCACAGAACCTAATGCAACCTAAAATCACAATTAAAACTGCTTACGTAAGTTGTGTGTAATATGTTTCATTGGTTTCCCCGCTACTCTTATGTCATCGGAGACAGAAAACAATTGTAAAAGCGCAAGGATTTGATCATGAAAGAAGAAATATCGCTCTGTAAAGGCAGAGTTGAGTTGAAGGAGATTCTAAAATTGACTAAGAAAGTAGAGTTTGCGTTTTGGAGGAAGACTGTGTAGATGCATCATTTGTTTATTTGAATGATTTAAATTAAAGCAACCTTAGTAAGAGATGAGCTGTATTTACTGCTCTTTCTCTGGCATGATTTGAATCTTAAAACAGCTTTTTGCTGTAGTACTTCTTTTGGCTTTGTTTCTCAGTGGTGAGGGCTTGCCAGTATTCCTTTCTGTACATAGCTGGTAGTAGGTGTTTTTACCCTGTTATTTCTCATTTTGTTTCAAGCATATTGAATCTAGAATTTCATCTCCATTTAACTTTGTCTATATTTTTGTCTGCTCTCTGCTTGAATTTCCAGTGCAAAGTCATAACAGTGCCATAATTTTATTTCTTGTGTGTTGGAAGATAAAATTCCCAACTCCTTTCAGTGGGTTGTTCCTGGGACTATTGGAGCAGATGGAAATACCACCTGGTGTTTTGAGTATACATTCGATATCCTCCTTTCTCACCTGGTATGAAGAACAGTGTTACTGAACTTAATCTTTTCCATCTGCATTTTCGAAGTTATGTTCAAAGATGGTTTCTGGGCATTAGATTTTAATTGAAAATATAGCTCTGTATAGTTGGGAGAGACATCAGCTGGTCTTCTTAGCTTTGCGTGCTATTTCAAACAGCCAAAGAAACGTTTTTGTTCATACTAACCAAAATTTAGCAAAACACACATTTCAAATGTATTGGTTCTGTTCCTGAGGTCTGCAGCTTAAAATCTCTTAGCATGAAATAATATCTTAGTATATTTATAACTTTGTGCTTCAAAACTGAAAAGGATGTATTATGTCATGTTTGGAAAACAGCACCTCTCCTCAAAAGTTGCAGGGCAATGGCAGGTCCGGTCTGCTTTTTATGATTTTGTTTGTGTGCCTCGTTGACAATGATTGCTTCTTTGAAAATGTCAGTTATAAATACAGTTTGTACAGCACTTACCTGTTGACTTCTCAGGGTTTTTTTTTTTTCTCTTCTGAGCGGCTCAAAAGCTGAAGAATAAGAGTAGAAATAGCAGTCTGAAAAGGATATCTTTATTCCTTTACTGTAAGGATGTAAGATAAGCAGCAGTTGAAGACCCTGGAACAGGTAGACCGTCTGAGAAGTGCGTGGTCTCTGGTGCCCTATCCTGTGGCCAGTCTTATAATTGGTTCAGATATTAAATACGGCATGTAGCACTCTCCAGGAGACTAAGTCATATGGGTTGTATTTTTGTTGCTACTTGTTTTTCCTAGATGTAAAAGGCTGTAATTCATGAATTTGTTACCAGTTCTTTAGATAACATCATAGAATCATAGGATAACTTGGGTTGGAAAATGATATACTTCTTCTAAGAAGATGATGGTCCTGAGATTTGTTCTTGTTAAAAGCATGCAGTTGTGGTGTTTGCGTTTGGATGCTTTTCCAGTATAAGCATTCTTCCAGTTCTGTTTCCAAATACACAGAAAATTTTCTGTTCACCCTGTTTTTGTAGTTGAATGATCTGATACTTGGCTATGTTAGTGCATATTCTATTGTGCCAGGCTTATTAGATGATAGAGATTACTCTATTATGGTCTCATTGTTTATTATCCCATTTACTTGTATGCCATGTGCAAAAATGTATTAGGGATTTTATAGTTCTGTTTAAGTTATCAATAATATTGAGTTGTATGGAATAGAGAATTGATATCTGTGGGGTTTTGCTAGAAGTGTTGGCCCATTTTACATTAAAACGCTCTTAGTAGTTTATTCTGTGATCTAGTGACTCACCTGGTGGGTGAGGGAAAGGCTGTTGGTGTGGTCTACCTTGACTGCAGCAAAGCCTCTGACTCTTTCTCCCACAGTATTCTTCTGGGCAAGCTGGCAGCCCATGGCTTGGAGAGGTACACTCTTTGCTGGGTAAGGAGCTGGCTGGATGGCCAGACTCTGAGAGTGGTGGTGAATGGAGCTAAATCCAGCTGGTGGTAAGTCATGAGTGGTGTTCCCAAGGGGTCAGGCACCGTCAGTAAGTTTGCAGATGACACCAAGCTGGCAGGAGGTGTCGACCTGCCTGAAGATAGCAAGGCCCTACAGAGGGATCTGGACAGGCTGGATCACTGAGCTGTAACCAATGGGATGAGATTTGAGAAGATCAAATGCCAGGTCCTGTACTTTGGCCACAACAACTCCAGGCAACGCTACAGGCTTGGGGCAGAGTGGCTGGAAGACTGCATAGAGGAAATAGACCTGGGGGTATTGACTGATGCTCAGCTGAACACGAGCCAGCAGTGTGCCCGGTGGCCAAGAAGGCCAGTAGCATCCTGGCGTGCATCTGGAATGGTGTTGCCAGCAGGAGCAGGGAAGTGATTGTTTCCCTGTACTCAGCTCTGGTGAGGCCACACCTAGAGTACTGTGTCCAGTTTTGGGCCCCTCACTGCAAGAAAGACATTGAGGCCCTGGAGTGTGTCCAGAGAAGGGCAACGAAACTGGTAGGGGTCTGGAGCACAGGCCTTATGAGAAGTGGCTGATGGAACTGGGATTGTTCAGTCTGGAGGAGAGGAGGCTCGTGGGAAACCTCATTATGCTCTGAAACTACCTGAAGGGAGGTTGTGATGAGCTGGGTGTCAGCCTCTTCCCTCGTGTAACAGTGATAGGACAAGAGGGAATGGTCTCAGATTGCACCGAGGAGATTTAGGCTGGACATTAGGAAGTATTGCTTTTCCAAAAGAGTGGTCAAGCACTGAAATGGGCTGCCCAGGGAGGTGGTGGAGTCACCGACCCTGGAGGCGTTCAAGGAACATTTAGACGTTGTGTTGAGGGATGTGGTTTAGTGGGGAATACTGGGGATAGGTGGATGGTTGGACTGGATAATCTTGTAGGTCTTTTCCAACCTCGGTGATTCTATGGTTCTATGATTTATACATTTAAACATTTTAAAAAATTATTTGACATTGCCTGTTTTGTTTACTGTAAGCTTAATCAAAAAAGCATGTAAAAATGTGAAAAATCAGGTAATCTTCAGCATCTTTCACATTAAGTGTTAAAGTAAGCTCTAACTTACAAGACTGTAGGAAGTCTTGTATCCTGCATTAGAGGCTGCATGTTTTATGAGACAGATCCATGTACAGAATTGGTAGTTTGATTTCCTCTCTCTATTCCCCCAACTTCTCCCCCGTTTCCTTTCTGTGCTATTGTGGACTATATCCTGTTTTCAGAGATCTACTAGAAGTTGTGTCTATAGATTTCTTTGGATTCTTCAACTTGTAAAGTAATTTTATGCAGCTTACCTTAGTTTTCAGATTTTAAAGTATTTAGTATAAGTTGTTATTGTGTGGTAAATGATATATATTGGAAACAGTTTTTGTTATGACATTGAACGCTAGACAAACAATGCAGCAGATCCAAAGCAGAAATATTAATATCATAGCAGAAAAAGTAGAGAGGTTTAATATTTATCTAATGATTCATATGATGATTGCTAGGATGTTTTGAATGTCTTTCTAAACTGTGGATGGTGATCACACGTCTGTGCTGGGAAATATGTACTAAATAAGAACAATCAATTAGAATAGAATAGTTATTTAGACTGTATATTAAATGAACTGTGTGCAGAAAAAATATTTAAAAACACATTATTGTTTTGTTAGTATATTGCAATGTGTTTACTTAAATACTAGTTTGGTTTCAAGTGCAGGAAAAATGAGGTGTTTTCTACCTGCATTGGTATACTAAGCCATATATTCTGCTGAAAATTTTAAAGACTCATTTCACCAAAAAAAAATTTGCTATGGCTGTCCATTTATTGTTTCCTGAACCATTGCTACGTACTGAATGCTAAGAATAACACTAATTGGCTAGAATGGGAGACTGTATTGTGCATATCTTCATGCAGAGAGAATGTGGAGATGAGTACTGTTGTGTAAATGTAAGCTTCTGGTCTGCTGGCTCTGTCAAACTTCAATAACATCCTACTTCATACATTCTGAAAACTCTTCATTTTCCCTTTGTGGTGTGCTTGGGCAACTCATAGGAGGTCAGTGATGTGTCAGTGCTCAGAAGTACTTACATTTCCTCTGTTCCCCTAGTGCTTTGCTGTAGGAATTCATATCTTACTGAGAAAGCTTTCATTTTTTAAGTGGAGTTAAGCCTATATTTTTTGCTACTGATAATTGTGGGAATGTGTTATGATTTTTCCCATTGGCTTTTGAGCATCCAATAACAATGCTTTTTTTCTTTGGTAGGAAAAAGGCAAAGCAGTCAAGTTGAATATGAAATAATATTAAAAGTTAATTATACCTTTTTTATAAATGAAGTGAGATTAAATCTTTCCAAAAGCCTAATAGCGTAACATCATGTAATTATTAGCATTTGAATTAATGCTTAAGGAACAAACAGCATTCTTGAAGTATTGCAGACTGTAAACTTCGCTATGTAGCTTTGAGAGGTGTAATTATTATGAGGACTACTCTGAAAGTCATGCCTCCTGTTTTGTATGTTGGCCCACAACATCAGAGGCAGATGTTGGTGGTATGGCAGTAGAGGTTTAGCCATCTCGCCGATATCCCATTCTATTTTGCTGCCATCTGACAGGTGTCAGCAGAGGGGCACTCTGACACAATGGCATGGAAATGCAGATGAAGCAGAGGTATAGAACTGAAATCCTCCATGCAGGTAACATGGCACCCAGTGACATTTATGAACACCTGCTGAACGTTTATGGAGACCAAGCAGTGGATGTGAGCACAGTGAGGTAGTGGGTGTTGTGTTTCAGTGATGGTGAAAATGGCAGTGGCTCTTCTCTGCTGGAGCAGATTACTGCAAGTGCAGCGTGCAGACTCTTGTTCACTGTTGATGAAAATAGTTAGTTTGTGGTGGTGGCTATGCTGAAAAATAGTATTATGTAGCTGAGACTTTGCTTTATCAAATAGTAGTATTGTGCTCTTTGTATCTGTTGTAGTTGCTATGGATACAAATAGGAGGCATTATTTTTGGAGCAACCTATGTTTATACATTTTAGAACTGGATAAATAGTGTGAGCTACAGATGTAAGAAAAATAAGGAACCAGGAGGATTTCATCAGTCTTCGTTGCAGACATTAGGCATATTCATTACTTTCCTGCGCTGGCAATCAGATGTAGAATTTCCATAGCTAGTAGAGTATCAATTGCAAATATGAGTATTCTAAGTTTATTAAAAGGAACACAATATAAATATAAGCATGAAGCCGTGATTTGTCCTTGCTTATAGTGTTCTGGTGCTGCCTGAGAAGTACCAAGATTGCACTCAAACCCACAATATCAACTCGATCCTTGTTGTTGTATTGCCAGGAATACATTTTTGGAATGCAGAAGTGTAGCCTCCTGAGTAAATAAACAGTAGCATGATTGGAAGAAGTATAGCATTGCGTTGCTTAGCTGCGTGAGATTTAATCTAACTCTGAATCAAATGCACATAATAAAATTCTTTGATCTGATTTTTTTTTTTCTAGTCTCGAACCTGTTGTAACTTGTCATTTCAATGTAAAGTGGAAGGAAATCTTACCCACTTTTTTGCATATTCATTGTGAATTCAGGAAAAGATTTGCTTAGCCATATGCAATGGTACGGAAGGCATACCTCAAGACATTTAAACACTTTTAATATAGATGTTAGCATTTTTCATATAAAAGTAACTCTAAGTTATTTCTTCTCTTAGGTTACAGTGTGTGCATTTACCAGGGCTTTGTTTATTTACCTGTCCTGATGATGTTGCAGAGTCTGACTTGTTTTACAGCAGTGATCAGAATTGTCCTCTCCCAGCATGAGAGATGCTTTGCATACTTGCTTACCAGTGGCTTCAATGTAGTTTCTTAATTGCCTGGAAGTGTTTAAGAGTTTAAAAGATATTGCAGGATCCCATGTTCCTCCTTCATTCAAACATATTAAATCTTACTGGGACACACAGTTTCATACCAGTTGAACCGAGTTCGCTCTGGCTGAGAGCTCTGGAGAATGAAAGAATGATCATACTCATTCTGTCCATGTTTTGTCTAGGGCAGCAGCCTGAATTTGTACCTATGGAAAAATATAGCAAGGCTGTGGCTTGCCGGAGGGAGCACAGTTAATTGCCTTAATATTTGCTGGTTTTGTCTGTAAGGCATTGACTGTTTTCTTTCTTGGTGCTGTATATATGGCATTCTGCCCCACACACAATCATGTGAGCAAAGCACTTTTTCTTCCTCAGAATAGGAACTGAAATTGATTTTTCAGTTTGGTGGCCAGAGGAACTGTGTGTAAGATCTGAAGACTTGACCTCTCACTGTTACGTTATCTGGGGAACAAGTATCCTGTAAGTTGGGTATCTATTGGTGTACTGTTTAACTGTTCAGAGTCCTTGGCAAGTGTGGGCATTCTAAGCTTAGATGGTTGCACCGCTGTCCAGTTCCCTTTTGAGAGATTGAACTTCATTGATTCTTGACTTCAAGCAAGACAACCCTTCCTGTGTTCTAAAGGATATCCTTGTTGATTTTGTTTGTTTTGGTGCTGTTAGTGTTTTTTCTTTCTTTGTTTTCTTTTAACTCTTTTGGGAAGTTATTTCAGGTGGGAAACAAGAAGATAATGTTTTGATTATGTCAGTTTTGCTGTCTGATGTGCAGGACCAAACTTTGATTTCTCAGCGTTAGTCTGAATATAGCTTGCTTTGTTTAAGATTTCTTAGATGAGGTCAAGACTGAAAAATTGAGTGGAAATTGGACAGCATTAGCCATGGAAGCCGGAGAAGAGGCTTTACTTCTGATGACCTAAGTTTCTATTTGAGCCATAAGCTTAGGCTGGCTGACTGATAGATCTGCAACAGCTAAATGTAGCTAGATTCTGCTCTTCACCAGTATGTCTCAAGTCTCATTTACATGAGAAGCCATGTTTTTTGATTCAAAGAAACTTCTCAAAAGGTGAAATAATTGTTTTTGCAGTAACAGAGCTATCAAAAAAACGTTGCTTTTTCCATAATTCATACTTCTAGCCCTGGAAAAATACGGAGTTCTTTGTCTGTGTTTTTGAGTCGTGCTACATGTTTCAGTATTACAGTTGTTCTAAGACAGGGTGTGTAGATGTGACGATTTAATTGCTTTGGTGTTGTTGAACTTTGTTTTCTGTGTACCTTGATTCACATTAAGGCTTCAGTCTTTGAATGTCTTCTGAATTTTAGTTTTTCCTCCAGACTTCTGCGTTCCACAATTCTCTAAAATACGAGCAGGAGACAACAGGTCAGGCTCTCACTTTTCTAAATCTGTAATACAGATTGTGTTCATGTTTGTTACTCAAGCAGGATGAAACACTATTGCTTAAAAATAGCGTTTTATTTTATTCTTTTTTGCAGCTTTCTTGTGCAGCCTCTTCAGCACAGAATGCTACGTAGTTGGTGCAGGATGATTTGAATGTGTTTAGACAAATCCTTCTTTGAGACCATCCTGAAGCAGCTGAGAGCTGCGGTCCTTTTACTTTGCCCTTGAGGTGGTAGTAACAGGTGACACTTCGTTATGGTAGTTTACTCTCTTGTGCTTTTGCAGCTAGCGAAATTCATGTGAGTGGTGGGAGTAGGAGCTTCTGGGTAGAAGTGAAGTTGCATGCCATTGAGTAGGTGTAGTTTAACCTTAACCTGTCTCAACATTATTTTGAAATTTAAAATATTATGATGATCTGTAGATCATTTCCTCCTTCCTGAAAGACACAATCCACAGAGAAGGCTAATGAGGAATCTACTGTGGTGTATGTAGAATGCAATTGCTGAATCAGGTCAGTGTTACACTTCTGGAAAGGTGTTTCTAACTTAGAAGGCGTTTTGATGGCAAGAAAGGAATAGGGCAGAAGGTCAAATTCCAAGACTAGAAATTGGATGAGAATCACATCACATCCTTTGTGATGAGTTAGTGTTTTATTAGCACTTTAAGAAGGCAGTTCCCAGAATCCTATATGAAGTAAAGCTGCAATACCTTTGAACCCTATATTTGTGTTGCTGCAGTTAAGGGTTTTGCAGTACAGTGCTAAGGAATAAAAAGCTTATTTTCTTTGAGATGCTGGTAAGGTAGGAACATGTCTAGAAATAATCTTGGAAAAAGCTCATGTTGTTTCTTAGCACACTTGTATGATTTTAGGGAGCTCCATTCTTAACATGTTGAGTATGTTAGAATTTTGGTGTGTGGTGTTAACACTGCAGAGGAGGTTTGGTTTTGTGGCATACATAACCAGAATCTTTTCTATAGAAGGAAAATAGGTTCGTGTTTCTAGATAGGGCTCTAGGTAATGCATATGAATGATGAGTTGTATTTTGAGGTCTGCATGATCATCTGTCTCCTTGTATTTGCTTTTTTCTGAGATTTGGCATTACAGGTAGCTCACTTGGAAGACTGCATGTACTGAAATATTTCACTTATTTCAGAAGTGACTTTGAGCAAACTCGGATGAAAGCTGTTCTAGAAGTGAACTGTATTAGAAAATTACATATATTTCTTCATCATTCATGTTGGAAATCAAAGCTGAAGTGAGGTTTAAACATGCTACTGTCCCAGTGGAACCCTACCAGCAGCTGGTGTATTCTGTCGTTGCCTTTTCCCAGTGTCATTAAAATGGCAAAGAGACAGGTGGAGTAAAAACTGGAATTTACCCGTCTTTTAACAATGGATCGATGTGATGTGAAGAAATGGAAGATGGCACGGCACATCAAGATTTGCTCAGTTGACAATCAAAACTGAATGTCAGTGGGATGTATTTGACTCAGTTTTCATAGCCTCGCACATTGCTTGATGAACAGTGGAGTAGTTAGTGTGACAGCTAACAGGTGTATGTCTCCATTCAGATGCTGTATCAAAACATCCATTTTGAAAGCCTTTTGATAAGAATGTGATTTTTTAAAAACACTGCTTAGTGTGTTGAAACCAAATTTGAATATAGTAGAAATTAGCCATAGATTTTAATAATAATAAAGAATCCACATGCTTTAGTTGAATACTAGCAGTTAGAGTTGTTGGGCTGTCTACAGGTGCAAAATGAGGTGGCACTGCATCAGTTTACATTTGTTTATAGACAGGTTAATTTTGAGTAGGTGCAAAGGTTAATTTGGAGCTGAGCCGTGCTATGTGCCTTAGGGAGTTCTAGTTCTTAAAAATTGAAATTGAGTAGTCTGAATTAAGTGATTGGAATTCATAATTTCCTGGTTAACAATTCCTATAAAAGTTAGAACAGGGTATTCTGTGGGTGTGTACCATTTGATGTGTTCTGTAAAACAAACGGTTAAATTGGGGGTGGTAAACGACTCCCTTGTAATGCTGTTTAAAATATATAAATTGACCATGATTTATGCTTACACAAATGTGTTTCCTTCTCTAATTAGAAGGAAAACCTCATAAAGAATGTCTTTGCAATTTAGAATACGTGAATACTATAAGAAGCAGTCAGGTCATTTCTTGGAAGTGGAGTGTTCTTAGTTAGCTATAGCATAACTTGGTGTTACTTTTTTTATCTCTGAAGATATACACCAACACCTTCCCCCCACCCCTCCCAAATATTGGGATGGAAGGGAAGAGTATAGGAAAGAGAGCATCTCACTCATGTAGTTGTCCTTGTTTTAAGCAGTCACAGAATTGTAGGGGTTGGAAGAGACCTCTAGAGATGGAGTCCAACCCCAACATGGCCAAAACAAGTGATGAACTTCTCTGGAAGTCCTGACATACGTTTTAATGAAGAGAAAATAGTACATGGAGACTGTCACAATTAGACATGATCTGAAATTTACTTTGTAAATGCTCTGTTTACTAATATCTACAGAATTCTGGATGATTTTCCTACACAGACCTTGTTTTAATCTGTGAATCTGCAAGATTCTGAATAACATCATCATTTCAGCAGTAGTTTTCTTGTATCTCTTAGCTACATTGTCACTCATCTTGAGCAGAAAGGAATTTACAAAAATATTTTGCCCAGAATCTCGAGGTAAGCACAGAGGCAAAATGTGAGTGTAAATTCAAGCTAGTATAAGATCAGTGTAACTGGAGAGCTGCAGGGTTGTCCCAGCTCTGTGGCTTGCATTAGGATGAGTATGCTGTGGCTTTGTAGTATGCCAATTCACGTAATTACAGAAACTGAGAAACAATCACTGTCTCTTTAAGGTTTCTGTTGTGGGGTGTTTGGTTCTTTTGGTTTTTTTTTTCTGGGGGGAAGGAGGGGGTGGATGGGGTGGACATGCAGCTGGCTAAGTTTTCTTGTTTTTTTGTAGACTGAATGGGATTGCTCAAGAATGAGCTAAGCAAAGGAATGAAGGAATGAAAAGGGGCGGGACTGAAGCAGCTCACCTTCACTGTGAATTGCTGGGAAATCACAGCTGTCTGAGGTTGCAGTTTGCAGTTCAGGGAACCTGGACCAGGACTGCTGCTGAAAGCAGCTATTACACCCTTTCCCTGTCTCTTTGCTGCCTCTCTCAGTGTGGTAAAATTATAGACCAGACCTACTGAGGAAACAGGGAGATGTTTATTGTGGTCACAGAGTTGGCTTAAGGCTGTTGAAAAGTACAATATAGGTTGGGAGAAGTTTGATTTCATTAGTATAAGCAAATACCTAGAAGCTTCACGCAGGTAATGCAGTGAAAATAAGTGCATTGAACTGCAGTAGAGCACAGCGTATGTTCTCCTGGCCAGAAATTTGGTTTTATTAATATTTTCTTTCTAAACATAATAGAAAACGAATACTTAAAGGAGTGCATTTAAAAAAAAAAAAGAGCACCAATGAAAGCAAGTTGCTCTGTAAGATTGCATTTTTAAAAGTAGATAGCACGCTAAAGAAGGCTTGTCTTGATAATGCCTTTGTTTAGTTAGGCTCTCTACACTCTTAGATTTTAATATTAGTCATAAAAGGTGGTGATGGATTGCAATTGAATGTGTACCAAGTACACAGCTGTGTTCAGGAAGCAAGCATTATTTTAATAGCAGTGTTAGTATGTGTTCTCTAAATTTGTTGGTGATATTAATGTTGGAGACTGAGTTGAGAAGAAATAGCATATTTGGTCAAAATTGGTATTGTGTTTGAAGGTGGCTTTCTAAATTTACACAATTTAGGAAAGGATTTGAAAGGTCTTAGGGAAAGACAGCAAGAGCCTATGAAATGAATTGGTATAAGATGTTGCAGTAAAGCAGTTACTAACATACATACTGTTGCAGCAGAAACTTTAACTTGTTAATGTGGATAGAACAGTTCAGTTGTAGGAGTCTGCAAAGATCTTTGCTTTCGAGTGTGATCTCTTCGTTGTTAACCAAAAGTGAAAGCACGTTATTGAGGGCATTGCTCAGATGCCTCTTGAGCACTGATAGGCTTGGGGCATCATTAGTCTAAAACAACATAATGAAGTTAAATATGGAACATTTATGGATCTTTTGCTTTGTCACAATTACAACATCAGAAAGTAAATCTGATGTCCCCATCTTACTGGGCTTGAAAATTCAACGGATCCAGGTTTCCATACGCAAGTGCTGAAAGAAATAGGAATGCAGGTCAGACATCTGGGATGAATACTGGTGTACTAATGGAAGTTTGGCTGCAGGCTCTGTTAGTCTTAGCTGAGGTGGAAACAGTCTTCCTCAACTCCCACTCATACATCTGCAGTTTGGACAATCAGGAGTAGAATATTCAGCAATGTGATAAGTGTGTCTTTTTTGTGCTCTTAATCAGGTCATATTAAGCAGTTGCATTTGGACTTGTCTGTTAGTCAGTGATATAAAGGTGTAATTCTCACTTGGAGCATTAAAACCGTGTTAAGTATTTCAAATGGTACCTTTTGATGTCAAATGTACTCAGTAAAAAGAAATAGTAAGTCTAAAATAAAAGATTTTTTTTAATGGTAGTATGTTTGTTTTTGTAGTGTTCTTTTCAAGATTCAAATGACTTTTATGTACGTGTATCACTAAAGCATATTGTCTTTTTTTTCCCCCCCAGGTTATGCAATGGTCTCTGCAAAATGGCATGTTCTTGAGTTGGAGCTTTTTAAAACAAGCATATGCTGGTACTTCAACTTTACTAAGTGGACTGTAATTTCTTCTCTCACAACAACCACTTAAGCAGACAAAATTGCAAAGATCTGCCCTGTATCGAGTATGACAGCCACGACTCGTGGCTCTCCGGTAGGAGGCAATGATAGCCAGGGCCAGGCTCCTGATGGACAGTCCCAGCCTCCCCTCCAGCAGAATCAGGTATGATACTAGCAATCAAGTTATCTAGAAGTACAGAGCTTGGTTCTTTAGAACAGTGTTTCTGATTTATCTGAACTGTGAGTTTATGTAGTGCTAGAGATGTCTAAGTTAACTCGTTCTTTGTTTTTTGGGAGTGCAGAAGGAATTTAAGGGATAAACACAGTGCTGTTGGCAAAGTAGATAATGTTAGGGAGCACCGTGTCGCAAAAAATGCTCCCTTTTCAGGCAGTGACATAGTTCTGTAAAGCATATTTATTTGGAATATGAAGTCATCTTGGAATGATAGCAGAAGCTTCCTCACAACTGTGTTGTTGAGTCTGCCAGACATTTGTATAAGTACTCTGTGACTTCAGTTTATGCTCAATTCTGTAAATGCATTTTGTGGATAAAGGAGCTTTTGGGGGTGATTATCTTCTCTATTACATCGTCTTCTGCTGAGTCGCTGTTCATTGTACTAGACTGCCTGAATGACATGGCATATTTCTTTTGAACACTGTATCCTGCTTTCAAAGAAGAGTAAAAACCTTCAAACATACAGTGTTATCATGCAATGGCTATTCTCTAACTTCTTTAAATAAAAAAGATGCATTTAAAGACCGTAGCCCAAACCAGTTAATAGCAAAAACACACCTTTTCTTTTATACAATATTTAGATGATGTTTATTAGATATCATAGGTTTTAATATTTATTATTCTTGAGAATCAGTTGTTCTTTGGTATATGTGTGACGGGTAACCTCAACTGGCAGGTAAGCCACCCTGTCACTTGCTCACTCCCTCTCTGTGGAATGGGCTTAGGTAATTATGTGCTTGTAGTTGGCTAGTAGTAGTACTGTTGTACTTGTTGTAAACTTTCAGAAAATGTTTTCATGATCTGTTTTGCTTTGCTGTTGCTGAAGTTTTTCTGCAATATAATATTCATCTTCAATAGATAGGTTAAAGCAGAGTATCCATATAGTTTTTATTTTCATTTTTTACATAGGTGGTTTGCTGAAAATCAATCTCTGACAAAATAAAATAAAATAAATAATAATAATAAAAAACCTACAACAATTTCTAGGAAGTACATTAATGCTTAAACTGTTCAAATAGAAAACATAGCACATTCAATGTCTTATTATTTTTTTGAATAGATCAAAAATGAAATTATTTTATTAAATATTATTTGTGGTGACAGATGTACAGTTCAAGTGATAATTTGAAATATAATCTGAATGAAAAAGCCAAAATAAGTGGCACACAAGCCTAGACAGTATTTCAAGTATTTTCCATACCAATTTTAGACATCTTCGCCTGATTCTTCAAATGAGAACTCTCCAGCTACCCCGCCTGATGAGCAGGGCCAAGGAGATGCTCCACCTCAGCTTGAAGATGAGGAGCCTGCATTTCCACACACAGACCTGGCAAAGTTGGATGACATGATCAACAGGTATTTTCACACTTAATGCATTTTTTTCCTGTGTGTGTAGATTATTTGTGAAAATATCTTGATAGCGGAAGCAGGATTTGTGCTTCTTCAATTCACTGGTTTTCTTGAAATACTTCTTATTGGGTTAGAGTTTGAAAGAAATGCTCATATCAGGTTTTGTGTGTTTTCTTTTGAAAGTGGAGCCTTCATCAGGGTCTTTAAAAATGTGTATTTTTTACCTTTCATTAAAAAGGAACAAAGATTCCTCATTTTTAAGAAGCACAATTGAGATGCATGGTTTTGTTTTGTTTTTGAATATAGGCCTCGATGGGTTGTTCCTGTGTTGCCGAAGGGGGAATTAGAAGTTCTTCTAGAAGCTGCTATTGACCTGAGTAAAAAGGGTAAGCTGAAAAGGGAATGAATGATCATTGAACTAGCTGACAAGTGATAGGACATGAGGAAATGTTCTATGTTGGATCAGGTGACAAATGGTCTTAGGTTGTGTCAGAGCAGGTTTAGATTAGATATATGGAAGAGTTTCTTCACAGCGGGGAAGGGACCACCCAGGGAAGTGGTTGAGTTTCTGTATTTAAGGCATATGTGGCACTGAGGGATGTGGTTCAATGATAGAACTTGGTTGGTCAGGTAGATGGTTGGATTTGATGATCTTGAATGTCTTTTCCAACCTAGATGATTCTACAATTTGCTGTGTAAGCTTCTTGGTTCTGAGGATTTTTTGAGTCTCCAATGGAAGCTTAAAAGTTCTTAGTTATTTCTGTTACTGCACTGGTCCTAAAGATTCTGTATTGCTCAGCAGTATGCAAAACCTTCATAAATCAATAACTTGAACATACTTATCCATGTATGTAGAAATTAGGTGCCTTATATGGTTTAAGTATAAAGGTTGAAGAAGCTCACAGCAATAAAAAAAAATCTTGTCATTCCTGTCCTACCTGTTTACTGTGTTTGCTTTGATATCAGACCTGGGGGGGTTTGGTTTGATAACGGATACTAAAACTCAAAAAATTTTAGTTTTTATGTGGGTTCTTTGTTTGTTTTTGTGTTATCTTAACTGAGTTACTAATCTAGATTTTCAGTTGTCTTGCCATACATTTTAAAATTCAACTTCGGCATATTCATGCTTTTGAGAATATTATAGGAAAGTTAGAATAGTAAGCAGCATAATAATAGTCCTATCATTTTTTTGCTGTATCTGACTTACTTGGAACTAGGACAGTTCCCTCTTAAGATTGTGTACGTGTTCACTAAATTGATAGATTTGTCATGTATTTGTCATCTTGTTCTTGCCCCGGTATGTGAGTGATGCCTAAAGTTAGATACTCTTCTAGTGTACCTGTACTTACTTGCCAGTTGTGTTTTATATATAGTGACATACAAAATGCCTGTTCCTTCTGTGACATAGCTAGACCAAGATGACTTCACTGCAGTGATGATAAAGGTTATACTTAGGCAGTGTCAAGAATAAAAAGCTGGCTATGGTCAGGAAGTTTGGAGTTACCCCAATTTGTTTTCTGTCTCTTCTTTCTCTGGAGAAACAGAAGTTGGATTGCAAAAGTGTGGTCCAAAATAAGATAATAATGCACTGTTGCTAACACTGATTTATCAACTGGAGTTGCATTTTAAATTGGCTTTCTTTGCACGTAGCTAGATTTTAAGGGGACTGTAGACTTTTTTAAGAGATCACACCTGTTCAGGAACTAAAAAATTCACCCTTCTGTATGTGTGTAGGCTGTTGAAGCAGTGCAGTGAAAAGAGATTTTCTGCTTATGATTTACGAGAGAGGAGATGTATGTACTGCCAGCTGTTAAGTCATATTAAAAAATAAAACGCACACAAAAACATGTCAGTGCAATGCAATGAAGTAATAAGAGTAGAATGAGATTTTTGGCTACTCTTAACATCGCTATTCTTCTCAAAAGCATCAGACATAGCCGAAAGTTCTCAAACAAAAAGTCTTTTTCTTTTTTTTCCTCTTAAAGCTATGAAAAACAGTGGGAATCTACGCATACTCTTCATGTGAAAAGTGCTTCTGCTTTGCTATTTAATTGTTCCTCTTGCCCTCTGGATGAATTTCTTTGTGTTAACATATAAAGGGATTATTTGGTTAGAAATAGTTGCTCTTTAACCATTATCTTCATAGTTAAATTCTAGATTCTGTTTTTACGCACTGGCTAATGTAGTCCTTTTCTGTTTGTTTTTTAATATACTTTCTAGTGTTTGATGTATGTGATAGAGTGCTAATTTGCTGTAACAGGCACTGCTTTTCTAGTTCAAAACTAGACTGACACTGTTTCAATAAGTAATACAAATAATTATATAAGTATGTATACTTATATATACTTGAAAATATATTCTGTTACTTCAGTAAGATCTGAAACGGCTGCCCATCTGTGAGCGTTCCTCTTAACCTGGGCTCTGTTTCAGGAGAGAACTGACAGGAGAAATTGAAAAATAACTAGCTGTTTGAACTACATACATTTTTTTTCTATTGCAGTCCGTAATTCATCATTTCACTACTTCATTTATTGATTTGTTTTGATTAAGCACCTTTCTCTAGTGGTTGGAGATCTCAGGTGGCTTTTTATTCCTCGTGTTGTCAGTGGCCATCGGCATTGGCTTTCTGAAGGGACTTTGGGGTAATTCCTTTCTTTGTGACCATATCTTTAGAAGAAAATGGCTGCATTCTCTTGAAATAGTTTCAGGAACTGAAATTAAAAGGAACTTAACAGAATTAAAAGTATTCATAAAAACACAATTTTGTCATTGCTGCATTCAAGTGCAGTGAGCATATTTGGCAGAATAGTGTAAATCCTGCCTAGACTGTGACTTACAGATGTTTGTTTGTGGAAAATTATCTTTTTGTGTCTTGGCATCAATGGATTATTATTCATTAAGCGAGCCATAAGACTATCAAGTGATAGTCTGGAATAACTTTTTGAAAAATAGCATTGAACAAGAATGATGTTTATCTTCGCATAATTCTGGAACACTTGTTAACTGTTTTGGATAAAATTTGCTCCAGAAATAAATGTCACGTAGTTATTTGGATGCTAGAAATTTATAAGAGAAAAAATTTTCTTAGTTCTTTTGTTTTTTAACGGCTGAAATATTGTCTGCTCTTTCTTCTAAAATTCCCTCTGTAAGCTCTGTATTGCTTTGTTCTTTGTAATGTTTATGTTCAGTTTTAACATGCTGCCAAAACTTTGCTGTGCAACACATAGAAATAAGATACAAGGCAACTTTAAACTCAAAGCTTATTCAAACTGAAATAAAATTTCACCACACAGATTAAACCTTCAATTTCAATCCCAAATCTTTGTTTCTGATGGATCACAAAGGCTTGTAGAGAGGCAGGGCCTTAAAAGTACGTAAAAAAATAAAAATAAACTTTTATCTGGATGAACATCTGCATTTCTGTGGGACCACCCTTGAGTTCATTACTGAAACTATATTCTGCATTTTCTTAGAGTACTCTCGTATTCCAAAACTTAGCCAGTTTTGTTGGGCTAGAACCAATTGAGCAAAATGATCAGCAGATTGTGTGATGCTCTGGTGTAAAAGGACTCAAGTATTCCTGCTGATTAAGAGTTCTTGAAAGTCTGCAAGAATCTGAGTGTGATGTGGATCCACTGCATCTGTGAACAAGTGCTTTTTCCTCAGAGCTCACTAGCTCCAGGTCACTGTTCTGCAAGGTCTAACAATATCCTTGTCATGCCACTGAGAGGTTTATGTGCTGCATTGCCTGAGGCTCCAGGTCTAGGGGGAGCTTCAGGTTGCCATAGCAATGCATGGAGCCGGCTTAGGTCTGAGGTTCCAGCTACAAAGTTGTTTAATCCGGAGTCCTGGAGAGGAGCTGGGTGACTGTGTGTGGGTTTTGATGCTCCAGCTTTTCCTCCTCCAGCCCCCTTAATTGCAGCTTCCATATACTATATGTTGCACACCACCTTATTTCATACTCGCTTTTTTCTCGCTGCATGGTCTATTTCCACCACCTTTCTCTAAATACTTAGCTTGGCGCTGCATCCTTGCACTTCTCAGCCATTTTCTTCCTTATCCTTCTCTGCCCCCAGAATTTGGAGAATGGGTAAAAAAGGCTGCTTGTGGTCTTACCTCAGAGTTAGGGATAATACTGAATCTGATTCAAGCAGTAGATGTCAAGTAATTAATGTAACTAGTGGTTCTTTTCTTGATATCTTTGAATTGCTGATTGCTTCCTCTTCCACTCTATACTCTGTCTTCTAGGAATCCTGTTACCCCGATACTCCTGTCCTTGTAGATACCCAGCCCTGGTTCCTTCCATGAGTACCGTATGTTATTTCAAGAGCTTGGAGCACTGTAAATGGAGGTAGAGGGTGATTACGTATCTAGGAGTCATACAAGTTCTGAGATTCACGATCTTCCCTCTTTTCCCAAGTTCATTGAAGCACAGAAAGGACAATACATTTTTGAAACATAATCTATTTTAGTATTCTTTGAACCTGATCTGAAAAGTCTTGCTGATTGAACCTGGACCACCACTGTGGGAGGAGATGGTGCTTGAAAGATTTAGAGAGATGTTAGTGCTGTACTGGTACTCATGGGAGCATTAAAATGACTTGAGGGCTTGCTTTAAATTTGTGTTCAAGAATTAAGTTCATTGTTAGATTTGAATGGAACATTTCCTCTAGGTCACACTGAATGAGTTGGATGGCTTCTCTTGTCCTCTTCTTTGTGTAGGGTGAATTTGTAGTATTTACACCCTTGAGTTTGTCAAGTTCATTGTTTACTGCAAATGCCAAAGTTTTAGGCAGCATCCATCTCTTGCGTTCTCTTTGTCATTTTGTTGTTGTGGTTTATGGCCTTTTATTGCTGGTCTTAATACTTCATAGTGTAGGGATATCAGCCATCCAGACTACGAGCTGCATAGAAAGTTAATGTGGAATTTTTGATACTTGGTTACACACTGTGGGTCATGTACCTCTGGTAGTGATGAAAGAGAGTGCTGGCATAGGTCTCAACATGGCTCTCCAAAGATTCTTGCTTTACTCAAGCTGCTTGAGATCTGCACCCACCAGAAACGTATAGGCTGACAAGCACAGTTACAAGAGTTTGGAAAGTCTTTGTGGGATGTAATAACATGCAGGACAGAAGTTCCTCTTAAAAACATCTGCTGTACGGTTATTTGTGACTATGAAGAACTTTTGATTTGATAAGCCAAATCAGTCCTTTGAAACCAGTAGAACTTTACTGTCGGGAAGTATCATTAAGAGTTTAAGGGTGGAGGAGGAGAAAAAGACAGCAATTCTTGTGAATCTGGGTGCTGTGGGTTTATTGAATGCTAAAATTACCTGATTGAACATTAAACTTGTTCTGTAGAGAAACTGTGTGCAGGTCACAGTTTTCTTTAATGTGCCCAGAGGCTTTTCTTGTTTGCAGTGTGTATTCATGCATATTGGATATATTTTCCTGTTGACTATTAGTCCTATTTTGGTTTTTGTAATAGAACTTTTAAAAAGGAGATACAGTTTTTTTACACTGGGTTCTAAATAATTTAAGCATTTTAAATAACTAAAAGAGAAGTACAGAGGACTTGTACTTAATTTTAAATTGCGTGCATGTTGGATTGAAGAGGTTTATGGCAGTGTTGGCATCTAGTTATATTGGGTTCTGGCAGCAGAACTACAGGAAACTGTACTTCAAGTGACAGTGGCAGAAGAAAGGATTTGTGTTTAATTCTGTAGATCAGTTGCGTCTGGGAAGTTGAACAGATCTTACCCTTTCTCCTTTTTACTCACTGAATTACATCAAGAACACAGAGGTCACACCTGGAGTACTGGGCCCCTCAGTATAAGAAAGACCTAGACATACTGGAAAGACCTCAGTGGATGGCTGCCAAAGTGATAAAGAGACTGGAGCACCTCTCCTGTGAGGAGAGACTGAGAGAGTTTCAACTGTTTAGGCTGAAGGGAGGAAGGCTTGGAGAAATCTTTTCAACGTGTATTTGTACCTGAAGGGAAAGTACATAGAAGCTTGAGCCAGCTGCTTTTCCATGGTGTCTAGTGCCTGGACAAGAGGCACCACTAACTGGAACACAGGACACTCCATCTGAACACCAGGCAGCACTTCTGTGCAGATGACAGAGCATGGGCACTGCGTGCCAGAAAAGCTATGGGGTCTTCTCACTGGAGGTCTTCAAAGGCTTGCTGAACGTGGTCCTGGACACAGTTCTCTGTGTGTCCCTGCTGGAGCAGGGTTTGGGCCCTGTGACTTACAGAACTTCCTACCAACCCCAGCCATGCTGTGATTCTGTGAAATGCATGTATTATGGAGGTGTAAAAAGTAAAGACTGTTCTTTTGCTATTATACCTCTGGTGTTACAAGCACAACAAAACTACTGTTTTTAAAATAACTGAAAAACTAACTAGAGGACTGCAGTTGGTGAACTGTCTTTACTAGAATATTAATTTATCATGTATTTTGTTTAAGCTTATGTAAGTTTAACTTCATACAAGGTCCCTTTTAAAAATAATTCTGAAACTTTGATCACCAAACCTTTGTCTAAATCACTACTTTCAGTATTTGTAAGTGCATGCAACAACTAATGAAATTACATATATCATAATTGTTTTTTTTTTTTCTATTTTAAAATAGGCCTTGATGTCAAAAGCGAAGCATGCCAGCGATTTTTTCGAGATGGGTTGACAATATCTTTCACAAAAATCCTTACTGATGAGGCAGTGAGTGGCTGGAAGTTTGAAATCCATGTGAGTCTATTTTTTTTTGTTTGTTTGTTTTGTTTTGAAAAGCAAGTGATTTTAAAACAAGAATGGAGGCTGCATTTGTGATGTTGAGGCGATAGCAAAGACTGAATGTCATTTTCAGAAATGAGCACTACAGAGAAATGGGAGAGTTCTCACACATGTGGCTTTTGGGAGGAAAAATAATCCCTTCATCATCATATTTTCTTAATGCCTCTGGTGTTTTTGGAAGGAAATAAAACACAAGGGATGATGCTGGCAGAAACTGGACTTTGTATGTTCAGTAGAACAACTCCTGTTCAAGGGACTGTCTTTGGATGGATGTCTAGATACCTTCTTATTTTTAATGTCCATGCTAGGATGAGAAGGCTTGCTTTTTTTACTAAAAGCTTTTAGCTGCCTACTAAATTCTGGATGTTTGTGGCAGCTATTTTAATATTCAAAGCTATCACTTGGACAGCTGGTCATGTGCTATCTGAGAAACTGCAAAGATCTTGATAAGCAAGTTAAAATCTGTGAGAGAAATGGCTGAAAGAAGGAAAAGTTGCTAGTTTATTGGTGATTCTTAAGTGTCTTACATAACCAAAAATATTTTGGTCTTTTTTCTAAATTAATTTTCACCTGGATGCAGGTTAAGTTTGTTCAAAGCCTTTATTGGAAGAGGTACAGAGTTCTTAGTACAGTGTTCTAAGACTCTTAGGCAACTCTGAACCATTTGCAACTAGCTTACAGACTTTACAGGTTGCATTGGAATAGTCACCTGCCGTATTGGTATGTTGTTTTTTCTTAATAGAGATGTATTATTAACAACACTCATCGACTAGTAGAACTCTGTGTGGCCAAGCTGTCCCAAGATTGGTTTCCCCTTCTTGAACTTCTTGCCATGGCCTTAAATCCTCACTGCAAATTCCATCTATACAATGGTACACGTCCCTCTGAAACAGTTCCTGCAGGAGTCCAGCTTGCTGAAGATGAACTTTATGCACGTCCTCCTGACCCACGCTCACCAAAGGTATGATAGCTTTTTCAGAACTGTTAGACTGAATATGTTTATTTACCTGTGTTACCTAACTATCCAGTAGCCATAGAGAAGTGTTTCTGGGGGAAACATGGTGGGAAATACTAGTTTTGGGGGTTTTTTTGTGTATCACCAAAAAACTTTTGCTGGTTTTGACTGCTAGTGGATCGTTATTTAATGATTTAATGTACACTTGGCCTTATAACTCTTGGTCCACAATTAAACTGTACTGTGTTTTTTGTGCATAACTTTTGCAGTGCCATTCCTTCTGTGTTGTTAGGCTTGTTTCTATTTGCTGAGTGATGGATTTAACTTCTCATTCCCTGTGATTTTTTTAGACACCATATTTTAAGAAGGGGGGTTATATAATAACGTAGGATTCTTTTTTAAAAATAGATCACAAGTATAATTTTGTGGTGTTTTTTGTTGTTTTGTTTGTTTTTCTCAACTGACGATTCAGATTAGTAATCTGTTTCAGGCCCTGGATCTGGATTTTTCAGAATTGTGTTCTAAGTGGCATTGGTATAAACTCAAGAGCAAACTGAATTATAATTATATTTTGTTTCTTTTCTTTCTTCCTTTTTTTTTTTTTCTTTTTTTGGTAGTACTGCTAGCTATTGATATGTGAGAACAGAAGATAAAGAACTCTGTGTCCTTGGTCTTCCTTGCATTGCTGACCTTATTTATAAGAATGTTATTTTGTATTTTTGCTGCGTTTTTATGCAGCATTATCACATCTAGGACCAGAAAAGAATACCAAAATTGACGTATATTCAGTAGAAATTTAGCAGCCAGACCTGAAATACAGACGTGTTTATTCTTGGATATTTGAAAAGTTACCTTGAGTAACTAATATACAGCATTTGTACTTTTCTGTGATAATGGAAAAGATAGTATTCCTAAGTATTTCCTTCAAACTGAGTTTTTAAAATTATATTAACTAGTTCTTTGTCAATTCTGTTACCTTCTAACAACTTACTGTGAAAAGACATTTTTTTTAAGTAAAATGATTACCAATAGATACTTGAATGTAATCCTACATAGTTATTTATAAATTTCAGATAATTGGTTATTATATTGCAGGGTTGGCTAGTAGATCTTATCAACAAGTTTGGCACATTAAATGGATTTCAGATCTTGCATGATCGCTTCATGAGTGGATCAGCATTGAATGTTCAGATAATTGCAGCTCTCATCAAGTAAGTTTTTAAAGTATGTTTTACATATTTGGGAAAGTTGAACTGTGTTAAATAAAAATATGAAGTTAGCATAAAAATTAGTGTTTTGTTGAAGCATTCCCCTTGCTACATCTTTTTTTTTTTTTAGTAG
Organism: Chrysolophus pictus; assembly: GCA_037305975.1. Lineage (NCBI taxonomy): Eukaryota > Metazoa > Chordata > Aves > Galliformes > Phasianidae > Chrysolophus > Chrysolophus pictus. The sequence continues at coordinate 84,014,195 of CM074576.1, forward strand.
TAGTTCCCTTTAATTTGAAGTGTTAGTAAGTAGACTTGAATTTCTAGAATTAATTGCTCCTTACTATCTTAATATACAGCCATTAATTGTGGCACTTTGATTGCTTTGTTTTCTTTCCTTTTAGGCCATTTGGACAATGTTACGAATTTCTAACATTGCATACAGTGAAGAAATACTTCCTTCCAATTATAGAAATGGTTCCACAATTTTTAGAAAATCTAACAGATGATGAACTGAAAAAAGAAGCAAAGAATGAAGCCAAAAATGATGCTCTATCAATGATAATCAAATCTCTAAAGAACTTAGCTTCAAGAGTTCCAGGACAAGAAGAAACTGTAAAAAACTTAGAAATATTTAGGTTAAAAATGATTCTTAGGTAAGATGGTACCTCCTAATATGATATGCTACTGTTGATATTTGTTTCACACTAACTACATTTAATTTATCTTACAGGTTGTTACAAATTTCTTCTTTCAATGGTAAAATGAATGCACTAAATGAAGTTAACAAAGTAATATCCAGTGTATCATATTATACTCACCGGCATGGTAATCCTGAAGAGGAAGAGTGGCTTACAGCTGAAAGAATGGCAGTAAGTTCTCTTCACCATAAATTATTGAAGAGATTTTCTTCCTCCTTATCGTTTTAACTGTAGGAATGGGTCCTGCACACTGCTAATTTTGCTATGTAATATTCTAAACATCATGGTAATGAGTAATTTAAATACTAGTCTTTCTGTTAAAAATTGCTGCATTTCTTCCAAAACTTGTGTTAAATATTTTCTGTGCTACAAAAATCTTGCATTAAAAAGAGATCCTTGAATAGCATGGTTTCTGTATAGTGTTTAAAAAGAAAATGAAAAAACTGAATCACATCAGTTTCATCTTTTGAAACTTCAGTGACACCAGACCTAAAAATGGATGTTCATTTAAATAAGAATCTCGTCCTGTTGTGCATCAAATAATTTTTTCTAGTCAGAATTCTGAGTAATCATTCTGCGTTTCATTTTTCAGAAGTTGAAATGTGTAAAAAAAAAAATAAAATTTTGATCCGTATTCTTTGGTAAAGGAAACTCTAGACATCCCGTTTTGTGATTGTTTAATATTCATATACTTTAGATATCCTTCTGTGCTTGTGTGTGTATGTGGCAACTAATAAAATGAGTGTGTGTAAAGTTAAGAATTTAACTCTTCTCTTAAAGTTCTTTGTGGAACTTGAAGTTATTTTTGCACCACCGGTCAACATCATAGCTAGTTACTGGCCTATAACGTGCAGAACTGCTGGCAAAAAGAAATTATTGCAAAATTTGACCTTTTCAATAAATAGGAGGAAATGCTTTTTTCACCCATTCCTTGTAGTTAGTCATCTCAGACAAGGCCTTTGTTTTTAAGTAAAAACATCTAGATTTCAGTATTTTGAGACTAGATTGAATGCTTTTCTTCTGTAGTCAAGGATACTGTATTTGATACAACACTTGTTTTCTTTTTTGACGTTCAGAATGCTGCTTTGCTTCAGTTGGTGTATGAAGCTATTTTCAGGCAATTACACCACTGGGAAAAATACATCTACTTAAATATTGCTTGAATATTTGCCTCGAATTATTATTAATACTGATTCTTTTTTTAAGAGCAAATTAGATATAAACAGCTTCTTGTACTGCATCTTCATAGCTTTTCCCAATTGGAATATTGTGTATAAAAACATTAATATGTAACAGATTGAACTTTTTAGCCTAAATATTATTAATAGCATTTGAGAAATTTGATATGACACTACTTTCTTTTTATAACCAGGAATGGATCCAGCAGAATAATATTTTATCAATTGTGTTAAGAGATAGTCTTCATCAACCTCAATATGTAGAGAAGTTAGAGAAGATTCTTCGTTTTGTCATCAAAGAAAAAGCCCTCACTTTGCAGGATCTTGACAACATTTGGGCTGCACAGGTAAAGTATTAAGCTGTTAGTCTGCTCTGGAGCAGGAGGAAACTTGTTCTGTGTCATGAACTGAGATGAGTTTGTGCTTCTTATGATTGGTATTAGGCAAAACTTAAGAAAAATCTGCAAGCAAGTAGTGTTTGTTTTTGGGATTTTATCTTCTCAAATGTGTTTGATAAAGGAGATCAGCTGCGCATGTATGTAAAGTCTTCAAAGAGCTATGTCCTCTAGGAATCAGTTTTTATGGCTCAGGTCCACAAATGCTGTTTACTTCTTAAGAGCTACCTTTTAGAAGGACAGGATCAGGCAGTCCCACATGCCATAAGTCAAGTAAGTGGGACAGAAGGCCATCTTGGCAAACGGGACTCCACTTGGAATTCAAGCAGTTAAAGAAAATGTATGATCTCTCTAATCAAGGTCAGGCCACACAGGAAGATTACGGAGCTGCATTTTATATTTGCAGAAAGAAAACACACAGGCCAAAGCTCAACCAGGCTTAAGTCTGGCTGGTGATGTTCTAGTTAGCAAGGAAAGCTTTTTGAAATGTGTTAGTAGCAGGAGGAGATTTAAGGAAAATGGTGGTTCATTACTGGATGATGCTGGTCTCCTGCATTTCTGCAGCCCCACTTGGAGTGTTTTTTGCAATTCTGAGCTCAACAATTAAAAAAAAAATTAAGATACTTAACTGTGGCAACAAAGCTGATAAAACAGCTGGAAGGCACATGTTATGAGGAGAAGCTAAGGGCACTGGGCTTACAAGGCTGAGAGCTAACTTTACTGTTCTCTCCTTCTTTTCTGAGCAGGGCAAGTGGGGAGAGAGGTACTCATGTTTCCCTCATGTTATCTGGTGACAAGATGCTTGAGAGTGGCTCAAAGCTGCATCAGACTGGATGTTAGGAGCAATTTCTTTTCCATGAGGGTGGTCAAACACTGGAACAGGCTTGCTGGAGATGTAGCTGTTGCCCTGTGCCTCTCACTGAGGCATTTGGATAATGCCCTAAATGATATGTTTTAATGGTTGTTTTTTTTAATGTTATTAAGTATTTAGAAACCCTCAAGCTTGAGCAAAGTCTAAGTTACAGGAAAATGTATATATATGTAAAAATGAGGATTTAGTATTTTAAAATACAAGAATATGTGTTATTCTGTAAATTCACCGCAGTTGTGTAGCTTTTTTTCTGTGAGGGGAACTGTTTAATAAGGCTTATAATAACAGTTGTTCTAGATCTTGTTTAACAGCAAGTTCTTTGATCTGTGTTACAACGATTGGGTTGTTCTGTTTGTGGTTTTGGTTTTTTTTTTTTTCAAAACTTGTAAATTTTGGAATGTTCACTTGTTTACTTAAATGATCATTGAGGCTAGACTTCCTAGTTGTGTGTACTGCATGAACTTAGTTTACATAAAGGGCAGTTAAAAGGACAAAATGATAATTAAATGTTGAGTAGTCAGAAAATAAAGGGTAGTTTTAGGATAGAAATAAGCATCAGTTAATTTATTTATGAACAAGGGTATATTCATAGTAAAGCTCTTAACATAATTGTATGAGACCTAGTATCAGTTCTACTATAGGAAGGCTACATCCTGGTTTGAAGACAGAGGGCTAATACAGGAATTGAGTGATAGTATGTCCCTTCTTTCTTTGTGTTCACACCCTTCTGAAACCATCTGACTTAAATGAATTTACCCAGGCATGTCATTTTCAGGTTATTTTTAAACTACTTGGTACTCCAGGTAGCGTAGTGAAGGGTTGACTTTTCAGATTTCTGGTGTTTCAGGCTGGATAGCTGGGCTGAAGTCAATGGGTTCAGCAAGACCAAATGTCAGGTCCTGCACTTTGGCCACAACAACCCCAGGCAACACTACAGGCTTGGGGCAGAGTGGCTGGAAGACTGTGTAGAGGAAATGGACCTGGGGGTATTGATTGATGCTCGGCTGAACATGAGCCAGCAGTGTGCCCGGTGGCCAAGAAGGCCAGTGGCATTTTGGCTTGCATCAGAAATGGTGTTGCCAGCAGGAGCAGGGAAGTGATTGTTCCCCTGTACTCAGCTCTGGTGAGTACTGTGTCCAGTTTTGGGCCCCTTACTGCAAGAAAGACATTGAGGCCCTGGAGCGGGTACCAAGAAGGGCGACAAAGCTGGTGAGGGGTCTGTAGCACAGGCCTTATGAGGAGTGGCTGAAAGAGCTGGGATTGTTCAGTCTGGAGAAGAGGAGACTCAGGAGAGACCTTATTGCTCTCTATAACTACCTGAAGGGAGGCTGTAGTGAGCTGGGCATTGGCCTCTTCTCTTGTGTAACAGTGATAGGACTAGAGAGAATGGTTTCAAGCTGTGCCAGGGGCAATTTAGGCTGGACGTTAGGAAATACTACTTTTCTGAAAGAGTGGTCAGGCACTGGAATGGGCTGCCCAGGGAGGTGGTGGAGTCACCGACCCGAGAGGTGTTCAGGGAACATTTGGACGTTGTGTTGAGGACATGGTTTAGACATGGTTTAGTGGGTACTATTGGTATAGGTGGATGGTTGGACTGGGTCTTTTCCAACCTTGGTGATTCTATGATTCTATAGTAACTGCGCAGGCAAGGAGATTTTTTTTTTTCCCTAGTTATCCATAGATGTCCTTCAGGAAATTAAAAAATATAACTTAGAATAGTATGTGGATCTTGAATTAAGGTCTGTGACCATACTATTTGTTTTTGCTTGTGGTCTGAGAAGTTTCCAAACTATCTTGGCAGAAGAAAAAACTTAGAAAAGTAATTATACTGTTAGTAGGCTTGTATTAGCTTTATTAGAGCCTCACCTGCTATAGGAAAAAGTAACTGAAATTTGGAAAAAATTTTCCAAGCAGTTAAATATTATTGCTTAGAGCCCCTGAAATTTGGGATGTATGAACAAGCTAGTTTGAGCCATGCTTACGCTGTTCCAGAAGAGTATGAACATGTTTTGCAACCCTTGAAAGATAGGGGAAGTCCACTCCAGCAGTTGCAAAATAAGTTCAGGAATAAATCTTTCATGCCCTCAAATACTTGGCTTGCTCTGCTCATTCCTTTTTTGCTTTCTGTTAGATAGTTGCCACGGTGCACTTGAAGGCTTGTCTAGCTTTTTTTTTTTTTTCCATTGAAATAAATTTGGATTCAGTAGATCTTATTCAGGTAGATGTTTTCACTGTGGCTTTGCCCATGGAATTAAATCAGATAAGAGGGTAAGAATAAGTCTGCTAATATGGAACGATTTTTTTTCCATCTTCATTATTGTACATGTTTATAAGTTCTTATTAAATAAGTGCTTCTCAGAGCAGGTGGAGCATGAAAGGCAGTAGTGAGGAGTTGATTTACTTGGTAGCTTTATATAACAGGCAGGCTATTTTAACTCTGACTCAGTGCAGTACTGATGTGGTTTTGCTTTCAGACTGGAGCCATGATGTTTTTGCCTAGATTTAGAGGTTGAGCATGCACAAATATACAGTTAATGATACAGAAGTGCTTTGAGAGTCTCAGCATACAATGAGAATTTAAAAAATTAGTTCATGAGAAGTAGTAAAAGCTTTACTTTTGGCTTTAGAAGGCAGCTTAAGTTTTACTGATGTTTTGCATTGTCTTACAAAATCAGCACTCAAAGTATATTTGATTTGAGGAATAATGTTGATGTATCTAAAGGCAAGCATGAAGTTACAGCGTCTTGAGCTGCAAGAATCCATCCAGTTGGACAAGGAATAGTTTCATTACTGATACTGATTACCAGTTTCATTACTGATACTCCGAAGTACTTAATTAGAACTTTAGGCTTCCCTGTTTCCATACAGCAAGTTCACAGGGTCACACTCTAGATTTCTTATCTCCTCCTGTGTTATACTCAGGAGTATATACTCAACTCAGTGCATTTTTCTTTCATATGTCAATCTAGAGATGCTCTTCCAGTTTTGTATGCTGTTCATTTTTCTTTCTATCCACAAAGTAGCCTGATCAAAGAGGGAAAAAAGTAGATGTTCGCAAAATTGACTGCTGCAGCTGGTTTAGTAATTCCCTTTCTCCTAATCTGACACAGAAATAAATGTTACAACTTTTTTTGGTAAATTTAGGGCACACAATTAAGATTTCTAAGACACAGTGTATTAGTTTATTTTCTGCTGTTTTTAAGTAAGCCACTGATGCAAGCTTTAAATGATTTTCACAACTGCTTATACATGCATTTTTAATATTGTACAGGATTAATTACATCAAAGGGTTGTTTTTTTCTATGTATGTTTTTCATTTTTATTCTCTGCTTAGAGGAAATTTTTCTACAGTAAATCAGCTATTGATTCACGTAGTCTGAAGTTGTTTTTCATGAGTGCAGATCTAAAGTATGGAATGCATTTATCCTACTGGGAATTGTAGGAAATCTCACACAGTGTTAAAAGGCAGCCATTTTTTTCTTCTTCCTTAAAGGTCAAAATGATGATATACATCAAACTGATTAAAAATGCTGCCTAGTATATAACTCAACATCTTGACAGTAGTTCAATTGCTATATTTTATAAGGTAGTAAGGTTCTGCTTGATTTCAAAATGCTATCTGCTAACAGTAACTAATGTTATTAATGAAACTGCTAGCACAAAGGAAATATTTCAGAAATACTAAAAATTGTTGTACAGCTTAAGTTCCGTGAAATCCATTAAAGCGGGTTTTGAATACTTAAGAAAAAACTGTGTTAAAATGTTAATTTGCAAGTTAAAACACACTTACAAATTTTTTTACCATCCTTTCATGATTTAAAAATAAATATTCCTGTTACAAAGTAAATACTGCATTTCCAGTGCATGCACTTGAATACTTACATACAACATAAATCCAAATACTGTGATTTCCAGTGAAGTCAGTACCAGTTTGCCCATAACATTGGAAGTTCTTGCTAGCCACTTCACATGGCCTTCTTGTAAAAACAATAGAGAATATCTTAGTACTTAATACTAATTGTTACAGATGTTGATCGATTTTGTTGTCTTAACAGGCAGGAAAACATGAAGCCATTGTAAAGAATGTACATGACCTCCTTGCAAAATTAGCTTGGGATTTCTCTCCTGAACAGCTTGATCACTTGTTCGATTGTTTTAAGGTAACTATGCATGTTTTGGTTATGTTCAGGAAATGGGTTGCACTTCCAAGAAGTAGCTAAGTCCAGTCTGTTTTGACTACTAGTGAATTAGTTACTGGTGTATTGTTAAGCTTTACAAGCATATCTGTGATGTTTATTTAAAGATCCTTAAAGTCTCAAAGTTGAGTACATCCTATCTGTAAATGCGGAACTGCTCAATTTTGACTTACACATTGCAATTATTTTTAACGAAAGAAATACAACAGCTGTTTATATAGTTGCATCTTTTTATTTTCTTCTTCATATTTACAGTTCAGATTACAATGTGTGAAATTAAAAAGTGTTGTTTTCATATTGAGTAAAATCTTTCTTTAGGCAAGTTGGACAAATGCAAGCAAAAAACAGCGTGAGAAGCTACTCGAGTTAATCCGTCGTCTCGCAGAAGATGACAAGGATGGCGTGATGGCACACAAAGTGCTGAACCTTTTGTGGAATTTGGCTCACAGTGATGACGTACCAGTTGATATCATGGACCAGGCTCTTAGTGCCCATATTAAAATCTTAGATTACAGCTGTTCACAGGTGGGTAATCTGGTATGATTTTGTTGTGAAATCTGTCACTAACAGTTTCATTTTACACCCTTTGGAAAGTGTGTGGTATTTGATAATTTAACAAGTGTTCTTTATAATGAAATGAAAGAATGAATATTCAGGCATTTCTTAAAATGTGACAATGTACTTTAAATAACACACTTGGGGCTTTAATTGGTGAGTGAAATAAAGATTTTCCTATCTTATGTGCAACTACTAAAGCAATTGGCAATATACTATTTTTTGTGAATTGCCAAGAACCCAAAGTAAGTAGGAGAAGCATCTTTCCACCCACCTTTTTAATTAGAGAGGTAGATGTTCTCTATCTTTGCTATTCCCCAAACTCTTTTATGGTAACTTGTCTTTTCAATAAGTCCGTACATGCCTTAGGTAATACCAGAAAAGGCCTAGCAACAGACAGTGAAAACTACTCCTGTCTTTTTTTTTTTTTTTTTTTTACAGCCATTGACGTTGTTTTTTCTTAGTTAAGAAACAGCTCCTTATTGTTTCTTGGTATTTTGTAGCATTTAGTCTGACCAATGAGTAGAAATAAGTGAAAGAAGAAGAAAAACGCAAATTAATTTAAGACTATTGATCCTATCTGGCTATACTTTTTCTTAAATATAAGTGCTTGAGTGGATATAGCAGGCAGAGATACTGTATCACGTTAGTTACCTTCCTAGCTTCCTAGCAGTCCTGTTTGGTTTATCTTACGAATGTATGCTTCGGAACTCAGTTGAAATGTAGTATTTGCATAGCTGTATATATTTTGTGTTAGAAGCAGGTAAGTAGGGGGATGATTATGGTTTCTGAAATGCACTTAATTGCAAACACTTGTTCTTTAAGGATCGAGATACACAAAAGATCCAGTGGATAGATCGTTTTATAGAAGAGCTTCGCACAAATGACAAATGGGTCATTCCTGCACTGAAACAGATTAGAGAAATTTGCAGTTTGTTTGGTGAAGCACCACAAAACTTGAGGTAAGAATGGAATGCAAATACAGAATTGTCTCTTCAGCAGTGCATGGTGACAGGACAAGCGGAAACATCCACAAATTGAAGCATAGGAGGTTCCACCCGAATGTGTGTAAGAACTTCTTCACAGTAAGGGTGACAGAGTAGTGGAACCGCTGCCCAAAGAAGTTGTGGAGTCTCCTTCACTAGAGATATTCAAAACCCACCTGGATGCCTACCTGTGCAACCTGTTCTAGGGAGTCTGCTTTGGCGGGGGGGAAGGGGGTTGGGCTACATGATCTCCAGTTGTCTCTTCCAGCCCCTACAATTCTGTAATTCTATGTCCCTTATAAGTTGAAAAGGTAAGAATGATCAATTCTTTGCAGGCTTTTTTTTTCTTTATGAAGGCAGGGAGAACTTGAGTTAAATCATTTGTGTTTGAAGATGCTCTTGGGTTTATTTTAACATGTATAGACAGCATTCAAACACATAGTGTTTAGTAAGAAAGCTAACATTTTTTTCTCAAACACGCTTTTATTCATTTTTAGAATGGTAGATGTGTTGTTTATGGACTTCTATGCCTAACCATGAAATTAGCACACGACATATAAAGAATAAACATTATTTTGTGTGTAAGTTTAAAAAAAAAAATAGTATGTTCGGACTTGGTAATATCTAGGAGCTGGGTTTCATTACACTATATTCTTTCTCACTACTGAAATTGAGAATTTTTTTTTATAGCCACGTGACTCAAGAGTGCTGCATAATTCCTTTGTTTCAATTTGTTGTGAGCAGGTAAACTATTCAAGACAGTATTGTTGTCTGCTTACAAGAAAGATCAAGGAAGAAAAAAACAAACCTTCAATTTAGCCAGCACTTTTTACTGATACTAATTTAAAGGAGCTGTGATGACATTGCTTTTCTGGGTATTGAAGGCTTCTTTATTAATTTAGTTTACAGTATTTCTTGTTTTCATGATATTTTAATCCTTTACAGCTTTTCATTAATGATCGTTTGAATTTTTTCTAACAAGATCACAAAGTTACCAACTTACTAGCACATAAGTCTGGTTTTTTGTGTCTTGGAGTCCTTAAGCTGTTATGTGCTTGAAGATCTAGGGAAATTGTAGCTGTCTGGTTACTTGTGGTATCTGTTCAAGTTAGACAATTCTTGGTACAATGCTGTAACAAAGAAGCTTTGCTTTAATTTACTGAAGCTCATTCAAAGCACCAATTGCATTTCTGCTGTGAATTAATCTTGAGAAGAACCTAACTTATCTTTTTACTGTAGAAATTCAGGCTCCTTGTAAGTCAAGCAGTTAGATTACTTGAATATGTCTTTTTCTGGTGAGATCATGTGACCATTTGTCACATTTCAAGGAAGCCTTCACAACAGTAAAACATCAGTCTTATACAGAATTTGAAAATACGTGGTCAGAAAGCAAACTTTAAATTAAAGGTTTTAATCAAGGGACACATATCTCTTCTTGTGAAGAAGCCCTTATTAGCAAGATACATTTGAGAGAATTCTTTAGTCAGATGTTACTGCAAAGGTGACTCAGACAATATAGTGAGTGAAAACATCTTTTTGAAGTAATTAATGACTTTCCAGTCTTCTGAACTTTCTGATAACTCTTAACATTGATACCATTTGAAAATTCTAATGCATGCAATCTAATATTTAACTTTAATTTCTATCATCCTTTTAGAATTTGTGTTGAAAATAATTGTTACAAACATGTTTCAGTCTGTCTCAGAATCATTTCACTGAGCTTTCTGCATGCGATATTCATTCTGTTATCCATGTACTACTCTTCAATTTATTGACTATTAAAAGTTCACTCCAAAACAACTAAGGCTGCAGATGGTTTGCATACATAAGTGTAAATTACCTTATGCCATTGGTATTGTAGGGATTCTTTTAGGGATCATTGAAGTGCTGCTAGTAAATTTTGAAGTTGAGCAAAGTGACAAATTGGTTATACAGTTGCTCTGGCAACATTTAAATTCTGAAAACACGTGACATTTCTTTGTGGAGTTTTAGCTTAAATAGAATTGCTGTAACATTAGAAAGTAATTATTGCATTGGTGGTAGGGTACCTGATAGTATTAAGGAATAGTCAACTTCGTTACTCAACAGTCTGATTTTTACTGTGTAAACAATTTTAAAAAATTGTCATATTTTTCTGTGCTGGATGAAGGGGGAGAGCCTCATGCAAACCAGTCTTAGTTTGACTTGGATCTATCCTAGCAATACAAGATTAGTCTCCAAAATTACTTGTTGAGAAGAATAATCTGAATATTAGTAGGACCTTCTGCAAGAGTTAAGGAGTTTTGTGGCTGTATTAGGGCAACAGTTAATTTGGTCTCAAGATTTTGTTTTGTTTTGTTTTTTTAACCCAAAAGTAGAATTTGCTGGTTTCAGCCTGTTATTTACACTTCCAATATCTTTTTTTAATGTTTGGTCACATGTATTGGTCTAATAGAAGATCCATCAACTTTGAAAACTGAGTTATATGCAGTATTATATTAAGCAAGTTATATGTGCAGATAAATAATCTTACTGTTTTAAAATAAATCCATCTAAATGAAGTGTTTGGGACTTTGTCACTCGGTGAATAGTTTCTAGCAAACAAAGATGGAGTTTAGTTATTGTATGCTCTTAATAGCATTTCCAAAGTATTTTGGCATCCATTTCAAAATGATATTTTTTCTTGCTATACATTCTCTTTTAATATCCACTTGAGAGAACAGCAGTGAGAAGATGACAGTTTTGCTGTTAACATCAATTTTTCATGCTCTTCAACTTAATAGTAAAGCGGTATGTCACACAGAAGCGTCATCAGTTAGCCCAACCTTAGATGCTTAAGGAATAATTCTGTAGTTTCGTGTGAAGTTTGTTTTAATTGTAGAAAGCAAGCTTGAAAAATCTTGTCAGATCAGCTTTTTTTCCTGTGCATAGAGACAATCACATTGCCTTGGACTCCATCCTAGCAGATGGCTAAACCAGCAGTATACACGTTCCTCACAATTACTGTGCAACAACTCGTAGCTCGTAACTCAAGTTATTATAATTAAACTTTTTGAACTGGTTGCTAAGCAAAGTGAATCCATGTGTCCAAATTTACTGTTTGTGCATGTGATTGAGAGGAGCGGGGAGAAGTGAAAAATACATCTTGGAAGATCTACTTGTCTTTTGCAGATCGTGCTTTCCTATGGCTATGTTTAATAAGATTGGTACAAATGCTTATTATTTTGAGTACATGAGTATATATGCCAGTACCTTGATTCAGCAGAATATTTGCTCTTGTTTGTGCTTGTTCTTTTGCTTTCATCATATGTATTTCCCAAAGTATCAGAGTTCTTTTTTTAATGTTGTCCTTTGTAAATGCATCTTTCTGTCTAGAGCTGACCTTCCAGGTAGCCACTGAAACAGAAATCCAGTTTTCTGCTAGTTTTACAGCTAATTTATGCTGAGCAAAGGGAGTTGACAGAGTTGGAATGAAGTATAACTGGAAGCTTCTCACAGAGAAAACAGAGGATATTCTTTCTGTATATATGAAATTCTTTGTGTTTTCTGCCTTTGTGCTTTCATTTCAGTTCAGCTTTTTAACACAATTTCTATTTTAAGTGTTACCTTTTTCAAAGTATTCTGGAAAACTCTGCATGTTATGCAACTTAATCTGTTGATGATTTCTCTGCTTCGCGTGCCAAATTCTCTTGATAGCAGATACGACTGGATATCTGTTAATGGCTTCTGTCTTTTAAACCCAGATTGACAGTGCTCTGTCTGATGAATCAATTTAGCTGTTGTTGCATCTACAGTGAAATGTGTTTATCAGATGCATAATCAGTAACAGCTGGGATTGGAATCTCTTGCCTTCCCTGCTGTTCTCAAAAGGTGTTTTGATAACTGTAGAGTGTTGTAGGTCATGTGGTATGTAGACTTAAGTTTCCAAGGAAGGGTGAGAGTTCTTACCAGTAATCTAGTCAGCTAATTTGGAGTCTACTTTAAATGCTGAAGGAAAGGAGAACAGTTCTGAAACCTTGTTTAACTTCTTGGTCAGTTTATGGGATCAGCAGAAAAGCAATACAACAAATAGCTGCTTTTTTTCCCTCTCTCAAATTGGTGTTAGTCATGCAGATGATACTGAGTGCCCTGATCTGGAGGAGCTGAGGCATTCTAAGGTTATTGTGCAGGAGTGATTAGTCCCACACTCTAGAATTTGATAGTGTTCATGGCATGTGGTTTTGGACTCTAAAACTGCAGCATATTTAGCTGCTCAGATATTTTTCATACGTACTGCAGCTGTGCCATCCTTGTTAAGTAACTACTGTTAATAACTGGTAAAACTACTTTTGTTTTCAGAAGAGAAAAAAGAATACTGTCAGAATTAATACTCTGTATGTTGTAGATACTTTATCAAAGCTTGAAACTTGCTTTAAAGGCATGGATTTCCTAAATAGATTTATGAACTGTTACATCCAAATCTTCTCTGCTTTTCTGACAACGTTTGTATTTTAATTTCAGTCAAACACAGCGAAGTCCCCATGTATTTTACCGACATGACTTAATCAATCAACTTCAGCACAATCATGCCCTAGTGACGTTAGTTGCAGAAAATCTGTCTGCCTATATGGAAAGCATGAGGCAGTACGCTAAAGGTAAGTTCTAAATAAAAATTAGCCTCATAAAATAGTGTGTGTGAGAGCTCCAGTTGAAAATGGAGTTGAAAGCAGATTCTCATCATGAAGTAACTGTTAGTGTTCATTTGTTTATTTTAGAATGTTTATGAGTTTGATAGCCTTTGGGGTGTTGTCAGACTGGTCAAGAAAAATTTAAAATGCAACTGTTTTTATTCATGATCCCAATTATGGGGAAGTGACTGTTTATCTGTGGACTGATAATCTTGCCTGCTTAGGCTAGAGTGATTATTTTTGTGGAAAGTCCTAACAATAATCTTGGATTTTCTTCCACATCTGTTTTGCATTTTTTAGTATCTTTGAGAAGTTCTTTAATCGCTTCTGTTGTTGTTTTATTTTTAACCATATAGTTCAATTTCTGTTTAGCTCTCTCTGTATTCATTAGCAGCAATACTTTGGCAGCACACTGTGCAAGTATTTCTATATTTCAGTGTAGACTCAACCCTGCGCTAACTATTTTACCCTCTTAACCTTGAAGGAAGCTAGCTTTCTAGCTACTGAAGTAGAGAAATGAGAATGTTGGATAAGGACCTTCCCTTTGATACTGTACTGCAGTACTCTATGTATTAAACAAAGCCAATGAAATAGAGAAGGAAATTTCACTCTTTCGCTGACTGAAACTAGGAACCATTCTTCTCTGGAATAGCGTAGTGCCAGGCTTTCAGTTGCGTCTCAAAAGTGACACAGTATATTCTGTAGGAATTTAATGCTGATTGCTCAGAGAAGACAGGGTATGTGCATACTGCAATGTGTATTTGTGTGTGGCTATCTTTTCCTATGCCCACACAACTTTAGTTCTGGAATTGATTTAGTTTTGGAGTACTCAATATAAAAACCTAAGATAAGTCTTTGAAGACTTGTTTTAATAAAGGTGCAGTGTGAAGAAGATAGCTTCGGCCTGGTACAGGTCGATGAAAACATTTAAGATAACTCTGTGTACCACTGCTATATTTTGCTGTTCAGTGATACATGGGAGAGTTTACCCTAATGAGAGTTACTTCGTTAATGATAACATTGTCCTAGTTAGTATTAAAATGTCACTAAATGCTTCATTCTATTCTCAAGCAACAGTGTCTTAAGCTTAATCTTGTCTGAGAAGGTGAAATAGAATGTATGTTATTCTGTATAACTGCTGTAAACTGTTAAGCTATGCAAAAGTGATGTAAAAATAGTTCCATTTATAATGAGCTTTTGTGTCTTAACTATATGGATAACTCCATTTTCTTTGGCTTTGGCCAGCAGTGAAAATCTAGGGTTCAACCTTAGAGTTATGAAGGAAACATAATCAGCAACTGTATTCTAGTGCAATTTTGTGTTTGTCCAAAAATTGCCTACACACACTTCGTATATGAACTGTCATCCATTAATTTTAATTTTAAATGACCTCTAAAATGAAGAGGTCATTTTTGACAAAATTTACCTATCAAATGGTCAGCAACTTTGGCAGAAAATTTAAGCTAGTATCTTGCAGACTTTTTTTCTTTGGCTTAAGAGCACATCCCATTTTCCTGCTCCACCCACTTCACTCTTAACACACACTATGACTCTTAATGAAGTAGTAATTTAATTATCTTTGGCACAGTAGGAATTAAAAATGGAGTATAACTGGTATGTACTCACAAAGCAATTAAATTGTGCTTTCTTGAGATGAAGCTGCTGCAGAACTTCTTCCCGTTTGCAATAAAGTGCAAAAACAGAGGAACAGTAATATATTTTTTTTCCTTTTTCCTGTAAGCTATGAATGCCTCATCCTCAGAGGGGGGTGTTCAAGCCAGACTGGATAGGGCTTTGGGCAACCTGGTCTGGTGAGAGCTATCCCTGTCTGTGACAGGATGGTTGGTACTGGATGATCTTTAAGGTCCCTTCCAGCTGAAGCTGTTCTGTGATTCTGTGATTTTTGTTGTTGTTGTTGTTGTTGTCTTTCTACTGAACTTGCCTCTTCCCCCAGCTCTGAAGAGCTGGGAAGAAGTCGACAGTCTGTTGTGAGATACGGTATTGTGTCATCATCCTGAAAAAGGGCATTGTTGTGTTTTTTTTAAGTAACCATATGTTATATCATTAATTTTATGTCTCTGCTTATTCTTTCTCTTCTTAATGTAGACACTTTCAGTACTTCTTTTGCACTGGTTAATAAGGTCTTGGTGACAAACAGTGCTGTTCAGATGCTGAGTTGATATATAAATGGTAGAAGATCTTAATTCTAAATACTTGAAATTTGTCATAAACTTTGCAAACACCAGACTTGACATAATTTAATTTATTCCAGTAGGTTAGATTTTCTCCATTTATACTTCTCTTGAGTTTCTTGATTGTCCTCCTTCTCCTGTTCATCTTTTCTCTAGGTCATGTTTCAGTCTGTTGAACTCTAAGCGTTTACAGAAGCCTAAGATGTGAAACTGCCACCTCAGTTTTTTTCTCAATTTCTTCTCATCACTAAGCAAAAAGGAGTTGCATCTTAGCTCACCATCTTATTGACTATTTATTAAAGACCTTCTCAAAAGTTGAATGAATTGCTAGCCAATTCTTCATCTTCTGTTTTCTAAAAAAAAAAATTGGAAAAACAAAATCCACCTGTATGAATGAAATGTAATTATTTATACAAATTTTGCTATGTGATCATCCATATGTGTTTGTGCCCAATTATACTTAAATTTTCAATCTGTAGTTTCACTAGCTGTTCCTTTGCTCTTCTATGTTCAGAAAATTTGTAAGGAGATTGTGATTGGACTCCCTGTGAGGTGTGTGGTGTAGGAAGCAAATTGAGAGAAAAGCTGAGAATGGAGGATAGCTGTAGAGACTGAATTTTTTTTCGTAGTTAAGCATTTTTCAATATTCTTAAGCACTTGCATATTGGCTTTGGGCAATCTCTAATACTTGAATTCTTCAATCCCTGCCACTCTTGGCACTTTTCTGTGAATTAAATCTACGTTTATCAGAAAAAAAAAAGCCCATATATTCGCTCTCCCCTTCAATAAGAATAGTTTAGCTAGCACTTCAGCTAACTTTAATTTCTCTGCAACTTTCTTAGTTGTTCTTTAATTTCTTAATTGCCTTAATTGTTTGTTTCTTCTAATGAATATTTTTTATTTGCTAGTTTTATATGCTTTATTTCGTTTTTTTTCGCAGTTTCTGTAATTGCTCATTTATGCTTACTTCATTAGGGTTTTGAAGGGGGACATAATGTTTTCACATGTCTAATCTTTATCATTTAAGTACTGGAAATCTTCTGATTTCCCTTTTATTTCATTTTTAAGCTAATGTACCTTGTGTATATTGTATGTAGTGTTGTATTTATGACAGCTATTTTCTGTTTATTTTGAAACACGTTTGAGGCACTTCAGATGTTAGACTTGGTGTCTTTTAGGTTTTTTTTCTTTCCTTGATAGAGTAGGAAGTGGTGATTTCAGTTCTGAAGATCAGTTTTACCATGAATGAATGTTACCATGATAATAGTCTCCCACAACTGGGTTGTCTTAGTTAAGTGTAGTCCATATAACTTTTCACATAGAGTAGAGTCATAATTATTTTATAACAGAACTGTCATGCTGAACATGTAGCACGATGAAATATTTCCTAGTAGTACAGGTCAACTGTCAGCCCTGCTAATAATAGAAGCATATAACAAAGAAGTGCTTCCTGTTCCAGAGGATTTAAAAATGTACAGAAGTCCACTGATATCTAATTTACAACTAGCAATTATTATCTGAACTGCTGAACAAAAGGAATATTTTTTTCTGAATTTGAACTGATGTAATGTATCTAAGTTCTGCTTCTGAAGGCAACGTCTGTGTGCAGTAGTATTTCAACAGTAAATCTCGATCAGGCTACTCATCTCTGAAAATATAACTGGCTCTTTGATGTAGCTGTTCTCTTCAGTTTGTATGAGAAGTTAAAGAAGGTGATTATATTAACGAGATGAGAGATACCTAGCCTTTAGCTCTTACGGAGGAAAAAATCAAAACACAAACTTGTTTGTATGAAGCAAACAGCTGTTTGCTAAATATTACTCTGAGATTTGACAAATTGCAGATAAAAAGTTTTATGTATTGTTTTCACATTGTGCAACTTCTGTTTTCAATCTTGTCAGTATCACAGGGATTTGTTTTTATCCTTGCAAGCTTATAGTAAGTGAACATGTCGTACGATTACTTCTTCCATGTGTTCTCATGTATATAGCTACTTAGAAAAGAATTAAAGAGCTGGAGTTGTGGTTATCTCTGGGGAGGAAAGCCCACAACAATGTAAAACAAGCTATGGAAAAGATGTTCTATGGTGAAACTAGAGCATCTTTAGAAAAAAAAAAAAAAACAAAAAAAAATGGATAATATGAATTGTATGCTTTTACTTTAACTGACTTATTTCCCAAAGAAAATGTTTAAGCGAGGTAAAATTTAAGTTGACTGTGGATTCTTAGTTATTCTGTAATACTTTAATTATACTGAATGAGGAGCACATGCATCTGCCCTGAAGTATTTGTTGATAATCCTCAGCAATCTTTTCCTGTACCCATTTTCATTTAGAATGTATATTAACTGTTAGCAGGTTTCTGAAAATGACTTTCTTACTCACTCCTTCCTGAAAATACATTAGGTTTTGATTATGTTCAGGCCATGAAGTCTTCAAATACGTTCTGTCCTTCAGAGTCTGCGTGTCTTATTAGCATGTGTTGTCTGATAAAACTTTTTATATTTGCAGAGCATGGTGAATATGATCCACAAACTGTAAGACCAGGAAGCAGATACAGTCATGTGCAAGAAGTACAGGAGCGACTTAATTTCTTACGGTTAGTTTTAACTTGATCATTTTCTTGACTTCTCTAGGAGTATTTCAGACACTTGAAAGAAAGTTATGATAGCTGTTTCTCTTGTCTTTCAAAACTCAGATGCAATAGTGTACTAAGTGTGTTTTCTTGTTTTCTTTCAATTTTTTTTTTCCGGAGCACTTCTGTGCTAGTATAAGAATTAAAATTTGTTAGTATCTATGTAATTCAAGACTTTAATTGTACTGTAAGATCTATATGGGATATTTCTATGTCCAGAACCCTACTGACTTGAGTACAGTGTGTATATGTATGCAGTTACACATATTAGGATAATGTACCTGAAAATTTTAAATACTCCAAAGAAGGTGTGTCCATATTTGTTGTACCACACCAAATTTAAGACCATAGTCATAAACTGACGTGCTGATACTAGGTTGTTAGCCTTAGGAGGAATAGACAAAAAAATTACTTGAGTTACTTTTTAATTGCAGCTGTTTGAATGAAATAAAAAAGCAGAGAATCTCTGCTTGTGACAGAGCTGCTGTCTGTTGATGATTTGCAGGCCTTCTTGCAACTTCTTCTTACTCTGTTCTTATGTTCAAATTATATGAACTGTCAAGTTGTGAAATGTTTTAAACTTATTTTTAAGGACATTTAAAAAAATATTTTAAAACTTTACAGAGTAATTTTTGTGAATTAAAATGAAGTGCTAAGCAACACTTAAGTTATACAGTAGCATATGCATAGCAAACTTGATTTATCACTCTTGGTAAAAAAAAAAAAAAAAAAGTCTTATAAGTTCACTGTTTACTTTTTAGTTCTTGATGTAAAGGAATTAATAATGTCCCATGACATTTCAAATGTAAAATATGTAGGTAGCAGTTTCTGAAAAGTGATGTCATAACACAGTCCCTGTTTTCTTTTTAAATAAAAAAGATCTTGAATTAAAAAAAAAATGATTCTAAGTAAAAACATTGATTATCTTGTGTTTTTCCTGAAACACTCTTAACCTTCCTAATTAAAGTTTTCTTTAATAATAATGTAACACAAAGGAAACACTTAAAACTAGTTTTTTCATTTTTGACTTCTGCTCCTCATTCTGCTCAATGTAATTGATGCATCCTTTTGTGATTTTGCTAATGACTGTAGAAATAATTTAATCTCTTATGATGTGACCTGACTTTTAAACTGAATTGTTTACCTTAGGAGATGCATATTTTTATATAGTATGTATAAAACACCTGGTATTTTTCTGTAAAATGTTTCTGTTTTATTTCTTAACTGGAATGTAATGTTTTGATGCCTGCAAACTTTTGCTAAGAAATCATGGGACTAACTGTGAGAGGGCTGATGATATAGATAAAGTTTTCGGTATCATATTTTCATGACTGATTGATGTTATGTGTGTATAAAATACATATTCAACTTTTTCCTTGTATTTCTTATTGAATTGTAAGTCCAGATGCCAATTAGACAGTGCTGTTAATTGTCTCTTTGTTTTGCTCAAGATTTTTATTGAAGGATGGTCAGCTGTGGCTCTGTGCCCCTCAGGCGAAGCAAATATGGAAGTGTTTAGCTGAAAATGCTGTTTATCTTTGTGATCGCGAAGCCTGTTTTAAATGGTATTCCAAACTAATGGGGGATGAACCAGACTTAGACCCTGACATTAATAAGGACTTCTTTGAAAATAATGTGCTTCAGCTGGATCCTTCCCTATTAACAGAAAATGGAATGAAATGTTTTGAACGTTTCTTCAAAGCTGTGAACTGTCGAGAAGGAAAGCTAGTAGCAAAGAGACGAGCCTATATGATGGATGATCTGGAATTAATAGGATTAGACTACCTTTGGAGGGTAAGTTAATTGGAGGAAACATCTGAAAGACTAACAGTTGAAGTCTTTTTCAGTCTTGTTTTCTTTGATATATATTTTCAAGAATGTGTAATTTATTAGTTACAGACTTAAATTACAGAAAACTTATTTTTCAAATTAAATACATGGGCAGTGCCTCCTGTATTTCTAGCAGGTATGTAAATCAGTGGCTTTGCAGGCTGCTCAATGAGCTTGAGAGTTTGTGCATGCACATGAGATGAGAAACTTGCCTATGCTGTTTACGAAGAAAGGATCATTCCTGGTGAATTTTCTGTAGGTCTCTTTTTTCCCCCTCTATAATCCACATACACCTTCACTTCATTTTATGTGCTTCATTGTTCCTTCTAGCATGGTAAACTGGAGTGATTCCAGATTAGTCTGAGTGATGGCTGGTTTGATTCTCTCTTGTATCCACAACCTTTTACCTAAAGATGGTTGTAGCTTTTCAATAAAAGCATTGTAATTTTTGTGTAAAAAGCTTTCTGAAATTTGCCAAATCTAGGAGTGAAAAACAGAAATTTGGTGCTTAGTTGTTTTCAGTCTTTGTAATATTGAAGAGCTGCATAGAACCCACAGCATCATGTGGTATGAGTATCGTGGCTGTTTCAAACGTGCTGTTATAAAGCAACAGTCTTCAGTAATTTTGGCTGTGGCCTGTTGAACGTTTAGGTTTTGTAATCATTATAATCATCATTATAACTGTTGAAACCAAAGTAGATAAAGATTTTCTTAAAAGTAAGTTTGCGCACAGTGCTTGTGCACATAATGCCTATGTTAGACATATGCCTAATGCTAGGCATAAAAATAGCATGTATTAGTTGTGAAAATAAACTTACTTGGCTCTGCCCAACTGTTTGGCAGCATGAGAACTCATGACACTTTTGACCAACATCCTGCAGAGGCCCCCTGTAGGGTCTGTTTTCAGCATCCATTCTGACCTGATGAATAGCGGTGACAACTCAAGTCCTTACATCCCAACCATCCAGCCCCAGCCATCTAAGATACTTTAAAACTCTGGTGTTTTTTTCATCTTTAATATAATTTGTTTAAGCATCTCAAAAACTTCTGTTTTATAATGGTGTTATTATTGTAGTTTAAATGCCCAGGTATTCTGAAGGAATGCTAACAGACCTTGCAAATCTAGCTCATTTAAATGGAGCCAAATGTATGTTACTTGAAGACAGATTTGAATGCTATTATTTTAGCAAGTTGTTTTATTCTCTGAAACAAGTGAAAATGAAAGTGTGTGAACATGAATATTTGAAGTCTACTTTCATTCTGTTTATAGAAACATCAGCTTTTGTTCTGAACTCCCTTAAAGTATTAATTTCTTAATTTTGACTCTTACACAGTTACTCATAATTTGTATTGATTGTATATAACTAAGAATTCTAGCCATATGTAAGTCTTAGAAGTTAAACTACTGCTGTGTGAAGATGCTGTATGTAGTCATTTTGCTTTTAAATTTTATACCAGAAAGTTGTATCATGTTCTAATACTTGTTGGTTGGTTGGTTTGTTTGTTTTACTATGCTAGGTTGTGATTCAGGGAAACGATGACATTGCAAATAGAGCAATTGATCTTCTTAAAGAGATCTATACTAACCTTGGTCCACGGTTACAAGTTAATCAGGTAAGATTATAATATGCATTACAATATGATAGGAAAAAAAAAGTAGTAAAATTCAGTGCAGTATTTTTATATTTGAAAGTTGGAAATCAGGGAATAGTTTCCATGTTTTAAAAAGTATACTCGGAAGTCCAGCTGTCAGATTCTGATCAGATACAGAATTAAGAGCACCAACATGTTTGTTAGCTAGATATGTTGAGTGCTGTCACAAGCTAGTCTAATATTTTTGTTTCATCCCTTTCGAAGGATCATAGTGTCCCATATAATTGTCAAGCTGAACTCTAACAAATCAGATATTTCCTTCATCTATTAGTATTTGCTGGGAGAGATTTCAATGGATAGAGAGAAGAGATAATGAGTTTCTGAAAGGTCAGGGGAGGTACAGTGTTTGTGGAGGAATGTTGTCCCCACAGTCTCCAGTTGGTAGCCTGCCAGTTGTATTCCTTAAAAATCTCATTATTTGTCCTCAAAAGAAGAAAAAAACAAAACTTCTTATGTAGTCTTCGGTGCTCCCAGTCTCATAGATTGAATACAGCTGGTGTAGGTGGTGTGCTTACAGCCATGCGAGCTGTATCTTGCTGTAGTGGCTGAAAACTTGGTAGGCATGCATAGATCTGTCCATCTGCAAATGATTACATCAGACATCTCTAGGAAATGTTGGTTTTACTTAACGTACATGCAAGTACTATGCTTCAGTGTGCTGGTAACTCCTCTGCTCCTGAATTGTTGCCAAGAAAAGTGAATACTGGGTTGGGTTTACTGCCATGACTATGATGTAATGTAGTCTGCAGTAGAAATGCTTTTCTACTACGCCTGGGAATTTTTGCAAATCTTCAATGATATGACAGGTTGTGTGTCAGTTTAGGGCAGATGCAACTTGATGCTGTGTTAGGAATCAAGCAGAAGGATAAGAGTCCAATTTAGTTATTTCTCTGTACAGACTTCCACTTTTTCTATTGAAGGTCAGATTTGCACTCTACTCTAAGAGCTACTAATGACCTGTGCAAGATTTTGAAGTGCATATGAAGTTAGAGTTCAGCATCAATGGGAGCTTATTCTAACACGGAATAAAACAACTTTATAGAGTTACTTACCTGTTTTTTTACTTATATGATTTGATTATGCAGGTTTTTAGCATTTCTTGTAATTGTGACAATTTTTATGTCATTAGGTAGTGATTCATGAAGACTTCATTCAGTCCTGTTTTGATCGTCTCAAAGCCTCCTATGATACGTTGTGTGTGTTGGATGGAGATAAAGATAGTATTAATTGTGCAAGACAAGAAGCAATACGAATGGTGAGAGTGTTGACTGTTTTAAGAGAATATATAAACGAATGTGACAGTGACTACCATGAAGAAAGAACTATTCTACCTATGTCAAGGTACGTGTGAGAATGGACTATTATAATTTGTTTTCTCTTAACTGAAATATTATGAACATCTTTGTGACTGTATGTTCTAAAGGGTTTCTGTTCATGGGGTGTATTTACAGAATTTCAAAATTGTTATCTTTGTACTAAATTCTGATTTGTAGTTTAAAAAAGAATACTTGAAGGATCATGCAAATACAGGCGTTCTGCTGTGCATTAAGGGAATAGGGGACCTGAGAATAACATGGTTTCTAGTGTTCTGTAAGTGGCACAGTATATACCTTGTGGCTCAATTGTTTACAATGTATTTATTTTTCAATAGCTAATGGGAAAGCAGTACCTTTCTTTAAGCTAGCAGTACCTTTTTTTTTTTTAAGTTCTTAAGAGACCTCATTGTTTTCGTAGTCTTTTCACACAAAAAATATGTTAACGTGTATCTTACACTTCCACAGTTGTTTAGAGATGCTGATCTTGCTTTGCAAGCTTAAATTTAGAGACACTAAATGGAATATTCCCGTTAAATGGGGGAGAGCAGAATGGCACCTGTAAAGTATATACATTTTCTGTATATTCTCACTATTCTGTTTGTAAAGTAAGTCCTTGAGTAAAAAACTGAAATCCTAGCTGTTCCTTCCCTAACTCCATCTTTTGTATAAAGAAGAGGAAAGTGATTTAATCTGATGTTGTGTAGATATTTTCACAAACTATTCATTTCATTGGACAGGAAGGCAGAAGAGAGGACTGCTTCATTGTTCCACTGTTAGTATATGCTGTATGTCAGAAGAAATTCTCAAAAAGTCTTAAGGAATGCACTGAGATTGCCTCAGATTTATGATGTGGTTAATGTAATTTTAGTAATGGTGAGGGTTTGTTGTCTCCCTTCTTACTTTGAATACACTTCTTGACAAGAAAATTAAGAGATCCCACTTCTTCCTGCTGTGATGGAAATTGTATTTCTCCTACAGCATTTTTGTTGTATACGTTGATTAGATAAGATCCGTGTTCTGTTGTTTATTGCAGATGCATCTTGTCTATATGGGCTGCTTATGTGATTAGACTAATTTTTTCACAGGTCTTGCTAGCAAGAAGCTCTTATGAGAAATTTTTGCCTTTTTTTTGTTGTTTAGTTTGAGGTTATCTGGACACACTCTTAACAGCAGATACCTTAGCATACTAAGTGTGGTCACTAGTATTGTGAAAATATTTATTCCTTTTTTGCCCTTTACTTTTTTAAAGCATGGTGTTTTTATAAGCAGACTTCTAATATAGAACTTCTAAAAGCTTTTGACAGAAGGCATATTAAGACTTGGTGACCTGATGGCTTTTTTTCATCTTGGTATTTTTAAATCTTTTAAGCTTGTACAATTACTGATGCCTTCACAAAATAATCTGGAGTATACCGTCGTATGTACAGATTTGCTGTCATAATATCTGAAGCACAAAATGCAGAAGGAAAAAATCAACTTACTTTATGAGGTCAAAAGAACTTTATCTGGTTTGTTTATTTTTAGAGCTTTCCGTGGAAAACATATCACACTGGTAGTTCGTTTTCCAAACCAAGGCCGACAGGTGGAAGATTTGGATATTTGGTCTCACACAAATGACACAATTGGCCAAGTGCGGCGTTGTATTCTCAATCGTATTAAAGCCAACAGTGCGCACACAAAAGTAGAACTGTTCATTGGTGGCGAGCTGGTGGATCCTGCAGATGATAGAAAATTAATCGGACAATTGAATCTCAAAGATAAAACGGTAAGTGTTGCAAGTTGATATTTATGTAAGTTAAGATATTGCTTGTCTTTTCTAAGTAATTAAAGAGTGGACGGAGTCATTTATTCTTGTGAAGTAGTTCTGGTCATTCTTATAACATGCCATTAACATTATCTTAGATGATTATTTAATAAAGAATTTCCATTTTTCCATAGCATGAAAACTCTGGTTATGTTTTGCAGCTAATTACAGCTAAGCTTACACAGATAAATTCTAATATGCCCTCAAGTCCTGATAGTTCTTCTGACTCTTCAACTGGTTCTCCGGGCAACCATGGCAATCACTACAGCGATGGTCCAAACCCAGAAGTCGAAAGCTGTTTGCCTGGGGTGGTAAGCATACACTGAAGTGATGGTTTTATAATGTTTTTTCTTCTCAACTTGTCTTTAACTAATGATTTTTATGTGTTGTGTTTTTATTTGTTTTTTAATTTATTTATTTGCTTGTTTTAAGATCATGTCACTGCATCCTCGATACATTTCTTTTCTTTGGCAAGTTGCAGACTTGGGCAGTAGCCTAAATATGCCACCTCTTAGAGATGGAGCACGTGTTCTTATGAAGCTCATGCCACCAGGTAAAAATTAATTTCTTCCTTTACTTTAATGACTTCACTTCTTGCTTGTTACATAAAAATTATAGTTGAAATATTTTATATTTTCTGCTAATTTATTGTTTTTTTTAAATTCATTACTTTTATGCTAACTGGGGTTGTAGATGTATGTCCTAAATTAGTTATTTCATGTCCTAGAAATGTTTGCAGTTGACAGTGGGATTTGATGCCACAGTGCAGTGAAAAGGGAGAGAAGCATTGTATGTTGAGAGGCTTTGTTGTACTAATTTAGCTTGATCACTTCTAGTGACAGAAATAAACATTGCACGACCTTTCATAGTCTGATCTTGTCTGTCATTCACGTTTTTTGCAACTTTTCTGACATACTGAATTTTTTCATATTATTGTGAACAATACTGACTTGTTCTGTAGTAGCTGTATTACAAGATGTTTATAAGTTTTCTTTGTATTGCAGATAACACTACAGTTGAGAAACTAAGAGCTATTTGTTTAGATCACGCAAAACTTGGAGAAAGCAGCCTTAGTCCATCCCTTGACTCTCTATTTTTTGGTCCCTCTGCCTCACAAGTGCTATATCTAACAGAGGTTTGTGATACTTTGCTGTTCTTTAAAAATAAAGATCTTCAACTTTTTTTTTTTTACTATCTTTTCAGTAACATTGTTAAAGCCTGGAGTAAACTGGTGCACAGTCATTGCCATCAAAGCTTAAGATGTATTCCAGCATAGTCTGTGTTTAACCACTTACATTCAAACGTGTATCTCTGTTAATTAACTCTCTCTTGTTCTACAGGTAGTTTATGCCTTGTTAATGCCTGCCAGTGCACCTCTGGGAGAAGATGCCAGCGACTTCCAGTACAACTTCTTAAAAAGTGGTGGTTTGCCTCTTGTATTGAGTATGCTGACTCGAAATAACTTCCTGCCAAACGCAGATATGGAAACTCGAAGGGGTGCCTACCTTAATGCTCTAAAAATAGCCAAGTTATTGCTAACAGCAATTGGATATGGCCATGTTCGAGCTGTGGCAGAAGCCTGTCAACCAGTTGTGGAAGGCACAAGTACAATTTCACCGGTAATATAAATCTTCCTTGATGCAAATATCAATGTCTTGTGACTTAATATTGTCTGCAGCAAATATATATCTACGCTCCATTGGCGGTCTTTTTGAATAATGCGTGTACAAAAAACTTTCAGTACTTTCAGATAATGTTGTCTCACAAATCTTAAAGAGAGACAAAGCGCTGTTTCTTTCAATCTGTGAAAAGTCGAGCATGAGATTTCATATGCTTTTCAACAGTTTACATGATTCCCAGTACAGGCATCTTCCAGTTTTCAAGTATGCCTATACCATAAACATAAACCCAGATTCTTTTGGGCTGTTAAAGTGTGTTGCAAAGTTAAGTGATTATAGTAGAAAGGTATCCTGCACTAGGGCCTCTTAGAGTTGGAAAGGGCAAGTGACATAAGTGACATATCACCTCAATGATATGTTCAAAGCAGTAGAATTTGTGCATCTTTAGTATGGTCCATAAATTTTTCTGTATCTGAACAAATATGTTGTAGGCCAAGATTTTATTTCTGCTCTTAGAATATGCCTTTGGCAAAGAGCTCAGAGCTTTAGAGCAGTTTATTATATAATAATATAGAATATTTAGCAAGTTTCTTCTTTGAAGCAGAGAATTAATTTCCCCTTATATCTGGAAAAATAAATACCTGTTCCGGGTATGTGCGTCTGGAAGATATCAGATCCATTCATTTTCAAAGAAATCAAGTCTTGATGACTGTTAAGAGGTAAAGAAGTTTTTATGTTTCATGAGAATGTACTAGAGACATCTTGAAGAAACTTGTTTGCCCTTCTAGTCTTCATCTATTAAAATGAATAAAATTTACTGTTATATTTTGTTGTGCGGATTAAAAAGGCAGTTTGGAGCACAGCATCAGTTTAGTGTCTTAAAACACATCTGCAAGTGATTTATGCCGACCACTTATGTGATTGAAACCTTTGTCTGTGACAGCTGACATTCACTATATAGAGCTACAAACATCTAACTTCATTATTAACTGATCTGCTGTAAAAAGCAGTTCTCGCAGCTTTCACCATTGTCCTCTTTGAAGGACTTGGGTCTTGATACTCCTAACTACTGTAGAACCAGTAAGCTTACTCCTTGAGATGGAGGTGAGATTTGTAAATATTTATGACCTATTGTATCTAAATCAAAAGTAGCATAGCTTAACTTTCTGCTTTGGCTTTCCAGCAGTACTCAAGAGTGAGGAAACAAAGACTGTCTATAGTCTTCTTGTTGTCAGTCTGCTGCTATCACTAGGGTCTGTTAAAGGCAATTGCCGTATTCGTTCTTCTATTGAAAGTTGTTGAATCAATAAGGTAGTTAAATATAGTATTCTGGTACATAGATCCATGAGTTGTCCCATGTTATGCATGATCTTTTTATAGCCTGCTCCTAACAGCTAATTGTCAACTCTGTTACTGTCTTCAGTGGGAGTTGTGTGATTTTGTTCCCTGAGTCAAGTATTCTAGTGCAGCTGACACAGCAAAGGAAATGACCAGTGCCAGGTGTTACAGAACAGCTTTGTAGTGTCTTCTGAGCAGCATCTGGGAGAGGTTTTTTGAATGGAGTTGTACTAAAAAATGGATAACCCTTTTGCACAAAAAATTTTAGCTTCTATCCACAGCAGTCTTTTCAAACAAATTTGCATAAAAAAGGAATCCTTTCAGGTTTTAATGGTCAAGACTGTAGAGTCAGACTAAGCTTCATGCTCAAAACAATAAAAAATAAAAGCTTTTCTTGTTGCTCTTTGACCTGTGAAAATATGGTAAAAAAGAGGACAACAAGTTAAGAGCATTATTGAATTCTTTTTTAACTCAAATGTTTAAAATGGTACTTAATTATATTGAACTGTGTTCAGTGTAGATGCTATTAGATAATCTGGAAGGAGATCCATTTCTTAACAAACCTTTCCATATATCAACAGAAAGAGAAGGAAGCATTGTAATTCAAAGTGTTCAGTTAACTTGAAATAATCTGACCAGTGACAAATCCCTAAATAGAAATAGTTTCAAGTCTCCTAGCTTCATGATTTTACACGTACCACGCGTACAGTGAATCTTTGATATGTGATGGTATCCATTCAAAAATGTTTTTTTTTCTTGGTTTATAATTTCTGTAAGTAGTTACCCATGATCATGCCTACTACTAATAAATTATGTTTATATTTTCATATCACTTCACTTTCTTTTTCTTTCATGTAAGAAATAAGAAATCCTTTCTTACAGATAAACCAGGCTACACATGACCAGGCAGTGGTGCTACAAAATGCCCTACAAAACATTCCTAATCCAACTTCAGAATGCATGCTAAGAAATGTAGCAATACGTCTTGCACAGCAAATATCTGATGAGGTTAGTGAATTCCTTTGTGTATATTTCCTCCCAATCAGTTTTTTAAAGCTTAAATTTATAACTTTGTAATAAATGGATTTTCCTCCTACAATGCCATAAAAACTTAAAGTACCATTCGCATGGTTAATAAGCTGTAAACTGTTTAAAAGTATTTCATAAGTAAGTTCCATATGAAATTATGAAATACGGTCTAATGGCATGAAGAGGCTTAAGTGAGATAGGTTCTGCACAAGTTTTTTAATGGATTGTGAATATTGTTGCACTTGCATCAGAACTTGAGAAGCACATTGCAGTGGTTTTAAGTAACTTAATTAAGTTACAGGTATTTTGTTTGTTTCCAAGAGCATTTTTGTGATATTTTTGTTTTGTTTTTATCTTCTTTTACACTTTGGTTTCTAAGTAACTTACTTCTTTTGAGGAGAAACACAGAAAATAGGAGGAAATTTTAAATATGAATTGAATTGCTGGAAGATAATTGTGAAATTTCTACCGGTGTATCTTTAAATACTGAAAATCCTTTAACGATGCAAGTGAGAAATTTGATTGTGGGGCTGAGTAATGTTAAGTAATGTTCTTTAAAAATAGAGCATCTGTATGATACTGTATGGTATAGCCAACTCCCTTTGGAGTTGAGTCATGTTAGTGAATACATCTGTAAATTCCGCTGAATTGAGTATAAGCTAAAATTAGATCTGCTGCAACTATTTTCAAGGTAAATTGAGAAGCTTCTGTTTCCAATATGGAAGCAGCGAATATTGTTTTTTTCAGTATGGTATAGAATCTCTGCAAAGCTATCTTCAGAACATTTATAAGACACCTAAATAAAAGCAATCTTAAATGACTATCTTTCTGCTGAAAAGCATTCGGCAACTCTTGTGAAGAAAGAATACTGTCTAAAGAAAGCACACTGTACTAGACTGTCTGAGCCATCTGTCTTCCATTAGTGGTGGTTTTACATCCATAATTGATTTTATATGTAAAAGTCAGCCAGTTGACAGAAATTGGAACTCCAATTTCATTCCACAGAAGTCTCTTTTGAGGTGAAGTATGGATAAGGCACATCAGAGCAAACAAACACTGGATGTCTTTTACATGTGGATACACAATATTACTGTTTACATTAACATCTAATGTTCTGAAATTATTAGAACTGGTATAGATCTAGATTTCATACATATTCTGTTTTCGTGGTCAGAGACATCCCTCTTAACCTTACAATTAAAAATAAAAAATAAACATCTGGCATTGTTTCTATATCTGCCAGCACAGAAGGAAATCTTTCACTGTTTAAAAAAAAAAAAAAGTTTTGGTTTATGATTTTAAAGCTGCAATGAGATAAAATCAGAAAACGTTTTTTTTCTGTGACAATTTTTCCTTGTGATGCTGCTGTGGTAAGATTGCTTTGCTTGTGACAAGGGTGAAATACCTATCTTCTAGCAGTTGTTAATGTTTAGTAGCAAGAATGCATGTTCAAGTCTCTTGATAAGATTGGCTTATTCATTAAGCTTTTAGAGTCTCATTTTATTATTAAATGATACTGTTAGGAAAGTAAAATTTGAAACTGAGAGCTGTCTATCTGTTACTAAAGATTGCTAAATGTTTTGACAATTTGAGTTTGAGTATAGACTCAAGTGATGCAAACTATATGTAATGACAGTAATACTTAGGCAGAAATTGTTTGTGTCATGATTAATGTACATCAATAGAAACTACTGTATATGAGCTCAGACTATGTCCAAAGGACTGAAGAGTGATTCTGCATCCATAAGATATGTGATCTGCATTCTTGCTCATTTAAAATCCTGTGTAACTTGAAAACAAGGGAATCCCTTTATGTATTAGTCAGGTACTTGATAAGCTTTAGTTTGTCTACCTATTAGCTAGAATAGGGAGTAATAAGTCAGGAAGCGAACTGTCAAATAACTTATATTTGTTATGTTACTTTCTATGATGTATGTCTTCTAAGTGCGTGCTTGTTTTTGTTTCTCTCAACTCAAGGAATTTTTAGCATTTAAGTATAAGCAAAAGATGGAACATTTGTTTCAGACATCCTTGAAGTAGCCAATGGCTTGTTTTCAAAATTTAAACTTCATTTGCTTGTTGTAATGTTATGATTTAAGATTCTGTGATACATGTAAAATACATGCTTATTTTTTAATCTCTCTTCCCTCACTCCCCTTCCAGGCTTCAAAATATATACCTGATATCTGTGTTATTAGGGCAGTGCAAAAAATTGTCTGGGCGTCTGGTTGTGGGTCAGTTCAACTTGTGTTCAGTTCTAATGAGGAAATCAGTAAAATCTATGAAAAGGTAAGAATTTCTTTTTTATGACTATTCCTTCATTTAGAAAAAGAGTAGGGCCAGCCAGTTCAGGCTTAGGAGTATTATGAGTTTTTAGGTAGTTGTCTTGATTATGTATTTTGGAGTCTAGCATTGTGTGTCAGGTGTCCTGCAACTCTTTAATTTCCTATTCTGAATTCCTTTTCTCTGTAACTGTTGCATTGTAGCTTGAATTTAGTGTCAATTTAAAAAAGAAAAAAAGCATCTGTTCTGTAAGCCACTATAACTTGTTTTCCAGCAAACTTGGATTCCACACCTAAAAAAGAAGTGCTTCTTGCAATGCTCGTTTCTCCTAGTCTTCAGATTTAAAGGTCTATTCTACAAAAGTTGATTTAAAACATATGCAGTCTGCAACAAGAAACAAGAGCTAATTTTTCTGAAAATGATGCTGAAGCACTGGTGAAACTCTGTGAACAATAATCATGGTGTTGTTTTGGGTGTGGTTTTTTTTTTTTTTTTCTATTTTTATTTCTTTATACAGATAGGTAAATCCTCCTTTTCATGGTTTCACACATTGGGTGTATTTCACTATGATACCACACTGCATTTAACAAATGCATATAGTTAAGTGAAACAGTAAACTCCTGACTTGACTGCAACTCATATTTTTTGTTGCTGGTCTCTAAACTTGTCTTAAAACATTAAATTTATTACTTGTTAATACTTTCCTGAAAACAAAAGTGAAAGCAATGTATAGGTAGATTTTATTCTGCGTATATTATTAGCTGTTGTCTTTAAATGTTCTGTTATTTACTTGAGCAAAATGTAACATCTTTCCATTTAGCTTACACAGGGAATATGATAGCATCTGCTCCTATGGCTGCTAGAATGACTTCATAAAACAAGTTATTTTCCTTCCCCCACTCCTTTTGTTTTTGAGCTGATAACTTGCATTTAAATGCAAGTTAAGATGTGCTCTTACATCTGTACGTTTGATGTAAGTACTAAGAGTAGAAGTGTAGAAGAGAAAATACGTTTGACCAGAACTAAATAAAATTATGTGCACATTTCTCCTTTTCTTAATATGCTGACTAATGTAACTTATTTTGGTTGAGTTGAGAGCATGCCCTGTGCTGTGGTCTTAACCATGGCACTGTTTATTTCCTATTTGGGTCAGTGATCAGGTTGTGCAAGGGTAATGCAGGAGCATTTTGTCTTTTATTGCAGCTTAAAAATACTGTTAAGCCACAACTATTCCTCCTTCACTGAATAACATTTTTACGGCATTTACTTCTGTTGTTGATAACATATAAAGCATTCTTCTGCTGCCAGATATGCCTTATTTTACTGTTTGTGATTTTAGGATTAAGTAAAGAGGCATTATACAAACAGTATTTTTCATTTGATTTAAATACCTTGCTTTGTTTCTGACATTTTTCTGGGTGAGAATTTTACAGTTGAATTCTGTAAAAATATTTTTAAGCGATTGTGGTCTAAAAATAAGTGAAATTTAAACTGCATAGACCTCAAAAGCTTTTCAATATTTCATAATAACGCTGTTACTGGTTATTCTTCAGAGCTGTTTGTTTGTTTTTATTTGTTTGTTACTCTTATATGGACATTTTTTAATAAATGACAGCTGCATTTGGTTTATGTTAAGGAAAAAGGAAATAAAAGGTAAAGGGAAAAACTGCTTGAAAGAAGTAATAGGAACTGAGAATATGATACAATTAAATAACATTGATAGAAAAACCTATCACAGAAACAGATTAGTATGATGCAAGAAAAGATGCATTGTTTATCTCATACATTGCATTCAGTGTCAGGGTGGAGGAAATAGCTCGTGTGGTAGTTTTTATAGAGATTGAATATACAAGTAACTAGAAAATTCTGGCTTACACTGCGAGAAAAAATGATTTAAGGAAAACTTTGTTTCCTAAGTTGACCACTAAACTCGATCTTATTTATTTATTCTTAAATTGTAAGAACGTTTTGCTAAGTGCGGCAGAGATTTAACATTAACTGTTAGTTCATGGGAAAAAAAAGGTGGGCTAAATTTTGTGAAATTAAGATTAAGCAGCTCTTCAGAATAGTCGTGTCAACTCGGGGGGTCCTCCCCAGAACCCCTGCAATTCCCCATAGAACCCTCCCAAATCCAACCCAGGACCCTCAGGACCCCCAAAATCTCCCAAATCCCACCCCAGAACCCCCAAATCCTCCAACCCCCCTCCCAAAATCCCCCCAGGCAACTCACTAAGCATTTAATGGAGAGAATAATCTATGTACTAATTAGAAATATCCTTTCGTACTTCAAGAATCACCACAGTAGCTATGTTATGAATCAGCTCAATTGTTGACTTCTGAAATAATGTTTGTGAGCACTTCAAGAAGATTCTGAACTACACTGAATTCAATTAAGCTGAAAAACTGGAGTAAATTATTTTGAGAGCATAGATTTTACAGAAATTCTTCTGCATACTGCCTCAGAAAATGTGGTATGGCTGTCCTCTGATTGGTGGATTGAAAAGACTATACACTGCTTTTTGTAGTATCAGACATCTTGTTATTACCTCACAGAAGGCCTGTAATCTTAAAGTGCTGCAAGTACGGTATTTATACAAACCAGCCAGTTCCTGTTGATTGAGTGTCAAGAAATACTTTGAATATGAAAGGCACCCTACATTTCTTCTAGATCCCTGCCTGCTTGCAAAAATAATTTTTTTCTAAGTGAGGTTTCAGTGCCAACCAAGCAGACGTAGTCCTGAACTTGTTAAGTCTTCTGCTGTTACTTTCATATCTTGAGACAGCTCGGAATTTCCACGTTCTCCCACTACAGCAGTAGTGACCCTACCTATTTTGTCTTTACACAACTAAAATCGGTGTTTTTAGTTCTCTGTTCAGTACGTAATCCATTCTTTCTGCCTATTTAGTCTTTCCTTGTATAAAACAAATACATATTTAATTCATAGAACCATAGACTGGCTTAGGTTGGAAGTGACCTTAAAGATTATCTATTTCCAACCCCCAGTTCTTTTGGTTAACACTGCTAACCTGCAGCCAAGATTACCAATGAATTAAGATTGAAGCCTGCTCACGTTCAGTTCCTTCAGAACTTCTTCAAGCTAATTAATTTTGGCTTAGATGGAGAAGAGGGCTTGCTTTTATCCTTAAAGCAGTTATTTTGCATAAGTGCACCAAAGTCAACTCACTAAACATTTAATGGAGAAGAATAATCTATGTACTAATTAGAAATATCCCTTCATACTTCAAAAATCACCACAGCAGCTGTGTTATGAATCAGCTGAATTAAGTATCTGTTTCTGAAAATTAGTAACTAAACAATAGTACTAACTGATGAAACTTTTATCTACAGACTTTCTAGTTAACTTTGGGCACCTTAAGTTTGTGATTTGGGTCATCCTTTGAAAATCCAAGAGCTCAAAGTTCAAGGCATCTGATGTGGTGCTTTCAATAGCACCTGAGTGAAGTGCACTAAGTATGTGGTGTTAATAATCACTTTAGTCAACAGACTCATGGTTTGAGTTTGTAGTTAGAATATATACCTGGAAGCTGCTGAGGTTTCTCTGAATTATTTTTCTTCTATACCTACTTTGTGCTCTTTTTGTTTATTTTCACAGACAAATGCAGGAAATGAACCAGATATGGAAGATGAACAAGTTTGCTGTGAAGCATTGGAGGTGATGACCCTATGTTTTGCTTTGATTCCAACAGCACTGGATGCTCTAAGTAAAGAAAAAGCATGGCAGACGTTTATCATTGATTTGCTATTGCACTGTCACAGCAAGTAAGTTTTGTTATTTTTTTTAATTTGTGTGCATTATTTTCCAGTGTGGCATGTGTTTATATATCCTACACATAGAGAAGTGACTTTTTAAAAAATTTAACATCTTTTCAGCAATCGTCTTGATTTACTGTTTTGCAATCTATAAATCTGTAATTTGGATACCTGTCATAAGGTGATAGTGTCCAGAGAAACATAACTAAGCTACTAAGCTGGAAGTTGTGTCCTGTGAGGAGACCGTGAGGACCCTTGACTTATGCAGTCTGGAGGAGGCTGGGAGGCAGCTTCCAGAGGAGGGAAAGCAGAAAGGAAGGTTCCAGTCTCTGCACCCTGTCATCAATGACTGGTTGCATGGGAATGGCACAAAGCTGTGTCAAGGAGTGAAGACTGGACATTAGAAACAATTTCTTTACTGTGTGGCTAAACTCAGGAGCAGGCTTCCTAGAGATGTGTTAGTGTTCAAGAAGCATTTGGTCAGTGCCTTCATCCAAGAGCTTGAAGTTCAAGGCATCTGATGTGGTGCTTTATCAGTATGCTTTAACTTTTGGTTAGCCTTGAAGTGGTCAGGTAGTTGGGCTTGATGATCTTTGCAGATCCCCTCAAACTGAACTGTTCTATTCCATTAGTCTTATCTTCCGTGTACTCTTATGGAGGATATTGTCAAGCCAAGTGATTGTCTAATAATAGGTAGCTTTAGAATTCTTAATTTATTTAGAGTAAGATACTAGGTGATTTATATTCACGTAATTTCTGAAAACTACATTGGGAAGTTTAAGTGAATTAGGTACAGGAGAACTTTCAAATAAATGCTTTCTTTCTGGTAAGTAAGGACAAGATACAGTCCTTTGAAGAGAGGAGAGGAAGATTTAGTCCTTTGGTTTTCTTGCATGAGAGTGGAAACACTTGTGACTCTGTGTTTTGCAAACATTTGTGTAAAACTGTCACATTGGAGTTGTCACGTGGTGCAGTGACTGCATCTTGGTTGAACCCTCAGCACTGGGGGACATGTTGCATGTCTTGTGACTTTTAGCATGTGAACTACAATTAACTTCTTGTACGTATTGGTGAGACTGTGGATTATTTACAGTGGAGATCCACAAGCTTTATTATTATTCTAAAACCTGGATTATGGAATGTCACATTAAGTAGCTTCACTGAAGCTTGTTGTTATCGCTTAAGTTCATAAATTACCTTTAGTTACTTTACAGCACAACGTAAAGTATTAAATCAGCTACTAACAAAATAGCAATGTTTTGTTATTACAAATAAAATAGTGCCAGTGACAAACCTGCACCAAAGATGATTTGTTACCATTCTTAGTCTTTGAAAATGGTGGATATTCTTTGCAGCTATTTCTGTTCTGGTTCTGTTTCCTTAAGTAAGTGAACTGTTAGTTCAAACGGGGACCCTCTGAATCTGCACATGTCAAGCAGTTTTAGTCTTCAATTTTTTTGTGCGGATTCCTTTTAATAGAATACGTTATTGAGGTAGAATGTCCTTCTGGTAAAAGTTAGTCTTGATTTACAGATTTGCAAAACCATGACAGTTTTTGCTGTCTCTTCCAGTGGTTAGTATCCTTGCTGATTTGAACTTTGTCTGAAATTTGAATCCCAAATATTTCATATTGTTATGCCTAGTGAATAGTTCATTGTAGTTTCCTTCCTAAAATACTGGAATAAACTAGATTATTCCTCAGGCTGGGACTTCTCTTTGCACATGTTTTGTTGGGATAGGAGCCAGTCTGAACAGCGGTGGCTTAATTCTGCAAATGTATATTGGCTTTTCACCGTTCAAAAACATAGTAGCATTAAGGAATAGCTTTTGCTTGTGTGGTGTTCTTGTGTTCTTGTTGGTTTTTTTGTTGTCAGAGAAGATGAAATTTTGTAAGGGCTCCCCTTTTCAAAGTGGAATGCTGCTCAGTTACTTCTCTCTGCTTTGTTTTTCCACCAGCCTGGGAAATGAGCTTAGTTTATATGGAGAAATGATTCATACTCCTAATGCAAGAAGTTGTGCTTCATTTATTTTCTCTCATATGTTTGTAAAACTTCTGATATATACCTGATGATCTCACTTGGAATTGAACAGTACTTTTCATTATTAGATAATGGTTAGAATAGCCTGAACGTCGGTGGGAACAGAAACCAATTTGAAAATGAAGACAGTGAAGTTGAACTAAAGAAATGCTCCTGTTTTGAATTGATGTGCAAACATATTAGTGTTTGTAGAGCTGCAAATATCAGACTTTCAGAATTCTTTACCTCTCAGTTTTGACCGTCATTCTCTCATCTCCTAACCTCTATCAGAACAATATGAGCAAAACTATGCATGTGAGAAAACATTTTTGCTGTACCATAAAGGACAGGGAAGATGGTCCGGTTCACATCTTGGATATTGTCTTCCTGGAGCCAGTGAGATGGATTGTTGTGTCTTAACTGATGGTTCTTAATTTTTTGAGATTGTATGGGACTTTTGCTGTTTCATCATAATATAACCTCACCATATATAAGTTGAGAAATTGAATGCAAAATGTTTAATACTAAACAGCAAAGCAGTTGTTCTCTCCTATAAGTGATTTTATACTAGTGAGCCATGAGTGCAAAACTGATGTAGTAAACGATAGTTGAAATAGTCCTAACTGGTCCTGGAACCCAGAAGTGTGCCACTGATGGCTGTAAAATGTTTGATGGTCATACATGTAGACCATTCCCCAGATTCTTACTGCCCACAATAAGCTGTGGTACTTAAGATCCATTGAAGAAGCTAACTTATAACTAAATAGAGATATGTATCCTGGAGCGACTAAGATAGGGTATAGGTTGCCCATTATAATGGAGGTATTTGGTCTCCAGCTGTTTCACCAGGTGAATGAGAGTTCATCATGCAACTTGTGTTATATCTGCCAGCTCTGCATCGTTTTCATGTTGTCTGCTGTGGCACTAGATGTCTCCTGAGGGAGCTAAATCCCTCTCCTGGTTCCTTAAGAATGTAGGAATGTTCCTGGAAAGTAGTAGTTTATTGTAGCCTCACAAAAATGTGTTTAAATACTGCATACTGCTCAGACCTCAGACGTAACAGCGTGAGACAATGTGTTTCATCAGTCACACTTCTCACGATAGGAAAGTACCGTATTTACCTATTTCATTTTGTCTTGAAGTATATGAACCTGAGGAATGTCTGTGGGGGATGTACTGTAGACAAATGAAAGTATGCATCCTAAAAGACATGTCTGTGAGAAAGGTTTTTGGAAAACAGCAACTCTGCAATCGATTCCGTAAATGTCACAAGTCGTTACAAACAAAATAGACCTTCTCCCTCCCATGGTCCTTCTACAACTCAGAGCATTGCCATAAAACTTGCAAACATCAGAGAACGGTGACAAGGAAGATCAAAGCTCTGAAATTATTTCCATCTGAGGAACAGCTGAATAGCTTGAGGCATTTTTTTTATTGGAGAAGATATAAGTGGTGGGAGGAGAATACCACAGAGACCTTTAAAATCAGAAGTAGCAAAGGAAAAATTAATAGGGAACAGTGTTTCTTTCTCTTTCATACTTGTAAAAACTTTTTGAGCGTAATATGTAAGTAATGTAAACCGTCAGTTGAGAAATGGTTTGAGGGGATTCTTTCATGAGTTTGGCTGGTTGGGGCTGCTTTTGGTGGTCTTGCTGAACCATGAATTGCTAGAAGCTGAGAAGACATTCTGGAGGAGTATCACTGTGTGTTTCTCTCCCCTCGTGTGCTTTCCTAGGTGTTCACCAGAGACACAGTGCTGGGTTAAGGGCTTCTTCACTTTGACTTCATGGCCATTCTTACATGTCTTAGAAGCACAGTTAACTGCACGCAGAAGAACTCTGGAGAAAATAAGGTTCTTCTGTGTGCTTTCCACAGTGATCTCATGAGCAGAAAACAATTACAGCCAAACCAAAAAGACACTGCAAAATTCAGTTTCTTGCATGTTGAGACACTCCATAGAATGCAACATTGATTTTTCTTTTTTTCTCCCTCTCCACCCAAGTGGAGTCCTTTTTCTAACAGTTTCTGCAGGAATTGGTACCACAACAAACTTAAGAGATTTAAAACTTAAAATAGTTTTTTTCTTTTCCTTTATGTTTCTTTATTCCCTAGTTCAAATTTAACTGATTGGATTAAATGCTTAGATAGAAAGCTTCATTTAATTCCAGCCATGTTAATTTTCAGGAAGCCCTCTTTTATCTTTCAGATGATAAAATTTGATTGCACTGTAGATGAATAGCAAACTACTACAGTGATATGTATGAGTATTTTTACTAGGATCATTTTATTTTGTCTTTTAGGCGCAGCTTATCCATAATTAGAAAAAAAACAAAACAAAACAAAACTCAGATGACATCTTAGGCCTGCAAATTGCCTGTTTAGCTATCCAGTATATGCTGGTATTGTGCAGGGTTAGGGTTTTGTTGCTGTTAAGTTTCTTGTACTTTGGTATACTTGGTTTGTGGATCTGATTTCATAATAGTAACTCCCGTCTAAAATTTCACTAGGAGAAACTTAGTCAATAGCCAATGAATAATTAAAGTATTCCTATTTCTTGCATTACATGCGGTTTTAGGAAAATGACATTAAGGAATGTGACAGATAAATACAGATTTAATTGTTCTGTTTAGATAGGAGGATTGTATTTAATCTTTTTTATTAAATGTTGTTTTAGAATTGTTCGTCAAATGGCACAGGAGCAGTTCTTTTTAATGGCTACCAGGTGTTGCATGGGACAGAGACCTCTCCTTTTCTTCATTACTCTACTGTTTACAGTTCTAGGGGTAAGTTGCCCAGTTGAAGGCTTTGGTACAAATGTGAATCTTTGTGAAAGTACTAAGACAGAATATTTGCAGATGAACACAAATTTCTGTTAACAAATCAGTAAGGTATAAATTCCTTATGACATATAAGTAAGCAGCACGATCAGTTTCTGTTTCAGTTGGAGAGGGATGCTGCAAAATAAATAGAATCATATATGAATTACGAATCATTCACTTTTTTTTTTATAGAGTACTGCCAGAGAGAGAGCTAAGCATTCTGGAGACTACTTCACTCTCTTAAGACATCTTCTTAACTATGCCTACAACAGTACTATTAATGTGCCCAATGCTGAAGTTCTTCTCAATAATGAAATTGACTGGCTGAAAAGGATCAGGGTAAGTTTGTAGAATTAATTTATTTTTAATAATGAGATTTTTGGTGCCTTGCTGTGAAGTACAGTTTTAAGCTTCCTAGATGGTGATGTATATTATTTAGTAGAGTATCCTAACTTTCTCTTCCATGGTAGGATGAAGTAAAAAGGACAGGGGAAACAGGTGTTGAAGAAACCATCTTAGAGGGTCACCTTGGAGTAACAAAAGAGTTGTTAGCATTCCAAACACCTGAGAAGAAATACCATATTGGTTGTGAAAAAGGAGGTGCTAATCTCATTAAAGTAAGTTCATGTTTTTTGAATTGTGGGATTTTGAGTGTTGTTTATAAATAAGTAAAAAGAGATTTTTTTTCTTGTAGTTTGTAGCCATGAAATCCCCAATCCAACTGTTTGAAGAGAGTTTCTTATTGGAATTAAAAAGAGGAAGAAAAAAACCCACACTTAATTCATAAGAGTACTTGGCATTCTCATTCTTCATGAGTTGTGTAGAGTTGCTGTGAACTAGTGAACTTCTTCCAAGATTCAACAAACATCACACATGGATAGTGAGCGAGACACAGGATAGACCTGTTTAGAATCATAGAATCACCAAGGATGGAAAAGACCTCCAAGGTCATCCTGTCCAACCACCCACCCGTCACCAGTATTTCCCAGACTAAACCATGTCCCTCAGTACAGCATCTAAATGTTTTTTTGAACACAGTAGTATAGGACTACCGTCTTTCATTATGCTGTATTTTTCTTTCCTCCATGTTTCTAACTATTACTGTTAATGTTTATGGCAAATTTGAATAAATGCAAGACATCTGAGCATCTCTTTAATTAGACATGGTTTCTTTATATATCTGATCTCTATTATGCAGCAGTGTTTTTTTCCAGCAGTAACTGATAAAGGACTTTGTAGATAATACTGATTGGGCAGAATTAAAATTACTGGGCAAGGACAATATAGATTTATTTTTAATCTGGGGGAAGGAATTTGCAGTGAGCTGCTTTAGAATAAAGTTATTCTTTCCTAAATGTAAAAGCTCATTAGGATATTGGTCTAAATTTTAACTCCTATTTTTAAGTAAGTCTCCAATTATTAGACATTCATTTATGTAATAACTCATAACTTGTTATAGAATAGTGTTTATTTTTACGATAACAAGTGATTTATTTTCTTTTATCTTTTTCAGGAATTGATAGATGATTTCATCTTTCCGGCATCCAATGTTTATTTACAATACATGAGAAATGGAGAACTGCCTGCTGAGCAGGCCATACCAGTCTGTAGTTCACCAGCTACTATTAATGCTGGCTTTGAGCTACTAGTTGCACTAGCAGTTGGATGTGTCCGAAATCTCAAACAGATAGTAGACACCTTGACTGAGATGTATTACATAGGTACAGCAATCACTAGTATGTAATTTTTTTTAACTATTTCCTATTTTTTAATATATATATTATGTATAGGTTTTGTTTGTATTATCAACTGAGCTAATTTTTTTTTTTTTTTTACACCGTGGTTTAATGTGGAATGTGCTTTATTGTAAAATTGGGCCTTTGGACCTTAGAAAAGTTAATATAGCCTTCATTTGTTCTTCATGCAATTAGTAAACTGACTTCATTACATGATTGCATCCAAGTTCCATTCACTCACAGACAGAATCTCCATACTCTAATCTGTGTCTACTCCACTTTGCCCCTACTAGATCCCAACAACCTTATTCTGTCCCTTTTTTTTTTGTTTGTTTGTCTCATTGTTTCAGGCTTTGCCTAAGCAGTCCCAGCACCTCATCAAATTTCTTTTGCTTACTTTTAGTGCCTGTCTCCTGGTTGCTCACTTGATCTGTTATTCTTATCCACACAGCTCCACCTGTTTTTAGCACCATACTAGTGCTCTGCTTGTGTCACAGCCTTTTCTCTGTAGTTTTTCTTTCCATTTCGGCCTTGTCTCTGCACTGCTCTGCACTTAAAGAACTTCATTCTCATTGAAGAAAGATAATAGCAATTGCAGTATGTACGAAAAAATACAGACAACTTAGTGTTTCAGAAGCTTATAGTAAATGAAATCTAAGCTCACTTTCACAGGGATGGCAAAAATCTTTTAGATAACAGATTTTTTTTTCATCAACCGAAAAAAAAATTAAAAGATTTTCTTTAAAATGAACAAACTAGATCATATTTTGTGCATCTCTGTATCCCTGTATGGGATAGCTAAACTTTTCAACTGTAATATTAACATGGGAACAAATAGGCTGGTATTGGAAACTTCATTGCTTAAATGTGTAGATTTGAGCAAAACTATAAGCAACTAGAAATAGTGTTCCATAGTGAGAATAGCAGTGCTGCTTGCCTTGTTTGTTATATCAGTCATATAGTCACAAAGTCATTTGAGTAGTTATGTATGAGATTTTTCAGTCTTTTGCTGTTCAGTTCCATCTCAAATGAACAAATGAAATGAGCAGATTTGTGGTTTTAACCCTTGCCTCATCCTTTTGTCTTCACCTTTTTCTGTGTGAAATTCCTTGTGTGCTCTCAACTGAAAGGATTTTATGGCGTTACCTTCTATTTAAATATTTGATAAGGATGCTAGATCACTGTAGAACACTACACAAAGTAGTACGCGTGTATGAACTGTACATACGCTAAGGAAAGTTTGTGTACTTCGTTGTCATTTGTGTATGTTAAAAACCACAGCACAACTGTGCTGTGTAGGAAATCTGTGATTGTAAACGTACTCTGAAGAGATGTTAGAAGTGTAAAGGAGAAGGCTGAGGAAAAATCTTTCACAAGGTATATGGGTAGCACTATTAAAAAATGCTTTCCTGGCAAAGGAAAGTGAGGTGTAAGATAAGTATTGTAATGTTAAGAATACTACAAATTTATGAAAGTCTTATTAGTTGGTTATATGTTCTAGTTTTGTTACTTACTACTGACAGATCTGGAATGCTTAAACTAGAAAATTTGCTAGTACTGATGGGAAGAGTTATGTTTTGTCCATAAATAAGCTATTTTTTTAAATATAGCTACTGTTTTAATTACAAAATGGAAGAATGTGGTGTAATCTTAAGGTTATAGGTAGTGTTATGATTTATAAAAATGTGTTGATTTTAACAATTGATGTTCTGGTGAAGTGCTTTTGTTAACTGCAGCATGATACAGACTAATACAAATTTTATGCAACTGTCCTTTATGCTACAACTGAAAATCTAATACTTTATAGCGAAGTAATTTTTCTAATTGCATTCTGCTATTTTTTTTTCCTAGCTTGTGAAGCGCTTACAGAATGGGAATATCTACCACCTGTTGGACCTCGACCACCAAAGGGATTTGTAGGATTAAAAAATGCTGGTGCCACTTGTTACATGAATTCTGTTATTCAGCAGCTGTACATGATTCCAGCCATCAGGAATGGGATTCTTGCAATTGAAGGCACAGGCAGTGATGTAGATGATGATATGTCTGGGGATGAAAAGCAGGACAATGAGGTAAATTTAATTAGGTAGAGCTTCTTTATCATCATCATCAACATTCTTTTTGATCCAGAGGTTATATTAAATTTAAGTGACCAGTCATTTTGCTTTCCACTGTTAACGGGGGGGGCAATCGTATAATATTCTTATGTGAGTAGGCTCCTTGACAGAGGAACAGCTGAAAAGATACAAGTAGCAGAGTTTGCAGAATTCTTCCTCATGTATATAGGCCTGAATGTACCACGCGTTGCTTCTGTCACCAGAACTCAATCAGTGCATGCAAAGACAGTGTTTATTTCTTTTGATTGTTAAAATCTAGGAATAGATCTGTAAGGGATACAACCAATTATTAGGTAACTAAATACCAAATCTAGTTGCACAAATTCTCTTTGCTTTTCAGAGCAATGTTGACCCACGAGATGACGTGTTTAGCTACCCACATCAGTATGAAGACAAACCAGCATTGAGTAAAACAGAAGACAGAAAAGAGTACAATA
Source organism: Chrysolophus pictus (assembly GCA_037305975.1). Lineage (NCBI taxonomy): Eukaryota > Metazoa > Chordata > Aves > Galliformes > Phasianidae > Chrysolophus > Chrysolophus pictus. The sequence continues at coordinate 84,058,039 of CM074576.1, forward strand.
TTGGAGTCCTGAGACATCTCCAAGTAATTTTTGGTCATTTAGCAGCTTCCAGGCTACAATACTATGTACCAAGAGGGTTTTGGAAACAATTTAGGTAAATAGAAAATTTATTACTTGATATCTATTTGAAACACTGAAATGCAACAAAACAAATCGTAGTAGAAAAAATTATATTAAGAGCTGTAAATTAGCAAAACCTGTGTAGATTTCTATTTGTTATCCTACCTTTTCATCCTTCTGTGAAATTCTGTTAATAAGTCAGAATTCACAAAAAGATGGTGATTTGGAATTCCAACAGTTTTTGAGCTTGGTATTTAATGTCTGAACAAAGTCTGAAGTTACACACAAAAGGCACTTACTTTTCTACTTATTGAGAAGTAACTGTCAAGAACAGAGTGGTAGTTGATATATTACATCACAAACCAGTAGTTTTACCTGTAAGTTTTTACCAGTAAGAAGGGATTAATAACTTCAATAAATCTTTATTAAGGAATTATTGAGGAACAGGACAAAATGCATTTGACAAGTATGTGCTTTTGTTTTCAGACTCTGGGGTGAACCTGTAAATCTGCGTGAACAACATGATGCTTTAGAATTCTTTAATTCCTTGGTGGATAGTTTAGATGAAGCTTTGAAAGCTTTGGGCCATCCAGCAATGTTAAGTAAAGTTTTAGGAGGATCCTTTGCTGATCAGAAGATTTGTCAAGGATGCCCTCATAGGTAAGTGTTTGAGTCTACTTATAGAATAAATAACCTTTGTTTTATGGGAAAGATACAATTAAGATGCTCTAAAGCAGACAACCTTATAAAGGCGAGTGGAGAATCAAGACTGGTATGTCAGTTTGTTTTTTCTTTTTTTGAAGCTCATAAAATTGGTACCTTGTTTTTCTACAGCGTTCATATAATTGTCTTGAAGTGTCTTTAAATATTTAAATATTTAAATTTTAGTTAAATTTTGTGCTGCAAGCAGTTGATCTTCTTACAGTTAACATCTTTCTGATTATAGAATCATAGAATGGCTCGTGTTGGAAGGGACTTTAAAGCCCACCCAGCCCAAACCCCCTGCTGTGAGCAGGGTTGCCAGCCACCAGCTCAGGCTGTCCAAGGCTTCATCCAGCCTGGCCTTGAGAGTCTCCAGGGATGGGTGTTCATTTTTGAGTCATAGGACAGCTCTCTACACATTACTATTGAAAATACTCTGTGGAAAGTGACTGTTCAGCCTTACCCTTCAATCAGTAAATAAAAGCCAGAGAAGACTGATAAAACCCCATTTTGTTGTGATGATCTTTCAACTTCAGTTGAGTTTACATGTGGATTAAAAGAACTTCTCTAGTTTCATGGGTTAAAATGTGTGACCATAAAAACTATTGGAGTATAGCAAATTAACAGACTTTGTAAGATACCAGATAATATTACTGTTTTAAGCATTTCTAAATACTAATGTATTCACTGTTATAAAAGCTTTTGTATGTTTCAATGTGTATCAGAGAATCAGGCCCTGTAGGATAATGCTGGAATAGATGCAACCTTTTTAATTTTTCATTACTTCCTTATCAGTTGAAAAATGTATCGAAGATGTCTTAACCAGTTGTCTCTCAGCCATTTCTGGTTCATTTCTAGGAGTTCCTTGGAAGGTTTTATTACAACACAGCAAAAATCTACACAGATAAGCAAAGAAATTTTTATGAAGACGACTATTTAGTTCTATTCAGTTAGAAAAATCAAAAGGCTTTTCTAAAATGTTTTGAACTGTTGTGTGCATGAAACAATTTTTGTACAGTATTGGTCTAATTGCTGATGGTAAACCTCTTTAACAGACACCTGTACAGATACTGTAATGTAGCTGTAGGCAGACTGCAATTTAAGAAAAGAACTCATCAATGTAAGCTGAACATGTTTTACCTTTCCCTTACATGTATCTGTTCATTTTTATTTGTTTATAGGTACGAATGTGAGGAATCCTTCACAACTCTGAATGTAGATATAAGAAATCACCAAAACCTTCTTGATTCTTTGGAACAGTATGTTAAGGGAGATCTATTGGAAGGTGCAAATGCATATCATTGTGAAAAATGCAACAAAAAGGTAATGATTCGTTATATATAAAATTTGTGTACCACTGTACTGATGCAGCTATATCAAGTTCAGTCTTAGAATTTGTTTAGGAAAAAGTTATAATTACTGAATTTGGCTGTTGGTAAGAGTGCTATGAATAGGGGCTTCAAAACTCGTGACTGCTCATGTCCTTTTTTTTTTTTTCTTAGGTTGACACAGTGAAACGCTTGTTGATTAAGAAGTTGCCTCCAGTTCTTGCCATCCAGTTGAAGCGATTTGATTATGACTGGGAACGGGAATGTGCAATCAAGTTCAATGACTATTTTGAATTTCCAAGAGAGCTGGACATGGAACCTTACACAGTAGCAGGTGTAGCTAAATTGGAAGGAGATGATGTAAATCCTGAAAATCAAATAATACAAAATGAACAGTCAGAAAATGAACATTCTGGGAGCACAAAATACAGGCTTGTTGGTGTCCTTGTACATAGTGGCCAGGCCAGTGGTGGACATTATTACTCTTATATTATCCAGAGAAATGGTGGAGATGGTGAGAAAAATCGATGGTATAAATTTGATGATGGAGATGTGACAGAGTGTAAAATGGATGATGATGAAGAAATGAAAAATCAGTGTTTTGGTGGAGAGTACATGGGAGAAGTATTTGATCATATGATGAAACGTATGTCCTACAGACGCCAGAAGAGATGGTGGAATGCTTATATTCTTTTTTATGAACGTATGGACACAATAGACAAAGACAGTGAACTAACAAAATACATTTCGGAACTTGCTATCACCACTAAACCACATCAAATTAAAATGCCATCAGCCATCGAACGAAGCGTACGGAAACAGAACGTGCAGTTCATGCATAATCGTATGCAGTACAGCCTGGAGTACTTCCAGTTTATAAAGAAGTTGCTTACTTGTAACAGTGTCTACTTAAATCCTCCTCCAGGTTAGTATGATGAGAATTTGATAATTATGGATTAATTTCCTGTGAGAATAATTTTGATTGCGTTGTCAAGAATCTGTTTAGCCAAGGAGAACTTTGCACATTCTGCTTTGGCTGTTTCTGGACTTCTGCAGTTAGACATCTGTTGTTGAGTTGGTCATCAGTGATAATGTGCCAGAGTATGTAGTAAATACTGCTTAGTTTATGTACTAAGTTATGTTAAAATACTTAAGTCTACGGGACTTTCTGCTGAAGATAGTTTTGACAAGTGAAATGCTGAATGATTGGTAAGCACCTGTAACCTGTAATGGTAGGTTTAACAAATGCTGATCTTAAAGCTTACATTTTCAAATAGAAATTTTGATGTTTCCTTTTAAAATTTGAACATGATGTCAGACAAAATACCAATTCTGAATCAGTTGAAGTATTAAAACTAAATTACCTTTACTTTGTTTACATGTGAGTATTCTGTTTTTTCTTTAGGACAAGATCATCTGTTGCCAGAAGCAGAAGAAATAACTATGATTAGCATTCAACTTGCTGCTAGATTTCTCTTCACCACAGGATTTCATACAAAGAAAATAGTCCGTGGCCCAGCTAGTGATTGGTATCTTGTCTTTTCACAACAACTACAGTTCTGGAAGTTCAATGTCTTTTGAAAGATCATAGTTTGTGTGCATATGACAATGAAGTGTCAGTGGTCCATCCTGTTTTCTGCCCCTCCCCCAAATATGTGGGGAAAAAAGAGAAAATGCTGGGAGGGAATTGAGCCTTAAAATAAGCTACTGAGCTGAACTGCTTTAAAATTCATTTTTAAACACAGTTTAAATCTGCCCTTTTGTCTGCTTCTGTCATTAGATTCTATATTTTTAGAGTAAAATTAATAATTTATATATTCTAATATGAATTCAGAATTTTGTTTGTGGTTCACTTAATTTTAAACAGAACTGTTTTCAATCCAGTTATGAAGCTTTTATTTGCTTTCTGTTTCTAAAACTGTTACTTTCAGATTCTAAAACTATAGATTCCATTAACAGAGCGCTTATATACATTGCTGTGAGGCCTGTAATTCAAATCTGTGTGTAGTATAACTAACCAGACAGTTTTACCACAGCATTTTAGTTGTCTTTAAACTGTTAGTTTGTTATGGGGAGAGGAATGTGGGTACTGTTAGAACTAGGAAGAAAATCTCATATTTGTGAGTAGTTTACCAACAGCTATAAAGTAGTTCTTCAATATGTGGCAAACATGTGTCTCACTTTTTTCTCTAACAGCAACTTTCAAAACTAAGGTATACCTGTTATTTTAAGAGATCAAGAGGCATTGAAATATTGCTGCTGAGAGGATAAGCAGTCACAAGTCCTCTCCAAAACAGGCACTTTACTGGTTTTTTTAATTATCTCTAAATGAGAATGTGAATTCCTAACATGTTATGTATTTAGTTTGTAGTCTTATACATAGCTTATGTATGTTTTGCTGCTCAGCCTCTCCCCCAGTCTGAATACAGAGGAAATGAGAGCTACCTATTTAGGACTGCATTTAGTAGTAGATGGGAGATCAGGGAATGTAATTCTTTTGTTGTGGTTTTACTTCTACTATCCATAACAACAGCTTAATACTGGAGGGCTTTTTAATTCAAAGTATTTTGGTTTTTCAGAATCATCTGTGTTTGTAACTCGTACATCTGACTGTAAACACTTTGAGAGCAAAAATACGTGGGGATCATCTTTATTGTATATTTTCAAGTTCTATTAAAAAAAATACGGCTGACAATTAATTAGTGTCTCTAAGCTGTATCATCTTCTGTTTCAGGTATGATGCATTATGCATTCTTCTCCGTCACAGCAAGAATGTACGCTTTTGGTTTGCACACAATGTCCTTTTTAATGTTTCAAACCGCTTCTCTGAGTACCTTTTGGAATGCCCTAGTGCTGAAGTGAGGGGTGCATTTGCAAAACTTATCGTATTTATTGCACATTTTTCGTTGCAAGATGGACCATGTCCTTCACCTTTTGCCTCTCCTGGACCTTCCAGTCAGGTATTTAATATGAAAATATTTGGAAATGTATTCTTATCTTCATTAATAGCATTTAATATAAAGTTAATTCAGGACTAGGTGTTTACAAAAATACTGTAAACCCTGTACAAAAGCCTGTTTTGCACTACTTGTCGTTACTTTACCAATTTTGTGAGAGTTGCTGTCAGAGGGGTTCAGTTTCACATCATTTTTATATCTCTGTCAAGACTAAATAGTGACAACTTTGAATTTACTTAGAAGTATGACACTACAAAATAAAAGTAAGTAGGTAATTAGATAGTGTGAAAGGAAGTGAACCTTTGTTTTCCATTTAGAATTTTAAAAAAGACGTGGAAGTTTTTCAGAGTATTCAAACCTGGCTGCCATGGGAGAAAAAATTCAGTTAAAAACTTGTGTGTGCATAATTTTTCAGGCATGTATGATATTTAGTGTAGCAACTATTATTCTCTGTATAATACTAAGATACTAGCAGGTTCACATTTTCTGTCATCATAGAAAGTATAAACTAAATAACTAACAGGTTCAACTATTAACAGTACAACTTTCTTTTATAGGCTTATGATAACTTAAGTTTAAGTGATCACTTACTGAGAGCGGTACTAAATCTTCTTCGAAGGGAAGTATCTGAACATGGGCGGCATTTGCAGCAGTATTTCAATCTGTTTGTGATGTATGCCAACCTAGGTAAGCCAGTTATATGCACTATACTGATGCAATGTAATGTGTTTTTATTAATGTTTTAGTTTTCCAAGTAATTGCATGAGGATCCAGTTTTTCAGTTTCAGGCAGATTGTTAAGATTAAGTAAGTCACGTGAATGCTTTCTAGAGAATCTTTGCTCCTCCAGTTTGGGTTTTGAGGCTTATCCTTCTGAAGATTGCAGGAAGACAACATAAGAAGCTTATATCTATGAAGCTGTCCTTCTGAGTTCTTGTGGGGATGAAAATACGGGAAGATAAATTATTCTTCATGCAGACCTCTTTTGCAGGGAGGTCAGGAAGTATGTGGGAGTCTTAAGATTTTTGGTCTGAAGAAGTTCAGAAAGGTGGAAGTTCAGAAAACAAAGAGATGGTTTTTCCTTAAAGTAGAGTAATTTAGCTGGTCATGTTTTGTCTGTGTGTTCCAGTTGTACCCTTTCAGTGTTAATTTCTGTTTATTCAAGTAGGAACATCACAGCTACAAACACAAAACATTAGCTCTACAACACTCTTTCCCTTTAAAACCTCTTTGAGAGGCTGAGGAAATAGCTCTATGTCTGTTCTTAAGGCATCATTGCTTGCCAGAATGCTTTCACCAAAGCATCATATGAGGTAAAAGAATGCAAAAATCAGGAAATTCCACTCTAAGTTTATCAAATATTGTCATTCATCCAAGATAAACATTGGCAAGAAAAGAGAGTGTTTTTGCAATATAGGAAGGCTTAAGTGAAATTCTCCCAAGCTTGGAAAAGTGATTCTTTTCCTAAACACTAGTGTCCTAAATTTACTGATGAAAGATTAAATTAGGAATTGAGTGTGATCTCCCATTAAGCTTAGCTTAGAATGCAAGGCTGGTAGGACTTCTCTGTATTTGCAGGTGTTGTATTTAAGATTCATCCATCACACACATGCTGTAATACAACTGACATGAGGTGATTATCAGTTTTGGAGCAGTAGATGTGAAATACTGGCTATGGCCTCTGCAGCATCAACCATTTTTGCTATGGGTCTTAATTATATCCAGCACTACAGAAATAGTAATAGATATAATTTTAAAAGTATGAACACAAACAAACAAGAAAAAAACACTTAAATTCTGGATTGTGTTTGTTCTTGGCCCAGAAGAAAGTTATTAGCATGTATGCTAATAACTTGATAAAATAATATCTGAAGTAATAATTATAACCAAAGGTAATTCTTGCTGTTAAACTGAATCAGCCCCATTCACGTTAATGTGAACATCTGTATCGTGCTTTCATATAGCATTACCCTCACACTGAAAATCAATGGTAAACTGTTTCTCAAGTGAGTTAAAACGTTGTGCTTCATACTTTTACTCTCAGGAAGAGCAATTAAGAGGAGTCAAATGCAAATTGAATGAATAAAAAATTGCTTCGTCACTCCCAGATTGATGAGGGTAGTCACAGTTTCTGACTGAGTAAATTTCTCACCAAACTGTTTTTACTTTTCCCAGTTACTTGGATTTTCTGTCAGGGTCCATTTCTCATGTGGTAGCCTATGCAACAAAGTGTCTTTCTGTGCAGCATTTTCTACAAAAGATACAGTACTATTCCATAGCAGTAGTCTGTTGGACTCTTCCTTGTGTTCAAATATAAAATTTTCTCGTCCTTTGTGAAGCAGTATGAAGTCAGAAGATTGTTCCCTTGGGAATTCTACAACGTTTTACAATGTATATTGAGCAGCTCAACCGTTGCTGGTTATCACCTCATACAGGCTGCAAGTCTGAGTTTTTGTTGGATTCCTTTGTGCCTAAAATGTTCAACAAGTGTATCAGTCCAAACTCAATTATTTTAATGTTCCCATGTAGAAATGACACACAGAATTTTGAAAGTTCTTTAAAACTGTCTATCTTCACAAAAGGAATTACATTTTATATCTGCAGTGTAACTCTAGGTAATCACTTCAGTTTCACCTGTACTGTATGTTATTTTGATAAATCTTTCTGTTAGGCAGATATTCCACCATGACTGGACTTAATGCCATTATGGAAAAGAGATGGGATTCTTCTGCTTTGACTTATTTTTTTCTGAAATTTTTTATGTCGTACAGTGCATTTGAAACCCCACAAAGATAAACATGGAAATATTAAGCAATTTGAGTCAGCCAGTTGTGCTTGTACATACTGTGTACAAGCTGATGACATCTGTATGGATGTAGAGTGTGTACTCACCAAAAGCTACAGTACATCCTTCCTCTCTTCCACTCTTAAGTACTGTGAATAATATTGCCTGTTTTGAGAGATTAAATAATTCAAAAAAGAGAGGCCTGTTCTATGAAGAGTGTAACTACGAAGCTAACATAACTAAAAAAGTACTGTAAGAGAGCTCTAATAAGGTGCTCTCTGAATTCCTTCCTCTTATTACAGGGATGATAGGTAAGATTCAGTTGTTTTAAAATAAGAAAAAATTTTGCAAATATGTGAGAAATCATGACTTACAGCCAAGCTGAGAAACAGTATACAAGATCAGAAGGGGCATATACCAGGTGTAATGGTAGGTATTTGCAAGGCACCTTTGCAGTGAAACCAACTGATGTTTGAGTTAGTTGGGTTATTGATTGGTGTTGCAGATTTTTTCATTTTTGTTTTGTCTTAAACTGATTTTTGTCATGCTTTTTTGCACTTACTGTGTAGTATGATGCAGTTGGAAATGTCTTAAATTTGTAACTGATGCATCTATGGCATAATGGAACAATCACAAAATATACTGTGGGAGTCTTCATCTACTCCTGAGCCACATAATGATCACCTCTAGGGAAAAAAAATAAAAAGAAACATTATTTTTTGTCCCAAAATAAGCACAAATGCTAGTTACTCAAGTGCTAATGAGTACTGTTAAGAAATTGTTGTCATTTACAACTCTTGTTCAGCTGAAAAAAATCACACTGAAGATAATTTTCGTGATTTTACTGATTTTCTTTTCCAGAATACCTAATAACTACAATAAAACCCAGTAATTGAGAAGTTACCAATTGCGTAGTATTTTTTTCTGAAAAATATATTGTCAGTGCTAGAAATAAGAAACAAATTTTCACTCTGTAGGTGTAGCAGAGAAGACACAACTTCTGAAACTAAATGTTCCTGCAACCTTCATGCTTGTGGCTCTGGATGAAGGTCCGGGCCCTCCAATTAAGTACCAGTATGCTGAACTGGGGAAGCTGTACACTGTTGTGTCACAACTGATCCGATGTTGCAACGTGTCATCACGGATGCAGTCTTCTATCAATGGTATAGTAAATTTTACATTTTCCTTAGATTAATTGGATATATCAGTAAATGTATTTTGTGCATCTTTTGTTACTATGTATAAAATGAATTAGTTGAAAAAATGCCTGCCTTCTGTGTTTAGCAGCTCCTTTCATTTGAAGACAGAAATCTTTTTTTTTTTTTTGTACACAAAACTGATTTGATGCTGACATACTTAAAAACATGTAAAACAAAAATCAGTTCTAGAGTTTATACTTTGTGGCTTATTAAATAAAGATAGAAGAAAACAGATAGTGAAGTAGTTACCTGTTGATGCAAAATATTTCAGATTTTACAATAGTTTAAACTGATCGCAAAGACTTGCATAAAGATCTTTTGGTTCTGAGTAGGAAATGAAATAATAAATGACTTTCATGTTACCAGGGCAGAGTAATCTGTGCACGGAAGAAACCGTACTAGGCTCTGAAGTAGCTGAGTGGTTATTGGAGAAGAGAGGTCATTTTGGATAGCTCTTGAAAGTTCATTTGGTGCTCATTTGCAGTCTGAAAGACAAATAGAATCCAGCACTTTGATTTACAAATGAGTCAGCTAGAAATTATCATAGAATAAATCATTAATATCCTCACTGATTGAAGACACTGTGCAGTTACTTTTGAGAAATGGTGACAGAATACTGGGCTAGGTGAATTTTATAGCTTGTCTTATAACCTGTATATGTATGTGTTCTATATTAAGTATATTTTAAAAAACCTAATTAGGAATCTCTAGAGAAGCTATTCAATGATAAACTCATTACAGCTCAATGTGTCAGGCAGTAAAGTCAATAGGCTAGAATGTGCCATAGTAAGAATTAATGAAGTGAACATTTTACTGTGCTATAATAAGCTGCAGAACCATTTGGCAACTTCGATTTGGTTTTATTTCCAGTACATTATTTGATGATAACAGCAGGAAGATATTCTGCTTTTGAAAATGAATCATATATTCACTGTATTCATAATATACTAAAAATGTGTTTTGTGTGAACGTTATTATGACTATTAATTATGATTACTATTTGCAGAGTTAATATATTTTTTTATTTAGCATAATAAGCTAGGAAAGTTCTCCTTCAGACTTCTAATCATTTTCAATAACTAAAAATGTAACACTGCTACATCAAGAAACATCAGGAACAAATCAACAGTCTTTCCTTGTACAAAATTAACACTACTGAAGAAGCTGTGTTAATTCTGATTTTTTCAAGAACATTATTCTATCTATATTCTAGAGATTCAGACTGGAGTTTTCTACCAGCTGTTCCTATAGTAGATTTAACGTGTCCTTAGATTTGATGGATTTGGAGTGTATTATACGAGCCTGGAAGCAGATTCTGGAGTAAGAGGTTTTCACTGAGAAAACTTCCAGCAATTCCTCTTCTTGCATATGAATTTGTCTTCAGCTATTCTGCTTTGGTTGTCACAATATAACTTTATCAGAGAGTAGCAGCTTTATCTTAGTCAGCAAGAGTCCAGCTTTGCAATTAGAAAGTTATTTCATACCATTGCATGTTTCAAAGCAAATTGACTGTTGTGTGTTTTGTTTTTTTTTTCCCTTTCTGTTGTTTATTGATTAGTTACAGCGACTTAGATTTTGTTGTTTACACACAAAGGATTCTGGTACCTTTTCATCTAGAATAACTGCTTGTTGCAGGTAATCCTCCGCTTACCAATCCCTACGGTGATCCTAATTTGTCTCAACCAATAATGGCACTTCAGCAGAACGTAGCAGACATTTTGTTTGTGAGAACCAGTTATGTGAAGAAAATCATTGAAGACTGCAGCAATTCTGAAGAGACCATCAAATTGCTTCGTTTCTGCTGTTGGGAGAATCCTCAGTTCTCTTCCACTGTACTAAGTGAACTTCTCTGGCAGGTAAAAACAAATGTTAGAATAAGGATGAGCATACGAGTGTGTATGATGCAAGTGACTGTATTTATATATGGGACTGTTATCTAATTGAATACTGAACAGATGCTTGGTAAATAAATGTTCCTTAAGGTAGTATCTTTTATCAGTGTTCTTACTCTTGTGTGTATACATCATAGTGTAGTATTATGAGAAGTCCTTTTATAAATTTAGGAAAGCAATAAACATTTTTGAGTTAGGAGCACAAGGTCAAGGCTCAGGGCTCTGTGTTTGCCCCTTGGGGGTCTATATTAGGACTGATAGTACTTAATATTGCAATTGGAGACATGGACAGAGTTGGATTGAGTGCACGCTCAGCAGATGTGGATGACAGCAAGCTGAATGGTGAATGTGAATACTCCATAGAGAATGGATGCCATCCAGAAGAACCTAGACAGATTTGAGAAATGCACCCACAGGAACATAATATGGTTTAATAAGGCCAAGTGCAATATGCCGCACTTGGGTCAGGGCAATCTCAGATACAAGTAGACCAGAGAATGAATGGACTGAGAGCAGCCCTGTGGGAGGGCTTGGGTGTACTGGTGTATGAGAAGCTCAACGTGAGCCAGCAGTTTGTGTTTGCAGCCCAGGTGATGAAAGATATCCTAGGTTCAGTCAGAAGAGAGGTGGCCAGCAGAGTGAATGGTATGGACCCATTGGATTGGGTCCAAAGGGGGACCACAGAGATAATCGGTGTTGGATCACCTCTCTTGTGAAGGGGGGCTAAGACAGTTGGAGTTATTCTGCCTAGAGAAGAGAAGGCTCTGGGAAGACCTTAGAGCAGCCTTCCAGTATCTAAAGGGGGCCTACAAGAACAGTGGGGAGGAATTGCTTGTCTATGAGTGCAGTGATAGACATGATCTATTGGTTTTAAGCTAAAAGAGGGTGGGTTTAGAGTAGATGTTAAGAGGAAACTGTGAGGATGGTGAGGCAGTAGAACAAGTTGTCCAGAGTAGGTGTGAATGACTTACCTGGGAATTGTTCAGCCACTCTGTGGGTGGATCTTCAGACAATCTGATCTGTCCATGACAGGGAGGTTGGAACTGAATTGGCTTTAAGGTGCCTCCTAACCCAAGCCATTCTATGAAAGTAGAGAAGGTTGATCTTTAAGTGCAGTTTGTTCATTTTCCGTTTGTAATCCATATAACAGCTTGTTTCATTAGCATCGAACTTTGGGATATTTTATAAAATCTTTTCCCTTTTATTTATTTTGACTCTGCATGTAAGGTGTTCCTTTTACAAGTCTGCAAGACGTACTTGGTTTCAGGCTCAGGAAATAATCATTGTTTGGAACTGCTTTGTTTTTCCTTTGTAATTTCAGTAAGGTTAATCACACTCTTCCACTCCGAATAAAGTTTGTTTCAACTTTAGCTAGGTAAAAGCTAGCTTTTTCTATGTAAACATGAAGTTTTTCTGCATCCTTCTGTTTGGCACTTGAAAAAAAAAAAAATGAAAGTCAATTTACTGATGTTTCACTTAGCCATGTATTTTCCAATTTAGTATAACCTTGAACATACTGACTAGAAGTAACAATATCAGTGGAAAATACTATTTTGTAATTTTACTTTTCTAAAGGTACTTTTTGAAGATAACTTCTCTGCATATCATGCTTGGCACTTCAGTTGTGTTAGAAACTCATGATGAAACACTACTTCTTTACAAAACCTACCATGAATTTAGAAAAAAAACTGATGTTACCAGCATTTAAAGTAATAATAGTATGCTCTGCATCTTGAAATATCCCTTACTTTACCATAAAATTCACTTCCAATGAATTGTATTCTTGTATTGTTCTATGTAATCTACATACTTGAAGAATGCTTTCTTGTTTTCTCTGCATTTTTACTTTTTAAGGTTGCATATTCATACACATATGAACTTCGACCTTACTTGGATCTGCTTCTGCAAATCCTATTAATTGAGGATTCTTGGCAAACTCACAGGTTTGTAGTTACCTATCTTTTTATCATTTGTTACCACTGTGTTTGGTATGGCCTGTTCTTCCCATGATTCTGCTGCTAATCCTTTCAAGAGGCTAGTTTTGGAACAAAATACAGGGAATAAAAAGCATTTTTTCCCTTTTATTACAAATTTCAAGACAACTTGAATCTATATTTTTTTAACCTGTCTTCTTTACTATTAAGAAATTTGCTACTCAGTCCTATAAATTCAAGGTTTTTCATATAGAGGAGAATTTTACTAATGTGCCAGTTAGGCTAAACATACTCATGTTTATTATGTTTGCTTAGACTGATTCCTGCAAGCATCTAATTTTAAAAGGATTCAGTGATATCCTGGCCTCGCTAATACACATAGCAATCATAGGAATGATACTGAGGCATGGATGAAGTGTGAACCTGGGAGAAAAGCAGATTTCATAGCTGTGAATATTTTGTGTGATATCATTCCAATAGAATTTTATCTTTTAAAATAATAAATATTCACCCAGATTAAAACCAAATTTTCATGTCAAGGGAATGAGGCTTATGAAAGGTGAGATTAGGAAAATGTAATTATTACAAATACTGACTGTCTGAGAGAATACATAGAGGTTAATTCCTCAGAAGTTTTACACAGCAATAGTGAGGTAGCACAAAATAAATGTAATCAGTGTTCTACTCAAAATATTCAAAATTTCACTGTTTGATAATTGGTGAATATTGGCAATACTGGATTTACTAAATAATTTGCAACCATGTCCCATGCGTATTTTAAATATTTTGAGTAAGAGCATACTTGATTTTAAAATTGTCTGCCACAATGAAATTGTTGGAGTGAACTCATAAATACGTCCCTGTAGATGTAGACTACTCTCAGGATTTCAACAGTTGCCTAGCCTTTACTCTAGAAGATATTCAGAGAGAAGGTGGTAATCTGGCTTACTACACTCCAAAACCCGAAAGCTAGGGTGGAGGGGTTTCTTCATTTTCTTTCTTGAAATTACTCCTAAGGTAAGGGATGAGAGTACCTATCGTATGTGGGCTTCTCATGTTTGCATATGTATGTAATGCAAATATAAAGCGGTTTGTTTAGATGTACTTCCTTCTAAGCAGATGTCCTGTCCGAAGTCCACAGAATGCTGGAGGATGGGCATATTTTAGAAAGTGTGAAGTAAAAGAAAACATACTATGGTGAAAATGTAGGTGACAAGCAAGCTTGTTTAGAATAGTAATATGTTTGAAATAATGAAGATATGAAGGAGGTTAAATGTGGTGTGGCTTCCACTATACTTGAAGATATACATCATTTTGTATTGAAGACTGTAGCTCAAGAATAACAGCATTCGTTGGATTCATGCTAGGCTTCGCAGAGGAATATAAAATGTCCAACTGCAGTCATCTTCTGATTTATTGCTGTCATTAAAAAAAAAAAAAATAGTGTAACTGTCCATAGTAAATAGTAATCTCATATAACTTCCAGAAAATTAGAATCATATGTTCTTTAACAGTGTGCATTCTTCAGTGCTTCTTGTATTCTCTTATTGGGATGGCTGCTGCCATTCTTCGGCATCGTGATTTGACAAGTCAGTGCCCCAGTTTGGGGATAATAGTATTACTGTGTGCCATTACATTAAATCAACCAAAGCTCATTTTACTTTCTTGATGAATCATAGAACTGAATAGAGAAGAATCATCTAGGTTGGAAAAGATCTTCAAGATCACTTGTCACCTCAGAAAAGAAGCCCACACTCCCCTTGCTGTGGTCTGATTGAAGAGCAATGAAGTCTCCCCTCAGCTTCCTCCTGCAAACCCAGTTCCCTCAGCTTCTCTACATAAGACTTTTCTAGTCCCATCATTGGCTTTGTTGCACATCACTACACATGCTAGAGCAATGCAATGCACTTCATGGAGTGAGGCCTAGGTTGTCAGCTGCCTGGAGACTATTTGCTGGTAGTTGTCAGAAATGAACAGGAAAGAGGACAAACAAAATAGTTTGTCCTACGGTGAATGTAGCTCTTAGAGATTTTGACAGCCTAGGTTCTGTGTTCTCTTCCAGTGTTTTTTTCAAAACCAAAAGTAAATGAATTGGGAAATAGTGCAAGAACTGAGTGTGTCAGTTAATTCCTTTATCTGCTCCCTAAAGAGTAGAAGGCAGAGAATGTATATTTGGTTTCAATGATTGTCTAAGTCCCTTATGCACTTGCATGTACCATTCACTTCTCTTCAGAGGAACTGCATCTAAAAGGCTTTATCTTGAAGATCTGTAACTGTAACATAGTTCTTCTGTCAAGGATTTAACTGTTCCAACTCTGTAAGAACATAGTGAATTTAAAAATACAGTTTTGTGAATGCAGTTTATATTTAAAAAAAAAAAAATCAACAATACAAAAAAGAATCACTGCTGTGATTGGTTTTATTTTGTTCAAAGAGCTTAAACGGTTGACTGGCTTAAACATTACCAAATACTTGCTGAAATTGTACATTCTGTATGCAACCTGTCAAGTTAGTCTCCTAATTTCAAAAATTAGAATATTCATAATATGATTTGCCCCTTTTATAATTACACTGTAAGTGAAGATTTCTAACACCAGAATATTTTTGTAGGATTCACAATGCACTTAAGGGAATCCCAGATGACAGGGATGGACTATTTGACACCATTCAACGCTCCAAGAACCATTATCAGAAAAGAGCTTACCAGTGTATAAAATGCATGGTAGCCCTCTTCAGCAACTGCCCTGTAGCCTACCAGATCCTTCAGGTAATAAATTTTGTTGTCTCTTGCTGCTGCTTTCTTCCTGTTGTCTGTTTAAAAATATATTCAGTTTTCACTGGCTTGACAAAATTATGGCCTTCAAGTAAAACTCACGTAAACCTTCTGATATCAGATCATCAGTATATTGAATTCAGAGTGATTTGATTATACTTGTGTTCATGTGATGCAACTGCAGATCCTCTTATACTTCATTTCAGTTTTGAAGCTTATATTTGTGGAAAAAAATGAGTCTTTTGAACAACAGCATATAAGGTGGTGGTCTGCTCTCTTGAAAGGCAGAAGTATTTCTCTCTTGAAGTGCAGAGAAAATTTCTAAATTCTAACTTTGTATCTGCAGAGTAATGGAGATTTGAAGAGAAAATGGACCTGGGCGGTAGAATGGCTTGGAGATGAGCTTGAGCGTAGACCATACACTGGCAATCCCCAATACACCTATAATAATTGGTCTCCACCTATACAAAGCAATGAAACATCAAATGGCTACTTCCTAGAGAGATCACACAGTGCTAGAATGACTCTTGCAAAAGCTTGTGAACTCTGCCCAGAGGAGGTAAAGAATTATTTCAACATGGGTTAAAAATCTGGAATAAATATATCTGTAAATGATTGATAAGGAGTTATACTTTTGTTAGCTTTAGTTACGTACTCATGTTTTTATCCACTTCTATTACTGGTCTTACAGACATCCGTCAGTTAAAGAATTAGTCTAGAATTGAAATTGATTGCTCGAAGTAGATTACGAATGATTAAAAAGTCTGTTTTTCCAGTACTATGTTGATAGGTGGGATTTTAATACAAATACATAATAACCCTAATACAAATTATTATATATTATATATACATATTATATCATTTGTATAGATACAAGCTACAGGTGACACTGGGGGTGGGGGAATGTTTTTTCTTAGAGCATACCTGAAAGGATGGCTTGCACATAGCATTGGTTCTGAATAGAATAATCTTAATGTGTTTTACCTGAGTAAATGAATGTTTTTTAAAACTTCAGGAACCAGATGATCCTGATGCTCCAGATGAACATGAGTCTTCTCCACCTGAAGATGCACCACTGTATCCCCATTCACCTGGTTCCCAGTATCAACAGGTAAAAGCTTAAGAATTACTCAAGCCCTGGGTTAGCTTTTAACGGTAGCATTCACGGTAACTCTCATTACAGGTGATTAGCCAGAAGCATGTTACTATCAAATATCACCACTGGAGAAATAAAGATTCAGATTCATTTTGCCAGGAACAGTATCCCCATCACTTTCATGAGAGAATTTTAATGTTACCAGATCGGAGACTAATGATCCATAGCAGGGGGACAGATATCATCCCAGGCTTGTGCATATGAAATTAGATTCTGGTATTTGTTTGTGTTGATATTTTGTGAGTTGCTTTCTCGTTTTTTAAATTTAAAATCAAGCTCAAGGCCTGATTTTTGGTTAGAGTTGATTATAAGGCTTTCATAAAAGTGGATATCTTTGCTGTGTGTAACTTGTGCGATGAACACTGATCTCCAAATTTTAAGTACATACAACATGTAATTTTGTTTCAGGCTAAATGGCTGCTTAGTTACTCTTTTAGTGGAGAGACAGATCTAAAAGAAATATATTTTGACTGACTAAATTATTAGGTCCCCTACTTAGTTTCCCTTTTTCTTATTCCAATTAATTTTATTTATTCTGAATCTGCTAATTTAATTTCCTCTCCTGCCCAAACCCATTTTCCCTCCATCTTGCTTTCCTTACTTGGTGTTCTCAGCAGAGCAGTTGGTAAGTTGTGCGGATTTTCCCACTCCCTTCTGAGCTCCTGAGTTCAGACACGTACTGTAACCCCACCATTACCTGTGTGATGTGTTCACTTCCTTGCAATAGGTGGCATTTTTCACTAACGCACACAATTTCTAATTCATGTTTCTGATTTCTCCACAGTTGGTTAAACTCTGCATAACAATAGGTAGATGAGGTATTTTTATTTGCCAGGTGTGTGTAGCTTTTTAAATTGGGACAGAGCATCTGGAGAAAATGACTGGTCTAGATCTCATTCAATTCTGTAACATTAAAGTTTTCCCATACATCAATGTATGTTACATAAATACAGGTCTGCTTTTTCCATTGTCATAGGGAAAACATGCACACCAATTGAATCTGTTCATAAAATATGTGCACAGTTCAATATCCAGAGCACACAGGCAGCCCATTTTTCTTGCTTTTGCTTTGCATGTAAATGTTCTTTAGTCAAAAGCTAAAATGACTGTTTAATTCATCATTGTATCTTTGCAAGTTGAAAGTCTAATTACGCTGTGTTAGTTAAAAAGGTAAGTGAAGGATGTGATTCAGAGGAACGACGACACTGTCGTGTATGTTCCTGCAAATACCGCCACACCAGATGTTGGGTGTGCTCAGTGGTACTTCTCAATAGTTTGAAGCTAGAGGTGAAAGCCCAGTAAATGGTTAGTAAACAGTCCACAGATTTGATTTAAAGTCCTTTTAAAATGTTTATGCTTTGTTCCAGAATAACCATGTGCATGGACAGCCATATACAGGCCCGGCAGCACATCATATGAACAACCCTCAGCGAACTGGCCAACGAGCACAAGAAAATTATGAAGGCAGTGAAGAAGTTTCCCCGCCTCAGACAAAAGATTAGTGAAATGCACATAATCAATTAACTTGCTCCATCAAGACTGTGCACCCAGGCCTTACAGTCCAACCTTTCTCTGTGTCTGGCTAATATTTAAAACTAGAAAAACTATTCCTAATCAACATGGAGTGGAGAGTCTATTCACTGTCTTATCTGCAGAAAATTGCTGTCAATATATAACCCGCCTGCAGTGGAAAGTGTATAGTGTTTTGTAATAAATGGCCTGATGCTAATGTGTAAATGGCAAAGGTGTATATAGTATATTAATGTTTGACTGTTAATTCTTAAGCAAGAAACATTTTTTTTGTCTTGATGAGACTCACAGATCTACAAAAACAAAAAATAATTTCTTGATATATCTGCTGCGCTCTGCGACCAGTGTTGCCTGCCTCACGGCAGTTGGATCAACTCCTTTATGAAAAAGCCTATCCATGTCAACCACAAAAATAGTTTCATGTTAATTCTTTGCCACTGGAGTCGATTTTACTATGAGCAACGTAATGGCTGGTAAACTTTTAATTATTTGGTTGATGTGGAAAATTGGTGATGTAACATTGTTTCTAGATCTTTTTTCATTGCCTTTTTCATTCTGGTATTAGGTTAATCACTTTGAAGCTATAGTTATGCTGTAACATTTAGCATGGCTTCACACCAAGTTAGTGTAGCCAACGAGGGGGGAAAAAAGTGACAGCAGTTGTCCCAATGTGACAACTGTATCGCTCAGAACTTTTTCTTCTTACACCTAGACTATAAAATGGGGAGGGAAAATGTGACAAACAAACAAGTGGTTTTCAGTTTCACATATGTTCCTCACATCTGATGTTTGACAGTTCTGTCTCTGGGTGGGATAAAGAACACTTAGTTTTCAGTAATAGGAATTTAAAAGATTTAAAACAAATATGCAAAAATTTGCTATGCCAGGATGCCTGGAGCATAATAGACTGTATTTGGTGTGCTTGTTTTGTTTCTTTGGTAGAGCTTATTAGATAAACTTCTAACACTTTCCTTCTACTGCATCCCAGTGAAGTGGAAGTCAACAAAATCACACAGTACTTGTGAGTGCCACTGCACCAAGTTAACTTGCTGGTTTTCTGCTCGTACACAGTTCTACTTGAAAGCGAGAATTGTCTTAGCTCTTTATCCATATGCAGGAGATCTTAACATTAGAAGCAGGGTTTAATGAGAAGAGAAACTACTGGTTAGTCAAATACAATTCTGAGGTATCTCTATTCCAGAATAAACATTTGTTTAAAGACTTCGAGAAACGCATCAGTAAATACTGTATTTAAATGAAAATTGGTAACTTGAATGTGTGTAATTTTTTGGAACCTGTCTAAAAACCAAATACCCCTGCAAAACAGATACAGCCCACCCTATACTATTTAAATATTTTGCTGTTTTATTTTATAGAAATTATTTTGCTGAATTCACAAATAGAATTTGATTTAAGAAGAATGTTTTGTCCTGTGGTGTGTGTTGATTTTTTTTGTTGTTCTTTTTTTTTTTTTAATAGACTGCACAGAAAGGCGAATTCTGTGCGGTGGCACTGTGCTGAGTTCTGGAACAACAGTCACATTGAGATTTCTGTGCACAAAAAAAAGCAAGAAAATAAAAAATTGGCCCATCAGAATAAAACAATCAGGACAATTACACTGTAAAAGTTTCTTAATGTGATTTATCTTGTACTTTTTGTATGTTTTTATATATACATATATATATTTAATGAGCACAAGCTTGATGGTGTTTTTTACAAATGAGTTGATAGAAACAAAGCTGCTTATCTAATTAAAGGTCTGTAGTTTTGAAATGAACCAAGGAAAATTCAGTCGCAGGCGCATTCTTAGGCATTTTTAGGGACACAGAAGATTTTAGAATACGCTTATGTAGCAACGATCACTTTTATGCTTCCATGTTTTCTCAGTGCTCAAGTTAATTCAGATTTTTTCATAGTTTTTTAGTAATGCCATTTTACCTGGACTTAGTAAATTTGGGTAAAGTTTTTTCCCATTTATGTTTGGGAACGCTTCTTGAAAGTTTTAACTCAAAAATTGCTGGCCTGAGTACCGATGTTGAAATAGTTCCTATTTATTTGGACCAGTAATTGTTAAACGAGCTATCTCAGAGGTGATTATTATTACGTATTTTTTACTATATAGGTAAAATATATAATATTCTAGTTCAGCCTTGCCAAATGTGTTCACTTTTAATAGTGCAATGATTGTAGAGACGTGTAAAACCTGTGACATTTTAAGGCTGTGACTTTTTCAGTCATCTACACCCCTGCCCCTGAACGGAAGGTGACTGCAGCAGCAATCATTTTTCAGGTGGCAAACTGAGGACTTGGTGCGTCTTTGTGACTCGGAAGAAGGATAGCCTATGTTGTCTGTTGCAGCTGCTGCTTTTAAACAGCTACAGTAAAAGGTGCAATGCTTTTTTTTTTTTTTTTTTTCCCACTCTGGGCAAAACAATTTTAAATTGTATTTAACAAATATTGTACAAGCAACAAGTTTCATATGCATGTGGCTGTCGCAGCATTTTGGCAGTGGTCATTTTCTGGCGACACACGGTACCTCATTGTCGACGGCACACTTTAAAGCAGTAGTCCTCAAAGTGCCTACAGATTGAATTCCCCCATCACCAGTTTCAGTTTTCTGTTTGTTTAGGACAGCTGTTAGGGAATCTTTGGTCTTCCGCAAATAAGCCAATAAATAGTAAAGCAAATGCTCATGTTCCTGACAATGTAACATCCAACGCATAGAAACTGAACGTTCGTAAGTGATGTTATATGGTGGTGAATGTGTAGCTTGATGTAGTGAGAAATCTGTAACCTTACCAAACAGAATTTCTCCCTCTGTACAATTGGATTGTGGTTGTTTAGTAACTAGTTCTTAACACTTCTTACTTTGAGTGTTGAAAAAGCAGTACTGCCATATACAAAAGGAACTTTGTTGCTGCTGTGTAACAGTAAATGTACTAAGCTTTGGTTGGAGAGATTGGTCACCCACACCCATGTTACCCCATTGACAAATGAGATTGCACAGGGTTCAGCGAGAGCTCGATGCACAGAGCCTTGCTGTATGGCAACATGCAAGCAGAAAAGGACATGACTTGGTTTGGAATTGTGCAGAACTGTAATTTTCCCTAACTACCAGCTCAGGAGAGTCAAGTCCTCTCTTCTTAAAACTAGTGTATCTCGCTGAAATTGAGCCAGAAAGAAATGAAACTCCACAACACCATTTCAGAGTGGATGTTTCCACTCTTTATTTTGAGAGAACACGAGAAAATTTTGTTAAGATGATGATTATTATGCCTTCTCAGCCGTTTTGTTGTTCCTCGCTTGTGTTTTGGCATATGTACCATGAAAAACATCCAAGGTTCCAAAACTTTATATATATTTTTACATTCCAGGAAAGAACAAGATTAGCCATTCTGCCAAAGCTGAACAGGCAAAAATTGGCTGCTGTAGCAATTCCCTTCACTTTGGGTTTCAATAAATTTCTGTCTACCTCCGAGTCTTTTGCAAGGAATGATTAGGCTGATGAACTGTGTGATGGCAGAATGGCTCAGTGCATTTATTGGCATGTGTTTCAGTTAGTAGCCATTGCAGTGAGACTCACAGCGGTGGTTTGAGTGGAAATAAAGGGAAATTAAAGGTTAGTTATGTAAATTACAGGAAAAAGTGGCACGTTAGGAAAATACGCAGAGAAGTTGCAGGTGTTTACATATATTTAGTTAAATTTTGTCTGTCCACACTGCAAGCCAAGTTGCTCCTAAGGTAAAAGGCGCGTACCTTAATTTTCGGGAGGGTGAGACACTGGTGCCAACTTCACTCTTCTCACAGCAGCGTGGCAGTTCCTGTCACTTGTGGCCCCGCTCCAGAATGGTGCAGTTCTGTGAAGCAGGACAGCTGTAATGT
Organism: Chrysolophus pictus; assembly: GCA_037305975.1. Classification (NCBI taxonomy): domain Eukaryota; kingdom Metazoa; phylum Chordata; class Aves; order Galliformes; family Phasianidae; genus Chrysolophus; species Chrysolophus pictus. The sequence goes on from CM074576.1 coordinate 84,080,236, forward strand.
TGGCTCTCTTTCTTCTCACTTCCTGTGCTCTCCATCGTATTCGTGTCGTGCTCTACTCACAGCCATGAGGTCTTGGGGATAAGGTCTAAACCTGCCATCTCTCTAGAGCAAAACAAAAGAAGTTTTCTGGGGGACAAGTAGTAAACATCTTGTAAGCACTGCATGCTGCAGAACAGTACTGTAATAAACAAGAAGTTGAAAGAAATCCAGCTGTATCCTTGTGCGTGATTGCTGTTCCTCTTGCAAGTAATCTCTCGAGCAAGACAACAGCAAACGTTTCCTTGGGCTTGGGGCTAGAATCAGGACACCAGTGCAGTAAAGATCCTTGCAGCACAAGCAACACACCCTGTGTATGCCTTCAAAACTGCTCAAGGGTGTTCATTGCCTCTTCCTTCTTTTGGTCTTTAGGGATTGCTGCATTAATGCATTCACGTGCAGACCAGGAAGTCCTGCTGCACCAGGAGGGCTTTAACCCGGTCTGAGCACTGTCACTTTTTACTCTGTAACTTTTTAAGGCTTGTACTGTCTAACTGTCCTCTTGTTTCTAAGGTATAAAAGCTTCACTTGGACTTACCATTTTTAAATGCCAAACAGCCTTGTTTATTTTATTTATTATTAAACAGTAGGAAATGTCCAGTCCTGCCCTCATAGCTTTGAGCACAGTAGTCTGTTCTCAGAAGTGTGCTGATACAGCTTCCAGCACTCCAGTTCAGAGATCCTTGTCTGTAGTCACATTTTCCAATGCAGGCTGCAGTGACTTCAGGATCCAAGGGTTTCAGTGATATTTGTCCTGCTGATGCTGGCACTTGATTGTTGGTGTACACAACCAGTTTCTGGAGGAGAAAAACACTCCTGCACAAGGGCTAACTTTTCATTAAATACCCAGTTCTGGACTTTTTTTAGGCTTTGAATTTCTTAAAGCCACTTCTTGAGAGTAGAATCAGACCTACAGGCTGTTTCCTTTGATGAGTTTAATATAGCCTTTTATCGATCAGCACAATTCTAAACTGACCAGTATCATTCTTTAATGTTGGAAATAATGTGCAAGTGTCTTTTAGTTTTAATAACAGGCTAACCTTGAATATTGAAAATGGGATGAAGCAGGTTTGATGAAGTCCTACAAAATCCAAACGTTAGGTGAGCACTTAGTGCAGGAAAACATGATAGTTCCCTCCCTATGTATACAAGCTGTAATGTTGGATAACATTACTTTTTATTCTTAACTTGCCCCCTTGCTATTTCAGTAGCTGTTTGTATTGCACTAAGCTGTGTCATTTGCATAGTCTGCAGCTTCCTGATGCATGCACAGCCCTTATTGAAGCAAAATCTTCAAATGATTGGTTTTCCTCCAGTATAATTCCCTACACCTCATTCCTGTTCCCATTGCTACGATGTGCTGTTTCTGACTTCATAAAATGACCAGGACTGAATGAATGCTTTATGAGTGTGGTTTCACCTGAGCCATTAAGAACAGTTAATTTTCCATCACAACACCTCTGTGGATGCAGCTTTTACAGGTGTTAGCCTTTTTTGTAGCTTTAATCATTGAAAGGCTGCTCCGTTCTCACCCATAACTTCAAATTCCCGTCGATAACTTCTCACAATGTTTTCACACCAAGTTTGTCATTCTGGATTGCTGGGATCACTTCCTAGTTAATATTTTCTTATTTCTTATGAGTCAGTCTCACTCCCCGACTTGGAGCCTTTCTGAGTGCTGTGGCAGCAGCCCTAGTCTGGGCCAGGTGGGTTTGGTCATCTCTTAAATTTCCTCAAAACTCACTGAGATACGAAAGCTTTGTGGTGCTGATGGTGGTCTTGATTTCAAATAGCTTCTAGCTTATTGTATATATTTGTTCTGCTCCATTTTCTGTCCTGAGCAGTAAGATCCTACAGGTGAATAGCAGTGTTGGAGGGGGCTGGCTGGAGTCTCTACTGGGAAAAGAGGGCTGGCTTGAAAGCTTGGGCACTTCACAGTATACTTGATATTTAAATGTCTGATGGGTGCTTTAGAATCCTTCAAATTCTGGAAGTAACTCCAAAAACTTAGAAACTGAGTCTTCAAAGCAAGATTTAACATGAGCATCACAAATTCTATTTCACCTTCATACCCAGTGACGAGGAGGTGGAAGAGCAGAAATGGGAATGTTTTGCTGTAGGGAGAAGCTGTGCTACTTCGTGTCCGTGGGGAGCTGGAATGCTGTATTTGGCCTGATTCCTCCCTGGTAGCAGAGCCCAAGCCCCCATAAGCCACAGCTTTCCCAATGCTGAGACCCAATGAGTGTGTAGGAAGGAGATGAAGTGGTGGTATATAAAGCGTTTCCTACTGTTCTTCTCCTGAGATCCGATGAGCGGAATCCCCTCAGCAAATACAGACCAACAGTAGGCTGGCTGAGAGGCCCCACAAGCTTTTTCTATCCATACTTTCTACCTCTTGACATTCATTGTAGAGCCCCTGTGAGCTGCTTGAAGTGGTTTGAACAGCACAACGGGTTCCTCAGGGCCAGGCTGGCAGGAGCACAGAAATACCCAAGGGTGATACCTGCTTCCTGCAGCAAGAATCCTGTTGGGGATCATTTGAACCCGATCCCAAGAGTGCTCACATTAAAACCAAGGAACGCACCTTTACAAGGAGTACCCTGTGATGGGCTCAGGAACACTTTCACTCAGTCTCTCACGCTACCTCCGTACCCATCCTGTGTGTCAGCATAAAGTACTTCACAGTGGATATTGGTTAAATAGTGCAATTACAGGGAGGTGAACTGGTTTCCAACTATTCTGACATGTTGAGGGGCCAGAAAGGGAGGGTTTCATAATGACAAATTATTCTGTGTGTTGGCCTGATTGTTCGTTTAGAAAGGAATGTTACCAATTGCTATCCCAGTTGTGTGTAAGACTGAAATGCTGCAAGAAAACTGTGTAACCCTTCCACTCGGAGTCTGTGAGGCACCCGGTGCTCGCTTTCTTCTGCAATCTGAACCGAAAAGCTGCTATTGGAATGTAGTCTTTTATCATAGAGATGCAGAAGGAAACTTCAGTTGTGTCACTTCTCTCGGTCTTCAGAGCAGTCAAAATTATTTTGATGTAGGATTTAGACTATGTATATAAATCTGATTGAAGTACCGACAGCAAACCATAAATAAAATGTGGACTTAACTGAAGAATGGGCTAGTGGAGAAGTTTTGTGTTGAATTCATTAAAATATGATACGGTGAACTTATCAGTAGAAGAGACTGTAATGAAGACAGGAGAATGAAGCTTGGGTCTCAGAAGAGCAGCCAGCTTCCCTGTGGACTTAGAATCTGTTCAGGCATCTTAAGCCTGGTGTGGTTGTTTGGTGCTCATCGAAGAGGTTTGCTGCACGGAAATGCTCCCAGGAGTTGGTAGATCTTCATGGCTGCTGAAAGCTAAAGGTTTCTGCAGGTGACACTTCTCTGGTGAAAGTGTTCATTCAGGACAGGTGCCCTCCACATTCGTGATTCTTGAGCTGACAAAGACACTGAGCACCTTCTGAAGGTGTCAATTCCTCAGTTGCTTTGTGCTATCGGAGCAAAGGTCTTCACATAAAATGAATTAGAAATGGGTATAATGGTAAACCAGTGGAAACCCCTGCTATTGGTACTCACTTTGAAGACAGGGAAGTGCAAAACAATGAGAAATTACTAAGAATTTGTAGTACTAATGTTAAATAATAATGATTTTTGAAAAGTTAATACATCCACGTTAGCAGGTAAAACACCCAAGCTGATCGCAGCTCTCCATTCCTTCACCTGAGTGGGTGCACACATGAACCCTCTGGCTGTTGGCATGTTGGTAGCAGTAGGAATTCGGGATGAACCTTGTATGGATCTCAACAGCTCACCGCCACCCGGGGGCTCGTGCTCAACTGGGAGAAGAAAGCATATTAACAAGGCAGCACAAGAAAGGGACTCTTCTTTTTCCCCCAACTCTCAGTTTTTCTGATCTTTTTCTACCTTGCAGGTTTTCTTGCATTTCCTTGTTCTTCCTCTCTGCCTCATGTGGCAGGTTATGGAGCCTTCCTTCCTTTCAGGTTGCAGCAAACACCTAAAATATTTCCAACAGTTTGTTTCACTTCAAGATTTCAGAGCCTGCTGATCATTACTGGAGATTTCAGCTGCCTTCTTTTTTATTCTAATGAGCACGGCTGTGGCATTTGTTGTTTGACAGCGTGTTGTAGTTATATGAGCAAATAACTGTGTGATCCATCACAGACTGTAACAGCTGGTGCAAGCGAGAGGCTGCTCTGTATGATGTACATTTAAAACACGATTGCTATGAGCCAATATGAAAGCATGTGCTGTGGGGATTGAAGAAGCACAAGACGGTGCAAGAGTGCTGTGTTTTTTTCCACTGAGCAAAGCTCTTGCTTATTTTGCTGATTTACATTCCAAAGAGTTTTGTATTAAAGCTTCCTCAGTGCAGGCAGGAGCACAGAGGGTGCCCATTTCAGAGCACGCAGGCAGCCCTCCACCTCAGCATTGGGGGCATTGGTGCTGGGGCTGCAGGAAGCCCTGGCTGTGGATGGAGAGCAGAAGGGTGTCCTCAGCAGCTGTGTTGCTGCCCCACCGGTTATGTGCAGAGTAAACCATTCAGGAGTAGATGTATCTAATGGTGCCTTGCTCACCCAGTGTGAACTCCGCGTTTGACACCATCATGGGGTAACGTCTGAAATCAATACTCGGGGATGTTTCACAACCCTGGCTTTTGTTTCCAGGCGTCCTGCCAAAGCAGCAGTTAGAACATGCTGCGTACATGCTGAGGCCTCTGTATTAAGGAAGTTTGCTACAAATTGGAGACATAAATAAGTCCAACCTCATTGCATGCAGTAAGGGCAGTTGTTCCTCAGTTCGTTAAGAGAATGGAATCAAGTCTACAGACTCCTTAACTGTGTGAATTTAAAGTGAAATTTAGCATTGCATCCTGTGTGTCAACATTAAATATAGTTGTAGCTGCCTTCAGCAACAGTATTTATGTGTGCAGTTTTCTTGCACCTCATTTTATTGCCCCATCTTTCCAGCTGTTGGCTGTGAACATCTGACAGTAGCCACAAAATGAGAAACCAACCTTCCCCAGAAAACAAGGGGCCAACAAATCCAAGTGCGGCTGGAAACCATGGATTCTGAGGCACATGTGAGTGTATTTAATGCAAATGGTGCAAACAGCCTTATGAGAATCTCTCATGCAAGCAAGCTTTCAATGTACTTGAGGATTCTGAAACTTAAGTTGGATCTTGCTATGTTAGTCATTGGAACACTGAAAAGTGTTTTTGTTTTTTTTTTTTCCTTATGATTGTTTGGGAGACTGCATCTGTTGGTGGAAATCAAAAATACTCCTCACTTTTCATTCTTTTAGATGGAGATCATATTTGTATGTGGAGGTCTGGTTCTGGTATTTCAGAATGAGTGGAATAACTCTGACTGCTGTATGTGAAATGCTCTACACCTTCAAGGGAAAGAATCTTGAAGAAATGGTTTTTTGCTTCTGTCTCACTGTCATATCTTTCAAAGGATCATCACCTTATTCTAGGAGCACCTGGCTTAAAGGAACTGGCACCTATTCTGGGACCACGTCCAGCTATAGAAGAGCTGATATTGACAGCAGAGAGAAAAAATGTGAAAGTCTGCAAGCAAGTCCGTATCAGCCTGGACACGATGCCAAAGTAGCAAAATAGGACTGGAAATTTGTTTGAGAACCTCAGTCTCAGGTATGTTGACAGCTTTACTTTTCCAAAGGCCAAATGAGTAAAGCCCTGAGATTCAACTATTTTGCAGTAACAACTTCTATCTACCTCATTTCTTGCTGCTGAACCTCTCTCCCCCACAATAAAAAAAGCAAAGTTTCCCTTTCATAAGACAATGGCTTTTCTTATGAGACAGAAAACAATGTTGGAGTCTACTTACCTCAGAAAAATCAGTGCCTTTTAATGATTTTGGCAAGATGGATAGATTGAACTGAGTGCTCAAAGAATTTCTTGATTGGTTAGAAAAGCTTTGTCAGGCATATATAGCCAGGTAATTAGGCTAGTGTCAATATGACAATCCCTTTGAACATACGGACAGGAGAGCATCTACACAGAGTATTGTTCCAGGCTCTAACTCTTCTTACAGAGTGAAAGCAATGGCTGAAAGAATTGCTGACCTGCTTTTTTAGGGGTTAGGGAGCTGGTGATGTAGAGAAAACTACCTTATCTTCACTCAAACCTTCCACTGAACTTTAACCCCATTTTCAGCAGCACTTTAACAACAGATAACTTGAACGTCACACAAGCTAAGTTTTAAAAATTTATTCTTTAAGCTCCATACTGGGTCTTTAGTTCTCCTTTTCCTGCACAGTCTTTGTTCCACGCAGTCTACCCGTACGACGAGCAGCAATGAGACCAACTTTGCGCCCAGCAGGAGCATCTCTCCTGATGGTTGAAGGCTTGCCAATGTGCTGATGGTTACCACCACCAAAGGGATGTTCTACAGGCTGTGGAAAAGGAAATAGAAGTCAAGTAATCCATACAACAAAGGCATCATTTAGGAGCAATAAATTGATTTGAGAGAACAAGAACTTCAACTGCTTCATTTGTGACACAGTACAGTAACTACCAAGTGTGGGTAACAACCCTAATTAAAAACATATCTGGTAGCCTGCCCTGTGATATGCTACCCCCCAACCATGCCAGCAATTCCTTTTTAAACCATAAAAAGGCAAAGTGAAAACTCACATTCATGGCCACACCACGGACACGCGGCCAGCAGTTTCTCTTCGCCTTGTATTTATGGTAGGCACGGCCAGCCTTCAGGATGGGCTTGTCGATACGACCTCCACCAGCAACAATTCCTGAAATATATCACAGCAATAGTGATGTGCAACTTCAACAGGCAAGATGTGGGAGAAAATGCTTGAAAACAAAACCAATTCCTAAAAAATATTTAATTTTAAGAACAAGCTTGCAAAGACCATCCTCAAATAATCCAAACTTTCTATCTGAACCAGTGTTTTCCAGATGCCACAGACAGGATGAAGTTATTCACCTAAGTGTACACTAAGAGGTCTGTTAAGTGAAGAGATCATAGGCTGAACTTTGATGTCGATAATGGTATTGCTGCTCACTGTTAGGCTTTCAAGAGTATTTCCCTTAACTGATGACATCCATAGCAGCTTCAGCACTAAACCCTAAGGGTTCAGTTAATTGTTTTTTTTTTTTCCCCTCATTTTCCCCCATCTGCAGATTTTACAAGCTCAGCAATTCCTTAATCACTTGAGGGCAAACAGCACTTACTTTTCTGCTCTCCCACTAGCTCAGAGCATCCCCAAATCCAAGAAGTTCCATTACCAAAAGTAAAGCAAGTATACCGTACAAGTTAGACATGTGTCTAAAGACCTAATCTTAGACCACATCTAAGCACAATCCTGCATCTAGACAAATACACCTCTAAATCACACTGCTCTCCAGCTAGCGTTGGAAACAGGGCCCCTGTTTTGACAACTTGCTGAGCAGCATACCAAGTTCCTAGTTGTCCCTGCTTACCGACAACAGCTCTGTTTGCAGAAGAAATCACTTTCTTGGAGCCAGAGGGCAGCTTCACTCTGGTTTTCTTTGTTTCAGGGTTGTGAGAGATAACAGTAGCATAGTTGCCAGAAGCACGGGCCAGCTTTCCACGATCACCAGGTTTCTCCTCCAGGCAGCACACGATGGTGCCTTCCGGCATGGTGCCAACAGGCAGGACATTGCCAATGTTCAGCTGAGCTGAAAAGAGCAATCACAGAGCACCAGCTGCTTCAATCAGGTTCCCAGCCACTACTCCAGCCACAAGTGAAGGCACCCTGTGCACAGAAGGGCACTGCATACATGCATACCAATAAACAGGGGCACTTATTTGAGTTGCAACCCAAGTTTTGACATCCACTGTAACCCAAAGGCAGGCAAGAGCTGCCTGTATAAAACAATCCAAACACTTAACAGCACTGCAGTCAGGCTTGCTGAAACAGGCTGCATGAGGAGACTTCCACCTCCCAGAAAGAAATATGTTTGCTTACAGTAAGTGAAGCTATGGCCTTTGTAAAAACTCCCACCAGCACCTCAGCATCCCACACTCTGTGTATTCAGACAACAGCTGCTTTAAGCCTCCTGAAACCTCTCATGCAACCCAAGTTTGGTCTTCACTCACCTTTCTTGCCACAGTAAACAAACTGACCGGTATGGATACCCTCAGCAGCAATAAACAGCTCAGTCCTTTTCTTAAACCTGTATGGGTCACGGAAGGCTATCTTGGCAAGGGGAGCACCTCGGCCAGGATCGTGAATGATATCCTGTGGGAACAAAGATGTGCTTTGGAACAGGATATAGAATTTGTCACAGGTTCAGCAAAAATTCAAGGATTACAAAAACTGAAGATGATTACTATTAAGGTAATTTTCACTTGGAGCCCCCCTTTTTAGGGGGACCTTGATTTTTCCAGAAGTGAGTAAGTTGAAAATAAATCCACATGTAAGAATACCACCTCACTTATCTCTATCACAGAACAGCAACTCAAGCTTGTAAGTGTTTCTACACTTCCAATTTTTTGTCAAACTCAGTTATTTAAGTGTCAAAGCATCTTTTTCTGTGCTCTGAAGATGACCTTGCTCTGAAGGAGTGAGAAGATGGCCGCATTTTTAGGGCATCCAACTGGGCATGGGCACCATGCCGTTGATCAGAGCCTCCATCACTGACAACTGACCAGTACCTGCAGCACTCCACCTGAAGCATCATCAGAGCCCAAACAAAAGGCACCACCTTGTCCCAGTAGGCACCACCTAGTCCCAATGGGCTGTACTTACAAGGTTCTTTCTTTTAAGTGCATTCTACTATCAGCACAACTCCCCTCACTCACGTTTCTTGCATTACAGAAAGTTCCTAAGTGACAGAACCGATTCCATGAGACGTCAGCAGCCTACAGGAGTCAGCTCTGAGAGCAACCGATGGCACTTCAGTCCCTTCAGACAGGTGAGGTTTAGGAAACTCAGGTTTCGGAGCCCACTGCTCACTGCGGATGCCCGCAGACTCCCCCTCTCCCCTTACCTTCACGATGCCCTTGATATAGCCGTGCCTTTCGGCAAAGTCGACGGCGCGGAGCTTGGCCGGACCCTTCCTGTGCTTCACGTGGGCGCGGAAGACGGAGCCCGCGCCCTTCCTCTGGCCCCGGATGACGCGGCCCATGGCGCTCTGCGGGAAGAGACAGCGGGGCCACACGGGCCGTTACCGCCGGCGACGGCGAGGCGACCCTTCCCCCCGCCCCTCCTCGGAACAGAGAGATGACAGGCGGGGAAGAGCACGGACAGGCAAAAGCGGCGGCTCCGCCGCGGCCAAAGCGCGGATGGCGGCGGATGGGTGAACGCGGCGGAACAGCACCTACCTGCGCTGCGGCCTCGCTGGGAAAGAAGGAAGCGCAGACGTCACCGCGGCGCCAAGGCCCTTCCGGCGCGCCGAGGGCAGCTGCTGGTCGCGCTGCTGTGACGTCACTTCCTGGCAACCGAGCGCGCGGAGCTGCTCACGCGCCATGTCTCCCCCTCAGCCCTCCCTCCCCCCCCTTCCGGCTGTGACGTTATCCGGGCAGCGGCGCGGGCGGGTGTGATAGCAGAGTTCAGGAGTCTGTTTTACTACTGGTTGCCTCGTTGTGAATTAATTAAAAGCTCATTGCTGTAGGCTGACGTAAGCGATTGCTCCCCTGGCTCTGAACTGACTCTAAGCGCCAATGTAGCAGCTCAGCCTTCCCACCAGGATGTCTCCCTCGTAATGGGCAGAACGTCTGAGTGCTGACGGCTCTGACGTGGAGGCAGGGTGGGTGGTAGGGAACATTTCTCCTCAGAGCGGTGATGCAGTGGCACAGGCTGCCCAGGGAGGTGATGGAGTCACATCCCTGGAGGAGTTCAAGAACCGTGTGGATGTGGCACTGAGGGACGTGGGCAGTGGGCATGGTGTGATGGGCTGCTGCTCAGACTGGATGCTCTGAGGGGTCATTTCAACCTTAATGATTCTATGATTGTGTGGTTCTATGTCTACGACTTATCTGCAGTGGCTATGGATGCTCTGTCATTGCATCCAGGTGGTCATCCCCACAAGCAGATGATGTGCTTGCTCCCTGAAGCCCTGTATGACATATCACAACTTGACATACTGCCACAAGTGTGCCATAACTCGAGACTTTCATTTATGGTTCCTGTTGGCTTCAGATGCATTGTTCAGTAGCTTTTTGATACTGAATTGGTCAAGAATCAGAGCCCTAAGGAACAATCTGAATTTCCAAATAACGCCCATATCACCAGCAGGTTACCTTGGTCACTCCTCTTTCATGTTCTGTGCAGCAAATCGAGTGAGGAGTTGGTCATCAATTACACAAGAAGATACATGGTTGTGTAATTATTTACTACACTCATTCATTTTATTGTCTGGTATCAACTATACTTTGTATTCATTTTATTATTATTTAATTCATAGTGTAGTCTTGCAGTGCTATCACCAGGAAATTGCAACCTTCAATTATATCATGGGCTCAGTCACACCTCGCTACTCAGGCAGTGCTGTAACATGGAGGGTGTGTTTGAAAATCAGACCAATCCCTTGTTCCTCCCCACCAGCTATTTGGCTATTCTGAACATGGTTAGAAATGTCTGTACTGTGACAGTGTGAAGAGTTAGGAGCTCACTGTCTCAAAAGATGCTGTTTGAGCCTTTCCTTCCAGCAGTGATAAATTGTTGCTACTCATTTGTTTCACTGCAGCACCTCAGGCTGTGTTTCTGCCTGGTCAGAGCATGCTGCATGCCCAAAGTTGCCATTCCTTTCTAGTCCAAACCATTCTCCTGCTGTAAAAGACATCTTAGGTAAACATTTTATCATCAAGGAATGACAGAATTGTGTTCCCTGACCCAGCCATGCTTGGGCTGAACTCATAATAAGGTTAAATATGTTGTTTAACTTGTATTAACTTCAAATGCTCACTCATCTGAAGAAGTGTAAAGAAGTAGGCTTACACCAAATTGCAAGCAAAGGAACTGTCCAGGGTTTGTCTCAAGAGTGTTGTTCTGTGATATCATCTGAATCTTGGTGCTAAAGAAACAGAAGTGCTAGGCACTACCAACAATTACTGTTCTGCTAAAGTTTTAGGACACGGAGGAAGTAGAGGTGCTGTGGTTTGAAGAGAAGCTGTTTCCCCAAATCCTATTCCCTGGGCTGAAATTGTCTCGTTGTTGGTGATTTTGCTGCATGAAAAGGAGGTGGCAGAGGTAAAGTGGGACAATCCTATGTTGGAAGGATAACATAAGACACAAAGCCACTGATCATGTGAACAAAACATTACCTGCCAGTCTGAGTGCCACTGTGCTGTGGTCATTCCCTGCTGCAGCTTTGAGTCCTGAGGTTTTGGACTATGGGACATTAACTCGGACAGTTACAGCTGCATTGGCTGAAGACATTACTGTCTTTCCTACTTGCCCTGCCTCTCTGCCAGGAGTTACAGCTGTGTGGGAAGAGAAGCAGAGGCAGGATTCCCCTGGAGAAGGCTTCTTTTTCTATCAGAGCTCTGTGTTGGAATTTGAGGAACTTGCTCATTTGCTTGATTGCTTCCAGAGGCCAGGCAGCAAGCAGGAAGTTGTCCAGATAACCCAGGCATGTCCACTGCATCTGCACAGATCCGCTTGGCTACACAAGGGCCAGAAGTCTAAAGCTTTCCAGAAGCTTTGGCCTCCTTGGCCAAATGCATTATTCCTCCTAGATGCACACACAGAAATCTGGGTCTGATCTGACAGTGCTAGGCAAAATAGGCTATGTGTCCTGACCACTGCTGCTGTGCATCACAGCCTGATATTTTGGCAGCCAATTCCTTCTTTGGCTGTATAAGTTACAAGATGAAGCTGAGGTGGCCGGGGCATGGCCCCACATTCTTGCTACCATTCTTTACTACTCAGCAGAGGGGAAACACAAACACACTGAGGAAGGCCAGGGTTGCCTCCATTGGATCGTGTCTCTCAGAGCCTCTCAATGTGTATCCCCCTTTTGCTGGTCATTTTGCCAGTATAGACAACAAAAAAATACAGCCCTGATCCTGCAAATGCAGTGCACCACTTGCACGGTGGGAACAAGTCAAAGGTGTGTTGCCTTAATCCTTTGATGATGGTCACAGGCTAATTTGCTAAAGGTTAATTGTACTGTAAATAGCAAAAGGTGTGGTGTTCCTTTTGTTACAGATGGCAGTCAGGGAGAAATTCTGATGAGACTGCTGTTTAGAGAGGAGGAAGGAGAAGCAAATGTTCTGTGGGACCCCACTTTGAAAAGAGAACAGAGAAGAAGAGAAGTCCCTAATTAATTTGTGCATCTCTCTCAAGTGAAAAGCAGGAGCATAAGGGATGGCTGTAAGACTCTTACAAACGTTTCCTCTCTGAGATTGATGTGACCCAATGAAAATAACCCTGATCTCTTTCAGGTGGGCACATTCCTCTGTTTGTGGCCCTGCTGACCTCTCTAGGGCTTTGCCTGAGATTAGGAACCGACACATAGACTCCAAGCAGGCTGTAGCATTACAGTTCCAGCCTGCAAAAATAACGTGTGCTAATCTCAGCAAGCATGCTGAGGGCGATCCTTTAACTGCACTACTCCCAGAGCAGAACACAAGGGGTGCAAAGCACCTGCTGCCACTGAAGCCAAGGTAGGACCACAGAGGAAGGTGGAAGTGGCTGTTGAAGGGGCAACTCCTTGCTTCTTGCTGCATACTCAGAAAAATTTCCCTGTCCTGAGCTAGCAGTACCCTGTATCCGACAGCAAAGGAGCTCTGTGCCCCTACTCTGCCTTTAGTGACTCCACAAGGCACAGGTTACTTGGCTATGTTCAACTCTGCTGGCTTTTCAGAGGAGAAAAAAAAAAGCCTGTGCAAGAAACACCACAGGCCTCCCTTCCAGTGGCTGCCCCAAAATAAATACATTTGCTCTTTCCAGAGAAGCTTCTCCGGAAAGGACCAGGTTCTGTTTGCTGTCTTGTAATAAATATTCTCCTCAGCTGTTCCCAGCTCCCTCCTCCGCAGCCTGCTTCATTCCTAAACCCTGGAGAGGACTCAGGAAAATTACTTGAGCTTTTCCTTCTGCTCTTACATGAAGCAGATGAGGCCTCTGGCCTCACGGCAACCTTTTAATCATAATTAAATTGTAGCTCCTCTCTAAACCTTCTCTGTAGAAATAAGTGACCTGGAAGGCAACTTTACTCTTTACGGGGATTTCTGCCTCTTCAGATAATAATTCACAGGGTTAAAAGAAAATTAGAAAAGTCTTTACCAATTATTTAATGTGCACGTGCAGCCTGTGCTCTGTTTTGAGTTACTGCTTTCCTGCACCAGTACTAGGGAAAGAACTGGCATCCTTCATAGTCTGGTGACACTCACAGCATTTACTGGGCTTACAGATGTGGGGCTTGAACGAGCCCAGACTGCAGGGCAGGTTTTGTTACAGAAGTGTGCAGGTGAGAATCTGAGAAATCCCAATGTAAGACTGCTTTCTTACACCAAAGGGACCTGACTTCTGTACAGTGAAGTTCATCCAGGAGGTTATGATTTTTCTGGCATCTGATATTATTTGCTATTTAATGATGTCTGGATTCCTTGTGATAGGAGACACAGAGAGGTATAAAGTCTCCATCAAAACAAAGCAATTTACCCTCCTTATCTGGGCTTAGCACTGCCTTATTAATTATGTTCTGGTGACCTCTAGAGGCCTCTACCCAAAAGCACCTGATTTGTCAGGATCAGAAACCCTCGGAATTCACTGTTCTGGAACAGTGGGCAAGACAAGACTTTCACATTATTTCAGTTTTAGTCTTTCTTTTAGTCTTTACACTGAAGGTATTGCAGAGTTAATAATTTATAGCTATTCTTTTCATAGAATCACAGAACCACTGAATATCCCAAGTTGGAAGGATCCCACAACGATCACTGAGTCCAATTCCTGGCTCCACACAGCACCACCCAAATTCCAAACCCTTTATCTGAGAGTGGTGTTCAAATGCTCCTTGAATTCCAGGAGGCTTGGTTCTATTTCCACATCTGGATACGCTTTTTTCTTAACGAGGTAAATAATAAGGGCAGCTGATGGAAGAGGGGAGGAATCCTCTAAGCTAATTTTCTTTCCTCCTGAGCAGCTGAGATATGGGATCGAAACAGTACCAAGAAACCAAGAGAATTGAAAGGAGAGACAGAGAAGCACCGAGACAATTGGGGAGTTAACTGACAGAGGCTTACAGCCACAGAAAGGCTTAGCATGAAGCAGATAGAAAAGCTGGAGGACACGGAGCATATCTAGAGCAATGAACTCAAAAAACTCTAGCAAGCTTGCAGTTTTACAGTGATGTGTGGGAGACCTCCTAACGACTCCTAATTTATGAGCACCAAGCTGTTCTTCCAGACTCGTGCATTAGTTGCTTTTCCTAAAAAGACCCTGCAGCCCCCAGCTGTTTTTCTCCCGGCATTTCCTAATGGACCTCCTACCAACACTTTAATGACAGCATTTGTGTGGTGACAACATCCCTGGAGGCTACGTACAAAGCAGTTCGTGCATCTAGTTTAGGGAACAAATACAATAGCACGAGATTTTATCTTGCTTGATAGATACGGCCAATAAGAAAGGAAAAAAATACATACATTCTGGATTTTCTGTTTTCTTGTGGCATAATGCTGGATGATTCATTTCTCTTAGCCAAATTTTTGTTATTCTCTCTTGTTTTTTCTTTACAGCCTCTTGCCTTGTTCATGCTCCTTTTGCTGTGTAGGCAATAGAGCTGGGGGGATTTCACCCTCAGAAAAGAATGACTCTAAGCTAGTGAGGAGAATTTAAAACACTGAGTAAAGTGGAAAGATTTAAAGACAAGACTTTACAAGAATTTTTAGCCAGACTGCATGAAAACTTGTCTGAGATTGAGTCAAAACTGCTGAGAAGCATAGGGGAGAAAAGCTCCTTCCTTTCAGAGAAAAAATGGGTAAAAGGGCAGGTGGGAGAAAGCGTAAAAGGAAAGGAAAGACAAGAGGAAAAAAATAATGGGAATACAGAGGAGTGGAACTCCTCCTTTCTCCAAATCTTCTTTGTGTTTTTTTTTTGTTTGTTTTTGTTTGTTTTTTGTTTTTAAATTGTTATTTAATATGCCATTTGATTTAAGATTTCCATTTGCAGATGGAAAAAAGTGTGACCGGCTCCAAATATAAAAACAATGCTTGAGGGCAGGCCTAGAGAAAACAATAAATCAGAGCAGAAAATAGTTCACACAGGGAACACACAGTTATTAGAACATAAATAATCTTGTTTTCTCCTATATACAGCAGAAAACAAACACAGCTGTGTGTGCAAAGGCGCACGCACACGCACGTGCTCGCACACACACAAGCACATGTCTCAGCCCAGGCTCCCCAGGGCGGTTCTCTGATAGCACTGAGGAGAAGAAAAGGGTACACAGAGGGGTCTGTGGCACGGTATCTGCTGCACCGCCTCCATGGAGTGGGGCAGCAGAGCAGAATGCAGAGGGAGCACTCAGAGATGAAGCCTGGCTGCTGGCCAGCAGGAAGCTCTGGTCCCCACAGTAAAATGCGACTTCTTTCTCAGTGATTGCCACAGTTTCCAAATGCTTTCAAATTCTCTGTGGTAGGATTGCAAAGTGGATGGTGGCCTTAAATTGGTGGCTGTGCTTGGGAGCAGGTGGCCTGGGCATGTATCCACTCCAAGTGCTACTCCAGAGCATCCAACCACTGCAGAAATCACACAGAAGTTGCTCATGTAAGTCTGATACTCTGATGGGGTGAATCACTGAAGACTTCGTTAGGGAAGCTTGCTTGCCTCGGTGTCTTCAGGGATGCTTCCAAAATCCAGCAATATAGACGCAGAGTGAGCCATGCAAGTGGGAGCAATGATGGGACAACTGATTTCCAGGAAGATAATTCATAGAATCAGGGAATCATTACAGTTGGAAAAGACCACTAAGATCGCCCAGTCCAACTACCACCCATCACACCATGCCCACTGCCCATGTCCCTCAGTGCCACATCCACATGGCTCTTGAACACCTCCAGGGACAGTGAATCCACCACCTCCCTGGGCAGCCTGTGCCACTGCATCACCACTCCTTTCGAGAAGAAATTTTTCCTACTTTCCAACCCGAACCTGCCCTGGCGCAACTTAAGGCCATTCATTCTCACCCTAAAATTCAAAGTGAGTCTGAGGCATCCAGATGAATCCTGGGTAGGACTAAGCTCTTTTGCAGGGAGAGGAGCAAGCTCACGTGCCTTTCAGCAGTCCTTGCTGGGATCTGTGTGGCCATTACCTCCCTCTCAGTGAAAGTTTTCATTACATGGATAATTCAGCATAATCACGTCAACTTAACCCAGTTTAATCACTACTTTTCTGAAATTGACTTATTATGTGCTTAATAGTAACCAACAAGCAAAGAGGATGCTTCATAAATGATCCTGGAAAATCTCTCTGCATTTCCTAAAGCACTCAATTTTTTTCTCTTAGTTCCCCCACAGTAGAGTTGGTAACTTTTGGGGCCTAAACCACAATACATCTTGGGCTTACTAAGATAAAAAATACTGACTAGCCAGTGACACGACACTAATCACTGGAAGCCTAACCTCCCCATGGAAACACATACAAGTGGTTAAACATCTAAAGATCTTGTGCACCCTCTCTGCCTGGAGCACTGTGTACTGAGATATTGATCCAGGTATCTTGGGCAATTATTTTCTTTCTTTCAAGATTTGTTTTTGGCTTGTTATTTGGCATCTGACAACCTACAACAGAATGAAATTTTGTTCAGAATTAACATTCGATGTGGGATTGTCAAGATACAGGCACTTCTTCCCCCATCTCCTTTCTCCATGGTCATGTTATGAATATTTCCTTGTTCTTCTTGGAGTGGTAACAGTTCTAACTGCTACACTGTAGTGACACCTGCATGCACGGTATATGAACTTGGCTACCTTTGTGTATTAATATGGTGCAATTCACAAAGGAATACATACTAAGATTTTGCTGTCCATACTTCTTGATTTGGAACAGAGCAAAAACATTGCTTCTTGGGAACATTATGTGTTTTACACCTAATCAGACCAAAAGCGTTGCTTTTATCCCTTCCCTGCTATGTGTCGCTACCTTTTGTCTTTGGTTTTTGGATTTTATATTTGTCATGTTTTGGCTGGGATAGAGTTAATTTTCTTTGTAGAGGCTTGTATGATGCTGTGGTTTGGATTTGCAACGAAAATAGAGAGAGGTTGTGGATGCCCCATCCCTGGAGGCATTCAAGGCCAGGCTGGATGTGGCTCTGGGCAGCCTGGTGGTTGGCAACCCCACACATAGCAGGGGGGTTGGAGCTAGATGATCATTGTGGTCCTTTTCAATCCAGGCCATTTTATTATTCTACAATTCTATGAATAGCAGTGATAACATGCTGACATTTTAGTTGTTGCTGAGCAGTGCTACGCATAGCCAAGGGCATCTCCACTTCCTACAATGCCCTGCAGTGAGGAGCTGGGGAGGCACAAGGAGTCAGGAGGGGACGTAGCCAGGACAGCCGACGCAGATTCGCCAAAGGGATGTCCCATATCCATGCTTTCCTGATGTGGCTGAACACCCACCTGCCAATGGGAAACTGTAAATGAATTCCTTGTTTTGCTCAACTTTCCAATTCTCTCCCCCATCCTATCTCAGGAGAGTGAGTGAGCAGCTGTGTGGTGCTGAGCTGTCCAATGGGGTTAAACCACAACAATATTCCATTTCATTTTTATTTTTATATTTTCATTATTTGTTTAGTTAGGTTTCAAACCTCAATCTCTGAAACATGCAGCACGCTGAATGTCTTCACCACTTGGAAAAAACCTCACAACCCATGTTTGGAACCCAACTGCAATTTCAATTGTCTGATTTATCTCTTCATATCTCACAACCAATTATATACATTCTGCCTTCAACACCAAGTTCACTTCTTTTTTTGTGATGACCAGTATCTCAACATTGTCCATGGGTAAAGTGCTTTGCTTAGTTCAAACTTGTGAACATCAGAGGTGAGTGGGATTTGGTGTCTTCACAGATACTGTACCAGGGTGACTTCCTCCTCTGTGGCCCAACCAGAGGTGGGTATCTGAGAGCTGGCAGTCTTCCTATCTGCTACAGTTCCCAACTCTTAGCACTGGAAACTTACTCATTTATGGCAACATGGTTCCTTAAGATATGGTCTCAAATAGCAGATGCTTCACTTACCAGCCCAAGACCCCCAAAGCAGAGAGACTGAAGATGAGGACAGCTGAAGGGCAGCTGGAGGACTCTTGCCACCCATGCATTCCTGCTGCAGGAATGGCTGCCAAGGAATGGGAGGCAGTGGAAATGGATGGCTGGGCTCTGATAGGTGTCGATCCCGGAAAATGAGTACTTTAAATAACCGAACAAAGCATTATACCCCCAAACACATTGTTGGCAGAAAAGCAGGTTGCTTGTGGTGCCTGACTGCTGTCTAGAATGCAAGGACAGTCTGCATTTAATCCTTTTGAAACTTCACAAATAAGAATTCTTTCAGCATGAACTGAAACCTTCGACCACCACAAAACACATGGTAAGGTTACATGTCCTCACTTCCTCCCTGTTGCCACAATACGGCCTTCATACTTGAGCGATTGAATCATCAGATTGCCAATGCTAACACCCAGCCTCCAGCACTGTTACTACACAGCAGGGAAACAGAACACACGTCGGACAAAACCTGACAAAGCAAAACTTGGATTTAGGTCAAGCAGAGCAAACAGGAGTTACTTGTACACTATACCTGGATCCCATTCAAACACAAAGCCTGATGAATTCACACTAGCCCAGACATGCAGGATGGTATCTCCCTTTTTTCTTTCTGTAGAGATTTCTTTCGAGATAGTGTGTTCAGCTCCTTGTTTTGGTGCCCCACAACATCCATTTTTGCAGGCTGCCTGGCTGCCGTCCGCCTTATGGCTAGCAGACAACTTGCATGCTCCACTTATTAACACAAACTGCAGAATTCACGGCTGACACAGGGCATGCCTGAACCATCAAGATATGTGTGTGTCTCTTACTGCAGCCTCAGCTCTGCCAGCTTGCTGTTACTCATTCATTTACCACTCAGTACAGCTACTATCACAGAGCAAGCAGCAGGGTGTTCAAACTCAAACCACACACTGTAAACAGTTCAGACTCAGATTGCCTCAGCTTGGCCTCCTCCATAACTCTGACCAAGAAACCCTCTGCTCAACACAGTAACTTCTGTTGGGCAATCAAGGCTCCACAGGGTATGCTGCCTTCATGTGATGATGTCTAAGGTGGTGAATACCTCTCATCCTGATGGTCTTTGAGATTTTGTCTCCCACCCCACTCTTTCTTGATCCCTTTCAAATTCCCTCTGGCTGCTATTGCTTCTGAGATAGCAGACATTCATTTGAGTTCCAGAGTTGGCAAAAGCTTTCAGCTGCATTTTAGTCTGGTTTTGTAGATGCTTCGGTGAGTAATATCTTAATTCCTCTTTCACTGGTTGCTGAGTTTTGAATGTTGTCCTTTCCTGTCCTCCAGGCCACCTCAGGGCTCCTCAGTGTAATTCCTTCTGCAATAAAGACAACATATAGTACTAATCTTTTGATTCCTCTAAGTATTATTATTCTGCAACAAATGCATATGGGATTATTTTTTTATTAGTTATACATTGAAAATAAAAAAGTACAGATATCACAGACATATAAAATACGCTGAAGTTAGCCACAAAGTATTTCTCAGCTTTGCCAATTCGTGATGGAAAAGTGATTAAATCAGACTGAGAGTTAAGAAATCTCGTCTAAAGGTTTAAGATTGATTTGGTAGTTGGAAAGGATACCCAGGCTTTTATGGGAGCACTTGGGATTAGGATGCATCCTGAGCGTTTTGTCAGCCTGTACAAGAAACCAATTTAGTACAGTTCTATGTGTTCTTCAGCTCATACCCAAATTTTAATATGTACACGCCTCAATCTTGAAACAATTTGCAATGTTTCTATTAAAAACATATGCGATCTAAGCAATCAGCTGCAGTATGATCTCCCTGGGACATATCTTAAATGCTGGGGTTACTGAAATGCTCTCAAGCTGTTCTAAGGGAAGCCCACAGCTCCTCTTTACAGCACGTCCACCCTCCGCTTCTGCACCCGCAAGTGGATCTGGAAGGCCAGCATTGTACAGTGCAGTTAACGCTTATCCTTCCAATTTCTCTCCACTCTGTACTTTATAACAGTTAATTAACATGAGTTTTCTCCACACCACCAATTCCAAGTTGGCTCTCATATGCTTGGGTACCCCATCCATCGCTGGCAGAGTAACTGTATTTTCAGAATACATCTCACAGTCTGGAGCAGGGCAGTGAGTTTCGACACAATGGTTCCTGTGTGCTGTAATTGTTGCTTTGAATGCATTCTTCACTTTCCTTTTCTACCTTACTCATCTACTTGTACACAAATTAGGAGCCCTGGTGGATATTAGACATAAGGAAGAACTTTTTCTCTCAGAGAGTGGTGAGGTACTGGAATGGCCTGCCCAGAGAGGCGTAGAGTCGCTGTCCCTGGCAGCATTCAAGAAGAGTCTGGATGAGGAGCTGTGAGATACGGTTTAGTAGCTTGTGGTAGCAATGGTGACGGGAGGACAGTTGGACTAGATGATCTTGTAGGCCCTTTCCAATCTTGTGATTCCATGATTCTGTAGTCTTAGTGCAGGCTCAAGGACTTGGGATTCTATTGTTTTGTGGTGAGATAACATTGGCAGGTCACTAGGTGCCCACTAAGCCGCTCTCTCACTTTTCTTCAGAGAGAGAGAAGACAATGGAAAAGCTTATGGGTTGAGGGAAAGACAGGGACACCACTCAGTGATTACTCTCACAAGCAAAATAGGCTACTTGGGGAAGATTAATTATATTTATGGCCTATTAGTAATAGGGCACTGAGAAATAAAAATAGACTGAAAACATCTCTCCTCCACCCACCTTTTCTCAGGCTCAACTTCTACCTCCTTCTCTCAATGGGCGCAGGGGAACAGGGAAAGGAGGCTGCAGTCAATCCATAAAGCTTCATCTCTTCTGCTCCTCCATAGTCACTCTCTGCTTCTGCTCTTTGTGGGTCCCTCCCACAAGATGTCATCCTTTCTGGTCTGATCCCACATGGGCTTTCCACATGCTGCAGCACTCCCAGCACTGTTCCAACACAGCTCCACGCCATGGAGCCCACCCTTCAGGCATTGCTCCACACAGCTCCCCATGGGCAGCAGCTCCCTCAGCCCTCCTGCCCCTCTGCAGGCTGCTCTCAATGGGCTGCAGCTCAGGCCTGGGCTGCTCCTGCACGGGCTGTGATCTGACATGGGGCAGATGCTGGGCTTCTTGCAGGCCATCCCACTGCCAAAACCTTGCCACATTAATCCAGAGGAGGACTACGAGTTCTTTGTCAGCCAATGTATTGTCTGTATTGTTGCCATACGTTAATGGAGCTGGAATAAAATTGGCACAATATCCAGTTTCACCCAAATGAGGCTGTTGAGCAGGATCCAGAAGACTGGTATACAAAGAGACTAAGCAGTGTTTAAACAGAAACAAAGTCCATGATTTATTTCATTATTTACTAAGTGCCGTCATGGTGCTTGGTACCATATAAACACTGTCTGCCTCAGGTTATTAATACTACTAGACAAAGCAGATTCAAGATTCAAATACCTTACATGAGCCATTTTCAAACAAACTTACTAACAAACTAACAAAACTTATAAGAGCGAGTTAAAAGTTTCTGCACAGCAGAAATCTATCTGTAGAGGAATAGTGCTAATTAAACATTAGACATCAAAATAGGTAAGTATTCCAGTACAAAGAAATTCCTGTTCAAGGAGCTAACTTTCTGCTGTCCCCTATAATTAGCCCTCACTGAGTACTGCTGTAATGCATGGTCTGCCCTGTTGAAAACAGAAAGGATGCCAGACTGGTCTTTTTGTTGCATGGTAAGGAACATCCATTCATCCATAAAGTGTGAGAGATTAAATATCTAAAGATACCAGGTTGAAATAATCCTAAGAGTGTATAATTCCTCAATGAAGACATCAGTAAGTGTAAAAAACGTGTCTGCATGCTTACTTAGGTCAGTGAAGATTGTATCTTAGATAAGGCTGCTTAAAAAACAGAGCTCTCAAAAGAATTAGATTATTCTAGTCCCATGAAAACCATCCTGTTTTTAATTATAGCATTAAAGACAAAACCACAACATTTTAAGTTCTGCCGGCATAGCAAGTGATCATTATAAATCTGGACAAGGGATCACACAAATTGTAAAAAATGATTGTGAGATATTTCAGTACTATCTATTTTTGTCTGTATAAATGTTTTACACTTCAAAAAACTCATTAACACTTGCGCTTAGCCAAAACTTGGTCATAGGACCTTTCAACATAAACTGTTCTTAAAAGAAGACTGCCAACTCAGAACTGGTCTGTTTTTCAGAAGTTTTCTTCCAAGATATTTCAGTATATGAGTCCCCGGGGCAATGCCTATTCTTTTGTCACAGTTCTTTACTTATTTTTCAGTGCTTTACCTTGCACTGCTGCAGCATCAGTCTCTACACAAGCTCAGAGAATCCGGAAACAAGGAGGATAAGGGGAAGATGACAGCCTGAAAAGCACTATCAAAAGATGAAAATAAGCCAGTGAAGCTACACACAGAACTAAAAAGGTATATTATCTTTTGATTCTCAGTGCCAGGAATAGTTAAGAGAGAACCATGTAACGATGTTCTTACAATTTAACACTTAATTACAACAAGAACTGTAATAAAAAGAGGAAGGATGGACAGAACGAAAAATTCTCTTCTGAGATTAAAGTAAGAAAATGACTTTTTATAAAGAAAAACATTTTTAAAAATACAAAAAAGTCAGCCAAAATAAGAGCGCAATTTGTTGTGGAACAGTTGTACAACACAGCTCCTCTGTCTTCTTGGCACTCAGAAACAAACATTTGCTACGAATACCACGATCCAAAGCCAGGATAAGCTGCTGGAGATCATTATACTGACTTCAGTGGATACTGCAGGCCAAATGGGGAAAGCAATGCTTGAGGCCACCAGACAAGCATTGTCGTGTATTTTATTATGTTGCATTTGTTTCAACAGGCCTACCCTGCTGATAGGATTGGTATAGCTGGGCCCTTCTTTCTGCAGGAACCCTAAATGATACCAACACAAACCTTTCAGCACACTTTCAGATGCTACAAAGCTGTGGCCTGAGACAGTAGAACAAGATGGAAAGTCCTCCAAACTGAAGGCTCTTAGAGTTTAGAACATGCTGCTTGCACCAGGTGTAAGATCAATAAGAATACAGATGTTATATAGTATTGTATGATCAACAGGCAAGCAGAGAAGTTAGGTTGGTAAGATTATCACATTGGAAAAGATAATCAGAGATAAATGAAAAGTGCTCACAAGAAACTCCACAAGGAGCAATCTCCAGAGAGAGACCCTTCCTCAGTGGCAGTCAGCCCTTAAATGGGTTCTAGGAGAGGTGCAGCCAGGCTCCACCCCTTCCAATCACACAGGTGAATTGCCTTCATCTGTGCTCCCGTGGCTGACTCAGTGCTCACCTCAGGTGATCAATCAGAGGTTCAGGCTGTGATTCAACAGTTCCCATACAACCAGATTTATCTCAACACTAGTTACATGACCAGCGTCACATCAGAAAAAAAAGCTCAGACTTTCTAATTCTGACTGTGCTGTCAGTTTGCCTGGAGTTTTACAAGTTTCACTGTGTGTTTATCCAACTGTTTCTGATGACTTTCTTGGAAAGCTATTTGCAAGGATGGCAAATCCCTAATTCTTCCTGATTGTTGCAATAGAGTCTAGATGCCTGGAAATTTGTGACTGACAAGTCAATACTTGTATAGCTAGACCTCTATAAATAGAGAACACTAGCTATTATCATGTTCTGCTAAGTGGGAATTCACTTCTTGAAAATACCAGCCAGGAATCATTCTCTATGCAAATGCATAGAGAGGAGTGAAGAGGTAGAATTGCTAACACACATACAGGCAGATACATCTGCTGTGAAACCCTTTCCCTCATCTCAGCTCCTTTTTAGCAAACAACTTTAGCTGTCTAACTTTAGATGACGAGTAGGCAGAAGCACCCTTTGGAAGTGCTGGTGTCTCCCATTGACTCAGCGGGATGACTAACCTCCATGCTGGTGTATCTTTCCCCTCCCACTGTGCCAGACCCTCACTGGGCAGTTCTCAGCACACAGCAAGGAACTCGCATGCTGCCCATATATCACCCCTAGCATCTGCTGTGATCTTAAAACACAATTACAAAATTGTTATTTGACAAAGGGTGCGCTTCTTAAAATGGCAGCCAAAGTAAAAGCTTGGGACACTGCTCTTTTTCTCCGCTTTTTTTTTTCTGATTTGTCTTCCCAGCCATTCTAATTGTTGCCTAGTATTTGGCAGTGCAGTAAAAGCTGCTGTTGCTAGAGTGTTTGAAAAAATAGGATAACCTTCTGCTATACTTTATACTGGGTCCATTCATGAAGATTGGAACTTTCTGTCTTGCAAAGGCAATGAGCTAATATTCCTGAGATACTCTACTATTCCATAGGTGTGGAAAAAGAAGCCAAATCAAACCTAAAGGAATTTTTTTTTTTAATGGAAAACATATTCCAGCTTTAACGACACACCAGGATTTTGTTCTGGTTTCTTTACTGCAGTGACTTATGATGTGCAAACTTCACATGCACTTGCTTAAGTCATGTGTCTGCCTTATTTTAGCTTTGAAAATAACAGCGATGCCAATATTCTTTACTGTCATACTGGGCAACTTGAGAAGTTCTGAACCACAACAACTTCATGGTACCCAAAAAAGCAAACAGTGCTTTTCTACCTTTGGCTGAGGAATAAAGTAGTAGGTTCTCCAGAAGGGCCCTCTATACATCAAGACTTTCTATAAACACCTTGATACTGCTAATGCTGGCACACCTCCACTGTTGTCAGTAAAGGTGAGTTTCTCATTTGGGATCATCTGACAAAAGGTTGTCTCATTCTGTATCTGCCTGGCCTGCTTTAAGCCCAACTGAGCTACAGACAGGTAAAAATACCAGAGTTCTGTTAGTATTGGTAGCTCCAATGCTACGTACATTATTAGAGCTGTACTGATGATTAAATCTTTCAAAATAAAGGCAAATAGAATCCAAAAACAGCTCCCCACCCCTCTCCTTACCTTTCAGCTAGGCCCTGCTGAGGACTTAAACTGAGCAGAAAGTCTTCCACTGTTGTCATTTAAGTCAGTTTCCTGCAATGTACCTCTGCAGTTCTGCTAACAGCCGCAGAGAGAGAGGGGTGAAAAGGCAAGCAATAGACTTCCCTGTTTCAGTAAGCGCAATGCTCATTCTTGCAGGTATAAAAGGGCAGCATGCAATCATCTATATAAAGAATGTTCTTCAGATGGGTTATGTATAACTCCGTGATGGCAAGGGTATCAAATGAAGGTCGAACATCAGAGACCTTTAGGCACTTACGAAATATGACTCATGGATTAGTTAACTGCCTGTCAGATTTTCCATTATAAAACTTTAACCACATTCCATATCTGCACAGAACCAACCAATACCTGTAAAAGTACAAACAAACAAGTACTTATATATGCATTTGCACAGCAGTGGGACAGGAGATGTGCTTTGGTATCACAAGAAGTTTTTTTCTTAATTATAAACTATTAACTAAGGAATAAAAATGAGAGGAAGAAAATGAAGACAATTCAATGGTAGTAAAAATAGTACTTTCAAGTGCACATTTTCCAAAGACTCTCCAAGATAAATCTTTAGAGTTCAACTGCATCAGATGACTACAACCCCAAAATTCCCCTCTGCAGAATGTCATTATTTTAGCCACGGTGTTTCCTAATCCAAGTGTTTGCTTTTTCAATTCCAAATGCTGGCATGAGCAAAACTGAAAAAGCAACTACTCCTGTTCTGAAAAATGTTTATTATTAAGTTTTGTAAGTATTAAAATACTTTAGTTAAAAATGAAGACATTACTTTTTATTTTCAAAATCAGTGCAAAGTCTTGGCCATCAGACCTTGATACATCTCTCAGAAGCCACTGTGTCTTATTGTTCCAAGGTATCTGTAAATTCAAAAAGGCAAAAGGTGTGCTCTGAGGATTCCTAACAGGAAGTGGTGCTTTTGACCTATGCGTCATCAATTTAATGAACTCAACATGTGACTTTCAGCTCGTCTAATTTTAGACGTCTATCTTGACATCTGCTGCACCATTGACACTTGACTAAGGTATGTCTTATCTGATCTGGTTTAGATATCTACCTTAGGATGAGATGATTCATCCCCTCAGAGTGTGATTTTTCTTTCCAGGGGCTGTAACCCTGTCCTGGGCTCTAGCTAGGCTAGAGAGCCTTTATCTATAGCTTTTATCTACAGCTGATAAAATGAGCCTTGCCTGAACGAACGTTTTGCCTCCTCAGTCGGTAATTTGTGTGAAATGAGTTGATTACCACTGTTGCTACTGGGATGTTTTGTCTGTATCACAAAAACACTACCGCATCTAGCACAAACAAAACATAATAGTCTGAAACAGCCTAGAGGCTAACGACTTTAGAGGAAATCCCAAACACTTAGGTAAATTTCAACACCACACAATATTTGTGCCTCCAGAGATGTTCCAGATCAGAAGTTAGGTATGGAGTTCTCACTGTACCTACCACTGTGGCATCTAACCCGAGAAGACAAAAGTCTCAGTATCCATGCCTGTTAATCAGGTCAATTCATAAACACTATTTCCAGGCAAGTGTAAAGCTACTGCTCTGCTGGAAGTTCAGAAGATGTGGACTATGAGACCTATGAAGAATGATTTAGTCTTGAAAAGTCTGAAAAGAGGCAAGATGCCATTACACAAATATATAAAACAAAGTTGCAAAGAGGAAGGAAATAAGCAACTCTTCCTGTTTACTATGAGTAGCCTAAAAAGTAATGAGCTTATAGTACAAGGAAGATTAAGTTAGCCTAAAGAGAAGTGCCACACAACAAGAAGCCATGCAGCCACTCCTTTGAGCTAACAGAAGCACCGTGCCATCTCTTAGACAAAGGGCTGTGTGGCCAGGAAGTCGATCTAAGAAGAGAGAGCAGCTCCTGCCTCCCTGCCTCTTAGGAGAGAGCAGTTCCTGCTGGGGTTGGGAGCCCTCCCCCAGCTTAGGAATGCAGTTGTTCTGGAGATCCAGTTTGAGAGCATCCATGCGGAGTAAAGGGACATTTCTAATCTTAAAGCAGCGTGATGGACTAGGTGTCTCACCTCCCCTCTAACTTAAATGATGTGTTAGATGCAAAGGGTGTGATGTGTGAACTGAAGCCTAAGCGTTATAACCTCTTGCAACGGAGTGGACCAGAACACCAGCTACATCAGCTGCACAGCTGGCCAAAGCGAGCAAAAGGGTTGGAGGGTGGTCTTGGAAGAACTCATCTGGGAAAAAAAAAAATAAAAGAAGACAGTTAAAAAAAGACAGTTTTCTCCTAACATAAAAAGAATTATGACTTTTTCCTCTGCAGCAATCACAAGAGAGATGACTGAAAAAAGATTATGCAGCTGAGTGCTCCTTTTTAATGCTCCTTCTATAGGAAATACTTGCAACACATGTAGAAGATATCAGGGATGCGAGGAAACTTGAAGAGGCAAAAGTGACTTTATTTAAAATAAGAACTGAAACAAAACTCACTACCGCTAAGTGTGCAGTACCCGAAAAGTCCAACCACAAGCCGGTGTACTCAAGCCTTTCACCCAAACCCCACCACCATTAAGACTGTGTCCAGATCTGTTGTGAAGGAGGAGAAAGGACGCCATCCATCAAAATCCTCCTGTCTCCTGGGTGAATTCTTAGGCTGGTTGCCGTGAACAAGGTTTGGACATCCTTTTGTGTCTTTTCAGAGCTGACAGTATCTCCATGCAGCCACAGCTCCGGGAGCCATCGGGACTAATCACTCTTCTTTGTCTCCAAATTTGTCTTTGTGAAGCAGCGGGCAGATGCCCCGGGGTCTCGATGACCTGCTAATCAGGTGTCGTTAACACAGGCATTCAGAGCCCTTTCTGCTGGGCGCTCCCACTGGGGCCTCTACCCCCAGGCCACCCCACTCCTCACACCAATATGAACCTTTCCAGTTATCGTTATAAATCTCTGTACCGCTTTCACTCCCTCGCGGCTATTGGAAACCCCTCAGTGGCCGAGGGACACGCATGGGACAGGAACGGTGAGGGAACTAGGAAGGGAGCCTTCGTCCTTTCTCTTGAAGACCAGCATTGTATTTGGCTCGTGGGCCTTCGAGGCATTTAGAAAGGGTAATTGGAAGAGAAAGAAGTTTACAGAAACCATATGAAGAAGCACTAGTGCCTTCTTCAAAGTATAATATTAATGCTGCTTAATATAGGAGCCGTCTTGACTGGGTGCCTATTTGGATTTAGATAATTGCTAGCTTACCAGTTCAAACCAGTTCAAAATGAGAATGCACAGCATCCAAGATTTACTCATGTGCCTCTCGTTGTTTTGTTTTTTTTTTTTTTTCCCTGCTGCTGAAGTCTGCCGCATTTCATCTTCCTTCATCTCCTGTTACTTTGACCCTGCCTACAGGAGAAAGATAGACTTGTAAAACTGCAAGTTGTTCATAAGCCAATACAGTCCAGGCATTCACGGAGCGAACAAAGAGGGGCAATAAGTGGATATGTATGACTTTTTTCATATTGGGTAAGACTATAATCTTATGTATCGATTTTGTAAAAGGCTGTGGTTTTAAGTATTTAACCTCTGTCCCATGGATTATGTCTTCTGCTGAGGTGAAGACCCTGACCTGCCATTTCTTCCCATTTGGAGGGCACAATCTACAGAAGAAAGTGCTGGACTCTCTTTGTTCTGGTGTAGCTTTGCAAGTTCTTCCTGATCGACTTGATCTAACTTGAAATAAGCCATTTATATTCCTGCAAAGGAATACCAGGTTATCCACATGGCCTTTTGCCCAGGCTTAACATAATTCCTTTAAGACAAACTGCAAATGAATAGTCGTGCAGTTTTCCTGTGCAGGCAAGTCCTTAATCTAATTGGAGCATGGAAAACAGCATCTGAGAAGGCAAAACAGTGTGTAGACTTGGGGAATGAGAGCGGGAGGTAATATAAGGTGGTGTCCACTGGGGCTGATGGAAAGATCTGAATGCAGAAAGCTAAAAGTGATTAAGGTTTTTAAAATCTAGCAAGGATCCTTTAAAAACTAGCAAGGATTACAGTGATATGAAAAATAGAACCTGAGCCTGAACTTTTCCATGTCCTGAGAACTTCCATATTCCTTCCTTTTGTTTTGAAATGGACAGGGTTCTGACAATGCTAAACCTGCAGCATATAGGTAGTGCTGTCTCAGTATTAACTATTTAAAAATAGAGCTCTCCCCTAATAAGGAGTGCTAGCAACATTGGGCATTCCTCGGATAGCTGAGGCCATGGCTGCTTAACAGGAACACTTTTGGCAGCTGCATTATGTTGCACAACCACCACCTTCAAAGGTCAAAGCTTGTCAGGTGTTCACACCTGTCTGCACCAGAGGGGAGAACACTGGCAAGACACCTCCTTAAAATGCCAGGAAAGATCCGACCCATCCCATACAAGCAGCGTGACCAGGGCAAATCCTCCACAGCCACAAGAGGCATGTGGCAAACTGAGAGACTCACTGGTGCAGTGGGGACATTTAGCTGAGGTATGGGCCTGAGGCTGGAAATGAGGGACTGGATGTTTCACCAGGCTCTGGTCTGGGTACTAGCCAGCAGCAATTCCAAGGGTTGAGCATAGCTTTTTTTCAGGCCAGCCAACAGACGTGTCAGGAGCCTACAGATCTAAAACTAACTAGTACTTTTGTTCTTTCCACTGTTTACCCATATTTTCATTCCCCCTTCCTTCCCTTTCAGTGTCAGCCTCGTGCAGCACTCAGGTCACCAGTTCCTGGGCCCTGACCCCAGCTCAAGAAGTATCTGCTGTGGGCCTGAGCTGCAAGCAGCTCTTAGAGTGATGCCCTAGGGAAGCACTCAGCATGGGGATGGAGATAAAAGCCATGTGAAGTTCATGAGATCATTCTTCTCTGTGTCTGATCTGAGCGTAACAGAGAAAATAGGGACAAAAACTACGCTTGCACTTCTTCAGTTCCCTCAGACACCAATGACTACTTACTCGATCGTGTCTCTAAACTATTGCAGAAAAGAAAAAAGAAGACTCCACCAAAGAAAAACAGAAAAGCATCATAAGCTGCTTCAGACAAGGACTAGCATATGCTTGAACTGGTAAAGTCCTCTCCTTATATCCCTATTTCTACGGTAATAGCTTGTAAATCTTAACTGATTCTGTATATTCTTTCTGTGAACAGTCTCTGCTTTCTGTAAACAGTCTTTTGTGGCTTTTCATGGCAAGATGAACACCTTTGAAGTTTTCAAACATGCTTCAGGCATCTTTGCAGGGATCAATCTGAATCTGCTCTTCATCACAGCTTCCCCAAGTCATTATGTACGTACTATTGGCCTCAACATTCTATCAGCCTCTACCTGTCTGGGAAAGGAGGGATATGAGGGGAGACTGCAAGGCTTAGATGGCAATAGACTAACCAAAGAACAGAGAAACTCTTCATCAGATTCTCTTTTAATTCTTCATATAAGTTAAATTTTTTATGTAAGTTAAATTCATGTAAGTTAAATTCTTCTTAAGAATAAATTTAGAGGTGTACTCAGCATAGGTAGTAACAGAACAAAGTGCTGCAGCTTGATGTGGAAGATTTGGTAAATATGTTGTCAAATGCTGTCCAGCTTAGTAATCATATTTTTTTTATTAGCAACTTCCTTCATTTGTTGAAGTAAGATTCTGTATCAAAACAGGGAGAGGAAAGACGGATGGTGCTAAAACACCTGATGCAGTTCTACAGGCAACAGAAGACCACACAGATTTTCTTGAAATTTCCCAATTTCCCCTCTAGGTCTGTAACGCGTACTTGAGGGCATACCTACCCTGAGAAAGTGTGGGTAAGCATCCTTCACTCTCCTGTCTGCCCCGGCCCATCCAGAGAACAAGGCTGTGGCTCTGCACAGGCTCCCTTAGAGCAGTGCCAGCTGCAGCAGCTGCAGGTCTCTGTCTAACTTGCTTGGGACTAGTTACCTCTGCTCATGTTGGACTGGCATGGGGTTTGCGTAGTCACTTCAAACAGCTGGTTTATTTTAGAGATTAGACTGAGCTGGGGGTGCAGAATGAGGTAGGGACTATCTAAACTGATAATGTCAGTGAAAGAAATGCTTGGATTAAGTGTACCAGCTTTGCCCTGTGTACTGCGTAAAGGCATGTATGGCAGGAAATGCACTCCAAACTAAGGGAAGTCACTGACTATGAAACAATATCCCATGGGCATTTCTCTGGGCAGCAGAGTTGACTTGTTTTTGTTTTTGTTTTTTTTCCCTGCTCCTACAAAGTTATTTTAAGCTCAGATCAGCTCCTTCATTCACAGTACTGGCCGGCATCACTAGCAGCTACATTGGGACAGACACGGGGACACCTTCAGGGCAGGAACAAATGGCAAACTGGGAACTGCCTTCATTAGTACTGCTCTGTGTGAAAAATCTGAAGAACAAGCCTCCAAAATGTGAGGAAACAGAGAAGGCCCCCTAATCCAGTAGATCTGGGCTTGTTTTGAAGTTAGAGGAGTGGTACCACGTTAAAAATGCTTTTAAATTTCATTCTGCCTGAGAAATGCTTTTGCATGCATTATTTAAAACTTCTCCATCGGTCAAAGATGTTTTCTGGCTGCTGCTGTAGGTAAATTTAGAGTTTGTAGTGAAGGCTTCATTAATACCATATCAACAGTTGCAGGTGCTTTTCCTTTTCACGGTATTGCTCTAAATGTGTAAGACTAACTTTTGTTGCCCAAAAATGTCCCTAGAAATTTGTGATTATCAGCATTAAAAAATTACGCTATTAAAGACAGATATCTGATATTTCTGAGACAGATACACCACTGAGAGAAGACTGGTTCTTAGTCACTTTGTTAAAAACAGTCCTGATTTTGGCTGGAATAGAGTTAATTTTCTTCCTCTCTGCTGGTACAGTGCTGTGTTCTGAATTTGGGATGAGAAGAATGTCGATAGCACAGCGATGTATAAGTTGCTGCTGAGCAGGCTTCTGATGTTGCCCTGACAGCGAGGAGCTGGGATATGGAAGAAGCCAGGAGGGAATGCAGCCAGGACAGCTGACCCAGACTGCCCAAAGGGATGTCCTGTACCAGGTGGTGTCATGCTGAACTACAAAACTGGGGGAGCTGGTGGGGAGGCTGACACTATTCAGGGACTGGCTGGGTATCAGTTAATGGGTGGTAAGCAACTGCATTGTCTGTCACTCATTTTGTGTGTATTTGTATTATTTTCCCTTCATTTTCTGTTCTATTAAATTGTCTTTATCTCACTGCACAAGCACTACTTTTTTTTTTTTTTTTTTTCCTGATTCTCTTCCCTATTCCACTAGCAAAGAGTGAGCCTGGATGCTGCTGAGCTGCCTGCAAAGTTAAACCATAACAATATTCAGTTTCTGTTTTTTTTTTTTTTTTTTGATTGGTCCACCAGTTTTCAAATGTCACTCTACCTGGCCAAAGTTGTTCAAGATCTTCTGAAGCAAAAAATGCACTGCAGCAGAATTTATATTAGATCAGATAAAGTCAGAAAAAGTATTCCACCTATTCTCTATTGAAGGATTCTCATTACCAGTCTCTCTCCCTTGTCTTCAAGACACTGCTGCGTTTGTGCACTTCAGGTTGGGGTTGCCTCTGGCCAAACGCTTGTTCTGAACACTGGGAAGAAGAAATAAAAGAAAAAGGAAAGGAGCATGTTCTACTGTGGATATGGAGGGGGTGGTGATCATGTTCTTAAAGCATGTGGGATAGAAAGAGAACATTGCAGAGATCAGAGGAGTCTTGGCAAGATGAACGTAACATCCACAACATGGCAATGGACTGCCCAGTGAAACAGATAAACATGTTTTTACTCTCTAGCAATAAGAGAGATGGAAGTTCGTGGCAAAGCCAATAGCTCTAGTGAAAAAATCAATAGAAAACAATAGCACCTATCTGGAGCACCCTGTCCCATGTCTGACTAGGAAAAGGATGGGTGAGATACCTCATGTGTCCCATCATCCCAACAGAAGTGAAACATACACGATGATACACAATGTGTAACAGATACTTCTGGCTGACAGAAGTAGAAGCTGATGTGGGATGGAGTGCAGAGAATATCTACATGTGACCTGTTGATAAGTTTCAAAACAGATAAGGAAATTAATGTATGCAAACTCAGTGTCCATCAGCTTTGAGGAAGAATATTCTAAAATGCAGCTACTTCATAAGCTTTGCCCAATTTATATCCCAAACTGATTGGTGATCATGGATACCACTTAACTAATGCATGGCAACTATCTCCTGAGTACTCAGAAAGTTTTATCTCTAGCTGTTCTGAGGACAACAGCATTGCCTTTGAGAATGAATAATAGAGAAGGTTCTGTAGGTGAGGATATAGCAAATTTAGAAGTCCTGCTGGGACTTAAAATCTGAGTGTCCAAGCACTCTGTCTGGAGCAGCTCTGTTTGAATCCATCAACAAAAACTCAAGTCAGTTTAATAGACACTGAACAGGATTTGTGAGGACTTCAGCATTAGCTGAGTGCTTTACTCAGGTACTTGTTAGCTTCCTCTAGCAAATTGTCTGAGTCAGTTGCATGAGAATAAAAAGTGAAACAGAAAATACATAGTCCTGTCTAATGAGGATTGTAAAACTTGTAGACAAAGGAAAAACTAACTTCCCCAAGCAATGGAAGCGCTTGCGTGCCTGCAGCACAAGACTCCAAGGTTGTAATTTGCTCTGCCTTGGGTAGACTACATCAAAACACACCTCCAGCACAACATAGTATGACACACACACACAGGTCCCCCTGCTATCCTATCACTCCCTCACATTTTGTAAATGATGGAGGCATGTGGATTCACTTGCTTTCCTGACTGCAGGGCCACGATTGGAATTACTACGATGCTTCTAAAACTTGTACAGTAAAAAAGAATTAGTTAGTGCCATTTTCTAGGGCGTATGAATGATATCAAACAATACTGTTGTTTACAAAAGCTTTGCAAACATTGTAAGGACGTGAGCATTACCAAATTGTTAAGAACTTAAAACTGCCTGTAAAGTTATAAGAAAGAAAATAAAAAAAAAAAACAACGAAGACCGACTTGAAAGTTGCTTTAGAAAAACAAAACAAAGCAAATTTGGGCCTAAGGCCAAATTAGCAGCTTGCTTTATAATGTAGTGGTCTTTTTTTTTCTTTTTTCTTTTTTTTTAAACTGATCTCAGGCAGCCCTGTTGACCACACCTGCAAGCATTTAAATTATATAAATAGGTGCATCTGGAGACAAACATAGGCTTAAACCTTTAAGTCTGGAGCTGTAGCTGACCACGGAAACATCAGGGAAGACCTAAGCAGAAAAATGGTAATTGTTTTCTCTAAAGATAGTTTGTCTTGTACAGTACTGGCTATTTTTTTTTTTTTTTTTTTTTTTTTTTAATGAGGAGTATGCATGTTCTTTTAAGGGTTTGTTCATGGATGCTTAAGCCTTGTAGGGTTTAACTGGAACAGATGACTTAGACTTTGAAGCCCAAACTTCAGGGGCAACTATGTGGATGAATTTTGTAAGCAGGAAAAACTAAGTAAAGATAGATGACTTTTTTTTTTTAGTTTTCATGTGTGAATGCTGCAAGAAGGTTTCATTTTGCTTTTAAATCCCACAGTGAAACTAGTTGAGATTTTTAGAACAGATATCTTCCTTCTACTCTTTTTGTTGTTGAAGGAGGCAGACTGCCAAAGAGGAGAAAAATAGAGGAGTAATTGCTATATTTGTATAAAGGACAAACAAATCTTACTTCCTTTGCCCTGTGACCTTATAGCCTGAGGTGTCCTGATAATGTAACACACTTGTCAGTACTTTACTGACCCAAATTCAAGGGAACAGCTCGAGTGTTATTGTGTCACCAGGCTGTAATGTGATGGATAGAGTACTGGAGGTGTTTTTTCTTTTTAAGCAGTGAAAAGGAGTCTGGATGGTTATTATTTGACTGGTGTTTTACGGGCTAACAGTAGGCTTCTGCCTTCATGAGGGCAAGGTGGAGCCTTCTGAGGTTATAATGGGGTAACCTGATAAAAGTCACTGCATACTGATGACCTTAGCATATCACTGAACCTGATAGCTCAACAAGGCTTGCGGGGAAGAAAGGTGGCATCACAGTAACTAATGCTGACCCCCGACCGCAGCACGTTGGGGTGGGTAGCTCAGTTATGTGTTACCAGGCAGTCAGTGTGATTTCACGCTGTACAGACCAGCAGGTGCAGCCACAAGTTGATGTGGGGCACACCGAAGGGGTTTAGCGTTGGAGAGATGTGAGGCCAGTTTATCTAGTGAAGCAGCCCCTCCCCCGCCGACTGTTGTCCCCCTTCCCGGTCCAGGTGACACTCAAGCCGGGAAAACACCACAGCGTGCCATTACTGGATTCTTCCTCCTTCCCATGCCGCGCTCAGGTCCGGCAAGGCGGCCCTGCGGCGCCTCCATTAGGACCTGCGCCACTGCACAGGGGCAAGCGCACAAGATGGCGGCGGGCGCCGGCAGGGACGGCCACGTGACCTAGAATCCGACTCCTTCTAGAGACATCTCAGAGCGCGCGCAGCGGGCGCTCTCGCGAGCGTGCCGAACAAAAGGAGGGGGTTAGAGGCAGGGGGGCGCCGCGATCTCGCGAGAACTAGCGGACGCCCCTCCAGGGAGAGCAAGACGTGGGGGAAGAGCGGGCCGTCAGCAAGAAACCTCGCGGTGTCGCCTCCGGAATCCCAGAGAGTCTGCCGGCCCCGGCGCGCGAAATCTCGCGACACCCCCGGAGCTCCCTTCATCCAGATCTAAGCTATAGAGACGCACGCAGATCTCGCGATAACTCCCCCTCCTTTCGCCGCCGGCGCAGCGCGGTCGGTTTCTCTCGCAACAGCGCCGCGCAGGAGCAGGGAAAGGGGGGGGGCGGGGCGTAGCGTGCGCGCTGAGGTCAGCGCGCGCCGCCGGGCGGGCGGGGACTATATAAAGGCCGGGGCCGAGGCGGGGGGTGTTCAGTCAGGAAAGCGATTCGTGGTGAACGAGCGGCAGCGGCGGCGAGTTCCCGGCCCGGCGAATCTGAATTTCTTGAGGCGGAGCGGGACACCCCGAGACGATCTCTCGTTATGAGTCATGTGGCGGTGGAAAATGCCCTCAGTCTAGACCAGCAGGTGAGGGACGGGCCCCGGGAACGGGCCGGGAAGTGGGTGGGGGAGGGGCGCTCCGTTAATCGGGATATGGGGGGGGGGGAGGAGAAGAAAGGCGGGGGGGCGGCGGCGTGCGTTGTGAGGGGCGGCCCACACGGCCAGCGCGGGGCTGGCTGTGCGATCAGCGGCGGCTGCGTCGTGATTTTGTTTTATTGCTCTCTTCCACTCTCTCCCCCCCTCCCCCCCCCGGTGTATTCTCGGGTGCCCCCCCCCCCCCCTCCCCGCGCGGCGCGGAGGGGTTTGTGGCGTGTTCGGTTGTTGCGCAGTTCCCGTCGTGCGGCCCTTTTTCCCCGCGGAGAGTCGGGGGGAAGGGGGGGTGGGGAGGGGGGGGACGGCCGCCAGCAACACCACCAGCAGCACCGGGCGGGAGGAGCCACATCCCCGCGTGCCCCTGCGGCCTCCTCTTGGCCACGCTCCGCTCCCGGCTTTTGTGTGCCGGGGAA
Organism: Chrysolophus pictus; assembly: GCA_037305975.1. Taxonomy (NCBI): domain Eukaryota; kingdom Metazoa; phylum Chordata; class Aves; order Galliformes; family Phasianidae; genus Chrysolophus; species Chrysolophus pictus. The sequence continues at coordinate 84,117,112 of CM074576.1, forward strand.
GCGACGATGGTAACGCGGCGGGACCCCTGGTGGCGGCGGCGGGGAACGGCTGCGAGGAAAGTGGGAGGAGGGGGGTAGGGAGGAGGCTGGCTCAATGGCGGCCATTGTGCGTGTGACGGAGCCGGGCGGGGGTGGGGGCGCTTTGTGCTGGCGCCCCCGCGGAGGGGGGGGCGGGGAAGGGGGGCGCTCGCGGCCGCCTTTGTTCGGGCTGCGGCAGCGCGGCCCCGCGGCGGGCGCCTCGCCCGCTCCTCCCGGTGGGCCCCGGTGACGCAGTTGCGCTCGGAGCGGCGGCGCTGCGCGGGCGGCACTCGACCCCGCGGTGTTGTTGTGCTTTTTTTTTTTCTTTTTCTCCTTACGTCTTCCATCCTCCCTTCCCCCCCCCCCCCCCCCCGTTCCTGCGGGGCGGAGTCAGGCCCCTGCGTGGAGCTGGGGGACGGATGGTTACCTAACCCTCAGGGAAGGGGGGGGTGGGGAGGAGACCGCGGCTCTGTAGCGGGGCCTCGAGCGGGCACGGAACGGCAGAAATAGCCCTCGGAGCCTGGAGGTTTCGGGCAGCCAGGGCTCTGGGGCGAAGTAGGTCAGGGAGCCGGTTCCCTCCCCTTCCCTCCCCCCCCGGAGATACAGCACGTGACGGGTGCCGGCAGCCGGATTAGTTGGGCGGGCTGCGGCTGCTCCCTGCTGCGCCGAAAATCCCAGCCCGCAGTGCCGGCTGCACCGCCGCACTGAGATGGCGGCCCCGGCCCTGCGCCATCTCCCAGAGCCGCCGCGCTGTGGGGGGTGTGCGCCGGCCATCCTCTCATCTGCCCGCTTCTTCCTCCTTATACCCAGGGTTTGCTTCTTACTGAATACCCCAGAAAATATTTTTACCTCGTTTTGATGCTGGGATCAGATAAAGAGCAGAAGTAGCTTTTAGAGAGAGTGATCCAAGGCTCCCCATCGGAGGATTTATTTCAAGAATCTGAATGACAGCACGCATAATAGAATCATACAATCGTTGAAGTGGGAAAAGACCTTTAAGATTATCTAGTCCAACCATCAGCCCGTCACCACCGTGCCGGACATCTTGAAGGATGATGTTTGATTTGGATTGACTCCAGTTGCGTTGGAAGATGTGCAGTGCAGTTGGCCTCGCATAAAATTTAGTTGTTTTCAAATGTATTTCAGCTCCGCTAATAAGTTCTGCGTTGTGCCGTGTATGTAAACAACTGCAGTAAGCTGCTGCTTTGTTATGTGCGTGGATTGCCTTCTGCTGACCTGAATGCGCTTAAACTGAAACAAGTTTTGGTAGGCTGAAGGCTGCAAACAAAGCTTGCAGAAAGCAAACGAGAAGTTGTATTTGCCAGGAACGAGGGTAGGAGGAAATGGCCTATTGTCCTGGGAGCAGAAACTGCTTCTGACATGAAGATGCTGATGTCTTACTGATCTTAATGCAATCAAAAATTTAATTCTACAAATGAAGCAGTAGCAGTTGGGCACTTGAATGATTGTATTCATGTTTCAGAAAGAACCCCCAAAAACCTGACCTCAGTCAAAATTCGATTCAGTGGACTGGGAGACCATTTTAGGTCCTACTCAGCCCTTATTTAGTGCACTAAGCAAGTCAGCAGTACTTGATTTGGTGGGTATACAGTAATTTTCAGGCCTTGCTGGCTTTTTGGTGGGTGTTTATTTGTGGCTTTGAGGACATCCGAAGATGATACTCAGTTCTACTATTACTGTGGTATTGAACATTATAGTATTGGTTGTTCTCCATTACAGGAAACATAACAAAAATAAATTCTTTTTCAGCATTCACTTCTCAGAAATCTGCTCTTGATCTGCAAATGAGCTTTTTGCATCTTAGCTTAAATTCATGATGTAACATGTTGATATTTACTGAGCTATTTTGTTCTTTCCAGTTTTCTGGTCTAGACTTGAATTCTTCAGACTCCCAGAGTGAAGGAACCGCTACAAGCAGTAAGTACATGCGAGTTCTTAAAGCTTTCTAGTGTGTAGGAAGTTTTTAAAGCAGGGCAGGCTTTGGTATCTGCAAAAGTAATCTTTTCATCAAGATGTATAGACTTTGGGGAAATGCAAGGAGGTTACTAGTTACTTGCCTGCTTTAAAATTACATACTTCAGACAGGAACACTTAATTGCAGTGATTGTGTAAGTTGAGTGTTTTGGTAGTGCTTTTAAGTACTGAACCAACTTGAGAGAATCCAGATTCCCAAATTTTCTGTGGCCTCTGGTCAAACAGCTGAGACCAGTAACTGTAGTAATAATTTGGTGACCTGGCTTACCAAAACATTCAGCTAGTGTTGCAGCGTCAGAGGTAAAAAATTTTTAGTGGTTACCTGCTCTAACTGAGATTTTTTAGGTAGAAACAGCTTTATGTGGCATGCCAAACAGACTGTAGTACGTTAAGAGGACAATCTTCAGGGAGATCCCATTAAGCACGTGCTTGCTGCATTCTGTTTTATGCTGCTTAACAATTCAGATGCTTCTGGATTGTAAATGAAGAATGCTATTCAGAGGCAATTACATGTGGCTTCTGGTTAGATCTAAGCTGAACTGAGTGGGATGGTTAGATCAAAGGGAAGGAAAAATACTGGCAGTAATACTGTGAGTACCAGTGTTGGAATGGCATAGTTGAAAAGGCTGTTATCTATAAAGTTACAAGCAGTATGTAACATTATCTTTAACGTTTCTTTCTTTTGTTCTCCAGAAGGCAGATACATTCCTCCTCACTTAAGGAACAGGGAAGCTTCCAAACAGGGTATGTATGAGAAGTAGAGGCAATGTTTGTAACTTATTGTTTGAGGCGTTAAAGGTTTTTTGGCACTATTGTTAAAAGTGACTCTGCAGGCTGCTCAACTCTTTGGGACAAAACACCAACTTCGCTGCCTATTTTCAGTGTGCTGCTGTTGGTTCCATCTCCAGGTGATGTTCTAAGCTTGAGTTTGGTGTTTGATAGGCAAAATGTCTTCGTTATCTTATCAAGCATGTAAGTGACAGAAGCAAGTTGAAGACTATTTGTCTACCATTGTAACCATGAGTATAAAATACTGAACTTTGGAAGTACCAGTTCTTATTTTATTGACTGATTTGAAACTTAAGAGTAACTAGTTACCATGAGCAAATAGCGCAGTTTTGCATCGAAAATGGATGCTCTACACACACATTCGTGTGGGGAGTGTGAGAAACAAAACAATTACAGTTGCCTTATAATGGAAATCTGCAAAAGTGGTTGCAAAAAGCAAGATGGAATGCTGGAGTATGAAACATGAAATGCTTGAACAGTGGTTTTGTACAGGACTGTACTGAAAAAATCTAGCTTACTTTTTACTTTTAGGATAAAAGAGGATAAAGTGTTTCATGGAGTTCTTCAGTGAAATAATGACCTCTATTTTGGAGAAAGATTTCAGAGCTTTGTAGTTTGTATAAGGTACAATGATAATGCATTGAGTAGATAACAGTTGCTAGAGGAAATGTTCTTTTAAATAGACTTCAGATAACTGAAGTGTTGTGCTATGCTACGAATTGAAGAAGTCACAGAACCTTCTCATAGCTTGAATTTTAAACCTTGTAATTTTAAAACAACAGGACTTTGAAAGGTTGTCTTTATGGTGCAGGAGGTCTCTCCTTTGAAGGAGCGGGTAGGAGAGTATTGAAATGCATGCTGATACTTTCTGAAGTTCTTTTGGAGCTGCTTAATGACTAAAACAAATATTCTGCCACTTGAAGAAACAGATTAGAAATGTGAAGACGGAAAAGGGAACTTTTAATATTGAACAGGCATTAAATTGGCCTAAGGCACTAATTGATGTGAACAGGCTGTAATGAGCTGACTTAGGTGGGGAGAGAGCAGGGACACTTTGGAAGCTCAGTTCTCTTGAAATTCTCAATAACTTAAGTCTCAAATGTGAGCAGCCTTGGAGGAAATCTCATAAATCAACCCAGGAGGAACTTTGTTTGCAAGAAAGGAGAAACAAAAATTCTGGGGAATACTGGATACAGAGGTATTTTCATATTGCCTTGAGCAACATGATTTGTAAAAACATCCATATTAAGAGCTGCTCTCAAAACAAACCTACTTTGAAACAGAGACCATCTTGTTTCACTAGATATTTGAACTCTACAGTATACAGAGTTCTCATTTGAAGTAGGAGAAGCGTGAATGTTGCCCTTTGTATCTGACTGACTTGAAGATCATAGGAGTATTCATAGTGTAACTGGATTTTTTCATTCATGCCATTCATTTGGTAATGTAGGCACTAAAATGTCACTTTGCAGAAAGGTAAAGAAGTCCAGAAACTCAGCTTGAACAAGCAGTGTGGTAAATCTAGTTATTACAGGATATCAACTTCCATTGGTACCCTGTTGCTTAGAAACTTCCTTGGAACTGTTTAGAACTCTCTATCACTGGATTCCTCCTGGCTCCTTGTGATGGGAAGTTTGTAATAGTGAAGTGGAGAAAACCAGTTCAGGGCTCGTGCATTGTAGCAAAATGTGTATCACCCTTACCATGAGGTGACAGTAGAGCTATTGCATGGCTTCAGGTCTGTAATGCAGTATTTAGTTGTATGCAACGAACACAAGTTAACTACTTATACAGAAAAGCTTTTTTTTATTAGCTTTTGATTAAAAGTCCTTTACAGCTTCTGAAAGGTGTTTGTATGTGTTAGCAAGCAACAGGCAGAGCACTCTTTGAATAGCAGCACTATTTGACCATATAAGGAAAGCCTTGAATGCAGCCTTAGAAGTGTTCAGCTGTATTTTGATGTCCCAGTAGAATTCACACAAGCCGTGCCCTCCTTAACTTTTATGAAAGCTTTAAAGTAATGCTGCATTCAGATGGAAGAGGAATTGTTAGTTTATCCTGTGTGCTGTTCCCTTAAGATGTGTTTTTGGAACAGCTGGTATGTAGTTTCTAGCTTGGGGTTCTCAGTTTCCTCTGTAGCTGATTATGGTGCAGTAATACAGAGAGGCTATTAATGTTGCACAATATACTCATGGCTAAGTAAGAAATTGCTTAAGGCAGTGGACTCAGTGATTTAAACATAACAGTTTTTTTCTTTTATGTGAAGAGCTGAGTGTCCTCTGGATTTAAAGAGGTATTGGCTGGGGAGGAAGGCTAAAAGGTCTAGAGTATTTCTGTTCCAAAATCTTACGGTGCATTTTTCTCTGTTAGGTAAGTTTCAGCGTAATTTTTCCATAGACCTGAGGATGTGTCCATGTGAGGTTGTGACACTGATAATGCCAGCTTTGTTTCTGAGAGCAGGACAACACAGAGCTGCAGGAGATAATGCGTTCAAAATTATTTGGGCTAATTAGTGGCAATTCTGCTTTTCAGCAGTTCAAGCTACTGTACATAGAGCTCAGTTTTTCTTGATAATACTGATATGTTCTGTCATATGGCATTCTTGTTGAACATTCTTAAAGCTACGCTTGGGTATTTGAAGTCTGAGTTAATCTATAGTAGATCAAATGAAAAAATGTTAGAACTTTTTTCCTTTCAAAAAACTAATGATTGCTTCTTTGCATGACAACTTCTCAAGTGATGTAACCGTGATTGCTGTTAAAACATTACAAAGTGTGACCTAAAACACTGATTGAAAAATGAAAAGCAGTAGTTGCTACGTAGGTGCAGAAGCTGCAGAATTTCATTAGATGTTATTATCTCCTTGGGAGAAATGTGTTGGATAGAATCTGCACGGATTTTTTTTCTGTAGTAATTTTGCTGTCACAGTTGTTTCTGTTGTGTGTGACATACATGTCTCCATTGTTTTTGTGCTGCAGAATTTGCAAAAGGTTTTTTTTACTGGTAGGATTACTTATTCTTTCTAAGTTCAGTATTTGGAACTCTGGTTGGATCTTATTTTTAAACTTTTGAAGGTTAAGCTTCTAGATCTATATTCTAGACATAAATTTTTTGTTTTGTACCAGTGCTTCTGTTCATTTTCTGTGCCCTGAGTAAACACCACCAGAGGCCTGGTAAATTCACAAAAATGAAACATGCTGTGAAGAACTTGTGTTGAAGCTGTGGAGAAAATTAGGGCTGTCTTCTGGGTGTTTTCTGAATTTTTTATTTTGGTATAGTTGAGTTCCCTGCTTTCTGTTACTTAAACTATTGTCATCCCAAAAGCAGTCAATAATGTAATGAGTTCAATTTGTATCTATTTAGTATAAATAAGGCATCTAACTTTGTGTAACCTCAGGCAATTCAGAATCCTCCAGCCACATTGGATTTCTCAATTTGAAGTTACTCAAATGCACCATGACCTCTGTTGCCTTTATGACCCTCTTTCCAGAGGAAGACAAATACTAGCAGTGATGTATGTGCATTGTTTTAAATGTACTGTTTCTGCATTCATGGAGGTGCTTCAGCAAGTTTGATTGGCAATGAGAAATATGTGGTGCCTGTTTGAGCAAGTATTTTCATTTTTTTTAAAGACTGCCAGTATTGAAATGATGTAGATTGTCCAGTACATCTTCACTGGAAGGACATTTTTCTTACAAAAGCCTGGACTGTGTAATACATGGCTCAAAATACTGTCTCTCTACTAGGTTTTGATAGCGGTGGCTGGAGTTCTAGCAGAGACAAGGATGCATACAGCAGCTTTGGTGCACGGTCCGACCGTGGAGCAAAATCAAGCTTCTTTGACCGTGGAAATGGATCAAGAGGAGGAAGGCAAGTGCTTATTTGTATAGGTGCTGAATTTCAAGTTTGTTGCAGTTCTAGTGGCACATATATAATGTTGCTGTTTAAAATGGAGTTCTAGGTGTGGAGATTCCCTCTCCCATCTTTCTATTTCATAGCTGTAGGAATTAAATGATGGGAATCTTGCATGTTGTAGAAGATGTGCCTTATAGCCCATCACCAGCCACTCCTGCAATTGTCATGACTTCCTGACTTTCCATGTCATCAATGAAGTTTTAGATGGGTGGCCACTACTACCAGAAATTCATTAAGAGCTGTTAGGAGCACATAAAATACATCAGAACTGACTTTTTTTTTCCATTTTTTTTTGTTGAAAAAGTGTAGTTAATAAACCTGGGTGAGACTCTTGCAGGTTCTCTACCTTACTTGATCAGTCTTACACACATCATGCGTTGTATGCACAAGTGTGGTGAGTGACCTTTGTCAACTAGTAAGGCTGACGGTGGTAGTCCTGTATCCAGACTTTTCTCAAACATGATTTACCAGGCCAAAATCTAAACAGTTGAGGTAAGGACTTTTTCCACCTTCTTTCTAAGTCAGTAACACAGGTGAGCTCACTCTTGGTAAAGTTGGGTATGTGACGTGTTCATTGAGAGATTTAGTTTTATAATGTGGTGGGAAGGAGTAGGGGAACAAACTCAAGTTCTTTGGGGAACTGTTTGGGCTTGGAAGATGAATATAACATGAGGCACTGTGAAAGGGGGGAGTACCAGATAACATCTCACGAGATTCATGTGAAGCTTCCTGTGAAAACAAAACAAAAAAACAGGATTGAGAAACTTAAGTGGAAAAAAAAGCAGCTGCAGTTCACATTGCGCTTAACTTAAACCAGCACTCAGTATTTTATACAGTCTCAATGTATTAAGCTAAAACTAAGCTACTAAGCTAGGAATAGGAACAAACTTTTCCTGTTTGTAATGCAGAATAACATGACCTAGTCTTATAAGTAGGGCTAAAATCATCTTACTTAATAGGTCAGTTTCAATATCTGATTATTGTCCTATGGTCACATATCTAACATACAGACCATATTCAGCTAGATGGTAACAGCTTTGGTATTTTGTTCCTGTGATGTTGGCCTAACACTGGTGCTGTATTTAGGTATGAAGAGCGAGGAAGAGGTAGCGACTATGATAGGAGTGGCTTCGGTAGATTTGACCGTGGTGGAAATAGCCGTTGGTGTGACAAGTCTGATGAAGATGACTGGTCAAAGCCTCTTCCCCCAAGTGAACGCCTGGAACAGTAAGTAATAGATCTACACAACACAAGTGATAATAGTGATAATTGATTCATCTAATAAACACATTTTTATTTCTACTTTCAGAGAGCTCTTTTCAGGAAGCAATACTGGCATTAACTTTGAGAAATATGATGATATTCCTGTTGAAGCAACAGGCAGCAATTGTCCTCCACATATTGAAAGCGTAAGTTTTTTTCCAATCTGATTTGTTTAATTTTGACAGTTTTGCATGTGGAACTTGATGTTTTGCTATGTTACATTTAGGGAGCAAAGGAAGCACTGTTTTGCTTTCCTATGGCAAAGATGTTTTTTTTAGCAGGGGACCTATATATAATGAACTGAGATATAGGAGAGGTTGTATAAAGCTAATGCCTCTGGCTTACTTAACTATATGATGTATCTTTAAATAGTAAATATGTAAGTAAGTAGTGGAAGTGCTTGGAGGTGCTAGTTTGCAGCAGCTGTTTAAACATTGCCTTTAAGTGAGGTGTTAAGCATGTATGGCTAATGTAGTTTGCATTTGAGACTTAGTTGGCGTTTTAAGAATCACTTATGTGGCTGGACTGAGTTGGTACCATGTTCCCAGTTAACTGATTCTTTAGTATCTGACCTTTATAAGCAACTTCTGTAGGAAGAAATAAAACCAAAAGTATTTTATGAAAAAACCTGCTTGGACTGAGTGGCTTGTTCAGGGAGAGATGAAGGGTAAGAATCTCAGATTTAATCTTTTAAAATATTTTACAGTTCAGTGATGTTGATATGGGAGAAATTATTATGGGAAACATTGAGCTCACACGTTACACTCGTCCTACTCCAGTCCAGAAACATGCAATACCTATTATTAAAGAAAAGAGAGACTTGATGGCCTGTGCTCAGACAGGTAAGTTTGTAACTATTGCTTATTACTTAGTCTCTGTCAATGAGAATAGATTCTTGTATTCTTGAAGCTGCAGGCAAGGTTTCCTTAAGGCAATGAACTTATTGTTTAGAATGTATAGGAATAGCTGTTGGAAATAATGATCTTGGTCTTGCTATTGTTCTGCATGTACTTTGTCAGGCACACGTGTTACTGTGTCTTTAGAGAGCTGTTAATGCCCTAAATCACTTCAGCAGTGCTTATTAATAGATAGTCTTGTGTAGACAACTTTTCTGGCTGAGAAATACACTCAGATGGCTTGTGCAGTATCTGTATACCTAACAGAGATGCTTGGAATGTTTATGGTATGATAGCTATGGTATCACCACAGTATGATAGCTTTAAAAATAACTAATAATACTAAATTGTATCTGTTAGGGTCTGGGAAAACTGCTGCGTTTCTTCTACCAATATTGAGCCAGATCTATGCAGATGGACCTGGTGATGCCTTGAGAGCTATGAAGGCAAGTATTTTATTACCTAGTCCTGAAGAAGCTGAGTTCAACATATGCATGTGCTTTATATGCTGATGTCTGCTACTGGATGCAGTAGTTGAGCTGTTGTCATTATTTTGGGTAGATGAAGGGAGTTTCTCACCTTTCTTAAGCCTTTTCTTGGGCATGGAGCAGCTTGTTACTTTTTCCTCAACCAAAGAGGAGAAACAATTTTTTTGAAGGACCTTTATGAGCAGTTCCTTGCTACTGAAAAAATTATTTGGTGGACATGACATGTTTACATTGTAGGTTTTAAGATGAGGCAGTATGTGTCTTGTTTTCCATGGGCAGGCTTACTCTTAGTTGTAGGTGTTGATACAGGTTTATAGGCCAAGTTTGTGCTGCAGTTGCACTGTTAACATATTAACCAAAAGTTTAATCTTAGGCACTGCAGCAGGGCAGTCAGATGCAGTATGTAAAACAAGCTGATGCTCAACTGTTTGCTTTCTTGTGAAGAGAAGCTCAGTGACAATAAGCAGTGTTTTAATTTGCCCTGTATCTGGGGATTTTTCTTCCTGTTTTAGGAGAATGGAAGGTATGGACGCCGTAAGCAATATCCAATCTCACTGGTCTTGGCTCCAACTAGAGAACTGGCTGTGCAGATCTATGAGGAGGCCAGGAAGGTATGTCTAGGAGTTTATTAGAATAGGATAGCTCATGTATAGTTCTTCTTAGCACTAACTTACTTGTTTTGTAGTTTGCATACCGTTCCAGAGTTCGTCCCTGTGTTGTGTATGGTGGTGCAGACATTGGGCAACAAATACGTGACCTAGAACGTGGATGTCACTTGCTTGTAGCAACCCCAGGTCGACTGGTTGATATGATGGAGAGGGGAAAGATTGGACTGGATTTTTGCAAGTAAGTGAAGTGATTCTGTCCATAACCTAATGAGTTGCTGACATGAAACTGTGAATTCCTTTTGAAATCTAGAGATGATAACTTCTGAGATCTAGCCTTCAAACTGTAAATGTCTGATTGAGAAATGTAGTCCAATATGTGTAGTGAGTTGCATCTCTAAAACCATCTGAAAAAAACTCTTTTTATTACTTCAGATACCTAGTGCTTGATGAAGCTGATAGAATGCTCGACATGGGTTTTGAACCTCAGATTAGACGAATTGTTGAACAAGATACAATGCCGCCGAAGGGGGTTCGTCATACCATGATGTTCAGTGCTACTTTCCCCAAGGAAATCCAGGTACTTCATGGAAGTTCAAATGCCTTAACACTTAGTCTGATCCTATCTCTGGAAGGAGGAAAAATGCTGATCTTTTGCCTTTCCTTCTTTAGATGCTTGCTCGTGACTTCCTTGATGAATATATCTTCCTGGCTGTTGGCAGAGTAGGTTCTACATCTGAGAATATCACACAGAAAGTAGTCTGGGTGGAAGAGTTGGACAAACGATCATTTCTGCTTGACTTGCTAAATGCCACAGGTAAATTATCAGTTTTAGATAAGTGAATAATGCCATTTAAGATGAGGCCAATCTGACAGCTCAAAATAATGAGAGCTTGGGTTGAGTAGGTAGGTGGAGGAAAGTAGTACCTCTTTATATTTCTTCAACGTGTAGTAAATGTCTTGCATTGGCTGAATAGTGGTTTTATGTTGATGAAAACTTTCAGTAATAGAAAATAAGAAAGCAGGTCTTCAGTTTAGAGTAATTGGAAGCAGAGAAGTAAAGCTGCCTTTTTCCAGACTGTGATGTATTCATCTGTAAAGCTTTTCTCTTGTAAACTTGTGGTTCATCTGTTCTTAGGCAAGGATTCTTTGACTCTGGTGTTTGTGGAAACTAAAAAGGGAGCAGATGCTCTTGAGGACTTCCTCTACCACGAAGGATATGCCTGTACAAGTATACATGGAGATCGTTCTCAGAGAGACCGAGAGGAAGCACTCCATCAGTTCCGTTCGGGCAAGAGCCCAATTCTTGTAGCCACAGCTGTAAGTCCAGTTTTCTGAAGTTTGAGTTAGTAGGCATATTATCTCATTGAACTCAGCTCAGAGATAATTGTTTTTTACTCTTCTAACTACTAGGTAGCAGCAAGAGGACTGGATATATCAAATGTAAAGCATGTCATAAACTTTGACTTGCCAAGTGACATTGAAGAATATGTGCACCGTATTGGTCGTACAGGCCGTGTAGGAAACCTTGGTAAGTATAGACATGTAATACCTGAATTTTTTTGGGGGGGGGATGTAGTGGTATTGGATAAATAGCAAATTGAAGCTGTGTGGAACTTGAAAGGAGCCCTTGTGCTTTTTGTGCCCAGACAGTATTGCTAGGAAACTGCAGTATGGAGTGCAGCTTTTTTTTTTTCATTGGAATTGTGGAGATGTTTTGCTTTTACTTACAACTGGAAAAATAAGTGAAGAGTACTTAATAGCTGAAGCTATATACTAGCAGTCTGTTTTTAGCTTGGTTCCGGAGAGTTCTATTTTTGTTCCTGCAGATTTCTGAGTTTCAAAAATCCCTACAAAAGGGAATATAAAGATGTAGAATACTTAGGAGAAGCTTACTTGAAGCCTGTTCTAACTTTCTGCTTTATAAGAATATTTCTAGGGGATCACTTGCCTTCCTGAGGAAGGATGGGCTGTGAATGGTCTCTGAGCAGTTTTCTTCCAGTACTCTTTCTTATACTTACGTAACTACATGAGATCTCAGCATATTTAGAATTCTGGTGTTCTTCACTTGTTTTACTGTTAAAATGCAGACAAAGTAAGTGCCACTGAAAACTAATGCTTGTGAAGTCTGGTGGCATTGAGTATTTTGATGATACTTTATCTGTCAAATCATGCAGTGCTTCAGCAATATATAATCTTTAACTGTGGTCTAGCCAGTGTAGAAAGAAACCAGTTCTTTCAGCCAGCGTTTTTTTTTTTTTTTTTTACTATTAAATAAAGATTTGATACCATAGGTAAGATAGATATCTGTCTTCAGTGTCTGTCAGTAAATAGATTTGTGTGACTGGCTGTGGTGGAAAAATGAACAGTTTCTGCTCAGATAATTCTAATACTCTTCATTGAGTTTGAGAATGTGGTGTGTTTGTCACAACAAGTGGAATATGGAATGGGATTAAGTGATGTAGTGTATCTACTTCATGTGGGGCTAAAATTTAATGTGTACCTCAGGTCTCGCCACCTCGTTCTTCAATGAGAGAAATATAAACATCACCAAGGATTTACTTGATCTTCTTGTTGAGGCTAAGCAAGAAGTTCCATCTTGGCTGGAAAACATGGCTTACGAACAGCATCACAAAGGAGGTGGCAGCCGTGGACGATCTAAGAGGTAATGTTGAGAGCTATGGCTATAGGTGGATTTTAATGACTTGTGAGGGGCAGTTCTATCTAAAAGCAGTTATTTTTGAGGAGTACAAGCCAGTGCGTACTGGTGTCCTCTTCATCCAGAGGTTACAGCTTAATACCTGTTCTGTATAGTAATATTTTCCTTTTAAACTAACGACTAGATACTGCTAACAGCTGCTAGCAGAAATAGCTCTACAACTCATTGAAAGCATCTAAACTCTTGAGAGAAATTCTTAATTGTGTGAGCCACAGTTGTTCTTGAGCACCTATTGAGAGGCTATGAAGATGATAATGCTTGTTTATTAACATTAAAAAAAGTATAAGGTAATGTACAGATATGACACTTGTGAAATAGTTTTGCTCTATAGGAAGCTGGAAAGTGTCCTATAAATTGGAGCAAACTGTGCTAATGGCTTTAAAATAAGGACAGGGAACCATCACACTTTCTTTCAATTTAGCCTGTGTTACTCAACCTTGCTGAATTTTAGTTGTTTTTCATCAGAAACGTACTTAGAAGGTGGTTGTCCTCTTCTACAACGAGAAAAATGGGCTTAAGTGAATCACTGAAACTATCACTTAAAAACCCCATGGAACAGAGGTTGTACTGAATTAAGTCTTAGTAGGTCCTGATAAAGTAATTTGAAGTGTAACGTGACAAGTTGAACGCACACAGTAAATTTTCCTTTGCTACATTAAAAGTCCTTCCTAGATAGCAGTGGGGTGCTTATTAAAAAGAACACGGGAATCATCATTTGCACTGACTGTTGGGCAACTATAACCTGAGTTGAGGAGACCTTGTGCTTGAGTTTACAGTGCTTAAAATATCACTGACTAAAGCATTTTTATTCCTTTCTTAAGCAGTAGGTTTAGTGGAGGATTTGGTGCCAGAGACTACCGAACAAGTAGCGGTGCTGGCAGCAGCAGCTTTAACAGCAGTCGATCAACCAGCAGCCGTAGTGGAGGAAGTGGCAGCAGAGGATTTGGAGGTAAGAAGAAGAGGGCAGGTGTGACTGGCAGCTACAAAATACAATGCTTTAGAATACTTGATATGCTAGTACTTCTGGAAGTTACGCAGGTAACTGCAGTAAATATTAGAGGCCATCTGGTATGTTGTATGTGAAGTTCAGCATCCTTATTGGGTCTGTATTAACACACGTTATATGCATCTTTGTTTGCAACCTGTTTCTTTGGTTTTGTTTACATGTAGCAAAGCTTCTGGGGTGGGTTTCTTTAATGGACAGTAGATGTCTTGTTTGTGCCCTGGGTGGTTTTCTGTTGTGAGGGTGCAAGTTACCTTTAGCAGGTTAATTAAGCATCCCTTTCTCTTGCCTTTCATAGGTGGTGGTTATGGAGGCTTCTACAACAGTGATGGATATGGAGGAAACTATAACTCCCAGGGGGTTGACTGGTGGGGCAACTGAATCTGCTTGCAGCAGATAACCTACCAAACAAGCTAATATGGAAACCACATGTAACTTAGCCAGACTATACCTTGTGTAGCTTCAAGAACTCGCAGTACATTACCAGCTGTGATTCTCCACTGAAATTTTTTTTAAGGGAGCTCAAGGTCACAAGATGGAAACAAAGGAACAAGTAGCCCTATCTTGAAGGTGGTTTTGAAGACTCTATTGCTGTAGTCAGGATTAACTCCCCTCCCACCCATCCCCACCCAAAAACTGCATTTATAATTTTGTGACTGAGGATCATTTGTTTGTTAATGTACTGTGCCTTTAACTTTAGACAACTTTTATTTTGATGTCCTGTTGGCTCAGTAATGCTCAAGATATCAATTGTTTAGACAAAATAAAAATTACTGAACTTGGGCTAAAATCAAACCTTGGCACACAGGTGTGATACAACTTAAACAGGAATCACTGATTCATCCATAATATTACAAAGAAAAACTTATGCGGTAGCCTGCATTAGGGCTTTTGGTATCTGCAGATTTGAAAAATAAAAACATCTTGAAGCATATCAATGCAATTAGTTTCTAATGTGGCAAAACTGTACTAAGTTAAAGTTCTGATTTGCTCACTCTATCCTGGATAGGTACTTAGAACCTGATAGCCTTTAATAAGCCATTCCAGTCATGATGAGATGATGTATGGATACATGCATACATTAAAAGCACTGTTTTTGAAGTTAATGCAAGTAAATACAGCAATTCCTTTTTCAATATTTAGGCAGATCATTAATGTGAGCTAGCCAAACGTGGGCAGAATATTACAGGGAACGTTTAAAGGTCTGATAACTTGAAATAGTTTTTAGGAGAATTCATCTATTTAGACTTTTTAAAAATGCCTGCCATATGAAATTGAAATGGTAGAATGGCTGACCATGGCAGTGATTGGTCCTGCTTAAGGGCCTGACTGAATTTTTGGTCTAATAACGCATGCTAGTGTTGATGTTTTTTGGTCAAGAGGGTATGAACAGGAAGAATTATGCAGCAGGCTTTATTTTAATGCAGATTCACATTACTCTGTTCAAGCTGCGTGGAGATGTTAAACTGGCTTACTGTAGACTTTGTAAAATGGCTCCAGAAGAGTAACAAACAAACCTGAGATCACAGAGGTTGGAAATGTACATAAACTGCACAAGGTTTCAATTCTGCTATTGAAGTGCAGTTTTAGTCAGTTTTAGTTGCATAGGTTTCCATTGTATTTATAGTCTGTTTATGCTAAATCTGGCCAAAGATAAGTATTGTCCACCAGAAAAATGCCTAAGCCACTTGGAATTTCTGTGCTAACTTTGTGGCCAGAGCAGTTGACAACTCTAATCTACAGTGGCGTAGGAAAAAGGCAAAAATCTCCTAAAGTGCAATAGATTTTTTCAAGTGTATTGTGCCTTGTTCTAAAACTTTTATTAAGTAGGTGCACTTGACAGTATTGAGGTCATTTGTTATGGTGCTATTTCAAGTCTAGGTTTAGGCCCTTGTACATTTTGCCCATAACTTTTTACAAAATACTTCTTTTATTGCACATTCAGAGAATTTTATATATGTCTTGTGTGCGTGTCTTTAACTTCCAATCTTATTTTGTCTCTTGGAGATTGAACGCAGCTTGTTTAAGGAGAAGGAAATAGATTCTAAAACTTATTTGGGACCATGGGAATGATAGCTGGGAAGAAAACTATTTGCACACGACAGATTTCTAGATACTTTTTGCTGCTAGTTTTGTGTAATATTTATTGAACATTTTTGACAAATATTTATTTTTGTAAGCCTAAAAGTGATTCTTTGAAAGTTTAAAGAAACTTGACCAAAAGACAGTACAAAAACACTGGCACTTGAATGTTGAATGTCACCGTATGCGTGAAATTATATATTTCGGGGTAGTGTGAGCTTTTAATGTTTAAGTCATATTAAACTCTTAAGTCAAATTAAGCAGACCCGGCATTGGCAGTATAGCCATAACTTTCTGATAGTAAAACAAAAATTGGCAACTTAAAATTAAACATGCCAAGGTTTTGATACACTTGTCTTAAGATATTAATGAAACACTTCTAAACACTGATGTGAAGTGTCCAGATTCTCAGATGTTTGTTGCGTGAGTTTTGTTTAGTTGTGTGTTTTTTTTTTTCAGTGAATGTCTGGCACATTGCAATCCTCAAACATGTGGTTATCTTTGTTGTATTGGCGTAATCAGTGACTTGTGCATTTTAGCAAGTTTTATCAGCCAGCAATACTTTCAGTTCAGTTACAAGGATTCAAAACAATATGCAAGAATGGATTTAAACTTGCTGAATGTGAAAATTGAATTTCAAGTCACTGTAGGTTTAGAATTGCTTATTGTATTAGTTTAGATGCTAGCACTGCATGTGCTGTGCATATTCTTGATTTTATTAAAATAAAAAAGTTGAACTGCATAGTCTATTCATTTGTGAAGCGTCACTCTTCTGGTTTATGAGATGTAGCTCGAGCTGCCTCATCCACATGCAAATCTGGAAGCAGGTGAATATAGTGTGGTACACATCAGCGTGCTTATCAAATGGGAGCTGGACCCAGGGTTACTGCTTTGGTAGCAAGCGTAGAATTACCTGTGCCTAGCAGTGTTGGCTACTTGTTGAAGTCTTCCAAAGAAGTTGAAGTGGGTGCAGGACAGATCAGATTTCCCTTCCTTTAGGGTAACAAGTGCAACTGTAATGAATGAAATTTGATTGAAGTTTATGCACAGACTTCAGTTCTTCAGCCATAGGTATTCAGACCTCATCTAGTGGTTGTGCTGCATCTTAGTGCAGATATCAGTGGGTGACACCCTTTACAAGCTAGTTGCTTGGTAGCCTTGTTGAGAGTGCAGTTGCATAGGAAAGCTGCAATATGTACTGGGTTACAGTTGGAGGGTGGTAATTTGTCCATCTTCCTTCCAGAAAGAGTTGGTGCCTTCATAAGGTAGCAGAACCAGATCTGTGCTCGTTGCCTTAGCTTTAGAAAATGGGATTATGAGCTATGAATGGGCTAGAGTGAGCTTGTGTGCTGGGATAATCGTGGATATAACCACCTGATAACCATGGGGAGGATAACCATGGGGAGGCAGTGAAAGGAATAGATTCACATGTTCAAGTCCATATTCATCTGTTGTAGAAACGATTCTAAATGCTATACTGAAATGACCTCTTTCTCAGCAGGAATCCACTTGAGCGAGCGAAAGTAAATCTACAAATCCACGGTATGGATTGAGGACTGGTCCCTCAATTAGTAAAGGTGTGATGTGTACCTGTAGTCCTGTATCCATAGATGCCCATCTGCAAGTCTTCCTTGCCTTGTGAAACACAGCTTAGTAGCCCATGCGTGCTTTGAAGTATTGAAGTACCATGGAGGAGACAGCTGTTTACCTGCATTGCTTGCTCGTGGCTCACTGTTTTGAACACACTGAGTGTGGACCACACTAAATTTACCTGCTTTAGACTTGCACTAATTACCAACTTCATCCTGCAGGGCTTTGTGTTGTCATGCTATGTCCCTGGATGTGCAGCACGCACTTGCCTTCCAAAAGCTCTTAACTGGCAGTTATTTCTCCCCTTGTTTATTATTAGAGTCATAGGAATTCAGTGCCATAGTTAGGCATATACTTCAGTTAGGACATAACTGAAGTATACCGTAGTTAGAGATGGTGTGTAGGATGTGCAAGTTGAGCCTCAAGCATAGAGGTTTGTGTTCATTGTTTGAGGTTGAAGCTTGTTCAAAGTGAATGTTACTGCAGGTAGTATAGGCATGGCAGAATTCACTTGGGTGACTGAAGAGCACAGTAGGCCAGACATACATAAATGATGCTCTGGACCAGGGAACACACAAATTAGTGGTAATGGTTACTGTAAAGCAGGGGGAAGTATGGTATGTGAGAACTGAATAATTCTGTTAAAATATAGGAAACTTCAAAAGTTCAAGACTAAAAGTGGAGAAAGCAATTTCCCTCCTGTGCTACAAGGCTGAAACTAGATATCTAGGAAATAGCAGATATGAGTGTTACAATGTTGATAAGCTTGGAACATCTTCCCACAGAGGTGGGAAAGTATGCCTGATTGGTTCTCAGTGTAGTGGGCCCTGTACTTTTGATGCTTTTGTATGATAACTGGAAAAGAGTATTAATGGAGAAGAAGCTGTGAAATTAAATGGTGAGAGTTACTCATTTGAGTATTCTTGTTTTCCCTTAGTGAGGTTTCTATGGCTGTGGTGGTGGATAAGAGGGTGGGTTTAGAGTAATATCATACCATGGAACTTTATTATAGATTAGGAGAGCGGAGGGGTTAGTAGAAGACTTTTTGAGGACTAGAGAATTAGTTTCATTAGGTGCTAGTGTGAGATCTAGGCAACAACTATGTACAGGAAAGACTTGAAAAAGCAGTACATTGCTGAGGATCTCATCATGGCCAGCAAAAGTTGCACTGTATACCTCATTAAAATTGTGTGTCTGTAGCCTGCTGAGTTTGTGAATCCTCCCATCAAGTGCAGTGTTCACTGTTGCTCATATTGGTCAGTGTGTTCATAAAAATAACCCGTGGCTGTTTACTGCAGTCTTGAATTACAAAGCTTGAGTGTTAGCTCATCCTTTGGAGGAGGAGAACAAATGAGAAGTCTGTAGTTTTGCTATTCTGTTGTGAGCTTGTCCGCTTGAGTGAACCTGTTGTATGATCATGCAAGTCAACTCACAGGACAATTGTAACTGAATTATTTCTGAGGGGAAGATTGCCAAGGCTATAGAGATGACAAAGTTATGCATAAAACACCTGTCTGGAAACATACCAGAAATCTGGTTCTACCAGCCTCCTAGTTGTTTGCTTGCTTTTGTTGAAGTAACCCTCATACACAGCACTGCTCATATGTAAGCACTCATGTAAGTAGTCCTCAGAAAGTCATTGGTGTAAAAATCCTTAGTTTGCAGAAACGTTATGAAATAAGGAGTGACTTTGTGGGAGCGGAGGGGCAGGTGCTGATCTCTGGTGATCAATGATAAAACCAAAGGAAATGCAGAAGGGAGCTGCATCAGGAGGGTCAGGGGGTGTTGGGAAAGGTTCTTCACCAGAGGGTGGCAGGCATAGCCCCAAGTGCTGGAGTTCAAAGAGTGTTTGAGCAATGCTCTCAAATGCAGGGTTTGAATTTTGAGCGCTGGCTTTGATAATTGTGGAGTCTCATCTAACTGTGATTCTGTGATTCTAGCTGGAGTAACTTGCTGACTGTTAATGAGGCAGACCTGGAGCAGAGTCGAGATTAGGAAAAGTCTGAGCAATGGCAGTCTTTGTTGATTTTGTTTACTTCATCTACCAGAATCTGGTGGTTCTGAAGAGAGAACATTGGTTCTTTTTTGATACTATTTAGGGGAGGTGCGGAAAGACTGTCAGTACTGTGGATCTCCTTAAGTCTTGGCAATCTGTTTAGGATAAGGTTGGGTGAAAATTCTATTGTATTTAATTGCAAAAGGCACTGGTCCTCTGCAAATAAGCAATTGAAATCCTGCTCTAAACTTCAGATTTTGCCAAGAACAGATCTGCTATTAATCCTGCTATTTCAGTGGAGATTTACCATGTGTATCATCTGAATTTGTTAGCAGAGATATATTGCTGCTAAATAAATTACATTGTTCAAATAAGTGTTCAAACAGTGCGTTCAGAGCACAGAGCACACCGTGCTGAATCTGCTTAATAACTCATACAGGTTTCGGTACAGTGACAGTGGCAACATATGTGGTATGAATGAAAACTTTGTTCTCGCTGCTGTTTTGTACAAGCTAGAGTTTTCAAAGGAACTGTTTATCATTCTTCCAGGGGCAAACTCTGGTAGGCCAGGGATACCGATTTCACAGAGAAGGCTGAAGTACAATCTGGAGTAAGCTAGTAGAAATCTGTTGGCATTACGTAATTCAATATACTCGGTATAGAAACTGCAAGAGAGTATCAGAGCTTTTTCAGTAGTGAGGGGGCTCATCTAATTTCCTTGAGTAGGTGTCTTAGTGGGGAAGAAGAGTAGCAATAAACTTGAGGAAGCAGTGAGAATAAGGGTTAAACAAAGCCCCAAGATAGCTGACAACTTTTCTGAGCTGCACAGCTGATCTTGGTTACCTGTTATCAGTCACATCATGCTGCAACTGTTCTTGTGTTGTTCATCTGAACAGTGTAAGCTGTGAGCTTTTTTCAGGCATGGACTGCAGCAGCCCATCCCATCTCATCTGCCATCTTAGCTGGGACTTCTAATTTCAACTTACTGAGAGCATGAGACTCTTCACTATATTCCTTGTGATGCTTTAATAAGAAAATTTGATTTCTTAGTTACTTTTTATTTCTAGTTCAATTACTATTGCTTTGTTTTTTTATCTCCTTTTTTGTGTAAATTCTTCTTGCACTCTATACGGTGCTTCTCACAGTACTTGAAATCTCAGTTGTTCATCTGGTTGAAAGCATTTCTTAAGAAGCTAGGGAACCAGATGTTTAGAAAGGGCTATTTACAAAGAAGGAATGGCCAGAAACTATGTGGACAAACAGCTGTGATCAAAGTACTACCTGTGTGCTAAGCTTAGTGAGAGATGAGATTCAAGTCATACAAAATGTTCTCTGAGGAAGTGCAAAACACTTCTAAGGAAAGGACTATCTTATGGAAAGAGAATATTTAATTATTGTTTTTTCCAACTCTCTCATTTTTGTCTGTATATGAAGAAGATAAGGATTCTCTGGTAGAAATGACTATTACTTAGGCTTTCAGTTGCACAAGTCTAAGAATATTACGGGAACATGTAGTTGAAATCTTGCTTGAGTCTTCTATCTTCCTTTCCAAAGAATGATACATCCTTTCCTCTGTCTCCCTTTAACAGCTGAGAAGTCTGCTAATTAGCCTGCTGTGGAATTGCAACATACTTTATGGACGAAATGGAGTAATTCCCAAAGGGAACTCCACTACATGCCCACTTTATAGAGATGAATGATAGTCCCACCCAGCCGCTAGTGTTCTGTGCTACTTCTCACAAGTCTCAGCATGCTTTGAGAAAAGGAGGTCACTGTTAGCAGGAAACAGACGTGGAGCAGCCAAGCAAGAGGCCAGTGCTGCAGTCAGAAATAGAATCCAGAAGCCCAAAGTGTCAGTGCTCTCTTCTGAGAATGACCCTACGGTGCTCTTGTGCAAACAGCAACTTCCCTTCATAGTAACCTGGGGAACTGGGAGCAGCATGGGGCACTCTGCCTTAGCATGGGAACTAACAGGCTGCAGCTATAGCTCTTCCCTTCAAAGTGTATCATTCCTTTAGTAGCAGCTCCCTGGGAATCAGAGTTCCCCATGCAAGTCAAGTTTTTATGTGATCTTTAAGGTTTTAGGAGGTGCTTACTGCTGGTCTGGTCTTCAGTTTAGCATCAGGGTGATGCAGCCTTACTTGAGATGATAGGTCCCTTGCTGTTATACTCTGAGTGGTTCTGAAAGGAGATAATCATGAATTTGGGATGTGCTTGCTGGGAACCACTTGTGGAGGCAGATTTCACAGTAAATTCTGGAGTACAAGACAGCACTCCCATGACTTGTAGCACTTAACGGGTTGTACTCTGCAGCGCTGCTAAATTTTCTGGCACTGAACTGAAGATAAAACACATCAGTGGAACCCTCTAAGAGGAGAGTAGATGAAAATTTGTTAATAATTACATAGATACCATAGAACGTGCTTAGAGATAAGAACGAGTTTCTATGTGGATGACTTAATTGGAGATCCATATTTCTGTGTGGCATAGAGTCTTCTGGCTACCCTGGCTGTTGAGTGTTTTTTTCTGCTATCAGTCACCTGATGCTTTGTGATGAAGGATTAATCCTGTGCTAGGTCTTATCTCCACCAGCTTTAGATGGGCTGTTTTGTTTCTAACCATGAAGTCAGGGACTAGGAACTATTTATTGCTGCATATTTGTGTCACTTGTCCTGCTGTCTTAAATCCATTGTTTTCCTTCAGTCTTCCTATTAAGCTCAGAAACCTATACCTTCCTCTGAGACCCAAAGATCTGCCCTCATCCTTTTGAACCATGAAAACCCTTTTTTATCCTGAACTCTTAGCCACCATTTGCAACCTCGGTATAGTTTGAATACTTTCAGATCTACTTCCTCAGAAGTTAGAAACTTTATATTGTTTTTTTCCTTCAAGTTCCTGCTCCCAGAGGAGGAGGCCTATTTTTTCTGTATATCATACAGCCTCAAGTGGGCCCTTTTCCATAGTTGTGAAGGGCTCCTTTCGGGTACAGACTGTAGCTGCTCTGCTCTTCGGGGTACCTAATCCATGCCTCCAAATGAGGAGTTGGCAGGGCTTCTTGGGCAGGACCTTGTAAGTAATAGGTTCTGAGTTACAGAACGACTGCTGCTGAAGGTTTTTCTCTGCAAAATTATGACTTCAGGTTATTTAAACAGCTCCTGAAGGCCCATGAGCTCTTTTAGCCCAGAGCAGTAGCTGGTAGAACTGTAATGGAGAAGGCTATAAAATTTGAACACAGTCCTCAGAAGCAGCTTTATGAACTACTCAGCATATGACTTCTTAGCAGTTCAGGAGAAGGTGTAATATTTTTAGTATTATCAAAATACCAGAATGCAATAACTGAATAACCTCCAAAATGAGGAAAAAGGTAGTTTATGATGGTAGGTTTAATTTTCTTCATCAGAACATGCTGTATTTTTTAAATTAGACCTAGGTTGGATGTATTTTTCCTTTTTTTTTTTTTGTGGGATCTTTCAACTTTAACATTTTTCTTCCATGCCAGTACAAAGCATCTGATCTAAATAAGTGGCACGTTTGGGTTGTTTGATAACTTCAGGCTCTCTTTCATACTTCTCACTTTATTAGAAATCACATTAAAATGGCTTTCCTTTCTAAATCCAATTCTCAAAATACACTGTTTTTAAAGAATGCCATTGGTTGACATTTTGGCAATTCAGAGCCGCTTTTCACAATGATGATGTCTTACAAATGTTGTTGTGTTGTTTTTTTTTTTCCCAAGAACCAAAGCTTTTTGACAGTCACAAAACAGTTCAGCTGAAGACTTTCTGACCAGCTCTACAACCATTTCGTTTGATTTTGTATGTTCATTTTGTAAAGTTGCCACCAATATATAAAAACACAGCCTAAGCAGCCAACTAAGTATATGTGTTATAAAGGATAGCTAGGTTATAGCCCCGAGCTGCTATCAGAAAACTTCTGTTGGGTTTTTGAGAACAAAAGAAGATACTTAAACTACAACTTCATGTTGTGTTTTTGTGTACTATACAGAGCTGATTCTGGTCAGGCCTTTAGTGATATACTAACAACTTGGTTAATCCTCTAGCAAATGACTTTCCAAGCATGGAGGAGACAGGCCGGGCGCTCTTTCCAAAGCATCCTAGCTCTTAGTATCTTCACCCCTCACTACAAGAAAGAAAGACATTGAGGCCCTGATGTGTCCAGAGAAGGGCAATGAAAACTGGTGAGGGGTTTGGAGCACAAGTCTTATGAAGGAGCTGGGATTGTTTAGTCTGGACAAGAGGAGGCTCAGGGGAGACCTCATTGCACTCTACAACTTCCTGAAGGGAGGTTGTGGTGAAGAGGGATTTGGCCTCTTCTCCCAGGAAACAAACAGGATCCGAAGAAATGGCCACAAGTTGTACAAGAGGAGGTTTAGGTTAGACATCAGGAAGAACTTCTTCTCTCAGACAGTGGTCAGGCACTGGAATGGCTGCTCAGGGAGGTGGTGCAGTCGCTGTCCCTGGCAGTGTTCAAGAGGTGTCTGGATGAGGAGCTGCAAGATATGGTTTAGTAGCTTGTGGTAGCAATGGTGATGGGAGGATGTTTGGACTAGGTGATCTTGCAGGTCCTTTCCAACCTTGTGATTCTATGATTCTGTGATTTGCTGCTGTTTTCTTGAAAGGAAGTTTTCCTACTGATGCCACCTGTGAAGAAAGCTGAGAATTGTTTCTTCTTTTGTGTTGCCATGGGGCAGCTGAGACCAGTCCTTCCACTGTTGCTCGTAGGGCTGAGTTAAGTAAGGGACAGCATTTTTTAAGCCTTGAAGGAAGCAGATGATTGGTAATACCACTGTTATTTGCTACTGTAGGTGAGGCTTCTACCAAGTCTGCCACAGAGAGGGGAACTCGTGTCCTGAAAAACAGGGCAGCTCAAACTTGCTGCAGCAAGGCCTTGTTCCCTGTTGTCAGTAGCAAAGCAGGAATAGGATTAAAGCTTTGGCTCTTTCTGCTTTAAGGACAGGGGAGGAATGTGACACTTCCTTACTTCAGAAATGTCTGGGTTTCCTTCCTGGCACAGGAATGATTTAGCCATTTAACCTGTGGTGCCTGATGTTACCCATCATCGCTCTCGTCCCTCCTGAAGGTCAGATTGGTTCCATCATGTTAGGAAAAGATAAGACTTCTGGATATGAGATGGCACCTTCCATCCTGCTTGATTTAATCTTTGTTGCTGCCCTCCAAGGTCTTCAGCAGTTTGGTTTTTTTTTTTGCCCCTTTTTTCTCCCAGTGGAAAGCTCCTGTCAATTCACTGTTCTGCTGAGATCACAGAGAGGTCTTTGAAGTGCTGATCTGGACTGAGTATGGAAAACAACAGCATCTAAAATGAAAATGTCAGTGGGTTTGATTTCTGTTTTTGTACAATGTGTCACCAGTGACTTTGGGAGTGCATGTTCAAGTATATCAGGTAGCTTGCCTTTTTTACATATCAAACTGGAAGAGAAGCAGATAGGGAATAGGGGAACAGTGAGATTGTTAATTTAATTCAATAGCTCTTCATCCAGTTCAAAAAGCCAGGTGTTTTGTGACTGTGCTGTTTTGGTCAAAGATGCTGTTCTTCAAGAGTCAGAAACCCCCACCCTGTGCAACTCAGTGTAAGTCTTAGACACAGAACTGTGCTTACTTGTATGGGCAGGCCTGCTGGTTAAGGTATTTGCAGAAACTTAAAGGCAAGCTGTTGTGGAGGAAGACTGGGAATCATTTTCCTTCTGAGCACATGGCTTGGACAGCACCTGCTCCTTTGCAGGGAACCCCTCCACCCCACCCAGGGCCACAGGCAGCCCTGCAGTGTTTTGTTCAACTGCTGCTCTGTGAGCTGAGTTTTTGGTCTTTTACATCTTGCACATGGGAGAGGGTTTGTACAGCACGTGTGCTGTTGGTTTTGGAACAGAGCCTTTGGAGAGTGTCATGGAGTTTCCTTGTCTGTAACTGGGGATAATTCAGTTTGCCTTGGACAAGGCTTTAATATGTTCAAATATAACCTTTCATCTGTTCCAGCGTTCGTGTTTTTGTGTATGATCATGTGTCGTGTGTATTATGGGCTGCTTGCGTTCCTATGTATTTGATAGAATGAAATAAGGTCACAGGAAGCTTGAAGCTTCAGCATGCACAGAGCTGCACAAGTCCCAGCCTTCAAGCTTCTTTCATCTGCTTCACTGTCTCTCTTACCTTGTTCCCAGTTTTAACAACCACAGGGCTCCTGCCTAAACTCTTCCAGGCCGTCTTTCCCCCTGTCCCATCTTATCATGGGTATGCCTAGTTTCCATCATTTATTTCCTTCTCCCCTATTGGGATAGTCCTGGCGGTGTTGCAGTGTCTCTAGTGAGGAGCTGTGAGACATCAGGAAATCTGCATGGCATGCAGGAAAATGCTGGTGCTATGCAGCCTCTTGTTCCTTGTTTGTATAGCATGCGGTGGAGCAGTGTCTTATTGGAAGTGCTGTACAAATGCATAGGATTGCTCACGAGAGTATGGGGATTAACTCCATAATTCAGACAAATTGATGCTAATGAGAGAGCTACTTAGGGAGCACTCTGCGTAGCACTCTGCTAGCTCTGCCTTTCCTCTGATCTCCTGGAAGGTATCACCTGTAGGCTCTGAGAGGATGATTGGCAAACCATAGCTGGGGGTGCTCCAGACCTCAGCTGGTGAAATTAATGGCTGGGGGAAACAAATATAAGCAAGTGGTATTGCATAGTTTGCTGTGGGAAACTCCAGGATTATCTGTGTTTTAAACCTCCTCCACCCACAGAATCCAGCTGTGAGAACCCTGCGATCTCAACCCTCTCCCTCTGAGCTGCTGTGCCAAAATAGAAACAGGCTTTTTCCTGGTCAGGCTTTGTCCTGAGATGATCTCTCAGTTTGTGAATGTGCTCTGACTTGGCAAAAATACAGCCATTTAAAATATGCAGCCTGACAGCTGTGACACTGTGCACACTATGGTCTGGTGACTGACCGGAGGAGTAACAAGAGCCCTCTGCAGAGCAATGCGGTCAACACTGGAGTCAGTCCCATCAGTGCCAGTCCTGCTGGTTTGCAAGCCCAGCACCCCTCTTCTCCTGCAGTTGAGACACAAAATTGTGGCTTTGGCAGTGAGTTAGGGAGAGCGGGAAATGTGAGGTCATAAAATCCATTGGTGACCTGGAATGCACTGGTGTTTGCATTGCAGCTTTTGATGTGCAGGACTAAAACAGGGTACCAGAGGCAAAGTGCTCCAGTGACTTTCCAGGGCTGTGAACTTCAGATTTGATTGTCTTTTCTTTTTACAGGTAAGGAACCAAATATTTGAGCTGCAAAGGTGTGTAAGCAATTTGCAAAAAAAAAAAAAAAAAAAATTGTATAAATCTCCATTCAGTTGTTTTCTCAGTGGAAAAGGCCAGCCCTTCCACAAACCCCATGGCAGTGCATTCATGATAGTCTAAGTTAGATGAATAAAGGTATTTGGAGGATTGATTCCTGCAAGTTGTAGTCACTGCTGTGCTGCCAGTTTAAGCTCACATCCAGCACTACAGTGAGTATGCTGGGATGGTTGGAACGATGCCCCTTCCCTTGTTTAGGGATATTTACTTATCCTTTCACAAGGACTCATACGTTTCAGGCAACAGCACTGTTTTCCAGACTTAGCAGTGGATCCAAGCTGGTAGGAAAGCAGAGAAACCAGTCATTTCTTTTGGTTAGCTTATGATATATAAGGAAGCACTGAAGTGTTTCTTTTTTATCCCAAATGAGGAACATCAGATAGGTTTTTCTCATCTCTCTGAAGAATAAGGCGTGGGCGGTCTCAGAAGTACAAAATTGCTTTTCCTTAATCAAAAAGACAGGAGCCCTGGAGCTTTAATAGAGACATATTTTCTTCCCAGCAGTTCTCAAACATTTGTGCTACATTTAATTTGATGATGGAGGAGTTTTAAAGGGGCTGAATAAATCATTCTGTGTTAACTGAGTGACATGCAGGTGATGTGTCCTCTGCTAGGGATCTGGTAGGTCTTTCAGGAAAAAAAGAAACAACAACTAAAAGCAGACAATTTACTGTGTTTAAACAACAGAAGTGGAAAACATGCCTCATGTACACAAATGTTGCTGTCAGAGAGAAAAATGTAAAACGGGCATGAGGGCTCTTCAGCTAGACTAGGCCAATGCATTCGGTTACCAGGGATAACTTGGAAGATGTTGAAGTGTGTGGAAGAGAAGGAGGACTGGTCCAATGCAAGGCTATCATGTGGGTGCAGTGGGGCTGCTGAAGCTGCTGCCTCCCAGGGCAGGGATGGGTTAAAGCTGGGAATAGGTCAAGGCCCAGCTTGCTCTTTCTGAATTATGAATGCCATGCTCAGGGGATGCTTTTGCTTTGCGATGTTAATGGCTTCAGCGAGTGGTAGCGTGTGCGTGTCTTAACCAGGCACTTTTATGTCCTATATACGTCAGTCGGCAGGCAGTGACAATGCACAGATGGATTGCAAACCTCGCACCCACTTGAAGAAGCTTTGCAGCATTTAAAGCTGGAGGTACATCACTGTATATTCCAAACTCGACCCTAAAGAGGTGCAGTTAGTATTCAGAAAGGACACAAATAGCTCATATTTGCTCTATGTTTAAATCAAGTTTATGGTACATTACCATGCAAACGTTACAACCTGTATTTCCAGCAGTGTCGCTCAGCTCTCATGCATAGATGCTGTCAAGTCAGGAAGAAGGAAAATCAAGTACACCAAAAATAAAACAATATGCTTGCACATGCTGCAGCTGCATCACATCTTGTTTATTACATGCAGCTCCTCCTACCCTGCTAATGACATGCTCTGAAGGTTTCAGTGTGGAAAGCTCAGCAGCTGCCAATGCAAAATGACAGCAGTAAAGCCATTATGATTTATACCGCCTCCACATCAAGTCTGCAGGCTTTGTTTACGAACGACAGGGCTATTTGTGCAAGGCTGTGCCCCATTTGGTGTATGGCAAATCTGGTGGTGTGATGATGTATTCAGTTGCACTGGGAAATAAAGAGGCATTCTAAAGACTTAAGGCACTAAGTGCTCCTTGTGTGCTGCTGCATTTCATTTATAACATATCCAGGCCTGGCTCTGATTGGCTATAAATGAACTCCCATTGAAAAATAAAAAGCACAGACTGCCTGGGAGAATGTCTTCCAGATTTCTCATACAGACTTCATTAGCAAAGCCAGTCCTAATGAGTGCACAGCAGGTTTTACATTACACCCTGCAGATACTGGGACAGGACTTTGATATTTACAGTATCAGTACCAATATTTACACATAGGCTATAGGCTGGAACGATAGGAAGTGCAAGACTTGCCATGAGAGCAAGGGTGGGGATATCATTTAGAAAGGAAGGATAAACAAAGTTATTCCTACCAAGAAAGTGGAAATTCGGAGTTTTGTGGGCTGAGTTTTGTCCTCACTTGGCTTGGGGGAATTATGTGATTTTATTCTATGACTCACAGTTGTTTCTACAGCATTTGCGTCACCCAAAGAAGTTGAATCTGCATAAGACCCTGTGTGTTCCAGGAGGGAATATTTTGTTCTGTAACGTGAATTGGCGAGCACAGACTGGCAGCTTTCTTGTTTTGCTTCTTTCTTGTTATTATCACTTGGGCACAAACAGCAGAATTTCTCGCAGCCGTCAGATTGTGTTATCACAGGAAAGCAAATGCGGCATCAGGGAAAATCCTAGCATGGGAGATTCATTTGCGATTCAGCGAGAGTGAATTTCTCTTACTGAGAGCCATACGCCTCTGGTGTGCCTCCCTTGGACTCTGTTTACATGTGGAAAAACACAGCACTGCATTAGTTAGGTAACTGAACTGCTTTCTGCAGTTCCACCCGGATTCGGCCTTATTTCACTTTCAGAGCCTCTCCCATTATAAGTCATCCCATCATAAGGTGCCACAAGTTAGTCACTGCCCTGGAGTGGTTGGGGTTTTTCCACCCAAGAGAGTTGCTGTGGGGTTTGGCACACAGAAGAAAGGGATGTCAGAACTGAAAGGTGAGCTCAGGCATTGGTTTGGGGGTAAGGCAAATCCAAATTTAGGGCTCTTCGGGCTGGATCGCAAGGACTACAGCCCTGTGGTGCAAAGTGCTGACCCAGCCCTGGCTCGCTCTGCTTGTTCAGACGTGTTTGAGTGTTTCTGAGAAGTTATATTTATGCTGGCAGGCTGCACGGCAGTCAGGTGGTGTCTATCCACGTGGCTCTGCTTTTCTGCAAGGCTGGATCGAGTTTCTTTTCCTGTAGCTGGCACAGAGCTGTCAGACAAGTATGATGTTGACATAAACACTGTGCCAGCTAATTTGACAGAAATGAGCTGGCATGACCTGGAACCTTGCAGATGGGGTTACATTAAGGGCCGTGGGAGTGCCTCAATCTCCCACCCATGGCTTGGGAGCAAGCAGTGGCTCAGATGTAGCTGAAATCCCAAGCAGAACGAGGCTTTTCTTGCACCAAGCACCTCATACAAGACGGGGAGTGTGGGTGACACTCACCTCTCACCCCACCTCTTTGCTGGAGAGCATGTGGACTGGCACCGGACTTTGTTTCTTTTTCATCATTTGTTGCTGCTTGGCACTGATTCAGGGCGTCATTATCCTGTATCCTTGCCTCTTAAGGTAAAGGAAACTTCCTTCTCTCCCACCATTTTGGCTTTTGTTTTCCACTTGGTCAGGATTTGCCAAGACACAGGCATCTCAGAGTGCATCCTGGCAGGAGCTGCATTAATCCCCCGCTCTCCCTCTCTTGTGTCCAAAGGAGAGGGAAATGCAGCCGATGCAATTACCAGCTCATTATCCAAATCCCATCACAACCGGTCACTCTGCACATTCTTGGTGATTTAATTCCCCCATTTAATTAATTCCTCCCCTAGACATGATTAGCTCACATTAGAGACTAATTACCAGTTAATTTTCAATTTGATAGTAAGTGCTCTTCCAGGCTCTGGCTAAGCTTCCTTGGTCATGCTGGATTTGCTCAGAAGCAGCCACTTATGATCCGGATTCCTGCTGACCTTGCTGTCTCCTACACCACATGCAGGCTGACTGCAGCCCCACCATGATGGCAGTGCCTGCTGATGCCATGGAATCCTGAGGGCACTGACCCTTCCCATCACTGCTAGGCTCTTCCCACCTGCCCAGGAGCAGGCCCAAGGGATGTGAGAATGCAAACTGGAAAATATTTGCAGTGCACAGCTTTGACCTTCTGCCCCTCTGGTGCCCAAAGCCTGTGGGCTTTGATTTTTTTTTAATCTGCATGTGTGTTTGTCAGGGCCCTGGGGACGTGCATGCAGCCAAGGGCTGGCTGTAAGGGCTCTCGGTGTATGGGGAGCTTTTCTTGTGATCTGCTCTCTGCTTCCAAGACTTCTGCATTTTATCCACAGGATAATTCAGTGCAAAATGCAGAAGCTGAACAGGAAGCAGAAGGCAGTGCTTCCTCCCCACCTCTCCTCCCGGATGTGTTTGCAAAACTGCTTTCTCAGTGTGCTTCTGCCACGTGGAGGCCTCCTGGCCTCATTTGTGAACTGCACAGCACAGTGTCATGGTTTGGACAGGAGGGGGTGACAGTCCTCTTCTGATCCACGCCAGCATGCAGCATCTGCTGTCAGGGCACTCCTTCATGGGCTGTGTGTGTGTTTGCCTCCCCCCGCACAGCAGAAAGCAAAACCTCACATCTGCTACCGGCCAGGCAAGCTCTCGCAAACCCCTACAACTGTCCCCAGGAAAGCAACCCGAGCTCTGATGGGCAGCCTGGCCCTGCAGTTTGCTCTGGAACACAGAGACCTGGGTAGCTTGGGGCATAGTGCCCGGATGGCACTTAGATTGAACTAGGCCCCCAAGGCTGTCAGCTGGGGCTTCAGGCAAGGCTCTGTAGGCATAGGCTGACCATGCTGTGCCTTGCACAGCGTGCAGGAGCTAGGGGATACCTCAGCCCTTCAGATGGAGGCCTGCAGGCAGCATGGATAGATTTCCTTCCCTACTTTCCTATCCCACACCCATAAGCCCATTGCTCTGACAGCACTGTGTGCAAAGTGCTGTTCCCAGATGCACCCAGGCAGCTGCTGGCAGTGCTCGCTGGGTAGCAAGAAGGGTGAGAATGTGTTTTGGGTCCCCTGCAGGGTGAAGGGATGTGTGGCTGGAGCTGTGCACTGTGGACATGCCAGAGGTGAGCAAGAAAGATGTGCTGCCACCTGCCAAGTGGGCAGGGGGACAAATCGTGAGCTTAGGAGATGTGTGGGAACATGAGAGATTGATTAAATGGCTTTCCTAGATGTGTGATGTGAGGTGGTCTGAGGTGACGAGCCACGACAAGGAGCATGTTCCCCCTAGAATCATAGAATCATTTGAGTTGGAAGGTACCTTTAGAGGCCATCTAGTTCAACTCTCCTGCAATGAACAGGGACACCTACATCAGATTGCTCAGAGCCCTGTCCAGCCTGACCTTGGATGTCTCCATGGATGGGGCATTCACTACCTCTCTGGGCAATCTGTGCCAGTGCCTCATCTGGAAAAAATGTTCTTCCTTATTTCCAATCTAAATCTCCCCTCTTTTAGTTTGAAACCACTTCCCCTTGTCCTGTCACAACGGATCCCGCAAACATGTCTGTCCCCTACTGTTTACTCCACCCATCTGTGCCATACAAACTGAGACAAGAGGAAAGTGGCTTTTGGTGGCCTTTGGCTGTCCTTCAATCTGTCATTCTTCTTTTTGGGCACTGTGGGGCGTCAGGTTGAAGGTAGGCACAGCCCTGTGTTGTTAGAAACAGTGCCACTTCTCCATCCCACACCTGCACATGCTGAACATGCATTCCCAACACAGCTTCTTGGAGGAGAAGTGTGAAAGCTCTGCTGAAATCGAAAGAAACTAAAATCCATAGTAAGAAATTCTGGGTAGAACCAAAATTTTTTATTTTTATTTTTATTTTTTTTTCAGTGCTGACATGTCTTGCAGAGACCCAATGTGATCTATTTTTATTGCTGCATGTTTAGCCCTCCTTCACCTTTCCTACAGCTCAGCTTGAGCACTGTTGAGTTGTTGAGGTTGCAGAGCAATCCTGCCTTGTACGTGTGGTGTTTACCTCATTTGTTTTCTGCTTCCCACCATACACACACAGCATATGTTCTCTGTTATAACTCAAACCAGGCATGGTAGCTCAAGCAACTTGTTGCAACACACTTTTTGCTAAAGCGTAGCTGTTGCTAGCACAGCTTCTCCCCACTCTTATCAGGATCAAGCAAACTCGATGCAATGTGCACAGCCTCAGTGGGTAGCTCAGTACAGCCTCGAAAGGGTGAAGTGATCGACAAGCTGCAGCTTTGCTGCTGTTGAGCTCGTAGGAGTTGGGCTGTCTTTTTGCCAGTTGCTAGGCTGGAGACCTGGCACTGATCTCATCCAAGAGTGCAGCACTCATTGTGTGGGCATTGCTTTCTTTGTCACTGTTGGCTTGGTGTCTCAGAAAAAACTGTTGTGTTTCTTCTTACATTTGGGCACATTTGGGTTGCCCGAGTTTGTTTGTCCCTTGCACAGGGCCGATGCTTCCTCTGTGCAGGCTTCCTGCTGCTTGGCCCCTTTGCTAGGAGGGATGGAAGGCATGTGCATGGCTGCTTGTGTTGAAACCTGTTAGATGGAGGGAGGGTTCAGCCACAACAAACAGCCTTTAATAGGCTCTCCTGCTGTGTTTTCAGCCAAGTCGTTAATGTGGACTTGATTATTCAGTGAATGAATGCATTTCCATTTTGATTATGCGCTTGGAAAAGCACAATAAGTTCATTTAACAAATCTTCCAGATCATCTGTAAGAAAAAAATGCTCTAAACCTTCTGATCATTATGTTATTGAAGTATCTATCCTGTGCAAGGAGGAGAAGGTGGCACTGCTCCTGTCCCACCGGTGGGGGATGTGAATGACCAGGAGGCAGATAACCTGTCTGGCGAGGCCTGGCAGTGCTGTTGTCTTGAACAACCTATGATGTGCCATGGGTTTGCTGTAGAGAGGCTGTTTCAAAAGACATTTGCATGGTTGTGGAAGAGACTCTATTTACTGACTCATCAGCTGTGAGGGAACTGTGCCGCATTTCCATCAGATAATGAGGAACTGAAAGTAGCCATTGCCAGCAGCCCATGGAAAGTGAAGTGCGAGGAGGTGAGCAGGACAAAGCAGCTCCAGGCTTGTTACACTGGACAGAAGTGACCCCATGTCTGCTGGTGGGACGCACGAACAGCAGCTGCTTGAAGGCAGAAGTGAGAGCAGGGGGAAGACGAGGTGGCTCAACCCCAGTTCAGGTTTCACCAGCAGCCATTTGTCCCCAAAGTTAAACCTAGAGTGTGTTGTTCCCTATCAGATGCTGGCTCTGCACTTTCAGGTTTCTGCTTCTGCTGCAAGGTTTGGCCATGGTGCAGGACTGGGTTCTCAGACCCAGGTCTGAGAGCTGGTGCTCACCCTCACCTGCTCCCTTTGCTCTTTCACCGGCTTTGCTTCTTGGCTCTCCTGGTGCAGCAGGAAGATAGGAAAATCTGTTGTTCTGGCAGCATCCAGGATTTTCTCGGACCTGCTGGCACGTGGCTGGGCTGATGTTTCTCAGAGCTTGTGTAACTTCAGTGGGAGGCAGCCTCATATGCAGATGAGGAGATCGTCCCTGTTAAGACCAGCCCAGAAGTGAAAAAGAATTATTTCTCACCTAGATCAGTTTCTCTATCACAGCCCATGCCTGGGCAGCATGCACTGCTGATGTAGGAATGCAAGCAGGTGTGCAAGTACCTGCAGTATGGAAGCCATGGTGAATGTGAAGCCTTGTAATAGGCAGTGCTTTGGTCTGTAATGCTCTGCCAGGGAGATTCCAGGGCTTGGAGGGTGCTGTGTGCAGTGAAGTGTGGACATCAGCAGAGGCTGCTGGAGGGAAGTAGGGGCCAGAAAGCCCACCCAATGCTAAGCATCTGCAGCACTTCCAGCCTCGAGCACTCATCAGCCTTGAGTCACATTGACAAATGTCAAGGCATGGTTCAAAGCCTGAGTTATTTTTTTTCTTTAAAAAAAAAAAATAAAACCAAACACAAGTTTCTTTTATCTGCCACTCGGAATTTCTGCTTTTCTACATAAGAGGACTGAAACTTCTCCCCACGGAACCGCTTTCTCACGTTGCCATCTCATTTCAGCCACAGGGGTGATCAGAACGTGAAGATGGAGTTGCGGGGGCTGGCAGAAGGGCTCAGTGTTCCTGCAGCCTTCTCTCCGAGGAGCCTGCAGAGCAAAGCTCCCCAGCCAGCTGGCTGCCCACAGATGGGTATTTCTGAGAAAAGGTGACCTCAGTGCCCCCCAACAGCCTCCCCACTGCGCCTGTGCTGAGGCACCTTCTCAGCGCTGTGGTTGAGAGGGGACCACAGGCAGACTCATGCGGGTGGATAGCACAGAGCTGAGCCCTGCTGGAGGCAGCTTCAAGCAGCACTGCCATTGGGGTTGGGGCTGCTGACATCGCAACATCCTGCCTCCTTCGCCCCCAAATGTGGCTGCTGGAGTGTAGCTTTCCCGCTGCATAGAGCATAAATTCATCAGGGATTCCATTTCCTAAGGGGGAAAAAAAAAAAAAAAAAGAAGCAGAATAATTCACTTAGAAATAAAGCGTAGAGCCATTTTCCCTCTGACACGGTGAGTGCAATTACCTGAGGCATGGAGGGCTGAGATAACTCAGCTCACTCAGCTCCCTCTCTCCACAGAGACCATCATCATTCTGTCAGAAAAGGCTTTAAAAAGCAATTCACATCCTGAATGCAGAGTCTCCACATGCTGGACTCTTGTGATTTCCACGCAGCAGCTGCAGCATCATGAGCAAAACTGTCTTTCAGACAGTGCAAGTGCTCATTATTTTGAGGGCCATACTTACCACACAAACTCCCTGTGTTTGCAGTCCCTTTTCCCAGAGCTGCTGTCATCTCCTCATCCTTTAGGAGCTAAGCTTATTGGCATCCTATTTGGAAAGCTCAATTAACTGCAGCCGTAAGCCTGTGCTTGTCCCCAAATATAATCATGTTTAGGCTGCACCCTCTGCCCCCACCTTCTCAGCCATTATCTAATGGGCTGCGAAGTAATGGCTTTTGATAATACTGTTTGAATGGCAGCAGTTCAGTTCTGGGCTTAATTTTTTTATGGTGGGTTGGCAGGGGGAGAAAGCACTGGTTTAGATTGCCTGCAATCCCTGTTCTGCTTTTGGAGCTTTAGGGGACGGACATGTTCTTCCATCTCCACTAATCTCCCTCTGATATCGAGGATTTTCCTGCCATTAAATGATAGCTTGTGGGAAAAAAAATGCCTACTTCCCAGAGGCAGAATGCAGCTAATGGCATCCTTGTGAGCAGGAGGGAGAGCACAGCCACTGCCCAGCCAGGTAAGCCGTGTCTGTAGGTGCTTTCTGTTGGGAATCATAGCTTTGGCTGCTCGGTGTGATGCCAGCATCTGTTGACTGGGGAGGTGGCCAGTCCCTGACCATTGGTGATCTCTTCCCACCTCAGCTAGGAGCACACTGTCAGCACAGCTGGAGAGAAGGAGAACCTGCAGGGTTGGCTGAGAAGGTGGATGGTGGAAGAAAGGCACCTGGCAGGGACGTGTGGAGTGCTGGGGACCGTCAGAAGCCGTGTGCAAGAGTATCCTCTTCCTCAATCTTCTTTGTAAATATAGACCTGGCAATGGGAAAATGATGCAGGCAAACAAGAGGGTGAAACCTATCTCTGCTCTTCCTGTGTGCTTTTAGATCCCCCAAGTTTGCTTGCCAGACCTGAAATGCCACTAGTGAATAATCAAGGTAATGTTTGTCATCATTTTAAATGGTGAGTAGCATTCTTATTCTGCATTACCCAGTAGTGGGTTGAACGGATTGTTCTGTAGGTTAGATATGGAATCATTGCAAGCACTGCTTCTTCACCCTTCTAAAATCTCTGGCAAACACTTTTTTGATCTCTCATTCTTTCAAATTATGATGTTATTTAAAAGAGCAGAAGAGATCATCCCTGGGTGGAATTTTTCTATTCCTTAATCTCACTAATGTTTGTTACCTTAATGCTGAATTCCATCCTTTTTAAAAAAAAAAACAAAAACACACATCTTATCTGCACGTTGTGTCAATGAGTTGGAGGCATCACCAGCTGCCGCTCTGTCTGACAGTGTTAAAAGCAAATAGCATCCATTGTGGGGAGGGGGAAGGACTAAGGGTGGCAAGGTGGGATGTTTCATGCTGTGTTGGTCAGAGGAGATCTGTCAGGTGAGACTGCTTTCCTGTGCTTGCAGGAGGGGGGATTTGGGAACACCTCCTTTGCATGAGAAAAAGAGAGAATGCAACAAAGGTGCTGAGGGGCTCCTCTGAACTCCTGTTGCCTGGGGGATGTTTTCCAGTTGACTGCTCCTTAAACATTTGCTTTCCATGTACTGCACAGAGCAAGTTACACTTGTAGATCTTAGATGTGTGCTGTGAAATGCCACTAACAGAAGACACAGATTTGGCTCTAAAAAAATTGTGCCTAAGGAGAACATGCTGGAAAATGGGTTGGATGCAGACATCTCCTTTATCAAGAGATTAGAGAGCAGGCAGGGAGGGGAAGGAGAGGATTTTGCTCATTTCTACTCAGCACACGGTGCACACAGCTGCTGGGGGAGGTTTGCTCCAAAGGCCATAGATGGGACCAAGGTAGGAGTAGATGTAGCTGAATGCTGAGCTTGCTTTGGACAGCCTCACATATGGGGCAGTCTATGCACATATGTCCCCCTGGATGTCATTGTGAGCCCGTGCGAGGCTCTTGTTCCAGCAACAGTACTTCCATTAGCTGTTTCCAGACAGCCACCTGCAGCCGAACATTTGGGAACAGGCAAATCCTTAATCTGTCTGAACCTCAGTTTATGTAACAGCATCAAAGAAACAACATATGCCCCTGTTTGCACACAATGTTGAGGAATGGTGAAGAGGGAAGCAAAAGACACAGCCCCTGTGCAAAGACAAAGCCAACCGAGGCCAGTGCCTTGTCCCCCCTCTTGTCCCTAAGATCCTCATTCATTGTCTACCCAGTACCCTGCTAGTCAGTAGAAGGGTTTAGGGAAAAAGGAGAAGAGAATATGAAGAAATGTCAGACTGCATAAAATCCTTCCCACCTCTCCAAGTCCTTCCCTGTTTCTTCTTGAGTGTCCCTGTTTTGCTAATTCTCCAGTCAGCATAGCATGGCCAGGCTTGGTGGGACCTGATTCCAACAGAAGTCAGAGCTAAAGTCTTTCTGGGATGCACCCTCCATTTACCTCAATCTGCCTTCCAGCCCAGTGACCAAGGGACAGTTTGGGCTGACGTGGGTGGGAAGGCTACTGGGTTGGTGTCAGTGGGCACCTGCTCCTAGTTGAAGAAACTTCAGGCACTGCAAACTACCAGATACCATACTATGTGTGTTGCATTCCAAAAGGATGAAGGGCAGAGCAATTGTTGCTCGCTCTGCCATTTGGTCTGTGCAGTAAAGCCTTGAGTACTGTGAAAATAACAAATGGATGGTTGCTGAAGGTGATCCTTCCTTGCACATCATCTCACAAGTCTCTCTTAATAAGGAACACAGTGTAGTGAGGAATCCAGCTGTAGTGGGCCATTACTGTACTACATGGCAGCAGGAAGAGGTGGTTCAACTCCCTCAGACAGTGAGACAGAGCATGGGGAGAAACCCCTTTCTTGCCCTTTGGCCCCTGGGACTCACCAGGCACGCAGCAGCGCTC
The DNA here is from genome assembly GCA_037305975.1 of Chrysolophus pictus. Classification (NCBI taxonomy): domain Eukaryota; kingdom Metazoa; phylum Chordata; class Aves; order Galliformes; family Phasianidae; genus Chrysolophus; species Chrysolophus pictus. The sequence continues at coordinate 84,155,207 of CM074576.1, forward strand.
ATGTGGTCCCTACAGTGCTGTTAATAAAGGTGGTTAATGGAAAAGATTATATAATTTCCTTTGGAAAAATGTATGAAAGGATTTTGCTTTTGTGACAGCAGCAGAATAACCACTGTTTGGGTGAGAAGCAGGTGAGGTGTGTCTTTGAAAGAGGTTACAAAGTCAGATCTGTAGTATTCACTTCCTGCTCTCTAACGAGTTCATTGCTTAGTCATTTTGCTGCCAGGAGTTTCTTTCCACAAAAAGTTCCAGTGTGTGCTGGCTGACGTCTCTTGTTCCCTTCGTTCTTCTCTGATTTGTCCCCAACAGCTTTCATCTTCTTGGACATCCACCGCTTGGGATTAACTTGACAAGAAACCACACATCACTCAGGTGGCAGACTGATAAAATGACTGGAAGTGCTTTCTCCCACCAAACCCATGACACTATGGTGACTGTCTTGAGAATTGGCAAAACTGTAATGTCACACTGAATGACATGGTATAGAGCTGTCACAGGCATGGGCTGATGGTCGGACTAGATGATCTCAGTGGTCTTTCCAACATTAATGATTCTATGAATCTGTGATCTCATGAATGGTACAGAGTATCTCATTTGTGGGGAGAGCACTAAGAAAGCATCTGAACAATATTCCTGAGCCTGTCCTTCCTCGTGTCTGTCTAATGGAACACAGCAGCACCCTTAGCAGATGATAGCTTCTCTTGAAGTGCTGCAGCAGCTCACAGCTTTGGAGGAGAAATGTAAGATTGAATAAAAATGAAAGATGCAAAAAGCATGAACACTGACATGCCGCAGGCCGCTAACTGATCTCCCCTGCCTACTTCTGGAAAAGAATCATAGAATCACAAATGTTGGAGGAGATCTCCAAGATCATCCAATCCAACCATTTGTTCGCCCATCACCAATATTCCCCACTAAACCATGTCCCTCAGTACAACATATGAATGTTTCTTGAACGCTTCCAGGGCTGATAAATCCATCACCACCCTGGGCAGCCTGTTCCAGCACCTGACTGCTCTTTTGAAAAAGTAGTACTTCCTAATGTCCAACCTGAATCTCCCCTGATGCAACTTGGGGCCATTCCCTCTTGTCCTATCTCTAGTTACATGGGAGAAGAGGTCGACCAATGGAAGATGGAACAATCCCAGTTCCCTCAACCACTCCCCCTAAGACCCCTCTTGTGCTTAAGACCCCTCTTGTGTTCAGACCCCTCACAGCTTCATTGCCAGAGCTTCAATGTCTTTCTTGCAGTGAAGGGCCCAAAACTGAACACAGTATTCAAGGTGTGGCCTCACCAGAGCTGAGTGCAGAAAGATGATCACTTCCCTGCACCTGCTGGCAACACTATTTCTAATACAAGCCAAGTCACCATTGGCCTTCTTGGCCACCTAGGCACACTGTTGGCTCAGCTGAACATTGAACAGTACCCCCAGGTCTGTTTCCTCTACACAATCTTCCATCCACTCTGCCTCAGAGCTGTAGAGTTGCCTGAGGTTGTTGTGGCCAAAGTGCAGGACCCAGCACTTGGCCTTGTTGAACTTCATCCCACTGGCTTCAGTCCAGTGATCCAGCCTGTCCAGATCAACAGCATACACTCACTGCCCTCCTCTGTTCTCCACCCAGAAATACTGCAGCCCCACAGTTGCTGTCTTTCAAAACATTTTTGCAGGCTCCTGTGGCAAAGCCTTGTCCCCACCAGTTTGCAATCATGGGAATGTTGGGAAATCAGTGGTGTCAGAGGGAACTCTCTGGGTCCATCTGGCCCAGCCCTCATTCCAGCAGTGACATCCAGATCAGAGTGGCCAGGACGACGTCCATGTGGCATCTGAGATCTCCATGGAGGAGGCTCCACAGCCTCTCTGGGCAACCTGCTCCAATCAGGCTGGATGATTTCTCCTCTCAGGGAAAGAAATTCCACAGAAAGGATGCAGTAAGAAACTAACACTTTCCCAGAGAGTCTATAAACACTAGCAGACTTATAGGAATTGTTCACAAGGGCTTCTTAGCACAGGCATACAAATACTGTGTGACAATTAGCCTGCCTAGAAGGGAGCAGAGGCAGCATAGTATTTCTTCTTGTGTCATAACTAATATGTTTGCTAACGTCTCTTGTTTTTCTCTTCTCACACCTTCATGGGGTTGGCACATTCCTTGCTGTCAGTGATCCTTTGGGTGCCCCATGTCCATGCGGTGTGGGCCTGTGTGCGGTCCTGCCCTGCCAACTGTGTGTGCACCCAGGAACGGAGCTGCTCTGTCCTCTGTGACCGTGCTGGCCTGGGGCAGATCCCCAGTGAATTCCCCTGCGAAGCCTCCTCTATTAACTTGGACAAAAACAGCATCAAGTTCCTCTCCGAGAGGGCCTTCGGTACTTTGCCTTCCCTTAAATCCCTGTCCCTCAACCACAACAATATCTCCTTCATCACTCCGGGGGCTTTCAAAGGGCTGCCCAGCCTGACAGAGCTGAAGATGGCCCACAATGAGTACATCCGCTACCTGCACACACGGACATTCACTGCTCTCAGGCGGCTGGTCAAATTGGACCTGGCGGACTGCAACCTCTTCAATATCCCAGACAGGATCTTCATTGAGCTGCCCTCTCTGCAGGAGCTTTTCTGCTTCCAGAACAACTTCCGAAGGATCCCAGGTGCCATTAGGGGCATGGAGAATCTGACTCATGTCTACCTGGAGAGAAACAGGATCGAAGCGGTAGCCTACAACTCCCTGCAGGGGCTGACCAAGCTAAAATACCTGAATCTGCAAGACAACAGGATAAATGTTGTTCATGAGCGAGCTTTTCAGGGCTGCCGAAAGATGGAGTACCTGTACCTGAATGACAATTTGATCAGCGAGCTTCCAGAAAATTCCTTTGATGGCCTGAGGTGCCTGAAAATGCTCAACCTAGGGGGGAATTTCCTCAGGAATGTTTCCAACACTTGGTTCAGGGACCTGGTGGAGCTGGAGGTCCTCTATCTGGACCGCAACAGGATCAACTACATTGAGGAGGGGGCTTTCGAGAACCTCACCAGCCTGGTCTCCTTGCACTTGAACAGCAACAACCTGACAACCCTGCCCTTCTCTGTCTTCCAGCCTGTGTACTTCCTGGGACGGCTGTACCTCTTCCGCAACCCCTGGGAGTGTGACTGCCGCATTGAATGGCTGAAGGAGTGGATGGAGAACTACAGACTTGTCAGGGACATTCCCTGTGCCTCCCCGTCCTCTGTAGCTGGGATTGACCTAATGGACGTGCTCTATGATAGATCACCAGAAGGTTACTGTCTTGACCCCGTGGAGCTAAATGTCACATCTGACAGTCCGACTCCTAGCAGCGAGCCTTTCTCTACCACGGAGAGCAAGTTCAACAGCCTTATTTCTAAACTCTTGCTTCAGATGGGCCTTCCTGAAGAGGTAGCAAACACTACTGAAGTCTTCAGTAACGCTACACAACTGGATGGACTCACCGATGGGGTTACTTCTGGCACAAGGGAAGACAGCAGCAAAGCCGTCTCCTTCTCTTTCCACCTCCCAGCACTTCTTACAGTGGTTATTTTCCAGAGCAAGTAGTGCAAAGGCTGCCTGAAGCATGTGTCCTGCTGGAGCATTTAGTCTTTGTTCCTTCCTTGCACTGCCCAGGGTTGCTACAAAACTTTGCTGGCCCTTTTAAACAGGAGGGTGGTACTTGGGGAGGGTCTGGGGTGAGCATGACGTTTTGGGTGTGATGTCAGATAAGGATTTGGTTCTTCTTCTCCCTGCTATCCTGAGACATCTGCAGGAAAAACAGACACCCATTTTTGTCAAAAATCTTCTCCAAGGAAAAGCTTTCAACACAACAGTTCACTCCTCAATGTCTGTTTCAAATGCTTGATTCATTTTTCAATGAATATATTGTTTCAAGGAATATGCTGTTTTTATTTATAGGTTATTTCATGTCCTGATAGCAGGAGTGGAATATGGCAATGACAAATGTAGACAGGCTGTACTGTTTTGTATTTCTATCAGTCATTAATATTTATCACACAATTCTTATCATACATAACTTATCATATTGTGGTATACATGTTCATATAAAATGATAGGACATATATAATCCCTTATTAGTACTAAAATGTCACAAAATCAGAATAAAAATGGAAATGCATTTAAACTACCCTTTCTAACATTTCCTTAAACCTTTGTTTTCTCCACCCTTGCTTTTTCATAAACAATTCAGTGCAAACATGGACTTCAGAGATCATAGAATCACTGAATGGTTTGGACTGGAAGGGACCTCAAAGCCCAACCACCCCAACCTCTGTTGTGGACAGGGCTGACCCCACCAGCTCAGGCTGCCCAGGATCCTATCCAACTTGGTCTTGAGATGTTGAAGATATCCATGGTCTGGAAGACCTGGACACATCCATTTCTGACACACAACTGGTTTTGTTCAGCTGCAGAAAGCAAGGAGGGTCAGTGCTGCTGTATGGTAGAACAGGGATCCTGTGGATATAATGGAACCCAAGATCTGTAAATGAGAGCCTGGTGTGAGTGGCACATCCATTAGTTCCCCATCCCCTGCCACTTCCTCATATCACACTCCAATGGCCACTCAAACACAGAAGCAAAGGACAGGACAACTAGAGATAGACTTTGGCCTTTGAACAGTATTGGGTGACATGGAAGTTTCATGCAAGAAACTTCTTCCAAAACGGCTCAATGCTTAGAATCATAGCATCATAGAGTATCCCGAATTGGAAGGGACATGTAAGGATCACTGAATCCATAAGGAGCATCAGCAAATACCTTGGGCCAGGTCTTTGCCACCGGCCAGCCCAAAGCAGCTGTGACCAGGAGCTTATCCCTTGGCTTCAAACAGTGCCCTCAGCTGAGCACATCAGGGGAACAACCCACAAAGTGTCCCGCAGACCTTGTAGCAAACTGTCTTGACATGAACTCACACAAAGTAACTGTGCACTCCTAATCTGCCACAGCAGCTGCTTCCTGAAATGGAAGCTCCTTTTTTTCCCCCCATCCGAGTATGCCCATACATTTTGTCACCAAAAAGGCTTCAGGACATGTTCCTTGGGGCTGCCTCGTTTGGTGTGCAGAACTCTGTCCAAAAAGATTTGCTGCTTTGTAATTAGCACCAGGGATTTCTAAGAGCAGTCAATACCAGGCAATCCCTGTCAGGATCGCCCTTCAGCTATCTGTAGTTAGACCACAGCTTTTTCCCTCAGTGAAGAAAGATGGCAGATGGTATGATAAATGCCTGTTTGACCTGTTCCATGAACTAAATGCAATGAGTTTGGATTTCCAGGCTATTTATGAATCCATTAATCTTCTTAAACGCTAAATTCATCTCTGTATTATGAAAGGCTGTTTTTCAAAACCGGTCCAGGCAAATGCTGAAGAGGCGCATTATGTTAAGGATGCTTCTACAGGAGCAGTGCTTCATCCTGTCAGCAAAGGTTTGTCAATAGGTTTGACACAGATGGTGGCACACTGGGAACAAAAGGTCATGTTTCACTTCCTATAGGATGGATGTTCGATGAGTGAATTGTTTTATGACCCATGCTTTCATTTTCTCTGCTGAAATGCATTAGAGCTGAGGATTGTCTTACTGCGTAATTGAAAGAGTATGGCTTTCAAGTTAATTATTGCTTCAGATATGCTTCTTTATGTGCAAGAATGGCAGATAGATTAGAGCTGAATGTGAAACGCCTGAAAATGGCAGAGATTCCTCTGTGAAGTAAAGGACTAGGAGAGTGTCTGTGATACACTGCAGCGTGACCACAGAATTATAGAATCAGAGGATCATAGAATCACCAAGTTTGGAAAAGACTTCCAAGATCTAGTCCAACTGTCCATCAATCACCAATATTCTCCACTCACCATGTCCCTCAGTACAACATTTACACAGCTATGAACACTTATGGGGACCATGACTCAACCACCTCTGTTCCAATGTCTCACCACTCTTTCAGAGAAGGATTTGTTCCTAATATCCAACCTGAACCTCCCCTGGTGATGAAACTTGATGCCATTCCTTCTCATCCTATTTCTGATACCTGGAAGAAGAGGCTGACTCTCACCTTGCTACAGCCTCCCTTCAGGTTGTTGTAGAGAACAATAAGGTCTCCCCCGAGCCTCCTCTTCTCCAGACTGAACAGTCCCAGCTCCCTAAGCTGCTCCTCATAAGACCTGTACTACAGACCCCTCACCACCTTTATTGCCCTTCAGACTCTGGACACGCTTCAGGTCCTCCATGTCTTCCTTGTACTGAGGGGCCCAAAACTGAACACAGCACTCCAAGTGTGGCATCACCAGAGCTGAATACAGGGCTGATCATCTCTCTGCTCCTGTTGGCCATATTATTTCTGATACAAGACAGGATGCTGTTGGTCTTCTTGGCTCACGTTCAGCTGAGAGGTGACCAACACCCCCTTATCTTTTTACTCCACACAATCTTGCAGTCACTCTGCTTGGTCTTGTTGAACTTGGCCTCAGCCCAGCTATTCAGCCTGTCCAGGTCCTTTTGTAGGGCCTTCCTTCCCCCAGGCAGATTGACACTTTCTCCCAACTTGGTGCCATCTGCAAACTTACTGAGGGTGCACCTCTTGCAGGTCATCATTAAAGATCTTGAACAGGACAGGCCCCAGTATCAACCCTTGGAGAACACCACACATAAGCAGTTGCCGAATGGATTTAACTGCCAAATGGATTCAGCACCACTCTCTGGGCCTGGCCATACAGCCAGTTCTTTACCCAGCAAAGAGGGTACTTGTCCAGGTCATGGGCTGCCAGCTTCTCCAGGAGAACACTGTGGGAGACACCAGGTCTGGAGCTGTACAGTTCTGGCCAGTGAATTTAGGCATGAATAATTTAGACATATTGTATATCCCGGAGTGCTTGCCCCAGGAAGCATCTCCCTGTGGGTCTGCAATGTAACTACAGCTGTCAAGAAAGTGCATGCTACATATACTGGCTTCCAGCTTCCCTGTAGTAATGGAATCAGCCCTTGCTCCCTCCAGCTCTGAAATCCTGCTTGTGCCTCAGAACCCTTGAGAGATCAGCAGTATGGAATAGGTGGCAAGTGAGCCCTTTGGCTCCACCAGCAGAAGCCTGTGAGTCTATGCATGACAATTCCCCTTCCTTCCCTCTCCTTCATCTTGTTCCATCCCCATAGCTCTCTGTGCTCAGCTTGTGCATTGCCTTTGGCCTGCACTTACCTGGAGCAGAAGCTTTCCAGGTAGGACAGCAAAGTGTTTCCACTCAAATCCTGAGAGGACTTCCAGCATCATGAAGGCTTGAGTTGGACTCCAAGTGCCTGGTTCATTGTGCCATGAGCCTTGTTTCTGAGGTCATAGCAAAGAGTTGGTTTCTCTGATTGTATGAGTAGATGCCAACCCATAACTGATTTTAAGTTATTTTCAAATTCTCGATTAGAAAACAAGATGAAGTAGGGATCTGCCTTTTGAATGAATACTTTGTCTTTTCTATTTCTTGATGGAAGGTTATTCAGAATGTTGTATTTGCTATTCTGCTTATCTTGTGGAGTCTTACCGTGTCTTTCTGCTTTGGCAAGAGATGTGAAGTCCAGGGCAAGAACATAATTGTACAGGCACTGTAATGATAACTATTGCTAGAATGGCAGAAAATGCCCTCCAGCTGACACTGGAGCCTCGCTGCCAGTTTTGAAATGGGTGTTAAGTATTCAGTTAATTCTTTGCTTGATGACATCTTGCTCTTAGCTCTTAAAACAATTGGTGATCTTGGTGTTTTTCCCTGATAATTGTCATAAATTCAAGAGGAGCCAAACCAACTGAGATAAAGTGGCTTACTCTAGAAAACTGCTGTTCCTCTGCTGCCGTGTATGAAGCCTTGCAAGAAAGTAGCTTGCCATGGTCACTGCTGCCCTAGTGAGAACTTCATAGCACAGGGGTGGCTTGGGTAAGAAAAAAAAACACTTTTAGTCACATTAAACACAGCTTTTTAAATGTCCTTTATTAGAGTCAAGATATGAGTTTGTTACACTAACACTAATAATATAAATCTCTCCTCTTTTCTTGCCTGCTGCCCAAATCTTATGGAGACCCATGGAGTTGATGAACTGAGATCTAGTGAGCGTAAATGCCAAAACCTCCAGAGGAGTTTTAAAAGAGCTTTATAGAAAATATCACCTATGGAACAAAGACAATGAATTAAGAAAAAAAAAAAAAAAAAAGCATCACAAGTAGCATTTTAAAGAAAAGCAGGTTGTTAGTGTTTAAGCATAACAAAATAATCTCAATGTGTAAAAGTCAGGTAAAAGAAACTGTATCAAGAGACGCTATGGAGCAGCCAACTATTGGACAAAGTCTTGTGTAAGTTTTAGATTTACATTGTGAAGAATCACCTGTGGGTGAGAACCTCAGCATACACAAAACCTGCCTCAGTGGGTCCTTCTTTTGGAACAAAACAGGTCTTCTAAACTGCAATCTCTAAAATAAAATGAGTACAAATATGGCAAATACCAGACACTTCTCAACACACTTGATCTTAACCAAAGCCTGATTTTGTTGACCCTGTGGTTAGCCTGTCTGATCTTGTACTCTGGTTAGTCTCAGCCTTGAATGCGAAAAGTTCATTACTTCTGCAGTTTTTCTCACTTTGACCTTCACCACATCCTTTGGTCTTTATTATACTTCCCTCTTAATTTCTCTTCTTTTAAAGATTGATTTAAAGCCTTAATATAAAGCACAAAGCTTATATTCTCCACAAAGAATCCCAACCTAAAAACTTCCATTCGTTTTACTGTACTTCCTCATCCCACACTTTACTTTGTGTGGACACCCCACTCATTTGCTTCTTGGATTAAGAGAGAATTTCATTTAGCACTCATTCAGTTTCTAAGAGCAGGACAGGGAGGGGTGAGTTGACCTGTGGCAGAGACCAGCTTAAGCTGTCTTTCTTCTGCACCCCACAAATCATGTCTTATCCTCCTGCAATTGCTTGCTCCCTTTCCAAGCTGCTTTTGCTGGCACCTGTGTTAACCTGCTGCAATGGGGCTGTGCTTGAAGATGAGTTTCTGATTTGCATCAAGTGACTTACTCATGCCCCCGTGGGCCTGGTGAAAAGGTGCAGGAAGAGCTGTTCTTTTCTCTGTGGCACCCAAATAAATACACAGTTGCATATAAGAAACACTTCAGTGTTTCTGTAAATAGGCTCCACACTGTAGTTAAAGACATGGTAAAAGGGCTTCTATCATTAGTTCTATTTACTGCAGACAGGTTGTTTAAAAGATTACTTTTCTGCAGCCCTCATCCCACAATTTCCTGGCACCAGGACATGAGCAGTCTCTGAGTTGGTTAAAGTACTCAGCTGCCCTAATTGAAAGGATAAGGAAGAAATGAGCACCCAGTCACTGCTAAGATTTGACTGTGTACTATGTAAATGTGTGTACTATGAAAATGACAACGGGGAATATCTGGCTTCTGCTGGAACAAGGTCAAGCTTTTAAGCCATACCCAGTCTAATAAAAATTAGGAGGGCAGTCCTTCCTCAGCACACTGCGCTGTGGTTGTGTGAGACCACGACATGAAGCAGTGGTTGTGTGGGGTCCCCTGGGATGTTCATCCTGACACAGCCCTGACCTGTCCCGCAGCCCAGAGATGGCAGAGGTCTCAGGAGGGCTCTTGTTCATGCATCTCCTGGGTTAGTGCAGGCATTGCACAGCTGTGTGACAGCTGGGCAGGACCTGCTGCTTCTCACAACCTAATGTCTAATGCCCCTCCTGGGTGCTCACTGCAGGAGCTGGGTGGCTTGAGGGACAGTGGAAGCCAGGCGGTGAGGTACGGGAGGTGAGATACCAGAAGGCCAGCTGCATCCTGGGCTGCATCAAAGGAGGGGTGGCCAGCAGGGAGAGGGCGGGGATTGTCCACCTCTGCTCTGCTCTCATGAGGCTCCACTTGTAGTACTGCATTCCGATCTAAGGCCCCAGCATAAGGAAGACTTTTAGAGCTGTTGGAGCAGGTCCAGAGGAGGCCATGAAGATGATCAGAGGGCTAGAGCACTTCTACAAAGAAAGGCTGAGGGAGCTGAAGTTGTACAGCCTGGAGAAGGATCTGGGGAGACCTCAATGCTGTTTTCTGGTCCTTAAAAGTAGCTTGCTTATAAGCAGCAGGGAGACTGATTTCTTACACAGTCTGACAGTGATAGGACAAGGGGGAATGTTTTTAACTAAAAGAGGGGAGATTTAGGTTAGCTGCTAGGGGCAAATCCTTTCCCCAGAGGGTGGTGAGGCACTGGCACAGCTGCCCAGAGAAGCTGTGGTACCCTATCCTTGGAGGTGCTTAAGGCCAGGTTGGATGGGGCCCTGGGCAGCTGAGCTGGTGGGGGGCAGCCCTGCCCACGGCTGGGGTTGGGACAGTGTGGGCTTTGAGGTCCTTTCCACCCCAAACCATTCTGTGATTCTATGATCTGCCAAGTGCTTGCTCCAGATCTGGATGGGTACTGGGAACTCTGCAGAACATGCCTGTAGCTGAAAGGATATGGACTGTGAGCAGGCAAAGCTTCTCCATACTTGCAGGCACAGGAATACTGGGGAGGCAGATGAAGAGGCTGAGGGAGGCTCTGGCAGGGACGGAGGGGGTACCATCCTGTATTGTGTTGTATAATTATAAAAATATAAAAACATATAGAAAATTGAACTATTGAAAGATAACTTTATCGTATATTCTTATTACAGTACTGCAATATAGACATATTGTACTGGTGGTGATGGTACAGCTAGAGCAAGCAAATTCAACAGTTATGCTTAGAGAAGGGGATGGAGATTTCCCAGGCTGGCCTTCAAAACAAACTGTATTGACCAAATGCTCTGGCCTAGATACATTTCCAAAACAATGTCAGGTTATGTTACATTTGTAAAGTCTTACAGCAGTAAAACCATTAATCTGTGCGTGACTTCACATGATTTTATGCTAAAGCATATGAAGCTTTACAAATGCAACATGCATTTTAAACGTTGAACTTAAGATTTCAATATAAAGTTTCAAGAGGCTGGTGTTTATGGCAAAATCAACCAATGAAAACCACCAGGGTCTCAAGGGGACTCTGTGCTCAGACTTGTGGATTTCCCCAAAGCATTCCCCATAGAATGCAAACTTCCCCGTGCAGCAGCTACTGAGATTTGTCTGCCCTGGAGAAGGCCAGGCCCTCCTTCAGGAGACAACAGTTACCAGTCACGGAGCTCTGATGCCTGAGCCCATTGGGTTTAGCCCTATTTAGTCCATTCTGAGTAGCAACAAGAACCTTTCCACATTTCTGGTTTCCATATGCAATCAAGATTAGAGTTTGTGTAACTTCTAGGTGGACAGACTCTGATTGCTGTCTGAATCACCCTCAGTGATCTCCCTTTTCTAAACTAATTGCTCTAATGACAACACAAGACTGGAATGAAAGTCAAAGCTTCTTGGAACTACTGGGAGTCCCTCCATTGCCTTTGATGGATAAATATCCCACTGATGGAGCACTCTAAATTACAGACGGGAAAAACACCGAGCTGAGTAACACACAGAAGAAATCAAAAGCTTTCTCCACTCTGCCTTTGGTCTTGAAGATTTAAAGTCACAGATCATAAGCTGATAATATGGGCAGAGCAGAACTCTCTGATTCCAGCAATGAAAACATTTGGAGGCAGACGTGGGCAGAAGTAGTTATTCAAGCTACTCCAAAAGACCAAGGCATTTTCCTGGTATCTCTCTCCTTCTCCTCTTGCAACATTCAGGAAAATACCATAATGGCTTTACCGAAACACTTGTTTTGATAAGTGAAAAATACTTTAGGACAGTCATCATGACTAGCTAACTTGTGAGCTTTTGAGACAAATATGTTTTTTATGCATTACAGTGCTGATGTGTATGCATCTTTTTTTCTAATGTCAAATGAAGAGGAGAAGTTTTGGAAATTTTCAATCAACAGGAAACAACACAGTGGAATTTATCTTCTTTTGCTTACTGGACAATATAAATCTTTTTGACAGAGCTGTTGTTTTTGTTTCATCTACCCCAGTAAACACAAATGGGTGTAAGGCACAGTGAGGAGATGATTAGACATCTAAGACATTGAATTTAGTGAAAAGGGAGTGAGTTTAAAAAGGAATTAAAAAAACCCACAAACATAACACCTTAATTTCTGCCTATCTAGGATGGATTGTTTAGGATTCAGTTTTATGTGCTGCAAAACTACTGAAAACTGTAACATCTCCATGTTTTGATATAAAATATTCTACAAATTTACTAATCAAGCTCTTCCTACCTCCTTCTGATTAATATGGAGATTAATCATCAAATTTTGTAATAAGGATAGTAAGAAGTATTACAAAGGTGAAGAATGTTAGGAAAATGCATTAAGTTTGTGAATGTGAAGCCACTCACTTCCTCCTTTCACTTACCCAGAGGTGAACTCCAGAATAACCCAATTCTGCTGTCCTGCATCTGCGGGAACTTCCTCCACACATTCAGTGGATTAGTGCAATAGCGATCTGGGCATGGGTTGAGTTGTCCCTGCTCTATTAAAAGTTGGCTCATTCCTTGTTTTGTTGACTGTGACATTCAGCACAATCCAAACACTGCCTCTGCTTTTCTCAAGGCTTGCTCCACTACCACAGCCATTTTGTGAAGAAGTGAAAGAAGTCTCCATCTGGACGGCTGGATGTGGAGGAAAACACTCATGTTTCAGCTTCTAGATGAATTATACTTCAAAGCAAACTGCTACCAGCTCAGTTAACTTCCACAACACAGGTACAGGTTCAAGCCATGTATTAATTATAAGAACATAGAGATATGGCCAAATTTATTTTGCTTGTGTCTAATATTCCCATACAATAGAATGCATGGATGTGCATATACACACACAGTTTTATTTTTCCTTTGAAAGGATAAAACAACATGAGAAGCGATCAATTTCCTCACTGTCTAGACTATTACCTGAGGTCTCAGTTAAAGGAAACACATCTATCTCCCAGATAAGAACTAATTATTTATGTAGTTTTCCAAATGATGACATTCTGAAATAATTTCCTTTGAGCTAAGAACAAGAAAGGAAGAAATACTGAATTCAGTTTGTACGTGAGCCTCCTGGCTCCAGTATCCAGTTACAAAACATCCAACTCCTCTGAACGCTGCTTAGGCTCTTACATCTCACCTTCTGTTTGCCCTTTCAAAATCAAGCGGGTAACCTTGTTAGTGATGTTTCTGAAGTAAGTAGAGATCTTTTCACTCAGAACCTGGTAGTGCTGCATCTTTCTTGACCAAAATTAAATAAAAAGATGGAAGAATAAAGTTTTATTAGTGAGATCAAAAATGCCCCTCTGATTTTCAGAAGCTGCGTGCTAGAGGCTGCATGGCAGTGGCCAGGATCATGTAAATTAAGTTACCATTTCAATACAATAATCTTACCACTCCGAGACATCGAATAACCTAGTGTACTGTTACTGTGTCGACAGAAGCAGAGGTTAATGAACATTTATTGGACCAACTTAAGACCCTGACATCACAGGCATCGGTCAGACTCAGGAAGCGTATTGGTAAGACCAAGTTTTCTTTACAAATCTATGAGCTCCTGTACAACAATAGAGTATAAAAGGGGCAGACAGAAATACTTCTTTCTTCCCAATCCCAGGGCTGTTTCTGAGGTCACATGCAGCATAAATTTAGAGAAGTCCAAGAGGCACACTAAATTATGCAGTGATATTTAGAATACTAGGAGGTCCTTCTCTGGTTGGGAGATGAAAAAAAGAGATCCTAACATTAGTTTTGCACCTTCATGAGCCTTCCCTATGCGAGCAAAACTTCCTGCTGAATTTATAGCAGCTTTTTGTCTTCTATTTACCACACAAATAACCCAGATGCACCAACAGGGTTTGGGCAGGAGGCTGGGAGGTGTGGATGGGGCAAACTGAGGCACTGTGTGGGCTTTCTTTATGCTGTCTGTAACGGTGCTGAAACTGCCTCAAGGAGCTCAAGGGCTGTATGGCTGGGCTGCCCAGGTGCATCCTAAGTGAATCACTTGCTGTCTAACATTCCTACAAGGAAAACAGTCACTGGTGAAGCAGTAATGCTATCTGATGTGTCTTACTGTGTCCAGGTCTGGGGCCCCAGTACAGGAAAGACAAGGAACTGTTAGAGAGGGTCCAGAGGAAGGCCACAAAGATGATCAGAGGGCAGGAGCACCTTCCCTATGAAGACAGGCTGAGGGAGCTGGGCTTGTTCAGCCTGGAGAAAAGAAGGCTGCGGGGTGACCTCATTGCAGCCTTCCAGTACCTAAAGGGAGCCTACAAACAGGAGGGGAATCAACTCTTTACAAGGGTAGATAACAGCAGGACAAGGGGAAATGGTTTTAAGCTGAAGGAGGGAAGATTTAGGTTGGACGTCAGGGGGAAGTTCTTTACAGAGAGAGTGGTGAGGTGCTGGAACAGGCTGCCCAGAGAGGCTGTGGATGCCCCATCCCTGGAGGTGTCCAAGGCCAGATTGGATGGGGCCTTGGGCAGCCTGGTCTAGTATTAAATGTGGAGGCTGGTGGCCCTGCATGTGGCAGGGGGGTTGGAGATTCATGATCCTTGAGGTCCCTTCCAACCCGGGCCATTCTATGATTCTAGTTTTTGTCTCTGGATAAAAGGCTATACAGTGGGAATTGAAGACACAAAGATTTCCAAGGTAGTCTTTTTACAATGTAATATTAACTGAATAGTAGCTCCACTTAGGAGAAGAAAAGTATATTAATTCTATTCAATCACTACTCATGTCATCTACATGAGACAGAAGCACCCTCAGGGGCTTTGAGTTTTCTTTTCTTAAAGGCTGGATATACAGAATCTTCAAGAAATTCACGTGAACAGAGCCAAAAGTTTGCAGTCAAAATATTTATGGAGAGCTGAATCCCAATTATCATGTTTATCTTACTTGTTTAGTGTCATAAACAGTTGAGATGAAGAATGTGTCACTGAAGTCAAATACCAGTGCTTACCAGGTAAGTTTGTATTTCTCCACCGCATGGCTCTCAGTAGGTCTTCTTGTCTTTGTACTTTACTGGGATAAGAAGTGGTTGCCATCACCTGGATGAGCTGAGTTAGTGTGCAGTGCTAGCATTGCAACAGTTGATCTACAAGAACACTTGCTAGGATGCATCCAGAACTAAAATGACACAAGACTACTTGAAAAATCATTTTTTATGCTCAACACAGGTAGACATCTTGTACCCATCCCCTTCTAGAGGGGCTAAATTCAGAACAGGTGAGCAGCTACTATCAGTCTGATTGGCTCCCTCTTGTTGTCTGGCTTCCTTATGCCTAGCCTACATAGACCATTTCTCATCGTTTTGCTTCCAGTCCTCCACACACTGTACACTCAAGGGATGTGGTTATAGAATTCATTTTGGGACTAGGGCTCCAATCGTGGCATAAATGAGCTCTGCATTAGAGTAAAGCTATGGATGGAGTTCCCTGCTGCCTTGCACACTGCCAGCTGTGCTGTGAGGGCTGCACAAAGGAAACACGCTGCCTGGTTTTGGCTGGAGCCTTACAAGAAGAATAGATTTGGCCACCTGACCTGCAGGAGTAGGCAGAAGAAAATGCGCAGCTTTTGCACTTGATGATTACTGCCCTGATGATAATGTGAGAATATTTTCTGATGACAGAAAAATTCTGATTACAGGAAGTGTGGTCCCACACAACTGAAACAGCCTACGGATAATTATGGCTCATAGTTCAACTTAAGGACAAATCCTTTGAGAACACTGTAATTTTAACATAAATGCTGAACTTCATACTATAAAACAGCGCAGCCAACAGAGCTTTTAACACAAACCGTGGTAAGGAACAATTCTGACACCTAGAAAGAAGCTGTAATGCTTGCTTCTGTTCAGCATTTTCAGGAAAAACGTAAACCATCTGGGCTGGTGAGGGCATGAAGAAGGGAAACAAAACATAAGCTCAGCACATTTAATTACTTCTTCCTTGGCTCTGCTCTGATTCTAAGCTGTGCTCGGAAAGGCTAACCAGAGCCCCCGTGCTCCTCTGCCAGGGCCTTCACTGAACAGACTTCAAGAAACCTTTTCTCGTTGCAAGAGGTACTGATTTGTTCTTGGAACTCCCTGCGATGAAATGAAGGACCCAAAAGCATTTGGTTGTTGAACACATAAAAGGAAGTATATTTAAAATAAAAAAACTTGGTCAGACTGTAGCGTCAATTACCATTTTTGAAGGAATTTACAGGGCTGTTTTAGATGAGTCTTTTGGAATAGTCAAGTTTATGGCAATGCCTAAACTGGTTTCTTCATTGCACAGTATTTTCTTTTAAAATGTGTGCATTTTTAAACAATTACATACATATTAAAAATCAGCATTTCTTTGCTTAAACTTAATTAAAACGTTAATACTCTCAGACAACACAGATCTGAAATGGTGAAACCAGTAATTGCCCCCTCCCACCTTACAACAAATTAAATTGAGACAAAATTACAAACACATTTCACTACATGATTATTATTAATAAAAATCAGTTTTCTTTTTTTTTCTTTTTTTTTTTATAAAGTTGCCCAAAATGCAAGGGATGTGCATAGGTTTACAACTTAGTCAGAATAATATTTCACTTTATTCCCTTGGGTACATTTTCCCATGAACGGAATGTACTTTGCTGTAGATTACAGTTTTTTTTTTCAACACAGATACACCAACGGCATGAACGCTTGCGACTGTCCACATGCATTAAGAGTCAAGACCCAATTTCAAATTTCTAAAAGAAGTTTTACAGAGTTCTTCAAAGAGACAGTATCACATTATCTGGATGTTACACAAAAGTACTTAAAAATGCTACCCTAAAAAAAAAAAAAAAAAAAAAAAAAAGCGAAGAAAGGCCTTTAAAATTTATGAATTTGTTTCGTAACCACTAGACTAATTATTTCAAATAAATAAAGGAAAGTATTCCGATCCATAAGATCAGACTCTAAAAAGAATGTAGTGTTCCACCCCCAAGTAAAGGTAACAGAATCATATTATTATTACTATTAAAATAGATTATAGAAAGCAGCATCTATTTTGTGCAGTTTTTAGGGGCCCTTGAAATAAAAAGCTATGATTTCCAAAAATATAACATTCCAAAGGACTGAATAATACATACATTTAAAGATACGCTTTATTAAAGTTTAGGAGAAATGATTAAAAAAAAAAGATACTGTCTCTTTAAATTAGTGTTTAATTTTTTTTTTCCCCTCCTCCTATCTATTAGGACATGACAATAATTATAAATTTAGGTCACACTACATCTAGGTAGTCTCTAGGGGCCAAGACCTGCTGACACAAGGTCAATAACGAAGAGGTTTTCCATGTATGAGGTGGTTCCCAGTAATTCCAGGCTTTTTCAATGATCTCACGAGTGGCCTAATAGACCCAGGAGACCGGCACCCACTGCGACGCTGTACAAACGAGCTCAATGGCTTCCTCCAGGTGCCTGATTGTTTCATCGATTTCATTGTTGATAATTGTTAGGTCAAAGTAGTGTGCATATGTTCTCTGTAAGATTTCAGACTCCTTTTGCAGGCGCTGAAGAGATTCATCCTAGTCGATGATGAGAAAAGGAAATGGGAGAGGTAAGTCGGATCGTTTCCTCTACTTTATGACAGTTTTCCAGCTGTTGCTTACAGAGAAGAAAGCAGGCAAAAAAGCATAAGTGGTCTAGAGACCCTGCCTAATTCTCTGGAAATTACAAATAAGAAATTACACAGTTTCTGTCTTGAAGCTGACATTCAAACACAAGTCATTTACTGACGTTACTTGAGACAAAAAACAAGTCTAGAACTAAAAAGGCAAGGATGAAAGCTAATAAAAGCAGCACAGATATGGAGCTAAAGAGACCATACGTGAGTTAAACAAACAAAGTGCACAAATTCAAGCTACGTGACCTATGTCCAGGTAAGAGCACAAGCAACAAGGATAGGGTATTTTGTCAAGTATCAGCTGTTCCCAGTTTTGGTAACAATTCACTGTTCAACATCAGTCTTCTGGGTTTACTTTCTTTAACCACCATTTGCGGATGAGGAAGTTCTCACTCCATGTTGCCCAGCAGTTCCTATTTCAGTATTTCCTATATCACTTCTGGCATCTCTCAGCATGTTGTACTGAAGAGCCAATCCCACAGTTCACACTTGAGAAGGGTCAGCCACCTCAAGGTCAGTACTTCCCCTGGCTTTGTGTCCATTTCTTATGGGATTAGCTTCTGCCAGTTTGGTAGGTGCAATGCCTAATTCTCTGTAGCTAGCAGTACTATTATAGTGGGCTTGCTAGCTGGGCCTGCATTTCTGAGAGACTGCAGAAGGCTTTCCTCTAGGGTCCTGCAGTGATCGTGTTATACGACCGAATTCCCTTCCTGCAAATTCCCTACTAAATTAAAAGAATAATTTCCTGCTTTTAGGAACTTTGAAATGGCCACATGAATTCCTTACCTCCCCACGTTTGGAGTCAAAATGGAATTAGGCCATCTATGAACAGCACAGACTCCTGTTGTACTAGTCACCCTATATTGTCACCCTACTTGCTCAATCAACTGGGATACAGTTTACTGAAACAGTTCTTGGCTGTAAGAAGTATAGAAACAGTGTCTATAGACGGCTTCACAAGAAATTATTTTGGGAATGGAATTGTATCCACCTAATATGAGATACCCCTTCCACACCTTGCTTTTTTTGTGTGTGTGTGTGTTTTGTTTGAACTTCCCAAGCATTTATAGCTATAGCAACATTTTGCTGTGAAATGGTGGCTTTCAGATCCTCTGGGAATAACCTGTGTTGAGACAGTTCTCCTTCCCCGACACCAAGAAACCAACCGCTTCCGGAGGATGCCTTCTGAGCCAAGTTACAGTTCTGCTTCTTTCTGAAGCTGCAGCCCCAGATGGGGTGTGAATGTGGCCTCCATCTGATAATCACTTAAGACCTCATTCAAGGTCAGCCAAATATTTCTCCCACGCACTTCTGTATAGGGCATGCTCCTTTTATGGAGCACCATGCACCTATAGCAAAGCTTGGCACTTCTGTAGAAAAAAGCAGCGTGCTATTCTTGTCAATTTCCTTAACATTTCTTAATTAAGTCTTGACAGTGAAGATCCCAGAATATTCTCAAGAAGAATAATCGCTGTGCTCTCAATAGTGCCAAGGAATAAGATATTTACCAAAATGTTCAGATAACTGAAGACAGACGAACAAACGGCTACAACTTCATTAATTTCACAGAAGGGAGCAGAATGTCTGCCTCTTCTTCTACTGTCAGTTCTTATGTAACAGGTACTACATATAGGACCAGTTGCAGTGCGTTCATGACCTGGAAGAGACTTTTCTTCCCTATCATTAACCTTCAGTCTGCTTTCCTAATCCTATTTCAATCTCTGGCAAACCTGGGACAGAAAGGAGTGAAACATGACTGGCATCCACAACATCCCTCGCACATGCGTAATGGCTGCCAGTGATGTTTTCAGCCTCCTCTAGCTCTGAGGGCTTTTTTTTTTTTTTTTTCCCCTTAAAAGTAAATAGGACAATAGTTGCCACTTTGAGTCAAAGCACAGGTTAACAAATTACTTGTATTTGCTCGTAAGGCTGTGAACAACTTACAAAGAATTTGCCAATCTTGTTCAAAGAGAAGAAAATTCCTCAATTTCAACAGAAATTGAGAAAATTTTCTTCAGAAAAATGTATGTTTTAGCTATTGGAAAGGAGAAATAAGTTACACATTGCTCAATGAATATTTGAATAAAAAGACTGGAGCCTGTTAATAATTCCTCTTTGCTGCTGAATGGGAGGATGGAAAACAACTAGAGGAGAGAGGAACTACTCAGCTGTTCCGTGATATGCTCTCTATTCTTTCTCTTTTACCATACTAATGACATAATTTAAATTTTCTTTGTGATGAGATAGGTGGGTACACTCTGAGATTTCCTATATGATTCAAATAGGTCTTGTGCTTTGAAGAACTGCTGATAATGTAATCCCACATTCAGTAATTAAGCGTGATATTTTGCTTCCTAATTAATTCCTATTGTGTGATCCTTGATTACTGAAGTATTTTATGTGTTCTATAGTAGGCTAAGGCATCTCAAGATAATTACCTTTAAGACCAGGTCTCTGCTTTGATTTTTTACCATGATGTTCAGATGTACAGCTCTAATAGTAGAAACTTTACTTTCTTGTTTCTTCTTAGCAAATAATTCTTATGACAGCTATTACAGCACAGGTATCTAAAGCCTTTATTGTATTAAATTTTTATTCCAATGGCAAAAAGTAATGTTGAACGTGAACGAGCAAATCTACATTCTAAAACTACTAAAATAACCGGAACTACCTTGTCAGCCCCTAGCTGGTACTTACAGGCAATTTTCTGCACCATTTTGGCAGCTATGTACAATTAGTACGAGTGCAGGAAAATGGAAAAAAAAAAAAAAAAAAAGCAAAGATGAAATTCAAGAAAGCATAAGGGGAAAAAAGGACAGTCATTTACAGAAGTGTTCTTAAAAGGAGTATGTAAAATAAACAAAACAGGATAAGAGGATAAGCAGAAAGGGATACTCAATATGCACATGAAACTTTCCAAAAGTAAGAATGAATGGGAAATACAAAACACACTCAGAAATCTTGTTTGCTGCCACACAGCTGTTAATACGCAGACAGAACTTGCATCTCTCTCTTCATGCAGCAGAGAAAATCTTGGAAAATAGGACGCTATATTTTGGTAAAGTCTCTTGCTACTACCATTTCCTGCCCCCCTCCCTTTCCTTAAGTTTAACTAATTCATAAATTAGGATGCTATTTAAATGTGGCCCCAGTCCAGCAGTTCATATGCCTGAGGATCTCTGTGTGCACAGTGACTTCAGGCACAAGAACTTAAAAAAAAGACACACTTCTTAGGGCAGGAATGCAAATATTTAGAATGCAGTATCTTACTTTTATTAATGTGTCCAAGGCAAAGAAATATATTTCCCCACCACTACTATAAACGTTTCTATTCTCTTCCCAGTACGTCATGAAGAACATTTTCCTTGACATATTAACTGCCTCGAGTCTCTCTGTATTGTATCCTACAGCTAGAAAACTAAAAGGTAAATAGTGCTGGCAAGTGATTGAGGCAGCAAAAGACCATATATAGACCAAATACAGAGTAACAGAATAAGGTAATTACAAAATTCTACAGCTACTTACTACTGTAAGTGCAATTATTTACATACACATCTTAAGAATATATATATATTTAAAGTGATGCTATGCCCTTTGCTTGCACAAAGGCATTCTGTGTGGAATACAAATTTGTACTGTTCTTGCAAAATCATATGGATCTATAGCATATGCCAACATTAGCAGTTAGGCAAACTGTCACTTCACTAGTATTGTTAATCGTCATGTCCTGAGACAGTTTATACAGTTGTGACATTCATCAGGTAATGTAACAAGACATTATATGATATATTTCACTGCTGTGGAAGTGAAAAGATCCTTCTTCCCCCTCTCATCTCTTTTCTTGGCTACATGCTTTCACCATTTGTTCTGGCATAGATGATTGTCAGAGCCTTTTTGAGCTGCTTGCAAATTGACAAAACCCAATTTAGAGCAGTGAACAGTAGCTCAATAAAGGATCTGATATGTGCTGTGGTCAATGCAGATGGGCAGTACCAGTCCAGAAACAAACTAGAGAGAACCTCCCTTCAGTGAATAGGAGAATGCCTCAGCTGCCAGTAAAACTGCAGCTTAAGGCCAGTGTTTATCACTCTCCACTTACCCTGCAGGATGATTATTTGCATTTAAATATTTTTGTCTTGTTCCCTATTTCATGCAAGCCTCTAGAATGATGCTGTAGTTTTGCTGTAGTTTAGTATTTGCGATACTGTAATTACATTTTTATGGAAACAGCTGTAGAGACAGAGCTTTTGACTTTACTTCTGTGTGATAAAGGAACATCTAGGAGGTTTGGAACAGATTCATGCTTAAATCCAATTAATTAAATACCTTAGTAATGAAGTTTAAAAAGGCTGAGCAGATCATGAATTTGTACAAATATTGCTTGTCCTGTTGTGAACTAAAAGCAGAATTGCATTATAACCTCTTTGAAATCAGTAGCAGCTGTGAAACTCCACATTAACTAAGTACGAAGTTCAGGATGTGTACTTGCACAAATACTTAACATTACTCCACAAGCAAGTAACCTTTTGGTAAAAGCTTATGTCCAATTCCTAAGAGAACAATTTTTGAAATTAAGAAGCTTATTTCTGATATATATTTGCTGGTCAGAAAAAAATACTACAAGATAAAGGTAGGATGACACTGCAAATCCATTCTGTAGTTCATGCCAACTGTAGTCCAGTGCTAGCACTGCAACTCAGAATTGAGTAACTTTTGTTAACTAAGTAATATGTGTGCTAATGATTTGTCAAGGATTTGGAAATGAAGCTTTGAGGTAGAGCAGGGAATAAAGAAAAGAATATATATATTTAGAATATGTCATGTGGGTCCTTTACCTTGAAATTCATATTCTGAATTAGAAATATCAGTTGTTAAAAAATGAATATATCTCAACTGACTTAATAATGCTGCCCTTCAACTGTCCTTCTATCTCTCCAGCCACAGACAAAGAAACTCATATCTGCATCTTTGAATTCCATCCTAAATTTTGTCCCTGATAAGACATTAATTTGTAAGATGCCATACCTCATTAATGCCTGGGGTAATCGTAGGTGCAGCAATAAAAACAACAAAAGGAGCAAACTCTGCAGTTCTCAGGACCTTCAATGCCTAGGGTAAAAGAAAAAAAAATCTTGAGAAGAATTCCCCAACAGTCAAGGTCAAAATAGTCACATAAGCAGAAGATAGAAAATCATGACATATATCAGCAATTATTTGTTTTTCACTGATCTGGAGTCACAACCTTAGTAATGCAGACACTTAACTTTTTGTGTTATTTTACATTTTTTGGTACTCAAACAATACATTTATAATTCAAGTAAATTTCAAGACAGTGAAAGCTTCTGAAAGTTCTTCCCATAGTCTGAAAGAGTGCAGAATTCTCTTTACATTTAAAAGTTAAATGGTTAACACTATGTTTGAAAAAAAAAAAGAAAAAAGAAAAAAGAAAGTGATGCCATAAATAAGGGAAGAAAAGCAAGCTGTATTCAATATTTATTTATTTATTTATCTTCTTTTCTGAAGCAAATGAAAATATGAGAGGTCTTTAAAAAGTTAAGAGCAGTAGTGAGCATAGCATTAACGCAGAAAACACTGTGATGTGCACCTGAATTATGCAAAAGATGAATGTTCTTATCAAAACATTGGCTTAGTTGTAACTTTGCTTCAAGCTATAGACTGAAGCGTAGAATAGCAACTAAATATACTCTAGCTCA
This sequence comes from Chrysolophus pictus, assembly GCA_037305975.1. Taxonomy (NCBI): domain Eukaryota; kingdom Metazoa; phylum Chordata; class Aves; order Galliformes; family Phasianidae; genus Chrysolophus; species Chrysolophus pictus. The sequence goes on from CM074576.1 coordinate 84,178,585, forward strand.
ACTCAAATAAGTGGACAAGAAAGCGAGAACACTAAAGGTCATCAGCTTTCTTTTTAAAAAGCAATCCTTCCTTTTTCCCAGCCTAATGAGGTTTTAATCTCTGGTGCTTGAAACCCATATATGAGGTTTCAATGAGGACATATGAAAGCAATGTCTCCTATTTTATTATTTTGGCTCACAACATCAGAGGCAGATTTTGGTGGGATGGCAGTAGTGGCTGAACCTTCTCAGCAATATTCTGTTACATTTTGTTGCTGTGAGATAGATGGCAGCAGAGGGATGGTCTGACAAAACCCAGTGGCACTCATTGATGCTTGCTGGACATTTATGGATACCAAATGGTGGTTCTGAGCACAGTGAAGTGGTGAGTGGTGCATTTCAGCAGTGATAACAATGATAAGAAAGACAAGCCATGTTCCAGACAACCATGCAGATTTTTATAAATGCAGCATGGAGGCTTTTGTTCATCAATGGTGAAAATGCAGAGCTAATGCTGGTGACTATGTTGAAAAAAGAAAAGTGTTATGTAGCTGAGAATTTGCTCCATCAAATAGTGTTATTGTGCTCTTTGTATCTGTTGGATTGCCCACGGAAATAAATAGGAGGCATTACTTTCAGTATGTCCATTAAGCTCCTCAAAACAAGAGACCAACCCCACATATGAATGTCATGGAAACTCACATAACTAGGAATATCAAAAGAAAACAGGCAAGTGGTGTTAAGATTGCCAGTTATTAATTATTATTATTAATCTATTATCAATGGACATGTTGGCATAAAGAAGCTGAGACAGATGCATAAGGAAGCTGGTAAAGAAAGAGCCTTGTCCTTTGTTGGCAGAAGTGCAGGAAAAGCAGCTGTACTATTCTACAAATTCTAATAAAGATTAAAATGGCTTCTGAGGTATGTACTGATTCTGAACAATGCAAGTTGAAAAGGTTTATCAAGAGATCTCACTTTTAACAAATGCTCCATTTAAGCTAGTGATAAATGCTTTCTCCAAAAACTGTTCAATGCAGGATTTTATTTTTCAGAACGGTACTACATCAGCACACTATATGAACTGTGCTAAATAATTCAGTTGTTTCTGTTCTTAAATGAATTTTTGAATCAAAGAAAAAAGTAGCAAGCAAAAATAAATAGTTAACACTGGTCACAGTTTTAATTTCTTTCATCCTATTTCCTTTGATGGGCATGTATAATATAAACATCACTTCTGTCCATATTCATGTAGTTCCACTTAACAAAACATACAAGTACATCACTGTGAATTAAAAGTCACAATTACACAGATGCTGCAAAGGAAATATACCAGAATTTTTCACTGAAGATTTTATATAACGAATGAACAGATTTTTGTTTCTTGAGAGCCTGATTTTCTGTCCTTCTCTCTTTTGAAAAGTATAATACTGTAACACAGAAAGGAGTTTCTAAAATAATGACACTGATCTGGTCATATCTAGTCTTATGTAGTATACAATCACTGATGAAAATAAATACATCTCAATAAAATAATACTGAAGGATTTGTGATAAGTCCCATTTTCATCTACTTATAATAAGTTACCTGAGGTTCTACATCAAGTATTGCAATTAGTCCCTGCTCATGGATCTTCCGTATTGTTTCCAGTTTTGTCCCATACATTGCATCCTCATGGCTGCCATATTCCAAATATTCATTGTTTGATATATCCTGCATCATTTGGTCATGTGATACAAAGTAGTAATTTTTTCCATTTTCTTCATCTTTCTTTGGAGGTCGGGTTGTGTCTGAAAATAAAATATATTTTTAACACAAAAGCAGTACTAGGCTTACACATGGCATATCAATTGATTTATCAATATTTATTCACTGAATGATACAGCCTGCTAATTCATATGTAGAACAATGAAGTGTGAGCTGAGGGGAGTCAGAGTAACAAGGTCTAGGAAAAGTGGAAGGCTGAGGGATGTGTTGGGGAAAGCAGGTGACTAAGGGATGTGAAAAAGAGAAAAAAAAAAGAAAGGAAGAACAAAAGGTTATAATTAACCTCTATTCGGTGAAGATGGTAAGATTCTATTAGTTGCTTTCAAGACTATTCTTCTACAGTTTGTTCTCTATCTTTGGTTAATAGGCCTGATCTCACTGCTCTTCTAGTTTCTAAACCATTCCCTTAAAATCCCCTAGGCTGTAGGGCCCTTTTTTTACCCCAGAAGCAATACTAGGTCCAATCCTATTTCTTTAATGATCTGGATGATGGGGCAGAGTGCACCTTCACCAAGTGAGAGATTACACAAAATTAGGAGGAATGGGTGATAGGACTGTCAGTCATGCTGCCATCCAGAGGGATCTCAACAGGCTGGAAAAAGTTGAACATGAACCACTGATGTGCTCCTGCTGCTAAAAAGTCTAACAGTATCCTGGATTGCATTAGGCAAAATATTGACAGCAAGTACAAGGAGGTGAACCCTCTCCTATAACTGAGCACTGGTGGGGCCACATGAGTGCTGAGTCCAGCTCTGGGCTTCTCCATGACAAGAGAGGCATGGACATGGAAGGAGTTCAGTGAAAGGTCACTGCAACATCTCAAGGCTTAGAGAGCTGGAACGAGAAGAGAAGGCTTAGGGGCTTCTCTCTACAAATATCAAAGGAAAGGTGTTAACACATCGCCTTTTTTTTTTCCACTGGCCCAGTGCCAGTACAAGAGGAACAAACTGGAATGCAGGAGGCTCTATCTGGACACTGGGAAGCAATTATTGTGTAGGTGATGGAGCACTGGCACGGCTTGCCCAGAAAGTCTGTGGAGTCTCTTCCTTGCAGATCTGTCTGGGTGTGGGCCTGGGCACCCTGCTCTGGGTGTCCCTGCTGGAGCAGGGGTTGGAACACATGACGTCAACATATAGGGACCTCAACCATTCTGGGATTCTGTAGGCCATCTGCTTCTCTTTTCCCCACAGGCACACTTACATTCACTTATCTCTACTCTTAATATTCTCTGACAAACTGATTTACTTTCAGTTTTCCACTCATGTTTATGTTGGTAATACTACACATGAAACACCACATTTCTTTGCAACCTAATCTCAGATGATCCAATCTTATCATAATTTCCAAGTATTAAAAAGATTGAACTTATTTTCCATTTTTAAATATGTCTATTACTATTCTGAGGATTACTTAGTAATGTATTTTGCTACCAGTACTGGTAGTTTTTTCTGAAGTTGAAAATTAGTATTATAGATCAGTTTTTATTTTAAGGAATTCAAGAACAATGAACTATATAAAACCTTTAATATCACTATTCTACTCACTGCTGTCACACATCTACTCGAACTTTCCTGTTTAATCATCTACATTTGTTAAAACCTTTTTTTTTTTTTTAACACTTGTATTCTTATGTGGTTTCCTTCAGAGTGTGAAAGTATAAAAAGCCCATGAATGCCTAGCTGTCTGTGGTCAAGACAGATAAAAGCTAGCTAACAATGACTTACTTTTCAAATATACTGCTTCTTCAAACCTATATAGTAAGTGACATATGCCCCACTAATCCTTAAGCCACCAGCGTGACATGCCTTTTTGACCTTTAAGATCAAGTTTTCAGTAGCTAGGTCATTTTTCCATAATTTAGTATTTAGGACGCTGCTAAATACTACATACAACATACAGCCCACCTCAGGAGTTACCTACTCTTACCACGGTTTTTCAAAAGATTGAAGAAAATGCAGTAAGAATCTGTCCCTGAAAGCTGAAGAGAATGAATTCAATTACCCAGTCAGCTGACACACAAGTGAGGTCCCCATCATAATTAAAGTGTGTGACGTATTTTATACGATTTATTTCAGATAGCTAAAATAAGGGATTAATTTAGGTCCCTAAACACGAGCATAAAGTACTACGTTAAATATCCTAAATGTGCCTTAAATCTGATGCATCCATGCAGTCCGATCAGGTATGACACAGGAGCTAACACAGACCACTGCTCTTCTGAAGTGGGGCTGAAGGTTAAATGATGTCTGAAACAGTTATCAAAACATTAGAATGATGCTTAAGCACTCTGGACTGCACTCTGATTTCCAGCTAGTATCTTCAGTTTTCTTATATAATCAGTGAAACAATTTAAATGCTTCCACAGGGCAGGAACCTAATGCAGACAATCCAAGGTATGGTCCTCATAGCATATGTGAGCCCGTTCTATAAATGAATTTGAACACAAAGTAAATATTTCAGCTTCTGCCTCCCCAGAACAATACACATAGTACTTGAGAGAACCTGGGTGAAAGGTACATTTAAAACATTTATTACTTTTTGCTTCAGATCTTTGTAATGGAATACACATTTCCTGTTTTCCTATAGTTTCTGAAGTCAGCCTCAAACAAGAGTGAGCGGATTTAGCTAATCTAAAAAAAAAACATAGATGAGCATGTTTTACAATGCCTAGGCTTGAGGGAAAAGGCTGCATCTCCAACAAATAATGTAGTAGAATATACAGTTCCTGCCATGGAACTGGCTGAGACTTCTGTGAAGGAAAAATGCCCCTGTGCTCTTGTAACAACCCACTTGGTGAGCTGTGAAGTTAACTGCATTTTCTTTTTCTTATTGTTATCTCTGGGAATTTGAGAGTTATTTTAATATTAAGACACTTAGACAAGTACACCTTAAAGTTTTCCTCTAAATCTAGTAGATTTTTCTTCTCATGGGAATTATACAGATTTTTTAGCCTCATGGCTGTTTCATTCTTAACTCAACTGTAAATGTGAAACTAACACAGGAAAATGAACAATGTTTTTGTCTTCCTTCTTAATAAATTTTGTGAATACTAAGAAACATTCAGTGCAGAAATAGTGTTACTCACTACATCTCTTCTCTGAAAAAACAAAGCAAGAAATATTCCCAGCCCTTTCACAATTCACTCTTCCTTAACAAAAGATTAATCTCAGTAAAACTGGAGATGTGTAGTACTATAATGGGACTGCTGTCAAGGACACTACGTACAATTTAGCACTACACTGAACATTGCTACTTACGAGGAATGGGGTAAGCAAATCTGTCCGGATGTTTTGTGATGAGTGTGTTTTTTATGTGTCGTCTTCCAACACCATGTGCACCTAATCCACAACACAAAAAAATCATTTATTAGTTTTCCACCACAAGGGGTTAAAAAATATGCTGTTATATTCAGAATAATAACTCAGAATTACCTAGTAAGACTAGTGTTTTCCTTTTGAATGCTGGCAGTTTTACTACTTCTTCATATGTGACGAGATCTAATTGATCAAACACTAAAACACAAAAGAAACCCCAAGAGGGATAAGAAAAAAAAGGCATATTAAGGATGATAATTAATTATGCTACAAACTGTCATTTTAGCAAGTGTTAGATTCACAATACAAAGCAATATGTTATGGAAAACAAAACCATTTCATTATGTAATTTTAAGAAAAGTGTCCATTAAGAAAACTGTTAAAAAGCAGTAACACAGCTACTGAAATGCTCAGGAAAATTTGCATGTCCTTTCATGCAGTATTCAGCAGACCACAAAAATCAGCTAAAATGGCATGCTATTCACATTTGCATTCCTAAGAAGTAGCAATGCTAAAGAAAATCTGTAGACAGTGACCAACACGAATACAGTATGAGAACATCTATTTACACTGACGATAGGAATACTTTCATATTCATGTTTAACAAGATCTTTGAGTAATCATGATTTTTGAGCGTTAATTCTTTGTGATATTTCTTCTTCAACACAACTACCACATTAATTGTAATTAGAGTTCTCTTTCAACACACGTGCTAGTTAAATTGACATGCTTTTAAAACTTTGGATAGAACAAAAAGTGATGACATTACATAAAAGAACCTCCACCATATTTAGGGAAAAATTGTAAAAGTATTATTTCAGAAATGATTTCAACTGCAGTGAATTAATTCCATCATGCCTATCAATCTATTGTGAATTGCCAAGATATGTAATGATTGACAAATCAAGTTTTGTTCATAAAAACAACTTCTTTGCCCAGCAAGATCTGTGCTTGTTTTTGCAGAATATTGATTAAAAAAAAAAAAAAAAGCCAGGAGGCAGTTGACCGTATTTTTAAAGATTAGAGCAATCAGCAGTTAGGAACAGAGCAACTTGCAAGAGTTTACAGTTCTGTACTTGAGTGCATTGTAAATAGAAGGGAGAGACCGCATCTTAAGTATGACATTTTTGAGTTTTTCCAAGTCCCAAGGTGGTGTATTCACTTGAACTACAACCTGTCCATCTTTTTTTATATATCCAAATATATCCAAAAATCTGGATATATTCCTCATTTTTCTCTTGCTTCTCATGGTCCAAAACCCCTATGGTAAGTAGGCAGGGGAAGGAGATTGTTTTTGCTTTCTCCAGTTGTCACCAACTTCAATGGTCTGGAGACATTCTGACTGTAGAGCCTACCAGAAAGTACATGTTTTGTACTAAAGTCAAAGCAACAAAGGGTTTACTTAATATATTTCTTTTTATAGGGCAGATGTTAAATCCAATGGCACTGTTTCTACCCCAGAAAAAAGTACAATTACTTTAATTTAGTCAAACTACAAATTAGTCAATTGAGATACTTGACTCTTTAAGGACTTGAAAAGATACACATTTGAAAACTTCCTATGTTCCTTTGAAGCATTTTGCACTTCATGATGAAGAAAAACCTCTTTCAACCTTTCCCCAAATATTACAAGATAAAACAAGCAAGACGTTAGTCATATTTTTCTTCCTTTCCACAAACTACAAATATGGAATGCTTCATTTTTGCAACTTTGCACTGTCTAAATTAACTAAATTCATTTCATATCAGAAAGATAATAAAGATCTACAACATGCTAAACAGTTCTACCATTCTAACCATCTACTGGGAAAGTTGTCTTCTCCCATTAAAAAAAGTCAATCCTTTATTTTCTTCTTGAACAAAACCATGTTATGTTAGATACAGACAACAGGAGCAAACAACAGAAATGGTACGTATTAATGCCTTCGTCACAAAATTAGTAGCATGAAGAAGATACGTCTCAGTCTACATGGAGTTACCTAATGATTGTAGGGTTTTCAAGCACAAAAGAAAATGAATTTTTTAAAAATATACACAAGATACAAGGAATACGGGACACATTTAAAGACTGAACTTTTAATGCTCCTGTGTTACTAGCTAATAAAAAAAAGGAGTTCTTGAAAGGAAACAGTAAGAAGCAAATAAAGAGGCATTGTCACTTGACAGGTTACTTACATGCACAGAGGCCATTGGGAGTAAGACAGCATGAAAAATGTACAGGGGTCATTGAGATATGGCTTGTAATATATTAGTAAAATAAAAAGTATATGCACAAAATAAACTTTACCATGCAGTAGTCTAAACACAAGGCAAATAAATCACATTAAGAAATGATAAACATATTTTATAAAAGCTTGGCAATTTTCTACATTATGCATAATATGACGCATAGTTCTAGTATGTTCTGAAGAGTGTTCTTTTATGAAGTCCTGCAATATCATTTCAGAAAAATTAAAAAAAAATGTAAATATCACTGCAGTATATCTCTAGAGATAATCTCTGGAACGTTTATAAAAATGCTAATGAATCTTAAAATGATTTTTTTTTTTTCTGTAGCTCTTGGTTCCAAACAGATTTTACAATGATAAGAAGTATGATCAAGAAGATATCTCTTGAAGGACATGCTGTTCTATTATCAAGCATGGAGGAAAGAAAAATTGGATGACTTATTTTTCTTATCAAGGAGAATATACTTTCTGAACATATGTTTTTAATTCTGAAACACACACATAAAATCTGCAAAAAGTAATGTTGCAATATTTCTCACTAACAATACCATCTGTGATATTTTATAGAAGGTAAATTCAGTACTAAGTTCATTAAACTTAATAAATACACAAAAGCATCACATCATTTCAGTGATCCTCTTAAAATTTACATACTTTTTAAATCCCTGGAATGTTATCGGCATCAATTTTAGTACCTGAAGGATACAACGACCAATAAAAGTTGCTAACTGAAATATTAATCCCAGTTTGATTAACTTTTTGACTTCTCAGGGGGAAGGGCAAGAATGTTTCTAAGTAATTATGACCTCTTCAAATTTTACGTTTCTAATTTTTGGCAAACTCTGAAAAGTTTCTAAAAGCACTACCATGGGCAAGCACTAAGGCCATCAAATCACGCAATCAAATGTTTGTCAACCTTCTCCAAAATGCCCCCTTCTCATCAAAATAGTGATGTCTGTATATTACCCTCCTTTGATGAGGATTTAAATGATACAAAGTCTTCAGGAACAAAATTAGCTCAATGTATTGTCTGCTCCTACCTTGGACATACTCATCCCTTTGCAGCACGTCGTGTATAGTCACACTAACATTATTAAATACACAGTTGCATTTGTGAACTGTACTATGAAACTTGTCCGTTCTAAAGAAAAAGTGTTTTTTGTTAGGTTGTTCTTCAGTTAACAGCATGACCATGCAAAGTTATACTGGCACAACTGAAGGGAGTAGCATGCTGTGGAAATGTACAATGGGAGCAAGTGGTAAGAATTTAAAGTGAGCACTGTTGAAGAGTGTAAGTGATAAAATCCAGTTCATTTGCAATAGTTTCTAATAAGGTCATAATTAGTAAAACATGGTTTAGTGTTACTCAGTGAAGCGGAAACATTAAAACAACCACGATGGGAAGCCAGCAAAAGAAAGTAAACCAGTTAAGCTTTCAATCTCTACTTCCATCATTAATTAAATATTTAGACACAATGCAAAACAGGTTTCAGAATAACAGGTAATTTTATATTTGAATGTGAATATCTTAAATGTGACCGTGAATTAAGAGTATATATGATAATTATTGATCTTTGACTTTCATACATTTTATTTTCAAGTAACTCTTAATGTAAGTTCTGTAGTACAGAAATATTATGAGTTCTGATTCTACACACAGATTGTACAGATAAAGAAAAAAGCAAAAATACAGATTTCTATCTCTGTCACAATAACTCAATTTTTCAGCAGTTTAGACAGAAATTCAAAAATCAGGATTCAGGCAGAAATCATTTGTTAGCTGTAAAATAACAGCCTGACTACACAATGACTCTTATGCTTGCAGCTGTAAGAGTTCAAGAAAAATGTCCTTTCACGATGTTTTCACATACATAATATGTAACTACAAACACACACCAACAAGAATGCTAGTGAAAAGTGTTCTGTAGTACACAGTAATGTATCTGATTGTAAAATACATGTTCTGTTGGTTTCTAGTACTTGTTTAAACATAAAAACAACAACAAAAAAACAACTGTAAAATCATTGTAGTATATATGATGATGCATTCGTTTTCTTGTAGCATGCTTCTAGCTGCTTCAGCATGCTTCTAACTGCCTCAGCTATATAGTTTAAACAGCAAAGTACAAACAGAGTGTTGTTGGCATAATTAAAATTTAATTTCCATTTTTGCAAGTCACTGATTAGGTTAATAGTGCCAGCTGAACACTTAAAGGCGAGGTTTAGATTGTAAAGATTTTAACCTCTTTATAAATATACTTGCTTTTTTTTTTTCCTACCTGCATTGTGCTTTGCCAAATATTTATCTTTGTACTGCTTTTTTTTCTTTCCAAACCATGTACAGCTGGCCTGTTGTTCCTGTTTGGTCTTCTCCATGGCAATACAAGCAACCCGCCTGGCATACGAAGTAAAAAAAAAAAAGTTGTAATAACTATATTTTAAAAATGTCGTGCATGATGAATTAGAAAAATAAGGCTGTTTAATAGCACAAGAGCACAGTAAGACTTTTCCAAACTTTTTTTTTTAATGACTTAAATGCACTTATATACTGATATATTTTAATATAAATAATATTCTTAATGGTTGATCACAAAAGCTCACTTATCACTGGAGCATGGGAGGAACGGTAGCTACTAAAATGACTGTAGACCAGTGCAGCAGACCAGACTGGAAGAGCTAAGTCCAGAAGGGGTGCTGTATTCTAAAGCTCAACGCAAATGTGTTGAAGAAATGTCTCGAGGCTGACCTTTAGGATGAAGTACTGCATATATTTCTATTCCAGTGTATACCAGTCTCTCCCATATGTTAGGGCTTGCAAAAGATGCAATGAAATGGCTACCTGCCTCTGTTTTTATTGTAGCAGAATTTCCCTTAGACAGCAGAGGTGATACAGGTGCTGTTAAACCCTTTAGAGCACACTAATTCTTTATGCAGCAGATCTTGTGTGAAACATTTTGAGGTAGATTTTCCACACCAATAAATTTCCCTGAGTTACAGTCCTAACATTCATGCTCCAGGACTTACTTGCCAGAGCTTGTGCTGATAAATTTAAACCACTTGCTAAATAGGTTCTGCAAGAGGTTGTTTAAATGCTCTGCACTGTTTTTGTGGAAATGGTTGCCACTGCTGTTCATTTAATCTGTTCTTCCTCTGTTTCTGCACTGTGATTTCTTTCTACTATTTGGCTTTCGCATGAGAAAGGAAAAGGGGAGAAAAACCTCCAACTCCTTTAATGCTTGACAGTTAGCTACCACCTTACTCCAGCACCACTTGCACTTAAGCAGTACCAGTGAGAAGTGTTCAGAACCCGAAGGGGAAACAGATCTGAACAGATCTGATGGCTTATATAAATGATTTGTATTTAGTCTTCAGTTCTAGTTTCCCAAAGTGTACCAGAAAGCACAAGTAATGTTTATAAAACAGGTGTAAACATATGATATTACATGCAACTCTTACCATTATGCAGATGTGAGAAAAAAAAAAATCAAAGCCACAGGAACAGAAGCAATATAGACTTTTTTTTTTAAAGGAAAGATTACACCAGAATTAGCTGTACAACAATGACAAACACGAAGGACAAAAATACAAGCAAAACTAAACTCTTTTTAATAGAAAATACAAGTCATACCATTCTTGAAGTTCGGGAGAAGGAATAAGACCTGCAGTACCATTTTTGGAGTTCTCCAGTTTACCCTGCCACCAGTTGTGATCGTCTTTGCTAATGATTTGGATAATATCACCAACTCGGAATCTGATGCCAGCTTCTTTGCAAGGAATGAGGTCATCCTTTGCTGGATCATATTCAAACTGTGCTCTTACATATATCTACAAAGGAGAGTTTATAAAAGATGCTGCCATATTATTACTGGTACAATATTAAGAGAAGTAGGTGAAAATGGGTGCAGGTACAACTATATACACTGTTTGCAACAAGCAAAGGAAGAAACAGAAGGGTAAAAGCATAAGTGATAGTTGAAAATGAAGCAAAAAAAAACCAGCCAATAATGGAGACATATGATATTATTCTGCAAGCTCATGTCTTCTATGTACTGTAAAATTCAAACAGCAAAAATGAAAGTATGCTTCTGAGGACTTTATGCAGATCTATAATAAATGGATAGGGTCCCTCAACTCAATATTAATAATTGTAAATCATTTTAGACTGAAAACCAGCAGCTTATAATTTGAACCGTGTTTCAATTTCCAACTGAAGTTCCAAGGTATGTTTTAAAATGCGTATGATGAGAAATATTATTGGATAATACATAGGGTTTAGGCTACATTATTGATCATTAGAATTTACACTGAAAAATTAGTACCATATTTTTAAAAATTAAATAGATATCTAGTGTTGGGCCTATCACATTTAGTCACTTGAGCAGAATCTGGGAATTCTCCATACAGGATTTCAGTAAAAGTCTAGTCCCATATCAATCACAGAATCATAGAATCTTTTGAGTTTGAAGAGATCTTTAAAGGCCATCTAGTCCAACTCCCCTGCAATGAACAGGGACACCTATGGCTACATCAGGTTGTTCAGAGCCCCATCCAGGTTGACCTTGTGTGTCTCCAGGGACGGAGCACCCAGCACATCTCTGGGCAACCTGTGCCAGTGTCTCACCACCCTTACTGTAAACAAACTTCTTCCTTGTGTCCAATCTAAATCCTCCTTCTTTATTTTGAAACCATTTCCCCTTGTCCTATCACCACAGACCCTGCGTAAGAGTCTGTCCTCTTCCTTCTTAAAGCTACCCCTTAGATACTGAAAGGCCGCTCTCAGTTCTCCTTGGAGTCTTCTCTTCTCCAGACTGAACAGCCCCAGCTCTCTCAGCCTGTCCTTGTAGCAGAGCTGTTCCATCCCTTGGGTCATTATTGTGGCCCTCCTCTGATGTGCTCCAACAGTCCACATCTCTCCTGTACTGTCACAATAATAATGACCGGAATGAGTTATTCTCCAAGGAATCAAAGGTCCTCCAAGGAGCTTTCCCTATATTCAGGTGTCCTGAAGACAACAGAAAGCTGAAAGAACTATATAGCTGTAAGCTTTAAAAATAGGAAATGAAGTGTGGAAAATATATTCTTGCAATAATAAGTATTCCAAACAACATAACTAGAAAACCACACAAAAAGATTCTCAAAGACAACAGCTTATGGGGTCCACTGACTCTTCTGAATGGAACTGCAATAAAAACTATTACATAAATAAGAGGTTGAATCCACACCCTCTGGTTGGAAGATCTTTTTTTTGGTCTGTGAATCTGCGTTATAATATCTTCAGACTTACCAGCTCTTAATACAAACTGTCCTCTTTGAAAAAGCTTTGTTAATGTTAATATCTAATAATAAATCAACTCAAGACATAGAAACTTTGTGTTTTAGATTATTATGCACTTGCCCTTCATTTCAGTTAAAACACAACACTGAGCCTTTTCTAAGATGAAAATCTGCATAAGTCACATCTTGCCTACACAACGTATCATATTAAATTTAAAATGAGTTTATACCTCTTGCATATACAGACACATGAAAAAAATGCTTTTTTGAATTAGCCACAAACAAATGAGTTAGTTAAAAAGAAAAATGAAACAAAAAAAAAACCACACACAAATTTTCAAAGCTAAAATGTTTTAGTTCAGCACATACAGAACATGAGGGAAAAAAGATAAGCAGGGATGTTCACTAGCAACTAAATTTATACATTCCCATGGAGGATAGCTATTCACCTGTCGTCCTTTTGGTTGTGTTGTCGATGGCAAGTCCTGCAGAATAAAGCCAACCCAGGAAAAGAAATTTTCATTTTACTTGTTAAGAGCATACAACACCATCTGTTAGTGATTCATACTACATTACGGTAAAGTGGTAAGTCAGACAAAAGTATAAAGCATTGACCCGTTTTTAGAAAAACCTTTTTCTTAAAGAAAAATCAAACTCAGGCTGTTTAGCAGCAAGCTGAAGAAAGCAGGTAAATAGTTTAAGCAGATAGAGAATGTGCTTTTTAATATACAATTCAGCATCTTCAACACAAAAGCACTGTCAAGTGAAAGAGGCTCTTTATATGAATGCCTTTCCCACTTAATATTTCATCTTGTTTTTAAAAGACAAAGTATGACTATAATAAACTAATGGTTAAAATAAATTTTATGGTTAAGAATAAATTGCACCGAAGAGTAAGATTATAACTAATAGTTATATTTTTATTTAATTCACAAAAATTTCTTAGTTTTTTTTATCCACACAATTATTTCTCATTATATTAATTAATAAGTACTTTACCTTGTGGCAAATCATTTCTCAGGTGTAATGCTGTAATTTTATTAATAATTAAAGGACTAGTTACTCAATTTTTAAATTTTTTTTTAGCTAGTTCCATGACTTATGATATTGACAGCACTCTTACTAAGGGAACTTGCAGGTACAGTTACTACATTGGTCTGAACAATGACAAATGGTAAACAACACAAATTTCAACACTACTATACATTAGAAAAACAGGAGATAACAGCACCTTTCTACCTGAATATGTATGAAACAGGAAGTACTTTGTGTTAAAGATGTGATGATAGTAGCTTGGTTTGTAGTGCAATTTAAAGCCTTTTGCTTTTCATATCCAGCCAAGGCTTGTCTTTCACAAAGTATGTGCACGTACCACAACAGCAGAGGGCACACCAATTCGTTAACTCAGATAGCGGAAACCAGTACACGTTCCAGAGGTCGCTCAAAACACAAAGCTTATGGAGTCTAACAGGTCTTGATGCATCAACTGCACAGTTACTTTTTCTTCAAACACTGCTTCTGAAGTTTGGGATGGAAATAAGACTTCCACTTGAAACCTTTTCTTAGCTTTGAGGATATTGCTAACTATGGCTTAAGACTAACCAAAGTGTCACATTACAGTTATTAACATTTAACTCACTGTATGGCCTTTAATGAGAAGAATATGTTGGAAAAAAAAACTCTCAGAAAACGAAAATGGGGGGTTACATAAGTAATAACGTTGGTTCTATCAGAAGGACAAAATTTTCCACTGACCACATGATAAGTATAACAGTAATGGCAGATGAGCACCAACAAAACTTTCACACTCTCTCTGTGTGGAACTGGAAATCTTACCGAAACAGAATTGTTAGTGCTGCTATGGCCATTAGCTGGGGACTGTCTGGATGTAGAGGGGGAATCTCTCTGAAATAAGACACAAGGTTCATTAACAACACAACACTATCACAGGAACACAGATAAATTTTTAAAAGAACAGTTACATCCACAGCTTTATAACCATTTGTTTAGCTGCTTTGTCTATGAAACTTTCCACACTACTGTGTAAATCTGAAGATCGTTCATAGTTTGAGATTCACGTTTGACGTTTTCATGTGTCTTATGTAATAATTATTTTTATGCTGCCTCAGCAGCTTTTTAGTATCAGGGCCCTCTTATATGTTCTGTGGCTGACAACGCTGAAGACCATTAATCATATTGTTGCTTTTGCTAAAGGCCATTACCTAAAGTTTATATGCTGCATACTTGAACTGCAACAAGGCACATATTTCATTTTAAAGAAGCTTCTAAATTTTTTTCTTCAGCTAGATGGAGGTCAGTGTTGATCACCTTCTACTCCTTTAGATATAACTCTCTATAGTGTCTTGAAGACACTGCTGCTAACACAGGAGCAGGAAGTTGGACACACTCCTGTCTTCCCATCCATTTTACAGCATATTAAGTTTTTTTTGTTTTTTTGCCTCCAACATTCTTATGAGCTTAAAAACATTAAACTCTGCAAAACTGTATCATTTAAAAAAGCCACCTTTCTTGACTCACACTATCACTGTGATCCTACACTTCAATGAGGAGAAAGCAGATGCAGAAATTCTACAGAAGGAATGGCAGGACTTTCTGACTGGGTCTTGCAGAGACAAGAGAGTCACTTGCTGAGCAATCTTCTTCACATGTCATTTTGATCATGAAGTCCTTAATTCCATAACATCAGACAATTGAGTTTAACTAGCTATGTCATCAGAAAATCAAATAATTCACTAAAACTTTGTGACAAAAATTATAATCTCCTTTAGCCCCAGAGGAACTTTGGAATATAATATTCCATATCAAGGGTCAATTGAGGAATGACTGATAACACTGTATAACACCAAGGATAGTAGATAAAAGAGGTAAAACAGTTTTCAAAGAACACAAAGTTACCCTGCCACATTTTATCAATATGAGTGCCTTTTGTGAACAGATTAAAAAACAGAATTGGAGCTGAACTATTTATGCAATAGCATTAATCAGGTGAAGGTCCACTAATATATTCTCCAACTTCTACTAATTATGTGATAGCACTCAGCTATTGTAAAGCACACAGATAAAAAATTAAAATGGCAAGCAATACTTTACTTTTGCTGTCTGTATTCTTGATGTATAACAAACTCCTCTAGAACATGCACTTTTTTTGGACTCACTGCATGTGATTTCGTAAACTTCATATACTTTACTATCTGAAAGTAATATAATTGTAAAATCATTTAGGTCTGTGTACTTCTGCTAAACATGTAAGAACAAAAAACTCATTTGGCACTAAAAGTTGTTTGCAACACATAATAAACTGGAGGGAATCAATTCTAATTATACTTAAAAAAATCACTCCAGCACAAGTTCCAAATAAACTACTAATTACTGCAATAACCAATTATATTTGCTCAAAAGAACCATTATTCATTTTTTAAGGAATTGCATATTGGTACCACCTTTATTATCAAACAGCAGCTAAGAGATACTTCTTTGCAAAAAAGCAGCAAGTTCCTAGATCTTCTGCTTGCTCAGCAATTCTAGCTCTACCAATTTCTCTCATTTTCAAAGAGGATGAAATTTATGTCTGTTATTGTTTTTGTTGTTATTGTTGCTGCTTTATTTTAAAACTAGTTTGTTATCATCTACTAGTCCAGTAATGGTTTGGCTGGGAAAGGTTTGGAAAGTGATGTAAGCACCCAAGTCTTTCAGAGAAAAACATGTTTAGAGTAATAATGCTATTTCTGGACACTCTTGAAGGCTTCTCCCTTTAAAGGAAATTTCTTGGTTTGAGAATATTTTGTTTTTATTCCTCCAAGAATTTTCAACAGCAGACAGAACACTATTCAAAGCAAATGCTTGTCAAAACATATCGAGGAAAATAAACATTTTCAGTGCTATTGGTGATTTCAGTACTAATCGTAAGAAACTGCAATTATATCAAGCTTGTCAAGAAGCATATGCATAATTTTAAAATATTTAGCTAATTCAGATACCTTTTCAAATACACTTAGGTTCCTAATTTCATAGGGACCTAATCTTTCTCTCCAAAAAAACTCAAAATTTGAATGAAAAACTGTAAAAGCAATGGATAGGGAGAACCTTGTAGAAAGTCAGGATTGCTTAGACCTGGATTGGAATACTTCATCTCTGATTCTGAGTTTGTTCCTCCACTGAACTAGACAAATCACTAGTTCTCCTAGTCAGAATCTTTTCTGACTAGGTCCTCTAGTCAGAAAAGCACTCAGAAGATTAAATGATTCTGAGTTGTGTGAAAATGATATAATATTTCAGTACTACTTGAACATCTAGAATTCCCAATCCTATCTAGCCGCAAGCTAAATAATAAAATGGTAGATTTCAATATCATCCCTATTCAGTTCATGCATCACAGCTGAAGTCTTAGACATCTGCAGTCATTTCCGAATGATGGCAAAATTACTTTTGCATTAACTCCTTGTTCTAATGGATGGATTCTGAATGACAAATCAACATGTCTGAGACACGGTCCTACAGAAAAAAAATAATTACATCTACTAAATGTGGCCCAATCAAATTAGACACGCAGACTCACAAAATCAGCAGGATTGGAAGGACTGTCTTGAGACCCTCTAGTCCTATCCTCCTGCTAAAGCAGATTCCCTGTAACAGGTTCCACAGGAAATTGGGGGTTTTGAGTTATCTCCAGTAAAGGAGACTCACCACCTCTCTGGTCAGGCTGTTCCATGAACATGTACATGTACATGTACAAGAACAGCCTCACTAATAACATCATCACCAGATCCTTTTCAAAAAATCTCCAAATGCATTTCAACTCCAGTTTCACTCAAGCAGTTTTTCTCTAAGTTTGAGATTATAAAAAGGTTTAAGAGCACAAGAAGTCTTATGATCTTAGCCCTAATGGCAACATTCCAAGGCTAAGTACGTAAATCTATGATTAGCAGTGGATTTTAAAAATCTCAAATATATAAAGGCTTTTCTTTGTAATGAAACAGTCCAAGTGTTTCACAAGAAACAAAGGGTGTTGCTTGCAAGGAAAGCTTTTTCTTAAGAAAAAAAAAAAGAAGTACTTCCCTTACTATTTTTACATATCCAACAACATAAGAAGTTAGGACATTCTGTCAGTACAAAGTGAGAATTCAAATGTAGCTAGAGCTAAAGGCTTTTCAGTGAGACAAAGTACTAGCTGAAATGTATAATCAGCATACACAACCGTTCTAAATTATTACTGAAGTTTGTTGATACGTGAAAATAAGTTTGTACTGGAAGCGGACAAAACAACATCCTGGCCACTGTGCTATCTAGATATCTGAGTCATGTGTTCCGTGTACCAAAGCAATGACTAAGCAGGTGTTCTCACAGTAGAATGACTGGATTAAGATTTTCTAAAGGTGAAAACTCACAAATGCTATGTTTTCAAGCAAAGTTTACTCCTCAATAACTTGAAATCAGTCAGTTGAAATTTTAAAAATTGCCTAGGGACACTGAAATACTTTACAAACGACATGGACAAGACTTGCCTAAATATGGAAAATGGTATAATGTTTAGAAAATATCACTGCAACATTTTTTTTAAAAGCTCACAAAAGAAGAAAAACATGGCAAGTGGGATTTTAAGAAACATTTAAGAAATAGGTTCCCTCAAAACTAACACCTATATATCTTTGTATTATAAAGGGATATAAACAGCTTTTATATAAGTGCAAATAGGCAGATTATGTCTGATTGTACTAATATTTAATTCTGTTTATTCGAGATTATCAAGGTGTTTTTTTACCCCAATGATGTTATTATCATTAGAATTACCTTAAAAAACAACAAAACAAAAACAATTACTGATTCTGTTTTACATTCCTCTTCTAGTAAAACTGCATTACATCAGCAACCATCCGTGTATGAAGGTGGGCAGAAAAAGAAAACCAACATAAATTTCTAGAAATACTTGAAATACAGCCAAAAATAGCTTAGCTAGTTCTGAATTTATCTTGCTAGAGTGCATAGAAGCAAGTTATCTTCCTAGAGTGCATACAAGCTTGATTGCTAGAAGCAAGTATTCAGTGTCCTAAGAATATAATTAAGCATACATTTTAAGCCTGTATCAATGGCAAATAATTTGATTCCTCATTTGAATCACAATTCTGAAAAATTCTCTGAAAGAAATTCTCTCTGTACCAAAGGACTAAAGATGATTTAATAGCATAATTTGAAATGCTGTCTTTTTATGAACAGTTGTAACAGCTGGAACCCAGTCAAAGTTATAGATATGACCAAACAAGTGGAATAGACTTAGGCACCTGATTAATTGAAAGCAAAATGCCATGAAGTGTGATAAATATACATTGTGGGGTTTTTTTTGTTTGTTTTTCTTCTGTCTTTGATTACACATTTCCAGTTCTAGTGTTTTGTTCAAAGAAAGCAAAGAAAGGTAAGAGTCTTCTGTGAAAAACACAGTCATGAAGAACCTAAGAACAGAAAGCTAAGAAAAAGAAATGACCACAAATGGTTACTAAAATGTCACCTAATGGTATTAAAGTTGTATATGGCATTTAATTTTCTCCAAATTATCATAGTTCCAAGGAGATACATAGTTTCACCAGTTTTTGTGTTAAAATAAGAGGAAGAGGGTTATCTTTTATTATAACTACTACTTACAGCACAGAACTCAATACATAAATGCATCAGCACGCTCTAGAATTTCTATTTGAGTTTTTTTTTAAAGCCTTTGTGTTTCATGAAAAACTTTTGTTTTCATATTTATAGCTGACAGGTGAAAATTTGTTGGACCTTCTGTCTCTGAACGCTTCTCTTTCTTGTTGACTTCCATTAAAAGCACAGAAGACAACCCCAAAACAGTATATATTTTTTTCAAACAGATTGTTCTGACAATCACAATAGCTTCTGTGTGTTCTAGCATCTTCTGAGACTCAAAAGCAGTAAGTGTGAAACCACAGCTCCAATTAGGTTAAGGTGCTTGACTTCAACAGGGTTTGTATTTTCACTCCTGGAATTCTAATTTGGGAATTTTGTGCAGTTAAGCATGTGGGACAGAAAGACTGGCATCATCTACACAGTGCATATGCCATCTACATACTTAAATTAGAACAGTACCTCTCAAGCAGTCATTTTCTAGAATTTAATTCCCTACATGTGCAAACTGGAACATAATTTGTGAGCAAGAAAGAGGGAATTCGACAGTGCTACTGTGCAAGAACCATAACACCAAGTTTCTAGTTCAACAGGAACTGAACTCCAAATCTGTTTTTCTTCTGTAATGACAAATACCATTTTTGCATGGAAACATAATATTTAGCCACATGTAACTGTTACAGACAACCATCACAAATTTACCTCAACAGGGTAATACGGAAACAGATTATTCAATTAACCCTTAACAGCCCAAAGTAGCAAAATAATGTTTCATGCTTGAAAAGGGAGGATAGGTCCTCAGCTTAGGAACTTTAATAGACTTCCTGGATAATGTGTTTAAAATATAATTGTTAAAGGGGCTTCCTAAGTACATCAGTTGAGGATGCCCTCTCTTTTTTTTTTTTTTTTTTTTTTAAATTTAAGTAGGCTGTAAAGAGTTATTTAAGGTGCTGATGAGATGAATATGAAGGCAAGGCTGAGTAGGTAGGTGAGACCTACTCATGTTCCGTTATCTTTGTTGTAAAATTGGTGTGCGTGATCTAACAGGACAGGCAGAAACAATTTCCCAGAAAGCAGTAACATTCAGCCATCAGCAGGCAGTTAGTTACAGGACTGAGGAAGAAATAGGATGGTTCATTAAATTCATTACCTCACAGGATGAAGATTGCGTGCGATAACTTGGCACTATCTTAAAGGTGATACTTCCACGCATTTCCCTCTGCAAAACGAAAAGCACTTCATTAAAGACTAAGATGCTTAATATCTCCAAATCACTAATATTTGATAGGAAAGCATTATAGTTAATCTAAGAGCAGTTGTATGCTCTTCTAAAGGAAATATTCAGGGAAGCTGAAATGCTATGGCAAATTTGTAATTTCACTTACAAGCGAATGTTTAGATAATCTCTCACTGTCCTAAAGAATGAACATGCATTATCAGATTGTTCACCTGACCAGTTTTTGAATCTCTACATACAGCCATATTTTAAGTTGAGAAATTCACAGATGTGTAGGCTTCTTCCATATCATTCCTTCCTTTGTATACACATGCTTGTGATCTACACAATACTTGCTACCAAAGTGACATTTTTTTCTAATTACGCATGTTAAATAGTGAAAACATATTCACTGTTTCTGAAAAAGCTGCATGTCACTTCAATAAATGTAGAAATACAAATAGTCTTACGTCATAATAGAAGATGAATTTGCTACAGTTATTTTTGTACAGATAAGCAGTAACTGTAGAAAAGCAGTACACTGTGGCATCATATTTGCACAGATATAATTTCTGAAAGGACAGTTGAAGTCTAAGTGCCACCATATGGCTGACAACCGCAGGACTTGATCTGAGCAGAAAGGTAAGGAGATAACTTCCTGAAGTTTTTCCCTTCCTCTCTGGCTGGCTTCTTGTGAGTCTACAACACACTATTTGCCTGGACTTGCTTAAGTTTGTCTGTTAGGTCCTGAGAACAACAAAAGGAATAGTAATCACCATCCAAGACCCCAAGGTTAGGGTTGCAAGCAAAAAATCAGACTATCAAACTGACTAAGATAAGATGCCATTTTCCTCCAAAAAGACAGACTGTTTGAGCTTAGTGTATATAAAACTTATTAACAGCCGAATGTAGAAAGATTTAGCATTACACATACAAGTAGACTATCAAGGATAGAAGAAAAAGGGGATGTTGCAATACAATTTTTCAAAGTTTTGTAAAAATATTAAAAATGCTTTTATAAAGAACAGGGGAAAGATATCAGGCACTTACAAGCATTTTTTGTAGTTGTTCTACTGTTTGATTTGCCACACTGATGCCGTTTATTTCTCGGATTTCATCCCCTACATGTAATGTACCTGCAGAATTAACAAAACACATAATCAACACAATTACTTACACAAACTAAGAACTGTAAGACAGTACTAATATTCATACAAAGGCATAAATATGAAACAATGTTTATATATACTATATATATATTTTTTTTGCTAGATTCATAAAAGAATGCTGGTAATGATGCATTAGAATCTGTCCTTGAGACTGCAGTCAAATGCCAGCTCAGGCATCTTATACAGTATATAGAAAGAAAACATCAGTTTCCTTACAGGTACACTGAAAAAACTCACACACTGAATAGAAATTCCCCTGCAAATAGTTGGCTGCCAAAGTCCAGCAGAGACATTCAATCAGTATTTTATCAAACGTAAGCCAGCGTAATCTGGCTTCTGGAACTGTCTTAATTTCATCAGTCAGGCTGTTTTTCACATCTCTGATTTACATTTGCAGTTTACATTTACAGTTAGAGAATGCATTTTCTGCAGATACTCTTCACCATAACTTGAATGTGAATGACTCGTATGACTACCTACAAGCTCAGATGATGAAACAAATATCCACTCAGCTAAGGCAAGCCACAAACTGACCTCCTGAAGATGAGATGGGAATGGCATGCCACAAGGCTCTGAGACACCACAAAAGATAAATCAGTGAGGCAGCAGCAGATTATCTTCAGGATTAGAAGCAAAGTAGGAGGCTCTTTTGGATGACAATTTTAGATTTGAGTAGTTCAAGCCTACATGATTTTCTAGCAGTTCTCCTGGAAAACTTCCACAGTATTTGCAGAAACATCTTACTTCTAAAATATATTCTTGTTAGAAAGGAGTATACTTGAAATTTTTTAATAATTCCATATAACTAGTAGTTCCCATGGTATCTATGCATATCCATCTAATTTCAGTACCTTTTCTACTGTCTGTGCTATGTTTTCTCAGGACCTAAACTATCCAAATGTATAATGCATTTGTGGTAACATAGAATGGACATATTTCTGGATTAAATGTCTTTGTCTTCATAAGTCAAAATGAAGACAGTTTTAGGAAGCATGTATTTTTGCTCTGCAGAGAAATAGAAGAAATCCTATCCTATCAGGGAGAAGACAGAATAAATTCTGGGAGTCCCTAATCATAAACATTTTGTAGTCAAAAGGAAACCGGAGCTTGGAGGGCAGTGAACAAATCATTGTGTTTTCACTAAGCCATCACCTGCATTTTGTTGGAATTCAATAAGCCTTGCCAGGCACATCAGTGTAATTCTGCTTGGGTGAATTTCACATTAAGTTACTTCAAGAATGCAGCACTGACAGTGTACAACTGCTGTTTTTCCATTGGGGTTAAACAGGCAGCCAATAAAGTTGTCTCTCTTCTTTGGAAATCCTACATTTTTTAATGCAATATTAAGATCTTTTCTTAAATGTATTTTAAAAATGTATTCACTTTTTAACATGTATGAGCCCAAACCAGTCAGCAGGAAAAAAATGTAGGAGTTAAGATACTGTCCCTGAAAACAGTATTCAGAGCATGAGGGGTCTTATGAGAAACCACAGGTAAAATTGAATGGACAACTGAGGTAAGACAAGGCACAGATACAATGGAGAAAACCAAGACATAGTCAAAAGCCTGAGATCTGAGATACAATTCATTTACTTATCCTAAAAATACAGACAAGTAAATTAAAAGACAATTTTTAATAACTGAAATTGGTGTTTCACTTCCATCAAATTGAATTCCCTGGGAGGTGAAAGTTGATAGAATCTTTATAAGCTTATCTTCCTAATTCAACTTCCCCATCTTTTGAATAAGGACAGCTATAATTGATAGGGCTATATACATCTGATATACAGATAGAGGCAGACTTCACAGCAGTTCCTATTTTGTGACTGGAAATTGTGTGATTTGTGCTTACTAGTGCTAGACCTGGAATAATATAGCTCCTTTAATACTCTCCATAGATCTGTTATCTAGTAATTGCTATTACTGCCTGGCACTTCTCCATATAGTAAGCAGAAAAAACAATAAAATTAGAAACAAATGAAAGCCACAGACCTTTTCAGTAGGATTCAAACACATGTTGTACTCAAGATCACTATCATAATTTGCGTTGTTCTACTCAGTAAAAATGTTCTATATACAGGTAGTTAAAAGATGTGGTAAAACTAAGAGGCAGCTAGAGCACTAACAAAACTAGAAACACTAAAACATGAGAATATTACAGAAACATTGAAATATGGTTCATTTCCACTTAAACCTATGTGCAGAAGAGCTACCTCAGTTAGACGGAGCACATATGAAATAGGTTAAATTTCCCAAAGTTTCAGAAGTAAAAGACACTGTAATTTTAAAGGAGTGAACAGAGTTCTAATGGGCACAGTTGGATTTTTTGACAGGTTTTAAAAGGTTTCTATTACTCCCATTACGGAACAGTCACATGAAACAACACCTTGCAGAGGATCATTACTACCTAAGAACAATTAGAAGCCAACTTCCTTCCTAAACTAAGGATTCTTTTTGCTTCACTTTTTTTGTTGTTGTTTTTTTGAGCCTCAATATCAAAAGTACAAAGATCATCAAGAAATGCTTGAAAATACATGGAGAAGTTTAATTTCTTAGTAGAACAAGGTTTGTCCATTTTTGCAAGGGAAAGTACTGTAAATAGTCTAAGGATTTTTTCTAGAGATGATTAAGTAAGTATGGCTTGAGAAATTAGCAGCATTTCAATCTCCCAATGAGCTATAATCACATTTCCCTAATTAAAGCTTATGTGAAACATAAAGGGCTGACATATACAAAGAAAAGGAGAGAAAGGCAGTTAATGGGTTCCATGTAGACAGAAATCCATAATACCATGGCACAGTAACGATCAAAATGAGGAATATATGGTGTTACACAATTAAAACAAAAGTGATTTAAATAACTATTTATGACACATAATTACCTTGCCGGTGAATCATTCCTCCGTGCATAATTCTTGCCACAATGCAATGGTTCAGCTCATTCATTTTTAAAGTGATTCCCTAGGAGAAGAAGTGTATTATACTCCTAACATAAAACATTCAGCAGCGTGACTCTTGAGTGGATAAGAACAGTCACTAACCTGTTCCTAACAGTTCCTAAAAAGCTTGAAGACAGGATGCATATTATAAGATAATAAACTTTGCCTCTCCCTTAAATATGACCAACGAAAACAGATGCTATTTATAAGACGAAGATGCAATAATTTAATAAATCACTGTCTAAGATTCTAATTTGTTAAAAATGTAATTCTGTATTCAAGTGCACAGTTTTATATGGTAGAGCCTAATCTGGTATAAATACAAGTTTGTTTTTAAACAGAAACAGCTACAGGGGTACTGCTGCAGCATTTGAACGGAAGGATACAGATAGGGACGTAAATATACACAATGGTGCTGAACTATTTCAACTATACTACCAACTGCAAAGTGCAGAAACTTTTACTGAAATCAATATAACGTCGATCTTTATCAGTGCAGAGTGAAGCAGAATACTGAGGTTCTCCCCATACCATTGGTTCATCTGTGTTCTTCTGGAACTGCACCAGTCGAACTCGCGTTACATTCTCCATATCCATGTCGCCGTTGGCGCTTTCTGGAGAATCTCCGTTTAAGTATGGAGAGGTGGGAGGAGGTGTAACTCTCAGCGCTTCATCACTGTAAACTTCATGTGCCACTACGTCATGAGTTTGAAGTAAGGCCTAGAGAGATTACAGTAACAACAGTAGCATCATTTTCCACCATCTCTGATGGTCCCCACTCATTCCTTATAAATACTTTGGAAACTCCAGAAACAAGAGGTAAATTCAAGGTATTTGTGCCTCATTTTCTATACAGTGACTTTTCTATGAAGTGAATATAAGTTAAACTTAATCAGACTGAAAATCTACGTACACATACCTAACCTTCAAAATGCATGACAAAACATAATTTTCTACTGCAGAGGCTTCAGTGAGAATGAGGTTATTTCCCTTTCCTTTATCTTTCCAATACCTGCAAGGTATCAGAATTAAGCTACCTTTATTTATGTGCATAGACACGGAATTAGGAAGCTATCTTTTTAATCAAATTATTCCATAATAATTACTATAGAAAAACAAAAAGGTATTCTGTTTCCATGTACTTCATTATAATAAGGACAGTCTATGAATCATTACTGAATGAAACAATGAAATACTGTGTTTTCTGTTTATTAGCATAACCACTTCCATACTCTCCCCTTCTGCTGGAGCACAGCCCAGCACAGCTGCACTGGATGAAAATAATAATGTAAAAGAAGAAAATAGCCAAATACGACCTCATTAATTTTACTCTCTTTCCCAATACAAAGAATGGTACTGATAGTGATCGACTACATGTTATTAGATATATTTAATAAGCAGAACAACTGACCGTGTAAGCATACTAACTTAGGGCAAAGACAAGAAGCCTGCATGGCAATTAAAAGCGTAACATACTAATATAAGATGAAGTTGGACAAAGTATAATAACCTTTTACAAAACAGTATTCAACAGCACCAAGCTTTTTATGATATGTCATTTTACTTTTCTCCAGGGTATCTTTAAGACCCCTGGAACATCTCCATTTCATACTTGCATTTAACACTTAATGAGGAGTATATTATAGCTAAAAAAATAAATACAATTTGTATGTGAACATGTTTGCTCTATGCCTGTTTTTACTCATCAAGGACCAGAGAAAGATCCCACCTCTGTACCAAAAAGGCTGGACTTCTCAGAGAAGGACTGATAAATAAAGCCTCACAATATACTGCAGAGATACTAGCCACTACTGCAGATAGGTCAAACAGTATTGTAGCTAATATTTTGCAAACTATCATTTAAATGCTCTTGCAAAACTCATCAGTTTAGATGTTTAGTACTTTAATTCTTTTTGACAGGGAAATCTGACTCTGCTACATCTTCATCTTCAATTACAATGTTTAAGCAAAACAAACTGAAATAGTGATTAAAAAACCATCCCCACAAGATGTTTTTCTTAAGTGGAACCCAAGGTAGAAATGGGATTTTCATGGCCTCTGTTATAATCTTAATGTGTTCCCAAGACAGTGCTTCAAATGTGCATCATGTCATAAAAGATAACCTCACTAACAGTTTAAGTTAACTTTCCTCAAATCAAACTGTAGTTGGGAGTTCAGCATTGTAGTGGTGGAACAGAATTTCCTTAACTGGTAATGCTCTGCCCACATTCTTGCCTGTTTTTCCAGTGTTTTAAGACCATCTACATAAATACTATTTCAGTTAAACATTCACCTGTACAAGCATTTTATTTATTAATTTATTTAGTCTACCACTAAGTTGAAACTTGTAACAATTCCTCAACAATCCCTCTGCTTTCATCTGTACTAGTTTAATAACATTTTCTGTTAAGAGGTCTGGACTGTAAATTTAAGTCAAACTACTTTAGCTAAATAACTCAAAATTTGATTTAACTTACAAGTAAACAATTCAAACTTACAAGTAAACAGTCAAATTCTATAATCTGGAAGTGTTCGCAGTTGCTCCAAATAAGATGAGAAAACAATCTGTTCAACTTCATGCACTTGCCTGTACTTGTATTCTCCACCCTTTAATACTGCATTTCTTATGTAATTTGTGATCTTACATTTGCTTCACTTGCCTTCCTTTATATTTTTAGCAGTATACATCTTTAATATGAAACTAAAATACGGTAATTTGAACTTTTTTAAGGTTCAGAATTATACTAGATGACTTCTGAATATTCCAACAAAAATTGTGACAAATTCACAATCACCAGATATTTAAGTATGGCAACCTTAAATTATCCATAAGGCACACAAGAATAAAATAAAACTGAAAAGCCAAAAAAACCTATGAACTCCAGTACTGTGTCCAGTTTTGGGCCCCTCACTGCAAGAAAGACATTGAGGCCCTGGAGCGGGTTCAAAGAAGGGCAAGAAAGCTGGTGAGGGGTCTGGAGCACAGGCCTTATGAGGAGCGGCTGAAGGAGCTGGGATTGTTCAGTCTGGAGAAGAAGAGGCTCAGGGCAGACCTTATTGCTCTCTATAACTACCTGAAGGGAGGATGTGGTGAGGTGGGCACTGGCCTCTTCTCTCGTGTAACTGGTGACAGGACTAGAGGGAATGGCTTCAAGCTGCGCCAGGGGCAGATGAGAGCCCATCAGCTGCTAGATTACACTGTCTAGTTTCTGATGTACATCTCCTCAGGTTTAATTTTACCTGCAAGGAGACCAGCTTGCTTGCTCTGTGTTCTTTTTCATGACACAAGCAAAATACTGTAAGGGAATAATGATGAGATTCATTTAAAAAAAAATACTCCTGAGCTAAGCTAAAATAATTAAATCAGTGCACCTAAAGCTACTCTGGCCATCAGAAGAAGGTACTGGGACATGCAGCTCTCCAGTTTTCATCTTCTACCTGAATATGAGGTTGGTTTCAGATCATTCTTTCTTGGAAATTAAGTATATCCTTCAGACTTAGAGTAATTCAGCTTTCAGGTGAGCAAATTCCACAAAGCTCCCTGCATATAATCCTTGTGTTAGGGAAAGTCACAATTCATTGTTTTAAATGGACACAGTGTACAGCAGGTTGAAGAAAACACTGAGTTTGGAATCCATGAATTTTATCACAGAATAAACAAAAGAAATCCTTTCAAAATATTGACCTTCAGTAACTTGCTATAAAGCAAGGACATCCCTGAACTTAGGCCAATGGCCGCACACAAGTCAGGCAGATACAACAGGAGCTGATACGTAATGTCAATTCACTAGACTGTACAAGCTATTCATTTACTACAAAATAATGTTAAATGAACTTTGATTTTGCAATGAATTCACATGCTAGAATATACCTTTATCCTAAAAAGAATTTGGGAAAAAGAAAAAGGAGAATCCCTGCTCTGCCTATGGATATCCAAAAAGATTCACTCCTGCCTCAACTTACCTCCCAGATCCCTCATAATAGACCATGGCACTTTACCAGAAGTAGGATAACTCCATACTGCAGACCATAGGCCTTTTCACTGACCTATGGAAGTGTTTAGCAGCTTAACTAGTCAAATAATTTTACTCTAGACAAATAACTGCCTGATGCTGTGTAGGAGAAAAAAAAAAATCCCTCCTGTATTGTCAGTATAAAAAGACAGTGAAAATATCTAAAATCATTAATATGTAACTACTGTTATCAGCAAAGGCTTTGAGATTCTTTTGTTGCTTACTCTCCTTAAAACAGAAGCAATGAGAGCAAAATATTTCAATCAGCCTGCTCTGATGAGAACTGGCTTTCTGAAAAAGCATTCCTAAAATCTGCTGATTATCTTTGCAACAGTTATAAACAATAGTCTCAATACATTGTGGTCCCACAATAGTGGAGACCAACAATAGTACTAGTAGCTAGTAGTAGCAGCTATTTTGCCAGGTAAGCAGATTAGAATAATTTATTAATAGGTATATTGCATTGCATACGGTTTCATCACCTGCAAATTTTAGGGAGAACTTAGTGAACTAAAGTTTTTAAATAAAAAAATACTTTCTAAAAAAATTAAAGGCAAGGAGTAGTAGCTTACCATGAAATGAGGTTGTGTTAAAATACGCTTTAGCTCCTTTGCATCATTGTTTTCTGGGTAACATGAAATTTCTTCCAATACCTGCAAAACACATATGAAAGACATTCATAGTAACTGACCCTCACGCTGGTCAGTTCTCTGAAAGATTATTAAAAATATTTTTGACGGATAAGGGCATTTGAGACTGTCACCATGAAGGAACAAAACACCTGATTTCAATTTCCTTATTTTCTGAGATATTAAAGAAATGTGATGGAAAAAGCTGCTCTTTTTTTTTTTTTCAACTGATGGTATTACTTCAACAGCTAAACACGGAGACAGAAGGAAAGTGCTAAGCTACAGGTCACATCCATCACCTACCACCAATTGTTACTTTCATACATGATCTCAGCTTATTAAAACAATCACCTTATGAGCGGAATTAAACATCGTGATAAAAACATTCTCTCCACAAATTAAATGTCTAAAGACAAGAAGTGCATGCTATCCCAGCTTCAAGCTCATGTTTTTTATAGAATCTGGGCCATACTTCAATTTATCACGGGGTGAAGAAGAAGGGAGTTAGTAAATTATAATTCCTTTGTCTGCAAATCAATGCTGTCACCTTGATGTTCAACATGTAACTGCGTTAACAACAAAAGCGGAACTTTCTGCCTCTGGGAGCAGCTCCCAGGATTAACTGCTGGGAAATATTCTACAGAACTTTATGGTTTTCATCACTGTGACTTCAGTTATTTCACCATTTTAAAGTCTTTCTGTCCATTCCGTTTTAATAACACTGTAAACATTTTTTTCTATGACATCACCCCCCACAGCTACATTTGTTTTTACCAACAATACAACTATTTCTTTTTTTTACTTGATGCCAAAATACTATTTGCCAGGTGTAGGAAAATCTGTAGTTTACATATCCTTTGTAATAAGGGGCCAATTTTATTGCACCTCTAGGTTTGCACTTCATGGAATTATTCATGCTACTCTTCTTTTTTCCCAATTTAAAGAAGCTGATAATATAATGAGCTTGTAATATCTAATTTTTGTGTAGAAGTTTTATCAGACTTTTCCTGAAGAGATTTATATTGAATGTAAAAGATACTGCATTTACCTAATGAGTATTCCACTTTAATACTGAGAGTGCTGCAGCAAAAGCTAAATGATGAAATTGAATAATACATATGTATAATCCTTATAGATACAATGGAATTCTACAAGTTTATGCAACATGTTATGTAATTTAAGCAAGCAGTGATAGAATCTCAGAACAATTCAGATTATGAGGCAGAATACATATCTCAATAAAGACATTCCATGTTACATACAATCAAACTTTCTAGGCAAAATGTATATATTCAAACTATTACCTCTTTGGCTCTCTGTACAGCATCACTTGGAGGATTCCTGATCTGTGGCGAAGATTTTGTGTTTATTTTGTCATAAAGCTGTAAGAACAAGAAAACAAACTGTTGAAATCATATGCTACTTTATATAAAGTAATGATGATATAAGAGTATCCGGTTTATGTTACCATGATAAAGATGATAGCTGAGCTGCAAGTTCCACAGCTGTTTTGTATATAAAATGCAACAGCTTAGGGTTTTGGCTTTTCATTTTTAAACATTTCCTGATTTGAACAGTGCCATACACCCAGAGTTTGTACAATGACATGGGAAAGTTCGGGAGGTTAAGGAATTCTACAAACCTCCCATGCTTTTGGAGCAGATTTACAAAAACTATGTACTCTTCAACCAAGAGATCTATGAATCCTGAATAAATACACCATGCATTCCACTATAAAATCAAATTAAACTACATATTCTACTTCTCTCAATAAATCAAGCATCAAACACTGTAAACAGTATCTTAAATAAAGCTCAAAGTATGGGAAAATACTCTTGAAGACAAAGTTACAAAAACCTTAGTCTCTGAAAAAGAGAAAAAGTAACTGTTCCAAGAAAAATATTCACAAAAGAGTACTATTCTTCAAATAGAAACTTTTGGCTTACAATTCCTACAATATAAAAATGGTTACACCTTTAATCATTTTTGGGTAACCAATTTACACTTGTTTTTGTTAGATGAGATATAGGATATATCTATTTTCAAGATATTAGAGACATTTCTTTGACAGTGAAGGTGGTGATGTTCTGGGAAGGTTGCCTAGGAAAGCTGGGAAACCTCTCATTCTTAGAAATAATCAAAATTCAACTACTGAAGGCCTTGATTAATGTGACCGTACAAATCTACTCAGAATTCTACAGATATCTTCAGAGGACAGTACTCACATATGGAAAACAATTTGTGGAAACACAATACACAGCTGATAAGAACCCCAGCATTTACAGTGCTCAACAAGGAGTTCTTGAGTGCTCAAAGTTAAGATGATCAAGAAGTACAGCTTTCCTCTCAGACCTTACAGCCCCATTGGCTGGCAGATGACAGACCTTCAATGCCCATGTGCCTTTGTCACATAAAACAACATTAAGTTTTTGAAGTCAGATAAATTGCAATGCATACAAAAGCAACTAACGTTATCGTCTTCATGTGGTCCAATGCAAATTCTGAACATATATAAATAAATACAAAAAGAGTGAATGATGTCACCTTCCCCAAAAAAACATTGCTCAGAGGACAGCTATATCTCTGTCTTGTGGAAGGAAAAGCAAAGTCAGGATAAATCAGTTTCTTTCACATAAACAAGCTTCACCTTCTGCTGCCAAAACACTGCTATGCTCAGTAGTCTCGACCACTGCTGAAGTTCTTAAAAGGAAAACTTCCTGTTATCTGATACTTCAAGTGAAAATTCAGTTGTACGCACAATTATTTGTATTTACCTTTTCCTAAATAAGTAAATAAAAGCCACCAAAACTGCATCAACCCCAAATTACTAGGTTTCATATTTATACACCTGTTAAGAAAACACATCAACTTTCAGCTGTGTATTGACTGAAGTGCAGGATGAGTTGCTGAAAATGCATGACATGCAGCATGATTATTCAGTGTACTTTTCTAACTATGTACTTTTCTTTAATGTGTGACTTTTCTAAGTCACAGACGCATCTTAAGAGAAATGAAATTACAGAAAAGTTAGCATGAAAATACATATGTATGTCAATAACCCATGAACAATTCATCCTGTCCAGGTTCACATCTTTATGCATTCCTTGTATATACTTACAAGAATTTAAAATAGGATGCTCAAGATTGTACAAAAAGAAAAAAATTAACATTAACTCTCAAGTTCCAGTAAAAATGAGGACATACAATAAAGATATGCATCTTTTAAAACACTAGAAGTCCAAAAATGGCAAAAGGATGTTACCCTGTTTCACAACTAACCTATGATAGAAAGGAATTTATTTTGTTGCTTCTAATAGTTTTATTGTCACTTGCTGGGACAAATTCTGTTGTAGACTATATGTGAGAAAGGAGGATGAAAGGCTGAGAAATAAATCATTTAGTTTCAGCGAAAGGGGAGGAGGCTTCAAATCTTTAGACAATTAATTTTTTCTCTACGGTCACAGGAAAGTGACAAGCCTTGCCAGAGGGCAGTTAAAACATTAATTATGTAGAGAAGACTGCATTAAAAGTTGGTTTTCAGCTCTGATTATCTTACTGTCGATGCTCCATTTCTTCCAATTCTTC
This sequence comes from Chrysolophus pictus, assembly GCA_037305975.1. NCBI lineage: Eukaryota > Metazoa > Chordata > Aves > Galliformes > Phasianidae > Chrysolophus > Chrysolophus pictus. The sequence continues at coordinate 84,211,345 of CM074576.1, forward strand.
TGATACCAAAAATAACAGAAAATACAATGAAAAATCCCAAGAAAAAAACTGAAATTAGCACTTAATCTGCTCTAACAACTTAAACAAGGAAAAGAGGCAAAGTTAACTCAAGTTGTACCCTTCCTCTTTACTATTTTAATACTTGAGCATGCAGTACTCTTTTATAGAACATATTGTATAATATGAAACAGAAACCAAAGAAAATAATTGTAAAACGCCACAGCAAATGTAACCTTAAGAATTCCCAGGATTTTGAATACATGGCATCTCAATCTCACTCCTTAATCTGAGTTTTCAGCACTTGCTACCCAAAAAACCATCAAATTAAGAGCCTGCTCTAAAGTTTAACAACCGCAACTAATACTAACAGAAATCTTGATATGAAAACAGAAACTGATATTATAATTAACAGAATAAAACTGTTTCTTAAAAAGACAAGGCTTTACTTTTAATTTTGCATTCCAGAAAACAAATGCTATGCATATCCACAAGCAGTCAAGAAGTACTGTCACTGTTAGTTTACCAGCTTTCTTCTTAGGAGTCAAGACATTTGTCTTCTGTCTGTAAAGCAGGAGTCTGTTTCTTCTGATATGAAAAAGCAGACAGCGCAGAAGCCTAATCCACAATCAGGCAGGCAAGACAAAACAACAAATTCTTCTCTTCTGACTACTTTTTCAGATGTGCAGAGATTTCTTTTTAACCCTTTCCTGTAACAGAAGTCAGAATACTGTCCAAACACAATCCCCATTTAATGTTACACTCAGAAATGAGGAACTGGAAATTTAATCCCACTGTGTGGTTTAATTTTAAATGCAATCAATACAGAAAAATCAGTAACTATTTTATCTATCCAGAATTTGGAAGCTTCTTTGATGTAAAGGAAAAACTTTTCTTAAAACATGACCTATTGAACTGCCGGAATATTAAAAAAAACCCACAATCTTTCAAGAGAAATACACATTTTGTGAAGAGAAGAGCTGGTTATAATTCAGACAGACAGTGGGCTGCCAGCCTTAAATACAAACCCTGAACGGAAGCATCTAAAAACAATTATTAGAACACACATCCTTACGTACTTGACTTTTCCTTTCTGAATGATAAAGCCATATGCCACCTGGTGACGTTACAGGAATGTTTTTCATCACGCCTAGGTTTTTGTATCATGTAAGAATTGCCCAGTTGAGGTGCTGTCCCTTGCACAGCAACATTCATTAACAAGCAGCCCTGCTGCCACTTGCTACCTTTCAGGGATGTGTGTAGTAGTTCACCACTTATCCCAGAGGTTTAGCGGGCCACAAGATGAAAGAAGTCGGTGACCTACTGAATGAAATAATGCTCACTTTGAATTGTACCTCTGTGATACATTTTTTTACACACTTATTGCAGGATAGGAATACAATCAACCTTTACATTCAAGAATCTTACACAGTGAAATGCAGTGCTGTGAAACAGTGACCAACATTATTTGAACAGAAGGTTTCACATAGACGAATATTGGCTAAGACAGGTTCCTAGAATCCACAGAACAAGACAGTGTGAAGCAGTCCATCAACTCTGTACTGACAGACAGATTGGCTTCTGCATATGTCATGTCATAGACCTGACAGTTGCTATGACTGCAGCTTGCAATTTCAGGCACTCATTCTTCCACTAACCCTGACAGTGCTTATACTATTTGGAAAGACTCAATTTCTCCCTACATATTCATGCAACACAAATAATCTTTTATGCAACAACAATTCTTATAGTAGCAAAGAGAATACTGAATTTCACTTAATTTTTCATTGTTTGTATGATAAAACTAAAATACACATTATAAAACTCTTCTTTTTTTGAATAACTTTTATCTGCAAAATGTTGGCCAAGTTCCACTTGTTTTGAAATTTACCGTTATCACACATTCATAATCTGTTACTTTTAGACAGTTACAGTTGCTGCTGTCTATGTAAAAAGAATACAAAAATGCAAATTTTCTTATGCCTTGGCCTGTAACAATAGATAAGAGAAATCAGTGGCATGCAAACTCAATCATCCCTATGCAATTTCGATTTCTATTCTAGGCTGCTTCTCTTTTTTTGAGGACCACTCCACATTTGCGCATCACTTGTTTTGAATCAAGAACTTAACTTTTGAAGGGAAGAGAGAGATGTCCAATAATACCTGACTTGTATGTCCTATTTCTGTGAAAGGGGATATACATTCAACGTATATTAGTTATATGAAAAAAAAAGCTCTAACAGAACTTACTTCTCTTTAACAGAAACCACCGTGTTTTTTTTTTTTTCTTTTTTTTTTTTTTCGTGTATTATTATGCAAATTCAGAGATATAAGATTTAGGAACAGACTTCCCCCCCCCCAGTTATCTTTAAATGTTCTTGTGGATTTGCTTAACATTACTGTGTTTTTCCCCTTTTTTTAGTAGTGTCATAGAAGTACTGATAGTAATCAATTATCTTACCCCTCAAAATCACACATTATTTCCTTGTGTTTAATTTCAGGTGCCTCTAAAATCTGAAGTACCTCCTTTTCTCCACTAACTACCTAACCTATCATTCATGTATAATGAATCTAGACTCCACTATCTAGCAGCACTTGATTTCTGTGCTTTATCGTGAAGATTAATCCACTGACAAAGTAAAGTAGGACTCCAGTCTAGTAATTTGTTTCAGACCTTAAGAAAATTTACATTAATGATCATCACAAAAACTCCATTGACTGTGGAAGCAGCAGCTCTCAAGAAATGACAGCGGTTTCTAAAAGCCATGCCAGACAGTACATGGATAGGTTGCAACCAATTGGATAGGATGCAAAATCTGACATTATATTATGTAGATAAGTATATGTTTTCTTGAATTGGAAAATGTGTTAGCAAAGCCAGGGATTGAATGATCTTAAATAAACACATGCAACGCTTTTAAACCATACTGTCAAAAAACCCCAACCAAATGAACAATTAAATAAATAAAAACCTACAATCACCTTTAGATTTAACTACACCAAAGATTAAAAGAAATTAACTTAAGGTGATGCGAAGATTCTGCTCTGTACCAACAGAATGAGCACAGCAATGTGAAAATCAACACAATGAAATTCTGTAGTCCCAATAAAAAGAAAACACCAAACACTTAATTCTGGGATGTACCCATGGCAGTGATGTGAAACACATGGGTGGTTATTATGTAGTTTAAAAAACTATCAAATGATATCCTCCTACATTATTATTTTTTTGAGCATTACTCTTCCAAGTGGATATAAAACAATGCAAATGATCTGAGTGGAGAGCAATAAAGCCATGAAAATTTAGAAAACATGATTATGAGAACATACTCAATGAATTAAGTCTTATATAACAGAATACTTTCTGAAGGAGTGCAAAACAATCAAAACATGCTGCCAGTTTTCCAATCAAGGAAATGACAATGATCACTTCTTCAATTTCACTGGTAATAAAATAAGAAAAAAAATTCTTAATGTGTACCAGGGATGCAAGAAAAAAGTTATGTTTAGAAAGTCAGTGAAGCATTGGAATGCTACTGTAAGGAAGGAAGGAATTTCCTCTACTGAATTTTTTAACAACATGATAGCAAAGCATCAGTGGAAACTCCTTCCAAATCTATTTCCATGTGTTCACCTGTTGTCCCTATTTTCCTAAAAAAAACCCCAAAATACTGGGGAAAAAAAGAGAAAAAAAAATCCTGCGATTGTAAATCACTTCCTGTTTTTAATTTCCTTTTTTTTTTTTCTTTTTTTTTTTTTTTTTTTAGATCATAATTTCACATTGTACTTAAACATATTTGCAACTTCACGGTCACAATATTTCAGTAACATAGACATTTAATTTTTTTTTTTTTTTGCTGCATCAGGTATTTAAATTGATGCTCATTTCAAGAACAAAGAGGACAAAACACATCTTAAAGATGATACCGAGCAGCTAATAAAAATAAACACTAAGGAAAACCAATCCCTCATCACAGAAAGGGCTATTAGAAGACACTTTGATATTCTCTACAGAATAACCCTTATCCTCATCTTACCTCCATATTCCAAAATGGGCTAGAGATCTATAGCATGAAGTATAGATACAGATAAGCCTAAATGGGTGACACTGAGCGTATTCTGCAGTGTGAGGTCTCAGTGTTCAGGTTACAGCCATTTTTGTTTCTCCTTATCCATGTAAGTATTTTGTCATGACACACTGAGAATAAAAATATAATGCAGTGAGCTCATTTGTACAGAGAACGGTCAACATGTACCAGCCACCTACTTGAATGACTGGAAGTGGGATGCAAGGAAGCCTGATAGACTTCAAAGGCAGAAGCATATTTTACTGGGATGTTACTGCATTGCCCTTGGGTATCTTAGACTTACTGCAGACTAAGTGCAGACTGAAATACAAGTCTGAAGAAATTGGAGGTGCTACCAAACATTTGCAGACCATATCTAGATGCTGTAGTATTTATTTACTTTGGACAGTTGTCAAAGTAAGCCCCAAGCTCTCCGAAAAGTAAGATTGTCTGGAAATACTAAGTTTTATCGGGAAAAAAAAAAAGATAGCCTTACGCTTAAAAAAAAATTGAAACTAATCTGAACTACATCCAACCAAAAAAGAATTGAAGAGAATGTGCAAAGTCAAATATGACACCGATCCTCCGTATCTTAAAACAGTATCAGTGATGTTAACTAAATATTTCACAAGCACGAGGAATGTCCTTTAGAGTTCTTTGACAGATGTGGGCCTAGTATCATAAAAAATACACTGTAATCACAGGATTTTTTAGATTCTATGTACTAAAAAAGATCTGCAAGTGAATGCTTTTGGAATAAGAGAATGCTGGTTGCACATGCATACATATGTGCAGACACAATGACACACTCAACACTGGGGACATGACATTAGGTCAAGAGGAATGGGCTAAAAAGTGCTATCCTCATTCTAAATGTGCATTTTTTAAGCTGTATTTCTCCTGGTGATTTACCATATCAGTACTATGCCTATGAAAATTCAGAAGTGACAGAACTTTAGTTAGAAAGAAGACAGGTTAAGTGCAACACAACTGTTGCAGTGCCATGCTATCCAACCCAGAATTTTGCAATTGTAAAGCGATGGTTACACACATCTCTAAAAAAATAAAATAAAATATCATAATCAAGATAAATGTTAGTTTTAGCTCTTATCTGCATTAGTCTTGTTTAAGAGACCTCATCACACATCAGTATTGTATATATTAACAAAGATAGAGCAGAACTGGTTTCTGCTCTGGAGAATACCTATAAGACAAATTATGAATCTGTAAAACAGAGAAACAAGAAGAGCAAGAAAACAACGAGATGATGCTGACTAACAGAATGATCTACATACCCTGGGAACACAGAAAGTAAAATTCGAATATATGAAGGAAGCTGAAAATGGAAGATATTTTAGAGAACAAAACAATGCAGAAGGCATTTTAGAATTGTCTCTGCTTCTAGTTCTCTTTCTAATATGTCAATGTTTTTGGACAATTTACCTTTTAGAGAAAAAATACACTCTGTTGGTGATGAGGATTCAGTCCACTCGCTGAGAGAATTCTTCCAACAGTTCTCCCTAAGGCTTGGTTGCTGCTCCTGCTATTCTACTTGGGAAATGAGTTTCCATTGCAGTATGAGAGACAGTCCCTCCCACTCCCTGGGGCTGAGCATGCTGCCTCTGCTGGACTGGGATAAAAGCCAGATCTGGTTCCCCAAATAGCAAGGTGTTCTACTGCCAACAGTTTCTTTCTTTCTTTCTTTAATCAAATATTTTCCATTTGCTCTTGTCTAACAAACATATTAATTATAATATAATTAAAAATAGGAAATCAAGGTGATTAAAGAATGAGAAAGGTTTATTTCCCATAAGCATAGAGGGAGTTTGGCAAGTTATCTAGTACAAATACACTTTCTGCTTTACATTTGGGCAGAAATGCATTCATATTTCACTAAAACATGTTCCACTTATTAGTTTTAGCATAATCAGTATTCAAGAGAGTAAGTACAAATCATGTTCCAAAAACCTTGAACCACATTGTGTGCTTCACATAGAAAGCCATACTTAAATGAAAACACAGAAGAATGAGCCAACAAATGAAAATATTTAAGCTTTCTAGATTCAGCCTGAAAATAAAAATGCCTTTTGCTTTGCTTTTATAAAATGTATAACAGAATTTTCAAATTAACACACTTTGCTCAGAAAATAGCAAAGGGAGGACAAATACAAGAAGAATTTCAAACATTTTCAAATAGAGAACTGGAGTGTCAATCACAGTGAGGCACTTTAATACACTTTAATAAGAGACATTCAAACATCCTGCCAACATCCAACATTGTGAGGGTAAACAGAACAAAACAAAATAAACACAGTTGGAAGTTTTAGCCAACGATGTAAGAGGCTAAACTGAGAACCCAGCAGCATTCTTTTTAGCAGAAGCGAAAGTTTCCTTAAAAGTCTGGACATCAGGACTGAATCTCTTCAGATGACTGAGTTCAAAATAAATATTAAGGGAATTCTGAAATGTGCATGTATGCATGTTCCTTTGATACATTACCATTAGCAGCAAAGGCTAACAGACACAAAAAAAGAGATTCTCTTGAAAAGTCAGTATGCCTTAAATGTATCCACCGTGAATAAAAATGCATCTCTAGAAGAAGTGGGTACACATAAATTACACATCAATGTATGTTTCATATAACTACTCAAAAAATCAGTAGTATCATTACATTTAAGTAAAACTGAATGTGTGTAATACATTACACCAGCAGAAGGTAAAATAAAATTCTTCAAAACTCATCATGCTTTCATCACAGATACATTTACAGAAATAACACTTACCTTAAATGTTCCATCTATGAAAATAATGCAACTTCTTAAATTAACAACCAAAATGTACCAGCCTAGAGCACTATCTGACTAAGGACAGAGAGACACAGACAAAGCTTGCAGCACAGAGAGGCCCCAGTCACACAAAAGCTGATATTGTTCTCCCACTGAGCAAAAATCTCACTTGTAAATCGAACGACATCTGCATTCAGAATCACCCACAGAAACTGTCCCTAGAGAGGTGACCAAACTACTTGACTCAACAAGAGAAAGATAGCAGCCTCGAGTTTTGCTTTTTAGCAAACCTGGTTTCCTTTCATGTAGTAATAGACAGAAAACACAGTTTGTTAAGATCTTCCCCATTGGGCAAGATTGGCCTTGAAGCCCAGTATACTTTTCAAAACAAATGATCATTAATAATTTTTTTTTTGTCATGACACAAAAATAGTCAAGCACAAAAGCCTCAAAAATCAGTAGTTTCCTCACATTCATTTCTAATTTCTTGACCAGAACTTCTGACAAAAGACAGCAGAGCATCATCGGATCTTATACATGAAAATTAATTAGAAAAACTTAAATAATTTTGTAAGTTTTAAAAAATCTGTCAGTGATAATAAAAGGCTGTTCCACTACTCCAATTTAACTTCTTCTTTTCCTTCATGAAGTTATTTATATATTTCACTTCATTATGTCCTTTATGACCTAAATTGGATACCAAAATGAAAAATCAATGGTTTTATATGGTCCTAAAATCAGAAATTTCTAAGTTTCAAACAAGAATGTCATACAGCATTCACCACAATTATGATAATCAGATTTCTAAAAGGAGTGTGAAAAAATACCTGTCCAATCTAAAGCTACTCTTTTACTTTATAAGAAATAACAGGTATTAAACTATATATATATATATTTATTAGCATATATATCTATATGTGCTAATAAATACTCTTATATCTAGAAAGTCTCTTTTTTTTACTCTCCTCTGTGAATACAATTAAGATTTTAATAATGAACTGTTTAACTTTTTTATAATAAAAAAATAACCAAAAACAAACAAACCCAAAAACATTCTACCCAGAACTGTGTAAAAATTATGTAATGAAAATGTTTAATAAGATCACATGAGGATATGCTGGTATATTGGAGGACAGGGCCTAGAGTGAACATATATTATATATATTAATGCCACCTTTTCCTTCTTTGTTTTGAACTGCTTTGGCACCCAAGTTGAAAGAGTCTTATGTCAGTTAATCAGAGTAGATAAAAATTAATCAATTAAAAATAATCAGTGGGATGATAAGGATCCTCTTTTCTATGGCTTTGAGTCCTGCTTTCTAAAGTTTTCAGAAATGCAACTACATTAATGAATTACTGACAACATCTACTTGTGGATTATTACCCGGAAAAAAACAAACAATCAAACTTATGTTCCTAATACAAAGATTATTATCATTATTGTTATTTTTTCCCAGAAAAAAAAAAGTTAGTTCAGCAGCGAAAGAAGGTATTTCAGCTAAAGGAATGATCTATCATCATGACCCTAATCTAAAAATAAGAATAACTCTTGAGAAAGAGTAGGAACATGAGAACAAATCTAACTGTGGTAAAAGGCCAAGAAAGAGAAACAGCAGTTCTTAATGCAAGTGTCAGCCACAACTTCATGACAGTATACAAAATTTCTAGATAGTGGAACATAATGCTTCACAGGTGACTTGTTCTGGTGGCCTTGTTAACCTCAAATATTTTGAAAGAGATAAACTGTTTCCCAAACAAAACTTCATTCAAATACAACTGATGAATTTTTCACACTTCAGAGAGAAACTGGCATAGTGTTAACACATAAGGAGAAGTCAAAGCTCCCTCCAGTTACTGAAACATGACTTTCTCTTTCAAATTGTTATTTGAATAGTCTGTATCTTGCTTCAGTCTTTCACATGCAACTGCTACTATAAAGAACAGAAAAAAAGCAAAAAAATCACAGAAGCTTGAGTTAATGCCTAGAAGACCTATCACTCAGCAAATACTTCCACTAAGGCCAGGTGGTTTAAAAAAATCCAAGAAATTATATAATACATATTATTATAGAATCAGTTAGAATGGTTTGGGTTCAGAGAGACCTTAAGAATAATCTAATTCCAAACAAGGACACTTGGACTGTCCAAGCAGGGACACCTTCCACTAAATCAGGTTGCCCAGGGCCCCATCCAACCTAGTGCTGAACAACTCCAAGGCAGTCACAGTTTCTATGGACAACCTGTTCCAGTGTTCCATCCTTATAGTGGAGAATTTCTTTATTATATCTAATCTAAAGCAATCTTATTTTAGTTTAAAACAATTATTCTTTGTTCTGATTGGTGTACTCCACAACAAAGTTCCTTCCTGCATGAGTGAGTATTTAGTTTCTTATTATTCCCTCATGTTATTCTCCTTCTACCCAGGTTTCAACTTTTTCTTCTTAATATTAACTAATCAACTTTCTTTACTGGAACATGATATATAAAAAAAGTAACAATTTAAGCTTCAGGAACACAAGCTAAACAAACTCATTCTGGGATAAAAACTTCCACATTTTGATGCAAATTGTAAGACAAGCGGTTGGAGACACAATTCAGGAAAGTCATGAGCTCCTAATCCCTTATTCCTGTATGCTTCATATATTTTTTAACCAATTTTTTAATATAAACTGCATAAACAGTTATCTAGAGCAAAGATTAGACTGAGTATACTTGTGCTACAGCAATGTCCTCATCACTTAAGAACTGGCTATCTGCAATTCCTTGAGTCTTATAGGAGCAGCTGTGTTTTGAAAAAGCTTTATCAGAAGTCTTATGTTCTCATACAAACTAGTTCATGCAGGTTGGGTACTCTTCCAGATGGAAGCATGTGCTGATTTTTGTTCTGTAAATTTTAAGGATGCTCTGAGTACAGACGGTCCAACAATCACCAACAACTAAACAATTCGTAACAAGTATACAAATCACCTACTACATTCAAAGTGTTTGGACACCAAAAGAAATAAGGCACCAATTATACTTGGATCATATCCCTGCAAAGTCGTTTATTGGAACTAAAGCATTCAACAGTTTTTCAGAAACCCTTTTCAGTTTCCACTATCATAACTATCTACCTGCCTATTATAATAGCAGGAATGACTCTTATATTTGTGCCTCTCACAGTGTAAAAAGCAAATTCATGATATTCACTGAGGTTTCTAAGCTGTAAAATTTAAGACAAAGTAGCAGAACAGTCATCATCTACATCACTGTATGAACATTTTGCATTGACTGAGGAATGTGTTTTGAATGGATCCTCCGATTATGCCAACCTACCATTCTTCAACTTTCACAACTGTTGTTAGAGCATATTTACTTCCAAATGATTAAAATAGAAAGTGCTGTCCACCCACAGTAGGTGCAGTCCAAAGAACTGCAGTCCAACCAGTTTAAAAAGAAAGCCCTCCAAGCACGCACAATTGTTGACATTGGGTCCTCAGAGTAAACTTTTTTGCTCTACAGATTTGCTAATTTTGTGCTGCAGTACTTGCTTATGCACACATTGCCTAGGCCTCTATGGATTTGTTTCTTTCATCTGGGTGTTTTCTCAGTGTAATGTATAGGTTGCTTTAGAAAATGTTTAGCTTTGTCTGAAAACAAGTCCTTCAACATAAGTCTTTAACATAAAATGTTCATATAAATATGCACAATATATTCTGGAATAAAATCTGGGAAAGTTTTTTCAGCCGCTTTTTGACCTTTATTTTAGGTCCCAACACTGTGTAGACACAGAAACGAAAGCCAATGAAAACTTGGTAAGTTTCTGAATTTGTCCTTCCAAGAAGGTCTTGGAACTGAACATGAGGGATGAACTATAACCTTGCAGTGATGCTGATGGTGCCTGTTGCAGTCAATAGTTGAATCTGAGGAAACAGTTCTACCTCAAAATTTTATGTTTTCACAAATTCACACGTTTTCAGAGATAGTATGATATGTTCACTTCTTAGGTTTACTTGGTTAAAAACTATTAAGAAATATAAATTGGATTTCTGCATGTGACAGCAAACAAAATATTGTCCAATGACAACAGATCTGTTGTCCAATGACAACAGATACAGAAACTGCTTATGCAAGAAAACTTACATCTAGTAGCGTGTGAAGATGTTGATCCTGGAAAACACTGTGAAGAAAATCTAAGTCTTTTTCACTGCAATCTGTAAGTGCATGAATTTCCTCCAGGCTGTCCAGCACCTGTGAGACTGCTCCTGTGGGGCAATAAACAGGAGGGAAAAAAAAATCAATAGAGCAAAGACTCTTAGTAAACTGAAGTTCTGAAAGGGAAACTCACATAATCTGACAGTCAGAATTTTATAGGAAACCACACCAAATAAACTTCAGTATAACAACAGTACCGACTGCAATTATTCTTAAGAATTAGTTTAACTGAAGAGAGGTTAAAACCTTCTTTTATTAAGCTTTGTTTGGTTTTATTTAGGGTGGGTTCCAACAATGTCTTATGAAGCCACTTGGATTATCTGTGCAACTGCCTGCCCAATCATTCTTACTCCATCTTTCTTCCGTTTTTTGACTATTGGCCCGACTCAAATACATATTCCAAACTGGTTAGAAATTTGAAAAAAAAAACCACAACAACAATGCTTTCACAAATTTATTTTAAAATCAGCATCTGTATAAAGGAAGGAAGAGAAAGACCTGACTGCTGTGTCCTCTAGAGTAGGAAAAAAAGGCTATAACATTAGCTCAGTTTTTTGTTCAGTTTATTCTATTTGCTTCAGTACCTCAGACCCAGATAAAACAACTGCTATATTTTGAGACCAGTGGATTGTTTTGAGTCATAGGAAGATGGAATGATTTTTAATGGGTAAGGGTGAAAGGAGAAATGAGGTATACAGGGACATAATGGAGAACCAAGAAGCAGTATGGAAGGTGAAAATCCATGAGTTGAACTCATGGTTGGAAAGGATTAAGAAGCACAACATAAACCCACAGAAAAACAGTCCATATCGATTCTTTGTGGAATACCTTGTTTTAAATATCAGGTATCAATTGTGGCTGCCACTTGTGTGCACTACTAGGATGCTAATCCTGGCTTGTCTAAACACCTAGAGTTTGTGTCTTCAGATTTTCCACAGTGGTATAAGCAACAGGAAAGATGGTATCTTATTTAGTGCTAGACTGCAAAAATGCCAGTGTCAGACAATAAACTACTGAATGCATTGTAAAAAATAAATCCTTAATTCTGGATACAAAATTCTATACGCTCTATATTTCAGTAATTTCTTATTAATGTATTTATTCATATACATATGTTTACTTACTTATTTGCCAGTCTCTTGTTGCCAAGAGAGTCGGATAATAAATGAAATTCTAAAAAATGCATTATTTCTTGAAATTCCACTTTCTACTATATGAACAATTCTTTCCAGCCCTCCTTATCTTACGCCCTTTTGTAATCTATTTCATTTTCAGAATTTAGTAAGAGCAAAAAAACAAATCTCTCCCAAACACACAAAGACTAAAGTTAAAGTTATTTCTCTGAAAACTGAGAAAACCTGGAATGAAGTTAATGAAAAACACAAATGCAACTATGCAAGCTTTGTGACCTAAGCGCTCAGAAGGATGAGCAAACTACGAATCTTGAAAAATTTATATCCCATTTACTAAAAAAAAATTAACCTAAGATTCTCCTCTCAGTTACTGAACAGCAAGGTTAAGAACCACAGTATTCCACTCATTTACAAGTTATGGGCCATGAGCAGTAAGACTTAGTTCTCTGTCATGAAATGTGTGTGACTACTTATTTGCAGCAGATTTATCAATGCAAGTTATGTTCCTCTATAAAAAGTGGTGGCTTCATCGCAAGGAATAAGGCATGCTGATGCACATTGGATCTGGTGTGCTAAAGAGGAGAAAAATCTGCTCCATCTTTGACAGTGAAAAATCATATTCAGCTGAAAGGAATCTTCCATATTCCTCTGTCTGTACCACACCTTGTGCACTGGGAGACACAGCAGGAAACCTGAGGGAATACAAGGACCTGGTGCTGGTAAGAGCAAAGATATTCACAACTAAGCCTCAGTGGTATGGAAGAAACTTATTACTTAAGGACAAAATGGGATTGTGCTTAGTTCTTTTTAACATTTTCAGTATATCCATTAAAGGTTGATGGACTTAGGAGCAAGCCTAAAGGAAAGTACTTGACCTTCTGGGACGTGGTTAGCAGAAAGCAATTTATAACAATTTCTTTTTATTTCTATTCTTGTCAAGCTCAGATTTTAAATGAACTATTTTCTTGCAGAATTTTGCTTTCTAGGCTCAAAGCCCTTTCCATCTATTTGGAGTGTCTACTCTAAGGAAAACTTAGAAGAAACAATTCAAACGCTCAGATATTTCAGTCTCATAATACTTCCTGGAAGTGCTCATAATCACAAGAACTGGAGCCAAAATCAGAACCAATGAAAAGTATGCTAGAAGCTGTCTTTTCACTTGCAAATAACTGAATATTCTGGACCACATATTGTTTATATGACAGTATATATTTAACCTAGTATGTGATATTATGGAATCACATTCCACAAATGTGGCCTTTCAGGAAGAAACAAAAGTTACTTTTTAATATTGCATCTGAAAACCCTTTTGAATATCTGGAAATTCCAGAACACTAAACATTAATCTTTTTTTTTTTTTCCCTGCCCACTGATTGCATTGACTAGATGGCTCAGACTAGATGCATTGACTAGAGCATGTAGTAGAAAGTTTCCAAGAATATCCTTAGCAAATTTGATGTCAAATTCTGATAGTAACTTTGCTAATCTCTCAAAATCACAGTTTCAGTAGTTTTTTTTTTGTTTGTTTGTCTCCTACAATCTTGTGGTGTATCTACTGTATCTACCACTGTATCTTTAAAAACATTGTCACACATTTACAAATCACAGTATGCATTTGCCTGAGAAAATAGCAATAGCAGCAGTGGACTGGATAGGCATAGCAGCAATGGACTGACAGCGTATTATTGTTTAAAGTAGTGACAGAATATTTCTACAGGCATTTTTCTGAACATCTACCTCTGTTATAAGCACTTAGTTAAAGGCCTAACAATACCATTCAGAAGAACTTTAAATTCAGATAAAAGATACTAAATAAAATAAAATTCATCATTTTTTTGTGGAACATGCATCCCGAAAAAGATTCAGATACTTTCAGATACTTTATTTAAGTTATTTTGGGAAAAAGTAATCGATAAAGTGTAAATGCACTCAAAAAAACCCCCAACCTGTAAATGCACTTGATATTCATGATTATAGTTTGTATCATCTAGAATTAGCACTTCATCTCTAGTCATCATTGAAAATGTAGTTATTTTAGCATCAGCATAGACGATGAAAGACTTATATGAGTTGTTTAGTTACACATTTACAAAGTCTAAAGCTTAGATTTGAAATGTTCTATACCAATTACAGACTCTACATGTTAAAAATTATAAAAAAATTGTAAATATTAGGAAACCAAGATAAAAAAAGAGATGAATCGACTTTCTTTTAAACACTCTGTAAAGTAAAGTTGGCTATAAAGTGCTGATTACTGCCACTGTACCTGCCCGAGCTAATTAGGTGAGAACATCAAATTACTATAAAGATATAGACACAAATGATTGTGCAGGAAAGGTTGTAAGGACAGTGACAAAAGTAGAAGACTCTTCTCTTACTGGTGTAGAAACAAAACCTGCACCAAATGTGTTTCTCTGAGAAGACTTTGTTGTGAAATCTACTGTAACTGGACATGTGTTCTCAGTGTACACTCAGTGCCATGCATACAACTTCACTTTTTCTGTACTCCCATAAGACTACATAAGAAAGTACAGCTGAGACTATTCACGGTTCCCTTTGTGTTGACACCTCCAAAAGGCTGACAACTACAGGTTCTCACATTAAAGACAAAGAAACAATATAGCCAGAATGCTTAAAATAGTCTTCTGCAGTCATTGGTAGTACACTAAACTTTTTTTTAGTTAACAGAATGACTGCCTAAGCATAATACTAAATTGCTTAAAAGAAGACAGGAGTTTAGACTGAGTACTTTTCTGCACACTGAGGTAGTTCTGATATTTGTCAGAACTATTTGCTTTATAAGACAATAACTTGGATCATTTTTTTCGTCCAGTGTGTGGTCACAGTCATCACAGGTATTTCCCTAATTTATGGAGGTAATCATTCAGATACAGATCTATCTAAAACTGAATTCTGCCTGTAGAATATTTGTAGTTCTCAGGCAGAGCTGGTCATCCCTGAAGGCTAGACCATTATGGTTCATCAAGTTACAAGTAGAAGAAGCTTTGGTAAAATAGAATGCTGTTACCGCATCCTTGGATCTAGCTATTCTAGCCTGGAACAGGTGATTTTGCTAGAGGAACTATCTTTAGAGATGGAAACCAGTTCCTTAATCCCTCCCTTGAACATAAAAAAAAAATCTCGAAAATACTAATCTAAGAAACAGTCTCCATATTCTGCAATAGAAATATGTCTCCACCACAAAACACCCCCAGAAGTTTGTTCTTCTGAGGCCCAGAAGACATGGCGGGTAGAAATGACTTCCTGTCTCATGCAACAGGCAGCACAGTGAATTACAAGCTTCTTTTTATGTGGCCCTGATTCTGTGACTAGATTGTTTAGGTAAAAAGACTTAGATCTTGCTGAAAAGCAGACAGGAAAAAGAGAAATCTAATTTTTATTTAATACTGATGATTAGACGTTTATTTAAATCTTGCTTAGTCATAAACCCTCCTGTGAGCAATGTAAACTTGTGAAAGGAAGCCTGACCTTCTCTAAATACAGACCTATACAATTGTGACCTTTTTCCAAGTCTCCTGCAATTAGTGTTCCAGAAAATGACTCTGCAGAAGATGTTGTAATAACCACTATAATAATAGTACATTTTTATTAAAGTCACACTGACAAGATTCAATCCCCTTGGATCTGTAGAACTGTATAGTACTATTTTAAGTTCCCCACATCACCCACTCATTTTAATTCAGTTCATTTCTTTCTCTTAATTTGGAACAGCTTTTCAACTACTTTATGTGTTATATATAGGTAAATGTGCTTTGGAGATTTTACAATGGCTTTTAAATGACTAATCAAAGATTGGCTGTTATCTGTAGTTTCCCTATATATCATGATTCTGTCCTTATGCCATTTAATCTACAGTCAACGTGAGCGACTTTCTCCTACTTCAACTCTTGGCTGCTTTCTTGTGTGCAGCCAGTGGAAGTGACATTAAAGAACAATCCTGGTTCTCTAAGCACACACATTTTAGAAGGCACGTTGTTTATGAAGAAATCCGAGGCAAGCACATACAGTAAAGACAACAAAAATGTCCTTTTTCCTAGAAATTCTTAGGTTTCAGGAAGACTGAATGAAGACACAAGATACTATCTCATAAAAAAAACAAGAATATAATCTTTGTGTATTATTATCAGGTGCAGATATTTTCAGAAAAAAAAAGATCTGGTAAATATGAGATTCTGACAGCTCATCTGATGAAGTGACATCATGCTTATGAACTCTGCAATGTGAGATTCAAGCTTCATGTATTAAAAAAAATTAACGACAAGTCATTCAAAGATTCTTTCCTCCTGCACGTTAAGACTCCAGTGAGACTTATACACTTATACTACCTATTTAGCGATGACAGTTCAAATCTGTGCCATTAGCTTTGTTCTGTTGGCATCTGATTAGAATAAACTAAAAGAACAAGGCATAAATGTTTAACGTAGTAGGTAATAAGAAAAACATCAAAGTGTTACAGAAATGATGGCGTGCCTCTCGGCTGATTTCAAATCATGCTTAGACACACATGGAAGGTTGTCTATTTCAGCAACACATGAATGCTTAGGCTCAACAGCAGCATAATTATAAAATTCTATACCTATGCTATACATAAAAAGTCACATTTGTCTCAGTAGCATCAGACA
Source organism: Chrysolophus pictus (assembly GCA_037305975.1). NCBI lineage: Eukaryota > Metazoa > Chordata > Aves > Galliformes > Phasianidae > Chrysolophus > Chrysolophus pictus. Next base: position 84,228,164 of record CM074576.1, read on the forward strand.
GAAGTTAGCAGTGTACAAGAAAGAACCCCTCTGTTTCCTCTTGGTCCTATAAAGCAAATGCTAAACATAATGTTTTCATTAAAGGCAAGAAAAAAATATTTTACAAATGACAGGACCTATCCACTACTTGTGCAGATGTAACTCTTTAGATTAATGGAAAGCCAACTGAGCATCAGATGCTCTTCATTACTTTATACCACATCTGCATGAGTCACCAGAGCTCAGATGACTAACTACACATAGTTAAGTTGCTGCTCTTTGCTGCTTACTCATTCCAGAGCAACCATCTCTGTAAGGACAGAAGACAGCTGAAGCATTCATTTATATGCCTATTGTAGTTTAAAATGAGGTAGGAGATGCGTGTTTCACATATATATCCAACAGTTAAATGAAATCTAAAGGCAGAAGGACTCCTCTGATTTCAGCTATCTAGTGTTCATTGACTTGTTGCTTCCTCTGCTGAAACCAAAGAGCTAAGTTTAGGTACTCTCTACATTTACAAATACACTCCTACATGCACACAATTCTATGAATGCTACTGGGAAGCATTTATGAGAGTAACGATATATGTATGAATAGACACATATATTTTATATATACATAAAAATCAGAAAAAGTAAATGGAGAGAACTAGAAAGAGACTATATGGAAACCATAATGAAATGTAGAAAAAAAAGCAGTTGGTGTGATGGAAAAATATGGTTAAGAAAGTGGGATAATTTAAAAAAAAAAAGGGAGGGGGGAGTAATATCTCAGGAATACACAGAAGGAAAGAAAGGCAAGTAAACTTTGGAGAAAATGAAAAGAAACAGACTCTTGTTTTATTCTGCACACACAGGGGCACTGTGAGTTCATGTAGCTCTGACTTTCTTCTCCTTCTGTACTTGGGTCTTTTACAAAAGATTGCCAATCCCTTTTCCCAGCTTCTCTCTCCCAAAAACTAGCCACAAGTGTGACAGGAAACAGCCTAGGGTCAGAATAGACCCATACCTCACAGACTGCATGCTTACATGCAACTAAACAAAGAACGACTTTAACAAATGAGTGCCCTTCACTACTACTTCTTTAGGTACTTTCTTCCTCATTACAAAAATGTACGGAAATGCTCTTCTGACCAGTAAGAGGTTAGCAAAGCCTTTTATTCATTAAATTTACTGAAGGTGGCACATTTCAAAACAAAATCATTGGCTGAGGCTTTACATGACAGCTTCTTTTTTATTAAAACTATATACAAATAATACATAAAAATCTACCAAGTTCTCATTCTTACATTATTGGATGGGGATTCTGAGAGAGGGCAGTAAGAAGTAAAGGAACAAGCTCCATGATCTCTATGATGAAAAGAATCAAATAAACAACAATCCCTGACTTTGATCAGAGATGGAGACATAGACATGTGCCTTGCTGCCCCGACGTAGGATGGTAGAGCTGTCAGATGAAACACTTCTATAGCTTATCTTTTCAGATGCCGCATTTGTTGGTTTTGAAATGTTTGTGGTTTGTATCACAAGGTCTAACATTTCACATTTGTTCTTCTGTTTAGCACATTCTGCAAGTTTAGAAGTGCTTGTGCTTTCAGTCTGCACAAAGTGTGCAGCTAACTTGCAGCAGAACATCCGCCCTACGTCTCTGTAATATTTCTTCATTAAGGAGTCACAGATCGCATAGTTATTTAAATCGGCTGTATATGCATACATATACAATGCATATGCATATATCACATACCACTGTCAACACAGAATGATCAAGAAAGTTCATGCAAAGGTACAGCAAGAAAATAATATAGAACTGATGCTACCGTGTATGCTTAGTGTTCACGAGAAAAAAGTGCGTTAGCCCATGAAAACATTAATTTGGGAACTAAAATGCAAAACCAAACAACTTCATTTTGTATTAATTTAGTGAAAATTTAACTTTATTTCAGTTGTGTTGTAAATATAAAAAACAATTAGACAAAAATCCCAGTTAATTTTAATACTGCCTCTAACCTACAGCACTCAGAATTCCCTGGAAAATGATATTATTCAGGTTAATTACATTTTGAAAGTTACAGATAGATTTAAGCACAATATACAGACTATTATTCTCGAGCAGGCAGTATTAAAACTGAAAATAGTAAAATGAAGAGAAAAAAAGCTGATTTTTAAACATGCAAAGACACACACTATAGCTGAATGCTATGCTTTAAAGGAAAACAAAGGGATACCTACTTTCTGCTGCTAGAAGTCCTAGTAGGAAGGCAGCGTTTGGACAAACAACAAACAGCATGAAGATTTCAGAACAAGCAATTTATAAAGCTGCAGCCTAGCATACTACTTTAGCCACAGAACAGTATGAATAAACTGTCAATACCTCCCCCATCTCTTTAATTTTTTTAATAACATGGTTTCCATGAGTGGAGCAAGTGGGACTTGTGGAGTGGGATAGGAGGAAAACAAGCACTTGGCATTGGAAAAGTAGCACATATATTCAGTGTTAAGCATCTATAATAGCAGATTTTTTTCCAACACTGTTAAACTATTTTAAAAAACTCCCAGACAAAAATGATTTAAAGTAAGAGGATCATAGCAGATGCAATGACAAACTATTATAACATACTGTCAGTGAAGTGTAACTTGTTATTAATTACTTAACACACTTATATTTACTAATTAGAATTTAGCAATGTTATATTGAAATAATTTAACAAGTTTCAGTGATTTAATTACAAGAACCATTTGGAAATATACACACTTTATTACTGATTTTAATCAGTGCTGACTTGCTATATTGATACTTCATTTTTGTACCGAAACACATCACAACAAAGACAAATAGCTGAAAAAATAAAGACAATACTGAAGTATTGGAAATACCCCAACTTAGAATCTGAACACCAACAGTCAATCATACTTGCACAACTAGCTGAGCAATAGTAACAGTAAATTATAGGGTGAATACAATTTATTACCTTTTCCCCTATACTTTGAAACGCTGCACAAGATGCTTTGCAAATATTTAGAAGATCAGTGGTATTATTTGCATAATAGTATCTTTCTTCCTCATATAGCCGAGACTGAGAGTTTTTAAGCTAAGAGTTTACACTGCTCATATTTTATAGTATCTAAATTCCACAGAAATACTTGTGAATTAAACTAGTTCCATGGATGTTTAAAACCGATCTGACAACATGGCCGTATGTTTGTTGTTTGATTCCACTGAAAGCCTGTCAGATTGGGCTTTTATTTTTTGATATAACAAAAGAGTCTAATAAGAAAAAAGGCATGAACTTTACTATTTACATAAAGCAATAATATAAAAAATCAAAATGTATTTATAAAGAAACATTTCCCTTGCAATTTGAAGAAACATGCCAGAAACACTAATGCAGACTTAAAATACCTGCTTACTATGCAATAATAAAGCACTGCTTCTGTGTTCCTCATATTACACATTTACTGCAGAGCTCAGAGAGCGCATAAATGCTCAGAAGTACTGCAACAGTGCTATTTGGTAGCCTAAGCTAACCACTAAGTTAAGGATTTGGTCAGTATGTCTTGCATCTAATATGCTGCTCTACTTTATGTGTGGTTAAACCAAAACACAGCAATATAAAATGTTTTACGAGAACTTCATAAGCTACTTTGAAACTGTTAGTCACATACCAGAATACCAATACCACAAACCAAGAAATTAAAGCATGGTATATAGAGGAAAGTTTTTAAACTAAAAGGCAAGATCTGTTTTAATCTAGAATTCAATTATGCAATTTTCCAAAGACTATCCATTGGCTCCTACAGTGACTCAGTAGATCTGAAAATGTGGCTACAAAAAGGTTATTGGAAAAACAAAGTTATAAGAAAAATCTTCATTTGATGGGCTTCTCTTACTGTATGCATAAAAACCTTAACATCCTGAATGTACCTAAAAGTGAACTAAATGGCCTTCCTAAATTCAAATTCTCAACTGAAAACTTCAAACAATTCCACAGTGTTTCCTTAGTCTGCTACAAAGTGGGCAACTGATGAAGTAAAATTCAGAAAAATCCCAAGTTTTTGTACTGGTGATGCTCATTCTTTAGCCTGAGAAACACTTAAAAATTATATATCCGGTCTCTTCAATCACAGAACAAATAGTTACCATATGATTTGAGAGTAGAACCTCTGTCTTCTTTGCCTTATGTATTGTGCAGTCAAGTGATAGGAGGGCCTGAAAGTGTGTTGGTTGAAAGGGAGCAGAATGGGGAAGATTGGCAGAATGCAAATTGATTACAAATTTCTCCATTCCCCAATTAATTTCATGGTCCATGGTCCACTTTAAATACCTCTACTGGGTCAATTTTTTCCATGTGTCATATTTAGCTTTTAGAACTGCTAAGTGTTTACTTCTGGTTTATATTTATTTTAGCCTATTAAAAATATCCAAAACTTTCACTCACTTGGGAAAGTGGTATTTTACAATGTTCTGAAAACAAACAACAGTCAAATGTTTCAACTTCTAACAAAAAACATTTGCAATACACTTGTCTTGTCATTTGAGCTGTTCAGTGGCTTTACTAAAGAAGTTACTGAACAGAGAGTTTCAGAAGTCAGGTATTATTTTAGTTTAAATTTTAAAAATAATTTATAATTATTTAATTCTTACATGTTTGCCTAATTTTTCAAAGCACTTTTAGAGCCTTTATCATAGTCTCTCAAAATTCTGCAAGATTGACTTCTGCCACATTGCCAACAGAGTGCTAACAGGATTAAGCCCTCCAGAGGACGATTATTGACGAAAGAGGAAATAGATCACCCAGAACAAATACATAATAATTAACAGCTGTAGAAATCAAGAATTATTAAAAGATACCTGTAGCCAAGAAAGGAAGAAAGCTTATGCAGAAAAATACCTGATTGATTTTAAATGAAATTTATCTCTGTCCATTTCCATCTCCTTATTTACGCAATTGGTTGATCTTCACTGAAAAGCTCTCAAGTAAGAATATTCTCTGCAACTACACCAAATATCACAGGCTATGGCTGTGGTAGTAAAAGCTCAAAGCATCCAGCAATCTCATGTTCACTGAGCTCTGAGGGAGGACAACTCTACCCTAATATAGAAATCAAAACAGAAATTTTCTGTTTCTGTGTTTAGAAAGGCCTGGAAGAGCATAGGATATACAATTTGTATAACAATAAGCATTTACATTTTTGCATCTTTATCTTAGTAGGAGTTTGCTCATTCCTGACAAATCATTTAATTTGAATGGTATGCTCCATGGAATTTTATGGGAGGATTAAATAGACAGCAACACTTAAAATATTAAATGCTATTCATTAGAGTCCATGATTTGAAATAACATAATGGGATGTTAGGAAGGAAACTTCAATTACCTGAAGACAGCCAAGTTTCTACTACAAGTTGAGAGTTTTATATCGAATTTCTATGAACTATTTCAGCTTAGAAAGATCACAAGACCCTACTATTTTCATGTGCCAGAAAAATTTGAAAACATCACTACTACAGTTCTGAAGAGGAAACAACATAGATTTCCATATCTAGCAATTTCAGAAGTTCAGAGTTGCAGTATCTCTTCTTGGAAGGCTCAGTGTTTATCCTCACACTATGTATTTTATCAGCTAATATGGTCAGGGAAATAGCACAGAAAGTACTCACTAAGTATGGTTTCCTGATCACTGTGATCTCCCATCAGTGAGATCAACAGTATTTTAAAGAATTATAACACTGTTCTAAGAAATACAATCTATTGCTTCGTTATTTCAGAGGTGAACACAAGGTAACAATAGATAGAGCACAAATATTCTATAGAATGTATGTATGTACTAGATTCATATGTTCTGTGAGCAGAAAAAATAGACTGTGTGCCTCTGCTGTACACCAATATCTGCAATTACATCACTCTATGAGGAAAACACATGTCCTGTTGATGTGAGACTGAAACAGGGAAGAGGAACTGCAGCTTTTAGTCTACTGCTAAACATGTTGGTAGTTGTTCTACTGAAATGGAGGAAGTAGCTGAAAACTAACATTAAAGCACTGAAAGAAATTCTGGGTGAAGTCAAATGAACTTATTTTCTTTAAAACCATATATGTATCTTTACCTACAGGTTCACCGAGTATTTAAAAGCTCATTGCCTGAAGTGACGAGGCATTAATTACCCACAATCTGAGAGGAAAGTTATGATCAGTAAGCAAATCTTTGTATTTAAGTACTCAAAGTTGAATTGCAAGAAATAAAATTTCAGAATTTCAACAAAAATATTTCTGAATTTATGTATTAATAACATCAAAGTATTTCCTAAAAATGGCATGCTTCTATAAAAAAGCAGAAAAGTATTACATAACATTTGCAGTCGCTCAGTAATTTTGTCACTTATGAAAATATTGGGAAAGAGAATTCACTGTAACACAGAAGTTTTGCACAAGTAATTAAGTTCCTGAAATACCTTCTGACAAAGTAAGTTTTATAGTTATAAGCATCGATAACTAAAATATTCTGCCAGTATTATTTAGTTGTTTGGAAAAATAAAAGAGAGTCATATTGCCTTACATTTTCTTAAAAAGTTCATTTAACTTGATTCTAAATCCTAATTTTAGAACAGACAGATAAATCCATACTTTCAGATTATAGACTTTACACATAATGTTTTGGCAAATTTAAGATATATATTTATGACAGGGCTGCCAATTTAGGGATTGAGAGATGATTAAAATATACAGGTATGGGTCAAGGACAGAAGTACTGGTAGAAGCGGTACTGCCCAAAGCTCAGCTGTATGCTCATAATATTTATTGCTTCCCTTTGCTATTGAAGACTAGGGGGGGCTCTGGCTCGTAACGCCAAAAATAATGCCAGAGCCTGGTGTACAGGGCCCTGGGTAGCCTGATGATCTAGTGGATGGAAACCCTGCCAACAGTGGGAGAGTTGGAGCTAGATGATCTTTAAGGTCCTTTCCAACTCAAGCCATGCTTTGAGTCTATGATTATAACTGACAACTACTCATGCTTTCACATTTAAGGGTTAACTTAACATCAAACTTTATGAAATTGTAAGAAATTGGTCAATACTTGGTATTCTAGTCAGTAAAGAATTAGGACAGATTGACTGGAGTAAATACACTTTCTGTTACAATACCTGAGGAGGTAGGATCTTCAGAGAAGTCTGGCAACTCTTCAGGGGGGTCGCCATAGAAGGAGTTGAATTTGTGGCTTGACACAGCTGCTAGTACTGCCCCCTAAATAAAAATACCCACAAAATCTAAATTACACAAAGTAGTTTAATAAAACATTTCCATACATGCTTGGTCACTGAAATTCCCAAGCTTTCCTGTGTGTTGACCTTCCTGGTAAAGAGTAAATAAATTTCATAATATTCATCTGATTTGCTATTATCAGTAACCATATTTAAGAGCTGGTTGTACACTACTTTCATGGACATCAGTAACTATATTCTTTGTGAGGGATTTCATGATAACAATTCTTTTTTGGAAAACACTTTGATAACCCCTAACACAGAGCCAAGACTCTCAGTAGAAGCAAGAACAGACTTCCACTATGAAAGGTTGAAGTTAAAACAGTTTGCAATGTTGCTAAATAACTAACTAAGCTTGAAGAAAAAAATAATTTTGCTTAGATCACATGCTAGTTTCTTCAGCACAATTCAAAATTGCAAGTTGAGATAATTAAAAATTTAATTTAATGAGACAGGTTCTAAACCATGACAATATATACATGTCTATGCAATGGGTAAGATCTATCAGCAAATGATACTTGGTTTATAACATGCACTGCTTTTTAAAATTTTTTAGATCCATGTCCTTATAAATATGTAATGGATCATATTCATGTTGGGAGGACATAATGAAGCAGAATCCTTTAAGCTATGGAAAACAGAAAACAATTCAGCAAAAATCCTTAAAATCTCCAGAAATCCTAGTGAATCTACACAAAACACAATTCAGGATAGTCTGAGGTATAAAACTTACTTTGAGTAAGAAAAGAAATATAGGATTTTCTTCCCCCAAATAGACACTTTTTATAATTAAACCTTTTGAAGTAATAACATTCTTCCAAGTTTATTTCTCATCGTTATTCATGGGGTTGCAGCCATTGAAAAATCTTTTTAGAATGTATTGTTGAGCACTGTGATTGCCAGGACATTTTTGTTAGAAACAACAGGTACTGTGCAGGTTTCCATTAAATGGACTAAATTAACTGCACTTAGTGTAGAAATTTTAAATATGCCCAACAATTAGAAAGGAGTCACGAACAACAGAGAAATCTTTAATGCCCAGAGAAGTTACAACTCTAGCTGCTTACAGATAATCTCAACATACTTTACAGTTTCAGCTCCAAATATTAGACAGCAAGTAATATAACTAATGTTCAATTCTGTTGTTAACTTCTATGAGGGCTGCTCCAAAAGTAATGTCTCCAGTTTTATTAAGTTGGCCCTTAATGCCAGAGGTGGATGATGGTGGTATGGCAGTAGATGTTGAACTTTCTTGCCAATATTCCACTCCATTCTGTTGCCAAGTGGCAGATGGCAGCAAAGGGGCAGTCTGACACGGAAATGAGAATGAAGAAAAGGTGTGTCACTGAATTCCTTCATGCTGAAAAAATGACACCCACAGACATTCATTGACACTTGCTGAACATTTATTATGCAGACCAAACAGTGGCTGTGGGCACAGTGAGAAAGTGGGTGGTGTGTTTCAACAGTGGTGACAGTGATGTGGAAGACAGATTACATTCCATGTGGCCATGCACAACTGTCTCACCACAAGATGAAGAGTGTCTTGATCAGCTCATCTGTGCAAATCAGTGGATTACAAGCAGGGAACTGTGTATGGAGCTGAATATAAGCTTCAGTGCATTGGAAACGATGGTGGCAACACTGAAATATTGTAAAGTTTGCAGCAGGTGGGTCCCATGAATGCTCACACAGGAACAGAAAGAACACTGTATGCAAGTTTGTCAGGACTTATCGACCCAATTCGAGGCTGAAGATGACTGTTTCCTGGATAGCATCATTACCGTGATGATGTGATGTCACTATTATGTACCAGCAGTCCATGGAATGGCAACATGCACATTTCCCATCGAAGAATAAGATCAAGAAGTAGTTTTCAGCAGGTAAAGTGATGTGCATTGTCTTATGGGATAGGAAAGGGGTAATACTTCCGGATTTCCTGGAATCTGGACAAACCATCAACTCTGCTACATCATGACACTGACTAAGCTGAAGGCTCAAGTTTCCAGAGTCAGGCCAGAGAAGAAGACAACCTTTATCTTGCAACATGATAATGCCAGGCTGCATGCCAGTTTGAACACTGTGGAGCACCATTGTCCATCGTGGCTGGACTGTAAAACCACACCCATCATGTAGTCCAGATTTGGCACTTTCTGACTTCCATCTGTTCAGGCTGATTAAAGATAGACTGAGTGGGCAATATTTTCCTAGCAATGACACCCTCAGAGCAGCAGTGAAACAGGGTGTCACTTCTGTTGGTGCAGATTTTTATAAGCATGGCATGCATGTTCTTCTTCATTGTTGGCAAAAATGCAGTTAATGGTGATGACTATGCTGATAATCAGTGTTGTGTAGCTGAGAATTTACTCTATCAGTGTTATTGTACTTCTTGTATCTGTTGTAGTTTCCATGGAAATAAACAGGAGGCATTACTTTTGGAGTGACCTATGTAATTTGCATCAGCTGTCACTAAAAATTTTTAATTTTGTGTTCACCTCTGAAGCAGAACATTTGGTAGAAAAATGGTAAAAGAAGGACACAAGCTTATAAAAAAAACAGTGACACTAGTTAGGACAGATGGAAAAAGTAAAAAAATATTTTTTTTCCTACAGATCAACATATTCCAGAATCAAATACATCACATTAAAAATAGATAACCAATTCATTCCTATCTAATTTGATAGAGATAAAAAATGCCATACAGAGGCTACAGTAAAAAGTAAGGGTGACAGGAAGTGAGATGGAAAATCTAGCAAGGAAACCCTGGATATATGTTGTGCCCATATAAATGGGAGAAAATTTCTGAATTTCTGTCTGAAATTTCTAAAAGATTCAGTTGTCAAGAAAAAACATTCTCTTCCAACAGAGAAAAAACTTTATCATCTTTGTCTTTCCTAGATTGGATGGATTAGCAAGGATAAAAATTTACTCTTTAAAGCCAAGCAATACATTGCTATTCGAGAAACTGTCATAATCAGACACTTCAGCACTATTTGACATCCATGAAGTATCTACATGAAAATGTAGTAATCTTGGACAGCAAAAATGAGTAGTTAGATGGGAAGTTACAAAGCTAGAGAAATGGTCATCTGCTCCGAAGTATATTTACAGATTTAAGAAAACTAGAGTTTAATCACTCAGTTTTTAATGTCTTACAGGTGTGGCAGTATGCAAACTAGATAGCAATTTCAGAAAACACTCTGCAGAACAGTGGTGGATTGGAGAAAATGGTAGAATACAAGTTGCACTTTCAAGGCTCTCTAGAGACTAAAAATAGTGGCTCCCCAAAAAATGCATCTGTAAAAGATCTGAAACTGGAGTAAGGAAACTCTGTCTGGAGTAAGGAAACTGGTCATATTCTAAAATGTAATGGAGCTAACATTCTAATTAAAGCATTATGTGGACACACAAACCACCTAAGACAAAGTGCTAAGTGCTGCAGAAACCACAGCAACTACATCACCATAATCATTAATTGCTTTGTAGCTAGATTAAATTTATGCAAAGCAACTACTCAGTATACATCTGATTCTGCATTTATTAAAAATTTAAAAACAACTCACAAAAAGTAATGTCGTATGCTTCTGTTAAAGTTATATCAGACTTTCAGTGGATTTAAAGACATTTCTGTTAACCTTCCTAAGATAGGAATAGTTATTGTTTTGATGGGAAATCATATTGTTTTGGGCTATAAAATGTTAACATTCTTTTCAATTTGGATGAGACATAATCTTGTGTATAGAACTGAAGAAGACATTTTTGCTCTCCTCAAAGAAAAGTAGTGAACATTATTATATCCCTTTTACCATAAACTTAACAGGAATACCACAAGCCACTGTACTATTCTCTCCCTCCTAGTAATTCATATTATGTTGAATTGCCATATCAATGTAAAAGGAAGACCTCATACACAACTTGGTTGACACCAGACAATTTGTGCTGGAGTTCAGTTTGAAAACTCTGAACAAAGATAGAACGAATGAACATCTTTAACAAGACATCTTTGTTATAGGCTATTGTGAAGATCAGTTTCACTTCTGTATTTTTGCTGACCTCAGAGCACAGATTTCTCTCAGTGCTTTTAAAATTACTAACACTACTTAAAATTCAAATTATGTAACTATGTTAATACTACATCCACTTTACCTTTAGTTTTCGTCTTGCATTGAATTTTCTCAATTGTTCTACTGTCTCTGGAAGATGAATCTTGTATGCATAGCGATCTCTCTCCTTGAAACACAACAAAAGAAAACAAAGATTAAATAAAAGTTCTTAATATTACCTCAACATTAAGAAACTAGGCAAAAAATGTATCAGCTACTAAGTATCATAAGGAGAATAAGGACTCAAGGCAATCTAAATTAAAAATAACTTCAAAAAAATGACAGAGATTAAAGAATTTTGAAATAATCCTTAACTTGGGGCCAGGGATATTTTTGTTTTGTGATTTTGTTTCTCACTTTGCAGTAAGACTCTAGACTTCTGCTTTACTCTTATGCTGTAAGTTAGTTTGCGGCTAGCACTGAACTTTGAAGCTGGCAAGTACGAAGTAGCTCTGCTTCCTGGAGTACAATGCCAGTGAAGCAGCATATGCAGACACTTTTGTAAAGGGTTCCTGATACCTGAAGACAGCTTGTGAGTTGGGGTTTCTGCATAACAGAGCAGAAAGTGACAGCTCGATGGCTGGTGACACAGGCTGCAAACTTACACTCCACTGAATTCTCCACTGTGGATGCAGATCAAAAATTTACAAGTAAATGGTATACAGTGGGGTGAGAACTTGCAGCAGCTGAGTACTCTCCCCAAAACATCAGAGAAGCCACATACACTTGTTAATTTAATACAAATGTTTATCATACAGATCTCCTGATTCAGAGTGAAATCAATGGCAGAAGTAATTCAATCTCTATATGGTGTCAGATGGCTCTGTTTCATGCTGTATTTGGCTCTATCTATAAAAAGGGTTAGAAGAAAATTCTGAGTCAACAGGGAAGGCAGTTTATCTTAGGCAAAAGTAAAAGAGAATGGACTTACAGAATGCTAGCCTAAGCCTGGAAATAAGACTGTCTCAAACTAAATTTTTGCTCCTGTCTTTCAACTGTTAATGGCAAGATCAGCAACAAGACCACAGACGTGAAAATTGTAATATAAGCAGAATCTGCACATTTGCACAAAACACTTCCTTTGGCATGTAAATATAGGTAAGCTCATATGAGAAAAAGGCAAACTGCAGGCAAACACAGATCACCTATGTTTACTACAGACTCAATTAAAGGAGTGTTACTTGTGTTACACCAGAATCCCAACTTTTTGAAATGAATGCCCTATTATGTTTATCTTGGGCCCACACTACAGAAAATAAATGGAGGATAAAAAAGATAAATAATGAATTAGTCAGGTTCTACCAAAGAAAATACAGTGCTCCGGCTCAAACTGTGTTGTAAATTCTGCTACCACTGAAAAATAATTTGATTACCAGATGCCATGTAATTTTATGTTACAGCAGATTTCAGCAACCTACCACTACATATTTTTTTTACTCAGTGGGACATTTCAGGAATCTAAGAAAGCAAGCAGTTAAGTAGTGTATTACACTGCATAGCTACTTGTTGCATAATAGGGAAGAGAGTTAGATGGAATGGACCTATAGAGAGATCAGAAATCACTCCTCTGGACTTTGAGAGCCACAGAAAGACATACAATTACCTTCTTCAAGCTTCATCTAGTTCTACCGTGTATGCTCTTAAGCTGTCTATGATGCCTAAGTAAATTTACTCTTCTGGCTAAACAAGGGTTCAAGGTTAGACATTACAAAAAACTCAGGCTCTAATCTCACAAAGAATTTAAATCTTATATCTTATACAATGTCATGTCTACTTTGAAAAGTTTAAACAAACAAATCTTTTTATCCCTTTAAGGAGGAACTGATATGTAAACAATTGGTTTTACTACCTTCAACCAGGGATGATTCAGTGCTTCATATACTGTTATCCTTTCTGCTGGATCCAGCATAAGCATGCGGCGTACCAGATCTTTGGCACTTTCAGAAATATGGCTCCACTGCCGAGGATTCATCTGATTACAAGCAAGAAAAAAAGAAATTAAATTAGTCATCAGAATTTAGAACAGAATTGATTATTTGTGTAAATTAAATAATAGAGATTTAACAGTGCTTGGTATTATGAAACAATGTGAAGGAAAATTTAGAATATATATTCATACTGTGAGGTTTGTATCCAACTATTTATGACATGTCAAGATGGAAACCCAATCAAACCATACTAAAGTAGGAAAATTCTTTCTGTGCTAAAGGATTCTATCTTTAAGCTATTTCTTTAATTTATGAAGAGCTTAAGTTTTATTTAGATAGAACACTGCTGTTTTATGAAACAAAAATTCAACATAATAACCAGCCTTTTTTCAATAATTTATTCTGCTCATTTAAAGAAGTCAATTTTATTTAAAAACAGACTGCAACAAAAAGATACTGCTTTAAGTTGGAGCACTCTGAAACATTATCTGGCTATGAAATGCACATTTATAATTGGCATTTGTAATTTCTTTTCTCAGCTCTAATGAAATGAAGATAACTGCAAATTTGTAGCAAGACAGTTTTGAAATCCTTGCACTGTTTTCACTGAACAGGCATATAACTATGGAAACAGGAACAGGAAAGGAACTGAGAAGACACAGTGTTCCAGCCCTGATTTTTTTTTTTTTTAATAAATAAAGACGAAAAACACTTGTAAGCTTCCAAAAGGTTTTAGCTGTTTGACAGATTACATAAAGAAATCTTTCGCAGAGTAAAACTGGAACGTCTGCATGTCTATGAAATTCAAAAACTAGCATCACTAAGAAATCTCTAGGAATAAAACATTTAAAGAATGAAGATTGTGCTCTAGACCAAGTGCAGTGCCACAGTTGTCACATTTTAGCAGACTACTAAAAAAAAACCCAACTTCCTGAAACCCATTATAGATTGTCAGGCAATCTTAGGAATTTCCACTCCTTCTCTGCTAATGCACAGATCATGAATGACCTTTCGTGCAAAGCAGAGCAGAACTGCGTGATTGTATACAAAGCAGCAAAAACAGTGAAGTTGAAGTTTTAATTTTTTTCTCCAGAATGACTATGTTGTGAAGCATGTTTTTTTTTTGCATGGACGCCAATATGCTTTCAGCAGCAAGTGGCTACTTTTGAATAGTCAGTTTCACTTTATTACATTCTGTACTAAAAAGAAAAATGACTATGTGTTCACAATAACATTCATCTTGTTTTAAATCAAAGCAGTATAATAGTCAGCCTTTACAGTAGTTCTTTTATTTTGCTAAAAATGCAAATGATCTGGAAAATGAAGGTAATATATACTATATTATACTGTACAACTAAACATTATGTAGTGGTACTGAGTTCAAGGTGCAACTAAGAGCAAACTGTGACACTCACTTATTATTTTCTATGTGTAAATATTCCTGTATTCTAATTCCTAGCAGTTATACAAAACAGAGTACAAACAAGACAGAATGAAGAGAGAGAATCATCTCCCCCTGTGTAAAACAAATGCTTCAAATTTAAGCCAGGCTAAACACAAAAATCAACTTCCCAAATTTTACAAGCAGAATTCATCTCACTGGAAAAGGATTCAGACATACTGGCATTTACCTTGTATTTTCCTTTAATAATGCCTTCAAACAATCTTTCCTTGGTTCCATAAAAAGGCAAACAACCGCTTAGCAGGATAAAAAGGATGACACCACAACCCCAAACATCTACAGGTTTCCCATAAGGTTCCCTTTTCACCACTTCTGGGGCCATAAAATGAGGTGTTCCTACACGTCCTAAATGGAAACAGAAAAAAAACAGAGTGAAAGCAATATGTCCCAAATGTGCAAATAAAGAACATTAAACTAGAACAGTTTTATTAAGTTTTTTTCAGAGATTAACATTTTCTTTTTCCTTAAGTATTTACTGAATTTACCCAGTGAGTTCTCTTTTGCTTGGTTTACTCATTTATAAATTGAATAATAGTCTATCCTACCTCAGAAAATGTGAAACGACATTTGTATAAAAGCACTAAAATTCTCAAATGGAACATGGCATATGAATGTAAAAATACCTGTTGGACAATCTTGGAAACAGGAATGACTTATCCAGAGGGCATGTGTACAGAAAATGAATAATTCTAACCTACACAGCTTATTTGGAAAAACTGCCTCCACCAGACAAGGCCATACTTTCTTTAGCACTGCTAATCTGCCCAGACTTTAGCCAGTCTACTGACATTTTCAACATGACTGCAAGATGCTGTTAATCTATTTGCAGCAGACAGTATCCTCCTACAGATAAAAAGATAATGCTAATGTGTTTCAACTAGCGCTTTCAATGATTGCCACACAGTAAAAGGGCCACTTCTGACTTTTGATTGGCACAGAGTGTACACCCATGGAAAAAAAAACATATCTAATATCAATTAATCTTTTGAGTGGATAAACTGATTAGAATGACTATTCAATTGCTATATTTACACATTAAAACAAAGAAAAACAATAAACATTTTATCTCTCCTCATAAGTATTTCCCATTCTGAAATGTTTGTTTTCACAGCAAAATATGTTTGTTTTCACACCGAAATATTGTCAAAGGTGCAGGCATTACATTTTGAATGATTAGGTCATCATTGATGCTGATGAACAAGACAGTTTTTGGACAACAGTGGTTTGACCATGTACTAACAGAAATGAAAAAAAAATTCTTACTAGTTATACACAATGTACTAGACTAACTGATAAACTTCAAAGACAATTCTTGAAGTTCACAAATAAAGGAGAAAAATTATCTGCCTGGATGATTCAAAGTCTCTCTCTTTTGGATACTTCAGGACAGGGAAGGGAATGAAAAGGAAAAACATTATGCTTAAGATGCTTAAATATGCTGAGAACTCTATATTCTTTCTTTCCATGAGCCTATAATTATCTAGCTACAAGAGTTTCCTAAGTCTTTTCCCTAATATTCCATCATTGGTATATCAGAATTTCAACCTCTGTATGAGGCAACTTATGCACAAAGAAAGCAACAGCTGCCTGTTGAAAGTATCTGCATATAGCAGATACTCATGTGACATTAGTGGTATGCATACCACAGTCTGAAAATTTTGTATATCAAAGGCATCATGCAAGACCGCAAGGCAGCCTGGCTTACCCAAGTCTTGTTTATTTCAGTAGTAAACTTCCTGACATTTGGGTTCAGATATATCCATCTGCAATTGTGGAGCAGGTGTAACCATTCTTACACATTGCAAAAAAGCAAACACTAGTGGTAATAAAGCTGTTGTTACAATCTTTTTTTATGAATGGGGAAAAATATATATATATTATATATATATATATATATATACTCTGAAGCTATTAGGCTTTCTAATTGCTGTTGTGAATGTAGGAAGTCAAGAGAAAAGTGATTATTCAAAACAAAACAGAAAGATATCACAAGGACAAACAAACCTATTTGAAAGAGGCATTAATCTTCAGAGCTAGAGATCTAATCTTCAGAGATAGAGCTGTCTGGATCAAGTAGCCAATGAAACTAATAAGCCTAAATTCCAAGTGATATCTAAGGTGATTTAACGTTTGCAATCTCAGCATGGGACCATTTTTCTGCTATAAGGAAGTAACAGTTGCAGGGATGAACACATCTAAAAAAATGACTGTACTATTAGAGAAGTGAACCTGAACCTGAATATATAGCCAATGTTTCTGTCTGATGGCATTTGTACAACAGGCCTACTGACAGAAGGCCTAACAACAGAACAACTTGTTCTGAGGAAATGTGTCCTTGGCAAACAGCTACTGGCCCTCCATTTTCTCCAGTGCTGCCTATTTCACAGCAACACATGCTACATGAGCTATATAATACACTACTGGATGCTGGTGTGAGGCTCTAGCAGCAGAGGATGGCAGGGATGGCTTCTGAGAGAAGCAGCAGTAGTTGCCCCCATGCTGGATGTGGCCGCCTGCAGCCAGCTCCAAATGGAGACTCTGCTGGCTGAAGCCAAGGTTGTCAATCAAGTTGGCAGGGCCTCTAGGAAAGCACATTCAAGAAAATATGCTGCACAACAGTGTAATGAATGAGGGAAAACATGTGAGAAACAGCCCTGCGGCCACCAAGGTCAGAGAAGGAGAATGGGAGGATGTTCTCCAGGTGTTGTGGTAGAAGTTTCCTTTTCAGCCTGTGGAAAAGATCACAGTGGAGCAGATACCCATGCTGCAACCCATGGAGGACCCATGCAGAAGCAGGCTTATTTGGGAAAGACTGCAGCCTGTAGGATGCTCCTACGGTTGAGTTGGGGAAAAGTGAGCAGAGGAAAGAGAGGCAGAAATGACAGACTTCAGGGAGGTTGGCCCTTAGCTGAGGCCAACCCACCATGCTGGGTTATGCTATTTTTGATGCACGGAATGCTGATGAAATGGGGAAAAATAAGTTGAATCTCTCAATGTGAATCAAAGATACAGCCTGCTCCTTTTCATCTGTTCATTTTCCGTTCTCAAATATTAAGCATCATTTTGCCTGAATTAATCATGGGCTGCACAAAATAAGTAATTTAAACTGTCAAGATACTATCAAAAGTGCATGTTTTTGGCTTCTTTCTCTCCTTAGTAAAATGTTTCAAGTTAAAATTACTTTGCAGAAATTCATTAGCAAGAAAAATCCTTCATTATTCAAATGTACTCATAAATATATGCAGAGCAGGATACTTATTTCAAATTGAGCATTAATCATCTTCCCTAAAATTTGAAAGTGGTTTCTTGACAGCGGATAAACTTCCTTTCTCCTTTAGTTCTCTTCCTGACTACAGTGCTAAGAAATACAAAAGTACTCACTGAACTACTGAATATCAACAAGAAGCAAACAGCTCACAAATTTACACATATCAAAACTGCAGACAAAACATAACATGCAAGCATTTTTATGCTGTTCCCATCCACTGCCAACACTGTTCATGATTCACCATATTATAATTTTTTCCATATATTTTCCTAACAAACCAAGAGAAGTGCAAGCTTCTTGAGATCCATTTTCTATTTTCTATGCAACATTGGACAAATTACAACCTTTTAGTATCCCAAGTTTCCTAGTTTGCTTTATCTGATGCCCATTCAGAGTATGCCACTAGAACATGAAGCTACATGTACTTAATACCCAACAGCTCTTCCAAACAAACTCCAACAAATTTAGAAGTTAGAGATAAGAGATCATCCCAAATCTACTTTTTCTTCCCTTGGAAGGTAAGAATTTTGGACCTCAGGCAGAAGAACAGGATCTT
Source organism: Chrysolophus pictus (assembly GCA_037305975.1). Lineage (NCBI taxonomy): Eukaryota > Metazoa > Chordata > Aves > Galliformes > Phasianidae > Chrysolophus > Chrysolophus pictus. Next base: position 84,246,715 of record CM074576.1, read on the forward strand.
TGCTTTCCTGGTGCAAAACCAGTATATCATACAAATTAATTTTAATTCACAGCTTGATGTTAAGCAGAATCACCAGATTAGTAAAGTAACAAGCAATATCTTACACATCTTTGTAAGAACCCAACAGACTTTGCTGTAACCAGATTTAAAATGATGCTACTTCACAGAATGCTGAAAAATCAGCACTACTAAACCTCAATATTCTCTTGTAAAATAAAAAAAAAATATATGTGAGAAGATATATTAGAAACTATTAAAAAAGCTAAGGTCATTTCTGGGGCAGCTGCCATCCTCACGACAATTTACTGCTGGTTTCATCAGAAGAGGAAATGGTGTTCTTGAGGTTATTTTAGAAATGTATCTGGGCAAATATTACTGCACTTTGCTCAGCAAACTGAAGTGCACATATGAACTCAAATAGATATGATCTTTCTTATTTTGCAACTACAGGACAGTAACAGGATAAACAAAATTTAGAGACAACAAAGTTTGCAAAAATCATGGCTCCTAGATACTCTTTAAAACAAATACCACCTGTGCTGATAGTTACTAAGTAGAAAGCTTGTATCTTACATAAAATCCAGTGTAAGATTTTAGAAAACCATGCTTTTTTTGTGTGTGTGTTTTTGCAGCAGCTTTCCATCTTTTTGGAAATAAAGTGTGACAGAACAGTAAGCAAAGTCATTTTCTCTTTATTTAAATATACTTTCCTTTATTCTAGATGTAAGAAAACGCATGAATATATTCTAACAACTCCCCATGAAAAAGAACTTTATTTGCATAAAGCTTATTTGCTTAATGCCTGAACAGGCACAGCCATTACAAATCTTACTTCTGCATACAAGTTTTTTTTTTTTTGTCTACCAGTTTTGAGGCATATTGGCATTGTGGAAATTTGTAAAACTGCTAATTCAGTTGATTTTTTTTTTTTTTTCCCTGTGGATAAAGAGCTTCAGTCTTCAGATGTTGTCAATGTGATATCATTCACAAGCACTAAAGATAAATTTTGACTTACCTTTGATAATTTTAGTTTCTATGACTCTTTCCATATTATTCCAGACAATAGGGCTATGCTTTCCACAAGAAGAAGAGCATATAGAGAGACCCAATCAGATTTTGTCATCCCTAAGGCAGGGGATTGATGACCAAGATATCAGAAGAAGAGTCTTTCAACAGCAGTAGTATCTGAACGATGTATAAGGAAACAACTGGAACAAATAATTTTTAGGAAAAAAATGTGAGGTACTAATAAACATCACCATCTGACCTCTCACAATAGTGTAATAAGAATATGTTCTTAAATTAAGAAGTTTCTAAAAGACTGGGATGTCCAGAATAATGTGGAAGGAATCGAAGAATCACACACAACATTAGCTAGATCATACTTTATTACTTTTAATTCCTTTCCACATTACTCCAGACAATAGAGATGTTTAAAGCAGGTGCATGGAAAAGATGGGGAAAATTAAAAAACAGGCAATTCAGCCTCAGCACAGAAGACTGTCAGAAGAAAATGTATTTTAAAAGATGTATTATCAGACAGTTGGGCACGTGGACATTAGTGTTGGGAAAATGAACAAGCAAAGATCACATGATATCCAGAAAAATTATAATAATTGATTCACTGGCCTTTTCAGGCATAAAACTATCATGGAGGAAGTAAATCTAAGCTGACTTTTAAACACATTAGCCTCCTCAAAGTTCTCTCAACTCAACCCAGATGTGAAGAGGAATTTCTGAGAGACAGTAAACTTCAATTGTAGCTTTTAAATAAAACAAATTCTATCAGAGGCAAAGCTTTGAAGAGGGTCGATAGCTTTCATTAAAAATAAAAAAATAGTGAAATAGTGTTCTTGATTTGCAGAGGAATGAAACACTTTCATTTGAGCAAAAGAACACTAGTATATGACCTCAGTTTAGAAACATTTACTTGTTCTTAGAAAAAAGATTTGCTGCATAATTCAGACACTGATGATGAAAAAAAAAAAAAAAAAGAAAAGCTGGACAATATCAGAAAAATAAAAAAATACAATTTTGAACTGGTATTTAGAAAATCACCGAGAAAATTATTTCACACTATTTTCTTTACATTATTTCCCCAAATTCCATGGTCTTATTTGCAGGGGAATTTACAGTAATGCCTTTCTTTGCCATTTTAGTAGTCACTTTTGGAGTAGAAGGCCAGCTTACAAAGAGCCAAGAACACTTGGTATTTGTGTGCTGTACTTCTATTAATAAATGTTAAAATTATTAATTGAACTTAAGAATTCTGAAGAAATTTAGGAGAGCTAACTAATAGTAACCAAAAATAAATAGTGGACTGGATCAGCAGTGACATTTTGCTGCTAAGAGAAAAAGTAGAATAGGTCAACTATTCATTGCTAAAAGAGATTTAACACCTAGCACCGAACCTCATACCATTTAGATCTATATCACAGTTATTTTGCGCTAAGTGAAGGAAATAGCAGTTGTGGATTCAACAGCTTTTTATTCCCTGGCGGAAAGAGCCTTTGTGTCCATCTGCTCCAACCCCTAATCAAGCAGGGACACCCAGAGCAGGTTGCTCATAACCCCATCCAGCTGGCTTTTGGAGATTTCCGTAGACAAAACTCCACAGCCTCACTGGGCAACCTGTGCCAGTAACCCACCACCTAGACAGTACAGAAGCCTCCTGTATTCAAGTTCGTGCTTGGTGCCTTTTGTCCTGGCATGGGCACCACTGAAGTTTCTTCAGACTTTTATATCATATACTAGCTAATAATTCTGAGACTAAGATAATATCTGCTAAGTTGGACACCATCACATTTACTTAAGAAAATATTGTGATAATTTATATCATATTCTGAAAGAAAAAATGTCCAAGGAAGAAGACAGAAATTATAATATGAGATTTCTCTATTAATACACTGACCTCTCAGGTTCCAATACTCCAACTGCATGATAGCTATGAAAACATGCACTGCTTAATGTCAACAACCTGTTCCTTGGAAGAGTTTCACTTATAAATTCCTTACAAATCTTACATTTCCACTTATAAATCTTTAACTATTGTGTATACAGGCAGACTTTCATCTTTAAGTATCCACTCGAATGTTTCAAATGAATAAACTTCAGCAAATTTTTCTACAGCTGATCATAAGAACTTCAAGAAAAAGTGGCCTTCAGAAACTGATAGTTCATGAAAACAATTTCCTGTAGCTCAGAAGATGACAGTTTCTGCTCATCGCACTGCAGCTTATGGGGATACACAGTGGAACCGGAAAGTATTTCCTTACATTTTTCCTTTTGGTCTTATGGAAAATGAGTTCCAGCTACATCAATTTTTTTATGCTTAGTAATAATTAAGCTCTCTTAAAAATAAACTCAACTGGGTTGTTAGCTGTTTAATTATAATGTTCCTAAAATCTATTCTAGACATTTTCATTAATGACATCTATATGACGTCTTATCTTGTTACTGGGAGATAAATTTAGACTTCTGTAAAATAACCCTCTGCTTGAAAGAACATGGTAATTATATTTCTAAACGGCACAACTTGATCTTTCACATAGGTTAAAAGATTGAGACTAGTCTAGTTTCAATTCCCGGAACTTACTTTATTACAAAAATCCTCAAATGTTTGCTTTTCTTATTTTTTTTTTCCCAAGATTTATGTATACTGGAAGAAGCTGTGTTTTGTTAAGTTCAAAAAATTCCACACTCATAAATAAAGCAAAAGCTGATCCTAAAAGGTATGCCTGGCAGAAACCAAGGGAGTAAATTCCATCTTATTGTGTGTTGTCCTGGGCTACACACAATCTCATCAGGCACAGGTGCATCAATATAAAAAGGTAAGTAAAAAAATGGCACAAATGCAAATGCATGAAAGTAAAAAGCAAAAAAATTAAAGCACTGGTAACCTCTGAATATTTTAGATACAGCAGCTCCTATTTTAGGCAAAAATACTAGCAAAAAAACAGAGTGACCACCACTGAAATAGAACAGCTATGTAGAGTGGCTGGGTTTTGTATGCAAGAGCAAGGGAAGTTGAACTTCACTAGAGCCACGCTACTTTCAATGCGGATGTGCTTTTTTTAAAGGAAATCTATCTTATTCTGTCTTGAAAGATAAACTACTCCAAGCATTTCTCTTCTTGAACATCAGGATCATCTATGTAGGAATTTATACCAATAAGGAATATATCCTGCTAAGATATTGTAGTAATACATATTAGATACAGAAAGGTAAGCAAACATTGCATTTCCAGCATGTATAAGACAGTACTGTAAAAGTTTTACAGCACAATGAAAACCAAAACGGCTTAGGAGTATCGCGATTTTTAAGGACAGTAAGAGAAGTTTCATCTCATAATAGCTTTTATTTAAGTAAGAATTTTTTTTTTTATGTGATATGGCTGAAAATAACCAGTAAATATAGGAATTGCCATGCTGGAGGGGGAATAATTGAATATGTTAAGGAGAAGCAATTTTATTTTTAAACTAAAAATTAGAAAAAGAACGTGAACATAAATGGTTATGATACTTTTTACAAGACTCTCTATAAGGAAGGTTTCTATTTCATTCAGGAGAAAATGAACAAATGAGTAGCATCTAATTTTTTAATTATATTTACTACAAAACAGAATATGTATGTAGGGCATAGCAATAACTTAAATAATTACATTGATAAACAATCTGTTACAAGAAACCTATAGCCCCGTAAAGCCACTACCATTAATCTTTCTATAATACATATAGGACATTACTGTGCAGTTGCAGAAATAAAATCTTGCAAGTGCTGTATAGGGAAGTGTCTAGTACTCTGGAAAGGAAAAGAACTGCCAGATGTAGTTTGAAGTACAAAGACTGGAATGGAAGATCAGAAGAAAGAGATAAGGAGTCTGCTAAGGAGAAAACTTGAAACATGTAGTAGAATTAAAATATTATATGGTATATAAATGAAGTGCAAATTCTCTAAGTAGCCCTGAAAGTTAAATGAATTTGAAGGTGAAGATAACAAGTACTCGTGAAAAGACTACAAACTGGAAATGACAGTTGAGAGAGAGGAAAAAATAACATGAAGGCAGACTGATAAGGAAGAGATTGAGACAAATCAGGCATAAAAGATAAGCACACAGAGAAATATTATACTGATGAGGCTTAAGGAAAAAAAAAAAAGCTTCTGTAAGTACTGCAAGCTGAACTAGCTGAACTATAAAGGAATGAAAACATTTACATGGAAAAGGAAGGACCAGGCCAGCACTGACAACTCTAAGACAGTTGAGTACATGAATAATGAATGGGGTTGCAGAAAAGGAAGGAAAGGACATGATGAATTTTGGGCAAAATGCAGGACTTTTTTCTAAATTGAACTTCAAGTTTCTGGTAAGACAGCTAGGAGTCTGAAAGTAAGTTCAATGTAACTGATTAGCTCCAAAAAAGTAGCTAAAACTAAAAAAAAAAAAGAAAAAGTTGCTCAGTGAGAATGAAGAAGAAAAATGAGGGAATCGTAAACAAAATGGTAGGAACTATCACTGAAAAAAAAACCAATGGTTGAAGTATCATTTGAGAAATAGGAAAAGCAAAGGAAGAAATTAGCTCATTTAGGAAAAAAAACCCAACAGCCTCTAAATGTATTTTCTTAGAAAAAGACTTATCTAGGACTGTAGGTAATAAGAAATATCCAGGTATTGATAATTATTGGAAGAGTGTGGAAGATGTTGGTATGCTTAAACTGGATTTGCTCTTTATTTTTAAAAAAGTCATATGAAAGCTAAATTGACAAAGATCTTTTAAGTGTTTAGATAAGAAAACTGAGTTTTTGAAGAAGATACTGAGACATACTGAGAGGAAGTTACTCCCTTTTGAAGAAAAAAAAACACCCAAAGTTAATGAAATCTTTTGTTGTGGTCTCCTACTCTGGCAATGAAAACACCAGAAAACTGATTGGGTCTTCATCTGTGCAGGCTGATTAGAGCATAACCTATTGTCTGGAACAATATGGAAGGTAGCTAGAGGAAATAAAATTCACAGAAAATAAAACACACAGTCAAAAAATATACATTATCAAGATATTGGTGTCTTATGCAATAATTACAGTGAAATAGTAACACATAGAAAGAATCACATGTGAAAGCTAGTAAGATTTTGCTATTAATCAGAGTATAGTATTCTGACAGAAATTGCCTAAAAAACATATAGGAGCATTAAGGATGCTGTACTAAATCTTTAGTCAATTGCTTTGACATACATTTCAATCTTGGTGGCATTTTATGTTGTGTGCTTTGTCAAGCATGGACTAACTCTGACAAGGACTGTATCAAAATGAAAAATTTTTTTGCATTTTTCAATGTCATTTTGATCAAAACAGTGGAAGGTGTTGCTGAGAAACATTTAGACAGTTTTACAACTCAGTATATGTACACACAGTGTAGTACGGTGCTGCAGTTCAGATATTGTGTATGTATATTGTTAACAAAGTATTTAGTACGAGATTATTTTTGAGTCCTTGTTTTGCAGCCCAGGCTATGTTGGAAGCACAGAACTCTGCAGTAAAACTTCTGTAATATTATATAAGTTTGAAGGACAATTTCTTACCTCCAGCAACTAGCCCAGATTCTCCTAATTGAATTGCTACCCCGAAGCCACCAAGCTTTACCGGGGCTGAATTCTCTTTTGAGGCAAGCAGTACACAGTGTGGCTGAAAACAACAATGAAAAAGCAAATTATTATATTGTTTGAAAAGTACAATTGGCACCTTAGAATTTACTTTCAAAAACTTGCAAACAGAAGTTATATATATATTTTTAAAAGAAATTCTTATTTTGTAATATTTTTGGAATGAGATCCTCTCACTAAACCTCTTTATGGTTGAGTAGCTTGTGGTAGCAATGGTAATGGGGGGATGGTTGGACTAGATGATCTTGAAGGTCCTTTCCAACCTTGTGATTCTATGATTCTATCTCCTTTGTCTTCCTTTTCACTTGTCCTAGGTATAGCAAAAGCATTTCAGGACTTAACAGAACTCACAGGGAACACAAAGTAAAATCACAACAACATGGAGATAATGAATGTTGAAATTTTCTTTGTTGGTATGAGTTCTTCAGTAGATACATCCTGCCCTATGACACAGTGCGTGTGATCTTATTCTTAACACTTTGAGCCCCAACCACAGTAGGAGATCACTTTCCAGCTGCATAGAAACAACACTGCTGTGATATTTCTATTGAGTTACAGGATAAACTGCTTAGGTATCTAACTGCATTCCATGCAAAGTCATCCATATTTTTGATTTTCTACAGTTTTTCCACTAATAATATTAAGATGCAACACATAAAAATACAATAATAGCATTATTTGGAAGAGTGGTGACCGATGTGAGAGTCTATAAAATATAGTACGTAATGCAGCAATTAATGTAGAATGACTTCCTCCATTTACACAGAGCCTCCATTTACACAGTCAGCTCTGTTATTCAAAAGGATGTCAGATCTGTCTGTTCACTACTTCTTGAGAAAACGTTACTGCTTACATTACAAAACAAGGAACTTCAAATAGGCTACCCTGTATCTTCAGATTTGTCCTTGTTCTCTAAGAAGGTAAGCATGTGCTGCCTTAAGTTTAGTTTTCTTTTACACTTGTCCTCCTGCAAAGAACCTGAAAGAAGTCAGCTGCTCACTACAGAGATGATCTAAGGTTTTGGGGGTAACATAACTAAACTGCTCAAATCTGGAACAGGAAAATTACAACCTCCCTGCATGATCAACCAATTAAGCTGTGGAGGAATCCATAAACAATTTCCTTCTGCATCACCTGTACTATGTTTTAATTTAGGTTGATGTCCATTTTGTAAAATACCTACAGCTAATACTCAGACTTTTGAAAGTTGTAATTATCATTATGTATTAGAAGTCTACGAAACCTTATCTTACCCAAAGTCTAAGTTATGTATTCACCTAGGTCATGAATTGTTACCTTTGATGCTCCCTTAGCATTCATTTGTTGTTATAGTAAAGCACACAGATTTTGTGACATGACTGTAAATACCTGATAGAAAATACATGAACAAATCTAAATCTTCCCAACTTCTGGTCCTATTAAATATCAGGATGAAATTATGACAACATAGTAACATCAACCTCAACCCCTTTTAAAAGTCCAAAAGAAATCTGTGGAGTCCCAAACAAGCTTGATTCTCAGACAGATGATATGTTAAGAATGTTAACACGGACACTCTCATTTCAAATACTAAGGAAAATACCATCAGGATAATATTCCTCAGTTATTAAATTTATGCTAATTTATACTGGGACTTCTAGAACCAATTTTTAAATTTGCATTCTAAAAATGTAATTTTAAATCTTTTATATCCTGTTCTAAATAGTATTACCAGGTGGTATTATCTCTGAGTATTTTATTTCTGCCTTATTGAAACGGTTAAGCTGTTCCAAAAGTAATGCCTCCTGTTTTATTTTGTTGGCCCATGACATCAGAGCTGGATGTGCGAGGAATGATGGTAAAGGCTGAACCTCCTCTCAGTTCCATTCAGCTCCATTTTGTTGCCATGTGACAGATGGCAGCAAAGGGGCAGTCTGACACAATGAATCTGACATGGAAGTGAAGACGAAGCAAAGGTGAATTTCTGCATGCAGAAAAAATTGTACCCATTGACACTCATTGACTTTTGCTGAATATTTATGGAGACCAAACAGTGGATGTGAACACAGTGAGGCAATGGGTGATTTCAGCAGCGGTGACAGCCACCAGTGGCTCACCTCCACAGGTGCAGATTTTCCCAAGTGTGGCATGCAGGCTCTTGGTCACTGCTGGCAAAAAATGCATAACTAGTGGTTGTGAGTATGTTGAAAAGTAGTGTTTTGTAGCCGAGAATTTTCTCTATCAAATAGTGTTATTGTCTTCTTTGATGTAGTTTTCATGCAAATAAACAGGAGGCATTACTTTCAGAGTGACCTATGTATCACCAGTGCTAGTTTAAGTGAAAAAAAATCAACTTCAGATTTCTGACTTTGAGCAAGATGGATGAAAACTGTACCAGGGTAACAAAAATGTGCCACTTCAATGTGGTATTCATTTTGCTTCACTCTGTGCACGAATCTTGAAGAAGTGATACTACTTTCATGCCAGTATCAAGATGTAGTACACAAAGACAATTGTTTACCAAAAAGGAAGACACTGAGGTTGGTCACAAGAAACAAAGTTTCTATGAAAAAAAAATCCCAATCTCCTATTCAGTAAAAGTTTATGATATAACCAGCAAAGTCCAAATTAACACCAAAGTCAATCTTTCCAGTAAGTTGGGTTTTGCTACTTAAAAATATCTTTAAAAATAGTTGCAACACTAGTTAAAACTTCCCCTTGTAGCTAATTGCACTGTGTCAGCTGATTCTTAACTTTCATAGAGAAGCTGGCACTCCAGCTTTCTAATAAGAGGACATGCATACACATTACTCCTCCCTCTCTTCAGCAGTGCACTCTCTTCAAAATCAGCAGAAGTTCTTAAAACACAAATGGTAAGTGGCTTCTTTTATATTTAAGATACAATAAAACAACTTCTTATTTTAATTTCTTTTAATTACAAAGGTGCTAATGACCTTTGTAATTAATTGGTATGTAATTAAATATTTCTCAGTTTAAGTATGCATTCCTACTTACAGATGACAAAACTTAGGATAGTTTAAAGTTGTGTTTCTGAAGTATCTGCAGTGTAACTGATTTTTTTGCAGCCCTCATTCACCTAAATGTTATTGATTATGCAATTCATGATGTCAAGCATTTTTTTTTACAAAAAAAGCTACATAAACATAAGATTTAAAATAATAGAGAGGTTTCAATGTGTATTTGAAGGTACCGTATTTCTTTAATCAGATACAATTTTTATAATTACTTTTAGCCCATACCATACTAAATGGCTAATATGAAAAGACAGCTGTACTTGTAAAACTGGAACATACTGCCCCCATCTAATGTAACTTTAAGATCATCCAACATGAGATGTTATAATACTTTATTATTAATATCCTCTCAATAATTCAGATTCTGTATGTACATCACTTTTTACTAAAGCTCTTATCTAAAATGTTGCAATTTTCACCACCTTACCTATATCAGACATTTTTAAGACCTAGAACGTTTTTTTTTCTCCTTGTTATTGTTGCTGGAGATCTACATTTAGAACACCAAAAATGATTTTACAGCTCTTTTCAGATTAGGGGAATATTAGCTTGTCTCTCTAAAAAAAAATTGAAATAAACTTATTTACATAATTTTTTAACACCACGGCATATAAACTTAGGAGAAAAATGTATTGCTAATAATTGGTTGTTAACTATCTCTCTAAACAGCTAAATGCTGTGCTGCTATACTGATAAGAGTTTGCTTTTGGTTTTCTTTCACTAGTCAAAGCTGATTTTTATCGCCCAGATTATACCTTACTGGTGAAAAATATACTCTCAGTGACATTAAAAACTTTATGAAAACAGGGGAAGATATGAAAACAATCTGTTACTGAATTAATGTAATTTTCATGCTAGTATTAGTTTCCTTGCATAATCTTGATTTACAAACATTCCACAAAAGGAAAAAAATACCTTACTTTACACAATGATACAAATAATAAAAAAGAAACTAATATAATAGTGCTGACTCAGTGCTATTTATATTACATAAATGCTTTGTAGGCAATAAAGTGTAACAGTGTTCCTGTGGTGACTTAATATTTACAATTTTTCTTTGCATCCTGACAGAACAGCTAAGAAAATCTTCACAAATGGCTGCACCTTCAGCTGATTTACTGACCATTCTTCCACACAAGAAAGCTTTTTGGGATAACCAAACCGAACAAACCACGAATGCATCAGAAATTCAACACGATGCAAGCTGTTACTTAGAAGACAATGCATTGTCACTTGCTTTCATACTTTTTTACTCTGTTATTTTTGTCGTTGGATTGGTTGGAAATATTATAGCCCTGTTTGCATTCCTGTGCATTCACCAGAAAAGGAATTCCATCCAAGTTTACTTGCTAAACGTAGCCATCGCAGACCTTTTGCTGATCTTCTGTCTCCCCTTCCGAATACTGTACCACATTTTCAACAACACATGGATGTTTGGATGGATTTTATGCAAAATTGTAGGAACTCTATTTTACATGAACATGTACATTAGCATAGTACTGTTGGGACTAATTAGCCTAGATCGTTACATAAAAATAAATAAGTCTGTGAAACGACCTAAGATGTTAACTACTTCCCGAAGTATACATATTTGTTTCATTGTGTGGGCAATTGCACTAACAGGATTTTCATCAGTAGTTGTACCATCTCTCTTCAGGAGCGAGATCAGCAATTCTACCTTGTGCTTTCATTATCGGCACAAAAAGAACGCAATGACAGAAGCAATTTTAAATTATATTATTGTCATCATTTTTTGGACAGTTTTTCTCCTTTTGATACTTTCCTATGTTAAAATTGCCAAGAACCTACTGAAAATTTCAAGGAAAAGAGCTAATTTTCCCAATGCAGTAAAATACACCCAAACAGCAAGGAATTCCTTCATTGTACTCATTATTTTCACCGTATGTTTTGTTCCATACCACATGTTTCGATTTGTCTACATTACATCGCAGTTACAAAATCCATCTTGTTACTGGAAGGGAATAATTCACACGTGCAATGAAGTTATGCTCATATTTTCATCTTTTAACAGCTGCTTAGACCCAGTTATGTATTTCCTAATGTCCAGTAGCGTCCGTAAGACTGTCTTCCAACTTATTTGTAGAAGAATTCATAGAGATTCAAGTGTGACTCTGGAAAGTACTTCAGAAATAAAACTTGGACAATATATGCAAGAGAGATTTTCTACTACCACTCCGCATTCAAGTTCCGTAAAGAAGAAGTCTGACAATCAAGTAAACAGATAACAGCTTCTCTCAATGTCACTTCAGGACATCAGCTTAAGATGCACCAAATACAATACTGAATGGATATTAACCTCATCTCATTCTTCCCATTACAAAATGAGAAGTCTTACTTCTGTTGTGAAAATGAGAAGCAACTTTTCAGAAGTACTTCACTTTTGTTTATCCAAGAAAACAAAACAGGAAACTTCCTTCAAGTTATCTCAGGCACCTTCTGTGGGACTAACCTAGAACACTAAGTCTTTGGGGAGATGTCCACAAAGCTTGTGTAAGGAGTCTTGTATACAGATGTTAATATGAGCAATTCATGTATATAAACAGATGCATTCTGCAGAAGTAATGTGTCCTATTCAAAAGAGCTATATGAATCATTAAAGACTTTATGTACTGTCTGCTTTAACAGGTTTCAAAGAGATCAGCACTGAACTGTATTTACAGAACTATTTTTTGCAAGGAAATATTTGAGAATTCAGCAACATATCTGGCTCAAAAATGAGGTGAAGAACACAGCTGCCATTGATTCAGTTATAATAATTGAAGATTTGCTTCATTAAATATAAAAACCAAAATAATCAAGCCTTCTTTATTATTCAAGCCCTTTATTATATTTTCAACCTTTTAATGAATGTCAAGGTTGAGTACTTGAGGTAAAGTTAAGCACTGGTTAGGAAATTTGTGACATTTGTGAAGGAGAGATGACATATGGGTATTTTCAGCTAGCTAGGATTTCCTTCAAACTCTGAGCAACAAATTTGGTGACTTCAGCTACACAAAGTATTTCAACAAGGAAAAAACTGAGCATACAAAGCAGAACAGAAAAATTAGCTGTTGTGAACACTGGAAGCATCAGCTCTGTTCTTCGGTCAGGATCAGTCATCTACTCTACTTATAGGTTTATGTATTCAGGAGCAAAGTAAAATTTTGAATGGTAAGGTTGTTTAAAACAGGAGAGCTGAAAGTGGAGCTTGTTAAGACCAAAAGACATGCAAACAGATACTTATACTGAGAGTAATTTACATGCCTAGCACAAGAATCCAGAAAGATGAACTAATTAGATACTAGATAAATAAAGCTTAAAAAATACTTTTTTTTTTTTTTTTTCCTTTCAAGACATTATCCAAGAATATCCAAATAGATTCATTTACAATTATGTTGAGTACTATTTGGAATGAATGAGAGTAAGGGGATGACAAAGTTTTTAAGCAACACACAAATATTCAAGATAGTTAACCCTAAAAAAGGGGTATGATACCGACTCTGTTCAATAGCAATAAAGCAGCAAATTCACTGTTAAAATTAGGAGAAAAAAACTGAGAAGTCATCATTGTGATATTCCGTAATTTATATGGTACAGTTTCTATGCAGAATACATAAAAGAAATGAATGCTTGAGCTCAGAAACTGAAAGAGGACGCAGTAAGTCCGTAACACCAGGTATGGTGTGTAAAAGGGGAAACAGGAATAACTAACTGTATGCTCTTTGTCAGAGTCTGATATTAAAGGAATAGAAGTTAAAACATCAGCAAAAAAACCACCACCACCACCACCACCAACAAAAAAAACAAACAAAACCCCCCCGACAAAGTAAGTAAGTGAAAATACTTCATGACAGATTTTCACAAGTGTGCACATCAGTGCTTCAAGGTGTCAAAGGCCTGAAGCATCAATTGGCTCAAAACAGGATCTGAAACTAGACAGTGTTGTCATGTAGGAAAGAATTACAACTGAACAAATTCCAAACACGGGCACTTTTACTATATTTTAATATTTAATCTTTTTTTTTCCTTTTTTTTCTTTTTTTCTGAAATCAATTTTACCAGCTTCTGAGGGTAAATTGATGGCACTGCAAGCCATTATAGTGAAGTGCAAAGAATCCTGAAGCTCCTGGGAGATCTGCTGAAAATTACAATGTGACATTCAGGTGATCCTATCATTAGTCACTTCAGCAGTGTTACTATGTTCGTTGCTTCTTATCTTAGCAATGCTTCCTAAGCGATATGAGGGCCAAATACAGTAATATATTGAAACTTCAACTGAATTTCAACATAAAATACTAAAAGAGACTTGCTAAATAATCCAGGCTCCATCCTCTTCATCCTCCTTCTTCTCATGGCAAGCAGCAAAATTGATCGTGATGTTGTATTTGTACCATACACACTTTAAAGACTCTGAATAGCATAAGCCACGAAACAAAACTGCATGCCGGAAACAAGCTAATAACATTAATTATTAGCATATTCAATTGTATCTGACTTGCATAACTAATTTTTATTTCTATATTGAAACTCACTCTTATTACCTTTGGGACTTGCAAGTTGGCACCTTCTACTAGGTAAGAAAATTATAGCCCAAATCTGAAAACCTTAATTGAACAACCTCTTTCAACAATATCGGTCAATGAAACCACAAGAAAGAAATATAACTCACATTAATGAATCATACATTACTGATAAATAAGTAAGAGCCACATTATTCCTTGAACTGGAAAATATACACGTGTGAACACCTTAGTTTAATGCTCTCTCTGAAATCACATACAGAATCAGGGTGCGTAGAAGGAGTTTAGTTGCACAGCATAAATAAAGCATACAAAGAAAAATAAACCAATGTTTTAAATGTATTTTCAACATATTCTCTGTAAGGCTGAGAATCTTCTGCCAGCCTTTTTTCCATCTCAGAAATATTTCCTATTACTGAGGGCACCCTGCCAAGGGAATCCAAGAAAACAAAGAAGGTGCTACAGAGTTGTTACCACTCACAGCTTGTAAATATTAATAGATAGGAAAAATCCATGTACAGAAGTTGTTCAGACTTCATGAGGGTGGGAATAGTTGAAGGGAAAGGATGAAGATGAAAGAAGCCTTAACGTTCAGACTCCATTGTTAAGAGTGTTAAGCATAGATATAAGAATATGAGTAGAAGAGAAATGGCCGTGTATCAAACAACTGAAAATGAGATAAAAATGAAGACAAAAAAAGTGCTAGGGTTTACTTCTAAGCTTATATTTTTGTAAGCTGAATCAATTACTTAAAGTACACCAGAAAGGTACATTGTGCTTCGTGCTGCCCTCAGAGATTATCTTGCTTTTTGCTGTAAGTGATGAGTACTGGTTTCTTTAAGTTTGCATACAGAGATGGTTAGTACATCTTTGCACCTGCTTTAAAAAGCAAGGTCAGCTACTTCGGCATATCTCAAACCACAGACACAGATGACTGAGTGCTTTTAAAAGGAAAACCTGTCCATTGTTTCTCACACACAAAAAATTTCTACATGCATATTGTAAACAACACATTAAAAGTCTGATGAAAATACTTGACAGGGGACCTAACAATGTTGCTTATCAGCAAGAAATTCATTTTGGAGACAAAGCTTTCTAATTTGCAGTCAAGAAAATCTACTTTTTGTGCATCAGTTTTGCCTTTATTGACATGCTTCGGATTTTTATTTTTGTTTTAGAACTTTTGCATTTTCTCAAAAGCTTAAAAGCCTCATATGAAAGCTAAAAAGCTCTTATAAACATTTAACTTGAAAATACATGAGCTACAGCATACTGCAAGAAAACCACAAGAAAGCTTTCTCTTTATCTACAATGATCAGTACAGTTCTCATGTTAAAAACTGTTTTTGGAAAATCAAAGTAAAAATTATCACGAACAATACACAGTCACCAATTTTTGAAAATCAAGGATAGTAAAAGAGACCTCTGGAGGCTGCACAGAGTATTTCATCAGGGAAAAATTTTGAAGTTTTTAGCACTGGAGTCCTGAAATCTAAAAATATCATAAGATTATTTTTTTAAGTACTGTCAACTGTAAGCTATGTTTTCCAGCTTAAAAGGTCTTGTTTAATTAGCGATTTTCTATGCAAAACAACTACTCAGAGCACATAAATGTGCTTATTTAAGGACAACCAAATAGCTGAAGGTATGGGTGCAGTATTATCCCTTTCCTATATCACAAAGGATCCTAGAAATGCCAGTTATATTGCATATTCTCACAATTCATCCAACAGTATAAGAACAATTTTGGATCTATTCTGCTGAACTATAATGGCGATTCTAAAGCTGCTGAAAATAAATCATCAAAGAAAAGCAAAAAAGACCAAAGTCTAAGACCAAATTAAAATCTGCCATTTATTTTATATCCACTGATTCAGCATAGTACTTGGCTGAAGTTGAGTAGATTTAAACATGAACTTAGAGAACTTTGATTTGTTCAGTATTTCTCACAATATTGAATATGCTGCTCCAAAAGTAATATCTCCTATTTATTTCCATGGAAACTATGAGATACAAAGCGCACAGTAACACTACTTGATCGAGAAAATTCTCAGCTACAAAACACTATTTTTCAAAACAGTTATCACCATTAGCTATACATTTTTGCCAGCAATGAGCAAGACCCTGAATATCGTGCTTGAAAAAATCTGCATGGCTGTCAAGAACGTGACTGGATTTCTCACATCGCTGTCACCACTGCTGAAAAGCACCAACCCACTGTCTCTGTTGACATCTACCGTTTGGCCTCCATAAATACTCAGCAAGCATCAATGAATGTCAATGGGTACAATTTTATCGGCATGGAGGAATTCAGTGACACACCTTTGCTTCATCTGCACTTCCATGTCAGACACCACTGTGTCAGACTGCCTGTTCGATGCCATCTGTCACATGGTAACAAAATGGAATGGGATACTGACAAGAAGGTTCAAACCCTACTGCTATATGACAAACATCTGCCTTTGACCTTGTGAACTAACACAGTAAGAGGCATTATTTTCAGAGCTGCTCTCATAAATACATATACTGAGGTATATATATACATATGACAAGGTCTCCCCATCTTCATGGCCTCCTCTGTACCCACTCCAACAGCTTCACATCCTTCTTGTGCTGTGGGTCCCAGGCCTTGATGCTGCTGCACTCCAGGTGGGGCCTTATGAGGGCAGAGCAGAGGGGAACAATCACTTCCCCCCTCTCCCTGCTGGCCAGAGTAAGGTGCAGCACCCTCCACTTGGACTAGTTGAACCTAATTCAGTTCAACATGGGCCCACGTTTCAAGTTTGTCCCGGTCTCTCTGAATAGCATCCCTTCCTTTTCTTGTGAACTACACCACTCAGCTTGGTGTCACCTGCAAGCCTGCTCAAGGTGCACTCAATCCCACTGCCTAGGTTGTTGATAAAGATGTTGAAGAGCACAGGTCCCAAGAGGGACACCATTCATCACTGGCCTCCACTTAGACATAGATCTGTTGACCACAATTCTCTTGCTGCAACCATCCAACAAATATTTAACCACTGAGTAATTTACCCTTCAAATCTCTATCTTTCCAATTTAGAGATAAGGATGTGGTGTGGAACTCTGTCAACAGTCTTGCAGAAGTCCAGGTAGATGACACTGAGGCTCACTAGATGACTTTTCTACCCTTTGTAAAAATGGGAGTGACGTTTCCCTTTTTCCAGTCACCAGAGACTTCACCTGACAGCCTGCAACAACTCTCCCGGATCTACACATCCAACTGAAAATGAATTGCATCTTTCTTAGAAGTTTATACAGCCAATGAACTTTCAATTCTGATGATTAAACAAATAAAAAAACTGGAATCGGAAGTCAAAGTTCTAACTAAGCTATTTGGTAAACTTTTTTAGAAAGAAGACATGAATTGCATGTTTGCAGTAGTCAATGCATTTTAGAGACTTATCCTGGTATTAAATGCCATACAGTAAGGAGTTTCTAACTTTTTGGCTTTGGCTGCACTGAGTGAAGAGGAACTGTATAGGGCTGCATATAAAAAATGTAACATACTTCACATAATCAACAAAACTTTGCTTATTCTATTTGTATTTTTATTTGAACATTAAAAAGAGGGCTACAAAAATATTAAAATAGCACATTGGACACCTATGCAATAGATCAAATTCCAAGTACGGGAAATTAAATCTTTAATGTTACACTTTTGTTTAGTATAGTTCAGCCTTAGCATCCATAGTGGCCCTATGATGCCCCTAGTGGATCTAGGGGCATCCACTTTCGTGCAGCCTATCCTAAAGGTTGCCTTTCTTCCATCAAGCAAGAAGGCTGAGTGAATCTCCTGGGCCTTCCAGATAGAGAATCAGGAGTGCCACAGGAGCCACAGGTAAATGGTCTGCTGCCCTCTTCCATCCTGCAAGGAGCAGCTTCCATCCAGGCAGGAACAGCCCGGATATTCACACAAGTTGAGATAGGCACGAGGAGATACGAGGTTAACTGGGCTGTCTTCTATCATCTCAAGCAGGTGGAGGGAAGAGGCAGTGGCCAGGTGGTTTTTGTGTGGATCACTGTTGCCTATGGCTGTACTACAAAATATAGTTAGGTACGAATTATAAATGGCTAACTGAAATAGCTTCCCCACTGTGAATTTCCTTGTTTTTGTGATTTTGAGCCACAAAACAGGTTGTTTGCCTACAATGAAAAAGGGCAGCACAAACTGCTTGTTAGTATATAAGATCTAGTAACAAGTATAATAATCATGGTTTAAGGGGGCTAGAAATATAAATAAGTGAGGAGAAGAGAATACACGAAGATCATTATGAAGAACTTAAGAGTGAATTGCCTAAGAGATATATGTGTACTGTTTGCGTATCATCAAATATGCATTAGGTAAAATAAGCCATTTGTAGGTCAGGCAAATGGAAATAGTGTACTACAAGACTTGAGAGGGTGCTTGGAACCAATAACTTTTTTTTTTTGTTTACTCATAATGTCCCATTCATTTGTTGCCCATCTCACTAATCAGTTACAAAATGAAGTCTAATAGATTATAATTCAGTATATTAATCCATTTTACAGTAATTCAGAAAAAAGGTAGCATAATTTCCTCACATAGCAAGAATTATGGTAATTGAACTACAAATACAACAGGCTACAGGTAATAACCGGTTGAATAATAACAAAACTAGCTGCTAACTGAAATTGCTCACACCATTTTTTGGCATAAAACAATGGTCTGCACTTAGCAAATTTTCAGGATATGTACTCTTGTGTCTAAAATTGGATGGAACAATATAGAAACATGGATTTCTAAGACTCTGTAAGAGACTATTAGACATTTAATTACTGTAAGAATCCTTCTATTAGAGCAGATTTTAATATAGTTATTTATTCAAACAGAAAAAGAAGAAAAAGAAGGTAAAGCTTAACACAGAACAAAAAATTAAAATGCATGCAAAGGAATCACAGCACTACAAACCAATTACTAATATTCCAAGCAAGCTTCCTTCACTTAAATTTACTTTTAAATGACATGAATCGTCTAACCTAAAGAGGTGGACAGAATACATGTCTATCATTTTACAGCAACATAAATAAAATCAGTAATGAGACTGAACAATTAAATCCATTGGAGATCCCTAAAGTGTATTCTCACTGCGAGTCCTTAAATGCAAAGGAAAACTTACATAACAATACTAAAAAAGTGCATAAAATATGGCGCCTCCTCTGTTCTCATAGAGGAACTTACTGCTTCTGAAAAGCCATACCTAACAACCACAGATGTATCACACAGAGGTAAATTCAGAAGTTTTATGTTCTGCAGACCTAAGCAGAATTTGACTGATCTGATGATCAGACATTTCTTCTGCAGGAAGGAAACTGTCCTGGCTATCAGCTTCTGGATGACTTACATTAAACATCCTATTTCTTAGAAACAAGCCAAATCAGTTTCCCCTGAATGATTAGGAAGCTTAGAATGCATCAGCTACAAACTGCTTCCATAGAATGCATCATCTGACTGGACATATGTGATGTGTTCATTTGGTCACTGACAGGAGGGCAGACATGGATACGTAATTGTCATTATTGCACGTGGAGTTCAAGAACAGACGGACAGCTCTGTGAGAATTCTGGGATCTGAAGAACAACTGAACTGCAGTGAAAGCTCTCACATACAAAATACAAACTTCTTTTTTTCCATTCTGGGAAGTGGGCAGTCTCAAAGAGCATGATAGTAACAAGAGCTCCACGCCCTAAAAGTATTTTAAGTATTTCTGTGAAATAATTACATGGCCAAAGGACTGTTAGAATCATTCTTCCACATTTACCTTGCATTCTTTTAAAATCTCTAATGGAGTCATATCCTGGCCTAATTTCAAAGACTTTTTGCACAGAAAACATCTTTTTGTTTGAACTTTAAGTGCCTAGCTGCCTTTTGACACCGTGAAAGAAAAAAAAGGCACATTCTGAAAACCTACTTATGCCACAAAGGCATTTTTCTTAACTGTATTTTCCAGATTTAAACATTATCTTTTTCACTGCGTCAGTGTAAAGATAAAAAGGACATTGGACAAAAATTCCCTCTCCAAAGGAAGACGCCTGCAATTTGCACAGGTAAGTTTAAAAGTGCTACTTCTTTGCTTCCAAACATTCACATAAAAATAATCATTGGATGTCTAAAGGATCGAGTCCAAACGTTATTTTGTGAATGTAATTCACTGTAATAAGATAATTTAATATATTTTCGTTCAATGATCTATATGGGACTTAGGTAAAGATTCAACAGCTACAAAAAATTTTGGTTTAATTTACAAATTGCCAGTCAAGGCTTATAGCATATTATTAAATAAAGCTTTTACAATTTTTTATAAAGTAATCTACTTGGTGCCTGTGTATTTTACTATAGTTACAAAGAATCCTCTTTGGCATTTGAATTCATTTGCTTATGGCTGTTTAAAAATTTTTTTTTTATCAATCTGTGACTTTGAAATCTGTTATTTTTTTTTTTCCATGTGCTTAGTAAAAGCTAAGTTGCACTTTAATGAACTTTTACCTGTTCAACATGATAATCTCTCTTCACCATAGGTTAGTAAGTCAAAGGCTCAATTTTATATGCAGCCATTCTATGGAGCTTTAAATACCAACTAGAATTGATTTCTTGCTTACAGACTGGAAATACAGAATAAATTGAAAACTGAACTTGGAAATATATCACAGTTCTTAGCAATCATTTCACATGCTCATGACTACATCATTTACGCATAATGTATACAAAAGATTAGAGACCTAAGTAAGTAAATTAGATACTGTCATCAGAAAAAAAAAAAAAAAAGAAAGAAAGAAAGAAAGAAAAAAGAAAAAAAAAAAGCATCCAACTAGCTTCCAGAATCATGGACTGTTTAATTCTTACTTAAATGTAGGTAAGAGATACTCCTGTGCATTTCTGCAAATACTGAAATGCTTTGTATTTATTTTGCTTATTTAACTTGAAATGGTCCAAAGTGGTTTCCAAAGTAGGTTACATGTGTTCTAGAAGACTGAAAAATAACTTAAGACCACAGAAGTTACTTTCAGACCCTAGCTTCAACCTTCTGTTTCCTCTTTTATTTTATTAGATTCTAAGCACATTAACTTTTTTTTTTTAAACATAAGTCAGCTTTGCTTTTTTTATTTCCAAAAATCTGTCAGTAAAAGAACATCCAAACAGCAACCTCATGCAAACTGAAAATGATAACCACAGAGAACAATTACGAATTGATAACAATGAAAAGCAGAGGAGAAAAAGTAAAAGTTAAAAAGTTAAATATAAGAGGAAAGCAAGAGATATTACATTAGCATTACAGAAGAATAATTCCTTTAATTGTGTTTCAGCTCTCACCATCTATTCAAGAAGATTTGGCATAAATGAGAAATTCAACATGTGTTCTTCATCCATCGACAGCTACTACTGTAGCTCTACCAGTCATCTACTGTTTCCTATTTATTGCTGGCAGTTTTGGAAATATTCTCACCGCCTGGGTGTTTTCAAGACAAGCATCCACAAAAAGAACACAGTATATTTATCTGGTAAATCTCATCACTGCTAATTTACTCGTATGTAGCACCATGCCTTTTCTGGCTGGCTATTTTGCAAAAGGGCACGAATGGACATATGGCTCTGATGTATGCAGAGTAGCATATCACCTTGGAACTATCGTTATGCATGTCTGCATGTATGTTACAATTACGATATTATGTACAATCGCTTTAAGTCAGTATGCAACGCTGAAGAAAAATAACGATGCACGACACTCCCAAGCAGTCACAAAAAGCTTGTACAAACGTGGACTTCAGAAGTTTCGTCAGCCAAAGTTTGCTAAATATTTTTGTATCTTTATATGGCTTATTGTGTTGTGCGTAACGGTAACAGCTATCACATATGATGCTCGGGCAAGGAGGGGGCAAATATTTTACACGTGTTACAACATGAAGGTAGAAATTGGTGAATTTACTGCGAAGACTGCAGCTTCTTTTGCTACTGCTTGTTTTTTTCTATTTTTTCTAACTGTTTTATTATCATACTATTCCCTCACCAGACACCTGAGTAAAATACAAAAAAACACCCACATTGGACAAAACCATATGATTTACAGAACAGTGAAAAGAAACATTCTCGTCATCCAGATAATTTTAACTATCTGCTTTCTTCCATATCATATTTTCAGGCCCATATTTTATATACTGCTTCCAGAAGAAGACTGTTCAAGGACAAACTATCTAGTAGAAATTAAAAATTTCCTTACTTGCCTGTGTGTTTCTAGGAGTAGTATAGATCCAGTTATAACCCTTCTGCTAGATAAAACATTTAAGAAAAATCTATACAGTCTGTTTAAAAAATCCGCACCTGAAAAACACCAACGCAGAGCTGATATTTTCACTGAAGACACCCCACCAATATGAAGTAATATGGAAAGATGTTAAGAAAACATTATTAACAGTCAGCTCATTTTGACTTGCTATAATGAGACTTCTATATGAAATGGGAAATATTTAAATAAAATGGTAACATTACTTGTATTTTTTTAACACAGTCTTGCCTTAAAATCAACAGCAGCCATAATCATGTAATTCATACAGAGAACCGCGCATTGCCACTTTGCCCATGTAAAGAAAAATACATTTATGTTTGATGGGTGGACAGTGTTTTCTTTCTAACTGATCTAGGAAGAAACTAGTGTGAAATAGAGGACACAATTCAAACCTGTCACCATTATTCCCAAGTTTTCTGAGCTTTCTTTACAAAAATAAAAAAAGAAAGGAAAAGCATAGATTTTATTTTGTCTAGAATAGATTAATCATGTGTCAAAGGCTTGAGGAAGAAGGCACAGAGAACTACAAAATACACTCAAGATTAACTTTTCTTTTTTTTTTGCTCAGAAGCTCAGCTCTGGGTCTGGCTAAGCACTGGCTAGCTGGTGGTGAGCAACTGCACTGTGCATCACTTCTTTTATTATTATTATTCCTCTCCCTTATTAAACTGTCCTTTTCTCTACTCCCTATCCACCATTTCTTGCACTTTTACCTTTTTGAATTTTCTCTCTCCCATCCCACTGTGAGCGAATAGCTGTTTAACCTGGCAGACAGCCCAGCACCAAAGTCCAACATGTAATCACCTGAAAGTGTTACACGATTATACCACTTCAAATTTGAATTAACACAAGTAACTCCAGAAGGTACCTTCTTCACATCAGTGTTTAAACCCAGACCACTTGCAAAAGAGTGAGCAAAACACATGAGTCATACAAAATTGTGGGATATCTGAATGCACATGAAGTGAGGGAAAAAAGGATGAAATGCATACACACGCACTTATTTTTAACCTCTGGTACTATTTAACATAAATATTAAAAGAAAAAAAAATATCACAGAATTTCCACATTCCTAGTTTAACTCTGTGAGGTAAATTCCATAGTTTACTTAGGTAGGCATAAATGGTTATTATTTACTGGTACACAACTTATACTCAAAATAAACATTTAAGGACCGTAAACAGTATGAAAGGAGTACAAAACAGGAGTGGTTTTGAATTTATTTTTGTAGTGTGGTCTTTTCCCTATTCTTTCAAACGAGATCAAGGGGAGTTGTCCAATGAATGTAGAAAGCGTTACAGAATATTAGCTATTTTTTTAGCAGTCCAGTTTTTTTTAAGAAGTCCAATCACTTGCTGCAAACTGCACAATAAAATGTAGTAAGCAATTCTGTCTTTCCGATCCTACTACTGAGCTCCATTACAGGACGGCTACATTGACCCAAAAGTGGCATATGGTGTTAGACACAAAATATTAGGCCTCCTGTAAGAGGCACCCCAAGACTTCATATCATTTGACATCTGCTTTGTATTCTGCAGAAGTTCAATAAAGAGGTAAGTGAAAAAGACAGAAAAATTACAGGAACATAGTGTTTTATTAAATACAGTGCTACTTGTGAAAACAGAAACCATCATTTGCTTATTTTACAGAATTCTCTTGTGATGTTTAGCAAATGATCTATGGAAAAACCTTAAGTGGGCAGCTTCAGAGTCTAACTCTGCAAAATGCTGAAGGAAAGAGCTCTTGAGCATGAAGGCTGGTTGTGTGGGTGTGCATCATGCTGTGCAAAAACCAAGGACAAGACACCTAAACCATGCCTAAACCAAAGCAGTTTAAATTTGCTCAGAGTACTGTGTTTAGATCAGTAGCAGTAGACGTTCGCATGACAAGTTTACCGTCAGGGTGCTTTTGTTTTTGCACAGGCTCAAAATAAGAACCCACAACTTCTGTCCTTCCTTACACTTAGGGAACCTCATCACAGCAAGGTGTCTAAGGATGTAAACTTCAACGCTGAATTTTTGGTGATAGTATAGACTTCAGTAATTATTATTCTGCTTTTCTAGACCAATTGGTTCCCTAGTGCTGCAGTTACCAAAAAGGCAAGAAAATGGATGAAATTTTGGGAACTACTGATTAAATATAAGTTAGTGGTAAAATCGCATTTCACCAATTCTTCTTAGTACCCGAAAATAATGCATACCTTTAGTATTTTCCTATAGAACCTGTTTAAGGTGACATCTCCTTTACATTTCTGAATTAGTTGGTTTATTCTATATTAAAAAGTAGAAAAACTTTTGTGCAGTATGGGCAATTTGAGAATCTGCAAATCAAGTAATACGTTGGTTCAGCATTTGATGGAACAGTTCACAGAGAAAAATCTCTCAAAACAGAGAGGTGTGAGGAAAAGACATAGAAATAAGTACTTCAGAAAAATGCAGCTCACGTGCTAAACTTCTCGTGCTGTTTAGTCATCCTGGTGTTAACCTGGAAGTTTTCAGGTGAATTGTGAATTATACAATCAAAAATTAAATACTTGATTTCTATAGCAGGAACATAAAATACTAAGGCAAATACGCACAACAAAGGGTTAGAAGACAACAAGAGTTTGCCTCCTCTCTTGTTAACCCCTTCAAAATATGCTGCAGTGGCCAGCTCATCAATCAGAAAATGCAGGTTTTCTCAATGGCTGGGCAAGTGACTGGAACATATGAACTTCCAGATCAGAAGGTATCCACTGTGTAGCTGTTGAGCTCTGTGGCAGGCCAAGCAGTCTAAATTCTCAGCAAGCAGCACTTCTCAGAAAAACTGCTTCTGAAAATGTAGCTCCCAGCAGCAGAACCACATTAACCAAAAGATAAGGCAAAGGTCAGAGATTACCAAACTTTTAAGTAATGTTAGGGACAAAAGATAAAGAAACTCAAGAAATGTCTTGTCTTGCAAGAGAAGGAAATTAAGGCAAGCAGAGGCCATCTTGTGAAAGTTTTCATGTTTTGATTTTGGTATGGGAGATGTAAGCTTATCATAGACTGCAGTCAGCTAGTCAGCTTTGGTTCATCTTGTTGCTTAAGGATGACAGATGAAATTTCTGGCATCAGACAACAGCAGACTGAAGTATTCCTAATCTGATTTCTTATCAGTTGAGAGCCACGTGAGCAGAAAAATGCCTACAAGACACCTAAGTCTGATAGGGACTAAAAGGTACACATCTTCCTGTGAATCAGATCAAGATCAAACATTCTGCAGTTTAAAATAACACTCACATAAAAGAGGAAAAAATGCAGAATCATAGGATCATAGAATGACTGTATCAACCTTACAGATTCTTATTACTTCACTTTCATTCATTCAGATAATTCAGAAATCGTTCACTTACCCTACTTCCATTCAAAACACTGCCTACAGTGACATCTAGAGCTGAGATGCTGCAGTTAACTTAATAACCTACACACGAGCTTTATAGTTAAAAGATTTCTGCTCAGCTTTAACAAAATTAAACACTGTTTAACACAGTTTAGCATACTTTAGACAACATACTAAAGAATTCTTACTCATGTACTGGAATAGTTTTATTTCTAAGAATGGCATTTAATAAAAACAGTGGTTTTAAAGTTTTCAAAGACTGGATAAGCTGTAAAAATATATCTACATTTTTCTGAGGAATAAGGCCATTGAAACTGAAATATGCTTTTGTTCAAGGATGCCATCCAATGACAAGAAATGCAGCTCTCAGGAAGACAAAGCCATATAACTATGGTATCCATTCTAAAACTCTCACATGGTATTATAACCAAACAACTACAAGGATTCAGAACCTTCACAGTAGAACAAGATCAGAAAACCTATCAGCGATTAAGAGGACATCTTGAGAATCTGCTGTAAGAAATGACTTTCAGAATATCAAGCAAGAAAAAAAAAAAGAAAACCCTATTAAATGGAATAATTTCCCTTGAAAAGGATAAAGAGACTGGTGAAAGGTCTGCAATGTCTGTGTACAGACAAGATCAAAAGTCTGATGGATAGAAAAACCTTCAGTTCAGTATCCACACTCTCTTCCCTAACAAACCACCCTGTAGATGTCTGAAATACAGCTCATCATCTCCCAGACTGATTCATCACTAGAACTCACTTCTCAAAATGCACTATGAGCGCTCATTACCATTTTCATTAACTCTTACAGTGCTAGACTCAGCTTGGATAAAAGCAAACCCTTAGAGAAGTTGGAAAAGCTATTTTAGATAACAAAATCAACAAATAACATCTTCATCTCTTCAAATTGAAGAGAGACAAACCAAAATTCTTAGGTTTAAACTCCCAACTACTTACACCATAATGCTTTGGGATAAATTATTTCCACAAATAATCACACAAATATATACACTGTTCTTAAAATGTTCCTAAAGTTGTAAGCATCTTAAAGTACCCCTACAGCCTGTGTTTCTCCTCCAAAACTTGTTCTCATAATAAAAAATATTCAAGACTGTTTGCAAAAAGTGGGTAGTACTACCAGTATTCTAGCATTTAAGGATGCACTCATCTATAGAATTTTGGTCTAGATGATTTGATAGCTTCACTGTGCTGTCAAAATGATGTAATTAATCTACAAATCCCAGTTTTATTTATGCAATTAATTTATACAAAGGTTTTCCTAACAAGAAAATAAATGCAAGCACATTTTATATGAATATTCAGGGAGCAGAAATCAAAATGACTTCCAAAGTAATTGCAATCAAATGCATATGTAATCTGTGAACAAAGATTTCCCAAATGTTCTATACTGACAGAATTAGTGATAAGTTTTTAATCTCATACAGCAGGAGAAAAGTACAGACTCATTAAATAGTTTTGTTACACAGCTCCTCCTTTCCTCTCCTGTAGAGAAACTACCAAGATTTAGTACTTTGTATTAACGCAGTGATGGAAAAAAAATCCCATATCTTACCTTCACATCCCTGTGAATTATATTATTATCATGACAGTAACGTAGAGCTTCCAATATCTGTCTCATGTAATGACTGTAAAAACAAAGACATGAGAAATGACAATGCTGCAGGAAAAAATTATTATGCAGATATAACTACATTTAAAGAGTCTAACCACATAAAACTTATCAACCAACTAAACTGTATACAAGTTCAGCAGACAGGAGTTTATGTCTAATGAATAATAAAATCTAAAGTTTGAGGATTATTCTGATTAAACACAAGGGAAAATTAAGAAAAATCTATATTTTGCGTTATATACGTGTTTCAAATGTTCAATAATGCTGTTTCACATGATGAAAGATTCAAGGGTCTTCAGTTTTTTCATAACAAAACAAAATAAGGAAAAAAAATGGTATCAGTGCCTGATTTACCTACAATAGGACAGAACCAAGATCTTGACTTGCCTGATGCAGATTGAAGACTAACTTATTTCCTTCTGTATCCCATAAGGGAGATTGAATACTGAAAGTCTCCAAGAGGTTGTCAAGCCCCTATCCTTGGAGACAGTAAAAACCCAACTGAATATGATCCTGATCCTAACAGGTTGGCTGGAATGGATAACTCCCAGAAATCCTTTTCAACTTCAAACATTTTGTGATCTGGTCAGTTTTAAGATGTAGAAGATTTCAATAATGTATTTTATATATGTTCAGTGTAAAAACTAGAAAGCATTTTTCCTCTTTAACTCTCTGAAAAAGTTAAATGCGTTAGACTTGATGGTAATTTGAGATGTACATATTACGTAAGATATTCTTTTGCATGTAGTAAATTTCTAGGATACTTTCTCAATTTTTTACTCATATATATTACATTGTGTCTCATCACATTAGAGAGCGTCATCTGCTGGAGAGGAGCTCTGCAAAAAAGGACCTGGGAATCCAGGTGGACAACAGGTTGGCCATGAGCCAGCAGCATGCTCTTGTGGCCAAGATGGCCAATGGTATCCCAGTGTGCATTAAAGAGAGCATGGCCAGCAGGTCGAGGGAAGTGATCCTCCCTCTCTGCTCTGCCCTGGTGTGGCTGCATCTGGAGTGCTGTGTTCAGTTCTGGGCTCCCCAGTTCAAAAAGACAGGGAACTTCTAGAAAGAGTTCAGTAGAAGGCAACTAAGATGATCAGGTGCCGGAGCATTTCCCTTATGAAAAAAGGCTGAGAGAGCAGAGACTGTTCAGCCTGGAAAAATGAAGGCTGAGAGGGGATCTTATAACTGTTTATAAGTATCTTAAGTGCAGAAGCAAAATTGATAGGGGTGGACTCTTTTTGGTGGTGAGCAACAATAGGACCAGGGGCAACAAGCAGAAATTGGTACACAGGAAGTTCCATACAAATGCAAGGAGAACCTCTTTACTGTCAGAGTGACGCAGCACTAGAACAGGCTGCCCAGATACATTGTGGAGTTTCCTTCTTTGGAGATATTCAAGACCTGTCTGGATGCATGTGCCACTTACTGTAGGGAATCAGCTTTAGCAAGAGGGTTGGATTTGACCTGCAGAGGTTTCCCTTTCAACCCCTACAATTCTGTGATTCTGTGATTCCACAATGATCTTGAGAAAAGAGAATGTATCCTCACCAAGTTTGTGAATGACACCAAAGTGCAGGTATAATAAAATAAAGAGGGCAGAGTTGCCCTTAGAAGGACAAAAGCAAGAGGAAAGGGCCAGAAAGAAGCTCAGAGAATTCAACTAGGACGAATGCAACATCCTGCACCTGGGACTGAGTAACCTCTTCAAAGGTACATGCTGGATACAGGCTCTAGTGGTAATGGCTGAGTTGCAGCTTTGCTGGAAACAGAGTCAAGGGTCTTGAATGACAGGAGGATTCAAGTGAGTCAGTAATGTGCCCTGTTGGCCTATCAAATCCCACAGTATGCTGAGCTTACTCAGTAAAAGCACAACAAACACTTCAAGGAAAATTTTCATTAGTTCAGCAGACATCAAAAGGCACAGGAGGTTGGAGCACACACTCTACAAGAGGCTGAAGGAAACAAGATGTTTACTCTGGAGAAGGCAAAACTTAGGGGAGAACCTTGTAATAGTCTTTCCATACCTAAGAGGAGGTATGGAGAGATGGAGCCAAGTCCTTAACCGAGCCATAGTAGTCATACATTGAACTGCCATACACTGAACCAATAGATTCTGGGTGGTTATAGGGATACCATTACACCCACACTGGACCAAGTTGTCCAGGGATGCAGTGGAATGCCTGTCCTTAAGAGACTTTCTAGAACCAAATGGACAAAATTCATAACCCAAATGTAGAGCTGACTCTGCCTCTAGCAGAAAGTTTAAATAGACCACTTTCCAGCTTCTATGATGCTAAAAATCTGTAGTATCTAGAAAAGCAAATACAGAATCCCATTTGCTTTGAGTTCAGTTTTCATGTCATTAGGACTTGAGGTTTTGCCGTCCTACAATTTTATATTTTATATACTTTGATATTAGCTCATCTGTTAAGTGAAAAGTTGAACTGAGTATACATGAAAACATATAAAAAAGAAGAGGGTCCAACTAGCACAACCAATAAAAGTCACACCTGTCAGGCCAAGTCACCAAATGCCAACATAGGAGAGATTCATAAGAAGACAAAGACAGAGAATTAGATATTGGATGTAAAATACTATTTTATTCAATATTCTCACCCAAATATAAAATTAGTAAAGACAAAATGTTCTGAAATTCTTTTATTATGCTATTTATTGTAATAAACATTCAGATTTAGAAACAGGATTATTTATAGTATTCCTACTTTTAACTATTAGATTTGCAACAATATAGTCCATTTTCATCCATGCATCCTGTGGGATTAATTAAAATTAGAATACATACCTGGCTACAGCCTCGCTGTACACAAATCCAGCATCTGCTCTCTTCACAATTTCAAAACACAGATCTGCTCCATCCATACTGCAGGTAGGAATAGGGAAAAGTGTTTAAGACACATAACTCCAACCAGTTACATAAAAATGCTTAAAAATCAATTGATTCCACTTACATAAACCTTACATAAAAATTCTGGATAGATGTGCAATGTATTATTAAATAAAATGGCATTTGAAAGGTTATCTAATACAGTATTGTTTGCCACAGGTTAATTTTTTCATTTCCCTCAGGTCATTCAAAACTCCATTAGCAAAACCAAACAATTTCTCCTGTTGCTTAAACTGATCACTGAACAAGTGGGGGAGATAGAAGAGGAGATGCTCTGTACAAGGTGGCAAGTTAACAATGAAAGCATTACAGTATGTTAACTGCATTCCTAAAAGCATCATGAGAGCAACTCCAAACAAAGACTATATTTACACAAGTTCTTTGTCAAACTGTATTTTAAGTGGTGACTATCAAAAATATTCCAAAAACGTGGCACAGTCTTCCCAGTTATCATTCTCATAAGGGTAATTAAGAATCAAGATATTTTACACCTCACAGCCTCTGTAAAGGTACTTGAAAACTGTGACACCACAAATACTGCATTACTAACTCTGACAACTGCCTGTAGTCTTTCTGATAATCTAACTTTCCAAACTGAGTAGTGTAACAATTGCAGTTTCAAGTATATTATTTTTACAATTCTTCAGCTAAAATCAGACTACCAGTTCCTCTAAAACCAAAGCTGTTTGATGTAGCATAACAGTCTTCTTTTTCTTTTACTTCTAAGTAACATACAGCAGATGCATATCTTGGAATGTTCATTGCTCGATGGGGCAAAGGAAGAGTAACAAGAGTTAACATGAATAATCAAATCCTGTACTGCAGTTTACACTGAACATGGTACTTGCAGGAATGTACAATGTAACACTGGTCATTTCCAGTCATAGAATCATAGGTTTCTGAAGGAGAGAGACCCACAAGGATCACTGACTGCAGCACCCAGCTCCACACAGCACTACCCAATATTCAGTCCTCCTTCTTTACTTTTTTCTCTCTACCAAAGACTCAAGGAGGAAAAAAAAGAAGCTGAACTCACAGGGCATCTACGAATTCATATTATCAAGGCTGTTTCAGCCAGCTATCCAGAATGCCAACATAATAGTATTTTTGCTCTGTTGCACACCTGCAATGCAATGCTTCATGCTACACAAGTACCATGCAGAAGCTTACATTACCAAATACATCCACAAGATAGTCCTTAGACTAGAGTACTAACTACAATATGGACTGGTGGCATTTTAAGTAGGCGGAAGCATTTTCTTAGCCAGTTATTTCAGCATGTGATATCACCTTCAGAGCTAACAAACTCCACAAACTGATCACCAAGCAATGATTGCACATTGCTGCATCAATATATTCCTCTCTAGTAGTTTTTCCTTTCTTCCTGAATATCATAAAGCTTGTGTGTATGCACAGCTACTTAATATCACTCACATAATAAATATACTGTGCAATGCTATGCATAGTATCATATAGCAGTAACAGGGTCAGGTTCAATGAGGATAGTGTAAAACCTTATTTAGCTCACAGAAAAAAAAACACCTCACATCAACCTCCTTGTCAGCCCTCTCTTCTGACAATTTATTCCAGCCAGATGGGAAATAAAACTGAAACCTGAGCAACGCCTTGTGCTACAGAGCATATGAAGTGCACAATTAACCGCAATTAGGAGGTGTTATTTTTATGAAGCAGCACAACGTTTCAGAAGACTACTGTCACTCCAACCTGCTGGGAACTACTGATCATTAAAGATGCAGCGGCACACAAGGCTGTTGGCACTATGAGTAGTTGCAGAGACAGACAGAGTCAAAACTGTTGCTCCTTTACACTAACTTTTCTTTTAAACAAGGTGCTTACAATCAGAATGGTCTTTTAACATATATTTCCACCACCTATGAATACATACCAGAATGCTTCATTTACAGCTTTTAATTGTTGTAGCAGTTCTACCCCGCCCTCATCCCCCACTATTTTTTTTCAATTAGTTTAAATTACGGTGATATTCAAAATGGCTACAGACCATCAGTGGTAATGTTTTAAAGCAACAGACTTAATTTTCAGAATAAATGTTTCTTCATATAAAGATAGAGCTTGTATCACCCCAATGTTGTGGAACTTTATCGGAAAATCTTATGAAAATACGTAGACAAGGTTGCAAAAGCAGGAGTCAGCCTCAGTTATGAAACAAACAAACAAACAATACCACAGAAAATACAGTCAATTAACAGATTAAGAACTCAGCAATATCAAAACTACTTTTTTGCTGTAGAAACTGAAGGACATATGTGACACATTAAGCTCCTGAGATATTTGATGAACTGATAATCCAGGAAACCTTACGGCATTTTAATGCATATCAGCGTTAGGCATGTGAAAACTGTAGCAGTACAATGAAAATAAAAAACTGATCTCAATTAAAGCCCATTAAAATAGACACGAAACGATATATATATGCTGAAGACAGAAGCTGAAGATGCTGAAAATGTTCGTGAAGTGATGAAACTACAGCATGCACAATCTGAAAGAGAATCAGTCAGTGCCAATAGAGGGCACTCATGAAGCTGTGTAAACCAACTCGGACAATCTCTGGTATTCACACTGAAAGGGAAAGCTACAGCAGCTCTGAACAGGAAGCTAACAGACATCTTCCCAGAATAACACATCTGAATTGTTTAAGGTAACAGTACCAACAATGTCCCTCAATTTCCCATACCTTACTGTTGATTATTCCATAGTTTTAACAGGGTTCAGGCATGGTTTGGATGAATGTTTCTTTCATAGCTTTGATCAGTGCTAGTACACACCTACACTGCTTTCCTACTATGCTGCGCAAAACTGACGAAGAGTTGCAGCCTGCCAGCAAGTTTACTCCTGAGTCACATTCAATGCCAAAATCTATTCTGAGGCTGAGGCACTCTGAAGAACAGATAGAATACTCCAGAATTCTGTATCTTAATATTTAAGTATGATAACTTTGCATCTGCAGGTGACCTAATAACATACAGCCCACAACTGTATTTATAGTTATTCCAGTAAGAATAACAAATAAAGGACAAATAACAAAGTACTCCCTCAGTAACATTCAATTCATATCATAGTAGCAGGATTAAGTAATTTTAAATAGGTATCCTGAGAAACAATTTACTACTGGTGTTTTCAGAGTAATGGTCAAACCTGATGATAAAGCAGCAGAAAAGAAAGAACATGCATGCTTAAAAAAACACTGGCTTTAGTGTTGGTGGTAGTACAAAATAATTTACTTCACTTGAAATCTTTAATCCAGACTTTAATCTAATGTGAAAATCTCCATGTCAGACAGAACCACAGGCCAGACAAAAATACTTTACAGCAACATTGTGTGAATAACTTCAGGTTTACGTAAACTCTTGAAAAGACAAGTATACGCTTCAAAATTTTATAATGGCTTGTATCAGTTAAGTTTGCTTAGAATTGAGTCTTCTGAAGTTTTGCTAACATAACGCAACTTAAAAATAAATAGCCTGAAATAATTAAAGTTACAATAAATGCTGAAATTTCAATGAAAATTTGGTGCGTTGAGACACTGATGCAGTTTCTCTGCCAAATTTTGTTACTTACTAGAAAAGAACCAAAAATCCACCCAAGATAAATATCCTCTGACTTTTAAAGCTTGCCTTGTCACCAGGAAAACCTGCGCAGACTATTGTTTTGGGATCAGAACTGTTGAACTCTGGTTTTCTGTTACCTTCTGTCCATCAAATGAATGAAATCAACAAATATCAAGCAAAGGTGAGATTAAAAACTGATATAGCTTTCCTCAAGCCTAAGCTATTTTTACAGTCTCCTATCACTTCCTTTGACTGTAATCAGTAACTACTTCAAAAATCATCAGTGATGAAAACGAAATTGCATACCCAGACCAGGTAAATGACTAAACATTGTGTTCACAAGAAACCAAGCTACAATATACTAAAAATGTGCACCACATCACTAAGTGAGAAAAAATCCTACTGAACAAACTTAATGTCAAAAATACCTGTCCTTAGGCCAAAGAGTTTGATGCCCAGAATACTTTGTGCAATTTGATTGCCTTAAGACATTCAAAATGATAGTTTGTCACTTTGGGCTCCTTTTCTGCCCTCGGGGAAAACCTGCACACATAACGTGTAGAGATGCTTCAGACTTAATTGTTCAACAACTAAAGCTACGGCAGAGAGAATCTCTAAATTAATGACTTCTCTAAGTGCACTGAATTTGAAAATATTTCATTTCACTGCGTATTTTGAGCATTTGGCCTGAACTTTTGATTTAGAAGCACGTGAAACTCCTTCAACTCTTAGAAAGGGTAGATAACAGCAGGACAAGGGGAGGTGGTTTTAAGTTGAAGGAAGGAAGATTTAGGTTGGACGTCAGGGGGAAATTCTTTACAGAGAGAGTGGTGAGGTGCTGGCAGAGGCTGCCCAGAGAGGTTGTGGATGCCCCGTCCCTGGAGGTGTTCAAGGCCAGGTTGGATGGACCCGGGGCAGCCTGGTCTTGTATTAAATGGGGAGGTTGGTGACCCTGCATGTGGCAGGGGGGGTGGAGATTCATGATCCTTGAGGTCCCTTCCAACCTGGACCATTCTGTGATTCTATGAAACTTTATTTTTCTTTCTGTAATCTCAGAAACCTGTTTTGACATGAAAAAATGTAGAACTTCCTTCATTTTTATTTTACTTTTAAAAGTTCAAGCCTTGTTTTTATCCTAGATCATGTATTTTGAAAGTAAGGAAAAATAAAGTTACAGTAAAGCTGTATAAAAGATGAAGGACTACAGGTGAGACTACAACTACACTTAAAAATAAAACTAGAACAGCAATCCTAACAAGTTGAAGTGAAATAATGAAAACAAGTTTTCACTCTGTAAGCTAAGGAGCTGTTCTATTTCACAGTACCGTAACAAAGTGGAATAGATAGCATTCCTCCCTTTTTTTCTTAATGCTTCAACAAAGCAGCATGATTCAATGTTAGCAATCATAATTTAAATGCTCATTAGCATACACTTATCACAAACTCACATAACTGTAAGCATTTAAAATTACTCCTTTTATGAATTTGAGATTTTAAAACTCAAGCATTTTTACATATGTTAGCTAGATGAAACTGTGTAGTTATATGTATGTAACTATATATCCAGCCTAACTGCAAAGTTATATGAGATTAACATCCCAAGTGACAAATCTTAGAATACACCATGAAAAGCAGAACACCTATGCACAGTGGTAGGAGAATATTATGTAAATTATAGAATCACAGAATCATTAGAGTTGGAAGAGACATTTAAAGGCCATCTAGTCCAACCTCCCTGTAATGAGCAGAGACATCTACAGCTCCATGAGTTTGCTCAGAGCCCCCATCCAGTCTGGCCTTGAAAGTCTCCAGGGATGAGGCTTCCAACCCATATCTGGGCAACCTGTGCCAGTGCCTCACTTAAATGACCAGATATTAAGTATCTGGAACTCACTCTGGAATATCACATCTGAGCTTTTCAGTATGAAGGGTAAGTACTATCAATTCACATACACTGATTACACTGAAGATAAACTGCAGACAATGTATTTGTAAATCTAGAACATGGTTTTCAGACACTTCAAATGGAGTATTTCCATTGTTTTAGAAATACTGAAGGCAGATGACCCTTACCAAAGTATTCTTGTTGATAAAGAGCAATGGTCATTTGAGAAACTAATAAGCAACAGAATACAAAAGCCAAAGCAACAGTTATATTCCAAATACAAATGTTTATTGCCATGTGTACAAACTACACAGCAAATATTATTACGTGACAGAGACAGCACTGCCTGGAATATTACATTATTAGAAAAAATATGAAAGAAAATAGATTTTCTATTTTCCCCATTTCATGGGGAGATTACTTTCATGGCTTTTGGTGCTATAAAACGTTTCACGTACTTCCATTGGCTACACACTTGTATTAGGTAAAAGATCAGAGTTAATTTGAGATTCACCATGGATCACTTGCTACAGAACGGTCAGCAAATAGCACCACAGAATAGGAAAGAAAATTGCACTCTATGGGAAGGACTAGAGCCGGCCAAGTGTTAGGTGTAAGGCCTCTTTAGAGCAAGCAAGGTATCTCCATCAGAAGGGGACAGCTCACTGCCCTTCTGGGGAGCAACAGATGGGTGGCTGGGAAACTATCTGGCACAGGCACATTCTCCCTCTTTTAATGTGCAATAACATTAAATAATTTAATAATTTTACTTTAATAGTAAGATTTTTGGGGATAGTATCTGATTCTTACTCTGCACATCTATTATGGTCAACTGCTTCTTTGTGATTTATTTACAGTTTCACCTAACAGCTAATGGGGACCTACTGGTGACATGTGATGGCTCCATTCTAAAGAACACTTGAATTTGTCTATAAATGCTGTTAAAACTTACTTTTTTGCTATTAAACTTAATTGCTACTGCCCACATTCTACAATTCTTCTATGAATTGTGACTTTTTAAAATCTACTTATTTTAACAAAAGTTTAAAAAAATTGGGCACAGACAGTACTTTTTTGCCCAAGCGGTACCATTTCTCACTTTCATTAGCACAACGTGTCCGCTTATTTAACTTGTACCTTTTTGTAACTATAGATTTCATAGATGTTCAGGGTCATTTCAGCAGCTACTCCATGTAGCTCAGTTTATGAAACAGCAGTGGACCTATGCATCATTTACATGCAACTGATGGGACAAAGTTTTAGGTTTGATTATTGCATTTGGTTCATGCACTGGTCCTGAAATAAATTTCATGCGAAGAATCTGCCAGTCCGCAAACAACCTGTTATTGGCAGGGCTTCTGTCTTCTCTGTAGTGCAGTTATTGTCATCCTCTTCTTTATCATTTCAGAATAACTAGCCATCAATAAAACATACCTTTTTACTTCAGACAGAACTTAGTTGCAAAGCAGTTAAGCTTGTTATAATAACAGCAGAATGAATAGGAAGCAATATGAGGGAAAGCAAGTCATGCAAAATACATAGATGCTTTTTACTAACTACAAATTTCTTATTATAGTCATAATTACACAGTATGCCACTCTATCAAATTTGGACAATATAGCCTTACTTCACTAAAAACATAGTCTTCTGCCAAATCACATTACCAAAGCAATCCCTCCAGCATAAAACACATTGTGCCTGCAACTCTTCCATTCCTTCCTACACTTTTAGAACAGGTTCCTACTATCTCATTTTCTATCACTGTTTGTTACAAAAGATTGATGCCTAGTAGTGTTCAGGGAAGACAAGCACATATGAGATGCAAAAAAAATATCATTCTTCAAATAATTTCGACTTATATTTCTTTCTCTTATGCAGCCTGAAGTCAGGTACAGTATTGCTGTAGTAACTCTCATTGTTCAGACCTGCTTCTGTAGTAACTCTCATTGTTCAGACCTGCTTTTTATGTATACAAACATAAATTATAATAGGTTTGTCATTAAAAAATAATTAGTTTTTATTTCATATTTCTAAGCTCCTAGCATGGTAAACAGAAGCAAAACCTATTTTCCATTTTAAAATCCTGTTAGTTGTCAGAGCATGTCTCCTCAAGGTGTACATTATTTCATAATAGGATAATGAAAGCCTCTTGCTCCATGTTTTGTGATTACAACACAAAACACAAAACAAAAAAGTCAGTACTGAAACAAAACGTAGAGAGGAAAGAAAAAACAACTATTTCAAAAAATCCTATGTCTATCAACTTACCTGAAAAGATAGCAGAAGAATTCAAGCAACAACTTTTAGCTTTACATCGATTTTTTGCTCTTCCCACCTAACTTCCTCTGTACCTCAGCAGTAAAACTAGCATGTGCAAATTATTCTTAAAGTGCATATCTCAAATCAAATTCTTTATCTAGGGAACGTGCCAATTCAACCTAACATATGGGGCATGACATGGCTTGCTCCAACATATGAAGGTCAAATTCATCAGAAAACTGAAGGCAAGAAGAGGAATTGAGGCAGTATTATCCTGTATGCCCAAGACTGATAATACATATAAGGGGAACAGCAGAATAAGAGTTGGCAGGTACAAAGAAGAGAAGGAAATCTGAACATGGAAGATGCGCAAGTTAGCATTCTGCATATCTGGTTTTGTCTTTCATAAGATTCAATCATTTTTAACTCATTTTCTTGTGTACCATATTAGGGACGTTGCAGTCAAAAATGAACAGCAGGACTGTCCTTATAAAGCCACTAAGCAAACTAGCATTGGCCACTCAGACATCAGGACAGGTTTTTTTTGTTTGTTTGTTTTTGTTTTGTTTTGTTTGTGACCACTTGCATATGTCTGAAAAGACTGTTTTCAAAGTGCTCAGTACTTCTGAGCTACAAAACAAGCAGGTGGAAGCAGACATACTTTAAGGACTCTATTTAGTAAATGACAACAAAGAAAGCAAAGAGAGAAACTTACAACTCAAAAACCATATAAAGCATTCCATCTGAGCTGTATGTCTCCAGCAGTTCAACAATATGAGGATGCTTCAGCATGTGACAAATACTGGCTTCCCTCTTCAGATCTGTGGAAGATAATAAATTAGTATATTAGCTGTATAGTCAAGCTGTTGTTATTAAATAAAAAAATGAAAATTTAACTATCAGAATCTAATGTTTGGAAAAATGTACACCTCTGAAATTTATAATATATTATTTAATCTTTGTAAGTAACACATTTGAGATTATATTTAATTGTTCTCCTTCAAAATGTTTTAAGTTAAACAACTCACATAGATCTCAAAAGGTAAAAAAAATAAAGCTTAATCATCTTTCCTGATTTGACCAGTTAATTAAAGATCTAGATCATAATCTGAAGAACTGTATTGTAATAAGTTCACCTTAAATACACATAAATACACAGATATATATAGACACGTATATGCATATACACGCTGTATATATGCTGTACATATGCTGTTTTCATCCTAAATACCCTGTATCACTACAAAATTATTTCCAAATACATAAGACAAGCTCTTTCAACACATTACAGTAAGAACTATTAAAATTTGGAAATCTAAAGTCCAATCCCTTTGCTTAAAGCAAGGCTTTGTCCAACTGGGTTATGAACACCTCCAAGAATGCAGACCCTACAGCCTGCAACTTGTACTGAAGTCTGATTACTGTCAAACTGAAAAATTATTTCTTATATTTAAATTTCCTGCATTCCTCTCCTGATTAAAAAAGAAAATCACAATGTATGAAATTACACTGACATAAATTTTAATCAACATTCGATAGCTTGCATCTCTGTTGTAAATAAGAGGTAGAAAAGCAAAAAAAACAATGGAGACTAAAGGGAAGAAACCATTGTAATATCTCTCTATGCTTGAGAGATTTTGTTTTTGATCTAACAACACCCTTACTTCCTCTGAGCACAAATAAATCCTTCTTCTATTATAGAAAGAAAAAAACCCTACAAACCGCATAGAATTAATTTTCTTTCCTCTTTAATGAAAATATTTGATATCTGTGTTATTTAATCTTTCTGAAACAT
Source organism: Chrysolophus pictus (assembly GCA_037305975.1). Taxonomy (NCBI): domain Eukaryota; kingdom Metazoa; phylum Chordata; class Aves; order Galliformes; family Phasianidae; genus Chrysolophus; species Chrysolophus pictus. The sequence goes on from CM074576.1 coordinate 84,286,655, forward strand.
TATTTTCTTCTTTTTAACTTACCATCGGTATTCTATAAAATTACCAAAATCTTACATGAAGTCTTGATGATTATGTGGAAGAAAGGAAAATATCAGTCTGTAGTCTGAAGCAGATAATTTACTTTTCTGTTCGCTTTTCATACAATTTTTCATTGTTAGAGAAACACCTACAAATGTATTTATGGGAAAATATAAAGACAGTTTCTTGATAAGAAACTGTTTCAGTGATGCAAATTATATTTCAAGAAAGAAATTCATGTACACAGAGATGAAATTCTATTATCTGAGAAAGCAGCAGTCTTCATGTCTTTCATTATCTAAAGATACTCATATATCTCAGTTTTTACATCACAGTTATGCAGAGGAACGACTGACACCATTCTGTACCATTTCGTTCCATCACTCTTAGGCATCTAACACTAAATGATTACCAGCTCCTTTTCTAGACAGTGAGGTTCTTCTCATCTTTCACTGAATTACACATCCAGTGTGTAATCCTAAACAGGAACACAGGTAAACATACTGATGGGTGTTTTAAGAAAGCAGTGATTCTGCGAATGACTATGATCTCCAAAAAGTATGGCAATTTTATTTTGTCTCTTAGTGTCTAAGGATGTTAGCAGTACCACACTTCACCATGGTATCTGATACCTATTTTTATACAGGAAGTGAAAATCCAACAGGAAACCGCAGAAACTTCTGCTTTATTTATAGGAAGAACTGTGTTCAAAACAGTTTATTTTGACTGCTTACTCTATTAATTTATTGTGGTGCCCATATATATATTTAGAAGAGAAGGAGAACTGTGAGGAAGAAAATAACACAAGCTGCAATTTACCTCATTCATCTGTGTAATATGCCACCAGTGAAACAACTGCTTACTGACTGAGCAACAGCAACAGAGAAAGGAGAAGCAGAATGTGGAAAATACGGTTTCTGAGCACGAAAGCAAATGAACAGAGGTCACAGAATAAGGCTTTGGTAAGACTACAGGGGCTTGGGGCTAAGAGCAGAACAAAGCCCTATTTTAAAAACAGCAGGAAGTTGTTTAACAAAGGACCTATTAGAGAGGAAGAAAATTAGGTACAGAGACAGGCCAACACACACCACATTGATTCAGAGAAGCCACAAGTCAGAAAAGGGATGATGTGTTATTCTGAGGTCCATCTGGACTCTGACCTAAATGTCAAAAGATGCTATTAAGAAGGGAAAGGAGAAAGAAAGTCAGAGATGGTGAGTACATCTCATTCTTTTCACTTAACCTACATCATCATCACCTGCTCAGTCCTTTATCAAATGCTGAGTTAAATTTCAACTCCACATGCTCCTCAAGGGGTAACTGAAATCCCAAGCAACTGCAGATACTTGTTCAGTTCTGAAGAGAATCTAAAACCAAGCAGAAGTTTGGGCTGCAAGCATGTGACCTGAGATGTCCTCAGAAAAATCCCATTGTTATCTTGTGAGTTACCTTATTATCGGTATCTTAGCATTCTGATCATCATATAGAATACTGTTTATTTCCTGTGAAGTTTTCTGAACCTCTAGGTGTTTTTCCTGCTCATCCTGAGCCAAAACATGCTTTCCTCCTAACACTCAAAAGAGCTTCAGGACACCTCAAGAATCTGCCAACAGATTAAGTCAGCTTTAAGGGGCATGAGGTGGCACGTACCATTTACTAATGATGGCACACCTTATGTTTTGAACATTATCTTTCACTAATAAACTAATTTTAGCCAAATATATCTTACAGCAAGAAAAGCACGAGCTTTAAAAACTTCTCTACCAACACCATGAAATGTGTTTTTATGTACTTTTAGTGCTTTGTTTAACTATGAGTAAACTGCTTGCTTAAAACACTTCTATATAATTCATACAGTGAGAATGTGATTGTATATAATTACAATAGATATTGCAGTACTAAGTATTAAAAGGAAATCAATTTACTTATTTATTTTTGCATCAGAGAATTTATTCCTGTTTTAACCATCTATCAAAATACATGAATTAATGTCACTGTAATTCAGTGAAGATTTCAAAAAACTTTTCATGGCTGTAAACTGCAGATAGCAACACCACAGTTTGTGAGCTGGTTAACTACAAGCATATCCCATTTAAATTTTGGATCAGGAACATACTCTCGAAGCACATCTCCAAGTCATTGCATCTACTATCCTTTGGTTTGCATCCCACTCCAGCAAGACCCAACTAAACTGAATTATGTACTTCAGAAATGAGCTCGATGCACTCCAGTCATTCAGGCCACACGGTCAGACTAGTCATATCTCAAAGTGAGTTCTCTGAAGCATGTACGATACAGATGCTAGTACCTTGGTACCAACTGTTTCAACTCTGCAAATAAATTGGCATTAGTCTTGTAGTAGGTTAGCCTTGGCTAGTAAGTAAACTCTCACCCATGCTCTTGCTCATTCTTCCCCTACTAGCAAGATGAAGGGATCAAACAGGAAGAGATCAAGAAAGCTTGTGGGTTGAGATAAAAATGGAGATATTGTTCGCCAGTAACTGTAGTCAACAAAAAAACCACATGAATTGGCAAAATTCATTTTTTGCAAGTAAGTGAGCAAGGAAGAACCAGTGATGTTTCTGCCCCGTACATTATTCATTTATTTCTTGCATGGGAGAATATTTCCCTTTCTCTTACCAAAAATGCAGTGTCTTCGTGTGTCAGATAGCAACAGATATCTCACTGAATGCTTACTTATCACCAAGTAATGCCTCCTGGCCTCAACAAGCAGTAAAAACTTTCCTGCCACCCCTGCCATGCACTTTGGGGTGGCTAAAGCTCCACAGTAGCAACGCTGATCTAACTGCTTGCTGTTTCTCTTTATCCCATGCATGTTCTTGCCCTCTGCTCCACTGTGCAGCAGCCTAGAGCTTGTCATACCACACACCAAACCACTTTGGTGTGTTCCCACTGGCTCAGTGTCCCAGTGTGTGAAATGATCATATAGAAGCTGGCATAAAATCAAGGACAGGAATATGGAAGGATGAAACAAACATGACCATGAAAGCCAGCACTATGAGCTGCTTAGGATGTTGCAAAACGTAGTATAAGCATACAAACACATCTTTTGCTGCATCAACATCAAATCCTATACTTTATAATCTATAATCTATCAGCTTTCAAACACATACAAAAGAAAAGAAATAAATGAACATAGCTCACAAATGGCCCTTGATACAAAAAACCTGGCAATCAACAATTTTAATGACAATGTAGATAATCAATCTTCAGTATCTTTTCTTTTAAGGCTACTACTACAAAAAAAAGGGGGTGGGGGAGAGGTGGGAGAAGGGACAAAAAGAAAATGTAGTTAACATTTAATACTTAGAAAACAGATTGCATTTCCTCCATGCAGAAACCTTTAGAAATCTCAATTTCATGGAATCAAACTGTACAGATGCTTGTTAAATTCTGAATAACTTCTTTTTTTCTACTCTATTCTTTCTCAGTGTTTAGATGTAAATGTAAACGTAATAATGGACCTTCATGTTGAGCTGGATATCGTTAGACACTTAAGAAGCCAGTTCTGCTCTAGTTCATACACCATCAGCTATGAAGAACACAAAATTGGTTCTCAAAAACCACTTCTCTCTCATAACTTCCAGTACAGCCACCAGACTTGTCTAGAATCACATATCTAACAGAGATGGTAAGTTGGTTTGTGTTCACGAAAACAAAATTTCCCTTCTTTTATTCATTTCCTCATTTTTATTGGAATACAAATAAGCAATGCTTCATGTAGAAGATGATGTATTTGAATAATGAATCAACTTGAGCTAATAAGAAAGTGTTTAAGAATGTATGAAAGAGTATTAACAGCTGCCTATTACAGATAATTAAACACATTTGTTTCAATTAATTAAATAATCATTCTTAGCAACTTTTTCTAAAAGCACACCATAATCTTTCTCAAGTGAGAATAAGCCGGTATCTTTCATCTGAAATTTTATACATTCTACGTCCTCAAGTTTTACTCTGTAACAGCAGGTTTAATGAGGTAGGAGAACAGAGGAAGAAGACAAGAAGAGCAAGACTTCCTTAATAATTTTTCTGTTTTGTTTGCATGTTTTTTAGGTTAACAGTCTATATTCCAAAACAGTGTTAGTGGTTCTCTTGGTTGCTCAGCAGCAGTTTCAGCAGCGCGTCAAAACCCAAGTAGGATTGTGATAATCAGAACTAGTTTTATAAAACCCATAAATGAATTTAAAACAGAGGAAGGAGGGTTCTCTCTGTCAGGAGTTTGGACATTCAAACAGAAATGGAGGATTGCTGAAGATGGTTAGGAAACTCTTCTGTAAAATCATCTAAAACATTTTCTTTTTCCTATATTTATTCTGCTTTCAATAATTAATGAAAGGGAATTAGTCACTGACTAAGATATGATCAATCACATAATGAAAGTGCATTCACTGCTGATAACTATATTACACTAAATCTCATGTTGCTACCAGGTATGCAGCACTGCACAAAGATCTGAAACACAACACCTTTCCAATTACCATAGACCACACTGTTACATTACAAACAGCAATTTTAAACACTTCATGAAAACACAATGAATTTTTTAACACAGCTAAGTGTAAGGGTGTGCAGCAGCTGTTCTGCCAGAACGTGCTCTGAAACTTCTTAAAAAGAGAAAAAAAACATAGTTAAAACACAACGTGCACATCTGGTAAAAGAATGCTGCATGTTTGAAGTGACAAAATGCTCAACCACGAAGTTACAATGGCCTTCTTTATTGACAGACTTTTTTTAGATAGCCTGTCTAAAAGCTGATAATTTCAGAATCAAGTTCTATTTCTCTTCCTCATGATTCGCAAGTTTTACAACTCCAAATCAACATGACTGCTTACAGATTTCTCACTAGGTGGCGACACAGTTCTTACTTTGATCTGGTACATACGCAACAACTGAACACAGAAGGTATCTGCATTTATTTAGCTGTAGAGAGCTTTCTGTTCGCCCAGTCTTATACTGCTAATCTGGTTAACAATGAATTCAGACCTAAGAATAAAAACAAATGTATTCTATCTTAAAATAATTAAGATGCAGCCAGGGCTAAGCAAGATGTAGCAGAACCTTCTCTCCTGCAAGCTTAACGAATCATTCCAAGCTGATGATTACACAGGTTGCCTCTTGTGCTGCACGCTGTGATAACTGCATTACACAACTGTAACAAATTTAAACACAGACTGCTGCTGTAAGCCAGAAGTTTCCCCAGTAATCCGCAGAACTTAATAGCGATGTACTTACTGTTTTGAAGTCCAGCAAAAAGATCTAGAAACTTAAAGCTTGTAAATAACTTGTTGAAATCACTGGAATTTCTGCTGTTTCAAGTTTATACCAGATTATGTGTTCTCATCCCATTCACTCCCACTCCCAGAGATTTTTTTTTTTTTTTTTTTTGCTTCAGGAGTGTGCATGTGCACTGTTTAAGTGATCTCTTCAGCCGTTGGCTATGGCAATACAGGTATAGAATGACAGAATCATAGAGTGGCTTGGGTGGGACGGGACCTCAAGGATCATCAAGCTCCAACTCCTAATAATATTTGAAACTGTGCTAAAAGCGCCATTATCAAAATTAAATTCAAACTGGTAGAAACTTTCTACAGAAAACTTTGACAAGTCTTCAACATCTTGACCAAAATTCTTCCAAGCAGTTCAGGTCAGCTAAAGGTTAGAATATGCGGTCCTTTAAATGAGTTTTTGGAAGAGAGAACAACATTTACATTAAATAAGTGCCCTCGAAGACAGCATTATCACAAAAAGAATGTTAGTTAATCATTTATAATTAAAAGTTACTTGCTTACAATCCTAATATTTCCAGCTTTCATTTAGTTTCAAATGAGTTTTTTTCCATAGCTTAGTTTTTACCTGAACACAGTAACATGGAAGTTTACCCTAATAACAACAAAGAATCTCAATTTTACATGAAGTCTGGAATCTAGAATACACAAAGGAAACCTATCCTTACCAGACTGAGCTACTCCAGACGAACTGTTCCTAACTCCTGTTCTAGGAAAAGTTAAAGAAGCCACGAGACTGCTGCTACTGAACACTATCATCCAGAAACAGAGAGCCCAGAGTCACCCAGAAAACACAATCAGTTGTCCTGGATGACTATCATACAGACAAAAGTTAGTTGTTTGTTTGGATTAAAGCTTCTTTGGCCTAGAACTCCTGGGCTCTGTATAAGCAACACTAAATCAGTTGCTCACTGATGTCAGAAACAGACTGGTGCATAGTATTAGAGTCCAGACAACCGAGGAAAAGCTGAATTGAAAATATCAATCTGCTCTGATGGAATCAATTCTACAATGCCAGGTAGCTCAGATAATGACAGCATTTTAGTTGTGGTAGCAAAACATGCAGGACAGGTTACTTTGAAGTTTTTCTCAGGTAATTTAATGCAAATTGCACTGTATGTTGCTGTACCAGGCTGAGTACCAAAAGCTGGTTCCATATCAAACTCTATGATGAACAGAATCTACAATGCACTGAGAAGAAACATGCTGAGATAGATAACTATCTGACAATTTTTAAGGATGATATAAATTCTTGCTAACTAGGAGGTCCTGTAGAGTGGTGTATTAGCCTTAAGGAAAAAATGCCTTAAGAGAAACTTTACTTGGGTTCATTAACACACCAATGTCAGAAACCAGCAAACTCCTTCAAAGCAGCAGCCATCTAAATTATAAATATGTAAGAGGTGAGTGTTAGGAGCATGGAGCCAGGCTCTTCTCAGTGACTTGTGTAGTTGCCATAGTCTTTTCAAGCCTCTGAAATCTGTGCCGTTCAAACATCTCTCTCCTTTTTATTACACAATAATTAAATACTAGTACTTAAACTGGTGCCACAGAGCTCAAATTTTGTCATATCACACATCTAGGAATAAGGTTTTAACTTGTCTTGGATTGTACAACTGACAGATGCAACATATCCGTATGAGGAATCTATCCAATGACAATTTTGTAAAGTAATTTGAATGCTATTTCAATTAAAGGCCATCTGAAAAGTATTTTCTTTCAAAACATTCACATGAGTCCAATGATATTAAAGGGACAATTCTTCATCAGTCCACATATAAAGAGTTTATTACCTTCATCTCACCAAAGAATTAAGAAGACTGTACTGCATTTCCTCTATTTTCTGGTGACGAGTGAAGATAAAAAAAAATACCTGAAGTTCTTACTCAGCCAAAATGAGTTAAAAACAAAATAAAACAACAAACAGTGCAGTCAACTAACTCCACCAGTGCAGCTTAGAATTCTATCAGAAAGCATGAGATACAGACTTGGAAGCACACTTGCATTGCTTTTTGACTAATTTCTGTGAATTTTCTAACGTCTCTGAAACTCAAGAATCCCAAAGTAATAATATACAGCAGCTTCCTGCACTGTTCCAGGGTATTTTGAGGGAACGATATCAATCTATAACACCTTGAAATAACTAGATGGGGACAATGGATTAGTCTTCCCTTTTGACAGAACAAATTTTATTTTAACTGCTCACACTCATAGAACAGAATGAACATTATCCGTGTGTGAAGGAAAGGCCTGACCCAAATTTCTTTCAACTAACCTGCCCTGTCTCATTTCTGCATGGTCAACACGATAGCTTCTTTCTTTGGTATCCAAATGGTAGAGATGATTAATTAAGGCTAGAACAGGATATTTTAAATTCTGTCCACTTATTTTGCTCTTATGAGCAAGAGCAACCACAAGCTTGTATCAAGATTAAGTTGTCAAAAGATACACCCACTCCTATCTTTTAGAGACTACTCAAGTAGAGCAATTAATCATAATCTGTCTACTCTGCAAAACAGAGGTCAGTAAGAAGACTTAAAGAAACAGTTATTGGGGTTCAAAGAAAGTTTCATTTCCCTACAAGCTGAAAAAAAAAGTTTAAAAATCTGTCTCCATTAAATATCACTAGGATAAAGAACTTCATTGAATGACAAAGTACTTAGAAATGTAAAACATAACACTCGCGTAGGTCACCTGAATTAAGAGACCACTGACCCACTCCATAGGTTCTTTAGACCACTTTTCCTGCCTGCTCAACAAAATAAAAACTCTGCTTAAACATGTCAACATGTGACTCACAGACTGAGTACAGTACTGTCCAGATCCTGAAAATAACCTGAAGCACAGTTGCACAAGATGCACTCCTTATCCTTCCCCAAAGGAGAAGCAAATACTAGTTCATAGTCTGACATTCCCTCCTTCACTAATCTCTCCTGTCAAACAAGTTGTTCTTGTCTCATGCTGTACAACCACTTGCATTTTCCAGAACATTGCAGTAGACAGAGGAACATGAGACAATGAGGTAGGGATAGGAGTTCTCACTATTCCTAGAGAGGGGATGATTATCTGTGATTAGAAATAAAAGTCAAATTTGAAAACCCATGTGTTGTTATTCAAGTTTCATATGCATGCAAAAATATTAAAAGCCAGTTCAAGTCCAGCAGAATTTATTAGCTTACATGCAAAACAGCTATGCTGCTTCAGGGCACGATGATACAGTACAGTATCTTCCAGTCAATACCTGAATTAATAAACAGTGATGGACTTGTGCTAGCTCCGTGCAAAGTCACTTAAAAGTCACAGTGACCCTGATTCTGAAGGATTTATTAGCCCAGCTAAACACAAGCTGTGGATATGCTAATAAACAGTCCCAGAAACAGAGTGGCAAGAAACTGATGCTGATATTTTGCAAAAGGCTCAGTTCTGGAATGATGCTAAGACAGAACTCACAAAGCTCGACAGATACAAGGTCACTGTGCATGTTTTACATATCCACATCCCTTCTTAAGCATCCAACTGTACCTATTACAGGACTTCTTTTTGCTTACTAGCTACAGTGCCCAGCCTGCAGTTACCAAAGAAAAACAGTATTTGGCTGTTTAAATCATCCTGCTATAAAAATCTTCAGCCATTAACAACTAATTAGAGAAATAAAGCCTCAGAGTATAGAGAAATTCATACAGCTCATACATATCCCATGTTTTATCACACAGTACGATCAATTTGGAAAGTCTGTTTGTAATTACTAGGTAAAATGATTTTGTAATACAAGAACTGCATTATAACATTCTTAAGATAGAAAAACACTGAAGCTCTCAACATTTTTTTAAACCTTTGAACCATTAGCATTGAATCTGAACCTAAAGCTTTCCACCTTGCAATTTTCTTGAGATGTGATTCATTAAATTAAATCATCCTTCATCTTCACTTTTCCAAGTGCCACAGAAAATAATGAAACTGGAATCCTTTTAAATCTTTTCTTATCACAAGCAGTACTTGTCAAGTGATGCTTTTACTGTCTTAAGTACAGTCACAGACAAAAGTACAATGTGCTGCTAGCAATGAATATTATAATCAAAGAATGATAGCAACAGACAACAATGTCCCTATCATAAGAACTAATTTTCTAGAGGTTTTGCAAAAATATGTGCCTAAAGTTGAAGAAGTTATATGCCAGATTAAATTTTGAAGACAGCTACAATGGCCCATGGATTTCATTGACAGCACTAAGCTTTAATTTACTCTATATAGGTGAGAATGCAAGAACTGTAGAAATGTAACAACAATTTCTCCCATAGACTATTTTCTTTGTTTCACTTTTAACTGCAAATTCATCTTCCAATTCTCATAACACAGATAATATTCACGTGACAAAAATGCCATATGAATGAAACCTGTTCCATCTCCAGACTGAAAATGGATTTTAATATTCAAATTATTACATGCACATATTGTTACAAGAAAGTTCAAAAATCTGCTTCTGCTTTTTGTATACACACATCCCTCATTACTTTAAGACATCTGCAGTGCAGTCATTGCTCTAAGTTACAAGACCTTCGGCAAAAACTTATCTTTGAGTTGGACTGAGAGGAGTAAGTAATTAAAATCTGCTGAACAATGGTCTTGGACATTAATATAAATTATCAGCATAGTATCTGATAAAAGGGGGAAAAAAAAGTTTTCTATAATCTTTGAAGATCTAACAAGACAGGGAGTTGCAACAAGAGCCAGCAGGGACCTGTGCAGTCATCAGGCTTAAGAAAAAACAGAGTTTGATTGTTTTTACAAGCTTTCTTGAAGTCTGATTACATGAACTATGCCATCCTTTTTGGAAACTGTTCAGATGGCTGGAATACATTACACTGCTTTAACAACTCAAACAAGCCACCTGGCCTCATATCATTCTTCTGATACAGCCTTTGTGCAACAACCTACAGAGCAAATGAAAGCAACAATTTGTATTTTAATAACGAACAACGTAAGTTATTCTACACAACCAAAGCCAGTCCTTTTTTTTTTTTTTTTTTTTTGTTTTCCACGGTGTTACAACGGCTGTCACATTATTATGGAACCACATCAAAATGCAATACATAATTCTGAATGCCCACAAAGAAGTCCAAAACCAAATAGAAAGCAGGCACTAGATCATTCTAGATTTTTGATATAGATATTGCCTAGGGATAATAACCCAGCTTAAACTCTGTGATGGTCCATGCTACCAGTGTGCTTGCTCTGCAAGTTGTAAAACAAAAACCCTCAAAACATCACTAAATTAGTTTTTTTTTTTTTTTTTCCCTGATAGCATTTTAATTTGACTGGTTTATTCATTAAAGATTGCCACAATGTACTAGTGACTGTAAACAATGAATATGCCTTCCTAAAAGGCATATTTTCCTGTCATTGTATCAAAACCAAAGCTCCTTTCTACAACATTTCTAAACACTAAAACAGAACATACCTGATTTTATAAACAATATCTCATCACTAAAGATACTAATTTTAACACTAGTTGGCACTGCCTCGAACCTAAAATGTAGAATTTTCCAATATGCATGGTATTTTTATATTAAAAGTCATAGAATAGTAAGTATTTGTTCCCTCATGTTGTTGCATATCTTGGCATGTGTATGTGCATGCCTTCGGTCTTCAGACCAGCATTTTCAGCCCTGATTACCATGCCGTGAAGCATTGAGTAGCTCTGACTGTTTTAACAGCCAAAAATTCATCAAAAGTTGTTATGAATTATGCTCCACAGAATGAAATTATTAAATAAAACGGATTCAAGGTAGACATTTCTACAATATTGTAAACGGTAAAGGAATGTGAAAGGAATACACCAGTAGTCCAGGCTGAACTCCAGCTGTACTTCCCTTTAATTAATTTACCAGCACTACCTGACAGTAGCACATGCCCACGTCTTAAAATAGGACAGCGAAAAGCAAGATTGGCAAAAACTGAAAATAGAAAGAGTGTAGATATAGTTGGGCATGTGTTGGGGTGCATTAGGCCTAAGTATCCAGGTGCTGGTGGCAGGGTCCCGCAGCAATGGCTTCCATGGTCAGAGATCAGGGCCTGCCCAGTGCTGGCCACAGCCAGCTGAAGATGGCTCCACAACAGACCGAAGTTAAGCCCATCACTTGGAACATCTCTGAACCAAAGGACTTCACCTCTCCTCTCTGGCAACATATTCAAGAGAAGGCAGTAAAGACTTCAAAATCCCAGCCAAAAAAAAAAAAAAAGGAACAAGTCTAGAGCAAGAGAAGCAAGGAGATGATTAAAGAGGAACAGGAGGAGAGAACAAGGGCTGTAGCTGATTGTATGTGTTGTTACTGATGATCCAAAAACAGTAAACCTAAACCGAATGAATGACCTTAGAAAACCAGGCAGTGTCCTTGAGAAAAGCCAATCACATGGATAACTTCACATCCATAAACAAAATGTGGCCAAACTGAGAAATTCCTTGTTAATGCTACCTTCTGCATGCAGTTTCTCCAGTTACTTTCCTCGCTTGTTATTTAAGACATAAAAGCCAGACAATGCTTAAGAGCTGTTCAGGAAAGAACTGTGGAGAGCAACCATTGCTAGTTACAAGTGCTTCTACAATTCCTACTCCAACCCCAGTTTGCATTCCTGTGTTAAACAACGAGTCACTGATAATCGTTAGAAGTGAAACTCTCATTTGTTTTATAAGTATCCTAGACTGGTTTATCATCTCAGACTCTAGACATATAACATACAGAAATATTTTTCTCTGAAGTCAGTATCAAAACTCCCAGCAGAATATTCAAACAACACTCACATATGCTTTTCCCTTAACAAGGTGATTCTTTAAACGTGACAGCATTTTAAACAGGGAAGCAAGCCAATTAAAAAGAAATTAAAGATCATGAGACTTAGGGTACAAGATCTCTTCTCACATTTTTTCCCATTTTAAATGAAAACGGTTCTGTTCAGGTCAGAAAACTACCAAGGCCATTGCAAACAAAGTGGTAGGAATGTACAGCAAGGAATCTGGGTTGAAGAAACAGGACTTTCCCTCCCCCCTCAGCAGTAAGAAGCCGTGAAATCAGCTCAGCCAGCCTTTCTGAGGTGGTGAGGGAAGAGACGCAAAGCAGTGAGACTCACCCACACACAGCACAGACGATAACTGGCACCTAATAATCCTAGATGTTAGCATGCTGTATATCCAGGGCATAACAGTTTCTTCCCCGGTTTTCCTTTCTAAAAGATAAGCTTCTGAGAGAAAGAAATGGTAGGTGCTGTATTGATACGTAGCACTGTAAGAATAGACATTCTTGCAAAATTACAGCAGCAGAGATGAAAAGCTTTTCTCTAAATACGTCAACCCCACTCGTCCAACCCTGTGCCGGAAACAGCAGCTCCAGTTTGTCACAGCTTTTCAAAAAGAACTAAGAGGACAAAAGAGGATACAGTGATGGCAACCTGCAGAGATCTGGAAACATGGATGTGAAATGCATACATATTTTAATACAATTCTACGTGGTGGTAACACTGGACTCAAATGCATGCTTGATTTGGCAAAAGACAATATATTTGCGGCAATTTAAGCAACATAGCATTTCATAAGCCATTTTCACTATTTATGACATTACAAATTAAAGCAATATTTACACCAGCTTATGCAATTGTTAATTGTCACTATACCACAATCAACATTAAAGATCACAGATACTAAGAAATCTACAAAAAATGGTTCACTCACAGTAGCTCAAACAATGTCTTTTTAAACAACTTTATTTTGTCAGTCCTCCTGGCAAACAGAAGAAATAAAGAGGCTTAGATTTCATATTGCTGAATTTGCCAGTAGCTTTCTGTGGAATTTGGAATATATCTTAAATTCCTCAGTTGTGCAAAGTATTAAAAATAAATCCTTCATTATACAATTTAACAAATTTTAAAGTGTTGTGAATGAACAAAACATCACCTTTTTGCATCAATCTCATTTGCAATCAGGATTTTTCTTCTAAAACAACTTCAAAAAAGAAAAACTTTGACTACTAAATATTTTAGGCAAACTACATACATAGTAATCTTCTCCCCAACCAAGAAGCATGCCTTGAATCTTATTTGTGTACAAAGTGATTTTAAAATTCCATCTCCAAGAAAAATCTCTGCCATAGATTTTTAAGTAAACCAACTATACATCACAGTACTTTTATTTACACTACCAATTTACTTACTGTCACTGTGTGTATTTCTTGGTTGGATTCATATTAGGAAATCAAGCACATACTATACAACCTATATAAGTAAGCCATCCAGGTGTCCCTGATAAGTGTCTTCATTAAAATAAATGGCTTGCAGCTGGAAGAAGACACACCAGTAAGTCCTGTTTCAGAGTGCTAAAACTCTAATAATACACTGAACTGTAAAAATGGAAATCTTCTGCAGCCTTTGGCATAAAAAAAATTGCTATGCCATAACCCTATGAAAATGCAAGTGTCTTGCAATGCTAAATTAAATAAAATTTAATATTCTTATCCTTTTATCTTGTAGGTACTTAAGTGAACAAAGCGTTTTAAAACCATATACTTTCTATTCCACTACTGCAAAGGGAGAATGACAGTTGTCCAGGTAAGTTTCTAGTGTCACTTACTAAACATGTAACAGTATTTAAATCTAGAATTATGTTGAAATTCAATGCAGCATACAAAATAAAACTGAATTCATATAATGTACATTAATTAAACTTCATTTTTAATCTTAAATTCAACTGTATATGTAATTGATTACTGTTTGTATTTTACTTTCTATTAAAATTATTAATATACTGGAAGACAGCTGACAAGATAACATTTTACTCTGACACAACATGATTAGAATGGCAGATTAAATGTGGAAAGTCTTTAAGAAACAGAATTAAGTTCATCATTCTCTTCAGAATCTTCAAGTCTTTGATTTATTCAAAACTGTATTCAGCTCCTCATTGAGAAGCTAAAAATCATCGATACTCTCCTCTGCTAGTAAGTATCCTTCATAAACTGTCTTACAAGGTAGATTTGTCTAAGCAACAAATATTTCTATCCACTTCTGTATCAAAATAACTTGATTGTTCCTCTTAAATGTTGCTTTCCTTCTATTGAAAAGATTTTCTATACTAAAAAGAATATAAGACATTTTTCCTGCAGAGCAATGAAGCACCTCTTATCCTGGAAAATACAGCTACTGACTGGCAATTTTACAAGTGGACTTGTCAATTTTACAAGTGGACTAAAGCCACTGAATGACACAAGATGGATACCTGTACATTTGTGCAATTCAACATATGCTAATTTTATCTAAATTATTTCTCACAATTTGCATATTGAAAATTCCCCAAGCTTCAAAAATTTGGAGTTTTCTTCTCAGACTTTTTCTGTTCTTCCACACATTGACATACTAAGGAGATTTCAACTTTTACATACTTTACGTATTAATTATAAATATTTTATGATACAGATGGCTAGACTGGAAGTTTCCACAAAAATCAGTGTTCACTTTTTGTAACTGCAGCATGGATCAAAACAGTCTGTCACTAGTCTTTACTGTTATCATTATTTCCTTTAATTTTTCAGATGGAAGACCAAATAGGTGGTAGAAAGATTCTGCTATACGCTTCAGTTTTAGCAAACTTCTCTTATTGTAAGTCACAAGTGCACATTCAGCCAATTGATGTACAAAATTAAGAGCTTTTATTTATAAATATTGATACAACTTTCAGCAATTGATATCACAGTTGCACAGCACATGTATGGATAATATCATGAATAGAAGTACACATCTTATCTCACATATCAAAAAGACGTCTCCATTTTATAAGCTGTTACTTAGAAGGTCCATCAGTGTTTGCTAATGCTTGTTTGCTTCTGCAAATTTCCACTGCCTATAGGTCAAAACACTGTTCGTACATAATCTAGGAAAAGTACCAGTACATGCAGAACAGCCCTAAATAGAATGTTTGTAGATCATTTGTTGGAAAATTAACCAAGATGATGAGGTTCCCATCCAAACTTTTGCAAGAACTATGAAAAGTACAAAAGAATAGGAGACTGTAGATCACAAGCCCTGACACTGCTCTTTTGGAAAAAAGATTTTAGACAAGATTTTCACAGGATGTAAACTATCCCAGGCAAAAATCACAAAACTTAAAGACTGAATTTTTGCCAGAGCTTCCTACTCTACTAGAAGAACACAGGTTTATCACTCTAACATGTAACATATTTCTAGAATAGTGATGGTGAACAGGGATAATTATTTACCATATTGCAGTGACATTTCTTCTCTGAAAGAGTGGTCGGGCACTGGAATAGGCTGCCCAGGGAGGTGATAGAGTCACCAACTTTAGAGGTGTTCAAAGAATGTTTGGACATTGTGTTGAGGGACATGGTTTAGTGAGAACTATTGGTGATGGTTGGACTGGATAATCCTATAGGTCTTTTCCAACCTTGGTGATTCTGTGACATGTTTTTAGTTTCAGAAAAAAACAGTAACTAACTTAAGAGTCAAAGAAGGGTCATTTTGGATCAATGAATTAACAGAAATCGCATCTCAGCTGCAATTAATTTAATATTCTGTTGACTGTGTAAACCAGAACAGAACACATGCTTGCATGCAAACAGAAAATATTTGAAAATACAGCTGATACTTATTAGCTTCTCTATGCTTGTAACCAGCCTGTATTATGGCAAGCACAGTTAGAAGCCTATTTCTGGACAACTATTGGCAAGCATCACAATTAGTTAGATGAGTACAGGCTGTGTACAAAGACAGAAGTGTTTTGGAAAGCATTTTCATTTTTCAGAACAGAAACTGGATATACCTCATGCATTTTGTACAGAGATTAAAGACGGCACTGTTTAAAAATGAAGATTTGAGAGCATATTTTTAAAGCATATTTCCGGAATTCTTTACATTAATTCAGTTCTGAATTTGTTATGCAAAGAGGGTTAATAAATGCACCTTTATCATTTGTCTTATCATACCTGAAAAAGCTCCAGGCATTACTTACTACTACTATATGAATGCCAAAGTAGTCATACCTTCCTTTCTTCCACTCCAGTCTAGATTTTTCTTGCATTTTGAGGAAGACGACAAACATAACTAAACTGTAATTAAACTAGGGTCCCAAACAAGAAGAATGCTGTTAGTTTATGTGATAAAATTTTGTTTACACACCCACAGAAAGCACAGATACAATGGTGTGTGGGGTGAAGAAGCCCTAGTAATGCCGTGCTCAACTTCTCCTAGAGTCATCACAGGAGAATCACCTGCTCACAAGACCAGAGGAGCACAGGGGCACAAGAGCAGGTAGAAACCTCTATTAAGGTCACAGAGGACAGGATAACCAGAGTTCCTCGCAGAGCTGTCCTGGGAGAGTTTCAGCCTTATTGGCCCAACATGAAACGCAATACGAGAATTCACCCAGAGCAGCCCTCCAGATCATCATTCAGAATAAGTAGACTGCTGCCAATGGGTGTTAAGACACATTATGAGATGCAGGGGAAAAGCACTCTGATATTACATGACATGTTTTGATTTATTCAGGGGAAGATCAAAGGTAGTCAAATTGAGATTTAGGGAGAAAGAAGTGTGATAAAAGAGGAACATAAGAATAAAAGAGCCCATTCACACGTAAGAAGGCCCTGTGCACGACCATTGCAGTCTGCCCTGTCTCGTCATTAATCTACATCTTCAACTGTTTTCCTCTATGTACAGCTATGTGCATGTGGATCTGTGGTGCCAGTCTCTGGAGCAAACACAATTGTGTGAGTGAGCACGAGATCACCAGCAGAGACCTAGTAAGACAAGCTGATGTGTAGGTGAAGGGGTCTGAGATCAACAGGGTTTGTATGTCTCCAAGGGACAGCTCTGGATGTGAAACGACGAGCACCTGTGTCTGAGCCCAGCTGCTAGGAGGGAACAACCCTATACAGATGTATTTTGCTCAACTATGCAGAGGAACGTGAGACCAGTGCTTGTGGGAGAGCTTTTTCTCTTGCTGATTATGCAGGATACATGCATGCCTGCTAGGAACACAATTTCAGTGTGGGATGGACCTAGAGATGTGGAGCTGCAGGAGTATCTCTCAGGATGTTAGATCCAGCATGATATATTTTCTTTTAACAGATAGGCTATGAAATTTAAGCTTATGGTTTATTTTGGAGGGGAGATTACTTTGATGAGTTTGATTACGTTTGGACATTTGGATGTTGTGTTGAGGGACATGGTTTAGCAAGAACCATTGGTGATGGGTGAATGGTTGAACTGGATGATCCTGTGGGTCTTTTCCAACCTTAGTGATTCTATGATTCTATGATTACTTACCAATGAAGAGTTTTCTAGATTTAAAAACTACAGTTTGCTGTACATTTATAATTTATGCTTAAAACAGTCAAGCAGTCTATATAAATCAAAGCATTGAAAAAATAATTTAACACCTGAAGGAAATAAGAAAAAAGTTGAACAGTCAATTCTTTATCTAATGTTATGTCCTCTTTACAGCAAGGACACATTGCTCGTTTATGTTCATGGCCACATGGAATCCCAGGTCCTTTTCTGCCACACTGCTTTTTAGCTGGTGCCCAGTCTTGTTTCACCCCACCTGTAGGACTGTGCACATCCCCTTGCTGAATTTCATGAGGTTCCTGTCTTCTCCTTTCTTCAGCCTGTTTAGCTCCCTCTGGATGGCAGCACTACTCTCTGATATATCAGCCACTCCTCTCACTTTCGCGCCATCTGCAGACTTGCTGAGGGTGTATCCTGTCTCATCATCCATGCCATTAATAAGGACATTAAACAAGATTGGACCTTATGTTAACCCTGGGAGTACACTGCTAGTTATTTCTCCAATTTGACGTTAGAACACCTAATTAAAAGCAAGATATCTAAGTCATGCAGAGAAAAATAAAAAGAAAATTCATGGGATACAAGGAGAAGTAGAATAAATGAACAGTCAAAAGATAGCTAGTGTCAGCTATAACAAATTCAGATATAAGAAAAATGCTTTTTTACACATTTCTAGGTTTTGTGTATATCAACTACGAGTTGCGTTTGAAAAGAAATTTACACTGTTTTTTATGATACCTCAGTGACTAAAGTAGCTTACTAAGCATCAGGTCTTCTTCCATATGAATCCTCTAAATAGAACAGTGTAAGACACTCTCATTTATTTCTAAAAATATTCAAACTTCACATTTTATTGTGTGTTTTCATTTTTTCACTCTACAATATGAAAGCTGTAGTAAAATTCCTCATCATGTAAAATAGCCAACATTAACCCAGTAGATGATGCAGCCACTTGAACAGTGACAAAGTGCCAACTGACTTCATTAATATGGTTAAATTACATCACTACAGGGGTTGAAGATACACAGTATTCAAGACCATGAATACTAATACTTAAAGTCAATAGAATTTAGTCTAAATTAGATTTGTTAGCTGTCAGAAGTTGTTGCATGGAATTTTTTTTTTTCCTATTAATAATCCATTGCAAAGATGCACAAAGATTTAAGATCTGTGTCTACATGCATCCTACATGATAAAAGTCTTATGGAAACTTCATGGAAATAATGTTACACTATATAAAAGTTCGCCTTGTAAGCTAGTGACTGCTCTATTCCATACCACAAATGCTCATGTTAGCACTGATTGATGAACACAGATTAGTCTACAGTACCTGATTTTTCAAAGCTTGATTGCTTTTGTTATTGTGGTAAGGCAGGTTCCACTAATTTAAGAAATAAGTGCTTAGACCAACAAATAGTATTTCTTTTAAAATATGTACCATGTTCAACATCCTCACAA
The DNA here is from genome assembly GCA_037305975.1 of Chrysolophus pictus. NCBI lineage: Eukaryota > Metazoa > Chordata > Aves > Galliformes > Phasianidae > Chrysolophus > Chrysolophus pictus. The sequence goes on from CM074576.1 coordinate 84,305,786, forward strand.
GCTCAAAATCACCATATTTGCTGCCTAATACAGACTGTTATTGAATGGAGCCATCCATGTTGAAATAGCCCTTCCTTCAGACTTCTCTGTAATGAAAACAAAGGAGTTCTGAGTCTTTGAGGGGTTGTTCCCTGGACTTGCAGAATCAAAATCACAGAATCACAGAATTGTAGGGGTTGGAAGGGACCTCCAGAGATCATCGAGTCCAACCCCCCTGCCAAAGCAGGTTCCCTACACCAGGTCACACAAGTAGGCATCCAGGCGGGTCTTGAATATCTCCAGAGAAGGAGACTCCACAACCTCCCTGGGCAGCCTGTTCCAGCATTCCATCACTCTCACCGTAAAGAAGTTCTTGCGCACATTTGTGTGGAACTTCCTATGCTTCAGTTTTCGGCCATTTCCCCTTGTCCTGTCTCCACATACCGCTGAAAACAGTCTGGCCTTGCCACTCTGCCCCCCACACCTTAGATATTTATAGACCTGGATCAGATCTCCTCTCAGTCTTCTCAAGGCTAAACAGACCCAGCTCACTTAGCCTTTCCTCATAGGAGAGATGCTCCAGGCCCTTCACCATCTTTGTGGCCCTCCGCTGGACTCTTTCCAAGAGATCCCTGTCTTTTTTGTACTGGGGAGCCCAGAACTGGACACAGTACTCCAGATGAGGCCTTACCAGGGCAGAGTAGAGGGGGAGGATCACCTCCTTCGACCTGCTGGCCACGCTCTTTTTAATGCACCCCAGAATGCCATTGGCCCTCTTGGCCCCACACTGCTGGCTCATGGCCAACCTGTCGTCCACCAGGACACCCAGGTCCCTCTCTGCAGAGCTCCACTCCAGCAGGTCATCCCCCAACCTGTACTAGTGCATGTGATTATTCCTCCCCAGATGCAAGACTCTACACTTGCTTTTGTTAAACCTCATCTGGTTTCTTTCTGCCCAGCTCTCCAACCTGTCCAGGTCTCGCTGAATGGCAGCACAGCCTTCAGGCGTGTCAGCCAATCCTCCCAACTTCGTATCATCAGCAAACTTGCTGAGGGTGGCCACTATCCCCTCATCAGGGTCATTGATGAAGATGTTGAACAAGACTGGACCCAGCACCGACCCCTGGGGAACACCGCTGGTTGCAGGCCTCCAACCAGACTCTGCACCGTCAACAACAACCCTCTGCGCTCTGCCAGTCAGCCAGTTCTCAACCCACCTCACTGTCCGCTCATCTATCCCACTTCCTCAGCTTTGTTATAAGGATGTTGTGGGAGACAGTATCAAATGCCTTGCTGAAATCAAGGTAGACCACATCCACTGCTTTCCCCCCATCCACCCAGCCAGAGACAACATCATAGAAGGCTACCGGGTTGGTCAAGCACGACCTCCCCCTGGTGAACCCATGCTGACTACTCCTGATAACCTCCTTTTCTTCCAGTTGTCTGGAGATGGCATCCAGCACAAGCTGCTCCATCACCTTTCCAGGGACAGAGGTGAGGCTGACTGGCCTATAATTGCCTGGATCTTCCTTCTTGCCCTTTTTGAAGACCGGAGTGACGCTGGCTATCCTCCAGTCCTCAGGCACCTCCCCCATTCTCCAAGACCTCTCAAAGATGACAGAGAGCGGTTCAGCAATCACCTCTGCCAGTTCCCTCAGCACCCGTGGATGCATCCCATCGGGTCCCATGGATTTGTGAACACTGGTGTTGCCCAGGCACTCTCGGACCACCTCTTCCCTGACTGAAGGGAAGTCTTCCATTACCCAGACCCTTTCACTAACCTCCAGGGTCTCAGATTCCCGAGGGGGAGCTTTTTCAATGAAGACAGAAGCAAAGAAGGCGTTCAGTATCTCTGCCTTCTCAGCACCCCCCATTACCAGAACACCCCCGTCACTTAGCAGGGGAGCCACATTTTCCCTACTCTTCCTTTTACTGTTAACATACTTAAAAAAGCCTTTCTTATTATCCTTTATCACCTTTGCCAGGTTCAATTCCAGGTGGGCTTTAGTCTTCTTTGTCACATCCCTGCAGGCCCTGACAACATTTCTATATTCTTCCCAAGTGGTCAGACCCTTTTTCCACATTTCATGGGCCTTCTTCTTTCCTTTGAGTTTGCACATGAACTCCTTGCTCATCCACACAGGTCTCCTGCCACCCTTTCCCGATTTCTTCCTCACAGGGACGCACCAATCCTGAGCTTGGAAGAAGAGCTGTTTAAATGCCGACCAGCTCTCACGGGCCCCCTTACCTTCTAACACCCTAGCCCACAGGATAGCTCCAAGTCGGTTCCGGAAGAGATCAAAGTCGGCTCTCCTAAAGTCCAGGGTAGCAATCCTACTTTTTGCTTTAGTTCTTCCACTCAGGATCTTGAACTCCACCATCTCGTGGTCACTACAACCCAAGCTACCCCCGACCTTTACTTCCCTGACAAGCCCTTCTCTATTAGTGAGAATAAGGTCCAGCAACACCCCTCCCCTTGTCGGTTCCTCAACCACCTGCATCAGAAAGTTGTCCTCAACACATTGCAGGAACCGTCTGGACCATGTGTGCCTGGCCACACTGCTTATCCAGCAAATATCTGGATAAAATCAAATATAACCCGAAGACAAGGAAGTTTTAGAGCATAGAGGACTTTACAAGTCCTCATCTTCTTCAGGCATTTTCCTTGGTTTATGATTGACAGTTGTCCCACTCTCCCACTCCTGTGCATCAGAAAAAAACTGCGCATGGCTAAGTTGTAAGGAGATAACCCTCAAAATGATCTTGCAGAGGACAACTCTGAGTTACAGTATGTTCCAAATGATTAATCTTACCATTCAATTGCAGCATAGACTTCAATGTAATTTACAAATACTACTCCCCCTGCTAAATTATCTGATTTTTATTTTATCTAAGTATCACTATGCTGGCTGCAAGTCATGGCTCTCCCCCAGCCTGTTGAAGGAATGCCGTACCAGAAATAAGCCTAATGTATTCAAAAGAAAAAATAACATGCTTTTGAAATACAGGCCTAAAACCTGGACTGAAGACAGGTCCACAAGCAAAGAAAAGGAAAAACACATCTGTGAAATACAGATTCCTCTTTCTGTTTTTCAGAAGGTTACAATACTTGTTCTAGGTTCATTTATATAACTTACGCATCTTAATATTCTAAAACTAATGCATAATAATTCAAAATCTTAAGAACAACCCACCTGCCTCCCAAAAAACTCACCTAAAAGCAAACTAACAAAAATCCACAAAAAAAACCGAAATGACACTAAACACAGAAACTGTTTATGGTGAACTAAATCAATGACTTGCCAGCTTGAATTATAACTATATCAGTATAACATGCACTTAGGCCAAGTGCCGGGTCCTGCACTTTGGCCACAACAACCCCATTGCAGCGCTATAGGCTTGGGGACGAGTGGCTGGATGACTGTGAAGAGGAAAGGGACCTGGGGGTGTTGGTCGATGCTCAGCTGAACATGAGCCAACAGTGTACCCAGGTGGCCAAAACGGCCAGTGCCATCCTGGCCTGCATTACAAATAGTGTGGCCAGCAGGAGCAGGGAGGTGATCATCCCCCTGTGCTCAGCACTGGTGAGGCCGCACCTTGATTACTGTGTTCAGTTTTGGGCCCCTCACTACAAAAAAGACATTGAGGCCCTGAGTGTGTCCAGAGAAGGGCAATGAAACTGGTGAGGGGTCTGGAGCACAAGTGTTATGAAGAGCGGCTGAGGGAGCTGGGATTGTTTAGTTTGGAGAAGAGGAGGCTCAGGGGAGACCTCATCGCACTCTACAACTTCCTGAAGGGATGTTGTGGTGAAGAGGGGTTTGGCCTCTTCTCCCAGGCAACGAACAGGACCCGGGGAAATGGCAGCAAGTTGTACCAGAAGAAGTTTAGGTTAGACTTAAGGAAGAACTTTTTCTCTCAGAGAGTGGTCAGGCACTGGAATGGCCTGCCAAGGAAGGTAGTGGAGTCGCCATCTCTGGCAGTGTTCAAGAGGCGTCTGGACGAGGAGCTGCGAGATATGGTTTAGTGCTTGTGGTAGCAGTGGTAGTGTGAAGACGGTTGGACTAAATGATCTTATAGGTTGTTTCCAACCTTGTGATTCTATGATTCTATGAAAAAAACAAATTTAACTATAATCCCAAGGAGAAAACGCGAACATCAACAGCTTCCTGCGTTTCTTCAGTGAAACTATAATTACTGTTGGCTTATCCTTTCTTCATGATCAGTCCTTGAGCCTTTTTGTATTAATTCTCCCTTTTGGCGCACCAAAAGGCTGAGTTTGTTAGGAAAAGATATAGTCCTGTAAAGGTGGAAATGTGTCCTAAGACTCAACAGTTGTTAAAATGTGGGTCAGATGAAGACGAGAATAGAAACAGAATTTATTGGCTTTAGAAATCTGTACCAGAATACCCCAGAATGCACCAAATTATTTTAGTAAAGATATACTAATGTAAAATGTGGTAACTTTGGTGTCACCTTCCAAAACTTAACATGGCTATATGTAAGCTCAGTATTACAGAATGTGTAGCTTATGTTCTGTTTGAGGAGGCTAGGAAAAAGACGCTAGCAGTAACATTATCTCAATTTAAATGAAATTCTCTGGTAAATTTGAAGCAGGACATGAGAATTATTTCAAATCAAACTAGCCATTAAGCTTGACATACCATTTGTTATAATTACTATAAAACTGGCAAGCCAAAAAGCAGCCTGCTTACAATTTGCTCCATTTCTTGTTCTTACCTTCTGTGCTTAATCCAGGACTTGAAGTGAATTTTGCTACATCGACAATCTTTACAGCAAACTGTTGCCCTGTTTCCCTGTTGATGCATCGCCGCACAACACTGAATGGACCCCTGAAATAAATGCACAAAAAAAAAACCCAATAAATAATCCACTCTCTTCAATGCACTGAGCTGTAATGTCATTATTTCTGAACAAAGTTTAAATTCCACCATAATATTAGATTACAGTATTTAAACAGAATCTTGTACCTCTCATCCATGCTGCCCATTAACCATAAAACAATTTTAACTACAAGCTAAAGAACACTAAATGAGCTTTAAATTTACTACAGTAAAGAAAGCTCAAATATATTTTCTTATCCAACCAAGAAAGGCAAAACTCTTGAAAACAGCGTGTAATGTACTGGAATTATTATTACATTTTAAAAGGACTTCATTTTGATGCACAGTTCACATGAGGAAACGATTATAATGTGAATTGCAGGCTTTCTAAACCATTTCTTATTTGAGTTTTGTGCTTGCTTTATACTCTAATGGATCACATTTTGCAGTCTGTATTCATCTTCTTGATTTCCAAAAAAATTCTACAGGGATGACTTCAGAATTTGAGTCACAGTATCTAGCTTTCAGTCCTAAGCTTGAGTTTAGAAATCACAATTATTTCAAACAACTGAAAGCAGATTCTTTAATAACAACGATAAAACAAACAATATTGCTAAGTCACGCTGCTTGGGTTGATTTCTCTGCTTTACACACACTACTTATTTTAAAGCTTATTTGGCACTGCTAGATATGAACAACTTCCATTACAATACTTCATAATTCCACAAAAGCTTATGATTTTCTCTCATTCTTAGAGCTGTAAGAATCCCTATAAAAATTACACGAAGATTTATCAAAATTTGTACAGACGTTATTATTGCACTCAATTAACAAACAGCTGCTCAAAACTGACATGACATTTGCCAAAACACAGGTTAGAGCAATGGTACCCCTGAGAAGGGATTGTAATTAAGTACAGGCTTACTTATAAATGGCTTTTGGTAGTCCTTCACATACCAGATGATGCTAGGAATGCACCTTTTTACACTTTACAAAACCTGTACTCCCATAGCTAAAATACATTTTGCATACTCTTTAAAAACATATTTGCAAGTATTTTCTGAAATAGGATGATTTTTGACACGGAATACTCATACTAAACCAAAATGTAAACATTCACAATTAAGGATGATATTTCTTACCACAATTACACGCATGCGAATTATGTTGATGCACTTTGACACCTACATCTACGAAAGAAATCTAGTTTTCTTGCTCCTTTTCTGGCTCCTAACGTACAATGAAATCCCCAAACCTGATGACTGTTTTCTTCTTCTCTGTAACCATAACCCACTACTATTCTGTATTTAGTAACCAATGGTTGCCACAAGTATTTTTAAAAGATACTCAATTAAGACTCTAAACACACAGAAATTCATTTACATCTTTAAGGCTCAACTAATTTCATTTGCTATCTTAGGAATAAAGTTATTGACTTGAATCCCCCCATGCATCAAAAAGTAATTTATATAGATCAGTGTTACCTTGTTATCATGTCTACTCTTTAAGAATCTCAAAGTAAAGTTTCTTATAAACAGTAAAAAAAAAAAAAACAAACCAAAACAAAAAACAACAAGACATTTAAATTATGATAAATTGAAAACATTTCATAGTCTAAACTACAGCTTTGGAATAGTATCAGCAATACTTTTCAGTCACCATTACAATAAATTGCTAGACATTAAATGTATTTAGATTTTTTTTTTCTCATCCTCATTAGTTTTACATACAAAAACTTTCTGAAGCTACTAAATGTAGTGTTTATTGTAGTCTGATACAGTATGGTAGATTACTGGAGTGGAGAAAAGCCTCATGAGAGCGCCACACCTTTACTTGCAGGTAGACCCCAACTTCTGTTCATTGATGTAACTACAGAAACACTATGAATATAAATTCTCCTTCCTATTGACTAAGTTATTTCTAGTTTCCCTGATTACCTCAAGTCTGAGCTGGAGAACTTGCCTATCCACTTGGATATGCATTCTATAAATCAAGTCTTGGACAAAAAAATAAACATTTTATACAATTCTGTAACAGAGAGGACAAAAGGCATCATTCCAGTCTTAACTTTTATGGCCACGTTTAAACTTAGCTATACTTCTTAAACAGTCTTCTCTACCTAGTATGATAAATATCAGAGTCGTAAGTAAATCAAAGCTGCTACATAGCACAGAAGACAAGAACTCAATGGTGCTCACAGCAATTTAGAGTATCTCTTAGAATTCAAAAGATTTCTGTCTGAAGATCCATGTATTTACAAGCTTCAGATTTCCACCTTTTTCAAAACTGGCTTTTTCACATTCACGTCACAAACAGCCTCAAAATAGCATACACATTATGACTACCTGTTAGATGAACACATCCCATGACAGAAGCAGAACAATAAAGGCTTGAAGTTTCACACTTTAAATGATTTGCTATCTTTTGAATATTTAAAACATTAATGATAGGTACCCTTGTGATTTAAGCAGACACCACTGCTTCCACATGACAACATAAAGGAATTTAAAAATAAATTACACTTGCAGTTAGCTTTATGACATTTTAGTATGAAAAAATTCACTGGTGGATGAAGTTGTGAAGCTGCTGTCCATCATATTTGAAAAGTCATGGCAGTCTGGTGAAGCTCCCACTGACTGGAAAAGGGAAAACATAGCCCCCATTTTCAAGAAAGGAACTACAGGCCAGCTAGTCTCACCTCTGTGCCTGGCAAGATCATGGGATAGATCCTCCTGAAGGCCCTTAGCACATGGAAAATAAAGATAAGATGATTGGTGGTAACCAGCATGGCTTCAGTGAGGGCAGGTTATACCTAACAAACTTGGTGGACTCTTATGATGGAGTTACAGTGTCAGTGGATAAAGGAAGAGCAACTGACATCATCCACTTGGAATTGTGCAAAACATTTGACGCTGTCCTGCATGACATCCTAATTGCGAAATTGGAGAAAAATGGATTTGATAGATGGACCAATTGCTGGATAAAGAATTGGCTGGACGGTTGCACTCAGAGAGTTGTGGTGAACTATTCAATGTCCAATTGGAGACTGGTGACGAGTGGCCTTCCTCAGGGATTGGTGTTGAGACTGGTGTTATTTAACATCTTTGTAGGTGATATGGACAGTGTGATTGAGTGCACCCTCAGCAAGTTCACAGATGACATCAAGTTGAATGGTGCAGTTGACACGCTAGAGGGAAGGGATGACATCCAGAGGGACCTCGACAGGCTTGAGAGGAGTGACCCATGCCAACCTCATGAAGTTCAAGACCAAGGACAAGGTGGTGCAAGTGGGTCAGGGTAATCCCAAGCACATATATAGGTTGGGCAGAGAATGGCTAGAGAGCAGTCCTGAGAAGAAGGACTGGGGAGTATGAAAGATTCAACATGAGCCACAAATGTGCTCTTGCAGCCCAGAATGCCAACCGTATCCTGGGTTGCATCAAGAGAAGCATGACCAGCAGATCAAGTGAGGTGATTCTGTCCCTCTACTCTGCTCTCATGAGACCCACCTGGAGTACTGCATCCAGTTCTGGAACCCAATCCACAAGAAAGAGATTGAGCTGCTGGAGTGGGTGCAGAGGAAGGCCAGGAAGATGTTCAGAGGGCCCTATGAGGACAGGCTGAGAGAGCTGGGGCTCTTCAACCTGAGGAAGAGAAGGCTGTGGGGGCCTCCCAGTACCTGAAGGGGGCCTATAGCAAAGCTGAGGAGGGACTTTTCAGAAGGGCATGTAGTGACGGCACAAGGAAAAATGGATTTAAACTGGAAGAGGGTAGCTTTAGACTAGATGATACGAATAAATTTTTTACTGTGGTGATGGTGAGACACTGGAACAGGTTGCCCAGAGAGGCTGTGGATGCCCCCCTTACCCTAGAGGCATTCAAGGCCAAGCTGGATGGAGCTTTGAGCAATCTGGCCTAGATGGAGGTGTCCCTGTCTATATAGCAGGGAGTTGGAACTGGACGATCTTAAAGGTCCCTTCCAACCCAAATCATTTTACGATTCTGTGATCTTCCTTGTAGTTGCAATGAAACAGTTATACAAATAAAGGTACAGTGCCCACAGTGAAACTGTATAATTTGAGCAAGAAAATGAAAACCCATTCTTCCTAATATAGTAGCTTCCAACTTGGAAGCTAAGTAACAAATGTCTTTCAGGCTACGCTTTCTCAGCATTAAAAATCATGCTCTTTCCCTTCAGTCAAGAAAAGGACTAAAACACTTGATATCTCAAATCATAAAAGTAGCTATTCATCAGTTGTGTCTGCTACGGGAAAACACATCACATTCTGCCTAAAGGGTAATTTCTATAGCTCAGTTTATTACTGCAGTTCAAATTATACAGATTTCAAACACAGGAATGATGTAAAAAAGGGGAAGGAAAAGAAGCAAAATTTAGCTCAAAATGTAGACCACCTGTTATAGGTAGATCAGATCATATATCTGAACGTTTGTTTATTAAAAGAGAGGAACTGGGTTAAGTGGAATAACATAGCTTAATCCTCTGACAGTCATACAAAATCAAAGCATGATGTCAGGTGCTCTATACTTCATTCCTCTCTCTGTTACCCTTACCATGTGTACCGACGTACACAAATGACAGAGAGCCATCCTTCCACTTCCTCCTATAACTTCCAAAACCTATCACTGCAGGTAGCACACACAGAACAGACTACACCAGTTCAAAGTCTGAGAATCATTAAAATACATAAGTAGTAAGGATAGATGGTTTTCTTGTACTGGTATTTTGTCAACATTGGCAGCAACACGTTCCAACACCTGCAATATTTTGATTCTCCACTGCAATGTATACCAAAAACCAAAATACATTTTCTTAAATTAAAGCTGGCATGCATACTGACTTCTGTTCTCTACTGCAGAAGGAAATCAAAGTATCACAATACATTTCTAAGGCGATTACTGATTACATGTAGGCCATAAGAAGGCAAATAGGAATGCTGAAAAAATACCCTATACCAGGTTTGTTTCCTAAATTTCAAGTTAGCATGATGTAACCTTAAGTCCAGTGGAACTATATCTGGTGATATACAATTACTTTTTGAAACAACAAGAAACATACATGAAGACAAACAAGTACTAATTACTCTCTCCTTCAGGAGTATAACATTTGAATTACACTGAAGTCCTAAGAATTTTGGACCAAGCCTTCCTTTCTATCTCCTTCATTTTAACACTTATTTAGTGCATGTCATTAAGCCTTCAAGGATAAAGATCATAAGCCACTATTTTTCAAACTTTTATTTTGATAAAGAAATCTTATTGGTTTGTCTGTTCTGCTTCCTTTTCCCTTTTCCTCCAAATACATATTAGTGTGCGAGAATGAGAATTGGTTGGGATTAAAATATAGCATGTTGATCCCTAACAAATGTTAAGTAATTGCAACCAGTAAGTACAGCCTGGTTCCTACCCATGACCAGGTTTCCCATGCTATGAAGACACTTTGAGAACATCTATGATTCAAATCCCCAAACTCAGAAATTAAGTCATTTACATATCAGATCACCCACAATTTACTTAACATCTCTCCCAAGCAAATCATGGTTTTTGAGGGACTTATTATAAAGAAATGCATTTTGGCTCCCAAATTCAGTTTCAATAGCAATAAATAAATTAATAAATAGAACATTTTCTCTGTAAAACCAATAGCAAAAGAAACCTCTCCCAATGAATAGAGAATTCCTTCAAAAAAATGAGCTGCCATATAAGAATCTAAAGCTTTTCTCTTCTTAAGAAAGCTTAACTACTAAGAACCTAAACCTGCAATACAAGTCTTCAAGTTATATTTGACCTTCATTCAACATTCTAAATGGAAGACTGATTTTTCCTGAAATGATCTGTGTCAGCTTGTTGCATTAAGAAAGTGTAAGCATACAGAAATAAAATCACGTAAGGAAAGACACATGCACCTCAAATTTTTCTTTTCTCTTTTTTTCTCGTTTTAAGGGCTAAGCACTTGCTTACCTAAGCAACAGATGACACTGATTTAAACTAACGTGGTGAAAACTTTAAAAACAGCTGTACCCAAGTTAACAAGCATGGGAAATAAAGCTAATTACAACAGTATTTCTTCCTCACTTCATTCATCCTTGTCCATTTATATTATATATTTTTCCTTTAGTTTTCACTTTGAATGTAAGTATTTCCAAGAATAATTAAATCTGCAGTTAGCCACTGTACCACTGTATCAACTCGTTTAAACATGGAACTACAGCCTGAAATAGGGATCAATGCTTTCTGTGAATGAGCATCATGGCTTAGAGGGCAACCACTTTTAGAAAGTCATCACCAGCCATGTTGCACAGACATTTTTTTGCTTTATTCTGAAAGGAAAAATTTAAATATTTCACTATTTTGACAGTGGTATGGAGAACAATCAGGTTGAAGATCCAGTAGTTTGTTAGAAAAATAGATATCCTAGTACAAGTCACAAAACCAAGTTTCCAAACGGCAACATTTCTATCATGAGTTTGCATGACCAGCTGGTATCTTAGAAAACAAGTCTGTGTTCAACTCAGACTTGCAATAAAACATGCAAAAGAACAAAGCACAAGACAGCAGTTCACTGAATTTTGGCTCAGTAGGAATACAGCTTCTAGAAGGTGCCCTCTAATATTAATTCAACAGAATTATAAAGAAAAAAGAATACACAAGAGTACCAAAGATGTGGTTATGAAGTATGTAGAAACAAACAACAAAAACAAGTCTCCATCATCCTCACAATCATTTTAATGAGACACAATCTTTTAAACTCCTTCAAAAGTATTTAATCTTGATGCTTACATAACATTTGAGCATGATGCAGACTCTCTAATGATTCTGTAAATCACAAACTGGAGAAAGTCTGCTGAGAGAAGCAGTAGGGTTGGAAACAGAGGTCTTTATAAACAGTGGAACTAAAGTCAATTAAAAGTTAGGAAATTGTAAGCATTTTTGAAATGACAGTATTTAAGAATTTCAAGAATATTAGCTAAATGATAAACCATGATTTAGAAGAAATAATTATTAAAGCTTAAAAATATTCAAACTGTCTATTTCAAAGGCTTAAACTAATTTATACGGAATAATAACTTCAATGAAAACAAGTGTCAAGAAAACTTCAGTAATTTGAAGCACTGCTACACAACATAGAAATACCTCAGCTGGGATAGAGGTTGTGGAGTTGGGAACACACTAAAGGAAGCAGGCTCAGTGTAGCACAATACAGGAGCTGAGTAGATGTGCAGAGCTAACTTATAACTCCTTCTTTCTACCGCAGAGCTCAGCGCAACTCCTCAGCAAAAGTGGCTGTTAGTGTGGAACCCAGGCATGGTTCTCCTGATGACCTACTACCTAAACAGCAGTGATGGCTTCACCGCAGGGCCATTAGAACGCACATTTTCAGCCCTCTTGAAGCCTTATCTGACATGGAAATGGAGAAAACAAAAATCAAATTTAGAAACACTACCACACAATTACATTCAGCACCAAAATGCTGGCACAGCCACCCCAGAGAAGAAAGTAATAGACAGACAGTAGCAACCTCCAGTATCGCCTCTCTCTTTTTATTAACCATTTATTTCCTTCTATAGGAAACTACAGAACCAGTACCTCCAGTGCTTGTGCAGATGAAGCAAACCCTAAGCACACCTTAGGGCATACTTAGAATTTATGTAAAATAGTGAAACATTTTTTTCTTACAACTTTAAGATTCTTTTTTGTAATTCAGAAGCTTATTTACATGTTTTTGTTACTGTAAAAGCAAACCACTGGCAGAAAGGGATCTGTTTTGCTATCATGTCTTTTTTTCTATTGCCAACCCGCAAGGGGGATAACCTATCCTTAACAGACCTGTAGTCTGTATCAGAAGAAACAATGCTTGTGGCCTAAGTTTTCTTCCTTAACAGGCAAATAAATAAATAAGTAAATAAAAATTGATATATCAGTCATTCTACATTTTGATATCTGAGGTACCTCTCCGTCTATAAAATCTCTCAGACATCCATATAAAGCAATAAAAATGATGCTGATATGTAACAATACATGTAACGCACGTATAGTTTGTATTCACTTTTTTTATACTGACAGACTGGGATGCTGAGCGGAATGAAAAGGAGGAACACAGAGGTCAGATGCTTGGTAGAAAAACTACCAGTGTGAAGTGAAAGCTTCAGCACTAGACAAAAATAACATTGTTTGTGTACAAGCAATTCAGAAAATACTTTATCTCACGGAGAATACAGCAGCCTTTATTTTCAGAATTCCACAGTTATCAGTAAATGTGGAATTATCCTTGTAAATTCTTCCTTATTTTACTTACAGAATCACAGAACAATTTAGGCTGGAGGGGACCTCTAAAGGAACACGCTCAGTAAGTTTTGTCTGAACACCTACTTACTGCTATCAGAAGCCACGCTACAATTTTCCTGTCTTTTTCTTCTTTGCTTTCTAAGCAGCAGAACCTACCTCACTCCCTGAAAATAACCATTTACAAATAATTTCTCAACTCCAGCATATATAAGAATAAATTCTATTTTCAATAATTATTGTACGGTGAAATCACTTTCATGGTCTTAGAAGAGTTGCTCTGAAAGCTGCAGCTGTAGTCACAGTAGTTAGAGCAAGTGCATTTTGTTAAGGCCTAGAAGTTTTTTGGAACGTGATCAGACACCAGCTGCTGGGAAGCTTTGAGATGGGCATGCCTGAACAGGAGAAGCTACATGATATGTACAGAAGATGGAAGGGGTTTTAGAGCAAAACTGCAGAGCGTAATTTCAAGCCCATGTATGAATGGTACAGAAGTATGATGACTGTTTCAAACTGAAGCAATAGTAAAAACAGCTCTTGTAAGAGCTTGTGATCAGGTCTTTCAATATATCCTATTTGTTAACTCATTAAAGATCATTAGCAAGAGAAAGGTCAAGACTTCAAGAAATTCCTAAACAGTCTTCTTAATGAGTTCAGGTTCTTGGCTCAACAGATTCTACTATTAGATTTCTCTCTTGATAATCTGCTTCCAAATTCACTAGCAATTTGTCTTTCCTGCAAGATTAAGACGCTGAACACTATTTGCACTTTCCTAAATTAGTGCATTGTTTCAAAAGCTATGCTGGAACCTTAGTCTTCAATAAAGAGACTGATGAAGTGTCCTGCTGATGGCTTACATGAAAGAACAAAGTCAGAATTATTCCTAGGGCATGTATGTAGAAGCACACACAAACCAAGTATGAGATACTCTGTTAACTGAGATATGAGTGTTTCAGAAAATAGTGCTGTTTTTTTTTTTTTTAACTGTTGATGAGAAAGAAGAATGAAAATTGGTTTGTTAAATTGAGATAAAATATCTTGTTGCTGTGTTGGTAAAGAATTCAAGAAACATGATTCTCATTGTTCTCCATGGTTCACTTTAATGTAAGTGAGAACATTCTTCACATGGAAGATGTGACTTAGGACAGGTGAAGACTAGTACTTTAAGCACAGCATCTGTTTCTTGAACAGCAGGGATGGAAAGTAGGGGGAATAAAGAGAACTTTGCTCATTGTAACTAACTTCTCACTAGAAATACAGACTGCAGTACAAAATTCCCTAAAATTTATTATTATGCTCTAAGATTCTATAACCCTTCACAGGAAAATAAGAAACACCAGCAGATAGATCATGAGCATCCTGTTAAAAGTGTTACAAAAATCTAAATGTTATTCTTATAATATAATCCTGTAATATCTGACCAAATCTTTTTTCCCCTTCCTTTTTTTCCCCACGAAGAAAGATCTCATCCACAAGATCAGGAGGCAGTGAAAGAAATCTGGGAAAACAGTTAGAAATCTAAACTAAGTATGAAATAATTGAACAGTAAGAAGAAAAACAGCAATAACAAAAAACCCAGCAGTGTTAAAAGGAATACTTCATTTACAGTAACAAAAGAGCATATTAAAAATACTGGATTTGACTCCTAATGAACAGATGAAGGTTGTCATGTATTTCTAACCCATTTAGGTGTATGTTGTCCTGAAAGCTCTGCTGTGGTTTCATGAAATCAGATCAAAGAAAAAAAGAACTCTGAAATATTCCCCTCAAACCACATTTTTTTTCTTTTTTTTCTTTCTTTTCCCTTTCTGTGTTACTTTCCATCCACAATAGTTCCTCGATTTGCCTTTAAGTCATGGTTACATGAAGAGCTGGAGACAAAGTCAAAAATAGGAATAAATGGACACACGGTACTGAAGCCATGCTGCCATTAAAAATGGATCTAGTATCAGATGTAACAATTTCTTCCCAAACTCTTCCAGCCACCTGTACCAATACAGCATATGTGCAATTGTGCAGTGAACCAAAGGAATTCATCTAAGTCTTATACAAATTGAGCCAACTATATACACACATACATATACTACGTACATATGGTTGGCTCAACTACGCGTGGTTTTTCTTGCAATACAAGTGCTTTTGAGAAAACAGCAAGGAGAATGAGGAGAAAGAATCAGACTGTATCAACAACCACTGCTGCCAGAAATTCTTTCATAAAATAATGCGAGCTCATGTGCATTAACTGCTCCTGTGTCCAAGAGGAAAAAGACTTCTCCCTCTTGTTCTACTGAGGTTCTACTTTAAATTTCCATGCTTAGATTTTTGAGGGCTATTACACGTATATTAGTTATAACAAAACTGAGCTTACATACTACTCCCTCTTCTCTTTCACTTATCAAGTCTGCCACCTAACAAGATGCACTTTTTTACAATACATCCTCTCATTTCAGAATCTCTTCCCTGCTGCATCTGTTCCAGTTTCTTAACAGAAGCAACGAGAACTATAATATTCCAAATGAGGTCTTGGCAAAAGCTTGCATGTGGCATATGATGTTTCCTTCTCTGCTGTAAATACTGTGCTTGGTATATCCTGCACTTGCTTTCCCCACACTTAAATCATACGGCCACTTAGTAAATATGAATTCTTCAGTTGTTTGTAAACAATCAGCACACATGCAGGAGGAAGATACAATAAACTTGCATGGGCCACTACAAAAGTAGTGGAGAAACCGGACAGTTTTGATGGAAATGATCTTTATATACTGCTGTTATGTTTATGTAATAACAAATCACTTTTACAGTGTATCACCTTTGTATGGAATTATGTGGAAAGGTCCAGAAATTCTTCAACTGCCTCTCTCTTCCCCATTATCTGACTAAGAACAAAACTCCCATCCCATCTGTTAACCACTAAAGAACAGTCAAGTCTCAAACTTGAAAAAAAATCAGTATGTGTAAATTTGAGGAAGACTCTCCACAAGCTTTTTGTTTGTTTGTGTTTCTTTGACGATAGTAGATGAGCGATCATTCCTAGGATTTGACAAAGTTCGTAATTAAAAAGGGTTTTTTGGATCATTTTCTTGGAAATCACAAGTACATTTTTAACTGTAATTTTACAACGTTCTTTTATTATCAGGGATATTCCTTTACAAGAGAAAAAACAAAACAAAACAAAACCAAACAACCACACAAATCTTCAAAGTAATGCCTGAGGATTTCAGAGGTAACGGCCAAACAAAACATGTTTTTAAACACACAGATACTAGAAACCTACAGAAGAATACCTAAATCTAACCAGAACTTTAAGAGTAAGTTCAATCAAAACTACTTAAAAAAAAATTATCTCTGTATAGTCAAGCCATCCCTTAAAAGCGATGGCCTCAAACTTATTTCTGCATGCATACCAACTCACAAGACCCTTTGGAATCAACAAATAGAAGTTATTGAGGTCAATGAGAGAAATCAGGTTTCTAAAAGAGAAAGTTCTTTCACGTGACACTAATCAGCGACAGGAAATTATCCTAAGAATTTTGATCCACACAGAAATTCCCGTTCCCCTCCTGCTTTAGTTTGGCCCTTGAATTGCCAAACACAGTCATCCCATTGTTAGGACAAATGCATACAAAAAAGTAACCTGAAAAGAAAGTCTGTGTTGCGTGTCTCAGAAGCATGCAGATTAGCTTTAAATTTCATAAGTTGTCATCAAGATCATATATGAAGCGAAAAAAACCATAAACATTCAAGGTCTTCTTTTAAACATGTTGGAAGACTTCCAATACTTCAGAAATCTGATTTATGACTCAAATCACCAATCATTAGAGTGATACATAACATTTTAAATTATGGAAGGATTAATGGGATTTATTAAGAATGTTCACCTGAATATTGGGAAAAAACTTCCTGGTTATGAGGTTTATAGAACGTTGTTGAATTCTCTCTTCAGAGGAGAAATAAATGAATTCTTACCTCTTGAAATCCAAAGCTTTCAACAATGTACTGGAATGAAAAATCTGACACAGAAAAGATGAGAAAATGTAGTTTCCCCCTTCCATCTGGATTTGTTAGGTTCCTGGACAATAGTTCTTAGTAAATGTGTTTCTGTATATTTAATACGTATAAACTACTGTTTGAAGATCCTTTTTTCTCTTTTTAGAGTATTTCAGCAGCCTAGACATAGCTGTGAAAGTACAAGGGCTGCTCCAAAAGTAACACCTCCAATTTTATTATGTTGGTCTTCAGTGCCAAAGGCAGATGTTAGCAGAAGAGGCTGAACCTTCTCACCAATATCTCATTACGTTTAGTTGCTATGTGATGGATGGCAGCAGAGGGGCAGTCTGACACAGTGGCATCTGATGTGTAAGTGCAGCTGAAACACAGGTGTGTCAATGAATTTATCCCCATGCAATTCCTGCATGGGGATAAAACTGCACCCGCTGACATTCACTGATACTTGCTGAACATTTATGGAGACCAAACCAAGTAAATGCGAGCACAGTGAGGCAATGGGTGACACATTTCAGCACGGGAGACGTGGCAGTGACATGAAAGACAGGCCATGCAGATTTTAACAAGTGTAGCATGTGGACTCTTGCTCACTGCTGGCAAATATGCATAGTTTATAGTGGTGACTGCTGAGACACACTTGCTGCTAAGAATTTTCTCTATCAAAAGTGTGTTATTGTTCTCTTTGTATCTGTTGTTGTGTCCATGGAAATAAACAGGAGGTATTACTTTCAGAGCAACTTATGTATATTAGTCTATTCCAATTATAGCAGTTCAACCAACCTCTCTCTAAACTTGAATCAAGTTGCTTTTTAGTAGTTTGTTTAGAGCCGTCATCTTTTACTAAGTTCAAAAAATAAAGATGTATAAGTGAGCCTATTCATCTTACTAAATATGTGGAAGGCATATTGCTATGTGGCTAGAAAGATACTGCTGTTTTTTGTAAGTGTAAAAATATCTGAGGTATTTAAACATGAGATACCAGTTTCCTGTACAACAATTTTTCATGAATTCTAAACTCAGTTATCTTCACATGCTAATTTCTATATCACTCCTTAGCAGAATCTTGTCATTTAAAGACTATACAAAATATTTCATTAACTGCAGCACAATTATTTCTATATTAACTACAATCACCAACAAGACAATTATTAATATGCCCACAACAAAATGTAATATATCATCCCTTCATAATTTCTTTTTCGAAAAAAGTCACAGGATTATTTTTCTATTTAATAAACACTTAACAGAAGTATTCACAACCTTCCAGAGGAAGTCAAACCTAAACACATGATTTAAAATCACATTTACTTCTTTTTTTCATTACAAATAAAGGAAAAGTTGTCTACATCAATTTCCAAGCCTGTTCAGAGGCTCGGCTGTTCTAACATTTAGACCCAGCACTGATATGATCTTCGTAGGGATGCTAACAGCCCATTGTGAGAGGACAACATTTTTAGTACTGCTTTTAAAAAACAAAGTATTCACGGAACTGTGAAATGAACAGGAATCAGAGCACTGACTGCAATTCTACATAATCACTGAAGATACACACATTACGAAAATTCCCACACTCCTGCAAGTGATTA
The DNA here is from genome assembly GCA_037305975.1 of Chrysolophus pictus. Taxonomy (NCBI): domain Eukaryota; kingdom Metazoa; phylum Chordata; class Aves; order Galliformes; family Phasianidae; genus Chrysolophus; species Chrysolophus pictus. Next base: position 84,324,498 of record CM074576.1, read on the forward strand.
TTTGACCTTTGGGACACTGCCAAGGATAAGAAATTGAACTCGCTATCCACGCCAGGAAGAGAGTCTTGCATTTCAACAGTTTTCATCTGCCCTTCACTTATTTTTTCAAGGACTGAACAGTGAAACAGAGTAGATGAGAAATACCTTGGGTCCATGAGTATATCTCAGTTTATTACCCATCATCACATCAATAAGCAAAAAGTCTAAGGGTTCATTAAATTATGCTCTTCTAAATTCACACTGATCTAAAAGTCAATTCAATTGCAGTGGTCCATGCTTTGGACCACAGGATAAAAACAATTTCTTACATTGCTCTCTCAAAGCATCAAACCACTTGTGCACTGGTGGTCCTAAAAAAATTGACAGTAATAGAAAAAAATACAAATCCACTGACACTGGCAAAAGCTATAAAGAAAGCATTAGGAGACTGTTCAGTAAGAAAGTTGCTGCTGCCTCTCCAAAGGATTCCCAAGTTTACATTTAGCTTGCCTGGCTGCCACAAGCTACTGCTGTCACCAGAAGAGACCCAGCAGTAGAAATGCAGCTTTCAGCTTTGTTCTAGGCAGTATACATGTGAAAGAGGAATATATACGCACACCTACTTCAGTCTTTTCGAAAAGCAATCAAAAGCAGAGAATGTAGCCAGGTTTGAATGACACACACTCTCAGAGTTTTAACAAATCTTCAGCATTCAAGCAGTGCGGTTGCACATTTGAACAAAACTAGTATTTAAGACTGCCGATTGTTTTTGGACATGACCATGTGCTACAGAATCCTACCAGAGCACTATACTGTTCAGTGCAATGGGAAAAGGAAACCAAATGACCATACTTTTTTTTCTTCATTTTTTTCCTTCCTGCTTCTCTAGTCAAAATAATTTCGAGAGAAAAATAAGGAAAGTGCTGTATATCACAGAAAATACATAAGACATGCTCAACCACAGAAAGCATCTTCATTTTGGCAGGGTTTTCAAATAGAAGCCCTACTTGTAAAGATGTAAAAGTATGAAAATACCAAGTGCTCAATACTTTGTGTGAAACATGTATAAGTGAAAATAAAAATAAAAAAACAAAAACAAAAAAACTCCAAAGCTTTAATGAAAGCCTATGATTATATTTACTCCCCTCAAAAACCTGTCTACAAGTTTTAAGTCATACTGAGTAAGGGGTTGTACAACTAATGGTTCTCATGCTGTTTCTAGGGAATTGCAACAACTAGGTGCCTGTCTGAAGTGTCTGTACAACAACTCACACCACATGGTAAAGAAACATGAAGAGTTAGAGGTCTGCCACACTTCAGAGCTACAGTCTCACTTGGTTCTTAAAGGTGCAGTGGGCTGGCTCACTCAACTAGAGTGCTGCAAAGGATGGGTACAAGCTCATTAGGAAGGTCAGGCCAGGATCAAGGGAGTTAACCTTTATGTATCGAGTTCTGCCTTGGGATAGACGAAAGATAGGTGAGTTCTTACTGCTCAGGATTAACATGCAACCAACGTGGACAGCATTGTGGTGGGTGCCTGTTACAGACTGCCTGGTCAGGAAAAAGTAGAGGAGGCCTTCTTCAGGTAACTGGAAGAAGCATCATGTTTGCAGACCCTGGTCCTCACTTTGTACATTAAATACCCCAATATTTGCTGGTGAGACAAAACAGCAGGGCGTGTGCCATCCAGAAGAATTATGGTGATGATAACTTCCTAACACAGATAATCAAGGAATCAGTGAGAACAGACAGTCTGTTGAAGCCTAATGGTTACAAACAAAGAAGACCTTATTAACACTGAGGGCAGCTTTTGCTGCAGCAACCACAAGATGGTGAAACTCAGTACCTGAAAGGACAGAGCAAGACCAAAAGTGGAATCACAATCCTAGCACAGTAACTGACAGCAGGAGATAAACTTTTTGTAGTTTAGTAGCACATCTGCCTAAGTATAAAAGTCAAAGAATGATGACAAATACAGAGCAAAGAAGTAAAAACTAATGTCAGAAAGTGGCTTTGACATCTTACAATGCAATAACTAGACCAGAATTTTAATCAGGTTGTTTTCTATTTAGTCATCAAGATGCAACATACACTTATTCATATAACTGTCAGAAAGAGTTTTGCTTATTTATCAGCTAAATATTTTATCTGCCATCTTACGTTCATGTCTCCGCCATATACAGGTAATTCTTAGTAAAAAACTATAGATTCATTAAAGCTCAGAAACATCATTGCAGATGTAAACTTTATTAATGGATAATACTAAACTAAGTTCTACATTAAAATGAACAATGCAAGAGAACGTATTTCGAGCAGTGATTACTGCATAATATGAAGAATCGCTATTCCCAATACCCTGGCATATGCAATACACGAGTTAAAATGCTTATTCAAAACAACAACACTTTCAAGGATGTCAAGCTGAATCTAGCCCTTCCCATTCAGCTGAGATCGGTAAGTACATTATCAATTTTACATAGATCTATCTCTCCAGATACACACATACACACACAGTTAAAAACGCGCTGTGCCAATTTCAAATATGTTTAAGTCAAATCTTCAGTGAAGACTTTTGAAATCTAATTTTCCTCTCTGAAAATTAAGTGCATCTGAAACTGAATTACTGAACCATCGTTAAATAGTTCTCAGGATATCCTTCTCCAGTTAATTCTGCTGGACTTCTTTTTCTGCATAGCCCAAGTATGCAAAATTAACTCAAGAACACAACAGAAAGTTACCAAATTATCTTCAGAATGAAATAAGTTTAAGCTTAATAAAATGATCACTTTATATAAAAGTTATAATTTATAATATGAAAGATATAAGCTGTATACATTCTTTCATAAAATGCAGATATCTGAGGTATATATTGTTGTGACATTGAAGTTACATATTTTCATTATTGTAGCACACCAGAACAAAAACATTTGGTGTACTGGGTTGACAATGAGGTGAAACCATTTGTTGTGATTTAACTCTCAGCAGCTCAGCACCACACAGCCATTCACTCATTCCTCCCAGGTGGAATGATAGAGAGAACTGGAAACAAAATACAACTCATGAAGTGAGATGAGAACTATTTACTGTGACAGAGGAGGAAAATAAAAACAGAAAAACATGAATCTTGACAGCGCAAGGTCTCATCACCCATCAACCAACCCCCAGCAACCCCTGAGCAGCAGTCTGCCTCCACCCAACCCCCAAAGCTTTATAGACTTCCCCACAGTGCCATGTGGTATGGAATAACCCCTGCTTTAATCCAGGAATCTGTCCCAGCTCCACCCATCCCCCTGCCCCATGCCATGACTGGCGGCAGCTCTGTTCCATCAAGCCTAACCCTGGACACGCTCCCATTTCTCAGCAACAACCAAACAATGGTGTGCTTTTAACTGATGTCCCAGTTGAAACCAAGACAACAAGCCCACTGATTTAAAAACTGACACTACATATGAAAACAATCAGAAGTATATATATCTGCAATGAAATTGCTGATCACACAATTTAATCCACCTTGTACATGAGTTATACCTGAGCAAAATTTATGAGTCACAGATCTTAGTCTGCTAAAAGACAGAAGTGCTCTTGACTACAAAGCACCTCAAAATTTGGCTTCACAGAAGAGGAAAAAAAAATTAACACAACTGATCTTGATAGTTCTTGTCACTGTATCAACTGGTAAAATCTCTTCCCTTAGTTTTCCTATTTTTCTTATTGAAAAACCCATAAGCCAGAAATCTAAGGATTAGTAACAGCAGAAGAATAAGCAAATTTATTTACTTATTTCTACAAGAAAGTTTTAAAAAAATGAAAAAAAAACCCAAACCTGCAAGCTCAACATGTAAATATCAGTAACCATCCCCTGGCAATTACTGCTGGGGGATTTTCATGACTATCTTTGGTACAAGGAATTCTACAAACACAAGCTAAACAGCAACAGAATAAGCCCATCCTTGTTTTTTTTTTTTCCCATTTTTTTGTTCCCCACAAAGCATATATTCTTGAATCATACCTAAAAAGAATGTATTGTATTTGGATTTTCTGTTGGAACGTAAAGTCCTCTCCGTGTTTCACTGTCCATCTTATCCACCTACTGAGAAAGGTTTAACTGCAGATCACAGTCTTACCAAAGACAATCCTACACAAGCATTTTCATATTTTGTTGTGCATCAGATATTTATCTATGAATACCATGTACTGAATCTAAGTTTAAAAAAAATCAAAACAAAACAACAACACAAATTCCTCTTAAGAGGCCGGAAATGAAAATGCAGAATACATACAGAACACAGACTATTTTCAACAGCTGACAGTTATTGAGGTCTATAAGCAAGACTCAAAAAATAATAATTACCTTAGTACAGAATTCTCATTTCTGAAAGTCTTTCAGCAAAGATATGTCAAATACTTGAAAACCAGTTTTTATATTGATTTGCCTGCCTATTCACACCAGAACACTACAAGCATGCAACGATACCTTGGTTTTCATGTTCCTTCTTTCCAGGCAAACCTTTGGAAGAAATCTGCAAGGGGACACTGCTCTTCTATCTCTTGATCCTTCACAAGGAGCAAGAGTGAAATACAGAGCTATTTAAGTTTGTTATCCAACAACATTACAACAGCAGAATTCACACAATTTGTTGTATACCTCTTGAAAAAGAATATTTTAAAGCAACATCATAATATGACTGAATTAAGCGCCCAATTGCTCTACTGAGACCAAATAAGACAACTCTAGGTTGAGAGAACAGTAGTTTCTGGAGTTTCTCTTTCAGAATTTAAGCATCCCTATGAGATTCATCAGCAGAGAAAAAGCTAGTTCTTGTGCTTTTCACAAACTAGGAGGAGAATTATGGATAACACAAATTTCGTGATGAAGAAAAAATACCAGTGGATGCTGCCCTTTGTCTCAGAACTTTCTACTCTTATTATGCTTTGCACATCATGTTGAAAGCTTTGAAAATAAACAGAGCTGTCTACTCTGCAACAGATTACAATCTGCTCGAGCCTACTCAATATTAGGAGAACTTCATAGCAAGCTCTTAAAATTCTTGTCCTCTGTATGGCCCTGAAGGTGGACAGAACTCAAACACTTCTGTTATTCACCTCATAGAACACAAAATCACTATATGCTCTAGAAAGCTACAGACAAAGTTCATTCAGTAGCTGACTGTTTTTACCCTATTAAGGGAGGCACTTACTATAGGCAAGAGGTGCAGTTTTAGTATATTTTTCCCCATATATTCTATATACTTGTGGCATCATTAAAAAGTTCTTCATAAAAACTAAATACTCAAAAAAGTATCACAGGCAATTGACTACAGTTCCTGGAAATGCACTATTTTCAGATTTCAAGCTGATTGCTTGCCTTAAACATGGTATCTATCTTTGTATCATAAGATCAACATAGACCATACCATGTCGTTAAACATTACAACTGCAACTGGATAACCAAGTTAAATAGTCTACAAAATTCAATGCAAGGCACACAAAAAAAATCATACACTGTCCAAACAGAAGTCTTTCAAGACAGATTGCTCTCTCAGTAACTTTACTTCCCAAGAGCAACTAGACAGAACACTATACATTGGATAGGATACAGCAGAAGCTGTTACATATATCTGTCAAAAAGGACTTGGAGGGTAGATGGATGGTAAGCTGGACGTGAGCCAGCAGTGTGCCCTCGCAGTCCAGAAACCAACTGCGTCCTGGGCTGCATCAAAAAAAGCATGGCCAGCAGGAAGACGGAGGTGATCCTGCCTCTGCCTCTCTACTCTGGACTGGTGAGACCTTACCTGGAGTACTGTGTCCAGATGGGGAGTCCTCAATACAGGAGAGATATGGACCTGTTGGAGTGCACCCGGAGAAGGGCCACAATAATGATCTAACGGATGGAACATCACCCCTACAAGAACAGGCTAAGAGAGCTGGGGCTGTTCAGCCTGGAAAAGAAAAGGCTCTGGGGAGATTGAGAGCGGCCTTTCAATACCTAAAGGGGAGCTGTAGGCCATAGATTCTTTAGCAGGGTCTGTGGTGATAAAACATGGAGAGATGGCTTTAAAGTAGAATGGGGAGATTTTAGACTCAGTACAAGGAAGAAGTTCTTTGTACACGTGGTAAGGCACTGGCACAGGTTGCCCAGAAAGGTGGTGAATGCCACATACCTGGAGACACTCAGGGTCAGGCTGGACAGGGCTCTGAGCAACCTGATGTAGCTGTAGGTGTCACTGTTCATTGCTGTGGGAGTTGGACGACGTGGCCTTTAAGGGTTCCTTCCAACTCAAAAGATTCTGTGATTCTACTCTAGACCTCTTCTACGGTCTATTCCAAACACAGAATAGGCTATTTAAAAATCAACTGCTGGCCACACTGAATCGATGCCTATATATTAGATCTGACAGCCCTTCAACTCATTCTCATACAATGGTATTGCAAAAGGACAATAGTATCTCCTCAAGGCAGGAACATGTTGAGAGATTAAGGCTGGCCATGGGCCACAGTCATGGCCATAGTCATCTAGCACATGACTGTTCTCCTTCTCTACCAACTGTCTCTGACTAGTGCATTTTGTTCACAGTTCTGTAAGCAACAAGGTTAAAAAAACACACAGCACAAAGCAACAAAACAACTGACAAAGCTGAAAATCTAAATAGTTCAAACAAGATTAACACTTACAAAATATTCATTTACTCTCTGGAGGATGTCAGTCAGCTCTGTTGCTTCTGGTGCTTTAAGACAGAAAAACTGAACCAGTTTACCAACGAGAAGTTTATTTTCATACATGAGATTTTTGTAAAAAGACTTTTTAAATAAGTTCCAGGTTCAGTATGAATCTGCAGCTTTTAGCACCTCCTTGCCTCTATAACTATCTCCCTTCCACTACTAACATGCAGCTCTTTGCAAGCACTGCTGAGAATTAGTCAACATAGCTTAAATATTAATAAAACAACGGACAGAGCATATTTAGCCAATTAGCTATCCAGAAGTTACAACAAAAAGGTTACCTGCTGGAGAGGAGCTCTGCAGAGAGGGACCTGGGTGTCCTGGTGGACGACAGGTTGGCCATGGGCCAGCGGTGTGCCCTTGGGGCCAAAAGGGCCAATGGCATTCTGGGGTGCATTAAAAAGAGCGTGGCCAGCAGGTCGAGGGAGGTGATCCTCCCCCTCTACTCTGCCCTGGTAAGGCCTCATCTGGAGTACTGTGTCCAGTTCTGGGCTCCCCAGTACAAAAAAGACAGGGATCTCTTGGAAAGAGTCCAGCGGAGAGCCACGAAGATGGTGAAGGGCCTGGAACATCTCCCCTATGAAGAAAGGCTAAGTGAGCTGGGTCTGTTCAGCCTTGAGAAGAGAAGACTGAGAGGGGACCTGATCCAGGTCTATAAATATCTAAGGTGTGGGGGGCAGAGTGGCGAGGCCAGACTCTTTTCAGCAGTGTGCGGAGACAGGACAAGGGGAAATGGCCAGAAACTGGAGCATAGGAAGTTCCGCACCAATGTGCGCAAGAACTTCTTTACGGTGAGGGTGACAGAGCACTGGAACAGGCTGCCCAGGGAGGTTGTGGAGTCTCCTTCTCTGGAGATATTCAAGACCCGCCTGGACGCCTACCTGTGCAACCTGGTGTAGGGAACCTGCTTTGGCAGGGGGGTTGGACTCGATGATCTCTGGAGGTCCCTTCCAACCCCTACGATTCTGTGATTCTGTGAAAACTGATAATGCAATACTTACTCATTATTTGGTACTGTGATATTTAACAAGTCTAAAAATATATTGTGCCGATTTTCATTTTTACAGCTGCCATCAAGACTACAGCTTGTTGGTTTCTTTAAGTTGAACCATTATACAGGCATTCATCAAATGACAAAAACTCTGTACTTTGCATGTATTGCTCTCAGGTGCTTCACATTAGCACTGGCAGTGCATGGTCTCAGCATTGAAAGGGATAAGAAATGTATCTAGTGAAAAAAAATGTAACAAAGAACTGTTCTTAAAAGTAAGAGTTAATTTTCAGTTCACTTCTGGTAGGATTAACTATTTCAGAAACAGTTCTTACTTAAATGAATTTAAAACAAAGATATAAAAAGCATAACTTCACTTCTTGCCCACATTAAAGGACAAAAGATTCTCATAACAAAAATAGGTCTAAATAAAACATCTGAATAATTACATTTACAAAACAAGTCTGGCTTTTCATGTATTTCACAGAGTCACAGCATAGTTGAGGTTGTAGGGGACCTCTGGAGGTCATCTGATCCAAGCTTGCTCAAGCAGAGACACCAAGGGGAGGTTGCCCAGGACCATGTCCAGATGGCTTTTAAAGATCTCCAAGGAGAGAGCCTCCATTGTGTCAGTGTTCAGACATCCTCAAAGGAGGTAAAAAAAGAAGAAAAAAATCACTTCCTTACACTCAGAGTAAACCTCCTGTTTGCAACCATTGCTTCTTGTCCTGACACTGGGCATCACTGAAGAGTGCCTCCGTGCTTTTTGTACTGTTCCTTCAAGCACTTACAGACACTGATGAGATTCCTCATAAATCTTACCTTCTCTGGGCTGAGAAGTCCCAGCTCTCACAGCTTTTCCTTAAAGGAGAGATGCACTGCTCCTCACCATCACCTCTGTGACCTTCTGCTGGACTCTCTTTAGCAGCTCCATGTCTCTCTTGTATTAGAGTGCACAGAACTGGACCCACCCAGGGATGCCCTCACAACGACCCTCTGGACCAAACTGTTTAGACAGTTTTCAGTCCACCTCACCGTTTGCTCATCCAGCCTGTACTTCCTCAGCTTGACTACGATGACCTTATGGAAGATGATGTCAAAAGCTTTACTGAAGAGGAGAGAGAATATCCACTGCTCTCTCCTTCATCCATCAGGCCAGTCATTTCATCTTACAGTTTTATCAAGGTGGTCAAGTGTTACTTCTGCTTGGTGAATCCATGCTGTTTGCTCCTGATTTTCTTTGCATTCATAGAAATGGATTCCATTAGTGCTGTAATCAAAGATCAACAAGAGTGGCCTTGCACCGGTGAGGTGATATCAGCCACCTCCCATAGCACTCATGGGTGGGCCCCATCAGGATGGATATGTCCAGTTTCTTTATGTACTCCCTGACCTGAATATTTTAACATAAATACTTTATTATATGAATTTATGTACTGAAATGTCTGAGCTAACTGAACATTCTGTACATACTGAGGGTTAAATTGACTGCAAGTTCTTATTTAATTCAGATCAATCTCCAATCAGTTATGTAATGTCTCATTATCAAAAATTAAAGGAAATTGGTAGAAAAAAGACCAGTAACATTACAATATATGCAGGTCACTCTGAAAGTAATGCTTCCTTTTTAGCCTATGGAAACTGCAACAAATATAAAGAACACAATAACACTGACAGAGCAAATTCGCTGCTACAAAACAGTTTTTAAAAATAATCACTACCATTAGCTATGCATTTTTGCCAGTGATGAACATGAGCCTGCAAGCTGTGCTCATAACAATCTGCATGGCCCTCAAGAACATAGCAAATGTGCACCAGCGGAGGTGACCCACTGTCGCTGTCACCACTGAAATGCACCAACCACTGCCTCGATGTGCTCACATCAACTGCTTGGCCTCCATAAGCATTCCTGCAAGCATCAATGAATGACAGTGAATGCCGTTTCTTCTGCATGGAAGAATTCAGTGACCCACCTTTGTGTCATATGTACTTCCAAGTCAGATGCCATTGTGTCAGACTCCATTGTGTCAGACTGCCCCTCTGCTGCCATCTGTCACACGGCAAAAACATGTAATGGGATATTGGTGGGAAGTTTTTCGCACAGAGGGTGGTGACACACTGGAACAGGTTGCCCAAGGAGGCTGTGGATGCCCCATCCTTGAAGGCATTCAAGGCCAAGCTGGATGTGGCTCTGGGCAGCCTGGTCTAGTAGTCGGTGACCCTGCAAATAGCAGGGGGGTTGAAACTAGATGACCATTGTGGTCCTTTTCAACCCAGGACGTTCTGTGATTTTATGATTTGTGTTTGTAATCAGGTTTGTGTAGACCTCAACACATCTCAGCCAACAGCTAGAACAACACAAATCAAAAGGTCTTCTCTGAGGTTCTGGAGTGTCTTCAACATTATCTGTCATCCTGGCACAATTCAGTCGTGTGCACACAAAGGAGCACAGAACAGCTTCCCTGGAAGAATCACAGTAAGCTACTGTCCTGACCAAGTTTTCCAGATGCTAACTTCCCAGGTAAAAGTTACTGTATTTCTGCTTGCCAAGATGAACTTCAAGGTAAGCAGAATAAAATTCTTTCTGAATGTGTAGTTTGGCTAGCACATGATGGAGCACTGAGCTATGTCAACTCTAAAATCCCAGGAAAATGAGAATCCATTTGAAATTTTTTGCTTAAGATTAGTAAAAGTGGACCAACGTGTCCATGTAGAAGTGACCAATTTCTGCATTCTTGGGCGTCACTTTCATTCCTAGATACATGTGCCAGAATGTTGAACAAAAAGTACAAGACACTGCAGCTGAGCCAAAATATCACTAGGACCACTTGTAATATCCCTGGGATGGGCCATCTGTGCCAGCATTTCCCAGAGCCAAAGAAAACCTGTCCTTACTTTCAGATCTGGACTTCAGCACACTAGCTATATATATACTGGTTTATTTTTAAAAGCTGCCTGAAGATTCCTCGCTTTCATTAACACGCTACACTTTAGAATTTAGCAGCAGCTAACCTACAGAGCCCAGCACAGCCTATAAACCTGACCCACTGCAATGCAAAGAACCCAGATTGCAGCCGCATTGCCTCCATGTAAGATTGCTACGTGTTGAGCTCTCCCCTCTGCCCTAAACAAACATGCTCCACCCAGCAGTTTCACTTCAGTTATAGAACAAACTAGTAACGCAAGATAACACAGATTTGTCTTTCCTTTTATAATTTGATATGCAACCAAAATATGATGAGTTAGTTTTCAATCAGTCCAAGCTAACCAAGTCCAACCCACGTGCTTTTCCTATTGGGAAACCAGAGGTATAGTAAGGGTAATAGTGGTAGAAGTTATCTATCCTTGCCCCTTCCTGTTCTACTCAGAACAGCAATAGCTGCTTATCTTTAAATGTTAGTATTCCAGTAACTAAAGCAATCAAACTACTACCCAGCCCTACAATCTACATACTTTATTATCTCTGCAATCACGTGCTCTAAAATGTTTCAGTAAATCAATATTGATAGTTTTGTCTCATAGATATCCGACAAGAAAAGAAAGACAACCCAAGGGATAAAACCATTTGTCAAATTATAGGATAAGCTGAACATTCTGCAATACTTCCACTGTCAAAAAATCCTTTCAAATTATGTACCTAAGACTAGATTAGCAAGAGGCAGAGTGCAATTGGAACAGAGTGGTAGAGTGAAAGAGTATTGGGAACCTAGTTCTTAATGTTCGAACTGTCTTTAGAAGTTTTGCTCTCAACTAGCTCTACTTTGGTCCCATGGACTAAATATCCATTAAGCAACTTGTTGGCAGGCATTGTGCACATCTTCAGAGCTCACTTTTCAGTTCAGTTTCATTCAAAAAGAGATCAGTTCTCACATTCCAATATCACTCTACCACATGAAATGCATCAAAACACATTACAGTTGGATGATTAGGAGACTTAAATCAGAAGAGCACTTGTGATCTCAAAATGATACAGATGCTCACATTGTAGGTTTTCTGAATAAAAAAAAAAGTAAAAACTCTTATCTCTAAAAATCACATTGGAAATACAACAAAATACATCATTATTTAACCAACTTACACTACAAACAGAAAGATCTACAGTGATACATGTTTCTTGCACATTGGCTTTCAGGGAAGTGCGTACTGATTTTCATACATTAGACTGATAAATCTTGGAGTCTTAAAAAAAATATTTTGAGGAAGTCCAGAGAAGTTGTACTGCTCACACACTTCTAATAAAAACACATGTATGAGTCATTCTCTTCTCTCAAACAACATTAAAAGCTAAAATACATTATATACCGTTGCAGCTTGAAAATACTAAGTTATATTACTTTGAGGCAGACACTTGGAAAACAAAACACTCCTAATCTTCCCCCAAAAATACAAACAAATAATAATAACAACAACACAACGAAATTCCCACTACCACCAACATAAAAAAAAGAAATATCAGATAAATGAAAAATTGTAATATGTAATAGAAACACAAATACTAAACAGTTTTCCATTGATGAATTAATTTAAAGAAATGATTGGAGAAGTCAACGTGGACTACCTCATATTTATTTACATCACCTAATTCATTTCCCAGTTTTCTCTTTTTTCCAGAGAATTCATAGGGGGTACACGTTGTTCACTGCGACATTTAAGTGCTGTTGCAGAAGTCTTCCAGGGTCCTCTATTTAAGAAGCACTGTGTAACCTGCGTTCAGTAGTACTGTTGCACTCTTTCATGCTTCCACTGCTACTAGACCTCAAGAGATCATACTTGCTTCTGTACATGTTCTTTTTTGTTACTATTTAATTAATTCTGACTGGCTTTCTACCATCTCCCTCTGCAAACACACTATTCTGTAGTTCAGACTATATGGAGAAAAAAAAAAAAGAAACTATTTAAAATATCCATACCTACCTGTTACAACTCTACTACACAGTTAGAAACACTACATCTGTAATTGCAAGCACTAATTAGAACATTTCTTTCAGCTTATAATTCGGTACATTCAGATGTAAGGAGTCAGCAATAGACCTTTGAACTGTGCAGTTAATATCTTCACAGCCAAGCAAGAGAATCAAAGACCAATTCCTGGCTAAGCAATAGCACCTGGCTCATATCTGCATTGCTTACAGCCAGCCGGCTCTACAGAAGTGCTCTTCTGAGAGGCAGTGGGAACAATCTAAAACCGAGTCATGGACAAAGTTAACAATTATGAAATCCAGTTGTTTCAATTGCGTATCTGAATGTATCTGATAGGTATTTATTAAAGATTACAGACAGATGCCCTAAAACACAGTATATATAGTTTGATGATCTAGAGGGCAAAAAGCATGCAAGTTGTATGAAATGTACTTGCATTCACTGTGTCAGATATTCCACTGTATCAGAAGTAGATATAACATGATCATTTGTTTTAGTGGCTCACTGTGCTCTCACTGTTAGTGAATAATGGCACTATACTGGCAACCAGTACAAAGAGAAATTTCCAAAAAAATGGCATAAGAAAGTTAGTGGGATTTGCTTAACTATGTACTACAGAAGTTTACCTAAGTTTTGGTACTAGAGATAACTGTTCAAGTTATAGAATTAATCTGCTTCTTTTTACAGGTCTGCATCAGGACCTGTAAGAATCTACTGGTAGAGCAGATGTTTCAGCTGGGTTTTGACTCAGATACAGTCCAGTAAACCAAGAAAGTCAGCATAAAGCTCAATCCTGGCTCAAGAGCAAACAGCAATCTACTGTTACCAATTCTCACAAAAGAACCAGGGTAATGTACTGAACAGGTGATCGACCTTACGCTGAACAGATATTTACAGACAATACTAGTAACATAGTAATGTTAAAACGCTGGAAATATAAAACATGACCTTGTTTTAGTAAAATCAGTATTTCAAGTTTGCTAGACATAACACTTTTCATCTTACTGGTAAGCATAAGCACCAGCACAGCATAGTTTTTAGTGAAACTGATAAAACTCATAGAAAGAAGGTTTAATATTTTCAATATAAAAGCTATCTGTAAATAAGCTTCACATATGTTTTATTTGCTTCTATGTATTTAGAAAAGACCATACAGAATTCTATTTGAACAGGGGGTAAACCAATTTACTCTAAATTATTACCTAATTACTTAAAATTATTTTAACTGTGGGAATAAAAGCAAGTTATGATCCAGAAGTGGCACAACCTACTAAGTGCCTGTATATCTAAGTTGAATGGTAGCCCTATTGTTACTGATACTAAGGAAACTGAACAAATATTTGTAACAATAGTATAATATGCTTAGATGATAACATCTATGAAAGATTAGTGTTTGTAGGCAGAAGTTATGTAGCCCTGCTTGCACAGGTTTAAGAAAGCTTTCCGACACAATACCTCTATTGAGTTCTGACAACAGAGTTAAACGTACTTGTAATCTCATAACAACAAGCATTTTACTGATTGCATGCCAATTTTGTTAGAACATATCACAATATTTTAGCATGAAGAAGCAGTTTTTCGAACATTAAATTCTCTAATCATACATGATGTGTAGGCCAAAACGCTTGTTACAACTTGCAGAAATTCTGGGCAACCAATAGCTTTCCCTCCAAAGCAGAATTAAATTGTTCACATTAACATTCACAATTTCATAGGCAGGAATGATTACATCAAATGACACTAAATTGGGCACTCTACTCTGGTCCAGTTTTAGTCACCAATCAGTGGCACTGACATGTTAAATGATCTGCACACAGCTCTAGAAGAGGAATTTAGATAATCACAGTCTGTATATTTAATAGAAAACAATATGCTACTCCTAAAGGCCATGACAAAATGAAGTTCCTTGAAGTGTTCACAGTAGTTTAAGACAAATAAGGCACTGGAATGGGCTGCCCAAGGAGGTGGTGGAGTCACACTCCCTGAAAGTGTTTATGAATTGTGTAGGGACGTGGTTCAGTGAGAACTACAGGTGACAGGTGGACAGTTGGACTGGATGATCTTAAAGGTCTTTTCCAACCTTGGTGATTCTATTATTAAAAACTAAATACACACAACTATATTCTACAAATATTCCTTATAGTCACCATGTTTAGTCAATGTTATTTCATTACTGGAAACACTGTAGAGCTTCCACAAGCAAGGAATACAGCTACTCAATACCAAATGCATAAGAAAAATACATCAGTTTTGGGGAAACCCAGAAAGCAAACAACAAAATTCTACGTTTCTTAGAAAAGTTCAAGCCTGATGAAATACCTAACAAGGTTCAACTTCAGGTACATGCAATTCCTATGATAGTACAAGGAAGCTGTGATAAACATTTTTTTTCCCCTTTCTAATGTCCTAAGACAAACCTTCCAACAAATTCTTATCAGACATTTTCCAGACAAAACAGCATGAAATTATACTAATTATATTTAGGTGCATATAGAGGACATACTACATAATGCAACTCCAGAATACTGTGCATGCTGTTATCAAGGCAGAGCCAAGTCTGAGAAGCTTGCATTTTTATTTCTCACTGTACTGGGCTTATGAGGCAAGGTTTTGGTAGCAGGAATGGCCTCTGTGAGCAGAGCCCAGCAATATTCCATGTCAGAGCAGAGCTGCTCCAAAAGGGACTCACCGCTGCCAGAGCTGAGCCAAGTGACACTGGGTGTGATCTGGGAGAGCAGATTTAAGGAAGGGAGAAACTGCTGTGGAACAGAAGCTGGGAGAGAGGAATGAGAAATGAGAGAGAAGTAGCCTTGCAAGCATAAAGGCCACTGCAGGAGGTGCTCCAGGAACACAGCAGAAGCTTCTTGTAGTCCAGGAGAGGTCCATAGAGGAGCAGGCCATCCCAGTACAGCCCCCGAGCACCATGCAGATCTCCAGATGCAGCCACAGGGGAGCCCACAGGGCAGCAAAGGATGAGGCCTGAAGGAGGAACAGCCCATGGAGAGACCCTGTAGGAGCAGCCTGGGCCAGAGCTGCAGCCTGTGGTGGGGCAGGAAGGCTGGGGCAGCTGCCACCCATGGGAAGCCATGTGGAATAGTGCTTGAAGGGCCCTGTGGTACAGAGCCATGCTGGGGCAGTGCTGGAAGAGCTGCAGCCTCTCAGGAGCCCACATGGATTGGTTAGGGAAGGATGGCATCCCATGAGAGGGACCCATGTGGGGGACAGGCAGAGAGAAAGCAATATGGACTGGCCACAGACCTGGCTCCCCATTCCCCCACACCACCCAGGGGAAAGAAGTAGAAGAGGGTAGGTGAGAAACGAGATATTCTTAGTTTGCTTTCAGGTTTTCACTGCTCTAGGCTGTTCGTAACAGCCAGGAAATTACATTAACCTCCTTACGTAGAGTCTGTTTTGCCTCTGACAGTAATTGGTGAGTGATCTCCCTTGTCCTTATCTCAACCTGTGAACCTTTTTTCCATCACATTTTCTCCCCCTCTACCTTTGAGGAGCTGGAGCAAGAGAACAGCACAGTGAAGATTAGCTAGCTGTCAGCATGAAATCATCACACTCATTTATCTAATGCCAACAGAAAAATAAAACACCCAAATAATGGTCTCTCCAAATATTATTGAAACTCATTTCTTCATTCAATTTTGTATTGGCTGGCATATAGACTATAGCCATCTCCTTAAGCTCAGTGAAAATACACACAACCCAGATAAGAAACAGTTCTTTCAAGTTATTACATGCTGCCATACTAGTCATTTTTCACCTCACTAACATGAGATGCTATTAGTTTTCCAGCTGTTAGTTTCAGTAATTTTGTTTCAAAATTGAAACTCTCTGTGAGTAGGCTGAAAAGGAGGAACATGCATAATGTTTGAATATATCAGTACTTGTAAGCAAGTGGCTACTACTACTAGTTCCAGTAACAGGTACCAAAGCAAAAACAGCTTGCAGATAGTATATAACTGGTAGATTTCAATACTGCTGGCAGTTAAACAGCAGAAATCTTGGCACTGTTCATCAAAAAGCTGCTTTGCCTCTCATGAAATTCCACCTTCTATTTGTCACTGTACCGTGCAGAAAACAAGACATGTTGCTTTGCATAAACGTGTATAGTATGTCATCTCAAATGCCTATATATATGCTTTTTTTTTTTTTAATAGTGCATAATACAGAACGGTTTTGATACACTGGAATTCTTCTGTATATGCATGTATACTCAATTCTCAGCTGATTCAGAAATGAATCTATACATACATTCCTCAAAGACTTAATCGTTCATCAAATGCCTACCAGACATTTAAGTGAGAGAAACAGTTTCAGGCTGTCTTGATTTTGAAATTCACTCTCTGTCTGCATACATATACATTTTATCTGATCTCCTGCTCTACTGTAGCAAATGTTAAGGACATTCTTTCCAGTTACCTTATTTGTACTCTGAGTTTTACTTGTTACTTACTTTCACCATTGAAAAAAAAAAATAAAAAAGGCCCATTTAAAAATGGAGCTTATTCTCCAGGTGGGTCTCCCAGACACACACAGCTGTAGCTGTAAAGCCACACACAAGCCTGTTAAGCAGCCTGCTGCCAAGAACTGGCTTTAGATCTATTTATAGCAGAAACATGGTGAAGGCCAGATAAATCTTATTAGCCTATTTAACAGTTACTTGAAGATTTGTTTATTTAAGATCAATAACTTAAAATAACTGCATGAGCCTCAGTTTGTTCAAAACATTTTAAAGCTTAAGCAACACCCTGTTAAGTTTGCTGCCAACACCGCTCTTGAAGCCCTTCACACCTCTAATAAGTATAGAGCACGTTACATTAAGGGATGCCATGAATTCAAACAAAGCAAACAATCACATCAAATAAGTTATTCACTACATCACCTTCAAGTAAAAGCCTGTGTACGAGTCCTGAGTCAGTAAGACAAATTCAAGAACTAATACCTTTTAGTAACTAGATTTAAATAAGCTAATTTTGGTCTTTGGCACTGGATCTCCAGAACAGAAGAGAGACTTAAAATCACAGATGCAGGTGGCTAAAAAAAGAGAAGAGTAAACATGAATGCTGCACAGGTGTCACTGCAGGCAAAAAGATACAACGCAGGGGGAAGAAAATAAGAATGGGATGGAAAGATTAAAAAGAAAAGAACCTGAACTCGGTGAATGCAGTTGGAAGGAGGCAGAAGGAAGATAGTTGGAGAGAATGCCATGTAAAGGAAAGAAAGGCTTAGTAGCATGACTCACGGCCACATTAGTGTAAATCACAGAATTATGGAACAGCCTCCTCCCAGGAAACACAAAAGCTTGAATAAAAAAAAAGAAAAAGCACCAGAGCTGATACCAATTATGAGCTGGAACCAACCGGACACATTCAGCTGGATTAATGATGACTTGAGTTTACCCTGTCTCAATATAATATCCCAGAGATTTAAGACTTCTGCTTCAATTTCACAAACATTTGTGGGGGAAAAAAGGCAAAATCAACTTCACAATTAAAATAAATAAAAGTTTTAAATTAAGCTTATAAGGGATATATACTAATCCTTTCTGGGTTAGTAAAGGTGATCTCATGACACAGTCAACTGCCCAGACTAATTTAACTGAGACTGAAATGGAAAAAAAGAACTACAGTAGCCAGGTGTTTTACCTATTTACTGTCCCTTTTCTATATAGAAGTTCACATAGAAACCATACCAGGAACACTCATGCTCATTCATGTTTCTGCGACAAATGCAGAGGAAAACATCCCACTTCTTGTCTTACCTTGTAAAGAAAAGCAAGAGGTTGTGAAGCCACTGAAACAACATTTAGGTTTACAACAATAATTAGGCACATTACACCATTCAAGCCTTGTCAACGCTGACTGCTTCTATTACAACAAAATAAATTTGAATGTTGCATTCAGAAGGGAAAAAATACATCCGTCCCAGATGCAGCACTATTATCTTACATCCTTTTAAAGAATTTCTTGTTTCTGTTATGTTACTAGCTTTACAGAACTAAATGCAATAGCACCACACTGTGGGAGGAAGCATATTCATAAATACATGGGGAACGAGACATAAATGAGTAATTCACCGTTTTTTCTCTGAAGTTTTGAAATATTTATTTTCTAGGATATGAGGCCTGGAATGCTGTCTTTTAACTCCCAGTACTTAACAGAAAACAAATCCAGTTTAAGATGGCAAAACTTAAAGATACGAGGGTTGCTCCAAAAGTAATGCCTCTTCACTCACAACATCAGAGGCAGACAGTGGTGGTACAGCAGCAGAAGTTGAAGTATTCACAGCAGAAGTTGAGCCATGCTCTGGATGGCCACCCAGATCTTTAGGAGCACAGCATGCAGCTCTTCTTCACTGCTGGCAAAGATGCATAGCTAATGGCGGTGACTATGCTGAAAAACAGTTTTAGCTGAGAATTTGCTATAGCAGACCGTGTTATCGTACTCTTCATATCTGTTGTTTCCATAGAAATAAATAGGAGGCATTACTTTCAGAGCGACCTACGTATGTTACTGCCAAACTTGATCACAGTAAAACTAAGAATGTAAAGATGTGAAATTCATCACTAGAAGTTTTATAAATAGGCTATTTCCTCTCTCAGCTAAATTAAAAGCAGCTGTGACTTGGAAAATGTGGCTTGCCTCAAACTGAAAATCCAATTCTTTGGCCTGCTGGTGAAGAAATTGGCACTGAGCTTCTAGTGAAAATAAGAAAGACCATACATTATTTCTCAAAATTATCTTCACAAAACTATAAGATAGGCGAGGTTAGAAGGGACTCATAGAAGTTATCTGCTCCAGCCCCCACTCCAGCAGGGACACCCAAAGCAGGTTGCTCAGGTCCACGTCCTTGTGGCTTTTGAAGACCTCCAAGGAAGAGACACCACAATCTCTCTGGGTAACCTTTGCCTATGCTCTGTCACCCATACAGTAAATAAGTGCTTCCTGATGGCCAGATGGAGTCTCTAATGTCTGAGTTTGTGCCCACTGCCACTGGACACCACTGAAAAAGCCCGAGCTCTGTCTTCTTTACACCCTCCCTATAAATATTTGCACTCATTAGCAAGATCTCTCAGAGCTTTCTCTTCTCCAGGCTGAACAGTCGTAGAATCATACAATTCTGAGAGTTGGAAGGGACCTTTAAAAGTCATCTAGTCCAACTCCCCTGCAATAAACAGGAACAACTGCAGCTACATCAGGTAGCCCAGGGCCTGATCCAACCTCAGTCCTGCAGGCCCAGCTCCCACAGTCTTTTCTCATAGGAGAGACACACCAAACTCTTCTTCATCTTTGTGGCCCATCGCTAGGCTCTCCCTAAAAGCATCATGTCTCTTTTCTACTGGGGAGCACAGAACTGGACCCAGCACTGCATGGATGGCCTCACTAGGACTGAATAGATGGGAAGAATCACCACCCTCTACCTCCTGCTAACACCTTGACTGATGTAGCCAAAGACAGTATTCTATGCCACAATGGCATATTGCTGGCTCACATTCAATTTCTTTCTCTGCTAAGCTGCTTTCCAGCTGAGCAGCCATCAGCATGTGCTGACAACCAGTGTTGTTCCTCCCCTCATGCAGGATTTTGCATTCCCCTTGCTGAACTTCATGAGGTTCCTGTCTTCCCATTTCTCCATCTTGTCCAGATCACTCTGGATGGCAGCACAACATTTTGGCCTATCAGCCACCCCTCACACTTCTGCATTATCTGCAGACTTGCTGAGGGCACACTCTGCCTTATCACTTGGGCTCATCAGTGAGGATGAAGTCCTGGCTGAACAGGACTGCAGCCAGCACTGACCCCTCAGGTATGCCGCTAGACTGTCCCCCACCTAGACTCTGCACTACTGATCACCACTCTGGACCACACCATTCAGCCAGTTTTCAAGCCCACCTCCCCATCTGCTCACTGGTCCATACTTTATCAGCTTGTCTATAATAAGTTTATGGGACATGTCAAAAGCTTTACTGAAGTGTAATTGGACAATATCTACTGCTCTCCCCAAAGCTACAAAGACATTTTTCATAGATAAAAAGATGGAGATCTAGCAACTGCAAGTAATGATCAAAGCTTGTTGAAGGTAATGGACAAATCTAGCATCAGATGGAATTTCAAATATTTTGCCTACGAGGAAAGTTGATAAAATGAGATCACATAATTTAGAGAAGAGAATGCTTAATGAGGTGCCTAGCAGTAATCTTTCAACACCTAGTAGTTTATTAAGATAGAGCCAGGGTCTTTGCTGATACGTAACAGTGGAAGAACATGCCACAGTAATAAACAGAAACAAGGGAGGTTTCATATGAACGTAGTATTTTTAGGCTAGGAAAATAATTAAGCACTAGAACAGACTGCCCAGGGAGATTATGGTTCTCTATTCTTCTCTGGATCCAACTGGAAAGAACAACCCCATGCAATCTGCTTTAAGGAGATCTGATGAAAGATTTCCCAAGAGTCCTGTAATCCAAAATATTCTATGAAATCCATTTTTCTCCATTTGCAGTGGCCTAACAGAATGTATGTAATGAGCGTACAGAGCATAAATAAATAACTCATTCATTCCCGAATCTCATTGACTTGAATCTTTAGTGAGTTTTTTTGTTTGTTTTGCCAAATGAACAATGCAACATAGATTTTATTTATCCATCCTACTGCCTGTGGATTGATGGGTCACCATGTGGGAAAGAAAACTACCACTGCAACAGAGGAATACATTCTTCATTCTCCTCACACATGAATGTTCAGATGTTCAAACAAATCAGCAGCAAGAAAGTTTGTAATGCAGCAATACTATATACAATATAATACATTAAACAATGCCAGCCTCATTAGTCTGAGACAGAGTTGACAACCACCTGCTTCTTTCTAGCAGAGTAAAAGACAGAAAAAGTTGCTGGGGAGGAGGAACAGAGCACTAGTTCCAATTGTTAGCTGAATATAAACAACTGCCTGCTTGACACAAAAAAACATCCTCTGACTATATCCATACACTGGAACCTTCTTTTTCAGTGATATATAAGATCATTACAAAATCCTGCAGACATATGGAAAGCAGAGCGGTATTACAGTATTTTGCATCTTTAAAGAAGGACATGTAAAAATCACAATATTTAATTTCTTCTAAGCTGGTATTAAAAAAACCACATGAGTAATGGCTAATTTTTTTTTTTAATTATTTTTTTTTTAGTTTTTATATTTATACAGAAGGCTATTTTTATAGAAAAGTAGCCCTTAAGTAGTAGGCAATTTCCAGGCTTATACCTGTAAAATGAGTATTTCTATATGGCAATCTCTTAGGACAATGCTTTCAGAAACATGGTTTGAATTTTGGGTAGTCTTGCATGGAGCTGTAAGTTGGACTTCATGATACTTGTCCATCCCTCCAACTCAGGATACTCTACGATTCTCAGTGCTCTTTGTTTGCAATGTGCCATTAATACCAGCAGCTCTGCAGGCCAAATTCTACGTCTAGTCAACTTTGTACAATCCTACCCTTTCTCAAGGATAGAATGTTATACAGCAAATAATTGGTTTTTACTCCACTGCCAGCCTAACAACCGTAAGCTGACTTCTATAAAACTCATTCAAGTCTAGATGGCAGATTTTTATAGTATTCATTCTGTGCATCACAGGAAAGGTGGAAAGATTCACACTTGCATTTCCTGGCTAACTTTAAATCTGCAAAACAGTATGTTTTGTCTAAACCAATAACATATATGCATTAGATGGAAACATTAACAAAGAACAAAATAGAAAGAATCTCAGGAAAGCCTAACTCCTTCAGAAGCAAGCCAGAGATAACAGAATCTAGCTGAAAGAAATCCACATGACTCAGAATCATATTAACACTGAATATGGAGCATTCATCTTTAGGAGGCCTAAAAATCAATGTGTCATGTCCTCAAGATTTAAAAAGTCTATCAGAAGTTAAAAAGTTTCTATTCTCTGCAATATGAAGATAATACCTCTGTCAACTGGGAGCAAGTCACCAAAATCCATCCAGAAAACATATTTAAGCTAGGCCATACCATCAGATAAATATATTAATACTATTTACTGACAAAAATCTGTGCAACCTTAGTATTGCGTTATGGAGTTCCTATTAAAAAAAAAAAAAATCACAGAACCACAGAATGACTTGGGTTGGAAGGCACAGTAACGATGACCTAGTTTCTCTCCCCCTGCCATGGGCAGGGCTGCCACCCATCAGATCAGGATTTCCAGGGTCCTAACCAACCTGGACTTGAAATCCCCCAGGGACGGGGCACCCATAACTCCTTTTACCAAGTAGTGAATTTATATGTATTCACAATATAGTTATAGTAAGATGTGTATAGGTAGTATCAGAGTATTCAAGTTAGTACAGAATTATTAAATCTAGCTACAACTTTTCCACAGAATCACAGAATCACCAAGGTTGGAAAAGACCTATAAGATCATCCAGTCCAACCATCCACCTATACCAATAGTTCTCACTAAACCACGTCCCTCAACACAACGTCCAAACATTCCTTGAACACCCCCAGGGTCGGTGACTCCACCACCTCCCTGGGCAGCCCATTCCAGTGCCTGACCACTCTTTCAGAAAAGTAGTATTTCCTAACATCCAGCCTAAATCTCCCCTGGTGCAGCTTGAAGCCATTCCCTCTAGTCCTATCACCAGTTACACGAGAGAAGAGGCCAATGCCCAGCTCACTACAGCCTCCCTTCAGGTAGTTATAGAGAGCAATAAGGTCTCCCTGAGCCTCCTCTTCTCCAGACTGAACAATTCCAGCTCCTTCAGCTGCTCCTCATAAGGCCTGTGTTCCAGACCCCTCACCAGCTTTGTTGCCCTTCTTTGAACACGCTCCAGGGCCTCAATGTCTTTCTTGCAGTGAGGGGCCCAAAACTGGACACAGTACTCGAGGTGCGGCCTCACCAGAGCTGAGTACAGGGGGACAATCACCTCCCTGTTCCTGCTGGCAACACCGTTTCTGATGCAAGCCAAGATGCCACTGGCTGTCTTGGCCACCAGGGCACACTGCTGGCTCATGTTCAGCCGAGCATCAATCAATACCCCCGGGTCCCTTTCCTCTACGCAGTCTTCCAGCCACTCTGCCCCAAGCCTGGTAGTGTTGCCTGGGGTTGTTGTGGCCAAAGTGCAGGACCCGGCATTTGGCCTTGTTGAAACTCATCCCATTGGCTTCAGCCCAGCTATCCAGCCTGTCCAGATCCCTCTGGAGGACCTCGCTACCCCCAGGCAGATCCACACTTCCAGCCACTTCCTTATCCAGCCAAGAGTGTACCTGTCCAAGCCACAGGCTGTCAGCTTCTACAGGAGAATGCTGTGGGAGACAGTGTCAAAGGCCTTGCTGAAGTCTAGGTAGACTACATCAGCAGCCTTTCTCTCATCTACCAGATGGGTCACTGGATCATAGAAGGAGTTCAGAGTCAGCTGTCAGTGTTTCAGCATGCTCTCATCCTCCACTTTGGCTTTTCATGCAGTTGTTCCCTAACCTTCTTTACTCTGATTGAGCGAGTTAGCAAAGACATTGTATCTAAAACATTTAAATTAAAGTAGATCAGTTAAAACAAAATGAGCTGTGCCATAAGCACTGGGAAGAGGGGGAAGGAAGACTGAGAATGGAGATGTAGGAAGAGTAATTTTATCAGTTTAAACAGAGGATTAAGAAATATATAACTGGAGAAAATATAACTGGAGATGGCTGAAAAACATCAAGTTAACACCCACAGCTATCATTCAGCTCAGTACAGTGTCTGAACTCAATGTTTTTGTTAATTATTTAGTTAAACATATAATCTCCACATGTGACTAAACATGTAAGTGAAGAAATGTTTATAAGTGTATTAAGTCAGAGTCAAAGAGACATGGTCAACCACTTTTCAGCAGTCTGTGGGGACAGAATAAAGGGAAACAGCCATAAATGTGAGCATAAGAAGTTCCGCACCAATACGTGAAGGAACTTCTTCAAAGTGAGGTGACGGAGCACTGGAACAGGCTGCCCAGGGAGGTTGTGGATTCTCCTTCTGTGGAGATATTCAAGACCTGCCTACATGTGCAGCCTGCTGAAGGGAGCCTACTTTGCAGTGGGGTTGGACTTAGTGACCTCTAGAGGTCCCTTCAACCTCTACAATTCTCTGATTCTGTAATAAATTAACTGAAAAGCATTCCACTTAACAGCAACAGAATATTGGAGAAAGAACTCATAGCCGCAACCTTGCCAGCGTTTCATTCCCACTTAGGAACGAATCTACACACCCTTCTGCCCACATCACTCTGAAAAAATGGCCTCTCTCATGTTCAACTATTCCCATGTTAATCCTAACCGTGCTTTTCACGATTCTCATCTCACTTCTATTCCTCCTCCCCCAGACCTTCTCAGGTACCATCTGTTTCTTTTCCACAACCTTTAGCTCAGCTGGGATGTTCTTCCTCTCAACTTTTGGAACACCTTCATTAACCCGTAAATTTATTTCCACTTGCTCCTTTCTCTGCCCCTCAACCCATTTTCTCTGTCCTTGCAGGCTGGCAATCACAAATTCTTCCTATCTAGTTGACTATCCAATTTCATCCATCAACCACAATTCTGTACTCCTTCCTTCCTATCAGCCTACTCATCCTCTTCCTCCTCTACTCCTACCACGTTCAGTCCTGGCCGGAATCTTTCTCAGTAGCTTCCAATTCCAACTTCTGTTCTTCTCTTTCTCATCCTGCAGCTAATGCAAACACACTTGCTGCAACATGCTAAAATCTACTTGGCTAGGATTTCAGCAATTCCTGCTTCCATCCTGCCAGAAACAAGAAGAAAAAAGTAAGCCTGAAAAGTTATGTATTTCTTTTAAACTAGAATGTAGGGTTTTTTTTTTTTTTCTTTAAACAAAATATCTAAGTTTCCACAGTCTGTTATGGAATTTCTAAGATTTGAGGTCCTTCTCTTACCAGATACACACAAAGAACAAAACAGTCATTAATTTAAATTTATTACAAGAATTTAGAAATCTTATTTTTCCGATGTATTAACCTTATACATGCTAGTGGCAGTTCTCATACTTTCCCATAAAATGCTATAATACTGCAAATCTTAAAGAGAAAATGAGGTTGCTTTACATTTTACATTATCTTGTGTCCTCTAGAATATGTCTCTGCTCTTGTTTATACTCTTTTTTTTTTTAATTTTTATCCACCTTTATAGAAATTTTGCACGTGGAACAGATTGCAACTACAATCAACATCACAGAATTGTAAGAACTTCAGAAGTTTGTGTCATTTAAATGTGAACATTTATTCCATAGTCTTTTTCTTTTTCTTCTAAACATGTTAAAGCTATCTTTAAGATTATTAATAAAATTCTTCGATTTTACCGTTACAACTTTTATTGTGACATGACTTTTTAAATGAGCTAGAAATAATGTTTTATATTATCGCATATGAGACAATTCACCTGAAAAACTGATTAACCAATCTGAATCTCCAAAGGGGAAGAAAAAAAATCCCACAAAATAGCCTTTGTGAACTCATAGAATCATAGAGGTTGGGACCTCCAGAGATCATTGAGTCCACCCCCCTGCTAAAGCAGGTACCCTATAATAGGTCCCAAAGGTAGGCATCCAGATAGGTCTTGAATATCTCCGTAGAAGGAGACTGGACTCCACAAGCTCTCTGGGCAACCTGTTCCACTGTTCAATCATCTTCATCATAAAGAATTTATTCCACATGTTAGTACAGAACTCCCTATGTTCAAGTTTTAGGCCATTACTTCTTGTCCTATTGCTACACAACACTGAGAAGAGCCTGACCTCATGCATCTGCCCCCCACCTCTCCTTAGATATCTATAAACATTTATCAGAACTCCTCTCAATCTTCTTTTCCTCAAGCTGAACAGACCCAGGTTACTCAGCCTTTTCTCATACGGGAGATGCTCCAGGCCCTTCACCATCTTTGTGGCCCTCTGCTGGACTCTTTCCAAGAGATCCCTGTCTTTTTTGTACTGGGGAGCCCAGAACTGGACACAGTACTCCAGATGAGGCCTTACCAGGGCAGAGTGCAGCGGGAGGATCACTTCCCTTGGCTCAAGTGTATACAAACAGCCAGAAGCATATGATAATGATTTCTCTGAGTAGAGTAAAATCCTAGATTTCACTGACATTTCTTCCTCAAAGGCCTATGTAATCCTCATAACAGCAGCACTGAAGAAGATGCTATGCATAAGCAGTATTAGAAGCTCCAACTCTTACAATGCAGATCCCTTCAGAGGAAAGAATATAACCTCAATTTTCCACTACTTGTAGCACTGTACCTTTGCATTGTTGGGTACAGAAGTGAACAACAGTCTAAAACTGAGGATCTACAAGTTGAATTTGGCTAAAATCCTTGGCCTGAATGTAACTGAATGTAGCCCTAAACCAATTCTGCTTAATGCACAGATGTACATTTTTCCTCAACAGCTCTATTCAAGCAGTGACTGGAACTAAACGATGATTTCAGGAAGTACATTGTATAACTACAGGCAATTCTGTGGGTAAAAAATAAAATAAAATAAAATAAAATGGCACTTCAGAAATATTAATTTGGATATCGCCAACCTCTCACCAAACTGAACCTTATAAACTGCATATCTACTGCAATTGGGACAAAAAAATCCAGTGATGGGCTTAATAAAACCACACATAACAATCCCTTCAGTAAGTTACAAAATAAAAGTTCAGACTTTTAATTTGCTTTTAATGCAATATAACCTGCTTATAGCATATAACCTATAAGAGATGTAAGTTTCTCTCTCAAAAGAAATCTACACTGGAACTGTTTTGGAGAAAACAATCATTTTCTTCATTTTAAGGCAGCAATGCAGAATACTGATAAAGAGAAAACTCATCAGCACAATGAGAGTAATAACTAATAACAACAAAAAAAAAAGGGAAGTTACATACTTTAATCAAACAACAGCATGAGAATATTTCATGCAAGTTCTCTGAATATAGGTACCATTTTCTGATATCAAGTGTCTGACAGTCTTTAATCTCTGTTGAGACTTATGGAGAAGCTTCAGTGAAAAAAAAACAACTCCCAGAAATTGACTTAAATTCATACAAAACTTAAAATCCTGTAGCATTTTGAATAAAAAAGGTTTGCAGATCCTACAGTAAATCCATCTACCATCTCAAGTTTGAAAGCAGATAGGCTCAGTCTTGACTTTGAGATCTTGATGAATGGTAAAAACCTTCTTCAGACATGGTAGTGAATGACAAATCTGAAACTGCCTTTTGCAGAGATGTAACTTCATTACAGCTGCAAAAATTCAAAAAAGTTCAAAGGCTATACTGAATGAATATTCACAGCTGGAGTAAAGTTGAATGTCGAAAGGCAGGACTTAATGGCAGGCAGCCTGTACAAAACTCTTCCAACATGCAAAAATTATGCTATGTACATGCTTTAAAAAATAAACAAATGAATAAACACTGTTTCTCCTCAGACAGTTATCAACTTATTGCAAAATACTCTTGGGTAAGCTTAGGCCGTATTTCAGAACTTAATGTACTGATAAGCACAAGGATCTTGCTGCAGCTCAGTAAAGTTTTCTTCAATCACTTGGTCAAAGCATCCATTCTAAATCTAGCCTACCTTGTAAAGAAAAAAAAAAGTCTAATTTACCGCTACATGAATATGCAGTGGTATGCTCCTAAGAAATCGGCAGAAAGATGGTCATATTATCATCTTCTTTTTCTCTCTTCATTCTCTTGAAAAACAGCTGCTAGATCTAGAACTAGAACCTGAGGAAGCCCCTGCAAAAGAAACTAATGAAAATTTCATTTTCTTATTCTTAGCACAAATGCGCACTACTAATTGAACAAAATCTCCTCTCTCTCTTATTTTTAAGTTGATGTGCAATTAAAAGAAATAAAATAGTCCTCTGCGTATCTCAGATTTAAATCTTGCTGATTTTCTGCTCTCTGAAGACCGTGACTGGAGAATAAACACTACCTCCTCTCAGTCAAGGGCATTTCTCCCCCTCCAAAAATAAACAGTCTCCCCATTTATTATGGAAATCTTACTCAACACCAACTGCTACAGCCAAAACCAGCTCCTATTATGGCCAAAATCAAATCATATACTCCATGAACAGAGTGCTCTAATATATGGAAGTAATTTTCTGTAGTTCAGGGATGTCATAGTTCAACCCTATGTCTAAGGTAGTTACGTGTTTCTCCTACTTCTCTTATTTTTATTTTTAAATGGTTGATATACACTTCCAAAATTCTCTATTTCCATCTTGACTGCTCATTGCTTGCTGTAAAAAAAAAAAAAGGATTCCCTTCATTTGGCTAGAAAAACTCCACACATACAGTCTTTCTTGTCTTTGCCACAAGAATCTGTCTGTAATAAAGCTTTAAAACATTGCTTCATTATGCAGAGTCTGAATGTGGCTTCAAGTAAAAGCTAAAGGAAGATTATGCCAAATTAAAACAAGTTTTTTAAAAATATGCATATCCAAACTTGCTAGCGAACTCCTACTCTTTTTTTTTTTTTTTTTTTTTTTTTTTTTTTTACCTTCCCCACCTCTCTCTGGATTTTTTTTTTGGATCACTCAGGGAAGATAGTTGCCTGATTCTCATAAAATTCTGCACATGGGACACTGGAGGGGCAGATTAATCCATTTACTATACGACACTCCTCTGTGACAAACCAGAATCCATACATCACACGCATTCTGCACATCAATAAGGTAGCCTCACTGAAAAGGAGCCAACACCGTGATTCCCTTCCCACATCAGTATATTCCAGCTCCAAAGCATGTAATATCACAACCATGTATTCTACTGAGAAGTAGAAAATGAATCTCTGAGAGGTTGGGGAGAAAAAGAAGTTATCATCTGCTCTTTCCTTCTAAAAAAAGAAAAGCACAATTTTCTTTGTTATCAACTGTTTTTCTGGATTAAGTGTTTAAATGAAGATACACGTCTGTTTACACAGTGCTCCCCGATTTCCATCCAGGTTAAAATGAAGGTTTTAAGAGTAATTGCACTGTACTTGCAAAACTGGCCAGAAGCCCTGAAGAATGATGCAGTGGAAAATTTAAAAGAGGGAAGGGTGCGAAGGAGGAAGAGATGAAACTCCTTTTAATTCCAATTTTTAATTCTATTCCTTTTGGTCTAATATAGGTGCAAAACAGTAAAATGATGACAAGAAGTGACAAATAAACCACAAGACAGAAGGAAGACATCTGAAGGAACACCGGCTGACAAAGTTTGTTATACATAAATATACATCACTAAAACTATATGCATCTGTAGAAATAATTACTTACAATACTTTTCTGAAAAAGCTGAATCAATTTGATCTGCATCATTAATGTATTTTGAACATCTTCCACTATTTGCTGTGAACTTCCTTCATAAGGAAATAACGGCTGTTTCACAGAATATAAGATTTTCATACGCTATATAAGCATTATGAACTATTTATGTGACCGACACAGACTGTAATTTAAATAAACTTCTTTTATGACAACTGCAAAGTTTTAATGCCAGCATGTTCTTCTACTCTAGACTCTGTCACAGAACCATAACACCACAGAAATGTTTGGGTTAGAAGGAACCCTTAGGATCAGCTACTTCCAGGCCCCATGCCACAGGCAGGGTTACCAACTACTAAATCAGGTGTCAGATAATGTTGCCCAGCGCTCCATCCAGCCTGATGGCTTTGAGCACCTCAAGGGATGGAAAATCTACCACTTCTCTGGCACCACGCCAGCATCTTATCACCTTCTGAGTGAAAATTTTCTCTTCATAGTCCTTGATCATTATGCTCCAGCCATGCTACTTGTCCCACTACATTTCTGTGATAGCAATTAAATCACAGTTTTCTAGTTGCACCATGGCTTCCTGTTCCTCCTGCTTGTCACCATGCCGTGTGCACTTGTGTAGAGGTACTTCAGCTGGGCTACTGGCCACATAACCTTTGTCAATGATTGCTTCTAAGATCCTTTGTAAAAATCTGCCACTTAAAAATCCTTCCCTTCCCCCAGCAAATCTAGTTTAAAGCTCTGGTGATCAGTCCAGCTAGCTTGCTTCCCAAAAGATTCTTGCCCCTTCTGGTCAGTTGCATTCCATCTGTCATCAATATATCCAATCTCTCAAAAGCGTGTCCAAGATCATAATACCCAATACCCCGACTGTGACAAGAAGTAAACTGGAAAAAAACACTTTAACCCATTTTAACTGATGAAGGAGAATGTGCTACTCAATTTTAATGAGCAACTCATTCCCAACTTAATATTAGAAAGCAGAGCATTACTTCCTGAATAACACTAAATTCATATTAAAAAAAACAAAAAAACAAACAAAAAAAGCCACCAAAAAACAGCCAACAGTCAAAAAATACCACCATAAATATTGGCATATTTACATTACTAATTACTAGCCTGCTAACACTAAGCTACACACTTTTCCGACAAATTATACTTAATGAGAAATACAACCACGGAGAATACAAAAAACACCTGAAATAATTAAGAATATTTATAAGTAAAAAGAAATAATATCTACCCACCCATAAAGCTTTCAAACTATATCATATCTAACCATTTCCTCATTCCCATTGTATGGATTAAGTATGCCAGTTTTCTCCTGAGCAATAAACTGACCATAACATTTTAGCTCATATTCATTAAAGCAGACAAAAACATAGACTTCTGCATGCTTTTTAGGGTCTTAACTATGAAGAAGAAAAACACTTAATTAGCACTTGGACAAATGTGAATTTTGACTTAGCACATCTGAACCTCTACAAAGAATGCTGTTCAAAAAATTTTTGCACATCTTTAAAGAGCAGCCTACTTTGTTATAGTTTATAAACAACACATTTCCAAATAGCATTTAAGCTGATTTACTAACAGGGCAGTATCACAGTCCTTCAAGTGAGCTTACTGTAAAGCTCTTCCTCTGAACACATACAACACTACAGAAGACAGGCTACTTTTTCAGATTTTGGAGATGCAACTTTCCTTCCCCTTTCAGGTTTGCACTTCTGGAAGCAAGAGAACCTTGAACACAGGCAGTAGGCATGCAAGTTTCCATTCACGAGATCTCAAGAGTTAACTTGCAGATCAGCAGCAACTTAGTAAAAGTAGAAGAAAAACAAAAACTTTTTTTCTTTTTTTTCTTTTTTTTCATTGTTTCTTTCTTTTTTTTTTTCTTTTTTTTTCTTTTTTTTTTTTTTTTCAAGTCCCCATATATCCCGAAATCCACAGCAATTAGATGAAGGTGAAAGATTTGAAAAAGATTATTTTTTTCTATTGATATTCACAGTCTATAGGAAAGTCTGAAGCACAGTCATAAACTGAAATACTCTTATAAAAACAGCAAAAATATCAAAACAACAGACAGTAACCCACATATCTAAGTACAGTTTAAGCACACTGATAAAAAGATGACTGCCATGAAAGCAGTCCATTAAACTCATTTTGCTTTGAAAACTGAAGTTCTTTAATTCACTTCCTGACACCTTTACTTTTTACAGAGGAAATGATTAACAGACAAATAGGCAGTTTTGGGGCTTTGTTTTTCTAGATTTTGCATTTAATGATTTGTTTTTAGCTACCAGGGAATGATCACTTGAGGTAATTACCAATGAGCTGCATTCAACTAACTGATCACATAGAATAATAAGAGCAGATGACTCCTATTACATGGCTGGATGAGAAAGGATGTTGCTGCTTGAACACACAGAAAGGAATGTATCAGTCTTGCAGAAAGGGTAGGAAGATGTTAGACTACTCAGCATGAAAAGTTGTTGATGGGTTCTGAAATTCATACTTTACTCATATTCACCCTCACTAGCCTAGCCACACCTGAACAGGCTGCAAAGGACAAACACTGAAGAGAAGATAAAGGGAAGAAAGACATGATGAACAAACAATGATGATAGTGAAGGAAAAGAAGAGCAGCAATGAAGAATACAGCATTACAGAGTATCTACAGTTGTATAATTTCATCTTTTCAAGTGTCCTCATCTCTTCCTGCTTTCTTAGCAGAAGGCTCACTCCCCCAGTGTGATTTAGCTACATGCTAAGGTAGTAATTCTATTACAGCATTCCAATAAGTATTTGCAATTCTTTAAAATCTGTTCCAAACTGTCAGTGTTTCTTCTAACCACAAGGACCAGGGACATTTCTTTTTAGTCTTGATGCAAGAAATTTAAAATTGAAGCTCAGTTTGCAGTTCAGTTTTGCAGCAAACTGCAGTTTCCATGGGAGCAACATTCTGATTGGCAGACATCCTACAGTCTGCTAGGAAGCCAGCAGGTCTGAAGAAAACTAAATAGGATCTTAGTGTCTCCCAGCATATACACTGAAAGAATATATAAAAGGATTGATGTGAAGAGAAATAAGGCAAAGTAGAGGGAAAACAAACAAGCCAACAAACTGAAAGAACCCTTAACAGCTAACAAGGAGTTTTGTAATTAAAAAAATAAATTGCTGAACAAATGAAAGTAGGTGGAGATGCTGTTAAAACATTAAGGTATAATGACACTCAAATTGGAAGTAAAGTTCTGTTTCCCAAATATTCTGAAGGCACTCAAAGGAGTATGGGAAAGAAGAACAAATCAGGTTTTTAAAATAAAAATACATTTAAAAGTAGCACTAGATAGTATGTTCATGTCCAAAAGTGAACTAAAGATACAGAAAATAGATTATAATTAAAAAATTAAGGTATAGAACAGGATTAAGACTTATGAATTTTTAGCAGGCATCATTAGAGAAAAAGAGCTAAAATTTTGCTCAGTAACTGCTGCTGTATATGAAGACGAGGCAAGGAAGAGCACAAGATATTTCTCTTCAGAGAAAACCCTTCAAATTTTCTAAAGGAAAAAAAAATCTCTTCCAACAACGGCCACTCATGAAAACTGACTTAAGTTTCTTACTTTACAGATACTGATCCAAATGTAGGAGTGAAGAGCAGTCAAGATGAATTTCCTCAAGAAACTAGAGATGGCAGCAAAGTCTCAAGCTACCAACGGAGGGGAAGAGAAGTTAAACGAAAAGTTCTGAATAATTCTTACAGCCTTGTTTAAACAGTAAATATTTTAGGTTGCTCTTTTTTTTTTTTTTCCCAGCGACAAAAAATTGGAAAATCTATTAGAAAGTACAGTAATAAGCTACAGTAGAAGCCACCACTGATTTCTGAATGCTCCAGCCATGTAATGTATCTGAACCACAGTGCAGGAAGGTATAATCATGCTTTTCCTTGGCTTTGCAACAGTAACAACTACTGACCGATTGGAAGTAAGTTCAGCACCAGGAAGAGAGTTCTGAACTCAGAGCTTTCTGCAAGATCTGAAGCTTTTGAAGCACACATAAGTGATAAAGGAAATTAAGATCTTTCTGAAAAACAACAAACATTCAGGAAAAGAATCACAGAAGTTTCCTGATCTCACCTCTCTGCTGAACTATACACACCTGAGTTTGCCATTTAATTCTAAGACATAAGGAGCCAAGCATATGAAAAAGCATATCAAAAACGGTTAGAAAATTCACTTGGAAACTGGGAGGCACACATTCGAGTCAAAGAATCACAGAATCCAAGGGGTTGGACCCTCCTGCTCCACCCTCCTGCTAAAGCAGGTTCCCTACAGTAGGTTACACAGGAAAGAGTCCAGACAGGTTTTGAATATCTCTAGAGAAGGAGCCTCCACAGGGCAGCCTGTTCCAGTGCTCTGCCATCCGCACAGTAAACAGCTTCTTGTTCACGTTCATGTGGAACTTCCTGCATTCCAGTCTGTGCCCATTGCCCTTTGCTCTGCCACTGAGCACCACTGAAGAGAGCCTGGCCTCAACCATTTGCCTCCCACCCTTTAGGTATCTATAAGCATCGATAAGATTCCCTCTCAGCCTTCTCCAGGCAGAACAGTCCCAGGTCTTTCAGCCTTTCCTCATAAGGTTCCTCTCTGCCCAAACCTCCAGCCTGGCCCGCAGCTTTCTAACACCAGCAAACCTGCTGAGGGTGCACTCTATCCCTTCATTCAAGTAATTGATGAAGATATTGAACTAGACCAGATCCAGTACCGACCCCCAGGGAACACTGCTAGCTATGGGCCTCCAACCAGACTGCATCGCTGAAAAATCCTTCCCTACAACACAGTGCCTGAAGAAGCATTCATCAGGCTAGAAGATGTGGGAGACAAAGACATTATCAGCACTCCCAGATGACTTACCATGGAATAATTTTAAATTCACCAGATCACTGAGAAAGGAAAAGGAACATCCATCATGATCATGCTCACTAGGCAAAAAAGGGAAGAAATCTGATTCCCAGTTCCTACTGTAAGAGAACTGTATTTTGAACATAACACGTGGAAGCCAACTTTACAGCCAACAATCTACTTCAAAACATTCCTAATGGGCAGAGCAACAGATAATTAAGATCTCTGAAAACTTCAAGCAAGTAAGAAATTAAGAAACTGAAAAAGAAAATACATCTGCAAGAGTTCAGAAAGTACTCTGTCTCAATGGCAGCTAGGAAGTATTGAATGCTTTCCAATTAGAAGTGCCTGCAACTGATAAAAAACCTGACACACTTGAGATCTAAGATTAGAGAAAAGGCTCCTGACATTTTTAAGCACCCTGTTTACTTTATGCTTTTAAAGACAGTTGAACCTTAAGAGCTGAACAGCCCTGAAATCCAGCCAAAAGATAACCATTCCTTCCAAGAAGGAAAAAGCAAAACAATCTAATAGCTGTAACTGAGCAGAACAACTCTGTCTGACCTTCAGTTTTCAAAGCCCCTTTTGTTGCCTTCATTTCTATAAGCATCAAAGCTTTGGAATGAGGATGCTTGCAGGAACACAGTAAAGTTTGGGGTACAAAGATGGGAAAACAATATTTTCTGTAAGCAGAAGTTGGTACTTTTCAATCTAAATTTGATCTAGATGTCCTAACACAGAATTCCCTCTCTCGCAGGCAAGAATTTTAATCAGACCAAGTTTTTGTTCAATACAATATATTTTAAATTTAACTTTATAGCAAAACCAAATCTGAAAAAAGGTAGGTCAAGAAAACTTAGTTTTAAATTCCTTAACTTTTCCTACCCATGTTATGAGTACTTTCAAACATAAGCGCATCAGAACCAGAAACAACAGGTTTGTTTTTTTATAAAATTAAAAGGAATTACAAACACTAAGCACACTTCAGGTTCAGAGTGCAAGTTATGTCTCTAACTGCTAATAATTCAGTCCTGAAGGACCCAACAAAACACAACAACACTTGGAGAGCATCTATAAAACTACCCATATCATAAGCTAATATGCATCAAGGAGTTAATTCAAGTATTCAAAAAATAAAAATATCAGATGTACAGTGAAGTATTTAATGATATGGCCTAACTTAATAGTTCACTGTTGTCAAGGGTGGGGGGAAGGGAGGAATGCTGCACACTTGTTCCTACATCTTCTACCTTGAGCTACTGCACTGTGGGTCAGTTTGAGCCAGTAAAGTCAACAAGAGCTGGGTGAGAAAAAGCCAACAAGAGTTGGGTAAGAAAAATAACTCACCCCACAAGTGATCCAACTTCATAGTACACCTGGCTTATATAGATCAGATGGGTGCTAAAGCTGGCACAGAGGAAGAGGGGATCATGCAGCAGGGAATGGAAGCACATGAAAAGAGCAAGACTTATAGCAACAGGAAACTTAATCCAACCTGCATCAGAGAAATTGCACTCATATACTCCTACAACGCCTCACCCAGAGGCCCAAAGATGTTTGCTGTAAACCCATCCAAACTCTTCCTATCTGGTTCTGTTGGATTCAAGCTTATTCTTGGCAAACCTCCATTCCAAGAAAAGTTACTAGGTCAAAACAGTACCAATTCAGGAAAGATTCTATCTCTGAAAGATAGCACTCCCTACATCTCTGTCTTCTCCCTAAGCTATCCTCACTCTCACCTTCTATATCATCTTTCCCTTATCAATGTTGTGGGGGAGAGAGATAATGGTTCTTCACATATACACTTGTAAGGATCACTAAAACAAGTCAGTGCTTTTCTGCTGCTCAGAACTATTCCCCTCCACTCAGAATAGGGAACAACATTTGAGGCCAAAACAAACAAACAAAAAAAATTACCCCAATATAAGAAGGCAGCTAACAGCTCAATTTGCAGCTGCAACTGCAGAATTATCTTAGAGGAGGATGAAAGTGATAGGATAACCTACATTCCTTTTAGCTAGAACATCCAAATGCGATGACAGAATGTTATCAACTGGGGACCACCTTTGTAAAAGCATTTTTTCCCCTCCTCATTACAACAGCTTAAATACTGATAGAGCCCATACTAAATCCTGAAGGTGCAAAATAAAAATGGATATTTTACATATCCATGTAAGAAGATACATGACTAAAGGCAGATTTCACATATGAAGGTACTCTATGAATATCTTAAAAGCCACTGCACTTGAGCCTCACAACACAGTTTTTTTCTTTACCTCTAGAGCTCTTTGGGTCAAAAATATCCAAATGTGAAGTACCTTCCAAACCCTGGCAACAG
This sequence comes from Chrysolophus pictus, assembly GCA_037305975.1. Taxonomy (NCBI): domain Eukaryota; kingdom Metazoa; phylum Chordata; class Aves; order Galliformes; family Phasianidae; genus Chrysolophus; species Chrysolophus pictus. The sequence continues at coordinate 84,361,656 of CM074576.1, forward strand.
TGAGTTTAAACAAAGTTCCAAATTAACCACATGAAGAACCATTAACTATGAATTAACAATGAAGAACCACATGTTCCCTAGGAAGACATACTTTAAAACGACAAGAGTTACTCAATCTCAGCTACATTAGAACTGATACTGATGAGACAAGCAGTTTTTCAGCTTAGCTCTAAGTGCTTCCTAAAATACTAAACTGAAACACAGAACGCCTCTTAAACCAGAATAGGTACCCATATACCTGATATTTCACTTTTGAACATTTTGTTCAGAGGCAAACTCTTTAGAGTTTTATTAATTCAAATAGCCTGAGAAATTTTCTCAATATTAAAAGTGAGAAGCAATTTCCTACAGGCACGCTATTCAATGAATAGAGGGATGGTCGTCAGAAAGGAAACTGGATTACCTTCAGTTAACATGCCATCGAAAAGCCAAAGAAACAGGTGCAGGAGCCATGTGAAAAACTAACCAAATGCTATTCAGAATTCTCTGATTTCTTTAGAACTTAAGGCACATACAGTGACTGTTTTGAGTGTGTAAGAACCATGCATCAAATGTCTTCACATGGTGAAATTTCAACTACTAGTTCCTGAAAAGACTGAGTCAAAATACAAAACTGATAAAGCATTGATGACAAAAATACTGACAGGTCCTCTGCCTGGAAAAAAAGTACAGTCCCACTATAAAAAAATACTTTTTTACCTTGAACACTGCAATGTAAGACAGGAGGTGTGTAGTCGATCACTAGCTACAACTTCCTACCCTATTTCAGCACAAAGATGTGAAAGTAAAAGAACAAGGCATACCTTAACCAAGTGGGAGTCACCTCTGTCATTTGAAACTATATTAGGAAGTAGTCCTTGATTCTCTCAGTCCTACATTGATCCTGCAATGGTTTTCTAGCTTTTTCTCTGAAAGAATACATCTGCTTCTTGTATAAATTGAAGGAAAAAAAAAGTTAAACCCCTATTATAATCCAAACACCTTCACTGTCAAGCTCCAACAATTATTTCAAACCTCATTTAGCTACGTTTATTATAAAAAGTGAAGTTGTGGATAAAAATGGGGCTTGAATAGTAGTAACACTATCATGACAAACCTACAGTGCATTCCTGTTTTTGACAAGGGAGACAGAATGGGATACCACTGGGCATCTCCCAGGAAACAATACTTTGCTACAAATACAGCAGAAGTTTATTAAAACAAGTTAGTGATCCGACACTCTGAAACTCATTTCAGTTTACAGCTACTTCAAAAGGAAGGCTTTCCTGTCCCGTGCTTAGGGTGTCCTTACCTAGGTATTTTCTTATATACTTACCTGATAAACACAAGTGTTTCTTGGGGTTCTGTAGGTGGCTATATTAGCCGACTGGTACATTATCTTAAGAGATCAGTCCAACTTCTGAAACTACTGGGGCCATGAACTTTAGCCATGCGTACACTATACGTCCTGTATATACATCTTCACACTGTTTATTAAAAAACAGATTCACTCTTAGGAGAATTCCTAAGATTTACTTTTAAAATTAACTATATAATTTGGCATGAAATACCTAGTTTTAACGCTAGCCCCTTTCAATTCTCAAGTCACCATTCCTTAGATGACACATTTAATATGACTACAGCCTTCTGAAAAGTGATCTTTGAAAACACCACAATATAATAAGCAGTTAATACATAATAAGCAGTTAATACTGCTCAATTACCATTCATTGTCATGACATCTACATAAGAGACTATAAAAAGGCCAGTGTATCAAACAGAGGACTAAGTACATAAGTGGCTGTTGACATAAAATACAGATTTTTCCTCTTCTAGTAGTTCTCTATCACTCATTAAAATGAAGCATTGCATTTTAACTGAAATGACAGTTAGGGATTGCTAGGATCCTAAAGCCTAGGCCCCATTCTAGAAGGCAACAGAGCTATGCTAATAAAAAGATCAAGCAATTAACTGAGCAGATCTCCAAATCAAGACTGTTTCTTCTCCCATGACTTCTCCAAGACAACTTCTCAAGAATTTTGGTAGCCAGCAAGTCTTATATCAAGTAAGTCACTGCCTAAAATTACTCAGGACTACTCTGCACACTGTTGCTCCTCTGCTCCTACATTCAAAGCTTCCCTCTCTTGGGTGTTAAAGCACAAAAACATATCTGCAAAGCCCCTGCACAATCTCAGTGTATTTTCCCAGACAAAATTCCCCTCCTAAAAACAACTCTACTTCCCAGTTATCGCAGCTGTCTTGTCTACATCACAAGGACGCATTTGAGGAAAGAAGCTGCTTATCAAAACAACACCAGAAAGTGGACGAGAGAATACCAATTCAAATGCTTAACTCTGCAACCATATTTTAATTCCATCTTGTGTTCAGCTACAGTTGGATAGACTTTCATAAGCAAAACCAGGTCAGTATTACAGTTAAAATCTGTAGCACAATAACTTAGGTAAGTAGATAGTCCAGCAACTGTATATGTTAGTTTTCTAGACCAACACACATTATAACCTCACACTTAAGCCACACATTCATTTTAACCTGTTCATCTTCAACACTTTAACACAGAAAACAGCTGGACATATATTAAAAGACCAGTATTTCAAACAGAATCACAGAATGGCCCGAGTTGGAAGGGACCGCAAGGATCATCAAGCTCCAAACCCCCTGCCACATGCAGGGCCACCAGCCTCCAGGCTGCCCAGGGCCCCATCCAACCTGGCCTTGAACACCCCCCCAGGGACGGGGCATCCACAACCTCTCTGGGCAGCCTGTTCCAGTACCTCACCACTCTCACAGTAAAGAACTTCCCCCTGACATCCAACCTAAATCTTCCCTCCCTCAACTTAAAACCATTTCCCCTTGTCCTGCAGTCATCAACCCTTTCAAAGAGTTGATTCCCCTCCTGTTTGTAGGCTCCCGTTAGCTACTGGAAGGCTGCAATGCAGTCACCCCGCAGCCTTCTTTTCTCCAGGCTAAATAAGCCCAGCTCCCTCAGCCTGTCTTCGTAAGGGAGGTTTCAGTCCCCAGTCATCTTTGTGACCCTCCTCTGGACCCTTTCCAACAGCTCCCTGTCCTTCTTGTACTGGGGGCTCCAGACCTGGACACAGTACTCCAGATGGGGCCTCACAAGAGCAGAGTAGTTCAATCACCTCCCCGTCCCTGCTGACCACCCTTCTTCTGATAGAGCCCAGGATACCATTTGCTTTCCGACCTGCAACAGCGCACTGCTGGCTCATGTTAAGCTTTTCATCCATCAGGACCCCCAGGTCCTTCTCCGCAGGGCTGCTCTCAAGGACCGCTCCTTCGAGTCTGTATGGATGCCTGGGATTCCTCCTGCCCAAGTGCAAAACTCTGCACTTTGCATGTTAAACCTCATTAGGTTCACCCGGGCCCACCTTTCATGCCTGTTGAGGTCCCTCTGAATGGCATCCCTTCCTTCCATTTTGTCAACTGCACCACTCAGCTTGGTGTCATCAGCAAACTTGTTAAGGGTGCACTCAATTCACCCTCAATTCATCGATGTCACTGATAAAGATGTTAAAGAGGACTGGTCCCAAGACAGACCCCTGGGGGACGCCACTTGTTACCAGCCTCCACCTGGACATAGAGCCATTGAAGACCACCCTCTGTCTGCGGCCTTTCAACCAGTTTCTATCAATCGAGTGGTCCACCCATCAAATCCACATTCCTCCAATTTGGAGATAAGGATGTGGTAGGGGACCATGTCAAAGGCCTTGCTCAAGTCCAGGTAAATGACATCGGTCGCCTTTTCCTTGTCCACTGATGCCGCCATTCCATCAAACAGCACTAAGGAATTAAAAAGCTAAATCAGACAGCGTTCCATATCCCTGAAAAGTTCCCCTCCTTCTCCCTCCTTTCTGAACAGTGAGAACACTGCAATTGTTTTATGTTTTCCTTTGTTTTGTCAAAATTATACTCAGCAGTTACATCCATTGGTTTTACACAAGATGCAAAACCTCAGCAGTGCACTAGAAAAAAAGCACATTTGAGACAAAAGTATTATTCTCACTGCCATGAAGAGAAAACAGAGGTAATGCTGATGTACTGTATCACTGAAGCAATGAGAATCATTCTAGAGAGTTTTGCTATCACCATACTTCCACTTCTTGAACACGGAGTCCATGAGATCTCTTGGCACTTTCTTAATCATTCTGACTGGGATAACAGCTCAGGACAGAACCACCACCCTCCTCTCATCCTATTAGAATGGGAAACAGGCCTCCATACTTTAACGCAAAAAAATGAAAATCCTGTATAAAAATCCCACACTTGCCTCAAAACATCATCATCCCATCCTTCTCCCTTCCCTCACATCATCCATATTCTGGCACTGCCAGTATGGAGAAGAGAGGAACTCCTTCACACTGTAGACACTCAAACTCCTCCTCACCAGAGAGAAGAGCCCAAGCAGAGAAGCCCAGCACAGAGGAGGGAGGGATGAAAAACCGAAATCCTCAGCATGCAATGCAGAGAACAGCTAACTTGAACGTAGTCATATTGCAGAGAACATCCTGAAACTACAGCAGCACTAGCACCAACTATCACATTATTTTTGAGTACTAAAAATGCCAGCAACTGCACCACTACTACACACAATAACTGTGCAAATTTACAGCCCACTTGTGCTGGACAAAAAAACTAATTCATGTGACTATCAAGATGAAGACTAAGGATTTCAATTGTGACCAATGTGCACTTGAACAGAAACTCTTATCAACATTATCACACTGTATTTCTAACTTCAAAATTTGGAGATACATATAAATGTAGGAAACTATACCAAAGCAACACACAATCCTAATCCTACTATTAGGCAGATCAGACAGTTTTTACAGACCCCTCTAAAGCTAACATTAATCAACATGAGTCTTAATAGGTGCAGAAAGCAAAACTCATTAATGTGAGATGAAGTCCTCTCAGAAGAAGGCATCTGTCATAAAAGTCATGTTTTGGACTTCTAAGTTCAATAGCAACTTTGTCTGTTCTAGCTTAAAGACAGGCATTCTCTTCAGAGTAACGAAGACTTCTGTTACATTTACACAGAGCTCCTGTTATAAACCCAGAACAGCTCTCACCCAAGGTATTTCAGCCAACCAACACGGAGTTTTGAGAACCACTCAACGTACTCTGAATGCAAATTGCAATGAAAAATAAAGAAGTACACCTGTCACCACTATCTGCAGCCTGTTAATCAAATGCATGCTCTGATCAACACAATGGAAGCCTTCAATATTTTAGCTTACGTACTTCTCATCAACACACAGAGAAAATCCCTTCAAAGCTAACTGGAAGCAAGTTTGAATAAAAAATAAACAAGGCAGGCTTGTGCCTTTTATTCCCAGATATACTACTGTGTTTTTGAAGGCCAAGCTAGAAGCCCCCAGTGACTTCTTGCACTGAAGGATGCTTGTGCCAACCAACTCTGAAAATAAGACAGCAACCCAGAATATCACACATTTGGTAAAGTAAAACCACGTGACTAACATTAGCGTCACAGATGCCACTTTAAAAAGTGTAACAAGACATTGGATTTATTACTCAATTTTTATCTCTCCACAGCATTCAGCAAAGAAATTGGAATACTGGAAGGGTATGCAAATGAAAATTGCCCTCCAATTTTTTCTAAAGGAAACATGGATTAGAAATTCTCTCAATCCCTCCTGGCTTTTCTTTTATCCTCTATCTATTCAGAATGAAAAATGCATGCTTGCAGAACTCAAACACATTAAATGCCACGTAATAAACGATTCATCACTCTGTCATTCCGATCAATTCTTTCACATGCTATTACAGCTACTGTTCCACACTCCAGCAAAAAGCTATTATCATTGTGTTTATACAAAATAAGTCTTACCAGTTTATCGCATTTAAAATTGTTTAAAGTTTATTCAAAAGTTCAGAATAAACTTCAACAAATAGGACCACATACTGCCAGCAAGGAAACTCCCATAGAGGACTTATTTCTCAAGTAGACTATATGGGAACTTTGAGATTTCTCTTACAAAGTCAGACAAAATATTCAGTTATTTTACAGTTAAAAATCTCTTTCCCACATCCTTTCTGGAAATACCTTTTACTACTTTAAATGACAGTGGTAACTACCCATTTAGGAAAGATAAATCATACACTTTAATATTTCATGAACCTAAAACACAAATCAGGGCCGGATGCACTATTTGCAAGAACCAGATTACTCAATCAATCAATAATAAATCACAGGAAGGTGCAGACGTTTAGTTGATGTTTCACTGAAAGGCGTTTAGCCAGATGCATACGTAGCAATTCAAAGCAGATTTACAGAGGCTTTCCCCAGGTTGCCTAAAGATGAGCGAGGTGCTATCAAAAATCTGAAAGCTAAATAAAGATGCTGCATCCCCGATTCCTCAGAATTCACCTGAGTAGCACTGCAAAGAAACAGGAATGCTACTTATACAGCTGTATGAACAAAACTGTACAGTTTATTGTTTAGAGAAGGGACACAACATCCGCACACAAACCCCTTCCCACCACCACTGCTAGCTTCAGTGATCCACCCTGTTCTGTTACAGTGCTCTTGGCAGCACCATGCTCCTACAACCCAACGTTTATCTGTTAGATCAAGTTACATCACAACACATCCAGAATAATTAAATCTCAGGTATCAGCTAAAGAAGCTTCACAATTCACAGGTTTTGAACTTTGGAATCCTTCAAAATTCTTGTATTGCAACACCAAAAGTCATCGGAGCTGCACCAACATCAGGATGGCTGTGAACGAGCCATTCTCTAAAAGCACGCGCAGTCCTGTCAAGCAGAAGCACTTCACCTTCTTTCTAACGGTACCCAGCTCTGAGAAAGCAGTGTGTGAACTGCAGCAGTTAGCATAAAGCCACTTGTGAAAAGAGCATGCCAAAAATCATCTTCAAAACACATTTCATCACAGTTTTGTTTCTCTGCTACGTAAGCTCCCCACGAACAACTGACAAGGGCTTTGAGCTTATGACAGCAAGAAAGGCCCTCTAAGCTTCCTATTTTTAAAAGTTGTTTGTGGCCAGGAAAAGGTGGTAATACCACGTGAAATGACAGAGCAGAGTACTGAAACTTCAGCTGACAACAAAGTAACCTGCTAAGTCCAAGACAAGCATTTTAGTATAATCCTCAGGAAAGATTAATTCCAGAATATTTTTAGCCTGAGCTCTGAAAGCGGGCAGCAGCAGATAGAAACTGAGAAGCACGCTGGTGGGGGGCGGGAGGGAGAATACATGCGGATAAACTCTTTGTTTATAATCAAAACACAGGGAACGCCGCTCTTGTAGAATTCATCCTCAGGAAGAAAGAGCTGCAGGCACCCAGAGCAATGCCACGCTAAGGCTCCCACAGCAATCTCAGCTGCTCAGTCAGACACACACAGACAATTTGGAAGCAGCAACATTGCTACATCTTTCACGCAACCCAAGCACAACCATAGGAGGCGTGTGGAACACAACGAATAAACAAAAAAGGATTTGGAAACCGGGCAGTCACGAAAATACAGAGCGGGGAGTTCAGCTCCCGTTCAGCGCCATCTGATTTGGGGGATGCTCTGCGTTTTCTTGGTGTGGTAACGCACAGAGCTGTCATCTCCGTGCAGCCTACAGGAGCGTGGCCCAAAACAGGCAGACGGGGAACGCCGGCGACCTCCGAGGTTTGACACGAACACGCAGTAACAGTTGCATAAGGAGACCGGAGAGGCCAAGTTCTCCCCCAGCCTCACGCACCGCCGGAGAGCGGAGGGAAGGCAGGGATCCGCGCGAGCACGGGGTGCCAGGGGCACCGCCAGCAGCACGCCGCTCATTGTGCGCCAAGGCTCGGGAAGAGCCAACACCTGGCGCGGCCACCCGAGCGATAGGTGGATCCACAGCGATCCTTTCCCAGTAGGCAACCACCGATGGGTGTGCCGGGGATGGGGAGGAGAACAGGAGGGCTGGGCAGCGCGGCGGCCGGGCGGGCGGGGATCATGGTGGCTGAGGAAGCACCGGGGCGGCTTTCCTCCCCCCCACCCCCCCATCCCCAAGCTCAGGGCAGCGGGCAGCGCGCCGGGGCCGCCCGCACCGCGACTCAGGTGGGTGCCGGGCACAGCATCCCCGCGCTGAGGGGGGGGGTGTGGGGAACGACGGCTCTGCTCTCCCCCCTCCCTTCTCCTTTTCTCCCACCCTCCCCCTCCCCGCGGGACTCACTTGCCGATCACCTCGCACAGCTCGTACACGTCCTCGAACAGCACGTCGTCGTCGGCCATGGTCCGCCCGTCAGGCGGCGGCCCCGGTTGCGGGGGGAGGAGGAGGAGGAGGAGAAGGAAGCGGGGGGGCCGCGGGCACGCTCCCCGCCGCGCGGCGCGCTCCCCCGCCGCTCAGCGCCAACAACCGCAACCGACGGCCGCAACCACCGCCGGGGCTCTCCGCTTCTCGGGCCGCCGCGCGTGTCACGCACCCCGCGACCCAACCTTCCTCCCCCCACCCCCCCTCCCTCCCCCGGTTACTCCCCGGCGGCAGCGGCGGGCTGGCGGGCGGCTCCGGCTCAGCGGGGCGGCGCGAGCTCCATGGAGGGGATAGGCGGCGGCGGCGGGCGGCAGCGCCGGCTCGATCCCTCCCTCGCCGAGCGGGCGCGCTCCCGAGGCACCGGGGAGGGGAGGGGGGAGAGGGGGGTGGCTAGGGGAGCGCGCACCGTGCGGGAGGATAATAGTAGGAGGGGGAGGGGCGGGGAGGCGCCGGCGCGGCCGTCGGTTCCGCTCCCAGCCGCGAGGAGAGGCGGCGGCGGCCGCGATAGGCGCTGGCCGCACGGGAGGGCGGGGGAGCGCGCGCGCGCGCTCCCCGCCGCCGTCACGCAAAGGCCGTGGCGGGGGCGGGCGCCCCGGGTGCGCGCGCGCGGCCGAGCAGGCGCGGCACGCACACACACACGCACGCACGCGGGGGGCCCGCGTTGGTTTCCGCTCCCTTTCTCCCCGCCCGAGCCGCGCGCGGGGCCACGCCCCCTCCCCCGCCGAGGGGTCGGGGAGGGTCGGTCGGCGCGTCGTGCGCAGGCGCGGCGTGCGATGACGTCATGGCGCGGGGAGGGGGCTCCGCGGGGTGGCTGCGAGCGCCCGCGGCGGGGCGGGCTGAGCCGAGCGCAGGTGTTGGAAGCGCCCCGCGGCTCCGCCGGGCGGTGTGTGGGCAGATGCGGGAGGGGAGGTTTTCTTCTCAGTCGGCTGCACGCTGCCGTCTGGTGCCTGCAGCCCTGCCTGCGGTGACGGTCCCTCTGCCCGAGCTCCGCAGCTTTGTCCGGGAACGGGTAGAGCGAATTTTCTCCTAGCAGGATGTTAGATTTGAGGGGCTGTTGTATCTGGAGCGGTGTTTGAAACAGCTTTGTTGCTGGTGAAACAGCGCTCCCACAGCCAATTAAAGGAGCCTTCTGAGAGCGCTCTGATGCGCATCCAGTTGGGCAGGTGACTGGTCGTTTCCTCATAAAACCACTCAAAGGAATGTCTGAGACATCCCATGAATGTCAAAACACCGAGTGCTTAACCTGCCGGCTTCCATTCTGTGCTTTTTACATTATGCACACAAAAAACTAAGAAGATAGCTGCGAGTTGCATGGGTGTGCTTTTTGAGCTTGGAGTTGGAAGCCTTGTGGAAGAGTATTGTGTCCTGTAGGAATTAGCTGGGAACTGTTGCAATTTCCAAAGTATGTAGGTTTCTGCAAAGGTCATGTCTCTTATTTATTTGCATGGAAACTACTGCAGATACCAAGAGCACAATGGCACTACTTAATAGAGCAAATTCTCAGCTACAAAACGCTGTTTTTCAACACTCACCACTAGCTATGCATTTTCAACAGCCATGGACCTGAGCCTGCATGCCACGCTTGTAAGAGTCTGCAGAGGTGACCCACTGTTGCTGTCACTGCTCCTGAAACGCACCACCCACAACCTCACTGTGCTCACATCCACTGCTTGGTCTCCATCAACATTCAGCATCATGAATGTCAGTAGGTGCCATTTTTTCTGCATGGAGGAATTCAGTGACACACCTTTGCTTTGTGTGCACTTCCACATCAGATGCCACTGTGTCAGGACTGTCCCTCTGCTGCATATCTGTCATATGGCAACAACATGGAACGGAATGTTGGCGGGAAGGTTTGACATCTCCTGCCATACCACGAACATCTGCCTCTGATACTGTGGGCCAACATAATAAAATAGGAGGCACTACTTTTGGAGCAACCCTCATTTCTACTGTAGTAGTTTTGCACACGTGCAACTTCTTAAAACTCATCAACACAAAGGTAAGTTACACAGTTGTTCCTTACACACGTGAAAAAAAGAAGAGCCTATAAAAGCAGAATTGTCTGATGAAATAGTTTAAAAGTTTGCTTTAAAATGCTGCTGAGGACACTTTGTCAAGAACGTCCTGTTCCAATCTCCATACAAATTGAAAAGAAAAAAATGAAGAAAACTGTCAAAAATATTTAAACCTATAATCTGCACAGTGGTAACGTGTAAGGTGAGAGATGTTCCCGTGAGGTTATGCTCTGTGCCATACAAGTGTTTAAAAGCATTAAAACAGCATCAGTTTGGAATGCTGATAAAAAGCCAACACGGTTAGATTGTCTGTTCCATGGGTGCGCTCAGCCCCGAGCAGAGGAGCTGAGGGGAGGCCTGATGGCGGCTGCAGCTCCTCACAGGGAGCGGAGGGGCAGCGCTGAGCTCTGCTCTGTGTGACAGCGACAGGGCCCGAGGGAACGGCATGGAGCTGTGTCAGGGGAGGGCAGATGGGGGTCAGGGAAAGGGGCTGCACCACAGGGCGGTGGGCATGGCCCCCTCAGTGCCAGAGTTCAGGGAGTGTCTGGACAGTGCTCTCAGAAATAGGATTTGATTTTGAGTGGTCCTGTGTGGAGCTGGTAGTTGGGCTTGATGATCCTTGTGGCTTCTTTCCAGCTCAGGATATTATACAGTTCTGCAATTCTATAAATTTCACACAGGGTAACCTGAGCAGCCATTTTTTTTTTCCTTTCGTGAGATGAGCAGGCTGAGTACCACTCAGGCCTCTCAGTAATAAGTTTCCGAATGTGGGTGAGTATTCACCTATGTATGGAAAATTAATTGTTATCTGATAATACGCAGATTCATCATTAGAAGCTAGCAGGAAAAACTTATACAAAAACACACAAGAAAGAAAAATGACTATACCAGATCCATTCCATCACTGAGGCAAATGCTTTCCCCACTCTAGCAGTGTCGCTTCACAGGTGTCTCACCTCCCTTTGAATGCCAGGTGCTGGACATCACGCCTGGATGACAGATGAAACCAAAACCAAGGAATACAGAGCATAATACATGGGCAGCTTTTCACTGAAATATTCTTATAGAACAAACACTTTGAGAAATTCGGAAGGCAGTTGGCTGTGTTTTGGGGGAAAACAATTTTTCTGCTAACAATCAGTCTCAGTGAACAGGCAGAAGAGAGTGAGTTTAAGCTGACATCAGGAGAAGGCAGTTTCTTGGAAGTCAATGAACAAAAAATTAACTTTCTCTAGGAGGAGTGCTTCATTCTCTAGCATCAAACCTGCTTACAAGGTCCTCCTACCTTCCAGGATGGAGCATAGTGGTTTCTTTTTTTATCTGATGGGCCTAACTTCCAATTTCTTCCTTCCTTCCTTCCTTCCTTCCTTCCTTCCTTCCTTCCTTCCTTCCTTCCTTCCTTCCTTCCTTCCTTCCTTCCTTCCTTCCTTCCTTTCTTCCTTTCTTTCTTTTTCCTGCATTCTGGAATAAAGTTCAGACACTTCTTTCAACCACTGTAGCATTCATTGCTTAAGGTGGCAGGAAGCAAAAACTAAAGCTTACAAATGTATCTGTTGTCCACATTCAGTACAAGGAGGAGTGAAACGGATATTGCCATCCATTTATGTTGCACAAGAAGAATTTGTCTGAACTAGGATCTATGTGCAGATATGCATTATCAAAAGTTGTACACAGAACAAACAGAAGCAGAGAGTATACCGCTAAGTCAGAAATTGCTAAAACTTTTGAGAACTATGCTGTGACTAATCTCGTGTTCAGGTTGAATGAGCTTGAAAAAATATGAGCATTAGTTTGCCAAGTTTGTCAGCAGCCAATTCCCAACAGCATGACCATCAAGCAATATATATGCAGATATGTTTGTGAGGATGAATTTCATCCACAAGTCTGGAAGTAGTCTTTCCTTTCACAGGCAGGCATTATTAATTTTCACCCATATGCTCGATACATCTCCTTGGTAGATTCTGGGTTTAATTTAAAAGTTACAGGTTGAATTTTGAAATTGGCATGTCTAAGATCTCATAACAAAATAATATCTGAAATACAAACAGAGAAATATTTACACTTGTGACCTGGAATGATTCATTTGTAAGGATTATTGTTGGTCTGAAAACAGTTTAGATCATCAGCTGTTTCAGGGGTAGGAAAAGGACTTTATAAGAAAAAAAATGACACTGCCTATGTGAAGGAAGGAAATGTTTTGCAGATCCCACTAGCCCTCCCCAATCCACTGCAAGCTTGTGCTGCTTGTCAGTCACATTCTGAACTGGAGGATAATACTGATGAAGAAGATGAGTATGAACTATTCTTAGGTCATAAAACAGAATGTTAAAGGCCTACCAGATTTCTGACAACCTATATTGTGTTGTTAAGGTGTGCAAATTCTATGACCTGAAAATAGTCCATATTTGGGGCAATAAAAGTGTATTTTGATTGCAGTAAAAAGAAGCGATGTTTGGATCAAGACAGACTTGCACAGTTTGAATCGCTGTAAAAAAGTATTTTCCAAAAGTACTGTACAAAGTCATTAGCCAACCTTGAAGAAGTCTGGAAAATTTCTTACAGCACTCTATAATTAAATCAGCTTAGAAATCTCACATGTGCCAGAGCACTCTGCATTTGCAAAACTCAGGTGTAGCACACGGAATGGTATTTGCACACCTGAGTGAAAAAGAGAATGGTTTTCACATGAAAGTAGGTGAATTTTGTTTGTCTATGAAGATCAATCTCCAACTGCATTTTTTTTTTTAAAGTTCCTCCAGAGTTTGACTCTTCACCGTTTAAGGAGAAGTGGATTTTCATTGCTTTCCTTCTGCACTGAAGATGTAATCAGATATCTCTCTTTTCTGCACCCCCGATCTTCAAGAAACAGTTCGAGCTTTCCTCTATACCTTGCCTCCATCTAGTTCCATTGAAATTGCCCCCCAGGTTCAAAAGTTCTTGGAAGAGACACAAATGTGTGTACTTGTTTGTGAACGTGGCAGAGCATAAACATCATTTCCTCAGGCAACCAGCTATGAACTGACAGTTTTTGTTAGATTGAGACATTCTTTTTCATTGGCTTTCAAACGTGATGAACACTGCACCTATACTGACACAGCTGGGAGAGAATGCCAGGTCAAGCAATCAGACAGGACTTGGTCAAGGAATGGTAAGGGAAGAAGTCATGTTCCTTACCTGTAATTAGACTATAGTCATAATTAACTATAAATGACAGTCACAGTACTGATGATAGTACACTAACCAAAGCTGAATATATCTGATACTACCATAGATGCTCACAGTCACCCTTCAAAATCAACTTCTAGTGATGAAACAGATGCATGTCAGAGCAACTGGCAACATCAAAAGAGAGGGAAAAACTTTAAAATGACATAAAGCCTTCTTTAAGAGGGTCTCTTTTTCAGATGTTCCTTGCCATTCCATTTTTCCATTCATTGTATACTGTGTACCTGTGAACAATCTTGATTGGATTAGTGGAGAGCTTAAGGACACACGCTTATTTTCTTTTTCTTTAGAGTTGCAGCCTTTTTTTATTGGCAGGTGTGGATTAAGTAATATGAATTATGAAGGAAATCTCCTCCTGATCCTTTTACAGCAACTTTTTCAAATTAAAAAGTTCTTACAGGATATACAGGGGATAAAAACAAGTAATAAAAGCAAGTCAAAATGCCGTCTATCTTTGCATTATTATCACAAACAGAACTTGAGACCGTAAGCTAGAGTCGTGCACCTATACACTGTGTACAACGTATTAAGCTCTTTAGGCTTGACTCATGCCTCCTAATAGAACTGTAGAAGGGCCTCATGAAGGAGAGAGCCCATAGGATCGTTGGTGTTGGTAAGAAGAAAGGAATACTGCATGTAAAGGAGATCCTAATGTATGGCATCTGTGCATGATGCTGAACTGATTTGGAACTGGCAGTTACAGCTCCAGGAAGAGCCCTCAGAGTCACCCTGACAGTTCTCTGAAGCCATTGCTGCAGGGTGCAGTGACAGCTGATAAAAGCCGCTAAAATACCAGACAACATCAGGACAGGCAAGAAAACAAGGCAGGATGTGTCATTTTGCCACCATACGAAACTCTGGTGCACCCAGAGTGTAGGTTTGAGCTGTCCCAGCCCCTCCAGCCTCCAAAGAGCACAAAACATAGGTGCTGAGGCTGTGGAAGGGGAAATAACTGCAAATAGTGATCAGGCTTTCATGCACTTCCTAACCTGTATCTCCCGCTACCACTGCCCTGTTTGCCCTGTGTTTTAAAGGTGTAAATGCAATCATTCATTACAAATTCTGCAGTCAACTTCTCAACATTTGGGGAAATGCAAGTCAGCATGCCTAGAATGCGAAGAATAAGTCTTACCCAGTAAGAAAGGCTTTGTTATTGATCTCAGTCTGTCCCTTGCCAGGTAAGTACAGCTGGATGAACCCATTAGGGCATTTCTGATATATATTCCCAGCCTTTTAGTTTCTTCTCTGTTTCATTTTTCATTCCCTGCTTTCTCCTTTATTTTGTCCTCATTCTGCCAGCATTTTCTTTTCCAAACCCTATTTATTAGATTTGAGATGCCTATTTTTTTCTCACTGCATTCCCCAAATCACTATTTCTATTAATGTGCAGTAATACAATCCAGCAGCTGACAAGTCTTACAGTTGAAGACTTCTAAGACATTGTTAGAGCTTTACTTCTTATCCTATAGCCTCAGGGTAAACCAAGCTTACCACATTTTATACTTTAGAAAAGAACACTAATTCTGTAAATAGTTATTTGCCAAGTGTTCCATCTTCCTCATCTTCTATCTTTTTTCCCATTTGCTTCTGGTTCTCTCTGCTTGCATTCTTTTTATGTGGGGTACAGCTGCACAGAAGAGAGCAATCACTGTTCTGCATGGTCACTTAGCTACTTCCCACATGCTTCTCTTTTTGCTATGCTTTCTCTTGCTGAGATGTTCCAACACTGTGTGATTATTCACTCACAAATGTACAGGCTCTTTCAAGAACAAAACCACCTGTAATGAAAGGAGTTAGTGATGACTTCCTGATTTGGACAGAACCAAGTTACAATTCCGAAAGTTTTTTGCAAATGTTTCTCTGCAGAAATACAATTCACAGATCATTTTACAACAGATCTTTGAAATTTAGCAGAGAAAAGTCCTGGAGGGCAAAGCTGTGCACTTTCTGTGTCCCGTGAAATTCTGCTCAGGTTTGACAGAGGGAGAAAACCGGTGGAGAAGTATCCCTATTTCCCTATGGCTTAAGTTGTCAGCACAATTCCAGCAGCCTGCTGAGCAAACCCAACCTGCGGATTCTCACCTGGGAAAGCACCTACTGCAACAGTATTGTGCTGAGAACCAAGAACATCTGGGCTATAGCTGAAAGGTCATAGTGAAAGTGAAGCTTAGCAAAACCAAAGAAACTAAAACAAGTCATGCTCTATGATGCCTCTATATATCCAACACATGGCATCTCTTTGACCTCTTCCATTATGGGCACAAGAACTCCCTGATTTTAGAGAAATTTGAGCCATACTCCCCTGATGATCTGCTACGTGTGGTTTAAATATCATCAGAGATTTTTGTGTGTAGCTTGGGGCCTTTTTTGGGGGGAAGAGAAAGTACTTTCACAAAGATAAAATGCTTTTTCTGTGTCAAAAGGTATTCGTGTGCTGTGTGTGAAATTATTATTAGAACTGCTCTCCTGTTTGATTTAACTACTGAAATGTTAATAGAGAATGTAACAGAAGGTGGGAAGAAGTGGAACAATGATCCTGATGTTCGGAGCCTGACATACAGGTGAACAAATCGCTATTACCTTCTAGTAAAATGTTGTCCCTGGTGATGCTTTGCTCATTGTTTATCTATGTTTATACATTAGTCTGGTATGATCAGCTTTGGGTTTTTTGGCTATCGGTGCTCATCTGGAGAAAAGACTTTGCCCTGAGTTTCCTCTGAGCTTCAAATGTACAGCAACATCAAACACATCTCTGCTCCTTCACCAGTATAAGATCCATGTGTTGTCATAGAAGCAGAGAAAAAAATGAGGATCATAGAAATGTGTAAATGCTTTTAAAGAACTGCTGTCACAATGAATACCTACTCCTACTTATTATGTATTTTACATATGATGACTTCTAATCAGAAGTTCTGTCTGATGCTGGTGGTGTCTTCAGCACACCTGAAACAACAGTGTCTAGGAGATCTAAATTCTCAATTTTGTATTTTTACTGTCAATTAATGAATACAAAGCTTTGGGAGTCATTATGTTTTCAGTGAGAGAAAGAGCCAAGGGTTATGCTTTTTTTTTACAAAACTGTATAATTTATGCTTTGATCACCGTAGAGAGGGACTCTAGATGGGTGTATTTGCCTCTTCAAAAGAAACTTAAGGAAAATTAGAGCTCTGATGATGGGTAAAGAGTTATATATACGTTAACATCTCTTTTTTCTCCAGCCTCGTGAACAGCTAGTTGTGTTGCCTATCGCTCACAGTCTGAATTACCCACTTAGAGTGAATTTTTTTTAGGCTAATTAAGGCCGTCACTGTTGCTGACATCCATGTCTGTGCTGCTTGAGGCTGGGGCTCAGAAACAGGGAAGCATCTTCAGGGCCAGCACAGAAAACGAAAACACACTGATGTCCTTACCATGCTGTCACTATTTGTCTCCCTTGCTGTTTAGGTTCTCTTTACAAGTATCATGTTGTTCATTACGTGCTCTGGACCCACAGGCCTTGGGTATGCTCATGCTAAGGCATTCTGGCCTTGGATAAAAGGCAGTTCTTAGACAACGTTGAGTTCAGTCATAACAACTGATTCTTTCAAATAAGAGCAAAAATATTAAGTGTATTTTCTTGCTTTCAAAGGAAGGAGATGCTATCTAAAAACAAATTCTACCTAAGCACTGATATCTAATAACTCTGTAGTACTTATTTACAGTAAATGACAGAACAATGGGTAAGTCATTCTATGAGTGGAAAAGCTCTGACTCATATTCCTGGTTGTGTTATTTGTTCTTTTGTGCCTTCAGTTGGAGGTGTGAAGATAATCACAGAGCAGATGTGACACAGAGTACTTGTCTTCAGGCAGAAGAATAACAACTCAGAAATGTGAGGGGCACACACACCAGCAAAGGAATACATACAGGGAAACACAGTGTTGTCTCTGCTGTAGCTACGGCCAGTGCTTTGCCAGCCATATAAATCAGACGCTTCTGTTGGATGTGGCTGTTTGACACTATTGCTGCCAAGATTGGATGGTCAGCTGGGCTTGGGACAGGAGGTATTATGTGCTCTCTGGTGCACTGGGGAGGCAGTGAGTAGCTCCAGGAAAGTTCTTAGGTTTCCCTTCGAAAAGTTCAGCTAGTTTGCATATGATCTTTCAGAGAGGATACTTGAAACTTTTCCATTAGAGTAGTAATATGTACAAGAACAGAGAAAAAGAAAATGAGTAGCTTTTTAAAAAGTGACGGGAAAAGGTTTTTTGTTGTTTTGGTTTGTTTTTTTTTATTTTGTGATCTGGCTTCCACCTTCACAGAAGTGAAAAAGATCTCTCTATCACATGTCTAGGTTGTTCTGTGATGAGCAGGAACCAAGGAATTTCACAGGGATCTGCCTCACTCAGAGAATGCTCTCTTAACAAGAACATGGCACTTTGCAGCTTGTATTTAAAAACAGGTTCAAGCCAGAACCTCTTAAAGATGTATTTCTCTGCAACTTCCCTCTACATTCTGAAATTGAACATTAACATAATAGGGAACTTCAGATACTAACTTAATTTAACTTAATGAACAAACGCATGTTCAATTAGCCTCCAAGGTACTCTGCATTGATTTGTGGAATTGGAAATCTCTCCCAGAGTATCAATATCCTCATTGTCAGGTAGAAGCAGGCCTGTTAGATCTAGTTTGTGCCTTGTCCTGAAACCAATCCATCTCAACCTGCTGCAGCTGTTGGCTGTCAACATTTCTCAGACAGGTTATGTTGGTAGTTCTCCTTTAGAGAAAGTGTCACTTAGTCCTCTCATATGTCCACCTGGTGTGTCAGCTTCATCTGACCACACCATAATTCATGTGACAGTATTGCTTTTTGCAATCATTTCTTTTCGTTCTAGATATTCTTCACAGTTGTTTGTTTGTTTGTTTTTACAAAATGGTGATAGATCCCAGGACTCTAGAGTGTTTCCCTTTTAATTTCCCTGCCTTTGTCTATTTTGCAGCGTATCTGCTGCTTGCCATGACTTTGATAAGAGTTCTTAATAGAGCAGGTGCTTTTGTTTTCTGTTAGAAAAAAATACCAGAAGGTGACAAGCTGTGTTACAGCTCTGCTATTTAACAGTGCAGAATTGGCATCCATTTCTATATATTCTTTATCATATCTTCTGCTAGCCTTCAGAGGCTGAAAGTAAAGGAGTTTAGTTATATGACTAAACTCAGTATTTCAGACTGAGCCAACAGTTGAACACAATTCTGATAAATGTCAGCTACTACTACATCAGGTATACCTGGCCCACCATATCAAATCAAGCTTGGGATGCAATCTTTCTAAGCTGTTATGTTTTTGAGCAACTCTATCTCAGGAAAATGAGAATATAAGTGCATATCGAGGGTTAAGAGACTGTTGACTATCCATTTTCTGTTTCCACCCAGGACATGCTAATTTGTTTCTCCTTTGCATTGGGAATAAATGTTTGTTGTACCACATGACAAGTCTGACCACTTCCTTAATATCATCATAATTTAGGATCAGGGCAAATCTCTAGTCACCTGCTTAGAATTTCAATCCCTAAATGAGTTTACTCAGTCAATTTTATCGTTTTTCAGTAACATCTTAAAATGACTGCTCTCATGTCTTTAAGTATCAGTCTGGTACTAAGAGGTTCCCCCAGTTCTACAGTGATAATCATTAAAGGCAATATAATGTGCTGGGTGCAGTATGTAAATAGTTTTCATTACATTTTTAAGCAACTTTTTTGTTAGAACAATTCTTATCTGCCCGTTTCATAGAAAAACTTAAACCTGAATGTTGAGCCATTTCCCTGTTGTTAAATCCTCTAGAAAGCATGTCTTCAACCACCAAAATTTTTCTAGGTTTATGCCTAGCTTGCAAATCCCTTATCTGTAGCCAAGTGTCCCCCTTTACACTAAAGTACTCCTTCCCAGATCCCTTGGCTGACAAGTTGGTTTCATTTAAAACTTTCTATCTGCTGGGTCCACTGCCTCTTTCAAAGCACACTAGCATTTTGCTGAAAGCTGTGCACCAGTTGCTTGCCCCTTTGCAGAGCACTCTTGCCACTGCCCTTCTTTAATCAGGGACAGACAGCTCAAGTTTTGTGACTACTTTCATAGGCCTCTTTGACTCCTTCATTTTCTCAAAAGTGTTTTCAATAGGATTGACACCAGTTTCTCAAACACTTTGTTGTGTCCTTTCTTTTCTAGGATACAGTCTTAGAAAGCTGGTTGTGACAGCTAGGCCAGGCACAAATTTGCCTACAACATTAATCTCTCCAAGGAATCTTTATACCTTTTCTTGTCTGTCAGACTGGATGTACTAATGATAATACCCATCTCCCTCGTTTCCTTACCTATTATGGAAAATGAGGTGGATTAATGAAGACTTATTATTTCAATTGCTGAAGCCACCCAGATAATTTCAGCTGTATACATGAGCTTTTACCAGGATTGATGGAATGAGAATGGATGTCTATTTATCCCTAAGCATCCAGCATGTCCCAGTTGCAAAATTATAAGCCTTAATTTACACCTGATAAACTAAAGCAGCTATGACCAAATTTCAGAGAGTGTGCACATATGCTAAACTAGTTGCATGTGATGGCTTGAAGCTCCGCACTGGTTGATTTACTGTGCTTAAAGGTTGCCAAATTAAATTTGGCTCAGATATTTGTACTATCTGTTGCAGTCTTTGATGCAGTTATATCCTTAGTTCATTTCATTTTGGTCTTGGGCTTTGTTCTGAAAGCACACAGAGCCAAGAACTTCGAGTGAAATCTGATTCATTCCCTGATTGATTTCTCGCTGACCACCATGGCTTAACCTGGCACTCTGTAGCAGCTATTGCTTGTTTTCCAGAGCTCCTGGAAGCTTCAGTCTGCCACAGTGAAGAGCCCTACAGCTGATACTGTCAGCTTCGAGCAGCTATGGTGCAGAAAGTGTTCTCAGATCTCATACTTTGAAGTTTATGGATTGCACATGTAATGATCACTCTTCTCTGAAACATGTTCCTCAATTTTGAAAGTGTTTACAGAAATAATTTTCTGTGGGCAGGCAAAAAATTGTATTAAATTGTAATAAAATTCATTTCAGCACTAGGGGATTGCATCTTAAATGTGAAAATGGAACAGATCTCAGCAGACC
Organism: Chrysolophus pictus; assembly: GCA_037305975.1. Taxonomy (NCBI): domain Eukaryota; kingdom Metazoa; phylum Chordata; class Aves; order Galliformes; family Phasianidae; genus Chrysolophus; species Chrysolophus pictus. Next base: position 84,382,317 of record CM074576.1, read on the forward strand.
TGTTAGCCTCAGCAAACACTTATGCTGTTACTTAGCAGATCCTTTTTTTACTAGAATTATGTTTAAAGTCGTAAGATTTTCAAAAGAACTTCTGCTGTTTGTTTTCTTTTAACATCTCACTTCAAATAAGAGGAAGCTGGTAACATCATTTGCTCTGTTTCTTAGATGCTATGTTATACACTTTCCTGATTTTTCATTTCACCTTTTACTCTATTATGCTTTGATTTTTTGTGTTGCGTGAATGGCACAGTAGCCCTAAATATAGCTGAACATTGCTCATGAAGATCACTCTTTAAATTTATCTTATAAAAAGAATCAATTAAACTTAATTCTTGACTAAAAATTTAATCTTCTCCTTTCTCTTTCTTTGACTGAAGGTCAATTTTAAGTACCTTTGTCATTCTTCTACTGATGGATAGACAAAATATTTTGGAAAACATTTTGAGCAGGAGAGATAGCACAGAAAAAGCTTTGCTCCCACAAAATCTTAAGTGCATGGAATTAAATCGTGCTACACACTGAAAGATCACAACTATAATTTATTTTCTGAGGTTGGAATATATCATACCTAAGATTACGTACATGTGTAAGCATCTGACAAAACTTTTGTTTCATCTATTTAACTGAATTAGCCTTCTGTATGGTGATACTAAAGGAGTACTTTCAGCAAGCATACCTGGCTCTTTTTCAACCCCTGCCGTTTAAAAAGAAAAAAAAGAAAAGAAGACCTTCCTCCAAGGGGAAGCTGACACAGGAAAGGCACTAGCGAGGGAATGCCCTACCAGATTCAACTCATAACTTGCTCTGGATAGTTGCTTCTTTGCTGCTGCTTCTTGTTTCACACTGGCAAGCCTATGGAATAGAACTACAGATCAGATGGACGGGACATGCAACATGAAGATAGCAGTTCTCCCTAACCCAGTTCTGTGTATCTTTTACTCCTTTCTTCCTAGTGCATTTATGGAAAAGCGACCCATCAAAATCTTTATAGTTTGACAGATCGTTGCCAGGAATTTAGCACGAATGACCAAAAAATTTTTAGTCTTTCAAACAAATTCATTCCTTAACACGATATATTGAGAGAAGAAAAAATTGTGTCCTAGCCAAATATAGCACAAGTTCAGAATAATATTTTCTGATTCAAGTGCCAACATGTGGAAAAGGAGAGAAAAACTTTGTTCTCATCCATTCAGATGTTTCTTTGGCTGAAAGAAAGTCAAGAGTTGTACTGAAATAAGGAAATACGTATGTGGACCATGGAGATCAAAGCCATCCTCCACTGTAGGACAACTGACTGGCATTGGCTGGTGCCTTTGCAATGTATTTATTTAAATATGAATTTCAATATGTATTCATATGGTAATAGTTCTACATTTCTACAGCTCTGTCTTTCACTTCTGTTTACATATTGATCTTGCATCAATTTGAATGGGACTAAATTGCTTCACAAATTTTGGTGCCAGCCACTAATATTTTAAATGAAGCTGTCAAAAAGTTATAACCACAATTTACCCAATAGAATTATTGCTCTGAGCTTTGTTACAAACTACTGACTGAGTAAACAAATTCAAAATTCAAATTGTGTAATTTGTCTCTGATTTTCTGCAGTTAGGGTACTATGTAATATTTTATGAAGCTGAAAAACAGTATAGTGTTAAAATGACAATACAGGAACAAATCCAGATTCTGTAATTATGTTACCATAGAATCATAGGATCATAGGTCCATCACTAAGGTTGGAAAGACCAGGAAGGTAATCTAGTTCAACCATCAACCATGCCTGTGACCGCCCTAGACCATGTCACTCAGTGCAACTGTTATGAATGTTAAGACCTTGAAACTAATATCTGCAGCATACCAGTGAGTTAGTATTACGACTATATAGTTCTGGCTTTGAGAAAGAAGATACACTTTTGACAAAAAAGTGTTTATACCTACGTTTACAAGGACCATTTAAAGGACGGCTTAGGGCAGGGAATGGTGGACACTACTGAGACAGAAATCAGAAAAAATTGGTAGTATAAGACATTTGTTCAGCAAGAAGATTTGAATTATCGTGGCCCAGCACTAGAATGGTTAAACTCAAACCAAAACATTTGGCAACTGTGCCCTGCTTGGAAATATTTATAGAAGACTAATACTTAGCAGGTGGTAAAATTTTCCTTCCAAAGATCTCAAAGCATTTTATAAAACGTTAATAATCAAGCTTCATAAAAATTCATGTGTAGCTTTTCCAGATGTGTCTGCTCCCATATGCAGACAGTCTGAAACCCTACTTTCTATCCCTACAGAACCAGTCTCTGCTCATTTCTCACAGAGTGTTCTCTGTCCAGTCCAGAAAGGAAAACATTGGAAAGCTGATGGGGTATTCAGAAACATAGAGGGGAGGAGGGCATCCTGCCCGCTCCGTACTTATGTACTCAGACTTTTAATACTCTGATTGAGACACCTAACAAACCCCCAGAAATCTGCACTCAGACAGAGAACTGTTGATTCTACTCCTGTGACATTGCTAAGTACCATCTGCGTTTAAGAAAGGAGGGAAATTCAGAAAGACTGGAAAACTTACTTCAGATTACACTGCCAGTAGTGGAAAGAGCCGGAGCAAGAATCCAGTGCTGACTCCAAGTCTTCTGCTTGCATCACTAGGCTGTCTTTTATTCAAGGGAAGAACGGTGCAAATGTGAAATGAGACACTGCAAAGGTATTAGACAGCTGAACAGATTGTAAGTGCTCTGGACAATCTTGAGATTACAGCCCTTGTGAGCTTTGCTTCACTGCTGGGTAAATTGGATTAAATAATTATGAATAGGTGTGAGACACCTAAGTGGCCATACTATGGTAGAAAAAAAAAAACAAACGCTTTTTTTTGCATTATAGAAAATGCAAGATTTTCCACAAAAATGAATAAAAAAATGTTTCTGAAGAAGTTATCGGTAGGAACCTGTGAAAAAAGCTATTTGTCATGGAGGAAGAGAAAGTTACAGAAACACAGCGAGACAGATAAGGAAATATTACACAAGGAGGCTGTTTTTACTGGGCAGAGAATGTTGAGGTTGTCCTGAGGCTGAGTACAGGTATTCAGTGATTAAAATAATTCAGAGTCTGTAAAAGAATGAGCAGTAAGGTGAGAACATTTGAAATATGACCAAATTATTTGGGGTACTTAACACAGGAAGAGACTGAAGAGCTCTACTGAGGCAACTAAGTTAGGTCACCTAGCATCAGATGAAAATGGTGCTGGGTATCACATTTTGGAAGAATTGCCTGAACTGCTTGTACAGATGTCAGAGCTCGAAGTTAATCAGTAAAAATGAAGTTTTGAGTGAATACTTAATTGCAAATCTAGGAGTGGCATGGAAGAAGGTATGGATTTATATGCAAAATAAATCTGTGGTAAGTTAATTCGGAAAATTTTAGCTCTGGTTATTATATGAAAAAGAACGAATAGCAGAAAAGAATTTAGAAACAACTGGAAGGAGTGATATGGAAAATTTTCTCCATAAATTTGAAGCTAGGAGTATCTAGAAGAGTAGTGCATAGGTAACTGTAGAAGTGTACAATAAAAGGTTTTTATATTTGTAATTATATTATAAAAGCAATGATACATTCCAAAAGAATGATATGATAAGAACAGAACTGAAGATGAGTATAGTAAAAAGGAACACAGTTCAGGGACTAAAAAAAAAAAAAAAAAAAAGCATTAAAATAAGGAGAGGGGCAAGAAGACCTGGGCAGACTGGAGAGTTAGGCAGACAGGAACGTGATGAGGTTTAACAAGAACAAGTGTAGAGTCTAGCACCCGGGGAGGAATAACCACATACATCAGTACAGGTTAGGGGCTGACCTGCTGGAGAGGAGCTCTGCAGAGAAGGACCTGGATGTCCTGGTGGACAGCAGGTAGGTCATGAACCAGCAGTGTGCCTTTGTGGCCAAGAAGGCCAGTGATATCCTGGAGTGCATGAAAAAGAGCATGGCCAGCAGGTTGAGAGAGGTGATCCTTCCCCTCTACTCTACCCTGGTGAGGCCACATTTAGACTACTCTGTCTGTTCTGGATTCCTCTGTTCAAAAAAGTCAGGGATCTCCTAGGAGGGGTCCAGAAGGCCATAAAGATATTTAAGGGCCTGAAGCATCTCTCATGTGAGGAAAAACTGAGTAAGCTGTGCCTGTTCAGCTTGGGGGAAAGAAGACAGAGGAGATCTGATAAATGTTTATAAATATCTAAAGGGAGGTGGAAGACCAGGTTCTTCTTGCTGTTGTGTAGCAATGGGACAGAGAGTAATAGCCTAAAACTTGAAAGTAGAAAGTTCCTTACTGACATGCAGAAGAACTTTATGTAAGGATGATTGAGTACTGGAACAGGTTGCCCAGAGAGGTTGTGGATTCTCCTTCCAAGGAGATATTCAAGACCCAGCAAAATGCTTATCTGTGGGACCTATTGTAGGGTACCTGCTTTATCAGGGGATTGGACTCGGTGATGTCTTGAGTTCCCTTCCAACCCCCACGATTCTGTGATTCTGTGTTCACATTTGCTTAAATGACTAGCTTTCCCATTTCAAACAAAAGCACATGAGGTCTTTGAAACTCATGGTCTAGTCCTCTCAGGCTGCTGAGTTTTTCCTTTCAATTTGCCTAATAATGTGAATGTTTACAAACTAAGAACTCTCATGATCTGTGTCTCAGCTGATTTTATGTTTTGATGGGCTCAGTCCAAAGTGACATAAAGGACGAATGTATCCTAGAAAGCAACTTTCACTTTTGAATGATGTAATCTGAGCGAAAGTGATGGTTAAACAGTACAGATCATGCGAGGAAGTCAATTATATGGTTCAATTTGAAAACCTTTTTTGGCACTCTCTCCTTTTAGAAAGATCCACATGCTGGGGATGCTGGGCATGTAAAGTACATGACTAAGGGGACTGATGTGGCAACTTGTGTACTCTTAGTAATGTGCAAGCTAGCAGCACCTCAGGTTGAGCCATCACACCAAAGTGGCTGCCTCTAGCTCAGTGTAACCAGGTATAAATAACACAGCTTTCCTAATCTGGTTGTTATAGAAACCTTCCCTCCATGTAATTTAAACACCCTGTTAAAAGGAATCGTGTTGCCTCTGTTGAGAGGGTTAGTTTCTGGCATAACAGGGTTGTATACTGATCTATGGAGAGCCATTTATAGGGACCATGCTGTGTGCTGGCATTTATATTTTTCTCACAGTGAAAAACAATACTGAGTTTAAAACACAGATTAACTATTACTTTAAGACCTTGCATTTAAGTGGCTTGCTCTAACTCTTCAGTTCAATTTTATATCCAGGATTTTCTTTTCCCCTGAAAAATGTAAAGCAAGACATGCTAGGAAGAAGAGAAAGCACGAGTATGATTATCTGTAGCCATTTGCTGCTGCTTATGATGGAGCTGCATTGGGTAAGTGCACCTACCTCTGCCAAAAGCCCAGTCAGTTATTTCTGCAGCATCTCTGGAGGCATCAAAGTGTCATTCCAGACCTTGTCAAGTGTTATACCTCATTTAGAGACATCTTCATCCTCTATTGCATGTTATGGCTCTTGCTCTAAAGACCTGAAGTTGATTGGAAGTTAGTGAGAGTTAGCAATATGAAGGGATTCTGATTGGAGAGCTTGGTCTTCCATTATGCAAACAAGTCTTGTATTTATATTGGGCCCTTTCTTGGTTCTGTGCTTTAAAGGCAGTACTTACAGCCTTTCAGACTTTAATTTCAGGTTTTTAGTATTTCTAACTTTCTCTGTCCTCTCTTCAGTCCCAAATTGTGTAGCTTTATTCTTTACTTAGGCCTATAAATATAAAATCCTTCTCTCTCAATCTCTGAGTCTGTGTCTCTGTGTCAGCACTGACCGAAGGTACAACTTTGAACTTTAAAATCTTTTCTATACAATATTCACATCTTATTCTGCATGTCTCATTCTGACCTTTAACTCATTTCTTACTTTCTTCTAATACCTACTTCTTCTCATTTCTTTCGCTGTTCAGTTTACCTTGCAGTCTGCATGAAACTATGTGAGTGTCTCTCTTGATGCATTTGGCTTCCAATACTGGGACTTATATTTAATGGGCAGTTCCAGTTTCCAGAGCTTTCTCATTTCCTTTTGAGAAATCTTTTCAAAGAAATGTCACTCTTTTTGACTCAGCCATTACAATGTAACAATAGTAGGGCTTTGGGGATTCTTTTTTTTTTTTTTTTTTTTTTTTTTTTTTTTTTGTGTGAGCTATGGCTTTGTTGCATTTAAAGTCTATAGATTTTAACAGGCAAGTCATTAAAAAGTCACAGAATGAAAGCTATAGTAGTAATATATACAACCTTAACTTGGCTATTAAAAGAGAGTAGTTTCTAAACATAACAAGCATTGTTAGTGAGGCACTGGCTGGAGGCCTGGAAGTGCACCAACATACGGTTTATGAGTTTTTTCAAGGTGGCAGCAGGGTGTTTGCAATTACATTTCTACCTGCACTTCAGCTTGGATAGTTGTTGTGGTCCAGTTCAGCTAGTTAGTAGTAGAGATAAATGCTACAAGAGGTCACAGGCCAAGGTGATTAGGCAGTCATCTGGCATGAGAGTGTTGGAAGAACTGTCCAGTTTGTTGCCCTGAACCCTTTACCTGTCTTCTCTCACAGGAGAGATTCTAAGGTGATGCCACAAAGTATTTATATTACAGTAATTAGAGAATGATGCTTACCTGCTCTGACTAAATCAGGTTCATTATTGAGCACAGCATCATCTCCCAGTCTGGAGGGAGGATTTTCTATTTGGCTATACTGACTTAAGATGTTCTTCTCCCAGAGATCCAGTTGATTTGAAAGGGATTTGGGAGATTCAGTTCATGGGTTCTGTGTGGAGAGAAAGGATCTGGGGGTGTTGGTTGGCACTCGACTGAACACGAGCCAGCAGTGTGCCCAGGTGGCCAAGAAGGCCAATGGCATCCTGGCTTGTATCAGAAATAGTGCAGCTAGCAGGATTAGCGAGATGATCGTCCCCCTGTATTTGGCTCTGGTGAGGCAGCACCTCAAGTGCTGTATTCAGTTTTGGGCCCTTCACTACAAGAAAGAGTGTGTCCAGAGAAAGGACTGGAGCACAAGTCTTATGGGGTGCAGCTGAGCGTACTGGGATTGTTCAGTCTGGAGAAGAGGCTCAGAGGAGACCTTATCACTCTCTATAACTACCTCTACAACCTGAAAGGAGTTTTTGGTGTGGTGAGGGTTGGCCTCTTCTCCCATGTAATGGAGATAGGATGAGAGGGAATGGCCTCAAGTTACACCAGGGGAGGTTCATGTTGGATGTTAGGAAACATTTTTTCTCAGAAAGAGTAATAAGGCACTGGAGTAGGCTGCCCAGGGAGGTGGTGGAGTCACTTCTAGCAGAGTCTATGATTCTACTTGTGGGTTAGTAATTTGTTAGCCTGGCTCTTGTGATCCAAAATGATGGACACTATCAACTTGGTGTATATTTAAGAAACCTCTGGTCAAAATTACTGCTAGAACACTGCAGATCTGAACTGACAGAAGACTGTAAAATCTGTGACCAGAGGGCTCCTCTGCATTTTTATGTCTAACATATTGCTTTGTCAGATGCCAGCTTAGCAAATACATCCTGCAAATTAAAAGTGTGTTCCCTGTAGCTTATGAATGATCAGCAGCAAGAATTTTGAATTTAGGATGCACATAATATGTTTTCTTGCAATTCTGGAAGTCTAATGATTCATAAAGACACTCCAGTTTAGTCTCCCAAAGGTGTATGCAGTACTTGCAAAAGCAAAAAATAGTAAAGGCTAACACTTGGTGTCTCAGCCTATAAAGGGAGCAGATCAATTCAACCGAGAATTGCCATTTCTGAAATAATTTTTTTTCATAACTGCATAACAGGTTACTTCACTGGGAGACCCTGTTTAAATAGAAATAAAAACATATCATTAAAATTTCATATTAGGCTATCTAATTTCACAGTGAGAAAAGACAAAATCTGAAATATGCACGGAATAAATTGTTTGTACCAGTGGCAATAGCTGAACAAATCAAACCTCCCAAATAAACCCTTTTGGGTGAAACCTTGTGCTTAAAAATCCAATTGCTTTTTGATAAGCATGAGAACAATGTTGTTTTCTTCCTCCAGCCCAAATACTGTCAAAAAGATATTCATATATGTATGCTGTCTGCTATTTGATAGGAAGATTGCTACAAGCCTTGCTTACAAGGATATTTGTGATGTATGTGTTGTGACATCATCTCCAAATCTATTCCTGGCAGTACTGAAAGCTTGTAGAAATTATGGAAGTTGGTAGTGTTTTTATTTTTCTTATTTATCTGCAAAATTTGGGGATTTCCTTGTCTAGTGTGTTTGGTAATGTTTTATGTGTATGCTATCATATGAAGAAACAATGATGGGCAGTGTGAGGAAAATGCAAGTAATATTTACAGTATTGTTACAATATTGAAAGCCTTGCAAGTTATTTATTTACCATTAACCTACGTAATTTCCAGGGATTAAATCAGAAGAGAACAGTAAAGGAAAATCACACCAGAGATGAAACAATGGGAAAGGTATCAGACTGAGAAAAGAATCCCATATGCCAGACTTCATTCAGGCTTGGAGTGCTTACCTTTCCCAAGGCTAATATCAAAGAGAATACTTAAAGATCACAAATTTTCATCCCAGGAGTAAGAATTAGGTTATAAGAAAACAGAAAACAATATCCATCTTGTGGATTGTTAATTCAGAGGTGAGTGGAAGGTATATATCACCTGGAGCTCAAGTGATAGAAGTTAAGCCAGGGCAAGGAGATGTACGTCTATAGACACCAATGTGAGTGCACTTTCCCACATAGTTTAATCTTTCAGGGAAATTAATTAATAATTATAATATATAATAATATAATATATTATATTATTATATTATTATATAATATATATATATATAATTATATATTTATATATAATATATATATATATATATAAAATATTATATATAATTATATATAATATATAATAATGCTGTATTTCATGCAAAGGGAATTGTTTTGATGGCAAATTAATTTTGGGATGACATTGTCGACTTGGTTGGGAACCTAGATCTCTTCTGGTACAATGATTTGATAACATGGTTTTACCTGGATGGGGGTGCAGGGAGCCATACCTAACAGTGCAGTCCAAAGAGACAAAACAGGATGTAGAGCATTGTTTCCCTATGATACATGCTCATATGAAATTAAATCCTGTGTACAGTCATGCACTTAAAAACTGCAAATATTTCAGCGGCAACTGATTCAAATTCTAAAATAATTGGTAATTTCTTTCGAAAACCAAATTACATTCTAGGAAAGAGATTTACTTATAGAGTTACAAATTTACTTATAGAGTTACAAATTTACACTGAGATATAAAATTTTCCAAAGTAAAACAATAATCATTTTTATTATTATTAAAATGACATCACTGCATCATGAGCTCTCATAAACGCAGCACTGTTTGATTTACAAAGACCTTTGTGTAACTTCCTATATTCCAACTAATAAGTATTAGAAACAAAAAGAAGAAAATTTTAATGAGAGCTCTTCTGTTACAATAGAAGATCCATTTTTTATCTTTGCAGTACGCTACGAATGTTATGATTTTGTGGATTTTTTTGTTGTGTTGCTTTCATTATCTTACTCCTTTCAGCAGTCTAGCGTTGCTCTGACCTTTGTGAACTTGGGGTTATGGATGTTGCTCATGTTAGGAAGCAAGGTTCATCAGCCATCAGAAATATTTATTCTCCAAAGATCCACAGACAGGACCTGAGCTTGGGGACTTGGATTTCTGGATCACAGGTATATGCTGAAAAGAAAAGGTTCTAATAATGGAGTGCCTGAGATTTTGGTTGTGGTTTTTATTGTATAAATGAAGTCTTTATTCAGATCATATCTAATTCGCATAGTGATTGCATTAGCTATATGGCTCCTTAATTTAATCTCTCATCCTTACCACCAGATGATTGAGTTCAGTCTCTGAACCATGCAGACCCATGCTGGCCTGTTTGGTGCACATCTCTTATCCCCAAGAAAGAGATGTGGAGGAAGAAGGACTGAGCCTTCTTTCTAAAAGCCTTTCCCTCCACCACATGCATCAATCCCTCTGAAAGGGCAGCAGCTGCTGCAGTGTTGACAGTTATTGCATGTATACATTTGGAAATTGTAGCCTGCTGTATGAAGATTACTATCATCATGAAAGTATTAGATAGAAAATACATCTAAATATTTTAGGCCAATTACTGACTACAGTTAACAAGCGTGTGGTGCTAGGGAAGCAGAAAGGTTTGGTCTGTCCTTGCACAATCTTGCTGCCCTGTAAGGATACCTAAGTGGGCTGGTAACTTTGGGCTGGAGCATACCCTGTACCTTTCAAAGGGGTAGCACTGGTTATCACTGAATCTGCTAACTATGGAGTGTCACTAGAACATTGCTAAGGGCATGCTGGCAATTAGTACCCATAGGTACTCTGATTGCCTTTAGGAGATATGGATTAAGTTGCCTCTTTATGCTTACGTCTCATTTCTCATTATTGCTCCATACATTCCAGTGAGAAGCTAAAAGACATCTTTCTATATTGAAAAAAGTGGTAGTTTAGTTTAAAGTCCTTAGAATGAACAGTTTGCTATTTTTTTTTTCTGCCTGAGCAATTATTTATTCTGTATAAAGTGGCAATTATATACTACTCCTGAGAACAGTTAGCCGTATTCACTTGTCAGTGATGCAAGGGGCAGTTAGTGATGTATGTGAGCTACAAAAGAACAGTTGAAAACATTTTAATTAACACAAGATTACCCCATACTTCTCATGGAAATTTCACTTTTCCTTTCTGGAAATCATTTCTTCCATTAAATTGAATGTGTCTGAGATTGCATTGTGTGGAACTGAATGCTTAAACTAAATATTGAGAGTAATGGAAATTTGTTTTATAAGGTGGAATTTACTGTTTGAAGACAAAGCATTTCTCCCTCATGTGAATAATGGCTTTGCTCTTAAATGAGCTAACAGTAGTGGTGTCCCAAAGCACCCAATTGTGAAGCAGGAAAGCATGTAGGAGTTTAATTTGAAAGTTTGTGAGAGGATACAAAAACAGCTTGACTGTTAAGAGTGTATAGATGGAAGAGAAAACTGGTGGATCTAATAATAATCTTCAAGAGTAAGGTGTTTTGTAACTGTAATAGTTGGAAAATTACAGGAATTTCTCTAGGTTTCTATGAAGCAGAAATGTCTTTGGAGAAGGAAAATATTTCTATTTGTATTGTAGTGTCTGCAAAAAGGATGTTGCAATTATGATCCGCAAATAACCTTTCAGAGGGAATAAGCTAATAAGAATTAATTTTCTTTGATTTTTTTTTTCCAACCACTAGTGGTTGTTTCTAGACCTACTAGCTCAATAGAAACTAGTTACAGATAAAATCAAAAAACATTCCTACTCCCTAGGAGCTTAGTTGGATAAGGATAATTTATGAAAACTAGATAAATTTGTCAAAAAAAATGCTATGCCAAATATATTAAATTTTGGTCAGCTCTAGTTATCATGTTGTAGTTGAATTTCCTTTACAAATCTACTGTCTCACGTGCAAGAGCATGGCCTCTCCTGCGTGTCCTTGGCTGGCTGGCTGTACTTATCCATTATAGGAGCTGTGTGTCTGGTTACAAAGTCTGGGGTAATCACAGAACCATAGAATCATTAAGGTTGGAAAAAACCATGAAGATCACTGAGTCCAACCACCAACTCATTCCCACCATGCCCACTGCCCATGTCCCTCAGTGCCACATCCACACAGTTCTTCAACACCTCCAGGGATGGTGACTCTACCACCTCCCTGGGCAGCCATAGACAAGTTTCTGTGAAGAAATTCAAAATCATTTTCTGATTTGTTTGATGATCTTTTATTGATTTCCAGCAGTGTCCCACATAGATATATATATTTCTGGCTGAAAATGCCACATAATGGCGGTGTGTTTTGGAGTTATGATGGCTTCCAAGTGAGCCAAACGGCTTTCTGAAATATTACGCTGTATTTGTCCATTTCTTTAAAGAGGCTATATTAATTTTTTCCATAATTACAGTATGCAAACAAATCTCCAGGGAGATGCCAGATGTCCCATATGACCTAAATCTTTCCTCCGGCAGGACGGATTTGGCAGCCACCATCAGCCACTGAGTGTCTTTCTAGCAAGTGTGCAAATATGTGAGGAAGCTCCTTGCCCACCTGTTGGTGGTTTGGCATGTGACTATCATCTCCTGTATTCTTTCCCTTTCTTCTCTGTGTGTTTAGACTGAGACCCGTAGTTTGACTAAGTCCTGATTTCTCTTCTTTCCTGATTCCTAATGAGCTGAAGAGGTGCTCAGCACATCAGGCACCACAGATGTTCTGTGAATTCTGCAGCCTGTGATGTGTGTTTGAACAAGTCCCCCCTTGTATTGGTGATGTGGAATGTTGCTCTTGAAAAATTTTGTACAGTTTATCCCCATGTTATTTTGTGGTTGAACATCACATCTTCCTATATGTTATGAATTTTCCAGATGAGATGAAGAGGTTTTAAAAGGGGTTTTAAAAGGAGAGTGTCAAACATTCAAACTCTGAAGTTCTGGAAGCTTCAGGGCTCCATCTGCCCTCAACCTCAGGCTAGCAGTGTCTCATTGCAATACAAGCACTCTTCTAAATATGGAAAAAGATAATTGCTTCCTGTATCTTCAAAAACATGAACATTGGGGAATTTGCTCGTGTTGCTTTACAGCTTTGTCCAGCTGGCAGCACCTCTGCTTGAACCACAGTGGCAGCAGGTAATTGTAACAGAACAGCCCCTGTCAAAACAAGCGAGATTTACTATGCCTGCGGATAATGAAATGGAACAGCTCATGCAAGCAATAAAGAAAAAGCACTGCCGGAAAGATGGAAAGGCATATTCAGACCTTTAAGAACCATAAAAACAATACAGTGGAAAAGTGAGCTGTTGAGTATATCACTGTTTAACATCTCAGGACAAAAGAAGAGCTGTGTTCACAGGCAGTGCCTACAGACATGCTGTGCGTCTGAGGAATTCTTGCTTCTCATCATTAGCACACCCTGTATCACATCCTGTATCAGGAACTCCTCTATGCCAGTGTGCTGGTGATTTCTGATGGCAGCCTGTGCCTAACCATTTAGAAAGTGATTTTAGAAGCAATTACGAATATAGAATATGGAATATGGAATATAGAATATATAGAATATATAGAATACAGAATACATGCTTCTTGTAATTATTCAGCCCTGCCCAAACAGTGCGCTGAGGTCGGTGCCATTGAACTGGAAATGTGGTCCAGCAAGTCTTAAATTACATCTCATAGCTGCTTGCAGCTTAGTGGTAGCAGCTCCAAGTTCAGCCCGGGCTGCCAAACCCACCCAAGAAGCAATTAGCACAGAGTAAGGTCTGTGCTTGCTGTACAGTAGCAGCTGCAGCACTGCCACAGGCCTTCCTCCTACTGTGGCTTTGTCACTTAATTTGGGGCCCATCTATTAGCAGCTCTCTTTCTTTCCAGGAATGTTTCCTGTGTGTTTTTATACATTTCTATTTTATTTTCAAGGAACATAAAAGGACTAAGTTCTTGAATGTTCCAGAAATACTGCAGATAAAGCACAAGGACGTATAGGGGTAGCAAGGACTATCCTTTTGCTTCATTACTCGGTATCTTTTCCCTCTGGTAACTGCAGTGTCTTTTTTCAAACTGTGCTGTGTCAAGGACCATACAGTGGCAATAGACACATCCTTAGGATAACAGCAGGAACAAATTACTGTAACATTGCAAAAGGGAAGAGGTGAAGGCAGCTTAGTTCCTTATCCTCACAGCTTTCCTGTCCTGGCTCCCTTTGAAAAGTCTATTTTTACCTATACCCCCGGGACTGTGAAGCAAAACCAAGGGCTTTAGCTCTCTTCTTGGAACTGCACAACAATGCTTCCAGTAGGGTGCTTTTGTGGACCAAAATTTATCTAAGATTTGGTATCAGGAGCATTTCTATTATTCACTACGTTTTTATTTTTAATTACTTCTTCTTATATCACCTCACTGAGCACATTTCACAAAAATAATTGCTTTCCATATTTGTGTGTGAGTCTAACAAGGTGAACAATCACAACTCCGATGGCAAAGTCAAACAAAGCACCTTTGTCTGTGTCTGGAAGACACCACTGGAGAAGATGGTTTGTATTTTATGTATGTTTATGAAGAAAGATTGAGGGAATTGGGCTTGTTTAGCTTGGAGAAGAGAAGGCCACAGGGAGACCTGATAGTGGCCTTCCAATACTTGAAGGGAAGGGGAAGGGGAACGGCTGTTTACATGGGTTGATAGTGACAGGACAAGGGTGAATGGTTTAAAACTAAGATAAGGAAGGTTTAGGTTAGATATCAGGAGGAAGTTTTTCACACAGAGGGTAGTGACGCACTGGAACAGGTTGCCCAAGGAGGCTGTGGATGCCCCATCCCTGGAGCATTCAAGGCCAGGCTGGATGTGGCTCTGGGCAGCCTGGTCTGGTGGTTGGCGACCCTGCGCATAGCAGGAGGGTTGAAACTAGATGATCTTTGAGGTCCTTTTCAACCCGGGCCATTCTATGATTCTATGAATGTGTCATTGTGCATCATTAAAACATACTAAATAGCAAAAGGTATTTCTCAGTTCTCATTGGGTGAGAGTAAATACAGAGTCTGTCTGTCTTCGACTCTTCACTTCATAGCACTGCTCCCTTTCTTCACACTGGTTCTTGTTGCCCCTTCTCTCCTGCTGGCCTTGGCACTCTTGCATGTGCTAAGAGAGATGATATATATACATTAGTAGAGTACATATATTAGTATAGTATAATGTATATATATATACATTGAATATAAATAAATACAAATTATACACTGGACAGAGGGCACATTTACGTGCCATAGTTTGGAAGTTTTTGTCTGCTCCTGGTAGTTGTTTTCAGATGAGACAAGAATATGTTTTAAAGGCATTATCATTCTTCTTTTTTTTTGTCGCACAGTATTTCATTGAATTCAATAAAGTGAAGGGTTTGTTTTATTTAGTGTCAAAAAGCACTGTTCTTGATAATGAATCTAGCTTAGATTTTGAGGAATCTCAGATGGCAGCTCTTTGTAGTGGAAGCAGATGACTGAGAATGTGTGCAGAGCTCACAGCTGGAAGCTGTGTGCCCTTAGCACTCACAGATTAAATACATCCATGGCCTTGTGGCTGCTGCTGCATTACTTGGGGTGGAACGTGGTGAACAAACCTGCCAGAAACATGCAGAATGAAGGCTGCTGGAAAAACACCACTTCTTGTCATGTGACTTGTATATTTACTTAAAGATACTTCCATAGTGCTTTTAATGAAAAGAGAATATGATTATTATATGAAGCCAGTAATCTGCTAGGCTGGCAGAGTGGACAGTCAAAAATTAATACAATTTAGATAAAGGGTGTGAATGCCTGGCAACAGTGAATTCAGACAGACAGCATACATTAACTCGCCTGCAATCTTTTCCATAAAAATTCGTTCTGTATCATATCCAGGACTGACACCATGTAATTTTCTCATGCTTGGAATAGCCAGTATTCTCATGTTAAAATTAAAAATTCCCAGAGAGAGGAGAAAAGGAAGCTTTGGAGTGCACAGGAGCTGCTCCTTGCCAAAAGTACTGTCTATAAAGTATATCATACACAGGAAAAGAATTCTGCAAATCCATCCTGTCTTGCACTTTTAAAGAAACCAGCTCATCACTGAGCAGTGGCAATGGAGGGAAGAAACTAAACAGCCACTGTGAGCAGACACAGACTTTTTCTGCAGAGAATTTCCATGAAGTGCTGTTTTTGTTGCCTACATCATACACCTCAAGTGAAGAAATAAAGTTTAGGCCTTTCTCAGTTCTGCATCCTCATACATCTTTATTATGTGTGCAAAAGAGCATCAGGCACTGCAGGCAATTTCTCTCCAAGATGCAAGTCAAAAAACAGAGGTGTGTGTGGAGGTTTGCACTACCTCCAACAAGGCATGAAGAGCTGATCTTTTGTTATGGGTCTACATTTGAGAATGTATTTTCCAGCTGAACTGCTAAATAAATATCCCTCAGCTGAGGTACCCTCCAGCTTCACATGAAAAACGTGACTGATTCTTTCAGACAGGAAAAAAAAACAAAACAAAACAAAACAATGAAGAAGGGAAAGAATTAAATCTAAAAATTAAAAAGTGCGCCAAGCGATGTATGTGAGTAAGTGCTGAGGTCTATTATCAAATCAGTGATTTGGCACAGATCAGTCCCTTGGCTGACAAGAGAATCACTATTTCTTCTCTAGTTTCACCCATAGGAAAATTACAGTAGGAACCTTCTCTTTTCAAGCTAGCTGCTATAAGGTGGAGAAATCCGGCTCTTTGTTTAAATAACCAAACTCACAATACATGTGATATATGGGTTAGTATACCAGCTGAGGTGAGTGCAAGCTATATTTTTATTCCTCTGCATGTGGTAAAAATGATGTTGTCATCCATTTGTTCTTTATTATTTCTGATGCTGAAATAACCATTTGAATCCCATTTATTTTGACCTGTAATTAGATTACTATGTACTTGTCTTTTATAAAAATGTCTGGGCCTTCACATGAACTGACAATTCATAGAATCATAGAATCATTAAGGTTGGAACAGACCATTAAGATCATCTGATACAACCATCAACCCATCACCACCATGCTCACTAATGTATTAGTTGCACCACGTAGAGGAACAGTAAACAAACAAACAAAAACTCCCAATTTTGAATGAATATTTACCAAAAATATGACCAAATGAACTGTAAATATCAAATAAACTCTTTATTTTCAATTCAGGCTTATGCTTAGAAGCATACTTTAGCATTATTCACTTATGGTAATACTTCTATGAGAATCTCTTTGCTAAAGGTATGAAAAATGTACTTCTGCAAATTACTAGATTGTCAGCAAAGCCATGAATGTGAAGAGAAATAAGGTACTGTTTGATGGGAGGATTTTTTAAAATGACACTGATAGTGTTCAGGTTGTAGCTTCTACTTGTGCCATATATAAAATGGGACTGACATAGTTGGCTGCTGGTTTTGGAAAGGCAGAGGGCAAAAATGTTTTCAGTTCCAGCAGCAAACCCAATCAGCTTGGCAGAGCAATGTGTCAGGGTGAAGTCTCCATAGGGAAATGCTCTTTTATTTCAAGGATTTTACAAAACCACTGAGCAGTTGACAGAGACTGTACAAGGGAATTAGAAGGTAGATGCTGTATTCTGTTCTAATATGAAATCTAGAATATTTTTTTGCTCTGTTTTGAACCAATACAGCAAGTTGTCCCCATTAATGAAATGACATCAAGTCCAGTGCTGGTAGCTATTGCCAAGAAGCTCATCAGATGGTATGAATGAACAAGGAAGAAATTTGGCCTTATTGCAATTTGAACACCAAGAAAGGGATGCAGAAAGTTGTATGTTTGTTGAGATGTGAAAACTCACATTTCCTGCAACCAGAAGATGTATATGCAAAGTGCTTAATTCATCCAACTTCAAATATTCTGTTTTCTCCATTTGTGTGTTTGCTGCAGCCTGTTGTTATTCACAATGAATAGGCTGGGCTGCCTTCTGCTCTGCTGCTGCCACAGACCATGCCCAGGGAGGAGAGGCTTGATGTTTTTCCCCAAGTTAGTCAGAAGGCAGAGCTGCTGATTGAACCTGGGCTTCCATGGACAGTGGCAAGTGGCTTTTGGGTGCTGTGGGAGGATGAGTTGTCCCAGGTGCACAGTCTGTGAATCTCTACCTGGTGGATGGGAAGCTGGACGTGAGCCAGCAATGTGACCTCGCAGCCCAGAAAGCCAACCATATCTTGGGCTGCATCCAGAGATGTGTGGTCAGCAGGGCAAAGGAGGTGATCCTGTCCCTCTACTCTGCGTTGGTGAGGACTCACTTGGAGTACTGTGTCCAGATGGGGAGCACTCAGTACAGGAGAGATGTGGACCTGTTGGAGTGTGTCCAGAGGAGGACCATAAAAATGATTCAAGGGATGGAACACCTCTCCTATGAGGACTGGCTGAGAGAGCTGTGGCTGTTCAGCCTGGAGAAGAGAAAGTTCTGGGGAGACCTAAGAGCAGCCCCTCAGTATCTAAAGGGGGCTGTAAGAAAGAAGGGAACAGACTCTTTACCAGGGTCTATGGTGATAGGACAAAGGGAAATAGCTTCAAACTAAAAGAGGGGATATTGGACAAAAGGAACAAGTTCTTTACAGTAAGGATGGTGAGGTGCTGGCACAGCTTGCCCAGAGAGGTGGTGTATGCTCTGTCCCTAAGGACACTCAAGATCAGGCTGAATGGGGCTCTGAGCAACCTGATGTAGCTGTAGGTGTCCCTGTTCATTGCAGGGGAGTTGGACCAGATGGCCTTTAAGAGCCCCTTCCAACTCAAATGATTCTATGATTCTGTGATTCTACTAATACCAGAGAAACTAGGTGCTGAATGCTGCAGATTCAAGTAGCTCTGCAGTGCCTATAAGCAGGACATACCCTGAAGACAGGGAGACCAGAGAACTCTCCAACGTGTTTATAAGGCAAAATAATACCTTGGTTAGTAGTATTAAATGCATATATTTTGAAATTTGAATCAGGGCTCATTAAAGCAGAAGATGTGAAACAAAGAATTGTCAGTACAAACAAATAACACCTTATAATACTATAAATCCCTATGGATAGAAACAAGACATTGATCCAGTATAATGTGAGTGAAAGGGATTTACTGCTTTGTAACTCTGTGTCTCTTCTGTCACACGGACTCTGTTCTTGTTTTGACTCAGGTAAAGAAATCATGGCATGTATCTTTCTCACATTCAAAGTGGTCTGAAGCTAGTACTAACTACATTCCAGAAATAATATTCATTATTACATGCCATTCATGGGGGAGTATCCCATAGGATCTTGGTCCAGACTGGTCATTGTTGGGCTTTGTACAGTAAAAACACACAGTAAGTGGTAGCTCCCGCTTGGGAGAGTGTGCCATTCAAAATGAAGTGAACCTGTAGCCTTGTGTCTCTGTGTCCTTGTGTCACTGACCTGTCACCCTGAAGATTCACACTTAATTTTCCTCAGAGGGATTGTCAGCATGTCAGTATCACAACTTCTTGGGTTGTCTGTGAAAAAATACCTCCCTCTGCCTTCTCTTGGTGAGAATCTCTCTATCATCTGACCTCTGTTGATTACATGTGCTTCTTGCCCAGACAGCATTACAAATCCCTTTCAAAACAGCTTTATACCTTAAGAGCAGGAAGGAGAATCCTCACTGCTGAAGTGTGGGATTTGGGCGGACTGCTCCATGCATGGTCTCTGAGAGGAAATGGGTGTCGTTCCAGTTGCTGTCAGGATTTTGGTGCTTCTCAGCATAGACTGATGGTTGATAGACTATAGCTCAGCTTTGAAGATGCTTTCCAGAACTGTAAATTATTGAATAATATTTTAAATAAGGAAAACCTGATTATGTTCTATAAATATTAATATCAGTATAATTGCTCTGCTACTCTATTATATTACAATAAGCCTGCTGCTGTTGCAGCATTTTAAACAAGTGTTAGATGATTCAGTTTGTTCTCATGCTCTTCATAACTACAGTCTTCAGTACTGAAATAAGATTGCAATTTACTGATTAAAGCAGTATCACCTCATCAAGTGAGATTGAGAGTTCTCCTTTTTTCTTTTTAGCATTTCTTTTTATTTGCTTCTACTAAATATTTCTATTTTGGGAACATTTTACGTCTCTCCTACTCCTGCTGTTTAATTTACCTTAACAAAATGCTCACAATCCCACCCACCGAGGAGGTACTTCATATTCAAGGTGTTTGGTTCAGAAGCCAGATTCGAGAAACTACCCAGTGTGGAAGTAGTCTCTCAGGATGTAATGTGTTAATGCAAGTTCTGATGGAGTAATGCGTGTTCATTTTACTGGCTGCATATGTGACAATTTGGCAGTCTTTGAGGACGGGAACTGGGAGAAGTGAATCCTATTAAGAACTAATTCTGCAATAGAATAGTCTGGAACAGCACATTGGAACTTTTCTTTCACGGTAAAAGTGTCATGGTATCATTCAATTGACAGAGTGCATCTGCCCATGTGTATTACACATTCTGGCTCTTCTGTCTATTCACAGGTAAGGAGCTAAATGTGAGACATGAAGACAAGAGGATGAATAAGGCCATAGTTGTTTTTGCTGGAGTAAAATGATTAAGTTGAATCTAGTATTTGCTTTCTTCAGTCAAAATGTGTTCCTGAATACTTCTCATTCAGTTTATTAGATGGAGCAAAATATTTTCACAACTTATGCCTGTGCTATTGATGATCTTTTCTTCACACACAGCTGAAGTGAAAAATTAACCTGCAGATAAAAGTGACTAATGACTTTAAAAGAGATGCTCTTATAAAGGTTCATTTACTGTTCTTTACCCCTCTGTGCTTTGTTTTTATCTCTTACAGACAAACCCTTCCAAAAGCTGAAGACGTACTATTTGGAAAAGTGAGTCTGGCCCTGTGGAAGTGACTCCAAATGTTTGCTGGCATAGTGGAGGATCTGAGGCCTTTTATCTGTCTTCTGCTGGGGCTTCTCATTATCCTTCCCATTTCTCTCCCTTCATCATGCTGTATATGCCTCCTTTTCTCATCAGGTTGAGACTGCTCTAAGTAATACAGTGATTCCCTCATAAGACATCATGTAAGTTTAACATACCTTTAGAAAATTATGCTTGTTGTCAGAGGGCTCCATTCATATGCTTGTGGACAACCTCGCTTCTTAGAGCATTTTACCTACAAGGTACAGTTTGTCCTGGATGTGAGACCAAGTGCAATCTGAACAAATGGCAGGAAAATGCCATAAAACTATGTGCATAAGAGTTAAAGTTATTCCCAATGTGTTCTCTTTTTATTTTTTATTTTTTAAATACTGATTTGCTGGAATGAAATGTCTTCATAGGCCTTTGCATAATACCTGGGTAGACAGAGCCTCAGTAATGGGAGTTTGGCACACAATAAATAGACAGTAATCAGCACAAATATTTGTGCAAGCAGATGGGGAGCACTCAGTACAGGAAAGAAGTGGACCTGTTGGGGAGCGTGCAGAGGGGGGCCACAAAAATGATCCAAGGCATGGAACAACTATCCTGTGAGGACAGGCTGAAAGAGCTGGAGCTGTTCAGGCTGAGGAAGAGAAGGCTCTGGGAAGACCTGAGATTGGCCTGTCAGTATCTAAAGGGGGCTGTAAAAAAGAAGAGGACAGACTGTTTAGCAGGGACTGTTGTGATAGGACAAGGGGAAATGGTTTCATACTGAAAGAGGGGACATTTAGATTGGTTGTAAGTGGTGAGGCACTGGCACAGGTTTCCCAAAGAGGAGATGGATGCTCTGTCCATGGAGACACTCAAGGTCAGGCTGGTTGGGGCTCTGAGCAACCTGATGTAGCTGTAGGTGTCCCTGTTCACTGCAGAGAGTTGGACTAGATAGCCTGTAAAGGTCCCTTCCAACTCAAACCATTTTGTGGTTCTGTAAGTCTCTTAATTTCAATGGACAGCGTTTAATCAGTCAACTTACTTTCACTGTGAAAACTTTAAGAAGAAACTTGACAAGTATTCACCGCTGGTTTTACAGCACTTGGCTGTTTAAAGTAGTTAAATTTTAGTGCTATGATAGCAAACTGAGGGTGATTTGAGAAGAGAGATTGCTTTCTTGGGATCTTTCTTATGATACTTTTTACAAAAACGGTGTAATCATTGGAACAAGTGGGTGCAATAGCAGTATCACCCCCATGCTACAAAACACTTAGTAAATTAACATCTTTGAAAGTAGCTACATTGTTCTTTCACTCAGAGAGATCTAAAATTTCAACTAATGGATAAATACTCATTTTCTTTGAAGAGCAGTTTGTAATTTTCTCTTGGAATGAACGATTTCCCCAAATTCAAGCGCATGTCATTGCTGCATTTAAAAGCCGAGTGAACAGAATTGTATTTTTCAAGTAATAAATTCTCTAAAAAGGAAACCTCATTAGTTTGATGAATACAATGAATGGTTGTTTGTCATACACAATTAACCTCCATTAATTGGAGTGGTGTGTTCACAGAAGAGGGACTGCTAGATAGAATGATTTTTGTGAGGAGAAGACATTTTGGATGATTTGCCAAAATAACTTCATCTCTGGCTGATGGCACTATATTATGAGTGTGGTACAAACGAAAGATGTCCAGGGCTTCAGGAAAGATGGAAGGGCTTCAGGACACACAGTGATCAAAATGTTAAAAAAAAAAGCAACAGGTGAAATTCAGTGCTGATGGACAGACAACAGCACAGATGCAAACTTTCTTCCAGCTCCAAGGAAAGAGCTTGGGATGTAACAGTTTTATAAAAACTGCATTGTTCAGGAGCAGGATGAAGTAAAAATAAGTCTGACTGGAATTGCTGGCAGAGACATAAAGAACAAAACAGAGATCACTGTTGTGCTGTGGCTTAAATCCTCAATTGAACTACCTGTTGAATGCTAACTGAATTTTGGTTTTGTACATGGATTCAGCTAATAGCACTGTGCACAAGTCCAGGTCAGGTGGACCTGCAGGTTATGGTTTAACTCACTGGTAACTTCTAAATAGCAGGAAGCACTTCTGCACTGTTCAGATCACAGAGCACTGGCACAGGCTGCCCAGAGAGCCTGTGGGATCTCCTCCTTGAAGATTTTCAAAAGCCACCTGGATGTGGTTCTTGGCATTCTGCTCTGGGTGCCAACCCCTGGGTGCTGGAGCAGGGGTTGAGTCAGAAGGAGCCCGCTGTGTTTCCTTGCTATGTGTGCTTTGTCCTATTTGCAGGCATGTGAACAGGCATGCCTGCAAAACACAAATCAGACATAAATCAGCAGAGACATTTCTGTATAAGCCTGAGGACAATCCAGTGTAACAATTCCCAGAGCTGGGGGGCCGCTGCTCCTGGCTGTGGAGGCACTGATGTAAAAAAGCTGAGAGCAGTTGGAAGCCCAGCCAGCAGCAGTCCCACCTCAGGCCTGGGAGTGTGTGGTGCCTCAGCCAGGTCTGGGCTGCTCACTGGGGATGTGTTTTGCAGAGTTTGGGATGTTACTGTACAGAGATAAGGGGGAAGTGGGGTGTCACAGTTCTGTCAAGAACAGTGCCAGGGAAATGTCTGATTTCACAATCTGTTTCTGTCCTCAGGGAAAAAAAAATGTTATCAGCTCAGTCTCCCACTATTTAATTTAGTGGCCATCGGGGACAATTGCTCAGTCATAGAGAGATGAGTTTCAGTGACTGCTGCCCTGATACCATAAGCTTTCCTGCTTTTGCAAGCACTGAAGCCTGATATATATCCTGCAGAATGGAGAAGGTACTAATTAACACATTTTTTTTGCTATTGATTTTGCTTTTTCCTTTGCTGCTGGATCATTTTACTACCAACTTCATGGTTTTATTGGGAGATCTGCACGGTTTCTTTCACCCATGTTAATTTTTCCTTGCTTGTGAGATGGAATTGATGCTGCTATTAGGGATCTCTGCTGTTTACTATTATTACAAGAATAAGGAAAGCATTATTATCTTTGTCAAACTCGCACTATCATTTACAGCTGCAGGTAATTTTTAGGCATTCTGTATCATTTCTGGTGCCTATAGCAAAGCCAAAAAATGCTAATGAAAAATGGACCAATTCTAAAGCGCTGCAATCAATATGCAATATTTCTTACATGTTAACCTTTACCATATGGATTTAATATCACATCTGATTTACACCTAATGTAACAAATCTCTGTCTCTAGAGTCATTATCTCTTATTTTTTTCAGGACGAAGCATTTTCCACTTCAGGTCTTTGCTCAAAGAATCATTCTATAGCCTCACCAAGGTCCCCACACCCAGCGAATCTGACTTCAGCAAAATGAGTTCCTCACTTTGATTATCTTACAGAGAAGGGCAAAACTGGATCATTAGATTTAGTTTGCCATTTTGACAGCTAGAAACAGACGTTCTGCTCTCCTGGTTTAAAAACCTGTTCAACCCTGCTAATTTCATTTGGGTTGCATACAAGGTCACTTCAGGGTAAGTCTAGGCTGCTGCCCTTACCATTGGCTTGCAAGTGTACATACAGCAAACATGTTCTTCTGGAGTTTACTGTGTAGGGAGCATATCCCATGGCTACTTGCATGGAGAGATTGGTGCAGCTACACAATGCAATTTGCTTACAACCAGCACACCCTATTTCAGACCCTGGATATTACTTAGTGGATATTTTGTGTTTTTATTCTTTAATATTTTTATTTGCCTCTTTAGGTTATAATACTTCAAATGTTGACTTCATTAAAAGCATATATAGTGATTTTATTCTATTTAGGTAATAAACATTTAACCTCAAGACACTTAAGCCCTGGTAGCAGTGGAAAAACATTTCAAAATGATGAGAATGTCTGTATCACAAGATATATTTCTTCCTCCTATCCTGGGACCCTATTGCCCACATGGAGGACATTCCTGGGCCCTTGCAAATGTCATACCACAAGTTCAGGATATCTGTGATTTTCCAGAGTAGTTTTTCCCACCTACAAATACATGTGCATAAATGTAGTACCGTCAATGGAGCAGGTTCCCATCTTCCCTAGACCTTGGCCTCAAGCAGTGTGCATGTGCCATGTATAAGCAGAAGATCTGGAAGCAAACAGGAAGGTTGGTTTGCAGCCTGCTCTTACCATATTTCAGCAGCACAGTATGTGGATAGTGGGGGCTATGGAGGTTAAGGGCCTTGCTGGTGTACCCTTGGTGGACTGGAGCAGGCCAAAGGCACCACACTGAGCATGCATGTGTTCTGAGGGGTCAGGCTGCACTATAGCCTCTCACTTGTACTCAGATATCCCTGACAAGAGAACTAATTAATTCTGTAGCAAAGATTTGATGCAGATTAACTTGTGCACTGTGAGCAACAGCAATTTTGAAAGAAGACAGGAAATGCTCACTTGGACACCACTGAAATTTCAGTGGCACATCTCTGGGCACCTTGTGCATCCTTCCAGGATGCATGTGTCTGAGCCCAGGCAGCACCCAGTGAAGGAGCTGGAATGATCTTCATTTCACACCTGCCATAGATGTGGATTTCCCTGCTGGTATGCTCAAGATAGGAATCTCCAGGGATTTTGCCTGTTCTTTTCAGGAGAATGAAATTCTGCTTCAGGAGCACTATACTTCTTTGTGCCCTTTGGCTTATTTTTTCCATTCATTCTTCTCATTTTCAGAATTGTACTATCATCTATGATCAACTGCTCCGCAGGCGTCACACACCTCTCCGGAGGCAAGCAACAAGAGCTAGCTTAATTCATAGCATACTGATGTATTCTCTTTTCTTCCACCTTCCTCTGAGCTCTGTGTCTCTCCTGACCATTCACCCTGTTAGAAGTCAGGAAAAAAAAAAGAAGACTTAGAAAGTACGAAAGCCCAATTATTTTAGTTGTGTTCCTGAATAACAGACTGAAAAGCAGGATGCCTGGAGTGCATCAAAGGCCTAATGAAGGTCTATAGAGACACCTGTGTTATTTTAGGAAGAAATATGTGCTGCTCAAGTAATGTGTAACTACTGCATTTAAGGATCTATGCCATGAAGAGAAACCAGTGCTACTAGCAACATGAGCTTGAGAGCATCCTTGGCACAGGAACAAAGTGTCTAGCTGCAAAGTGTGTGATATTTCCACAATAATCAGGATAAGTACTATAAAATGCACAAGGGACAGATAGATACAAACGGAGAGAAGCTATAATTTGGAGGTGCTGGGGAGTAAGTTCAGGTTGGATATCAGGAAAAACTTCTCCAAAATAGCTTTGAGGCAGTGGCATGGGCTGCCCACGGAGGTGGTGGAGTCACCATCCCTGGAAGTTCAAAAACCGTGTGGATGTGGCACTGAGGGACATGGATCATTGGCAGTAGGTAGATGGTTGGACTAGTTGATTTAGTGGTCTTTTCCAATCTTAATGATTCTATGATTTTATGATCCAAGAGCTGTGCAAGGGCCTCTGCCCCATGCTGTGCTTGGGACCTGTCCTTGGCAGGAAAACCTGGGGAAATCCCTTGTGCCAAGCTGGGCAGTTGTGTGAGATTAAATGCGTGTTGTCCCTGGGAGAGAGGGGTTGGGAACAGGCTTGGAGTCATTGCCAGTGAGCAGCTTCTGGCTGTGAGGTTGTGAGATAGGGGAGGCTATGAGATAGTGACTACCACTTCAGATGTGACTCCATCGGTGCCGGCAGGATGTGGTGGCAACTTCCCAACAGATCTGGTATCAGCACCTTCTGAGCTTGCACAGTGTAGTTAGGGCAGTGTGGCTGAATGCTTCTGTGTTTAAGGGTGTTGAAGTTAGTTCCTGAAAAGGATGTTTGGAAGGGCTTCTGTAGATTTGAATTAGTCCTTGTTTAACAGCCAGGAGAGGCTCATGGCATTCTCTGAGACCAATAAATCCCTTCATAGACCTATAGAACAGAATCACAGAATCATTAAGGGTGGAAAAGACCTCTGAGATCATCTAGTCCAACCATTCACCTACCGCAAATACTGCCCAAAAAACCATGTCCTTAAGTACTGCATCTCTATGTTTCTTGAACACTTCCAGGGATAGTCTCAAGTATACAGGATATTGCTCAAATCTTGGGCTCCCTGATGTGCAAGTGTGGGCTCTCTCTGTGAGAGCAGAGTTGGACTTGAGGTGGCCCCTTGAACCTTTTATTCTCCAGCACTTCACAGATATGTAGTGAGGATGAAGGCCCAACTGAGTGACCAGAGTGGTCAGTGTTAGATGAGGAGGTGTCATATCATTTAAGCAAGCATTAGTGAGGCCCAATATCCTGACTATACAGTCTCTTTGATAAATTATTTAAAGCCAGAGGTGAATGCAAGAAAAGTACACAGGAGTCCAAGCAAGCCCTGCATTGCCTTTGTGGCAGGAAGCAGGAGCCATTTCACAGTGATAAACAGCTGAATGCTGTGCTGGTGTTAATGCTGTCACCAAGAGAATTGCTCCAGTGTTAATTTATGGATTTCATAGCCCAACCTCCATTACTTATTCATAGATTTATAGCTCTTCCCCCTAACTATGGCCTCTGACTGCTGTATATGAGACACACATTGCAATTACAAAATGTCTTCAGGAAAACTACCACCACTCTCATCATCTGGTACTGCAGGTGGGATGGCAATGAGGGTTTGTGGGTCTTGCAGGCTTGGTGCACCCAGTGAGCACCCAGGGCTAGATCTGTTTTGCTCAGGGCCCACCCCACACTGTGGATCAGATCCAGGCTGTGCTGGCACTGGAACCAATTGCTGTGCCAAGATGCAAGACAGTGTCTGTGATCATGCTTTCCAGCAGCAGTAACAGTAGTAACATTGAGCATCATTGACTGCAGGAGTTGGGATCCTTTTTACCTCCCCCTAAAGAGGGGGAAAGGCAGCTCAGGGAGCAGGGATCATGCATAGAAGATTTCTGGCTACTGGCATCTGCAGGTGCAGTGCTGGAAAGTCAGAGAAACCACAAAGCAAAGCATCACTCTTGCTGTGAGAGATTCAATGGGAAAAGTGATGTTTGGAAAATAGAAGTGTTACACATGCAGTACAAGTTTAACAGGGTAACAGGTGCCTCTAAGAACAGCCAGCAGAATGCAGATAGCTGTGAGAGCACAGTGCATGCTTGTGTGTACCACGATAGGGCATGCTTTCTGCCTTCCTAAGATTTCTCAATATGTTTCAAAGATAGCCCAAGAAAAGCATTTTTAAGCAGTCAAGACAAGAAGCTAAAAATGCAAAGAACTGCACAATCACGAGTAGAAGTTGAGATTTAATGCCTGGTATCGCACTGCTTTCCAGTGTGTCTCTGTTATTTCCAGACCATGTCCTGTGCTTAACAGTAGATACCTCAGTTATGAGGGTTAGTTTTGCTGCAGTATTGATGTAGGGTTCTAGGGCCTGAGATCCAGACAATACATGGCTCTTCAGTATGAGTAGTGAGGAGCCATTGTCCCACATTATATTTTGCCATGCAAGTTCTTTGACTCCAGTGTCTTATCCTGCAAAGCTCTTTGTCATCTTAGCATCTGCTTTTGTGCTCTCATTGAATACATTGGTGGTGCCCAGGTGTTGCTGCTGGTGTCTCTGTGTTTTTCAGAAGCTGAAGAGTACCACTTAGCAATGTGGAAATACATGCTTTCTTTTTCTTGCATGTATTTTTAGCAATTATTTTTGAAGGTATCATATTTGTTTTTAATGCTGCTGATAAAACTGCTGAGTAATATTATTTCTCTTCTATTGTTGTGTCTGTAGTTGATAGTATTTTGCAAAAGTTATGTTTAAGTGAACTTGTTTTTCTGTTGCCCTTTCACTTTTCAAGTTTTTTTATGGAGATGTTTTGGTTACAGAATGATTAAAAGATTGTAAAAAGTTTTAAAAGAACCCTATTTCTATTTCAAGCAGGTTTGCAAATGTTGGTAGGAAGTTCAGTAACAGGAGCTGAGTAAAATCTAAAATTCTTGATTAGCAACTTTAATCCTATTCTAGAAAGGACTACACAGATATCTCTCTGCACCTGTCAAAAGCTCTACTGTAGTCATCATTTTATTTATTTGACTGTATTATTCACATCCTTTAAATTCAAGTCTTCTACACATAAGAGCCATGTTTCATTGTACCATGGGCTGAGTAGGTGAGATAAGCCCATTTTCCTGTGAGAAGGTGTTTCAGTGGGAGAAATAATCGGCTGAGGAAGAGAATAATTTCCTAAGTGGCATTTCATCTTTACTGAATGTTTCCATGCATTTGTTACACGACTGTCATCTCTCAAATTCAAGAGTTCCATCTAGAGGAATCCTATTTCATGAACTTGGCTTTGCTGGCCTCTTAATGTGTCACATTCACTGGGTGAAAATAAATTAATTCATTTTCTCATCAATTTTTTTTTTTTTTTTTTTTTTAACTACTTACAAATTCCATTGTAGTACTACTTGCTGGTAGTCTTTGAAATGACAATTTAACATCCATATGCCCTGCTTATACTTAAGACTCTGTGCCCATATTTCTGCTTACCAGGTGTGCTGAAGAGAGAGAGAAATTCTGGTCATGTCTGACTGTCACTCATGAATTTGTAGCCTGGAAAGCTGCACGGCTCAGGTTTTCATATCAACAGAAATAAAATATATCCTTAAGCAAAAAATATTTAGAGT
The DNA here is from genome assembly GCA_037305975.1 of Chrysolophus pictus. NCBI lineage: Eukaryota > Metazoa > Chordata > Aves > Galliformes > Phasianidae > Chrysolophus > Chrysolophus pictus. The sequence goes on from CM074576.1 coordinate 84,411,585, forward strand.
AGCTGAACAGACTCTGGCAACAGCAAGCCATGTAATATTATAGAAAATATTGAATGCATATATATCCACTGAGAACTAATACTTCGGCAAGTGGACATAAATCTTTTTTCAGTTTGGTTTAGAAGTTGCTGTTTCCAAGTCTATTTTTCTTAACCTGGAGAGAAATTTGGAGAAAAATCCTTCTGGAATACAAACACAAGCAATTTCCTACTACTTTTTAGGGCTAGGAGTTAAATTTCTGTTGACTTTTTATCCAATGAACTTTCTAGTCCCTTCTGCTGCTCGGATACTCCGCTTGATCTTTTCAAGTATTCCTTGTTTCTCAGATGCAGAGATAAAATACCTTGGTAATGTTTAATATTGAAGCCTCATATCTAAAACTATATTAAAATGATCTTTGTATTCAGATGTGCAGAATTTGCTTGAGAAAGAAGCCAGCTTTCTAGATGTCAGAGGGAAAAATCTCTTTCCAAACCATGATTTAAAGGGTGGCATGGTGCAACCATAGGAAATGGGCTGAAGACATTCCATTCTTGATGCTAGTTGGAGTTAGTTGCTATTGTAGTTTCATTTGCTTACAACAAAATAGGACAGAACAAAACAGAACAAAAACCACTTTAAGCTTTCCTGAGTCTCTTCTTTCCCAAACAAAATTAACCACACCTTCAGAATTCATACCCACGCTGAGTCTAACAGCACTCTTATACTGTATGATCTTTACTGAGTTAGCTGGGTTAGCAAAGCCTGCAAGTTTAAGTTCTGAGTGCTTTTTAAGGAAAACTCCTTGATGTGTCCTTAAAAAAAACACTATAGCAAAGGTGTAATGCGATGCTACAGTAGAGAACTGAGGGCAGTTCACTGAGGCAAGTAAAGGCAAGTTGCCTGTGTTGTGTCTGTATTGTAAGTGAAAACCAAAGAAGCACTGTGTAGTTCTGTGGAACAGCCTGTATTTATAATGTTTGGAGCTAGTCCCTTAGCAGCGGATCTGTGCTGGAAATAGATTGAAACAATACACAACAGAGCCTGCAAGGCATGACCTAGTAGTTTACTGGTATGGATGATCAGAAGGCCAGTGATTTCACTTGCTTCTTGGCCAGATTCTGCTTAGAAGTAAGGATTTTCCCTTAATGACATGATTCACATAAGAAACATAGGTACCTCTGAAAATACAGCTATCTGAATTCATCAGAGTATAACAGGTAATGTGTGTTTCTCCACACAATTAATTATTTTTCCTTTCAAGCTCAAAGTAACAAGTATTAATTTCTACCTGCATACTAGAAGACTGATTGCACTTCTGCTTTTCAGCCTAAGGTGTATTTCAGTTTTTATTATGTTGTAATAAAAATAGAACTTCTTTACTGCATTGTCTTTAATTTCATTTTCTGCCATCATTTTCTGGAAGTTTTAGATGTCGAAGAAAAATTAAGGTCATATTCATAACCCTAAGCTTAAAATTGTTTGTATTTTTAATGATGCAACACTACAATATACAATCATAATTTAATTTATCTGATCTGACACCTGCCACCTTGTTTCTGCACATGTTGGCTTGAGAGTTATTTCTAGATGTCTTCACCTTTCTCCTTCTTTATTTTGTAAATAGCTTTGCAGTTAAGTAGTTTGAGGAATTCAGCAGAGGCAAAATGTAAGTATTCATGATTTTTATTATTTGATTTATCCCACTTATAAGACACAAGCCATGTGAATGTTTCCGAGTAATTGGATGCAATTGACTGTGATGAGAGTTTTGCTTAGAAGGTATTTCTGGAAAGGCCACTATTTCACTAAGGACTGCTGAAGTATTCTGCCCAGAAATGGCTAATAACTCATTAAAGTCACAACAAAATGCATGTGTTCAGCCATCAGAGTGACTGTGATCAGGTAAAGTCTTCCCAGGCATTGTGGTTGGCATTTCCATTCAACTTGCCAATGCAAGGTCAAATACTTCTACAATGAATTTCAGCCACTGACTATGGAATTGTTCTTCCCATTTATCTTTCAAAAACTCCTTGAGAACTAGTTCACAGGTGCCTCCAGCTCTGCAGGTCACAGGCTGAAAACAGGTCTCTGCAGACAGAGAGGAGAGTTTGTGACTGCAGTGAATTTTGAAGGGCAGAGGACATGTCTTGGGAGGTGAGTTTCTGAAAGAGATGTCTCAGTTAGATATCTTGAGGTATGCTGAAATGAACCCAGGATAATATATAGAGGTAGAAATTTGAAGGAAACATTCATCCTTTGAGTCAATACAGGTGGAAATAATATCTCTTTAATATTCTGCTTGGCACAGGAGAAATGAAGTCTGAAAAAATGCTGTTATAAAGCAAATCTCAAAGTTGGCAATCACTGATTTCAAAGAATAGGATCTTTAGGTCTTTGCCAGAACTGAGATCTCATGCTGTGGCCTTGTAGTTAAATGTCACTCTACAATCTGCAACAACAACAAAAAAAGAGACTATGCTCTTGTTCACTTGCTATTGTGTTACTGAGGTGGTGAATTACGGTTCTGTGCCAGCAGAAGGTCAAATCTATGGATAAGTCCAAAACTATTCAGAAATAAGTTATTCAGTGAAGGTCATGTATTTATTTGCACATATATTTGGTTTACATAATTTCACCTTGCAGGTAACACTATTTGCACAGGAGCATTTCTGAAGAAAAACTGTGGTCCGTAAAGAACTTCCCAAACAAGATAAGTGCAATGCAGATTTAATTGTGAAAATTTATTGCTCTTCAAAACAATGAGACTGCTTAATAATGGTGAAACTAGTACTGAAAATCCAGGAAGCAGGCAGTGCAAAGTCTACAACATCCTTAGTTTTTCCCCTGTGTCCACATGTGCTCACTATTCATCAGCTGAAGTTCCTAACTAGCTGTCATAGGAAATGACACTCTAGAGTGTGTAAATTTGCTTTTTGCATGATGGTATTTTTACAGAAATTTATTGTTCAATGAGTTTAATTTGTGGTCTAAACTGATAACAACTCCAGCCCAGAGAAGCATTTAAATACACATTAACAATAAAGTTAAGCACACTTAAAATGCTCTCTCAGTTGGAATCCAAGACCTGATCTTGAATCTCTCATGCCTATGATTTGATGTAGAGAAACCTCAAATTTATTTGCACGGTAAAGAGCTGATTGGTGCTATCTGTGAAATGCTCTTGTCTGAACTGCAAAGAAACCTCAGAAAAAGCAGATAGAGGAACAAGATGATCTGATGCTTCCATAGTGTGGAAAAAGTCTGATGTCCTAATGGATTTTTTTCTAGTGGAAAGTATATAATTTAATTGATACAGAAATGTTTCACAAGACTGTGCTGTTCAATTTAGTAAAAGGCAACAAAACAATATACAATTCAAATATTTTCACCATGATAGACAGTTATAGTTTTTGTATTAAAGCAACTTCTGGGTAAGAAATGTCATTTTAATGACAACATATGACATAGACTTAATGCATCCATTTTAATCAAAGACCATCACAGAATCCCAGAATCACAGAATCACAGAATTGCCAGGGTTGGAAGGGATCTCAAGGATCACGAATCTCCAACCCCCCTGCCACATGCAGGGCCACCAGTCATTCCACCTAATGCTAGACCAGGCTGCCCAGGGCCCAATCCAATCTGGCCTTGAACACCTCTAGGGATGGGGCATCCACAACCTCTCTGGGCAGCCTGTTCCAGTACCTCACCACTCTCTCTGTAAAGAACTTCCCCCTGACGTCCAACCTAAATCTCCCCTCCCTCAACTTAAAACCATTTCCCCTTGTCCTGCTGTCGCTCACCCTTTCAAAGAGTTGATTCCCCTCTTCTTTGTAGGCTCCCTTTAGGTACTGGAAGGCTGCAATGAGGTCACCCCGCAGCCTTCTTTTCTCCAGGCTGAACAAGCCCAGCTCCTTCAGCCTGTCCTCATAGGGGAGGTGTTCCAGTCCCCTGATCATCTTTGTGGCCCTCCTTTGGACCCTCTCCAACAGCTCCCTGTCTTTTTTGTACTGGGGGCTCCAGAACTGGACACAGTACTCCAGATGGAGCCTCACAAGAGCAGAGTAGAGGGGAACAATCACCTCCCTGTCCCTGCTGGCTACCCCTCTCTTGATGGAGCCCAGGATACCATCAGGCAAGAGACTGTGAGTTTTGAGGAGGAAAAGGTTTGTGTATTTTAGCTCTGTTCTGAATCAAAACCAAACCAAGTCCTGGATTCTTAATGTTTAAAGGGAAAGCTTTTTTACCTGAATACACACATGGGATCAGGAGATCATTTGAAGGAGAATGAATGAATTAGTAGAGGGTACCAAATATAATTTATATCAAGTTTCCTTCCCAAAAAAGGAGCAGAATTTGAAAGACTGCTTGAGTGCATTCATTGCCAACATCTGCCAAAAATATTCATAGAAGGGGAAAGGCTAGAGGCGGTTTACAGGGTGATGGTTGGAAGCTGAAGTCTTTACTTTCCATTAGAGAAATACAAGGACAGAGATAGGAGACTTCTATGTAAATTTGATTCATTTAAGTCCCCAGATATATATAACGTATCTCTAGCCATCAAAGTATGATGGAATTAGAAATAGTACAGTAAATATACCCTTTCCCAAAATTCTCATATGGTAAAACCATGGGCAGAAATCACCTTAGTAACAAATCCTCCCTGAGCCTCTTGGCAAAAAAAAATACTGCCTGTCTTCATTGCCAGCATGGCCAGTGGGAAAACTGTTTGTTTTTGCCTATTTTATGATCTACGCATGGCCAAAACCTTTGGTACAAAATGCTAGAAATTGCTAACTTTATGTTCTGTAAAAGCAGCTCCTCCTAAAAACCCGCCACTTCCAAATATTTTCCTCTGACTGGGAATGAACTATGGAGTAGCGCAGAGAAAGTGTTGAGGTGCTCTAATGAAATTGAGTTTAAAGGGAAAATTGTTTTGAAACCTTAAATAATGGATCACTACCGTTACCGTATAATTATTTACTTACAGATCAGATGACTGTTTATTTTCGCCTTTGCATAATGTAGCTCTCCTTAGCTACAAAACCAAAATATTGATGAGTCAGGTAGCTAAAACAAGAAGCAGAATTCAGAATGCTTTAAATAATGCCAAACATTTTATGTAAGCTATATCTAATTAAAAATTAGTTTCTTATTTAATAGGAGAAAACAGCTGTCTCCTGAAGTAAAGTACCTTTTCCTTCATCAGTGCTGTAAGCATGGGATAGAAAGATGGGTCTGGACCCTGACTAAACTTATTTTCTGTATTAGTAGGTATAGTTATACATTTTGTGTAAGTATATAATATACACATTCGGGTGAATTTCTCTTCTTTTAATCCTGCTGATTTTGAAATCCTGTTTCTTTTTACTGTCTTCTGATGCTTAAAAATAAAAAACACCAACAAACACAATACAGAACAGTAACAGCAAACCCATAGAAATTCATCTTAAAGGTCCACACAGACTTTAAAACACGATTAGGAGACAAACATTTTCACTTTGTTTCCACTTCAGGAATTACGTTGGGATTATACATGAATGTATACCAGACAGGAAGTTGCATAACCTGGGTTAAAACTGATCCTAAGTAACCCTGAAGTGTCAGAATAGGATAACGATGTAGCTTGCTGGGATTTCTGAAACTGCCAAATGAAGATGCTCACCTCCAGACCTGAAACCAGCAGCAAACGTCTCCACTTGCCTGACCTCTGCTAGCAGTGGGAGCTGGGACACTGTGTTTACTGCATTCAGTAGTCTGGCCAGCCACAATGGTCTTTTATTTTTCTTCCTGACACATTGCTGATCCTTTAGCACTACTGGAAGAGGTTTTGTGCTTGGAGGCAGACGTAGGTATTTTCAATTAAAATGCTTTCATGGGCCTCAGAAGCTCTTTGGTGTTTATTCTCACTGTTTGGATGTTAGGTACTTCACCTCATCTGTTTTGCCAGCTGCCTTGGGGAGATGTGCTTCTGTGAGGGCTTATCCTGTAAGTTAAAAGGCAACTGTTAAACTTGTTTGTGGTATGAGTTGCTTTGCATTGAGACACATAAGGGGTTCATTAAAATCCAAATGACAGAAGGTGGAAATCTTTCTGGCACAACAGCTACTGTGTCACGATATTGTTGATTCCTCATTAGCAATTTTCAGAGGTAGGTTTTTCGCAGTAGGCCTGTTATATAAAAATTAACCAGGTCAGAAGATCTCAGAAGATGTTGTTGCAACTGTTCAGCCTCCTGCTATTGCGCTGGGAGATTTTTTTCTCTCCCTTCTCAAAGCATGGAGAACTCTCACTGCATCCTAAAGAGCAGAAGCTGATCCTTTTTCTACTCTCTGGAAGTTTGCATGCCATACTTAAGCAGATATTAAAAGGGTAACATGCAGCTTCACTTCCTGTTCTGAAATACAGGGGAGAAAATCTTCTCTAATAGTCTCTCCTACTTTTCCTGTCATTTTCACTGAGGGATTTAGTAAATTAATCCCAATGATATTTTGAGCTAACAACACTGAGAAGCAGCGGAAGTCTGTCATGGTTTTAGGTGCTCTACACCATGTCCGTGTGGCATTAACTGATGAATTCTCACAACGCTTACATAATGACGGCTTGTGCTAAGCACTGTATCATCTACATTCCATCATGTATCCCGAAAAGGAATACATTGAGTTACTGAGTAGTTTATGTTATGTATGGTGCTTACCAGACAGTGTTTGGGCACCAGGGTGAGAGCTTGGGGTCTGACTTCAGCTCACCACTGTGGAGCAAGACCCTTTTCTTCTGTTTTCTTCTCCCCTTTAACCATCTTTGTATTGTTTTGATTTGTTTTTGTTTGGTTTTTGTGACCTCTGTAGGATAGGAATGCCTACCTCTGCAGCCCGCTGTAGGGAACCTGCTTTGCAGGGGCGGTGGACTCAATGATCTCTAGAGGACCATTCCATCTCCTACAATTCTGCGATGCCTCCTTTTACTCTGTTTTTTTACTCTGGTACTCACCAGCCATAGGACCCTGGGATCTCCTTTTGGGCTGCTGGGTACTGCTGTAAAATGCATGATGCTCAATAATATGGGCAAAAGTTTAGCACAACCTTAGTTGTTGTAAAACTGGGAGTGGCTTTGTAGAACTTCCTAAGAAACAACTGATAAGATCTCAAGACAAGGCAGCACTATTCTATATCTTCTAAAATCTTGTTTTGTCACACTTCTTAGACGTTTTAAATATATCTTAGGGATGCTCAAACACTGTGTTTGTGCTGCACTTTCCTTGTATATATCAATATGTAAGGCAACTGAGCAAGTTCCTGAGTTACCATGGAGCTGAACTGCATAGGTCTTGGGAGACAGCAAAAACTAATAAAACAGAATGAGAAAGTAACTCCCTAGGAACTGGATTTTCAAAGTGCAAATAGATGAATGTCGTGTCAAATATACTTCTGCCCCTTTCTGAAAAGCTAGCAGATCTGGATCAACTTTGCTGGTCAGATTTCATTGTCAGGTATTTCCATGACACAAGCTGGAGAATTTTCTTTGCAGACAAAATATAGCAAAGGATTTCCCCTCAGGTGAATTTCTTAAGCCTCTGTGTAAGAAGACCATTGGACTCTGCTAGTACCTCCTGATGCCAACAGGCATGGCTTCTTCCTCCTTTCATCCCAGCAGGATCAGGGAGGTGGTCATCCAGGGAAGCTGTGCCAGTGGAAGTTCAGGTTGGATATCAGGAAACATTTCTTCTCAGAAAGAACAGTGAGGCAGTGGCACAGGCTGCCCAGGGAGGTGGTGGAGTCACCGTCCCTGAAGAAGTTAAAGAACCGTGTGGAAGTGGCACTGAGGGACGTGGGCAGTGGGCATGGCGTGATGGGCTGCTGGTTGGACTGTATGATCTTAGTAATCTTTCCAATCTTCATTATTGCACAATTCTATGATTCTGTGATAAACATTTGCCCCCGTGGTCATCGGGGGGACTGCTCCTGCAAACCAGAGGTTAAGCATCACCTCTTCTCTTTGGCAGCTGAAGTGCAAAGAAAGAAAGGAACAACTTGGGAAATGAAAGCAATCTTGAGGAAGGGTGGGGATTCATTTTTTCAAGTGTGAGCACTTTCATGTGAGCAAGAAGTCCAAGTCACTGGAGAGAAAGGCCTGCTTTTAAGCCTTTATTTTTGGCTGGGATGAACAGCAGCATAGGCTCCTATGCTATATTAGTTAGATTGCCATCAGTTATAAGGAGACTTTGGGATTCCTTGCCATGCTGTCGATATCAGTGCTGTGGGGGATGTGTATGCAGACCACTCTTCCCTATCGGCCTCTGGACAGGCCACCCGATGGTAGTGAGCATTTCATCCTGAATGTGCCTATGGCAGGACTTGGTGCTTGCTTGACATTGTGCCCTCTTGCCATTGTTACCTCCTCCCATTAAATTGGTTCATTTTGACCCTCAAAATGTGAATCTGAGGAGGGAAGATAAAACACAGAAGATGGGAGCGAGGATTGGGAAATCTCTGGAGTGAAGAATGTTACATTCTCTCTTTCAGAAATAAACTGTAAAAAAGCTTTTTATTTTTCCATTTCTTTGGGGCATTTTATAAATGACTGGGTGGTTTAATTTGTTTTCAAATCCAAGCAGCTTTGTTAGCCAAATTAACATAGATTCCTATGGGCATTGAGGGAAATAATCTATACTGCCATGGATTTTTCCAAAATGTCACAAAAAGCCTACAGGAAAATTCCATAGAGATGTATCTGATTTGAGTGAGGCTAGAAATTAATAATCTCAGGTAGATATTAGAAATGCTTATCCCTGTGGGTCAGGTCTTGCAGGAGAACAAAGCAGCTAATCAGCTACTAGCCACCTTTTTTTTTTTTTTTCTTTCCTCCATGAAAAAGGGCTCACATCAAGCGTCTGGTTAAAACACTGTCTTGGACTCCCTGATGACATGTGAAAGGGACATCAGAAACAGACAATATTTTACAGGAAAGGCATTGGTTTATTTAACCAACACCTGTTTTCATCCCTTAGGTGAAAGGCAGGTTATCACCTGAGTAGGAGGAGGTCAGAATGCTGATGCCATTCCATCATGGCCTTCTCTCTTTCCCCCAGAAGGTGATTGGTGGGGATGGGGGAGCTGCTTTTGGTGATGGGGGACTGCTTGTCCTCAGCTTCTCCAAAAGCAGTGGCTGTTAGTGGCATTGCAGGGGACAGGATTACAGAATCACAGAATTACAGAATGGCCAGGGTTGGAAGGGACCTCAAGGATCATGAATCTCCAACCCCCCTGCCACATGCAGGGCCACCAGCCTCCACATTTAATACTAGACCAGGCTGCTCAGGGCCCCATCCAACCTGGCCTTGAACACCTCCAGGGACGGGGCATCCACAACCTCTCTGGGCAGCCTCTGCCAGTACCTCACCACTCTCTCTGTAAAGAATTTCCCCCTGACATCCAACCTAAATCTCCCCTCCCTCAACTTAAAATCATTTCCCCTTTTCCTGCAGTCATCAACCCTTTCAAAGAGTTGACTCCCCTCCTGTTTGTAGGCTCCCTTTAGGTACTGGAAGGCTGCAATGAGGTGATCCCGCAGCCTTCTTTTCTCCAGGCTAAATAAGCCCAGCTCCCTCAGCCTGTCTTCATATGGGAGGTACTCCAGTCCCCTGATCATCTTTGTGGCCCTCCTCTGGACCCTTTCCAACAGCTCCCTGTCCTTCTTGTACTGGGGGCTCCAGACCTGGACACAGTACTCCAGATGGGGCCTCACAAGAGCAGAGTAGAGAGGAACAATCACCTCCCTGTCCCTGCTGGCCACCCTTCTTCTGATGGAGCCCAGGATACCATTTGCTTTCCGACCTGCAACAGCACACTGCTGGCTCATGTTAAGCTTTTCATCCATCAGGACCCCCAGGTCCTTCTCCACAGGGCTGCTCTCAAGGACCGCTCCTTCCAGTCTGTATGGATGCCTGGGATTCCTCGGGCCCAAGTGCAAAACCTTGCACTTTGCTGTGTTGAACCTCATTAGGTTCACCCGGGCCCACCTTTCAAGCCTGCTGAGGTCCCTCTGAATGGCATCCCTTCCTTCAACCGTGTCGACCGCACCACTCAGCTTGGTGTCATCAGCAAACTTGCTGAGGGTGCACTCGATTCCATCATCGATGTCATTGATAAAGATGTTAAAGAGCACTGGTCCCAAGTCAGACCCCTGGGGGACGCCACTCGTTACCAGCCTCCATCTGGACATGGAGCCATTGATGACCACCCTCTGTCTGCGTCCTTTCAACCAGTTTCTTATCCATCGAGTGGTCCACCCATCAAATCCACATCCCTCCAATTTGGAGATAAGGATGTGGTGGGGGACCACGTCAAAGGCCTTGCTCAAGTCCAGGTAAATGACATCGGTCGCCTTTCCCTTGTTCACTGATGCTGTCACTCCATCATAGAAGGCCACCAGGTCAAAGATGATCTTCCTCTGGTGAAGCCATGCTGGCTGTCAGGGATCACACGCTCATTCCTCATGTGATCAAGCATGTCATCTAGGACGATCTGTTCCATGATCTTCCCAGGCACAGAGGTGAGACTCACCGGCCTGTAGTTCCCTGGGTCCTCCTTGCTCCCTTTCTTGTAAGTGGGAGTGATGTGACCCTTCCTCCAGTCATCCAGGACCTCACTTGACAGCCACGACTTTCTAAATATGATGGAGAGCAGGTCAGCAACCACCTCAGCCAGCTCCTTCAGAACCCTGGAATTAGGGCATTCCCATGTCAGAAGATGCAGCTATCAAGAACTTGGGTAGTTGCTCTCCTATTTCCATGACTGTTCATTTTTGCTAGCATGGGTGCCACATAAGGCAGTGGCTGGCCATGGAGAACTTGAGAGCAAGGAAACTAGGTAGGACTCACTGGATGTGAATTTGGACAGTGAAAATTCTTCTGAGGCCTGCTATGGAATGAATTCTCTTACTGTTCAAAGATGGAGAGAAGGTAAGAGAGTGCCTGGCCATCAGGATGCATGGATATGCTGTGCAAATGAGTTGTGGAATGCCACTTCTCCACTCTAAGAAGAAGAGAAAATGATCTTACCTTGGTACCTTTAATCACACCAGCAATCATGGGGAACGTTTGATAATGGAACACAATTTTTTTTTAAAGAAGAAAGCAATTGACTTTAGGAAAAAAGCAAACAAACAAGAGAAACTTCCACTTCTCAAGAACTCTTTTGTTTGTGATCTGTTTGAGAAAGCAGCTCCCAGTAACAAGGAGGTCTTTTTTTATGAGAAAAAGGAAAAATATCTAAGTGACAAGACTACAGTGCTGTAACGTCTTGTGTACTGGCTTATATTAAAAACTCACGAAGGCCATCCAGCTATCTTGGGAAGCATCTAACCCCTCATTACACTGAAAAATAATCCTTCAAGACTCACTTAAACCAGTGAACTGGAGGATTATGTTCATTGTAGTGGGGAAGTTCTGCCTGTGGCTGATCAATCTTCTGATAGCAGGCAGACCCTCAGACAGGGAGGAGGGAGGGGCACAGTGCTATTTTTGAACTTCATAAAGCTTCCACATAATCCATCAAGAAAATTGTCGGATCATGAGGGATATCAGTTAATTTAGCTAGAGTTCAACTGAGTTTGTTTTTCCTGGAGAAGAATTTTTGCTGCATCCATGAGGGATTTGGAAATTATTTTTGGTGAACAGAGGTTCCCATCCCTTTCTTGTGTCGGGGGCCTAAAGGCCTCTGGCTAAAGAATGATCCTGGGATGGAACAAAGTATTCTGACAGTTTTAAAGGAACTGATATTTGTGGCTACAGCCACAAATTGTTTTGTAGAGAGGGCTGACCTTGGTAGTTTATCTTGTTTTTGCAAAGACTTGTTTTGCAAGCAGGTGTTCCACTTGGGCTCTTTATCACATGTTGGCCACATGGGTATGGTGTGCAAGTGGAAAAAAACCTGCAGACCCTCAGGAGAATAAAAGCAGGACAGAGGTTGTGGTGGGTGAGAGAGGAAAAGAGCACTTTGAAGCAGAGGATGCACTGCTGGCACTGCCTATTGAATCCACTGCAATCATGTTCCTTCTCTCTCCTTTCCGATTGTTCACCGTCTCTCAAGGGTTGGTAAGTAATAGTGCACTTGCTTAGGGAATTTCTGCTTGCCACTTACTGGAATTATCTAAAACGGATGCCCGTGTGAGTGTGTGTATGTTGAATAAAACTCATAACCCTCTGTGCTGCTCTAAGTGCATAGTTTGCTTGCCTCTGCTTCTGAGACATCCTGTCTCTCAGGTCCAAACTTACCATGAAACGCTTCTTTAAAGACAAACAGCAAAATTCGCTTTGCCTCAAACAATTTGTGAACGATAAGCAAATACGAAAACCAGCAAATGAATTCAGTAAACAGGCTGGGGAAGCATAAAATAACAGTCAGACAGTTACGATCAGCATGAGATTATGATGATCAACAAACTAAATTATTATTGTACATCCCTAAGTAGCCTTTTCTGGCAGCCCCATAACATATGTAACACATTGTACCTTCTGCTCCTCCATAGCTTTATAATTGGTTGCAAGTAATTTCTGTCTTCATCACAGTATTTGATGTGTGTTGCATTCATGCACCAGTACAGAAACAGTCAACATATAAAATTTACATTCACAGTGATTGCAGTTGTCTCAGTTCTGCAGAGTTTTTAAGTTCAAATAGTTGGAAAACAGTCTGGATTTAAGTTTAAAATAAGGAAGATGCAATTAATATAACTTAATTGACCATTAAAAATGTTAACTTCAAAGGAATTAAAACCCTCTCTATGACATATTGTCACTTCATAGTCCATTTGCTATAACTTGAGCACTTTTATCAGCAAATAATCTTACCAAAGGCTTCCTGAACACGAGAGAGAATTAAAAATAAAAGATCAAAGTGTGCAAACAAATTGTGTTAATAACCTTCAGCAAAAGGGGACTGTTATTTAATTAAATATGAAGCCAACTAAAACAAATATTTGAAAACACTGAAGTAGGATCCCACTGTAGGTTCTGGCAGGGTGTGCAGTGAGTATTGTGAAGACATCTTCGTCTTGTCGTTGATAAGAACGGACACTGCATGTAGGGTCTTTCATGGCACCACTCTTCCACCAGCATTTTCCTTTTCCAGTACCACACTCCCACATGGCCTCAAAAATCAGCAGCTAATTCAATACAGTTGAGAGGCAGTGAGCTTTCAAATATTGTGTCAAACCCTTTGGCTCAGCATCAGTACCAAGCGGTGCCTGCTGGTCAGACAGTGGACTTGACCAGCTCCATATCCTACACAGGGACACCCCATACTGGTCATCTGGGAGGTGTCACTAAGTTTCTCATGCCCTCTGGGCAAGGTTCAAGAAGAAGAATTTACACTCTGGGTTTTTGTAAATCCATTTGTCACTTAATGGTATGAATATTAAATATTTTGAGGTAGTGTGTGAAGGCTGTGGCTAATTTGCCTTTGTCTGGGGTTAAGCAATACAAACTGCTTTCCATTTCCATGATTTAGAATAATAGACTTAAAAATTCCCATTTCCTGCAGATGAGTGAAAATAAACAGACCCGATCTCATTTGAAAGAATGCGAGTACAACAGGCCTTCATTTGTAAGAGAAAATAAACTCTGCTGATCCCTTAGATCTGGGACTATAAACAGCATCCTTATTCTCTCAGGGCTGTGCATGATGTGAATGCATGGCTTGAACATCTTCAAAATAAACAGCTAATCACCCTTTCTGCCCTAATTAGGTTATATTCTGGCTCTAGGCCTCATGCAAGTTCTTTTTTCCAAGCGGTGTTGAGGGAATCTCTGCTCCTCTCCCAAGAAAGAGAGCCCATACAGCTCTCTGTTTGTTAGTTAACATTTGCTCCCTGAAGCCATTCAGCTTGGGGATCTTCCTTACAAGTCCGTCAGACCCAAGGTGGGAATATTCTCATCACTCCTGCCAGGAACAAATGTAATTCTGTTGGGGCAGAAGTAATGGGAAGACAAGCAAAATCTTCCTCCTTTCCCTTTTTTTTCTGGATTTGGGTTGTCTCCCTACTCGTATGTATCAGCTAATTGTACCTTGCTCAGAATTTCATATGGGAGTTCATTCACTCCCTTCCATATCAGTGATTTATCAGTAGTACAATTTAACTGTCAACATCCTGTGCAAATGGTAATTAATTAATCTGTAAGGATTGCACAGGGCCACTGCCATTACCACCACATTACAGGCAGGGGACTGAAGCACGGATATGTTGCATGGCAAGTTCAAGCTGACACTTTGCAGGGGAAGCCCTGAGAACACGGGAGTTGCTGACGGATGCTCACAGGCCAGATCTTGCACACTGTGGGGTTGTTGTGAGCACTGTGATTAGCAGGCAGAATTAGCACAGACAGAAATAAGCAGCAAAGGCCAAGTGGGCTTTTCTAGGTCATAACAAGACCCAGAGAAAACAGCATGAGCAGCATTCACAACTTAATTGACACATTCACACTGTCGCAGCATCTCCACAGTGGCTTAGCTGCCATTTGGGCACCTGAAGGAGATGGGGTGGCTCCTCCTGAACCGTGTGTGCTAGAGACATTGATGATGAATGCAAACCTCCCTTCCAGCCAAATTAAGAAGAGCATATTTAGGCACCTAAAAAAGTTAAGAGGCACTTAATAGGATTTTCAGAAATGCGTAAGCAGATTAGGCACCCAGCTCCCATTGAAATCAATGCTAGGAGAGCATATGAAAAGAAAAGTCCACAAACCTTAGGTTTCTCAGCGCTGTTACAGCCTGGCTGCATTTTAGGGGGTGAGTGGTGAACGCTTTGTTGAAGATAAGCCTTACAAGTAATAGAGCTCCCTGGTGGCACCAAGCCTCCAAAGCCATAAGAATGAGTTCTTATGCTCCTGCAAAAGCTGAATTACACCGGGCTGTGAGAGTAAAAGAACAAGCCCTGGAGGGAGAGGTAATGAGTCCTGAGTGCCTGGGTGCTTGTGTGGGAGACAGCAGGGCTTCTGCAGTAATGCAAAGCTGAGCAGACAGAAGAATCACTGGGTTGTCACTCTAGAAAAGGCCCTCACAACAGATATTTTGGGTACAGAGCTGGCTGAAAGGGGCCAGACAGAGAATCTGCATGTTGTTGGGTTGTGACAGCACTTTCACTGTCTTTGGAAATAAGTAAATGTGACCCAAAGAAGTACCTTTCTCTGTGGCCAGTCTCCTCCGTGTAGACTGAAGCACAGAATCACAGAATGATTTGGGCTGGAAGGGACTCAAAGCCCACCCACCCCAACCCCAGCCATGGGCAGGGCTGCCCCCCACCAGCTCAGGCTGCCCAGGGCCCCATCCAGCCTGGCCTTGAGCGCCTCCAGGGATGGGGCACCACGGCTTCTCTGGGCAGCCTGTGGCATCACTGCCCTCTGGGGAAAGAATTTCCTCCTAACATCCAACCTAAATCTCCCCTCTTTTAGTTTAAAGATATTCCCCCTTGTCCTATCACTATCTGCCCATACAAAATGTCAATCCTCCTCCTGCTTATAAGCTCCCCTCACATTCTAGAAAGCTACAATGAGGTGTCTCCAGAGCCCTCTTTTCTCCAGGCTGTACAAGCCCAGCTCCCTCAACCTGTCTCCATAAGAGAGGACTCCGGCCCTCTAAGCATTTTTATAGTCTCCTATGGACTCATCTTGCTTGTGCTAGGGGTCGGGTCTGGACAGAGTACTCCAGAAAGGGCCTTACAAGATAGATCTTGCTGGAAACTGATTTTTTCCTCAACCTGTAGTTCGCAGAATGTAACGCTGTAAAATAAGCTCTTTGCCTTCTCAAAGACTCAGCTCCCACTCTGCCAAATTGAAATCTGTCCTTATTTGCTTTAAAGAGCAGGAGTGAGGGTACATACATTAAAGACCGTGAGGCACTATGGTAACTGGGGCCAATTAGCTCCTACCTAAGGGCAGTTAGCTCCCAGATGTGGAATATCAGACAACTGTGAACATACCAAATTACTAACAGATCACTCATTATTCTCCTCCTGAGACTTTTAATTGGGGAATTAACACATGGTATTTTTAGTGAGCGTCCTCAGAACATTTATCTTCTTCTATGACATATTGGTCCCTCAGGGAGCACTATTTGGGGACCAACTGCTGCTCGAGGTGACAGAGAGGAGTTATCTCATTTAGAATCCCTGCTGACACCAGTGGCTGATACAGACAGTAGGCAAAAGATATGCATGTTGTACTTGTGCTCCTAAACACATGAATAACCTTGAATGAATGAAATGATCTCACATACCTTTAGGACACCTAACTCCAGCCTCATACTGCTGGTTTCTAAAGTGAACTTGGCCGTAAACATCTGGAAGAGCAACGGAGAAGAGATGCTGAAGAATTCAGAGTGGTTACTAACGTAAAATGAGCTGGAAGAGTCAGGCGAGGGAGGAGGTCTGCTGACAGCCTTCAGCTGAAGAAGTCCCAGCTAATAAGGAGACAAGAGTCCTGAGAAGGGGATCATAGAATCATCAAATCATAGAATGGTTTGGACTGGAAGGGATCTTAAAGGTTACCCAGCCCCAACCCCTGACGCAGGCAGAGCTCTCCCCCACCAGCTCAGGCTGCCCAGGGCCCCATCCAACCTGGCCTTGAGAGCATCCAGGGATGGGGCACCACAGCTTCTCTGGAAAAGACTTCTTGGTGTCGCATCTTACCTTATCAAGAAGCAGTAGGGACAAATTTCTAGATGCTGCTAGGAGAGAGGAATTTCTTTGAGTTTCTGGGCTTTTTGCCTTGTTATGCATTTCTTATAAAAGTTATGCTCTTCTGACCTGACGGCAGCAGTGAAACATATGATGTGTCGCACTTCTGTGCCTACCCAGAAGGAAAGCAAAAAGGAACTGTGATAAGCAGCACATGTCTAGATTTACTTATAATCTCTTTGGATTCTAAGTGCTGAATTATTTGTGCTATGCTAATAAAGTCCATTCAAGCTCACGGAATAGTCTCATTGTCATTTAAGAAGTGAATCTGGAGATTTGCCAGCTCGCTAACAGGATATTAATCAGATGATACCTAGGGACCAACACCACTATATTGCTTTTAATCTTTTGACCAGTAAGGAAAACAGGAAGAAATCCATTTCCCTCCTTTCTTTGCTCAATGGTATAACCAGCTGGTATAGAGTAGCTGCAACTCAGCTCAGCTTGGGAGTAAATATTTGAGTTTTAGCTGGGTAATCGAGAGAGGAGCACTGCTCTCTTCCCAGCTGCCATGCAGCCGGGTGCCATTCATGCTCACAGCGGGGACTCCTGCAGGTCTGGTTCCAGGAGTCACATACAAATAGCAGAATGTCACCTTGCACTGGGAAAATACATAGCTTTGCTCAGACGTGCCTAAAGAAAGATTTGTTCAACAATGCCAATCATTTAAGGAAGAGCCCACAAACAGTGTTCACGACTAGATTTGTAGCCCATGCACTGTGTAAGTGGGTAGCCCAAGTGAAACTGCCATGCTGCTGGGGACTTGGTAATGCAATGTGAGGGTGTTTGGCTTGCTTGTTCCTTGGCATCAGAATTCAAACCAGAGCTGGGGATGTGTTATATTTTCAGTAAGGAGGTTAGAAATGTCCTCTCTGTGGCTGCAGGCAGTCCTGCTAGGGGTAAGGAAGATGCTCTCTGACTCTACCTCCATCAATTGCTAAGGAGTCCTGGTCTACCTCTGCTGACCAAACTTCATTGTGATTTGTATGGGTGTCATGTGAGACTCACTGGTGGGTCTTAGACTTGAGCTAGTCTTGTCTTGTTTCTATATGCTCAGGTGAGGAATAAAATTTCTAATCATCTTTTTCCTTTATTGTTAGAATGTGTAACTACTAAATTAAAGATACATCTTTCAGTGTAAGCCAACATGAAACTCCTTCATTATTGAAATGTTCTGTTATAGTATTTTGACCCCGCTGTGTATGTGTGTGTACAAGCACATCTGTGTGTAATTGCTGTTTAAATTACATTCCTTAAAATTGACAGTATTTGCCTACTCTGAGGCAGAATAAAACAATTTATTTTATTTTCCTGAGTGGAAAATGCTTGAGTTCTGCATAGTTTCAAGGCACTTTTGAAGGCACCAAAATGGTTCAGTATCATACTATAATGGTGTAATTTCTAATGGGCTAGCTAGATTACTTTCATCAGACAAAGAAATCCCTTACACCAACAATGCTATGTTTGCAAAGGGATGATTGGCATACTTGTCTCATACTGAGATCATGGAAGCACACTGCTCTGGTGTTTGGTCCAGGTCAGTACACAATAACAACTGACTTTTTAATAACACATCAGCAGTGGGCAACAAGGGTTGATATTTCTGCTATGACAATGAGTAGTCATTGAAAATATCATCAATTAAGTAAAAAAAAAAAGGCAGATTTTTGGCATTTTGCTTTTCCCAAGCTCTTCCTGAGACCGTGAAGGGGACTTCACTGAAGGGTGAAGATTAGTGGGTGCTTAGAGAGCTGGAGATATCTCCTCTCTTTAAAGTCTGCTGAGATTATCATTGTCTTTCAGACTTTGGACCAGTCTGTATATGAAAAAAAATTGCTTTATTGTTGGGTATAAAGCCCACTGAGAAACTTATGTGAGAGTATTTGTGGTCATTCAGTTGGTGTTCCTTGGAGCACCCTGGAAAGTCAATTCTGTGTTCTATATTGTCTCCTAAGAAGCGAAGTCCCTAAAAAGATCTGATCCTGTTCGTGATGTAGTTCGCTTATACAATAACCTTCTTCTTCAGAATGAAGTCAGGATGGAGTTTCCTATTATATGTAGGAGGAATTAGGCAGTGTGCAGAATGAATATGTCAAATAGTGGAGTTCTGTGTACGGCAATGAAGTCAACACTGATGAAAGTTTTCTGTCTTTCTAAAACAGTCTTGTTCATTAGAGTGTCAAATGCTCCAGGACTTATAATGCATGAAGACAGGATGTTTCCAAGGCAATGAGATGAGCTAATTAAAATGTCAGATAACACAAGTTTAGAATGTTTGAGACAGATCTTCATGTAAGATGGTAAGATCTTCATTACAAGGCCATAAAATTAACTTTTTCATAAGCAATAATCTTAACAATTGCTTACATCTTCTGACCTCTGCTTCCTATGAATTGGGACCAATATATCCAAGTACATGTTGCCTTTAATGTTTCTGTCAAATCTGAGCAGTGATGTATGGAGTTATTCCCTACTTGGAGGAAAGTTTCTGTAAAATTTAGCTAATATAATACAAGTAACAGCCAGTGACTGATGTTTGATTATCCAGAGTGTGTTATGGTGGGATAAACAGCATGTACACATCCTCCTCTTGACACAGAAAAATGAGATACATTAAAAAAATATGCTCTAATGGTCTTGCTTTGACCTTAACATCTTTCTGCTTCTTCACACACCTTGCTAACCTCTGGACTTGTTTTTCCTCTTCACTCATGGCTCTGAGTCTCCAATTTAGTGTGCAGTCAGGTCCTTGGCACCTCTGAATACAAGCCCTGTGCTTGCACACTGGCCCTGGCAGAGTATGGACATTTCAGACTCCTTTTTCCCATCTTGAACCATGAAAAGACAGTTAAACTTTCCCTAGGAAAATAAAGATACCTGTAGAAAATAAAGCCAAACCTCAGCAACGAATCCAAATCCTTATTTCAGCAAATGGTGATATGTCAGTGCCAACTTCAGCCCACTATTAGTCTTTTTCTGGATAGAGATGACAGAGCTTTGCAGACAAGCTGTGGGACATATTTCAGGAGCTGGCACCTGGCATTCTGGCACATCCCCGTGATGGCCATGCCGTGCTCCCTGAAGCTGCTCTTGGCACTGCAGAAGTTACAGCCTGCCTGCTTGGGAGTGTGAATATTTATTTCCATAATCACTTCTGCTTGCTGCTCCCAAACGAGAGGATGGCGCTATGTCTATGTATCCTGAGCAAAGGAACCTCCTCTCAATGACTGCTTCCATCCCACATCCCACACAGGCCACTGCCCCAGGATTTCCTAAGCCATGCAGGGTGTCTGATCAGAGCTTTCCTGCTCCTGCTGCAAGAAAATATTTAGCATTTCAATATCTGTGCACATTTTTAGAAATAATTTATGTATGAATATACACAGTGCTTAGTAATCATTTCTCAGATGAATGTGGAGTTTTTCTAAAATTAAACTATCATTCTTTCTTGCTCACACTTGGCTGTCATATCTTTCTTAATGCAAATCAGTCATTGACTAGAGACACCTACTGTAAGAAGCTATTTTAGCTGTCTGATCGGGTAGAAATTGATTTTAAAAATGAAGACCGTTTTGGGGAGATAAGCTGGGATTGGAAAAAGCTAATTCAAATAGGAAGTTTTGTATCTGGATGTAAGTGACCATTTATCTCTCTACCCTAAGGTAGAGAGGAGACCTGGGAACCTGTCTCTCTTTGCTTCTGCTATGTTAGGACAGAAATCCTCTGCCTACCCTGACCCTATAGAACACAGAGCTCCTGAGAACAAGAAGCAGGTACCCTAAGGAACCCTAAGGGAAAAAAATTCCCCTTTCAGCTTCCATTTGACGCAGGACAGAAGGAAAGGGGAATATTATATGTAAAGGAGCCTGACTGCTCTTCTCCTCTGCAGCAGGTCTCCAGAAATAAAAAGGGACACAGTGAGTTTCAGAGAAATCTCTGCTGCAGTACTTCCCCCTGCCATCCTTCAAGTGCTCTTCAAGGGGAGTATTCTCATTTTCTGGAGGAAGAAAATGGTTCTACTTACTCAGTAGTGGTCTGCACAAAGTGGGAGTGAAGCAAAGAAGCTTCACTGGGTGAGACTGCAAAAGTTGGATAAATGAGAACAGTTTTTTTCTTTTTCTTTTTCTATTCTTTTTTATTTTTATTTTTTATCCCCTTAGGGCCAGCCCTGATCTAGTCTGTTGGAGCTGGAACAAGGAGAGTAATTTTTATGACCTGCCTGACTTCTCTCTTTGGATTTTGTTCTGTTGCTTGCATTACCAGTTCTTAGTATGCAATTAAAAGTACACAAGCAGCCGCTGAGTTTTTAAATGAATTCAGCCTGAGCGAACACGGTTACAAATTTCAGAACTAGTCTGCGTGCTGTGCCTATACAAACAATGGTTAGACTGGAGTGAATATTGGGCGAGAGTCAATTTCCAAGCTGCAAAGACAAATAGATGTAGAAATCAACCTCTACGTGTAAGTGCTTTGCTGGTCTGTTAAACGATTTATTATTCCCCAACAAATTGCAGCTAAGTGGCACAACTCAGATTTTGATTGTTTATGATCAATTCACTTTGTCAAAAATTTGGAACAGTGTTAATCAAACTCATTTGAATAAAAAAAAAATGCACGGAACAGTTGCAGCAGGTCTGTAGATATTCATAGAGCAGAAAAAGAAGCTAATAAATCAAATCAATTACAAATTGCATGTTTCTTGCACAGCTCTGTTGTCTCCTGAGTGCTCGTAATTGGAAGTTCAAAGCCTAACATCCTTCATTATATTTGTAAAGTTTAAGGTTTTTTTTTAATGCCTAGACTTGAGGTTGCTTAGATGTGCGTTGAACACTGTAATGTGCTCTAATACAGAGGTCAGGGCTGTTACAATCTGAAAGATTTAGGAGCAGCTGAGCCCCTCGCTGTGCTCAGCGCAGAGCAGAGGAGCTGAGGGGAGGCCTGATGGCGGCTGCAGCTCCTCACAGGGAGCGGAGGGGCAGCGCTGAGCTCTGCTCTGTGTGACAGCGACAGGGCCCGAGGGAACGGCATGGAGCTGTGTCAGGGGAGGGCAGCTGGGGGTCAGGGAAAGGGGCTGCACCACAGGGCGGTGGGCATGGAACGGGCTGCACAGGGCTGTGGGCACAGACCCCCCCAGTGCCAGAGTTCAGAAAGCGTCTGGACAGTGCTCTCAGAAATAGGGTTTGATTTTGGGTGGTCCTGTATGGAGTTTGAAGTTGGACTTGATGGTCCTTGTGTGTCCCTTGTAAGTCAGGGAATTCTATGATTCTATGATTCTTGCTCTTGAGTTAGAAGCACAGTCCTTCCATCACACTGCAGTTTTGGAAGGAGGTCAGTTATTAAATGAAGTGATTCTTCCTCCCTTGGTTCCATTTTGCAGCTTGTGGTGCTTCTGGGAGAGTCCTGTGTCTCAACTTGCAGAGGTGTGGAGGTGCAATGCTTTCAGCAGGGCTGCTTGCCACAGCCTGAAACCACCCTGACTCAACGCACTGTAAGGGAAATTGTTTTCTAGCTCCTTGTGTCAGCTTCTTACATCAGCTGCACTTGAAGACCTGGACTATCTGCATCTTTGTTGTCACCTGTGAAGGTCTATTTTATTAAGAAATCAGTACCAGAGGCTGGGCTATGTATACATGCAAATCTGTGAATGTGGCATAACTGGAACAAGAAGGCTTGCATAGGCTGAGGTTGTGCCCTTCGTGACCTGAACCTGGACAACCCTGTGCATGCAGGCTTGCTGACTCACCTCCCTACAGTCTTCTTGGCCTTGTGCTGCTGGGTGCTGTGCTCCATCCTGATGACTGGGAATGGGTGGATGTGAGCTCACTGCAGCATCCTGTTCTCTGTCCAGCCTCTGCCTCTCTGCCATTGATTTCTTTCTGACTGCTAACTTGGGGAGCAAGACATTCCTGTGGTTGCAGAAATGGATCTGCTGCTCCAATCCAATTGCTGTCAGTCAACCTTCCTCTTATGTATGCATACATATATCGGTCTCTCTGAGAGCTTATCCAAACCCATGGTTATTCCACTACCTGGATCTCAAAGCTCTGTCTCTGGCATCCAGCCTCTGACCGATCTAGGTCTCCTTCCTAGCTGCTTCCCAGACCCCATGTTCTAGTCATCAACAGATGTCATTTGCCATTTGCTAGTGAATTAAACATAAATGCACTGACTTGGGATTGGTGTTCCCTAGATGGACATGCACTTGCACATACACCAATAATGTGTATAAATATGATATATATATATGTATTGGTACCTTTAGCTGCTACTATTCCAAACACACAAGCCCTCTGCCCAGTCTGACTCCAGCTACCGCACTCATTCTCACATACATTTTGATAATACTCCTGCACCTTGCTCTGTCTGCAAGGACATTTGGTGATAGCACCTCCCATGGACTCTTCCAGCACCTGGACTGTGCCAGGGAAATCCTCTGCTGATAGCCCTTGTGGCAGCCAGGTCTAGGTACTCCCTTTGCAATGGTTGGGCAGTCGAGGTTTCTCCACGTTATACTGTCTCTCTGTCCCTCATCAGCCCTGCTTGCTTTATGTTTGTAGCAATTGAACTTTCATCATGGTGGAGAGCACTGGGGATGCAGTTCATACAATGCACTACAGTACACACGCATCACTTGGCATGTACACTTTTTTGCTATCATTATCAAAAGCAATCCAGCAGAACAAGGCATAGCAGTTTGTACAGATGTTTTGGGAATCCACTGCTGTGCAAACTACCTGCCCTCTGCCATTTCCCTTGCAATAGACAAGAACATTAGGTCTCAATAACTGGAAATATTGGAGCTGCCAATGTAAATGTTTTTGGTTCAACACATGCAACATGCATGAATGCACAGGCTACATGGAAACATTCCTAGGTTGGTGACTTCAAAGATAGTTGCAATCTTCTGTTTACTATTGGAAAATGTTTACAAGAGGCATGTTTCTGAGGAATGTGTGTAGAATTTGGCACCATAGCTTGAGGCTCTATCCAATGACTAATGAAGGGATAGCATAATACCCGTGTTGTCAAGCTTGATAAAGTTAGAGATGAAGCACTTATGATGCTGTCCACTTGGATGAGATGCTTAAATGTGTCAATAATGTTTTTGATAACATCTGCCAAGATAATTTTTATTAAGTCCCTTACAATTACTCATTTTTATGTCACGTATTCATTTAAAGTATAACTCAGACATCTAAAAGGTGCTGAAAATGAAAGCAAAGTGCTTTTTATGTTTCCTATATCTCTGTCATTGACTTCATGTTGGAATTAGTGTACAGAGAAAACTGGATGTTTAAATTCCTCCAGTATCACAGTTATCTGAACTTTGCAGGATAAATTGTTGTGCAAGACAGATTTACCAACTAGACAGCTGGCTGCTAGTGCCATCTTAAAAATGTGTAATGCCAGAAGCACTGAAGCTTGTGAGAAATGCAGTAGCACATCCATTTAAGTATACAGTTTGTAGATACTGTTTGCAAGACACATCAGTGGAGAAAAATTGAATGAGTATCCCCTCCACTTCTTAGTCAAAGATGTATTATGAGGACAAATTGTATGACATAATTCTCTAGAGCGTGGGCACATGTCTCTACTTGAAGCTAACCAGCAACCACTGCAAGGAACTCAGGTTCTAAAATTGCGTAATGAGGAGGCAAATGCGAATGTTATTTTGCTTGTCCTCCAGTCCTCAAATTATGGCTAAAAGCAGTCATAATCACTGCTGAAAAACAGTGATCTTTCCTGAGTCCATCTGAGTTCTTGCCAGTTTACAAGAAAACTGGAATGTAAACCAGGGAAAGATTCACTTAGAATAATGGAGTATATATTTATATTACCTTGAAACTTCCATGTACAAAGCATGGATTGTCTGTATTCTATGGGAGCAAGAATATTTCTGTTTTTTAAGACAGAGGAATTCTCGGAACTTCAAACCCTTGCAAAGGTAGCAGAATTTTAGCAGAATTTTGCTGAGCTTGGGCAAACATAGTAGCTTTCATTGTAACTTTCAAAAATTGGAGGAATTCTTGAGTCAGTCCCTGAATTTGCAACGGGTACCAACTACCACTGTTAGTAACTTTGTTGTGACAAATGGGATGGAATGGATTCTAGTTAACTTCTGCCATATAAAGATTTTGCTGGAGTACTCTGAGATTACTCTTTGAAACACGAGTTTGGAAATAATCCTGGCAATGGGTGTGCTACTGTGCCTGATCTTAACATTGAATGGCTGGATAAATTATGCCAAATAGAATACAGTCAATGAGTATAAGCATCCACAGTGGCCGTGGCTCTCATGAAATACTGTTGTGCTCTTTTCTGCCAAAGCAGGGACTCAATGTTCCTTAATAGTGACCCAAGATGAAAAAAATACAGAAGCTACAAAGCTGGAGACACAAATTGAAAGACTAATTATGAAGAGCAAGATTGAACTCAGAATAATTTCACTGGTAAAAAAGGAAAAATTAATGAGTAGGAATCAAAAGAATTTTTTTTGGTGTATACAGGTAAGCGACAAATTTTATGTGATACCTTCTTACAAATGTTAAAATTTTCTTTAGAATTATACATTTTAAAACTGAAAAAGAAACCCAAAACTGCCAGATGAAAGAGTGCTGCCATTCGGCATATTGTCACTATTAGTAGACCATTACTTAGTTGAGCTCTATAGGGAAAATTACCATTAGAAGGCATTGTTATAATTTGTCCTCTAAGACAGTGACTGTGGCTGATGATTCTCACTCTAGGTTGTGAATAAATATTCTGTAGTCAAAGAATTTGCTGTTCTTTGAGGAGGCCTGAAAACGCTATCCATTGCTTGTTTTGAGAGGCCTATTTGAGAAACACTGTGCACTTGGGTTGTTAGAGCTGTGTTATTTGCCTTATTTTTGCTAGGTTGGCACATGGCATTTTTAGCACAATTTGTTGCAAATATACTCACGCTATATATAGTTAGCATATGTGAAATAAATGTAGAGTTACTAACATTAATAGAAATGTAAACAGTAATAGTATAAAAAGATACTTACCACTGATTTGCACTTCTAAATAGTAACTTATTTTCCAAGTTATTAGCCTAATAAGGTTGTAGTTGTATCTGGATTTTCTTTTAAATATAAACTTTATCTGTAGACCTTCATCTGCTTCTGTTTCCCATTGAAACTGTGCAGTATAGAGGTTGATGAAAATTCTCTAACAGTCAGCCTACAGGTTGAATCCTGTTGTTTTCATTGAATAATAGTGATGAATAGTGCATGTAATACATGACAGAGCAATGGTTCTTTATCTAATTTTGCAATTTAAAGTTAAGAACATTTTGGTTAATAGAAGGTGAAGATACTATCAAGGAGGTTATTATTTATCAGTGATTTATACAGCAGTGGGATTGTATTGTAAAGTACTGAGTTAGAAAAATTGACACGTTAAGTCTTCTTAACTCTCAGACATTGGAAAATTGCTTTTCGTTCTTGTTGAATAATGCACATTGGCTGATATATATGAAGTACAAACTGTGTATGAATTCATTTAGAGCTCCCAGGTGGGAGAATTTGAGAATGTTTTCAATGAAGAGTCTATTATCCCTTGGTAACTGAGTTCATTCCATTTGAAAAATGGGGCATCTAAAATGAGTCAGCTTTAATCCAGGCAGAGCTGATTGACTCTGAAAATTCACCTTTCTGGGTCTTTGATTATCAGGGGTTTTTTTTGTTGTTGTTGTTTTGTTTTGTTTTTGTTTTGTTTTATTTTTATTATTTTTGAATGGTAGTGATGATAATTGAGAAAGTTCCCATTAGAAACGTGGTGATATTTTGTTGGTAAAATGCAATTAATAGGAAAAAATATTGTTGTTTGCATTATTTCATCATTTGTAAGAGTACTCATTTGGTAAACTGCAACAGTTATTTGTAATTCAGACCAATGGGACATTGTATTCCATAAACAATGACTGAACATATCAATTTCTGAATTTAGATTGAATGAGAAATTCAGAACGCAAATTTGCTTTCTAGGCATATTGACATGCATTTTAAGTGACG
Source organism: Chrysolophus pictus (assembly GCA_037305975.1). NCBI lineage: Eukaryota > Metazoa > Chordata > Aves > Galliformes > Phasianidae > Chrysolophus > Chrysolophus pictus. The sequence goes on from CM074576.1 coordinate 84,438,338, forward strand.
GCTAATGGAGTGGCAGTGCAAATTCTAATATGATCCCAATTCAGGAAAATATCCACTATCAGTCTTAACCAGATGCCTCTGAGGACTTTTTACATCTTTTAGTTGTTAATCCAAGTGCTGTTGTTTTATTCTGACAAAGCTAGTCAACCTATTCATGCAATGGATAAAAAAAATGTGTTTTTTTCCCTCAAATCTGATATAAAAGAATAAAAGGCTACTGGCCTGCATCAGCAACATTATCTAGCTTTGAGGCAGTGCTGTATTATCACTAAAAAAAAAAAAAAGGCATACTCCTGTGATAGTAATTTAATCTATTTCTAAAACAGATAAAGATAAAGGATAGTGAAAGTCTGGAGATGAAGGTAAGGATTGTTGCTGAGCTCAGAATGCCAGAACTTCAGTACTGAAAGATAAGGAATGGCCTTTTACATCTCAGGTGTGTTACAGGAGGTTGCCTGTTACAATAAAATCAATGAAGAATCACATTTTCAACATTTTCTTATAATTTCTATTATTGCTTAAAATGCTGTTCTCTTTTATTATAGCAACAGATGTTAGCAGTATTGTACAATGTGTCTGCACAATATGTGTTCTCACATTTTGTTCTTGCAGAGCATGAGGCTTGGATTTATTTGTATTGAAAGGTAAAGAAAGAAATTTATAGGATTTTCAGTAACTGAAAAAGTTACTTAAAAACTCCTTGTAAGGCAGTGGGGGAGGTTCACTATTCAAATGCATTGTCAAGTAAAGTGCAGTTTCTTCTTTTTCTCTTCTTGGTAAAGTAAGCATATTTTCTTAACAAAGAGGAAGTGACAGACAAATGCATGCAGCTTATAGTTTGCTCAATAATAAAAACAAACAAACAAACAAACAAACAAACAAATAAATAAATAGCCAAACATGTGCCATACACTAATGCCATCATAGGACATCCAAATAACTAAGGGCTGTTTCTATCTCAATAATGGAGATTTACTGAGGAAAGCTGCAGAGCAGGCAAGCTTTGATCTGGTCCAGTCTTTTTTCTTCCTCCATCCCTTATTTTGCTGATGAGTATGCACGTACTCTCTGTATCCCCCAGCTCAAAAGCTGAAATGAAATGATGATAGTGCAGGATTATGAACTCTGGGCAACTTTAAACATAATCCTGTATGAAGGCATGGAGGAACCTCCTCATGAAGATGAATGGCCATGCAGTGGGCATGCTGACTGATAAAGAACACCTCTTCTTGCCAAAATGGAAGCAAAAAGTAAGCTAAAGCAGATCTGTGTATCAGATGATGCGATTCAGAGGCTGTGGCCCTCCTGGGGTGGCAGAAAGCCATCGTTCTCCAGGCTGGGTTGCTGTCGTGGATTTGGGTGGTGAGACCAGTCTGCATTTCAGCACACAGGAGCCCTGACTGCAGCTGGAGCCCTGGCTGATTTGAGGCACTGCTATGTGCAGAGGTGTCCCAAGAAAATTTCATGCTCATCTAGCATGAGGCTAGAAGGCATATGAATGGCTTGAACATGCTGTTAGCATATAAATTATGGAGCTAACTAGGGAAAATGATCAATAGGTACCAAAGTCACTTTAAGGATATCTTCTCACTTTTTCTTTCTGAATGCCAAAACTCAAAGGTGAAAATTCTGTTGTGAAAGAAAGGATAGGGCCAGAGTATGCCTCTAGAACACTACTTTTGACTCACAGAGGGATATAATATGAGTTCTCCTCCCACCTTCCAACTTTCCTCCAAGAAAAAAGAAAAATTAGAAGCTGATGCTTTAGTTCTGATAGCCTTTGAAAAGGAGTCAGGCTTGCCAAAAACCTCTGCTACTACTCCAAAGGAAAAGGAAGCAAGTCATAAAACATGTTTTGGATCAAGCAGTAACATTCTGTTGCACAAATCTAAAACACAGTGGAAGGAACACAGTGCTGCTTTGGAGAATGACTAGGGACATGAATCACGATATTAGTTCAATATTTGCCTAAAGAGTATAAATCAGTAAGATTTAGGCAGCTAAACTTTGTTTATAGGAGCTGTACAAGAAACTGTGCATACTGCAGCCTTGTTTGGCTTAGATGTCTAATTCTTAGACTTTTCCTGTACTCCAAATAATTTCTATATTCTTTTCCTTCTTTTTGATCAAGGAAATTGTATACATAAAAGTAGTGTATTTAGCAATCCTGATTTATAATTCAAGTTTTGAATGAAACCCATCAGGTGAGCAAATGACAGAGGTTGTCTTCATGACTTGTCTGGACAACTTAGTACTCTGTGTTGTTTTTGGCAGCCCCTAACTGTCTAGGTGGCAGGCACCTTCTGACTGACCAACTCTCCAATGTATATTTCCATCCTTGACCTTGTGTTGGTTGTCTCCTGCCCCAGTGGCAAGATAGGCATTAAGGAGAAACAAGTGGGATCAACAGAAAACCTGAGAGATGTGAAGGCTGCTGAAGGTACTGCAAGACAAGATATCCCAAGGATGTGAAGGATACTATAAAATGGCTTAGGGGACATGTGGTGAACTTACGGTATTGGAAGCAGAGAGGGATTGTTTGGAGTGGAATAGGAAAGCTGGGCACGTTGAAGAGCAGGAAATCAAGGTTCAGTAGTTTTGCTCCTCAGGGAACAACTTGTCTTCAGAGCTTGACAATATTCAATTGTGTTTAAATGTGTCTCAAGGGACTGGTTTATTACTATCGTGATATATGGATCTCTTACAGATACTTATCTCAGAGGTTGTGAAGGGGTTCAGTTAACAATGGCAGGCTATAAATGGGGAGGAGAAGGATGTCAACCTTAACAGCAGGGAGGAAGGAAAACTAAAATAATAAATATTGATTTGGAGTATGTGTTTTATTATCTCTGACTGAATAGGAAAATGTTATAATAATCTGATCTTTATGTGAACCATAAATAATCCACATGAAGCTTTTCTGCATTGGTGTTGACTAATCAACGAAGCATTCTGGGAGCTGTTGGCTATACTGTTCATTCAACAGCTTGAGTTTGCTGTTATATTTCATTGTGTTCCTGTAGGCTGTACATTTTTATTATTTTATAGCAATCTGTGGGATGCAATCCTTGGACTGAAGCAAATATTTTTACCAGGTGGTTTAAATCAGTAAGTCTTGTCCTAAGTTCAGCAATCCTTTGATCTGTTCCCTATTGCATCACGTTGCATAGCTAAAGAGAATGAAATAAATCCTGATAATAACAGACTTTTTTTCCAAGTTAAAATGTTTGATATGGATCCTGATTTCACACTGGAAATGAACTGTAAAGCTAATACAAGAATTGGATATGTAAACTGAATGCTGCATTAGCCTATCAATGGGAGGCATTTGTTGAATAATAAATGAATCTTTTGAATCTGAAATTTATGTGAACTTTAAACCTCTCTGACCTCACTGCTGAGGGTGATCAGGGGATTTGTGTATGGACAAGCCTAGCTGTTACCATGGGGCCACATGAAACTCATCCAGGAGGGAATGTCAGCAGGAAAGTAGGGTGGTGTCCATAATCAGAGCTTCTTTTCAAGAAAATGCTGTCTCAGAACCATGGGAGGAACTTGGAAACCAAAGGATGCTATGCAGATGTGGGCTAAGAGGTGTTCCAGTCACAGGCTAATTATGGTGATTTAGGGCAGCTAGGATGTGATAGAGTGAGGAGGCAAAACACAGAGATGCGCTCATGAATCAACCATGCTGAGCCATATCTTTGTCCCAGGCTGTATCTACCAACAGCCTGAGTCCAAGTATTCCTCTCATGCTTACTGATGAAGTAAGGTTTAAAATCATTCTCCGTGGAGAAAAATGAGTAATGTGGCAACTCATGATTCCTTAATACATAGGTCATATGGAGGAAATGCAAATGATGATATGAATACCAAGTTTATCCCATTCAAGAATCTAGAAGGAAAAGTCATCAAAAGAGGCAGTGCAGATGTTCACCATGTGGTCACACTTTTTTTTTTTTTTTGTGGTATAGGGAAAAGATCATATAGCTGATATCAATATGTTCAGTCTTAATCACAGGTTAATGCCTCAGTTGCATATACTGGAACAAGTATATTAAAGTTGTCTGTCTGTGCCAGGGCCCTGCAGAGACTCCTGGTGGGTTTAGGGTACAGCTGCACTGGTAGTTACCTATGTGTAAGCCATCCAGGTAAAATTTTATTCCTGCACCATGGATTTTCATATGGAAAAACCTTCTTCAGATCCAGCAGTTGTAGTGCTGTTCTGAGATGAGCCTAGCCTGAGCCTGCCCGATGTGAGTGTAGGACACTAAGGTGGCCACACAGAGCTTACAAAGCTCCTGGCAACAGATCCGTGGCCTGGCAGCAGCCCAGGCCTCAGAGGCCATGAATCCCTTCAGCTCACAGTGGAGTACTGTGATCACAATAGAAACCAGCTACTGTATTTGTGTGCACCAGAGGGTAACACAGACAAGGATCAAAGCCAATTTACCAGAGCAAAGTTGGCATGAAAATACTGCTTTGTGGAGATGAAGAGCTGGATTGCATCACTAGAAATAAAGAATTGATGTGGGTTATTTATTTATTTATTTATTTATTTATTTATTTATTTATTCTTGAGACTGCATTTATACTATTTCTTTTTTAACATACTGAATTCTTGTGTTTTTTTTTTTTTTTCCTTCATTCTGTCTGTTTTCCTTCATTCTGTCTGTTGATGTGGTATCTGCATGCATGCATGACAAACGTACAGTGCGGTTTCCATACACTACACTGCATGTGCCAAGAAATATGCTGGTGGAAGACTGAACATGAAACACATTCAAAGGGCCTGAGCTTGCGCAATGTGTGGAAATCAGATCCCTGCAAAATTCCACACATGAGATGGGGAAAGATGGGGGCACACAGAATTAGCGATAGCTTTAAAAAAAAAAAAAAAGTATTTCTCCATCCCAAACCTCCACTGAGAGCTGCTTGAGTCAGTAATGTTCTCCCATTTGCAGTCACTATAAGACAAACTGTGGAGTTTGTACAATTTGATGAGTATTTGCATTTATGAAATTCAAGTAAAGGCATTTTTCTTTATTCAAACTTCTTAGAACATTCTGGAAGCACTGTTTGTTTGTTTGCTTGTTTATTTTCTGATCTTCATTATTATTGGTGCTCCAATGCAAAGAATCGGAATCCCCAAAGTCAGGATTTGCCTGAATGTTGCCCTGACAATACATAGTTTTTCCAAAGAAATTTTTGTAAACTTAAAAACCAGCAAATGTTGATTGCTTTGACATTTTAACAGTGTCAAATATTGGTTTGCAACTGGGGACTGTAAAAGGAGAGCTAAGCAGGCACCTCCGCCCACACAGGCTGCTTTTTTTTTTTCCTTTTTCTTCCTTCACATTTTTTGAGTGTTTCTCCTGCTGGTTGCTATTGAAACTTTGACAAACTTTTCCAGTGCTTAAGAAGTGACACAAAGGAGGGATTGTTTCATTTTTCTTTCTTGAAGATGAGGGAATTTCAACATCATTGAAGGCAATTCAATGAAAACAATTTGGATATTATCTATTTTACAGTGTCAGTGCAGAAAGGAAAGAAGAACAAAATCAGAAAGTTTCTCTGTGCATGTCTGGACTTTGTCAGGCATCACATTTGAAAATCACTGTGAAATATTTTGGTTTGCAATAACTGCAATTTTGCTTTGAAATCCAAATTTTAATTTTTCATTGTTCTATGTTTTTGTGTTGTTGTTGTTTTTATTTTTATTTTTTTCTGAAATATCAAATCCCTGCTAGATATGAACTGAAAGTTCTTTCATTATCTAGAGAATGATAAATTTGGACAGCTGAATTAAAAATAACATAATAATTGATTGAATGTCTTTGCTCACAACTAAACCCCCTCCTCAAATTATGAGAAAATTAAATGAGCTCATTTTTTCATAATCATTACCTTGTGCTTATTCCCATCAGTCAAGACTGTCATCTGCAAACATGAGTAAAAGCTATTAATGCTACACTCACTGAATTCCAAGGAAATTTCTTGCAATGTGTAAAAGTAATCATGAGCAAATGTGTTTGCAGATTGGGACTGTATTGTCACCCAAATACATAATGTAGTTTCCAGGTGGTAGCTATCTGATATTATGTTTATTTTTGTTTTAACACAATGAACACTCAGCAGCAGAGCAATACTGCTCACTGCCTTTTCTTTCTAATATTGTTCATGGCAGAAATCCAATTTATACAGTGTAAATAATCATTATTTTCAATAGGCCGAGGATCTTTCCTGGAAAGAACATAACCAATGCCTTCGACTCCTACTTGTGCCATTCATGATATTTCAGTGATGTGGATTAGCATAAAAAATCCATTACCCAACGGAGGATGGTGGGAGGGGAAAAAACGAAGAAAAAAGAAAGCAGAGAACATGCCTAGTGCTGCAAGGCACAGGGAATTAAAAGCAAATAGCAAAGCAGGGGGAAAAAGCTGACAAGAAAGCTTAATATACAAAAAGAGTACTGAGAGCTCGTGGCCAAGGGGTAAGAGCACGGCAATTGGAGTCTTTGAGGCATCATTCAGCTCCAACCCATCATTCCGTGGGAGCTAGCGATTGCTAAGCAGCACTTTTATGTGGGGCTTGCAACAGTCCCAAGCCCTCTCCTGAACTAATTTTGATGTACAAAGAAAGGATTTGAGAGTGGATGCTTTTCTCACCTGGAATGTTGTTGGGAACCAAGTGAAGCTCTTCCGTTGTCCTCTGAAAAAAGAATCCAGTAGGATGCTAAAGAAAGAATGCTTTTCATCACTGACTTCGCAAATGAGAGTGACTCATGTGCCATCTGTTTTGTCCCTCCACCCGATGGTATGCGCTCCCTGTTTGTGCTGGTTAACGTATTTGCCATCTATTAAAGGGAGAGGAAACTTTGGAGCAGTCAAAACAAACATGTCTGAGGAAGATTGAAGTTTTGGAAGGGGCTGGTTGGGGAATGGCTGCCACCATCACTGTCCATTGAAATGTGTAGACCTTGGGCAAGGACCCGGTGACCACCTACTGACTTCTTCTGGCAATGCATCTGGGACATCTGGGTGTCTGAAAGAGTGCTTGCACTAGCTCCAGAGTGCGCAAGGCAGAGGAGAGCAAGGCACAACACCTTGCTCCATGACCCTGCTCCTCAGGGACAGCTGTCACTTCTGCTTTATGGGGGGGACCATGCCCAGTGTGAGCCCAATGGCGACTCACTGACATGGAAGGGAGGGGACCAACTGAGTTTTGGTATGTGTAGATTTATGAGTGGTACGGAGAAGTGGAATGCAGACTCTCATAGCTGCCCAGAAGACATTGTTCCTCTAGTGCAAAAGGTGGGGAACAACAGATGAAAAGCAGTAATCTTTCCTACCTGTACCTGAACAGCAGAACTACTTGCTGCAGGATGCTGAAATCCTATCTGGGGCTTGAATAAATGAATGGAGAAAAAATCATCAAAAGCACTGAAATACAAAAAGAGAAACTGCTTATTCTATAGCATAACCTCTAGATGACTTTGGAACTAAAAGTTGAACTCCAAAATCACTAGACCTGGCACAGTAACCAGTGTCAGAATAAACTGGAAAAATGGGTGAGGGGTACATTGACTTTCCATAGATTGTTGTTTTACCAGACTTTTTAACACTGAGCTCCTAGTGGTCAGCTAAAGAGTTTGCCTGTAAGAAGTTAATGTCCATCATGTCCACCGAGGAGTGAGGAGCAGTCAGAGCATGGCACACCCTGAGGCACTGCCTGCAGATACCTTAGCAAGACAGTGACAGAGTTTACTGACAGGACACGGATGGGTGGTACCATTGGAGGAAAATCAATGGAGCATGGGCTCTTACATCATGGCAGGAAGCAAAAGGCATAACCAGGACTAAGGCAGACTTACAAAAGCACAGCCTGCCCAGGGAGCCTCAGCAAACTCCCTCTTCCCCTTGGTGCCTTGCTGTTAGGTACTTGTAAATAGTTTCTCACAGGCTTTTAGATTTCATATGTAAATATAAGGCGACAGAAGTGCAAGACATGTTGTCTAAGCATTTGAAAAATACTTCTCAAGTCAGTGATCATTTTGGGTCTTCAGTGGGCAACCAGACTGTCAAATTCAGTACTTCAGGAGGAGCTCACAGGTCTGGTGACAGTTTCAGCCTAATGTGTCAGCATTTTGCTCCAACCGGTTTATGTGTTTCCTTTATCAGTGAAAATACCTAACTAAATGAGTCGGAGGAACAAACTGTACCTATCAGCAGAAAATCTACTGAAACAGTTTCCAAACATATGCGTTAGGTAATGAGCCTGTTTCCCTGACTGTGTCACAGCGTTCAGTGCTATTCTGGTTGTATTTCACAAGCTGGCATTGCTTTTTAATGTGCTCGCTGCTGGTCTGTTCTGAATCAGTTGTTCTGCTTATTCTCAGGCTGCTTTTGTGAGAAGCTGCAGTTACACAAGGCAGCTTATTTCAGCTCCATGCCATACTTCTCGTGGGAGCACAATTTCCAGCTCTATCCATGTTCCTCTCCCCTATCTCTGGCCACTTCTCTCAGTGTGGTGTGAAACCCATTGTAATAGGAAAGGGTGCAGAGGACACTTCAGAGGCCCTCGCTGCCACTTTTTGCCACAGATGAACCAGTAATGTAATTCAGTAATTCATGCACTTCATGAATACGTTCACAAAATATGAGCAAGGTGTTCAGCCTTCTGCCTGGGAAATCTCTGAGAACTTCTTGTGCATTACATCAGCTTTCTTAACAGTTTACACGTCTTTTTTTGTTTCCTCCCTCTGGAAACATTTGTCACAGTGGATTATTTTATCCAGCAGTGCTGTATGTAAAATGTAGAACGTTAATACTTTATTTGGCTAAACATGCATAATTTGGGAAGACAGGTGAAGTGATGGATTACTCATCAGGCTTTTAACATAAAGTCTTGTTAGCTGCAGTTTTAAATGTTGTTTATTTGGAATTAGAGTGAGGATATGATGTCTGAGTGGAAGCTCTTTATGTATATAAATTAAACCTCCTTTTGCAGCTGACAGTAAGTGGGGGGGGGGTTGATTTAGAATCATGGAGGTATACAGAGTCACAGAATGGTTTGAATTGGAGGGACCCCAAAACCCACAGTGTCCCAACCACTGCTGTTCACAGGGCTGCCCCCCACCAGCTCAGGCTGCCCAGGGCCCCATCCAACCTGGCCTTTGGTGCCTCCAGGGATGGGGCACCACAGCTTCTCTGGGCAGCTGTGCCAGTGCCTCACCGCCCACTTGGGAAAGAATTTCTGCCTAGCATCTAACCTAAATTTTCTTTCTTTTAGTTTAAATACATTCGCCCTAGTCCTATCACAATCCCCTCCCTCTCCCTTCTAGCTGCCCCTATTTTGCTGCATCCCAGAATACTGTTGGCCTTTTGGGCTGCAAGCACGCACTGCTGGCACATGTCCAGCTTTTTGTTTATCAGGACGCCAAAAACCTGTCACTTTCTCTCATACCTGGGTATTCAAACAGAATTATCACAAATAACCCAGTGGTAAAGATATATCTACCACAGGGGCAACAATGCTTTCCTTCTGCTTTCTATATTTTGACTTGAAGTACCTTTTATGCTGGTTGTAGGAAGGTAATTCCAAGATGCATGTCTTGACCTTTGTTATCTATTAAAATGGCTAATTCTGGCACTGCTTGTGACAGAGGGTTTGTATTGCAACTCTCATGATTTGAACAAAGGCTGGGAGTACTGATCTGTGCTCCTGGCTGCTCTTCTCCCCATCCTTCTTCATTCTGATCTGCAGTTGAGTGCCTGAGACAGGGCTGCACAACCATCTCCAAAAAGTCCTGCCTCCCTGCTGTTGAAGGAGGTTTTCCAGCTCCTTTTCTGGAAAATTACAGACATCTGGATTCATGGCTGTGAGTGTTTGCAACTGAAATAAATTGAAACCAATTTTGCTATTCTCATGGAGTAGGGAAATCGCCCTTTATACATCTCACAGCTGTCCCAAGTCACCTTCCTCACTGCCTATTTATAGATTTCATGCTCATGACAACTCAGCTGTAAAAGAAATTCTTTTTAGGGAAGAGTGCAGTATTGTCTGGGAAGGCAGAGGTACTCCTGCTTTGAATTTGTGCTATGGAAGAGAGAGGTGAATATTAGTTTTTTTCAGAATAGCGATTGAATAAGAGAACAGAAAAGCACTTGCACAGTGCTGAGACAAAATAAGTATTTCTAAGGATCCTTTTGTGAAACAACTTTTTTTTTCTTTTTGTACTAAAAGGAGATTTTTTCAACATAATTTTGGGACTGTTTAATCCTTTTAACCTTTCATGCTTTAGATTTTATTTATTTATTTATTTATTTATTTATTTATTTATTTATTGAGAGAGAAATAGTGTCATTTTCTGAAGAGAAATGTTTCTAAACACACTGTTTGGATGTAACACTCTCAGTAATTTTTAAGCTCTTTTTTTTTACAGCAAATTTATTAGTTCTCTCAATTAGTTTTGCCCATTTTAGGCAGGGGCTGATGTGGGGCAGGAAAAGACAATAAGCAGAAATTCCTTCCTAAGAGATAGAGACAAAAGAATACTCTGAGAAGCAAATGACCAGTGCTGGAGGGAGGCAGTTGATTAAAAGAGCTTTAGCGGTGTTGTATGGTATTTTCCATGTCCTGCTCTTGGAAACTTATATTTGTTATCTTTCAGATGTGAGAAAAACTGGTTTGGGTTGAAAGGGACCTCCAAACCCACCCACCCCAACCCTTGCTGTGGGCAGGGCTGCCCCCCACCAGCTCAGGCTGCCCAGGGCCCCATCCAACCTGGCCTTGAGCACCTCCAGGGATGGGGCACCACAGCTTCTCTGGGCAGCTGTGCCAGCGCCTCACTGCTCTTTGAGAAAAGAATTTACCGCTAATATCTAACCTAAATCTCCCCTCTTTTAATTTTAAACTCTTCCCCTTTGAACCATCTCTGAAGCATCTTGCATACCAAGGGGTATGGGACACAATGAGATGCAGGGAAAGATCCCTCTAGGATTAGACATTATGGGATCACTGGTGCTGATTGTGTTTGTGTGAGTGCTTGGTGTGCCTGTCCCATGTGGCCAGATGTGCGTATACATGTATACATTCATAGATACACTGTATAGGTGCCTGTGAGAGTGCCTGCAGGGCTACGTGCCCAGCCTCACTGCGGGCTGAGACATGGGGCACTGTACTGTACAACCTGGCAGAGAAACTCTGGAAAACATTTTCAGCAGCCACAAGGGAAAAGATGAAGACTTGCCAGCATTTGTCATCTGACAATATGTGTATAGGCAGGATGGCAACAGAATCTCAGATAATCTCTGCTTGGGACTACAGTGTATTTCAGCAGAGCTATGACAGAAGAGGAACAGTGCAAGAGCATCACCTCAGAAGCTGCTCAGGATCACTCTTTTCTGGAGCAGGACGCTTCTTTCAGTCATGAGTTACCTTCCATGGAGGTCTTTTTTCTAAACTGCCTTTTTTTTTCTTTTTTTTTTTTTTTTTTCTCTTCATGAATCACTGCTGCAGTTGTCCATGGTTGACTCTGTTTAGTTCATATTGCTATGGAGTTCCTGTACTGAATAACCACCATTTTTATTAATTACTGGAACACAAAAAGGAAAAGAATTAGGGAGGAGTCAGCTTTGAAATTATCTGTTTGTTTATCTAAACCTTCCTCTGTTTACCAACAAGGTTTTTACTTCTATAAGAATTTCTAAAGCAAACCTCTTGTCTAGATTTAGGCATTTCATCCTCCCCATTCTTGTTTGTTCTCTTGCATCAGAATCCAGTTCTCCTTCCATCTTTCGACTCTTCTATTTATACAGCATTTTTGTTGTAATTTACTGCATTGGAAGGGGAACTGTTCAAGCTCAGTTTTGCCTTAACCCAATCCTCTGTGCTTTCAGGAAGATGGGATTTGTAGGCTAAGTGGATTAACTCCTCTCTTTTTGTTGTGCAGGCCACCATCAAATTGTTACTAAAATCATCAGAGATAAAATCTTTGGCAGTTCAAGCTACATAATTTCTGTGGGATGCTGCATTTTGCACAACAAACATTTGGGACCAGTAGGTGTTATTTGAAGTTCAAGAATTTTATCAGATTTATTTTCAGATTTTTAATCGAGGAATGGACTAAGTTTAGGAAGCAAGTTTATTGTTACCTGGCAATGGCCTGTTTGTCGCTGTGCACAAGAGGATTTCAAATCTGTGCTTTAGAAGATAAGAACAAATAGAAGTACTGCTGATTGTGCTCCCTTTGGCTTCAGGATTGTGTCCAGACATCTGAGCTGTACAAACAGGCAGACAGAAAGCTGATCAGCCACTTCGTTTTCATCAACCTCTTCAATGCGTAGTATTTTTGGTAATACCACCCCCTCCCCACTGCATTTCACTGGTTCCACATCTGCTCCCTCTCCTCACTCGTGTGCACCCTCAGCTTAGCTGCAGGGAACATGCAGTAGCAGTGGCACTGATCACAAACACTGCTACAAATTCTTTTTTTAACTGATAGCCACTGCAAAACAGGACAGCGTGTGCCAGACAAACACACGGTCCAGGTCAGAAGTAGGTTAATTAAAAGGAGATAAGCAAGGCAGGAAGTCCTGAAATAGATAATAGTAGTTGGCTTGACTTTGAAACTTACTTAATGGTTTTCCTTTTCAGGCAGTTTATTTCTTTCCTAATTTTTTTTTTTTTCAATGGGCAAGGAGGGACGGAAATATGATTAAGTGAGATTAAGTGGCATTTAATTCACATTTTTTTTTCTCTTCCCTGGTATATGCCTGCTACTGTTCCTGCTGAAGGCAGTGCTCTTGCATTCTGCAGCGGCAGAAGAAGACCCGGATAAATAATTGTATGCAGTTCCATGGAAAGTGCTCCGCATGGGATTTCAGAATTGTGATGATACTGGCTGCAGCAAAGTCACATTTTATAAGGATGTAAGACTGTGTGTGCAAAGCACAACTCTGCATTTGCTTAATTAAATTTCCTGAAGTCAAGGCAACTGGACTTGTCTGTTTTGCACTAGGAGAGGTTCAGGTTGTATATTAGGAAATACTTCTTCTCAGAAAAAGTGGTGAGACAGTGGCACAGGCTGCCCAGGGAAGTGGTGGAATCACCATTCCTGGAGGTGTTGAAGAACCATGTGGATGTGGCACTGAGGGACATGGGCATTGGGCATGGTAAGGGTAGGCTGGCAGTTAGATCAGATGATTTTAGAGATCTTTTCCAGCATTAATGATTCTATGATTTTGCCTGAGATGGACAGGAGGTGGCATGAAATCTCTCACAGATCTTTCCATGCTTTTCCATCCCAGCTTTTTCCAAGGGAGATCCATAGCCCTAAAGTTACTTATTGATACCCCCACATACACGTGTCAGGTCTGCTTTGCCTCTTGAACACTTAGAATCACTTGTTATAGTGGTAACAAGTTCTCTTCAGTTCTCTTGCTGCACAGAGAGAATATTTTCCTCCTTCTGCAAGTGAGTAGTGACTTCTGGTGACACAGCTGAACTGCTTGAAGGTGTGGACTGCCTGTGCAGCTGGCTCACATCCTATTACAGAATGCTATTAATGAAAATAATCACCAACGTCTATTTTCAGGGGAATGCTGTATGTGAGCAGCAGCCACCTACATAGGAGGGGATGCCAGCCATGAAACATACGGTGCTCCCTACATCAGATTGTTAGCACACTGTAAAGTGCAAATTCAGTCCTATCAGACCTGGTGTTGTCAGGATGTAGCTGTCCTGACTGGGATGCCAATACACTCTGAATTGCAGAGGCATAGTTTGTCCCCCTGAGACAATGAGCAGATGCTGACCGCCTGATGGCAAAATCTCCAGCTTTTCTCACATCACAGATCTTTTAACTTGATGTTTGAACTGGAAAACTACACCTCTCTGAGCCATCTTTAAATGAAGAAATTTTTTTTTCTAGAAATCAGATCCTCTATGAGACGAACTTCCCATGACTTTCTGGCAGTCAGAGGTATGTTTTTCTCTGAGTTGTATGCTTCACATATAGACTTTGCTTCCCATGAAATTACAAATATGTTTAACATGAAATTGGCCAGATTTCACCATCAATTTTCTCATTTTCACCTTTGCAGAAGGATCTCACAATGCTTAGTGATTGGGCAATCGAATGGCCAAAGAAATTCAATGTCAATAAATGCAAAGTGATGCATATGGGGAAATAGCACCCTCGCAGCACATATGGACTGACAGTTTTTAAATTAGCTTCTGGTGTTCAGGAAAGAGATTTGGGAGTCATTACTGATAAGTCCCTGTGAAAATCAGTTCATTGCTCAGTGGTGGTCAAAGAGATTATTAGGAAGTACTATGAGAAGAATAGGGAGAAAACAGCCAAGAAAAATCTCTATAAATTCATGGTGTATCTGCACCCAGAATATTATTGCAGTGACCTCATCACCACAGCTGGAGAACCGAATGTGGACCAGATAAAGGAATAAGCAGGCTAACTAAATGGAGGGCTTTTGTCTGAGCAAAGGTGAAATATGCCAAGTATTTTCAGCTTGAGGGAGAGATGAAGCCTGATAACTGCATGAATAGTAATAAGTAGTTGAGGAAAGAGATTAATTATCATTCCTGACAACGTAGGAATAAGGGCTAATGAAATAATCAGTTGGGCGTTTAAAAAAGGAGCTCTTCATCACCCAGCATGTGGCAAAGTTGTGTAACTCGGCCATAGAATATTACAAAGACCAAAATAATGGATAGACTTAAAATCTGATGGGGGTAAATTCAGAGAGGATGGGGCTTCTGTTCGAAATCACAGAATCACAGAATCACTAAGGTTGGAAAAGACCTATAAGATCATCCAGTCCAACCATCCACCTATCACCCATGGTTCTTGCTAAACTATATCCCTCAACACAAAATCCAATCGTTCTTTGAACACCTCCAGGGTCGGTGACTCCACCACCTCCCTGGGCAGCCCATTCCAGTGCTTGACCACTCTTTCAGAGAAGTAGTATTTCCTAATATCCAGCCTGAATCTTCCCTGGCGCAGCTTGAAACCATTCCCCCTAGTCCTATCACCAGTTACACGAGAGAAGAGGCCGACCCCCAGCTGGCTACAACCTCCCCTCAGGTAGTTATAGAGAGTAATAAGGTCTCCCCTGAGCCTTCTCTTCTCCAGACTGAACAATCCCAGCTCCCTCAGCCGCTCCTCATAAGGCCTGTGCTCCAGACCCCTCACCAGTTTTGTTGCCCTTCTTTGAACACGCTCCAGGGCCTCAATGTCTTTCTTGCAGTGAGGGGCCCAGAACTGGACACAGTACTCAAGGTGCGGCCTCACCAGAGCTGAGTACAGGGGGAGAGCTGAGTACAGGGGGAAATGATGTCCAGGATGAGGCCTTCTCCTGCTCAGAAGTCATTCTATCTCTGATGACCAGAAGCTGGAAGCAGGGAGGGACTACTCAGTGTCTGCATCATTTCTCATAGGCTTTACTTCACCACACTCAGGGGATCGAGCCAGGTGAACATCTGTATGAGGACAGCATGGCTGTTACTCCATTGTGCTCTTCTGCCATTACCATTTTTGGCTGCGATATTTGTACATTTCTATTCGTATGCTTTTCCATCTCTTATATCACCATGCTATGCAGGTGACCTAAGCCTATCAGTGAATTCATCCCCTATAGCTCCTCAAAATGGCAGAGAAGCAGCCCAATCTCCATTTGCAAGGAGTCCTCAAATTGGGAAGAGTCTGATGGTCTGGGAAGGAACTTTAGGGACTGAGAAGTGCATTCCTCCTCCTTCTCGTGCCCTATACAGTGCCCTGCAGAAATGGCTCTGTCCAACTCTCTGCCAACCACCCCAGAGCTGACCATGCCTGGGCTACCTCCACCCCTATGACTAAGGCACAGTGAGAGAGGAAAATAAACCCCTTACTGTGGCAATGCCCTAAAGTTCTTAGTCAACACTGAGCAGAAGCTTGCGTGGTTTGGTCCAAGTCCAGCAGCACATTTGTGGAAGAGATGGGAGCTGGATACAGCCCTTTTCTGACTTGGAAACTAACTTGCAATTACAGCTGTCATTGCAAGACACCCAATATATCCTTATTCAATCTTCTTTTTTTTTCCTTCCCCTCCCCTTTCGCCTCCCGCCCCCCCTCTTGTATCCATTGTGCTGCAATTCCGTGCTTTTCCCTTTATAGCAGTTAGTTTCTCGGCATAGTCCCTGACCACAAATACTTTTGAGTGGAACATCTGTTTCTAATGCGCTCTCTAGAAATGTTACTTTCTGCAATATTCCACTCTTCCCCAAACGATATTTTTCCACTTATGTTTGCCCAGCATAGCTTGAAAGCAGATCAATATCTGAAGCAACAAAGGACACAACTGAGAGCAAAGACTTAGAAAGACACACAAGTGATTTCCCAGGGCTCCAGGTGGCTGCAGGAGGGTCAGTTTGCAGCCCAAACGTGCAGGCGGGAATACTGTGAGGCAGTCTTTCTCCTTCTCCTCTTCCTCTTCCCTACTTCTCCTACCAGCTGCCATAACTGCACAGTCAGTTTCAGCTTTCTTTCCCTGTGGTCATACTTTTTTTATCAGTTCTTCACTTCTAGGTGGGCCCACCCAAATGCTCAGAGGAGGAAATACTGCTACACAGTCCCTTCTGTTGTTTTTCACCGCCATTACAGCTGCTTTTTAAAAATCACAATTATTAGCTTACAAGCTGTCCTGCATTATGTGAATAAACAAACCTTCAGCTGCCTGCAGGAGAACTGCTCTGTATAAAGAGGCTGTGTAATTGATAAAGTGGAGATAGAAGACAAAGCAGGGATGTTTAATGTACTTTAAGGCTTGGGGAACATGCCAGCTGAACTCCAGAGAAAACTGTAGTGCACTTCTGGTATGTTTGCAATACTGATGATGTAAATAATATATGACCTCTGGAAGGAGTGTAGAAATACGTAGTTTTATAGAGGAAGCACATGTGGGAGATTCAGATGCATCGACATTCATGGGCTGGGTGCCAAGCACTGCAATGGTCCCACTGTAACCAGGGCTCAGGGACTGAATTACTTTGATTGTGACTCATATCCTAAAAGGGTAAATTGTGCACTGCCACAACTCACCATATGATTTAACATCAGAAAAACAAAGGTGATGGGAGAGGGGAATTTGTTATTCCATTATGTTATTTTTACAAGCCATCATATAAGCAAATATGGTGATGGTTTCATAAGAATGGGTGGGTATCTCACAACTGGCAAAGGAAGCCCACGTGAGGACAAAGCAGCAAATCAGGAGCTCGGGGGGCTAGGAAGGCCACTAGAATAGCTAGTGGACAAGAAGCTGAAGCTGAAAGTCTACTTGGCTCCCAGGAGCATTTTTGTGTCTTCAGAACCTACTGGCTTGCTACATGGGGAGGGAGACTTGCTGCCTGGGAGGCAGACTAGGATCTGGCTCTTCTGTGCAGATGCCCTGCCTCCTTGCACATAAACTCCCTTACTCCCTTAGATCCCTCTTCTTCATCAAAACAACAAAAGATAGATGAGAAAGTCCGATTTCAGCCTTTGCTTCCCACTCCCGAGTCACCCATGTTTCTCCCTCCTCTCTACTCAGAGGGCATGCTTTATGCCTTCTTCAGCATCAGGATCTGCAGCTATCCTTTTGTCATCTGCTCATCCATCCATGTAATGCCTAGCATAACTGCAAATGTTTACCATATGGGCCAGTCTCTTGATATTTTTCTCTGGCCTGAGTTTTGGGTCAGTAAGAGCAGTAAGAACAATTATAGAAAAGTCTGTCACACTTGAAAGAAAACAGAATTATATTTTTTATTCCTTCAAAGCCATACTCTTAACATAGATTCATGGACACATAAGAAAACGTTTACATTGGGATTTTCATCCAACTGTGATAAAGTGACACCAATAATGCAGAGATTCCCTCTGTAATCATTTTGGTGCTTTTGATGCTATTTAGCACATGGTAAATACGATGAAACAGAGAAAATGATTTGTACTGCTGGAGGTCAATAGGAAGTCCAATAGTTTTACAAAACATGCCCAGCAAACCATCTGGCTAGGACAGTCACACCGTTGAGACCTATTTGTTGACTTGCATAGTAGCCAGCAGCCTCTTTGGAACCTCCCCAGAAATATTTCTCAGCTTGAAATCTGGTCTTTGATTGCTGCACTGATGCTATGTACAGCCCATGGAGCAAACCTTCTGTGCTGGGCTGTCACTGTCACTGTGTAACCCTACGAGCATGGTGGCTGTTGGGAAGAGTTTTTATTGCATTGGAGCTGTGCTGGGCTTAGAAGATTGGTCCCCATGGTCTATATACAACAGAGAAATCATGCAAGGGGCTAATGTGCAGGAAGAACTTCTCAGAAGTCAAAAGCATCAGGTCAGGTACTGAAGCAAATTAATCATTTTCTTTTGTAAGAAATACTGTGACAAATAATTTTATCCTTTTATTAAATGGTTTATTAAAACCATTCTTTGGCTGGAAAAAAAATTCACAGTTTATAGAAATAGAGTTTTGTGGAAACAGTATTTTGAACTCATTTAGATATAGCTGGCGAATTTTAATTATAGATGAACACTGACTTTAGCACTTTTTAGTCATATTTTACTCGTTTGAAAGCACGGTGGGTCTGAGTCAGCACATTGCACAGCTGCCTCCAGCCCAGGGAGGAGACTGGGCACAACAGACCCTGCAGCCTCCAGATGTTGTGCTCTAGTTTCTTTTCAGAGGCCTTTTGTAAGCCTTCTCAAGACCTGGTGATATACTGATGAAGAGCATTTTATTTAAGGGAGAATCTGGATGATAAAAATGACCAGAAACAGAACAATTCCCTTTGGTCTGACTGAAGAGCAACTCCTTCAGATAAAGCACTGAGATTCTTGAAGGCAGGTGTTCAGATTTCATTAAGGTAAATATTTTAAGCTGTTGTCTTAAGGAGGAGTGGCTGCATTAGCAAAATTGGCTTATTTTGAGGGAAGTGGCACAGATAAAAACAAACAACCAACCTCACCTGGGAAGGAAGATTTTGGTGAGCACTGCACAGTCTTTTTTCATGTGGAGTAAAATTGAGGATTTGGACATGCATCTAAAAGAACTTTTGGAAGGAAAGGGAGTAGAAAACCTGAAACCTGGACCTGGACGCAGAATAGTGTTTGCCACGCTGGGATGGAGCACAGAAATGCAATGAAAAGGGTGGAAATGAATTTGTCTCTCTTCACACCACAAAGTACACACACTACATCTTAAAACACTATCAGTGCATATATTTTTGACAAAGGTCTTGTTACTTTACCTGTCATTCTGATTTATGCTGCTCGGAAAACATGGATCTGCAGTCAGGAAAAAAAAGAGGAGAGCCATATGGCAGACAACCGTCAAACAAACCAGCGCATGCAATATAGATGCCAAATGCATTTTGTTTAAACAAAAGGAGCAGGAAAACAACCGCATCCCCCTTTGATACCTTTATAAGTTTTCATAAAAGAATGTTTACCTGGCTTTCTCCTCCCTTTAATCCTTTTGAACAGACTTGCTCTATGAACATGTGTACTCATGGTATTTCCTAATTCAGTCAGTTCACAGTTCACAGTTCGCAGAGATATATATGGCCAACCCTGTGAATAACTCTGGGACTGGCATCAATTTTAGGTGTTATCACTGTATTTTTATGTAACTGAAATGTTGTGCTACAGAAAGCAGCTAACAGGCAGGGGCTGTCATACAAAAAGCAACTGCTATAGGTCATCTGTAGGTTCATCCATGATAAAAGGACTAACTTAATCAGAATTTTCCACGGGAATTTTCTTACTCCATGCAGGAAGACTTGTGTTAGTTGACTGTGTTAATTAGATCCTTCATCATAATCCTACATTTGATTTTATTTAGATTGTACTTTTCCCTTGAGGAACTGTGCTTGATCTGAGCACAGTTAGACTCGGTTAAGTTTCTTAACCTAACAAGGAGAATAGAAGAGTGCACTGAATCCAAAGCAAAAAAGGACAGAAGGGAGGAAAGTGAAATTTGGTGCAAAAAAATGAAGTATTCTCTTGGACAATATTAAATAGATATGTTTATTCTAGAAAGTAAAGCAGACAGGAGCAAGTTCTTTCACACTGAGGGATGTAAAGCAGCAACACCTGCTCCCACGCTGCTGCATTTTCTTCTCCCATGGGTTGAGTGGCCATGTCCATGCTGCTGAACGGGAGTAGCCACAGCTCTGTGCTGCTTCTGGATCAGGAGTGAACATTGTCTGGCAGAGTGCTACTAGACATGAACCTGAATTATTTCAGGATTTAAGAATAGGCCATGACATTTCAGTATTCTTGTACTGATATATCTCATGGGTCTCCAGTCTATGGGCAGTGTATTTTTATTGTGTAAAGTCTCTATCTCTATTCTTACAGAACGTGGTAAGGAAAGGCTGCTAGGTGGGAATTCCAGATTTACCAATGAATTTCTTCCCTTTCACAACCTCAGTTCAAATTCTTAGCATTATACTAATGCAGCTTTATTTGATATAATTTGCCTTATCCTCAATTTAGGATGGAGGGATATTAGCCCTGTAAAATCCTGGAGGAATAACAACAAAAAAAACCTCAACAACCCAACTAGCCTTTTTCATCATCATTTTTTGTAAGTGAGGTAATTACCAGAGATTTAGAGTAGGTAATTTTACCCTTGACAGTAAATCGGCAATCATTTGTGATGAGACAAATAGACATTCAAGCTGGGCAGAGAACAGCTGAAGTAGAACCTCAAGAGATTACAAAAGAAACCTGCTGATGTGCAGGTTTCTGACTTTCTGGCGTCAGCATTAAGCAACACTATTCAGGTAAAACAAGTATTTTTTCTGTGTGGAATAAAGCTTAGCTTCCAAATACCTATTTATACCTGGTGAGCAAGACATGAGGATTTGTGTAGATAGATATAATGCCATGTGTCTGATCAGCACGCCTGAATCTTAACCCATCCCCCTACTCTCCATGTTTAGCTGATTGCAGCAATTAACCAATTTATGATATAGTTGTAAAAGAAAGCACAGTTTGTTGTCACAAATAAAAGGGGGGTAAACAAAGCAGCAACTTTAGTAAGCTTTGACCATAGTCATCCCCTAGGATCTGGAATGCAAACAAGGGTGGTTGCAGGTGTTAACCATGTGTGCTCTGCTGTGCAGTCACCAGATACCAGGCAGTGACTTGCTGGAGCTGCCTTCATTCTTGGGTGACAAAGCATGGAAGGCTAAATAGTACAATATAAATCATTTCTTAAGCCACAGAGATATCAATGGCCATGCAACTTTGGTGGAAATCCTCCCACAGGGCCTTCCCTGAGCTTCCCTGTTTAATTTCTCGCAACCAAAACCCAAAAACATCCCAGAAGCAAATAGACTCTGGCACTGACTTCTATCTTACCCTCCCTTTTGCCTTTCTAGTCACACGGGCACTCACTGCTACCCTCCCAGTGAACAAAGATGCTTCAGCCCCACTGCCTGCAGACTCATCTGCAGAATGGGCTTCTCGTGGTTTCTTGTTTTCTCAACTCACACTGTAATTTCACCTGAGGAGTGTCTGGAGATCTATGCTTCTTTTTTTCCAGAGGCATGCAATGCTGAGAGCTGAGAGTACTCAACATACTTTGCAATAGGCTTTAGAAATTCAACATTTTTTTATTCTAAGAGAGTTGCCTTTACTGATGATGCATTTACTCTTCTTGTTCTCTCCAGGCAAGTCTATTAATACACTGATAATATTTAATCCTTGACCTATTCACAGATAGATAAGCAGGCTGCTACCAGGTCTAGTCTCCTTAGCACAGTAGCATAAATTATAGCACAATACTTTTCTAAGCATTTGAGCAGTTCATATAATCCCAGTGGAGCTAATAGAGATGTTTCAAGATATTTCTTGTGTTATATAAGATTAATTTATTTTTATTAATGTATCACAACTTTGAATGTTGTAATCATGTCCCAGCTCCAGGAAAATACTGTGATCCCTTCTCCAAAGCTCTTAAAATTTTATCTTTGGCATGAGTCTATTACTGAGATTAAAGAACTAATAGAGTAAGTGGGACAATAAGGGTTTGATGAAGAAGAAAGTTACAGCTATGAGATTATCTGTTTTTTTAAGATTAGTTTTTTTCTCCTGTTAACATTAGATTAGAAGATTGGCATGCAGTATGTAAACTTCAAAGGAAAAGTCTTTGGGTAAGCAAAGAGTGAAGAGAATTTTTCAAGATAAAACAAAATTTTCTAGATCTCTTTCTGATGACACATGAAAAAACAGAAGTAGAGAAGGCAGTTAGGATTAGTTTTAGAGCTGAATGCTGAAATGTTTGCCTTCTGTAATATAACGCTTTGTCTACTTCCTTTCTCCCCTCCTATCCCCCATTTTGAGTACAGACACCACCATAGTCATTGCAGCTTGCAATGTTCACTTGCAGTTTCAAACTAGATCCAACTAGACAATGGCACAGTGAGTGTATAGCAAGGGTCTTCGAATTTTTGAATTTAAAAGAAAAAGTTAAGCAATAGTGGACTCAGTCTAGACAAAAATACAATAAACAGTGTTTTTTTACTTAGTTCTTCCCTTTTAAAAAATTGCTTTTGCAATGAAATGGGTGCTAATTTAAAGCAGGAAAATCACCAGCTACTTCAGTATAATTTGCATCAATTAGTCACCCAGAAATTGGTGCAATTCTATTTTTTGATCCTGCAAAAAAGCAATAGCCTAAGGGACTCTCTAAAGTGAGACTAACATGCAGTAACAATACATTGCTAAAAATATCTTGTAGGTGAGCATATCTGTGTAGGTCGTAGAAAAATCCCACTCTTTGAGAAGGTAAAGAAGATATATTAATGAGTAAATTGATGCATGGATTTTTTTTTTTTCCCCCTGGGAAGTTTTTTGTTTATTTTAGGCATTTAAATATGAGGATATTTTTATCTGAAATCCAAAAGGGAGAAGGACAATAAGATACATGGCAATCATGTATAAGCAAATGTCACAGGTATCGAAAATTTCTGACTACCATTTCCCCCATTACAGCTGAAGATATTATTCTGACAAAGACTCCATAATCCATATTCTCAGCAAATTCCAGGAGTGTGAGAAGCAACAGAGTTGTGCCCTCCTGGCTGTCTTATTTCTTGACTTTGACAGATCAATTGCCATGGAAGGGCCAGTCACGCAAACGCTCACCCCATCCTTGTGCCTGTTTGGCCCAGTGATTTAGGCCATCTCTACACATTGCTTGAAAAAAAATAAAAAATAAAAAATAAATTAAAAATAAAAGGAGAATCAGCAGCTCACAACCAGTGATGGATTTGAGAATAGATGGAGTTCACTCACTGCTATTCGGGCTCCTTTGTGTTTACGTGTTTCTTATATATAGACTGCATTTGTGTTTACTTATTTTTTACTTCCAGGCCCACCATGGGTAAAGGAGTTTTGTCAGAGTGCACTTACCTTCCCAGTTTGTCTACTTCTTCTAAACATATGATTTCTTAGATGTAGACCCATACATGCAAGAGCAGCCATAAGGAACAAAGATGCCATTCTGGGAATGGGACAGGTCACTGGTTATTACAAAGATTTAATGGGCTTTAAGATGGCAGTACTAAATCTTAATTATGTAATTCCACACTTTTGCCTAGTCCCTGTGCTCAGGCTGGGATGCAGGTATTGTGACAAAAGCATAAGGCCCTAGAGAGATCCAAGTGTGGCATTTTCTCAGAGATGCTCCTGTTCCATCAAGAGGAGGGCAAGTTTGTAGCTCATGGGAGAAGAAACAGCAAAGTGCTTAACCTCATTCCTTGTGAACTATTCCCCTGCTCTTTGTTATTTGCTGTGTAGACACCTAATAATTTTTTGGCAAAGATGAAACTGCAATTTCTGTTTTGATTTATGTTACCTGGAAATCAAACCAGAGCATCTGGAGGGTAGTAGGGCTTCTATGGCAGCTCTCTGGAGTCTCAGTGGCTACAGTGTGTCTGTCTATATGGAAAATATTTTTTATAACATGTTTGCTATGAGGACTAAATGGCAACATGGGCTGTCTGCCAATAACCTCAAATCTGTAGTGACAAGTAATTCCTTGCAAGCTGAGCTCCAGCCTTCCTTGCCTATATAGACTGTCAATTGCTCTGTGATTTACTAAGAGTAGGTACAAAGCATATTTTATTAAGGCAACATATTCCACTCAAATCATGGTCTTAAAGTAAAATGCTGACGTTTTACTCACTGGCTCCCCAGCACATCTCTGGCCTACTTTTAAACTTGATATACAGTTGCGAGTGCAGGTCTTCATCACTAGCAGCAGCTTTCAGCATATGTCATTGCTAGATTTAGCTACTGCTTTCCATATATCATCAAGCATCTTGAAACAAATTCATTACCAGAAGGCTGGTGTGTGTCCTTGCTGCATTTTCCAGCTTATCTAAATTGCTGAAACAGTCAAGCAACATGCTTTTAAAAGTAGAAGTCTAAAAGTATCAAGCTAAGTTTCAGCTGGTAGGTAAGTAAAGATGCAAGGGACATTTACCATTTGCTCCTTATCAAATCCTGTAATGGAGTTAATGGAACATCACCATGAGAAAGTCCTCACTGTCTTCACCGAAAGCAAACAAAACTAGTGAAGTCAGGTAAAGGAAATCATGCCTATACTTTAAATGTTGTAATCACTGTCATGCGTGAGTTTACAAGTCTGTCACATGAAGTACATTTGAATCTTTCTTCTAACTGCATATGGAGCAGGCCATGGGAGACCATGGTTGTTATGCAGCTTTCTGATGTGTTGCACATTAATGTGATGTCCTAGTGTGGCAGAGAGAAGGTGAGCCTCAAAAGAGATATGAAATTGCCCTACTCAACATTTGGTATAGAACATAAATGGATGTCTAACCTGTATGCATGCTAAATATTTGCAGACCTTTAGTGATGACGTGCCGCAACTCCCTGGACTCAGCAGTGAAGATGTTCAAGCCCAGCACAACAGGACCATAAGAAAGACATTGAGGCCCCTCACTACAAGAAAGACAGTGAAGCCCTGGAGCATGGCCCGAGAAGAGCAACAAAGATGGTGAGGAATCTGGAGCACAAAAGTCTTATAGGAAACAGCTGAGGGAACTGAGATTGTTCAATCTGAAGAAGAGGAGGCTCAGGGGAGACCTTATTGCTCTCTACAATCACCTGAAAGGAGGTTATAGTGAGGTGGGGTTGGCCTCTTCTCCTGTTACAGTGTTAGGATGAGAGGGAATAGCTTCAATTTGCACTAGAGGAGGTTCAGATTGGATAACAGGGAGAATTTATTCTCCAGACAGTGGTGAGGCACTGGAACATGCTGCCCAGGGAGATGGTGGTGTCACCGTCCGTGAAGGTGTTCAGTAAATATTTAGATGTGGTACTAAGGGACATGGTTTAGTGGGGAAATATTGGTGGTAGGTAGACAGTTGGACCAGATGATCTTGGAGGTTTTATCCAACTTTGGTGATTCTATGATTCTACGACTTGGGTAGGTGGGTTAGAATCTTGCCCCTCAACCCCTGCTGTTTGTTTCTCTCTAGTCACATTCTTTGTTTGCCCAGCATATGATTTTCATTTTATGTGCTTGCATAAAGGAGTAGATTTTGTATGTACTTGCATAGAAAAGAAGTAGCTTTAGGTTTGTAAGACTGTAAGCATAATGTAGGTGGTTAAGCAGATCTAAATGTAGGTTGCTGCCAAAAAGAGCAGTCCCACTCCCTCTCCCCCCCTCCCCAGAGGAAGATTGTGTGCTACAAGATGCTTCCTTTGCACTTGCACTGTCGTGCATTGGACACTGTGCTGTGCTGGCTCATGGACAAAATACTCTGAGGAGATGTTTAGCCTGAGCTAGTTGCTCATGCTGCTCATATACCATGAACTTCTCATTCACAGTAAGAACATGGGCTGCTTTTGGGCAAAATGAGGACTACTCCGGTTGTTTTTCTGTGTTCCAGTTCAGGAAAGCCTGATGTTCACCAGCCACATGAATAATGATATCTGTGGCCAGGGGATATCAACATTTATGAAGACAGAGTGTAGGAGATAGCAATCCCACAGGCTGCCTGTTTTAAATTACTCTCTAAATTACAGACTGAGCTTACCAACTGCAAGTAACCCTTTAAGGAGTGATTGTGCCTGGACAACCCACAAAGAGAGAATAGGTCTGTAGGAATGGGAGCATCCCCATGTCAGTATTCTATTTTGTGCCTTGCTTGAGAAGCTAGCAAGCCATTATGGTGTTTGAGTTCAACATAACAGCTCAGGACCTCCAGACTCTTAAGGCTCTGGCTGCAGCTCTTGGAGCTGCAACAGGTCCTGACAGCACTTATAGCTGGATGAAATAAAGGGAGAAGCAACTGGAGCCAAGCCAGGATGCAGTTAGCAGAGAGATAGTTTCCTTTTCATTTTTATAAATTTGTTCCAAGACAGTTTTATTAAACTCATTCTTACTTAACAGACACTGCTTTAGTTTTCAGGACTTCAGGCTGACTAGCAAGCTATCCCACTCACAAGGAAATGATGATCCTAAAAGCCTGTCTGCTCCCGTGGAGACCAGTTGCAAGCACCCAGCTGCAAGCACAAGACTGGGGTCCCTGTATGGGTATCAGCTCTAGCCAGCATACCTCATGATGTAACAGGGCTGGGTATGCTTTACAGAGGGTTTCCTCAAATATCTGACAGCCAGGGAAGGCCTTGCAGAAAAAGCCAGACTGACTTAGTGCTATAGCTCTGTGCCATTGCAGGGACTGAGTTCCCTGAAATTTAAATAAAGGGGGACTGTGCTTCCTGGAAACCCTCATCTAAAACTATCTTTATTTTTTATGTTCTTATGGCTAGTGTGAACTACAGAGAGCCCTGCCTGGCAGGTAATCTCACATGAGGAGCACACCTGAATGCTGGGAACCCCCAGGAACTTTGTGGCCATCTATCAGCACCGACACACAGAAATTGAGGATCTGGAGCACACCTGCAGCCATCTGGAAGCCAGACTGTGAGAAAAGAGGCTCCTGAAGGAATATTGGCAGCTGTTCCTGGACAGTGCTGCACTGAAAATGTTGCTGTGATGAGAAAATTGGAGGCCAGAATGAGGATGTGAAATAATGCTGATCTCCAGCAGTTACAAGCTGAAAGGGAGGAGCTTGAAGAAAAACATCAGGGAACCAAATGCTGGGATATATGATGAACAAGATATTCCCACATGCTGAAACTCAGTGTGTAAGCGAAGCTCTAATGTTAAGCACAAAATGGGGAAAATGTAGCCGTAGGGAAGGAGCTGTAGGTGCTCACTGAAAGTACAACCCTGCCAAGACTTCCCTCTGAGGCCTGGAGAAGTATCAGGCTGCACATTAATGAGAGCATGGGGGTCCATCATACTCAGGGCTTGGAAGACCATGTCTACAAGTTGTCCAATGCTCCCACATAGGAATTGTAGAATACCCTGAGTTGGAAAAGACCCACAAGGATCACTGAAGCTACCTCCAGGCTCCACACTGGACCACCCATCAACCAGACCATATGTCTGAGAGTATGCCCTGTGCAGCCCGTTCCATGCCCACCGCCCTGTGGTGCAGCCCCTTTCCCTGACCCCCATCTGCCCTCCCCTGACACAGCTCCATGCCGTTCCCTCGGGCCCTGTCGCTGTCACACAGAGCAGAGCTCAGCGCTGCCCCTCCGCTCCCTATGAGGAGCTGCAGCCACCATCAGGCCTCCCCTCAGCCTAAACTTAATTCAATTTATTGAAGTATATTTGATTTGGTCAATCAGCCCCAAAGCCTGCATAGATATTTGTATTTCAGAGGAAAAATGGATTACTGCAAGCTATGTCAACTGACCTAACTTCTCTGCAAAGCTGTTGCCCCTTTGTGCTTAAAGGACTGTGTGTGGGCAGCTGAGTTAATTCTTGCATCCCAGCTGAAGGACAGTAACCTCTGGCTGAGGACAAACCTTTGTAACAGGTGTGCAAACTGACTGCCTTGTAAGCTAAATCAGTGCGAACCACTCTTAAATCCATCTAAACGTCTTAGAAATATGTTTCTAGAAATGTCTTTTATCTCACTGTTGCTTGACTGCATTGGCTTAAGATTCACCTTTCAATCAAACTGGTGGAATTTCACATGTATTCTTGTCTTCATGCATTATGGTTCTCAAAAATTAATACAGCCTCAGTCTGAAGATGAATGAACAGGAAAGGAAAAGGCTTTATCCTCAACAGTAAGCCTGAGTGTGACTCTGATCTTTTCCAAGTTTAACCTAATGCAGTGTCACTGATATCAAAGTAGATTTTCTCCCTTTACATAGAAATAAATTTGATCAGTTGTTAGGCTGTTAATTTGGCGTTGCTCTACCAGATGCAAAATTTTTATAACATTACCAGCTTCTTAATAGTTGAAAAATGAAACTTTACACAAGCATCAGGTTTGCAGGGGAGAAGCAGAATGAAGAATGGAAAAAGATAATAATATTTGCCTACAGCAGACAATTAAAGAGCAACCTACTTTAACACTGTCACCTATATAATTTCTCCTGTCTACCATTGCCATAGAATTCCTCACCTCAGGGGCAGAGTTGGCATTCTTTAGCAGAAATCCTAAATTCTTTCTTGTTTCTCTGAGGTGCTCTTTTAGTTTTTCCGCCAGAAACAAAAAGTAAAGCCACCCCCAGACTCTGCAAGAACAGCACAAAGAAGTCAGCACGCTGCTGGCAGCAGAGGGATGAATGTTGCTGCACAGCCACTGCCTTTCTACTCTTAGGCAACAGAGCGTGTGTTTTGCTTTGGCAAAATGACAACTGTTATTAGATTTTTCATATATGTTAAAGTATTAAATGTGTTTTCTTAAAGCCACCATCAGCTTCTCATTCTTGCTCATTTATTCAGTGAACCTTTATGTATGTAAGAGAAAAAGAACCCTTAATTTTCAGGAATCTGCTTTTTTTTTTTTAAAAAAAAATAAATTTAATGTCTTTAAATTGTTTTCTTAAGTTTAAAAAGCTTAAACTCCTCACAAATTTGTACAAATACTTTCTATAAAAACATGTCTAATACAATATATTCTCTTTGGATTAGGTATGTGCAACTTCGTCTGTTTGCCACCAGCTTCTGTAATTGAAATGTGGTTGTGCTAGCCTGAATGTCTATTTGAGAGCAATTGCTCCTTGTGCAATCAGTCAAGATACCCAACCTACTTGGCTTGTGGCTTTTGTTCCTGTTACCTTGTCAAGTATCCCAGATCTTGGTTGAGTTTGCTCCTCCTGGAAGCTGATTCCATTGGCTTCCATGAGAAGGTGATGTGCATCTTCCTCTAAGGGTGTGTTCATTTTCCATATTTACTATTTTATGGTCCCAGCCTGTGACAGATGCCCATCTATCAAAGACACTGAAGATTTATGGCTGCATTTTGGAGAATTTTATGTGCACTCCAGCTACGAAATACCATCACCTGTGCCTCACTTAAAACATACAGAGGGAATAACTTATGAGCATGTGTAAGAAAAGTAGTCTTAAAGCTGCTGAATTTCATTCTAAACCTTTGTCTTGCATTTTGTAAACTGTGAAGAGTAACAAGATTTTCACTCCTGCTGGTAGTTGTGAATAGGATAAATGATCTCCCAAAGATGCCTGTTGACGGATTCCTATTTTTAGCTGCTGCCTGTTTCAACTGACTTCCTGGAAATCTCACAAGGTTGCCAATTGCTTTGATATCTAAAAAAATTATTCTTTTAATCATCCTCCTTAGTCTGATATTAGCGTCTGTATTAGAATTACCTCCATGATAAAAATAAGGCTAATTTACAAAAGGCATAAGTATGACTCCATGTTGTGTCTTTTGGAGTCTTAGGCAGAGGTGTCAGCTACTTGGGATAAAATCATTAGGCAGTTCTTAATGTTGATTTGTCTAGTTCTTGCTATTTTATTTCAAGCAACTTTATTACGTTGCATTTATTTGGCTTACAGGAAACTACCTTCAACACTGCCTTTAATACAGCTCCTGGATGCCCCAGTTTATGAAATGTATTCCTGAACTGTAAGTCACAATAGAACATTTATATTGTAAACGCTGTATAAGAAATTTTGAGTTAATCATAACAACACTTTTCATTTCACTAGACTGTTACAAGCATATCCTCCTCTGGCATAGCATTAGAGATTACTCTAAATGCTTCAAAATGAAAAAGACAAAGTTAAAATGCTGTTATTAGTCTGCTTTTTATTGCCAATGTATTTTTCAACAAATCCCATGGTTTTGGTAATGGAAAACATTCTCAAGTCTGCCTTATGGCCTTAAATTCAGCCCAAGCTGTTGTGTCCAAAAGTCATCGTCTATTCGACTTCTCTGTGATCAGCTACAGAATTTAGAGCTGTAGAGGTCAACTGTTTGGCTGTCTGTCACAACTGACATCTGCAATGAGAGTCTTAACCAACAGCTTCAAAGAGGGAGCTACTGGTACTGAATGCCAATGCACTCTCAGCCCCAGAGTTTCAGCAGCTGTGCTAGGATATCTGTCTCTCAGTTTCCATAACATATATAAGATTTTTTTTTACACTGATTATATAGTATTTGGGTGCGCAATTTAATTATTCATTTCTAATCCCTGAAGATACAGAGGTCATGGACCTGGAGGTTTGAGAAGGGCTCGGGTTTGAGAGCTGGAGGTAGAGCAGAGCCCATGTCTGCAGGAGTACACAAACGGGCAGCTCAGCATCAGTAGCTTGGGAGACACAGACTTCTGGTGGGTCAACCAAAATAGTACAACAAATTGCCAACATGTTCATAGAATCATAGAATCAGATAATCCTTGGAGTTGGAAGGGGTCTTTAAAGGTCACCTAGACCAACTCCCCTGCAATGAACAGGGACACGCACAGCTAAATGTTCCAGGAAGACTTTGAATATGACTTCTTAAGAAGTAGAAGGGGGAAAAGCTAGAACCTGTTTGTTTTTTGTTTGTTTGTTTGTTTGTTTTTAATGGAATATGTGATAAAGTCAAATACTTTAGCACCTTCCACTGCTCTAGATAAATGAAAAACTTCTCAGAAATTTCTCTCTGCTTTTCTCTGTTTTCAGTGTTTTCGTTCATAAGCAAATATTGTAATTTGATGACAGAATGGACAGGAGAATATTTTGAACCTGAATACTGGGAGACTGCTTCCTTGAGTGTTGCTCGTGTAGTAAAAAAGAGATTACCAAGTGGTATAAAATTTTTCAAAATTGGCTGAATATGCAAGTTAGTAGATAAATTCTATTTAAAAATAAATCATAATTTGTAGATGATGATTTTCTCTTTGACAGAAGAACAAACAATACTTTTAAATTTTCTCCAAGTTTTTTTTTTCAGTGTTGGACAGAAAAATGCACATAGAAAAGCTAGGATACTAGGTTAGTGAAACTTGAGGTGTTTAATTAGCTCCCATCCTGGAGTTATAGGAGATTTGAACATGTTTCTGATATTTTCTGTTAAAATACTCCTGCTATTGAAAAATAGAGCCTGCTGAGTAAAACGTGCAAAACTTCTAAAGGTCCTTTTACATGTAGTTTGGGCATATTTAGACCTTTCTCCTGAGCCTATGGAGCAATTAGGTAACTTTGTCAATGTTGGGAGGCAAAAATTCTTTAAGTGATCTGTGTGTAGCTACCACAGCTGCTTAGCCAGCTGTGTGAGGGATTGTGCTGCCAAAGCAAGCATGCAGGAGAAGAGATCAAAGTGACAAGGCTTGTAACTTGATGGCATCATTTAAAAGTTGATACTTCTTTGTCTTATTGACTTTGAGTCTCTTTCTTACCCTATCTGTCAACTGACACATTTTTCTAGTGAAAAGAAGGAGAATCCATCAAAAGAATGAAGGCAATTATTTGCTGGAATGTTTCAAGTCTTTTTGACATAAATGTGAGACAAAGTATTGGAGTAATGGGTTGGGACAAAACAGATACTGGTTGGAAACAACTGCCTTGCTTTTCAGAGATCCAAGCCTCACTGACCTAAAAATACAGCCTGTTGCAGTTGCTTTGACTGAGTATCCATGTGGGCTGACAGGAGCCAACACCCAAAGCCATAGGGCAGTATAACCTTTTCTCTCTTTTCCCTGCTAGATTGTCACAGCTCAGTCACAAAACCATGCCTAATTAAATAAAAAAGCAGTTCAACAAAAAACATTAGCTTTTGGATTCTAAACCAAAATCATCAACCAAGGCACATCATTAACAAGTTCTTGCCCTGACTCTATTTTTTATGCACTGGGTTGTCTGGTATTGGTTCCTGGCTTGCTTTAACCTCTATGCTATGATATAGCTATGATATTCACATACCCTGTTTTTTAAAAACAGATCAGCGACTGTGACTTTCTACTCTCTCAGTTTGCTATTGTAAGGAGAGTTGGGTCAATCCCTGCCTCTATATGAGGTAACAGAGGGAAGATCAAGCATTTCCTCTAATTTCCTCTGGAGTAGATAAAACCCTTGTTCTACTAGGGACAAAAAAAAAAAAAAAAAAAAAAAGGTGGGATGGTAGTTTCACTGCATGCTTTCTGCCACGTTGCCTATGGGATGCTGCAAGACCTTTATGCTTCATCAAGGATTTATAGCACAACCTTGCTCACAGCCGATGTCCCCATCAGTGAAAAGTGTCTTTCAGATTTGGATGCATATATTAAGTTCTTGAAACAAATGAGTTTGGCTATCTTCAACTTGCTGAGAGTTTGCTGGCATGCAAAACCTGATTAGGTTTCTGCCCATGTGAGCATGAAGTCTCATTTCTGTTAACAGAAATGTTGAAAAGATACGGTTTTCTTAATAAGATGAAGGGGAGAGAACAAGATTTTAATGCTTTTAGAACTGAAGTTTTGATTTTTCCTAATGGTGTCATAAACATATAGATTGTTTTCTGGTGTGGTGGCTGTGGTGTTCTCCACACCCAAGCAGTAAAACAAAGTATGTTTGTGACTAGCACAGTGCCTAACATCAATTCTGCTTCTGAGAGCATGCCCCATGTAGGCTCTATGTTCTTTTTAAAATGTGCATGAACCATAGGGGAGAATGGGATATGGGCTTCAGCCAAAGCTCACATGGCTTCCACATTGCTTCTGTGATGGGTCTAAGAAAACAATCCACTAGTAGTTTGCTAAGCTCAGGAGCACAAGCAGTGGTCTGAGTGCTGCTGCATTTAACAAAGATCAGAAGTCAATTACAATACCACCCAGGAGATTCAGTAGCACATCCTGGCTGACTCTCTTCTTTGTTCAGCTCAGTGTTCAGCTATATGTACAGTTATACATTCAATATCCTGGATGTGGGCCATGCTGTGGAAGAAATATACCTGGAGCTGGAGATTTAAAAGCAAATTCGTATTTGAATAATTCAAAAAAAAAAAAAAAAAAGCAGGTAATTTTGTCAGAGAAGTATTCCTGTTTCTTCCTATGGTTGTACAACACACACTAATGTGAGGGAGCTTTTTGTTCTCTCTGTCGAAGGTGCTGTACATCCGCACAATGCAGAACTACCTTGGCTCATTGAACTGGCATTAAGAAAACCAAGCTTTTGTCTGCAGACTATGAGGAATGCTGTCTGCCAAGAACGATGAGAGTTAAGTCATGAGGGCAGAAATTGAAGTTTTAAGGTGGGCTTTTGGTTTGCCTGACTGAATTAGTTATAACTCCTGCTGGCAAAGAAACCAGAGCAGCAGTGAAGATAGCCCAGACTTACAATGATCAATATTGCAAAATGATGAAGCACGTCCTGAAGAGTGAGGTAAGGGTACTCATATCTTTTAGCTCTTCTCTCCTGAGAATAATTTTTTCACTTTGTGAAGATGGTGAAAATCTGCCAAGTCCCTCTGTATTTCCTTTGGAAACATACAAATCCTTACCATTACCATTATTACTTTGCCAGGTACTTCCCAAACTTAGATGTCCCTTTACCTGGGAAATGCTTGGTGTCTGAATGGGAGGCAGTTGTCAGATGAAGTCAGGAAATAAAGGAACACAAAGAAAGAGTGAAAACTATTTATCAGCAGGATAAATGCTGAGCTTGGCACATCAGAAATTTTTGAACCATTGACTTTCCTTGTTGCTGATGAAAAAAAATGGTTCTCCACTGATGTTATAAAAACCCCATTGACTTCAAGAGGAGGAAATTTGTGCTTTAAAACACTTATATGCAGAGATGACCTAGTACAGTAATACTACAGAGGGCTCTCTAAAGGCTGCTTAGGTTGTAGCTTGCTTTGATTATTGCTTATTTATATATGGGATGACAACTGACAGTTTTAGAAGTCTTAAACTCAGTCACACATCACTGTCATTGGTATGAAAACCTCCTATTGATATGATGCTGATGAAGAAAACCAGTTGAGAATATGTGTGCTTACAGGCTGCTGCTGGAACTGTTACATGTGGAACCAAGCAAAAAGATTATGGTTTTATGTAGTGTGAATCTGAAGCTCTACAAACTCATGTTCTTTCTAGTTGTTTGCACAAATCCACATTAACATTTGTCCTCCATATGTATACAAGGAGTGTGGTTTAGTGCTGCAGTAATGCCATATTGCCCATTTTCAGCCAAGCTAGTTCATGTACCTGTAACAGATATCTAGGACTGCTGCAAGGTACCAAGAAAAATGTACCTTCTGGTGCATTGTCTGAGCAGATTTTGAGGTGCCTACTGAGGAGCTTGTTTGGCATGCTGTACTGAGTTTCACAACATTTAGCTCTTCACAGTAGACATAAATACTTAGTTTAGTGATTTCCATGTTAGATCTTGTCTGCATGCTCAGAAGATCCTTGGTGAGCAGCCTGGATGAGAAGTGCAGGCCAGGGCTGGCCACTCAGGGGTGCTGGACTCTCTCGCAGTGAAGGACTGAACTCACAACAGGCACATGGACTATCCAGCTTTTTAGGATGATGGAGATAGGAAGAAAGAGCTCTCTGAATCTCCTGTGATGCAAATACTGTGGGTGCACTCATACTCTCTGAAATGCAGTGTCTATGAGCATGCAACAGCTGCTCTTTTCTAGTCCTGAGGATGAAGTTTGCATCCTGCAAGGGAGGGAACTGCCCTTTAGAAAAGTGCTGTGCAAGAGCATAGGAAGTAGAATGGAAAGTAGAATGAAAACTGTTGTGTATTTCCGTAACGGAGCCCATTGTCACAGAGTGATAGGAGATGGCAGGCCTGGCCATTCTGTTTGGTCTTTTCATGCTACAAAACAACCCCAAATATGTCTTCCCCATAATTATAGGCCATCTGAACCTTGTCTTCTGACACCAGCAGAGCTGCTTCCCCATTAAGCATAGTGCAAAGGTGCATAATCAGCTTCCTCTTCACTGACTGCATAGAGAAGCTTCAAAATGATCAAAGAAAATAAGCTGACACAGGAATACATAGATCCAAACAGTCCTCAGCAAAATGACTAGGATGAGCACCGGGAGTACTATACGCATCACCAGTGCCCTCCCATTCCACAGCTTCTTCTCCTAGGGGCTGCAGGAGGCTAGACTAGTTTGTGTGCTGCTTTGCTGCTCTTTGCTGAAGGGTGGGATCCTCCTTGAGTGAGTAATCAGCAGTAAATGAAAAGGGAAGGCTGCTGAGGCTTCTCTAGCTGCATTCATTATAAATGTTGTAATTGTAAAGATTTGCTATAATTCAGTTAGCTGCCCTAAAACCCTTGGCAAGACACATTATTGAAATGATTATTGTTACAAGATTGTGTAAATTGGAGTCAATCATCCAGATGTGAAATAGTCTTTTTTTATTTCTGTGTGGCAGGCAAATGTCATCCTTTTATTTCTTTAAATCGACATCTCCTAGTTGTTGTACCAGGAGTACCATGTTGAACAATGGGATCCTTCCAGTCACCTTCCAAAATAAGGAACAAAACTCATCTCATAAACAGAAAAACAATGAGTCCTCCAATGTAAGACCCCTCACTGTTTCTCCCAGCAGGATTTTTTGGTTCTGTTAAAAAACAGCTGTCAGGGATTGCATAGGTAAAGCTGGCTCTAGCTTGCAGAGGCAATATGCAGCCAGGCTAGAGCAGGATTTCTCCACCTGCACCTCATGGGAACAACTACTAAGCAAACAAACCAGCCAAGGACAATAATAGGTGCACATGTCAAGACAAACAACAAATGAGCAGATGATGGAAATGTAATTAATGGATGCTCAGATTTTCACATTATTTTTTACTTGTTATAAATTGATGAGCTGTAACAGCCCTGTGCAAGATGGTTTGCTGAATGCTTTCAGAAGATCCCTGGATTTGCAGTGGTGAATGAGCACTGGACTTGCCCATCTCTTGAGGCCTTGCAGATCTTTTCTATTATTTAGACCTGGTGTTCATTCCAGATAGATGATCAAATGCCTCTGCTACTGATTCCATTGTGTCCCTCTGAGGTTGCCACAGTCATCATGCAAGGTGTATGTCACCTCCTATGGGCGTGGGCATCTGAAAGAGCAGAGATTAGTTGGGACTTTTCAGCCTAGAGAAGAGAAGGCTCTGGGGGAACCTCATAGTGGCCTCCCAGTACCTGAAGGGGGCCTACAGGAAAGCTGAGGAGGGACTTTTTAGAAGGGCATATAGCGACAGGACAAGGGGAAATGGTTTTAAACTGGAACAGGGTAGATTTAGACTAGGTATTAGGAAGAAATTCTTCACTGTGAGGGCGGTGAGACACTGGAATGGGTTGCATAGAGAGGCTGTGAATGCCCCCTCCCTGGAAGAATTCAAGGTCAGGCTGGATGGGGCTTTGAGCAATCTGGTCTAGAGGAAAGTGTCCCTGCCTACAGCAGGGGAATTGGAACCAGATGATCTTAAAGGTCCCTTCCAAACTATTCTATGATTCTTTGATTTTATGATTATTCTGGCCATTACAAGGGTGGCATTTTCTGTGCCTCCTAAAAAGACAACATTTTGTGTGCTACCTAAAATGGTTTAATAAGCACTCCAATTCCAGTCTGACCGTGTGTAGTCTTCCAGCCTCCCCTGGCAGTGCAAGAAGGTGTCCTGCTGGGTATCTCCCTACTACTCTCTCCAAGAAGAGCTCCTCCCCTGCACTGAGCTGCACCCCACTTCAGGGGTAGTGTCACTGAAGAGATATGTTTTGTCCATTTCTCTCCCTACTGGAGAAAATGTATAATGTTTTGAAGGACGAAGAAGAGACCTTCTCCCCTCTTCTCTTCTAGCTGGCTGGCAGACAGCACAGACTGCCCCTATGGCAACACCTTTCAGACATTTTTTGTCTATTTATGTTTCTTTATTGTCCCTGGATGCATGCTGTCACCACATAGTGTGCTCTCCTGCATTAGCACTATGTAACCTTCCAGATGAAGAAGAGCTTCAGAGTTAATTATTTGGCTTTGACTCTTCCCTGCTCTCAGTTCACTCAGAAAAGTTTGTTGGTGTGTGACTCCCAAGGGTCCTTCAAATCCACTACAGCTTTTATGAGTACTGCCTTCGATGCCTCTCCTACCTCACACAGAAAAAGCCTCAACTGTGGTGGCACAGAAAGATATTGAGAAGAAGTTCAATGGAAAATAAATTATAATCTTCCTAAACAGAAAAAGCATCATAAATTCAGGGAGGAAGTAGCAGATCAAGTCTACAGATCTACTCGTACATAGAACCTAGGAGGCTGTTGTGGAATTTTAATCGTGTAAGTCTATACAATAATAAATGTATTTTTCTTTTTACTTCAGATTCCTATATTCAGCTGAAACTGATGCTATTTTTGTATTAATGATATAAAAAATTGTAACTCCAACACATTACTTCCCCTGGAGAGAAAGAAACATCAAATGCCCAGCAGATGGATTTGGGTAAAGCTGAAAGTGAAAAGATGCTAATTTCAAAGTGGGCAAGTGAGAGTGCTGGTCAAATTGGGAGTCTGATGCATTACTGATCTGAATATAAAGTTCTTTCTTTTTTTTCCTCTTCTGAATCAAAAGGTTTCATAAGCATTTAAATAAAACTGAAGTGATATAATTAGTACAAGCCCACGAGAAGTAATTAAATTTATAAGTATGGCTGGTGCTATAGCTACATAATGGAAGCCTTCAGTTTTTATTAACCACATGTTTGAAAATCTGGATTAAACAACCAAACTAATAAGTCATAACACCAGTGTAAGATCCAAAGGACAACGGCATTGTCGCTCTGTATAGCAGGGCACCAATTCAGGGCTTAATTGATACAAGAGCTGTAATAACATGGAGCATGTTTAATTAATAAGACTCCTAGTCAGTCATGAAACTTGGAAAAGCTCCTGGGGCTGTGAAATTGCAGTTTACATTCTGCATGCTACCAAGCGTCAGATCTCTATAGACCATTCGTGATGCTGGGTAGGTTACCTTGCATAGGCAAAGACACGTCACTGTGCTGCCATGCAGTGAAGGATGAGGCTGACTTGTGTGTCCTGGTGAGCTCAGTGCTCACAGCTTGTGTGCAGAGAGGGGGAACCTTCTTAACCTTGTCTGTGGAAGAAGACCAACATGCCATGGGGACAGCTAATGAAACACAGAGTATCTATGTTGGTCCGTGAAGAGGTTTGTCTGGAGGCTAACTTTGCTGGACATGGGCAGCTTGTCTTTATCAGCATATCACAGAAAAAAATTAGTCATATTTGAAGGTGCTTGCTATCCATCTGGTTAAAAAAAATGGAATTTGTCCTGAGTTTTGCTTTTCCACAGAAGAGCAGGGCCAAATGTAAAGAGCCTGAGCAGTCAAGGTGAAGTGGCTGAAACTAGTGGTGGGATGGTCTAATGGGTCTTCTCTCATTAGCTCCCACTCCTGTTCTTTATTGCTGACTCTAACAAGCACTTCCAGACTGATCATCTTGAGAAGGGACTCTCTCAGCATTTTATAGACTTTTCAAGCAGGAACTTTCTATATGAAAGGAACGCAGTTCACATTAATGTTCAAGCCATATACCAGAATTTATCATCCTTCCCTTTTAAAGCAGTTCATCTAAATTTGATCCCAGTCTTGTGCAATAAAAGATGCAATTAAAGGTGAATGTAAAAATTATTGAATAAATATAATAAAAAGGAAATTAAAATTATCAGTGAGAGGTTATAAAAATGCAAGAAACTAATGCTAGCAGTCTCCTAAGCTATTACTACAGCAGATATATATAATCATGCAAATTCCATGCTTTTTTACCTCTTTCACAGAACTACAAGAAATACTGTTAAATCAAGGATACAAATGGGTATTTTTTTCTCTAATACCTAGCAAGATTAATTGGAAGGACAACTTACTATTAGTGTAGGCTTCTGTTACTTCTCTTGAAATTGGTATACTCAGGGCAGCAGTTCATTTGCTGGAGAGAACAACTTAACACTTCTCCATGGATTTATTTTCCTCATGAATTTATCTTCTTTCTAAAGCTCATGTAATTTTTCAGCATTCTCAGTTTCCCATGAAAAGAGACTTAATTATTTGAGCTACCAGGTGTGGTTTTCTACTTGAACCTGCTACCTGCAAATTTCACTTGCCTCCCTCTCCAGTGTTAGAAGAGACAGTGGAAATCATTCTTTTACTACCCTCCTTCCTTCCTATTCACCAAAATCCATTCTTGTTTGCAGAATAGCACTCGGGTCATTTGGAGTGCACTGCATGAGGTCATCCTTTGTTGTAAGATTAATGGGAAGAATGTTCTAGGAAGAGTGACTAGGGAAAGGCCATCTGTAATGCTAACTGCAGAGAGGTGCTAGAGCCAGAGACTGTGTTACATGATGATCGGAAGACTTTCCATAAGGTACTTCAGAGCTGTAAAACAGATTATTGGAAGAGTTAGCTTCAAACTGCAAAGGCACTGGCAGGGGAATGTGAAGAGAAAGCCTTCCTAACTAAATTAGTAAGGTGGAGTCAGATTGATCAGAAAATAGCTTAACAACCAAATATGACAAATGAAAACAGCAGTTTTAAATATCTAACGAACCACAAAATACCAGATCCAGCATACTGCATACATGGAGAAGAACATTTAATCTGTGGTACATTTTTCTTAGCGCCAGACTTTTAATCTGAAATGTACTGTCATTAGCAGGTGCACTGTTGTGAAACTTCTGCGTCTTCTGAGTGTGATCAAAGATGGTGAAGGCTGAAAATGGTGACTAATGGAGAGACTCAGATTTTATTCTTTTCACTGAGCTAAAGCTGAGAGTTTGTTTATAATCCTCTATAAAGACAAAATGAAGCAGCAGCTAAGCCAGGCAACAAATAAGCAGACACTTCTTTGTGTGCATGAGATACAGCAAATAGGAAAAACGCTATTTCTGGGTTCAGTGGTGTTTGTTGTTTAACACC
The DNA here is from genome assembly GCA_037305975.1 of Chrysolophus pictus. Taxonomy (NCBI): domain Eukaryota; kingdom Metazoa; phylum Chordata; class Aves; order Galliformes; family Phasianidae; genus Chrysolophus; species Chrysolophus pictus. The sequence continues at coordinate 84,478,656 of CM074576.1, forward strand.
TACCTGTTCTCTAATGGTAGTTATTGCTGCTCATCTAATGTACTTGACTGTTTTGGTTCACTGGCTTATGGCTGTGCTTTGCAGAAACATTATCAGGGTTTATCAGAGTAAAGCTGAAGATGGGGTGAAGCTAACTCAAGATCTCCTAGTCTTTGGAGGGTGGCTAAAGTCTGCAATTTTCCAGAGTTACTTTCTGGATTTACGTGTGTGTGCTTAGTATTTAATATTTCTTGTTGCTTTTTTTTTTTTTTTTTTAATATCATTCAGTAGCTATACCCAAGTCAGTAACCACTGCAGTGTAGAAAAGGTCAGTGCCTCATGGCCAAGGCCATCAAGATAATGGCTAGCTGTGGCCCTCTTTCTGTGATGCTATCAGAACTGCAGCAGGTCAGATCTTCCTTGGGTGGAGAGGGAGAAAGGGGTGGTGTGTAGTGATGGCCGGAGGCTGCCAGGTTAGAGGATTGCAATGCTATGCTTGACCTAGGCTCTGATTGCCTGGTGGCTCCACTGCTGACCAGCACTAATAACTCTGTTTTTTTGATCTGTGCTTCAGTCAGTGCTGGAATCAGCGTCTCCACTTGATATTAACCTAGGGTCAATAGGAATTCCCCTCCTCTACCATATCTATGTTTTGGCAGAGAAAACATCATCTTTTCAGAGAAAACAGCATCTTCTCCTTTGATCATTCTCTGAAATGTCCATATGAAAGATTTGGCACAGGAGCTCATTTTGTAGAAAAATCAGACTAAAATCCTGGCCTCACTGAGGTCAATGGCAACAGCCTGTCAGACCTCGAAGGGGCCAGAGTATTGTCCTTTATCCCTTTTCATCTTGAAGAGGATGTTTGTTCAAAGCAACAAATGTTACACATTTATGATTGTAGTGAAAAAGAAAAAGAAAAGGAGAAAAGGAAAGGAAAAGAAAAAAGAAAAAGGAAAAGAAAAAGAAAAGAAAATGGAAGACTGCAGTGGCTTGAGAATGTTTGTAAATGTGTGGGATGGGGGCTTCTCTCAAAAGTAGGACCAGCTGCCTCCTGGACACAGGCTATTAAGCAGGTTGAGCTAATAATGTGATGATAAATTCAGCAAAATTACAAAAAGAAATGTCCCGAAGCTTGGGGGTATTAGAAAATGCAATAATAAACTCAACCTGTGTCTGCCAGAAATCAAACTGACACAATTTAAGAAGAAATAGTTTGGCAGTGTTTTTTCCTCCTGTTCCTTCTTTTCTTTTATTTTTTTTGATTTTTCCAGATGGCTCATCTAGCTGAAATTTAAACTGGATCTGACTTTAAGTTCCTTTCAGGATTTTGTGAAGTATTTTACATAGCAGTCTGTCTGTCTGACAAAGCAAGATTGTGAAATCTGTAAACCACAGCTCGTTCTTCCTGGCACAGTGAAAGCATAAATGATTATACTGCCCCTTTACTCCACTAATGGTTGCAGTGCTACTCCCACTTGTGGTCTCCTTGACTTAGGAGACAAATATATATATGCTAGTTGATTTTTTAAGCAGATATAATAAGACACCAATGTTGGGAATTCTGGGGGAGAGGAATGTAGTATGAAAACAACATGATTAACAGCTAAAAATGCTGTGTGCTAGCAAACATTAGAAAGTGCTTATGAGGATAGACATGAATCAAGCCTTCGTCTCTACCACAACATGAATGGGAGTTTGGAGTTCTAGCCCGAATCAGCCATGTTGTCAATCTCTCTCTCTTTGTAAAGGCCCATCAGACATACAGACAGAAAAAATAAAACGTGTATGAAAAAAACCTTCTTTGTTTTGAAGCATGTAAAGACAAAGACAGTCCAGGAAACATATAGCAGAGGTGTTTTATTGTCTTTGCAGATAATTTCTTTTGAGTGTATTTTATGAGCTTTGACCATATCTTTACATTACTGGTGAATAAAACTCTGATTGTTCAAAAGGGATCATCTGGTGACTCATGAATTTCTTCAAATACTGCTTAAAAAAAACCCTCGTGATATTGAGAATGCTACTATATATAGCTACAGGCCTACAGAAAGTGAACCACTGCTTAGCTTGATCATTTACTGGACTGAGGAGGCTCAGACTATTCAAGATCGATAGACAGAAGTAAAAAGCAAGAGCATGGCATCGTTTCTGCACCTCGTGGAAAATAAATCTCCTTGATTTTGTGTCACAAATGCTGATTCTGGGCTTCTAACCTAGGACTTCACTCTAGTTCCATGAGTTGAATTTAAAGTGAATCTGAGTTAATTTTAATTAATGTTTTCTTTCTTCCTCCTTCAGTCAGTAAGCGTGGACTCACCTTGCACAGAGCCAGCTGATAGCAGAGAAGTCAAAGTCAAACTTATCTGGGCCAACAAATGCTTTACATTATTTGCCTAATTTTCTAGGTCATGCTGTAAGGAGTTTTTCACACCCAGATTCTCTAACAGCTTCACATCTCCTCACATCTGTGTGCCCAGGAGGCTCCAGGATATGCCATCTGTCTGCAGCCCAAGCAGCACGATGCTTTCCAGGGAAAGAACCCTTCCCTCCTGGGTGAGAAACTACAGTCCAGAGTACAGCTGCTGCTATTTTCAAAAAGTTGATCTTAGTACAGGACTTCACAAAGCCACTTTATAAACCAGCTGTGGCTTAACTTCCACTTGAACATTTTCAGTGTACTGCTGAACTTACCTATTAACAAAATGTTAAAAAGGTGAAGTTTCACTCCTCCACAGAGCAGTGTCTGGTAATCTTGTAGATCAGCTTTCTCTACATCAGACCAAAACCTTGTCTGGCACTTGTTGGTTACACTTTATTAGAGGGAAACTATTGGATTTCTCTCTCTCCATCTCTGTCTCTCTCTTCTTTTTTTCCTCTCCTTCCTTAGCTTGCTGCTTCATTATTTAGTATGTTATAGGCAATTTAGAAATACATATTGTCCCCTGGTGAAAACTGCTTCAGGTAAGTTGAGCTTAGATCTATGTCAATGTCACTGTCTACTAAAAGAGATTGGTAAAGATATTGTCACTATTCTTTTTTCAACTTGCGAGGAATGTCGTTACGTTCAATACTGACATGTAGGAAATGCACCCTGTCAGGATTGGGGAAGCAGAGAAAGGACAGGTTTCTGAAAATCAAAACCCCTATTTATAATGAGAAATTAACACTGGAATTCTACACCCACACTAATATAGGGGAGAACAATTGCACTGATTATTGTGGTTGAGTCTGTCAAGGAAAGCAACCCCTTACTTTGTTCCATACCACTGCATATCTGTGGACATCAAGTGCCACAGGGGCTGTCTTGTTGACTGAGTTAGAGTTTGAACTGGGGCTCTTGAGCTGAGAAGTGTATGAGAACTGAGGACAGTGTTCCTCTGCACATGCTGGGAGAGATTCATCCACTCACCTGTTTTGCTTAACAGAATAGAGGTGACCTTGTAATAGGTATGCACAACTGAGTTACTTGCCTTGATCTGAGGTGGAGTGTGGATGGAACAAGTCCCACAAGGCATGTTGGGGAACTTGAATGCTGCATCCTCCTGCAGGAATCTCTAACATTATCACTCATCCCACAACATCCCTTGTCTGGGAGATTTTACTGCATCTCGTGTTTGTATTCTAGTGCTTGCTGCTGTAGTGCTGTTTTTGGGCAGATGGCTATGGTGTGCCTGGAAACACAAGGGAGGAACCAGGGAGACAAGCTTATCCACACCAGAGAAAAAATGCATCTTCTGTGGCAGCAGAGGCTTCAGGAAATCTCGACATTGAAGATCTTTTTCCTATTCCGCATAACACTGAAATATTAGTGAGAAAGAGGGAGGGCAGTCTATCTCGTTATAATACACCTCTTGACTCTGAAATAGAGAATAAGGGGGCTTCTGTAAGTGGTCTCACTGGGAGCAGGATAAGACGATGTGCGCATTGACCACAAAGGCTTAAATAGCTGATTAAAATATGGTTATGGACACTCAGGATGACCAGATTTTCAGAAGTGCTGAGAACTCTTAAATGCCTTTGAAGTTAATGGGATTTTCGTGACCGTGGTACCTTTGAAAAATCAAGCATTGTCAACCTGAGCCATGCTTTAATATAGATTTAAAAATACGTAAAAATGGCCACTTAATAACCCCAAGTAGTGAACAATTTATGCAACACATTAAGAAAGGATAAAAACCAACCCAATGCCCCTTAACTGAACTGACAATATTTAGTGAAAAGATAGATATTTCTGTTCTAAATACTGCACCTCTAGTAAAGACACAAAGCTATGAGCAATTTACATTCAAATCAATGCATTGACAAAGCAGCAAATCTTCAGATTACCAAGCAATTCAAAGTCAGTGTATTTCTCCATGTAACCTTTCATATTATTAGCAGCAAACAGAATCCTAGCACGAATGCAACAACTGACCAGTCAAAACTTAAATATCTCAATAAGTCTGTCTGTGCTATATTGCAGTGTGTTTGATTGATAATCCTGCAAAGCTTCCTTAGTTTAAAAAGGCCTCCAAATCTTTTTCTGTTTAGTGCCTGGATGTCAGCTTCTCGCAGTGCCTGCATGCTGCCTGCACCTTCATATCCTCTAAACTGGATACCTGAGTATCACAGTATCCTGTTTTGGAGGCTCCTTGTTCCAACCCAACCCCGTATCACCACAGTTTCCCAAAATGAACATTGTCCCTTTTCCGCACAGCTGGGAAATCAGAGGTACAAGCAGGAAGATAGCTGTGCTGTTTTTTTTTCCTGAAATGGACGTTTGGAAGGTCCCAAGAATATCTTCCTGCAGGCCTAAACTTCCATTCTTTTCTCATGTGTCACTGGCAATTCCTATTTTCATTTTCTCTATAAATACAGGAAAACACTTGTTTTATTGTCATGTTACACTGTGCCCCAAGTGCTCCAGACAAGCACTTCTTTCCTCTTCAGAGACCTGGTGAACAGGATCCAGGAGCACTAACTTCAGTAAGCAAAGGCTACACACTCTGTCCTTGGCCTTTCCAGAATGCAGCAAGGATGCACCAAGAAGGAATTCCTGTTAGTTGTACCATCAGTCTGACAAACAACTAAATGGCAAATCATCACACTAGGTACCTATGTTTGCACATCCATTCCTTCCACAAATAAAACTGAATGTATCAGTCAGTGCCAAAAGCTAAAGATTTTATCATTCTGACTAATACGATTAACATACACCAAGGGGCTCCCACTGTCTAATATCACTGCCTTATTCATTTGAGTTCTGGCCAGTTTAAGAGTCAAGGGAGACCCCTGAAAGTGTATAGGTAGCAAGCAACACATACTTTCCATTTTTGAAGAATGAAGCTGAAAAAGTCTGACTTGTATATTTACTGTTAAAGGGGTTAAGTCATTCAGTCAAGGTCCTGGGAAGCTTGTAGATGATTTCCTCACTTGGCAGCATTCCCTTCTTTAGTTCTGATCTGTGATTTTTTAATTCTCCTTAGCTAAAGTTTCTTCTTGGCATCATTCAGCCCCAAAAGCAATTCCACTCCTTTTTTACTAGCCAAGGAAGTACCGAAACTCTGCTTCATGAAATGATGATGTTAGTGTGCAGCAAAGGCCAGCAGCTCCCTTGTTGCCAAAAGCCAAAGGGATTTGTGTGGAGTCAGCAAAACCTCAACAAAGCTCATCCAACCAACCCTAGCGTAAGATGAGGTGCAGGACCAGAGATCACAGACAGGTTCAAACAAGTGTGTAGATCACCAGGCAAGCTCATGGTGATAAGGCATGAGGTCCAAGATCAAACCAAGAAATTAATCCACAGGTCAGATCCAGGTCCAAAAGGCAAGGGAGGCCCAACATCATTTGTGAAATCAGTGCCTTAGACGAAGCCAGGCAGACACAGGTTTGGCTGAGCTGGAGTATGCTTATTCAACGAAGTTCTTATGTAAACTCTCAGAGTGAATACTCAAAGCTCAGCTTAAATGGCCCATGACAGAGAGTGTAAGTGGAAGCCCAGGTAAAGTCTCTCATGGTAATTAAGGCTTATTAATTTCCCCAATTGATTTGATGCCTCAATTGTTCCCTTCTACCTCTTCCAACACTGTAGCAATTTGCTGGTAGGTCATAGACAACTCCTGTGGAAAGAGATCGTCTCAGTGACTGCTCCTGATGCACTTTGAATATATAAAATATATATAAAATATATATAAAAATATATAAAATATATATAAAATGCCATATATCAAATGCCACTTTTTAAATGATACTGTATTCCTTTTTTAACAGAATGATCTCTCTGTTCTTGTTACAGTTGAGACTGAAGTGCAATGGCTGTTGCTGTGCTGTCCATGATGGCAACTTGGGCTGCAGAGATGTCCCTTGCTGCCTAAACCTTAGGTAGGGATGAGTGCTCTTGTTTCCAGTCTTATGGGGTAGGCAGAGGGTACCAGAGCTCTGAGTCCTCTGGAACATTCAGCAATGCATGGTACTACAAAGCAGAAAGATGCAAGAGACAGAAAATTGCCCAATCTAATTTAGTTAGCCTCTTCAAAGAAGAGATTTAGTGTATTAGATTTATCTGTAGGTTTTTTTTTTTTTTTACAGCCACTCAGCTGTAAGGGGGTTAAGCTGGAGGCAAACAGTGATTCAATTTTATAATCAGACTGAAAATACAAATGCATCTATTTCTCCTGAGTGCTAGCTGTAATGCATGCCTAAGTGCAGAATGCTTTAATTGGTCTAATAGCTCCAGGTCTGGACTCATGTACATGTGTATGAAGTCGCTCCATTTAAATCCTAAAATACTATTCAAATAATCATTTTATTAGCATCATAATCTTCCTATATGGAAATGTGGAGTATACATCAAGCCCATCAAATACCTACAGCCACTATCCAGACAACTTTATTAAAAAACAAAAAGAAAAACCATTATATGTTTGGAATATTGGCTGAGAACACTCAGAAGGCTGCTATTGTACTTCCCATCCTGGTGACTGCCTATGTGAAACACAGGAGCCCAGAAAAGTGTGGGAAAAGCAACACACCATTGAAAACCAAAACCTGAGCACTGGAGCTAAGAAATTACAAACACTACCCAACTATTATACAATAGTGCAGGAATCCAACTTCCTTCTGTGAGGCTGATGACTAGGATCAAACCTCCAGAGTATGGGCATTCAGTCTTCAAGCTGAGTCAGGGGGACAAGCAACTGCAGGAAATATGCCTCTCCTATCCTCCCAGATGGATGAAAACTTTCATGAAAGATCCACTGCAAACAAGGATTGGCCTTCTGCATGAAGAGTTCCCTCCTGTCCAAAAATAGGAGAGAGAAAGGGTAAAGGAGCTGTGAACAAGAGTTGAAAATGGGTGATCACATGAGAATGAACGTCCTTGAAAAGACATGGCAAATACTTGAACTGAATATTTATTTGGTTTTTTTTATTATTTTTTTTCCCAAGGTGTTAGGATGAGGAGACTTGATTAGTTTTGTTGCTTTCTAATAGCAGTAAGAAGTGCTTTACAACAGAGCAAGCACTCTGGATGGAAATACCCTTCTTGCTATGGAAACTGCATGGTGATTTACATCAGTTTAAGGAGCCTTGCCTCTGCAAGGTCTTTGATTACCAAACAGAAATAAGAAGGTTTTCTGGTTGTTTCGAATAGGGATGTTTTTGATACACAACACATTGTCTCAGATGCTTTTCTTCCTCAGGACTTCTACATAGCCTGCTGTGTATTCAGTGGCAACATACAGTTAGCTCAGACTGAGATGATGCAGCTGGCTTCAGTTTCAAAACTTGCATACATTTTGTGCATTTGACTTAATTTTTGTTGTGAACAATCAAAATTAGGGAGAGTTAAGGAGATCCCATTTTGCCTTCTTCAAGAGAGCGCATGGGACTAAGAGAAATATGTGTGTCTGTATGAGAGAGAAGCTATTCCTTTCCTAATTCCATCTAATTCTGCCCTAACTTCACTAAGACCTATTATGTGCCTCTCCAAGGACTGCTTTTGGTAGGCATAAGCAGGAGGAAAGGAAACAGAACAGTTCATTGACTTTACTGAGCATGCACTCAGACATGGGGGTGGAGAATTTACACAGTTTATGTGAGGCAGCAGAAGATTGGGCTTGCAGGACTGTGAAGAAGGACTGACCAGAAGTACCTGCTCCATCACAGACCCTATCAGGTGCACCTGCATCAGCAGGTACTCTCTGTAACTATCTTGGCCATGGGAAATGATTGGTGGAAGAAATTGATTCATTGTTAATTTGCCTTTCCTCTGTTTAATAGCCCATATAACATGTAGTTTAAAGGCATGCACAAGCTAATTAGGAAAGATATATTCTGGAGGGGAGTCACAGCAGTGTGATGTGAAATTCCTGCAATCAATGAAAAAAATGTATGGGGCTTGTTTACGCACTTCAAACATCCAACTTCAGCTACACTGCCATGAATGGCTGAACTTGTGATATTCCTTTCTTCCTTCACAGTAAATATTTCTCTGAGAAATTGTAATTCGGCCTGTAATGCCTGTCGTTGGGCTGCTCTTGAGGTATGGCTTGCGTGCTCAAAAGCTTGAACACAATTTCTAACAGCAGCTGTTTGAATAAAACATGTTACATTTGTTTATTGACCTTAATATTTTCTCCCAGTGATGCTGCTAGTATGACTTCTAGAGCTACTTAGTTTTCCATAGGTTTTCTCATCTGTAGATGGCGAATAACTTATTTTCCAGTGCATCAAATCTGTCGTTGCTTTAGGTGAAGGTTCCCCTTATGATATGTAAATGATTTAAGTTTGTTTTAAGAAGATCTCTGGGTCTTCAATGGCATTAATTATCAGCAATTTACTACCTGACTGTATTTTTGTACATCTCAGATGTGTACAAAACATAAATAACTAATATTACTTTAAATGCACAATAAATACATATCAAAGTAATAAATCTAAATATTATTCATATCACATATATTCTTTATTATGAACTATATAATGTATGTGTGTGCAATAGTATACGTGGTTTACACAACTATGCAGCTGACTGAGTTCTGTGCAATATAGGATATTCTCACCATGTGGAACACAATCACTAATAAAGCTTCAATGTTACATGAAAACACCATTTTTGATTTAATTTTTCCTTTTTCATTGCTGTGTTTTTGAAATTGAGATACTAGAAAGCTATGAAGAAGTCTTCATCATGAAAAATGATTTTTTTAAAGATAGTGGATTCTATATGGTATGTACTTTTTCATGGCTAAATGGTTTATGTATCTATCCACACCTTTATATTCAGAGCCTGACTTGGTGTTAGAAGGGGATTATTTTCTTTTGCCTGATGTTAATATAAACTATAGCACATTCCAGAAAATTCTGGAAAACCTGTGAAGAAAATGTATCATATGTTTAAGACTCATAAAATTTAATTGGTCTGGAAAATCTTTAGATAAACTTAGAGAAAGACAGGCTTACTCATGACAAATATTGACTAGATAAAGGACAAGACTCAGCAAATAAGATGATAAAGTCAATTTAACTCTTTCTGTTATGTCCTTATGTTTATTATGAAGATTAAGTGTTGCCTTCCACTTTAAAGAAGTCATCTTCTGTGATACTGAGAAAGGAGTTCATTCAAGGCCAGGCTGGATGTGGCTCTGGGCAGCCCGGTCTGGTGGTTGGTGACCCTGCACATAACAGGGGGGTTGAAATTAGATGATCATTGTGGTCCTTTTCAGCCCAGGCCATTCTATGATTCTGTGATTCTGAGATCAGAGATCATATCAACACTATGGAGAGTAGAATAATTCTCTTTCACTCTAGATAGATAAGTCTGGAAGGTTTAGAAATTCAGAAAGGTGCCTATGTTGAGACACTCTGGGTGTGGCGAGAATGTAGGTTTGTCATTATCATCTGCAACGTATTTCTGCTTTTTTTCTACAGTATAGAATGTCCCAAGAGGTAACAGAGACAAGAGGACTTTTAATTTGAAGATCATTGAGATAGTGTAAGGAAATCATTGAGGTTACAGAAGTCCATGAATTATTATGCAATGGACATGGAACATTCCAGTTCCTCTCTTCCTTTCTTTGGCTTCCACGGTGCAGGATAATGCACTTTGACCTCAATCAAATGAGCCAACATCACCTCTTGCTGGAGTTGTAAATTTTTAAAGGAGGTTTTGCATCCTGACTAAAGATTTAATGTTTAGCTTGATTAACTATCTAGACAGGATCATGGATGTTAGATCATCAAAAAGTGATCAAATTATTTTTTAATTAGCCTCCCTCATTCCACTTTCATTGAATTGAAGTGGGCATCCTACTTGGCAGCAGCTGGTTTTCTTTAGTGTAATGTGACAAATACAGGGAAAAGTTAATGTTTTTGTTTGCTCCCTGGATGAAGGATGAAGGATGAGAACTGTAGAATATAGGTCAAAAGTATGAGCTGTGGGGCTGATAGGCTGCTGATGTATTTTATAGAGGAAGCTAGAAAGACACTGGACGCTATTTACCATCTTTATCAGATAGTGTTCTGCTGTTGTTGATTTAACTGCAGATTAGAGAAGGAATCTTTTCCTCTGAAATGTTGAGGGTTCCCACATGCTCTGAAAAGAAAAAGAGACAGGCTTACTTTCCATAATTTAGTAGTCACATAGTATATCTGGATAGATTGTTGAAGCCTGCAGATTCTTTTCCTGCTTAGAAACTATAGTGGAGGTGTTGTTAAAGGAGAGATGTTACAGGTCAGCCTTGCTTTAACACTCCGAGGTGGGAGAGGAGTCCTCATTTCAAAGGCGCTACTCAGACTGCCTGCAGACTGTGGAAGATATCATGACATCTAATACTGTTTGTTTCCTGTTGTCATCCTTTCTATATAAGAACTGAGTCACACTGAGAAATGGCTCCTTTGCTCCCTGAAGGAGGGCTCTGGTACCCCGAGGGTCTGATTCCTTTTCCCTTTAGTTCACTCCAGATTTTCAATTTCACATTGACATATTGGACTTAAATTCTTAAAATTACTGAGATCTGGTCTTAAAATGACATATGCTATTGTTACAGTTTGTTGACACAAAAGTTTTTGTGGTTGCTATGTTTTACACAAAGGTCAGGGCGATCTCACAGCTGTCTCTTTTACAGTGATCAGCAGTACTTGATCTCTACTGTATCTGCAGTATATAGGAAAGAAGAAATAGACCCAAAGAATACATATGCAGAACAAACTGAGGATCTTCTACTGAAAGAGCAATCCCAACATTTTCTTCAGCGTGACTGATTGTTCAAGGTAAGACTCTCTCCTATTGGTAAAGGCTAGAATTATCCACAAAGTGATCGCAAGAAGGCATGATGCACACTGAAGACAAAAGCAGCTTCAAACTGAGTATCCTGATGGGTCTTTTTCTTCCTCCTACCTTTCATATGGAATCTGCATCTGCTATTGTCAGAGCAGTTCACGGGCATCAACACTTCTCTGATGCTCATGACTAGCAGAAGTTCATCTCTTCCTTGGGAGACTGCTTTGCTGAGAGGCAAAGAATGTTGGGCTGCGACTCTGATGTAACAAATGAATATGTTAGCTTGTATTTGTTACTTATTTGGGAATTGATTCTGACCTCTTTGACACAACTAACCAGGAGTTGATGCATTTCAAACCTATTTCTCCTGGGGTGTTTTAAAGGAAGCTAATATCTGCTCTGAAAGCAGACTATCCTTCCTCCACTAAGGAATTTGTGATAGAATTTAGGACTAGATATCTAAATCTGGTAATCAGGTCCAACATCTTGGTAGAAATGCTGTTCAAATAACAAAATGTCTCCTGAAAATGGTGAAAGATTTGAACACTAAACAATTACTAAAGCATTGCTTAATGGTAAAATGAGACCACTGAAGTATGATCTATTGCTAAGAGAAACATTTTCAAGTGAAAACTTGCAACAATTTTAACATGAGAGACTGAGGAAACAGAGATCTGCAAAAATGAGACAATAACTAAACAAGACAAAGAATGTGATGTTGCATCTTTGCAATTGGCATTGCTTCATGAATGTGACACAGCAGAACTGTAAAGTTCCAACTATGTCCATGTTAAAGAGTTTCTTCATCAGATCATTGTGTATGAGGCAACAGAAGTACCATCTGTAGCTTTCAGAAGGATGCAGATAAAGAACATTAATGTCAGTCTTGCACTGGTAAGACACAGATGGACAGTCATCATGAAAAATGAGGACAACATTGCCAAAGCAAGTGAATATACTGCCTCTGATAACAGTGCTGACAATTGTACTGGGAGTCCTTGCAAATCTGTGCAAAGAACTGAGACACCAAAAGCACACTGAGATTGTAAGTCATTGCTAGCTGAGCGTGTGGGTGGGTTACACATTACAATTGTGAGAAATAAGTGGTTTCTATTGCTGCCTTGGGCTTCTAAAGGAATATGTATGCATGGACTTAAACTTCTAAGAACTCGAGACTTGATAAGGCAGGAGGTTTCCTGGTGGTGGGTGCCTTGTTCTCCAGAAGCTGAATTGGGTAGTAAAAAGTCTCTTTCAACCAGTTCTGAATATCAGGACCTACAAGTCCTGCTTCTGGGTGCAGCTCAGACTGCAGATGTACAGGAGACTTTCTGCTCCTGCACTCTGTGCTGTGGCAGATGCTTTCTGTTTCTTAACTATTACAAGACTTCTTCATTCTAGGATGTTACATGGTCTATGTACTGACAGAAAAGCCTAATTTCATACTCAGAAGGGAAATTACTTATATTAGGGTTAAAAATACGTCTTTATTTCAGATTAGTCAGGAGTGTTTGAGGGCAGGAGAAGACCATATGGTCCACTAAGGCCTGTTTCTGTAAAGCTCCTGTAAAGACACCTTGACATTGTTCAGAATCCCATTAGTGACATCACCTTTCTGACCTCTTCTCTTGGAAAAGTGCGTCTAGCCATTCTACAAGCATTCTTTTAACGCATCCTGCCTTTGAATACTTGTTTTGCACTACAACCACTCCTTTTTTTAACAAGCAAGTTAAAAAAAAAAACACAACTGTCTGCAAGTTTGTCTGTTCACAAATTAGATGCTATCATAAACAGCTTACTGCATCAGTTTGTTGCCCTCTTTCTTCTAGGGCTTCTTTACCTCGCACAATCTCTTTATTCTCTAAGCCAAAAGCCACCTTAGGCAAATCTTTCTGAGTCATGCTCTCTGAACCCATCACAAGCAGTTGTTTCCATCTTACCAATCCTTCCCTAGTGATCAAAGGTGCAGAACTAAACAAGACTTTGCTAATATGCTTTATGATCTTACAAAACCTCATGACAAGATAACTAATGCTGTATTATCTCACACAGCCGTATTATGTACTGCATGCCAGAAATTTGAATCTTTCAGCATCAGAAAATTCACACTATAGGCTGAATATGTTATCTTCAATACTATACTGAATTTGACTTAGGTTTTCTTAGGTTTCAAAATATACATAGTCACATCCTATAGACCTTATCACATTGACAATAAAGATAGAAGAAACTTTGTTCCATCTGAAAGTGCAAAAGGCAGGCTTTGTGGATATAAAAACTTACAGTTTTGGCAGGACCATCTGCAAATAATTCATAGGAACAAGTGAACGAGATTTAAAAAAAAAAAACTTATTTAAATTCACTGCATTGTACAAAAGAGATTTGAGTGCCTTCATGGCATTAATTAAAAAGGTTAGCAACTTCACAGAGACTGAGCTTCAGAAAGCTCACTGCTTTGAAAGATTCTATCAGTGTAAAATAAATTCTTTATACTTAAAATGGAGTACATAAAAAAATCCATAAGGATATTGCCTTGCCTAAGGCAATTGTGAGTAGTAATCTTCTGTTGATTCTGTTGGTACCAGTATTTCACTTGGGGACTTGATGATAGGGAATGGGAAGGAAATTATTTGTTTTATCCCAGAGGAGGTTTTGAGATTTTTTTTCCTCTGCACCGAATAGGGAAAGAAAACTGAAATTATGAAAGTTTTTCAAGGACTGGCAATCTGAAAATTATGGATCATTCAACTTTCAAGTATGCCTTTATAGGAAATAGTCTTGCAAATTGGGAAAAATCCTGAAGATCTTTATTTTATTTTTTTAAATTTATTTTTTATAAAAACTGAAAGGGAAATCACCTATTGAAAAATGAGTTTTATCAAAACATTCTCAATCAAAATCTAGGCTCAGAAAATTTTCAAAAAATGGTTGATGTTGAAAGGGATACTTGGAGGTCATCTGATCCTTATATCTTTGTAGCCAATCCCTGGGCCTCTCTCCATTATGTCTGTCCATGTCTCTCCTGTACTGGGGAGCACAGAACTGGAACCAGCACTCTAGGGGTGGCTTCACCGTGGCTGAATAGAGAGAAACACCTCCCTTCACCTGGTGGCAGTGCTTTGCTTAATGCAGTCCAAGATATCGTGAGCTCTCTCTGCTACCAGGGCACAATGCTGACTCAACTTGGTATTCACCAAGACTGCTAGGTCTTTTTCTGCCAAGCTGTTTTCCAGAATGGTGCCATCAGCACGTACTTATGCCTGCAGGTGCTTCCCTGCACCTGCAGGACTGTGAACCTCCCCTTGTTCAACTTCAAGAGATTCCTTTCAGACCCTTTCTCCAACCTGTTCAGACGCCTCTGGATAGCAGTACCCTCTGGCTGATCAGTCACTCCTTCCAATTTTGTGTCATCTGTAAACTTGCTTAGATTACTCTCTGACTCTTCAAACAAATGATTACTAAAGATACTAAACAGGTCTGGACCCTGTATTGGCCCCTGGTGTGTCCCACTTGTTACTGACTGCCAACTAAACTTTGTGCCACTGATCATCACCCTCTGGACTGAGCAGTTCATCCATTTTTCAGTCCCCGTCTCCTCACTGAGCCTATGAGGATCTTATGGCAGTCAGTGTTAGAAGCCCTGCTGAAGTCTCAGTATCTACAGTATCTACTACTCTCCCTCAACTAATAAGCCACAATTTTTGCTTTTTTTTTATAGTGGAGAACTGCCAACTGTGAGATGAAACTAGCGAGATAAGTCCCACAGTATCCTTTAATATTCATCTATATGTATGATTCATTGTCTAAACATATACGTGTAGTTTAAGACTGTCAAATTGGCAGTCTTTGGTATTATGAAAAAACAACACACAAACAACAGAAATGAAAAAGGTTTCTTGCTGGCTGTTTCAAACTGTTTGCCGCTGGTTTCCTATCCTTTATGAGTCCTCCATGCAGATCAACCAGCCCAGTTCTTTTACAGTCAGCAGTCTATAAAGCGGAGGCAATGCTTTGTCCTCTGCCTTCCCCTGCTGTCTAGACTGTAAGCAGCGTGTAGGTTTGTTACTTTAGATTGTCCTGTTTTGTTCTTCTGCAAGCTCTGTGCTTAGTCTGAACTTGTTTCCATCAAAAGGCCATAGATTTATTCTCTGTGTTTGGAGAAGAGTAACTCCAAGCTTCAGACGGATGACTAAGGAAGACAGCTCTTGCTCTACACAGACAGTAATGCCAGATCATAAAGCCTAATTTACCTTGATGAGTGGAGTGAAAAGCAAATGAACAGGAACAGCAGTTTTGGGATTCTGCTATGAGATCTAGATTCTCAGGGATCTGCTTCTGGGATTGCAAGGCCTGCCCAGAAAGCCTCTCAGGAGTATCAGAGTGGCAGCTGCTGTTGCGTGGGGAGAGCTAGAGGAGTCGTGGACTCCTGGCCAGCTTTAACAGCCTCTCAGGAACTCTGCAAGCTGTTCCTGATGGGACAGGGATGCAATGGGATTTTTTTGTTGTTGTTTAAGCAGAGAAAAAAACTCTCTCAGCATCTGTGAAGAGAAAAGCCTTATGTGAGGACCACATCAGAGCACATAACTGTTACCCTTCATTGTCTTCCACAGAGATGGAATTAGCCAATTTTTTTACTTTTGGCCTTCATTATGACGTATGAAAACCACAATCAAAATATGCATTTATCTAACATTACAAACACATAACTTTGTTTTTGATATTAGTAGTTCACAACCCCTCCATATAACAGTTCAAGAGATTTAGTATATCTGCAACACAAATGTTTAATTTGGCACTGTGCTGCATAACCTATTGACTGATATCCATCCATAGAGTTGCAATCAACAACTGAAAAGTACAGGTGGAGACCAGTGATGAGTGGTATCCATCAGGGATCTGTATCAGGATCAGTACTGTTTAATAACTTTATTAACAATATAGTGAGACTGAATATATCCTCAGGAAATCTGGAGATGACAGCAAGCTGAGTGGTACAAGTGACACTTCAGAGGTAAGGGATGCCATCCAGAGAGACCTGGAGAAGCTTGAGAGGTGTGACCTCATTAAATTCAGCAAGGTCAGGTGAAAGGTCCTGCAGACAGACTGGGGCAACCCTATGCAAAAATACAGGCTGGGCAGAGAATGGATTAAGAACTTGAGGGTGTTGGTTGATGAGAATCTCAGCACAGTTCTGTAATGTGTGCTTGTAGCTCAGAAAGCCAAGATGGGTTGAGGCACATCCTGAGATGCATCAATAGGAGTGTGACCAGCACTTCAGGAGAGGTGATTGTCTCCCTCTACTCCATTCTCATGAGAACTGACCTGGAGTGCTGCATCCATCTCTGGGATCTCCAGCACAAGAGGGACATGGACCTGCTGAAGTGGGTCCAGAGGGGGGCCACAAGGATGATCGGTGGGCTGGAACACCTCTCTTGTGACGACTAAGCTGAGGTTGTTCAGCCTGGAGAAAAGATGGCCCTGGAGGAATTTAGTAGTAGTCTTCCAGTGTGCAAAAGGGGCCTACAAGAAAAATGGGGAGGGATTCTTTACCATATGGTTATGGGAAAAAAAGGTAACAGTACTAAATTAGAAGAGAGTGGAGTAGATTTAAATTATGTATAAGGAAGAAATTTTTCACTGTAAGTGTGGTAATGCTCTGTAACAGGTTGCCAAAGAATAGTTGTGGATATACCATCCCCGGAGGCATTCAAGGCCAGGTTGGATGGGGCTTTGGGCAACTTGATCTACTGGACAGTGTCCCTGACTATGGCAGACAGGTTGGAAGTAGATGATCTTTAAGGTCTTTTGAAGTCAAACCATTCTAAGATTTGATGAATGCCACTCTTAAGAAGTTGAGATATTTCAAGTTGAGTGTGCTTTCTTCCACAGGGAAAGCAAGAATCTCTCTTGCCTCCACTTCACTAACATAGCACCTTCCTCTGTTCTTCGAGGTTGTCTAGTACATGTTGTTCTGCTTTTCCCCAGTACCGTCTGTGTTGCTCTTCTGAATAATTCTCAAGTAGAGTGGAGGATATCTGCATCTGAACTGCTGGCCCAAGTTGCACCTTCCATGACCTTCTTCATTGCTAGAAGGGCAATAAAGTCTTATGTTCACTTGAGTTGCCAGTCTGACCAATAGGCCTCACTGTTGCAGAGAAAACAATAATGAAAAAGATATATCTGTTGTTTTTAATTGGTTTTGTCACATGTACTCACCAGTGAGAAGTACTCCTTACTTGTTCCTGTGCCTAGGTATTGAAACTACTGTGCAAAAAATATCACATTGGAAATAGATTCTAGTTTAGGTTTCAACAAAATGAGCCTGATTTTTTTTCATTAAAATGAGAAACAAGGAGATGGCAAAACTCCCAAGGGCTCTAATAAAAGCAGTAACAGAACACTGGACTCAAGAATCAAATAAAATAAAGACAGAGGGGCGAGGAGGGATCAGTTGCTGTTGGAAGAGATGTCATTGTAGAAATTACCAGACATTCTGAAAAACAGTAGAAAAAATGTGGGACTGCATTAAAGATGAATATTTTATAAAATTTATTTTTTATAGAATTAAGATTTTTGCATACATTTTGTATATATTTCCTTATATTTTGTTTATACAATGTTCCTATTTAAACCCCAAAGTGAACAAAGATCATTTTTCAAAGTCTACACGTTTAATAACTTGACTAAAAACTAACCCAAAAGAGGAGAAAGTAGAGTTCCAAATCTTTTACAAGCTATATGAATTTTTGTTTGTATTTCTTTCCTTTTTATGTTTTTTTTTTTTTTTTGCTGAATTAAAGATGGATTCTGTGAATGTCGACAGTTCATCTTCTAGAAAGAAGCTTTTATGTTTGTTTCTCTTTTAATGTCATTTGATCCTCCGTTGTGTTTTTTACAATGCAAGAGGAACAACTAATTCATCCATTATTTATTTCCTTTTTTGCTTTGCTGTGTTTTGTTTTGTTCTTTCAGTCACTGTGTTTTAATGCATTTTTGCCAGGTGTTTCAATTTTTATTTCTCATATGCCTTTGACATTGCTGTAAATGAGGTTCTTATTAATATTTAAGCTTCCTATTTATTTATTTATTTAATTTTTAATATGCAGTACTCAAAAGTCTCTGATTGTGTAGTAATATAATACATTCTCTATAATTTATAAATTCTCATGGAGATGGCTCAGAATCTTGGAATCATGCCTTATCAATAACTTATTCAAGGAGCAATACCCACTAAGACAAAGGTTTCATTTCAGGGAGCATGACTTATTGTAGTCTTATTAGTTCCAGTGCAGATGTTTTCTGCTCTCTGACATATATTGATCAAAATAATTTACATTAGAAATACTTGATCATGGAACTGAGATTCTGAGAGTCATTGTTATCAAAGCAAAGTAAACAATGGCAGTAGCAGTTATTTAAATTACTTTCAATGCCTTTTGGTCGGGCCCTTTTAAAAGAACTCTTCTCCATTTGAATCTTTGCAAGTAGAAGGTTCCACTTGCCTCCTGAAAAAGCAGTAAATGAAATACAAGAATCATAATAAATCTTTCTACTACCTTCTTCTTCATTTTCTGATACTTTTCCAAAGCTCTAGCTAGATCATAATTTGTAAATTAAGAATTCAGAAAGCATTTAAAGAAAATTAAACACAGAGATATCTGATCAGTGTGTCAAATTGCTTTAACTGAGCAGTTTTTTTCATGAAAACAACTTTGTCTTTCAGTATGTATTAACTCCAGTTTTGAATGACAAACACTAGAATCTGTGCATTACAGAACTGAAGCACTCCATACTTAAAAGAAGGCAAATTGGAAAGCTGACCAAAAAGATGACTATATGCATTTTTAATTGATAAACTACCTGCTCAGCGCCCACGAACAAGAACAGGAAAGTCCAGCACCCAGCACTCCAGAGTTTTCTCACCAGGGCTGAGTAGAGAGGAATAGTCAGCTCCGTCAACCAGCTGGCAGTGCCCAGGATGCTGTTTGCTTTCATTGCTGCAAGAGCACATTGCTGGCTTAGGTGCCACTTGGTATTCACCAGGACTCTCAGGGCCTTTTTTGAAGAGATGCTTTCCAGCTGGTCAGTTCCTGCCTGTGTAGTTATTCTGTTCAAGGTGCAAGGCTTCATATTTCTCTTCCTTGAACTTTGTGAAATTTCTGTAAGTCTATTTCTCCAGCCTACTGAGGTTCCTGTAAATGGCAGCAAAACCAGCTGTTGCATCAGCCATTCTTCTTAGTTTTATGTTGTTTGCAAACTTGCTGAGAATGCACTCTGTTCTATCCTCTAGATCATTAATGCTGATGATAAACAGCATTTGTCATAGACTCTGGGGTACACCAGTAGTGAATGGCCTCCAGTATAGTTCCTACTTCATCAGCTCAGAAATGAGGATGTTATTGGAGACAGTGCAAAACATCTTACCAAACTCAGAATAATACCCAGTGCTCTCGCCTTGTCCACCAAGGCAGTCAAAAGCTATCAAGTTTGTCAGTCATGATTTCCCGTTCAGAAATCTATGGTGACTACTTCCAATCAGCTTATTTTTCACAATATCTGGAAAGAATTGCCAGGATTATTTGTTCCATCACATTCCCAGGAACGAGCCTGTGGCTCTCTCAATCTTCTCTTTTGACAGCAGCAGTGATATTTACTTTATTCCAGTGCTCAAGGAACTTCCTCCAGCTGTTATGGCCTTTCACTTATAATTGAGAGTGGCCTTGCAATGATGTGGGCCAGCTCTTCAGAAGGATTTCTTCCAGTTGTCTGAAAAAAGCCTCATCTACTTCTTCCTGATCAGGCAGTTTGATGACAGAAACAAAGTGAAAATAGGGATGCTGTCTTCATAAAAAAGGTAAGAAACTACTTGGAGCCTCTGTCCCATATCGAACACCATTCCACCTTCCTCTGAAACCCTATAGTGCAAGTGCAGATGCAAATCACAGCTATGGCTGTTAAAGATGTGGAGGAAGAATTATATTTTAATCAAATTCCTCTCCTTACCCTTTCAGTAGAGGTATTTTCCTCCTACTTTCTCTTCTCATTTATTGCATCCCTCTTAGAAAGACCTGCTGTTCTGTACTTCAACAATAATAGTCCTACTGTTGCATTAGGGTTGTGATGTCTCTTTGTCCCTTCTTTTTCCCCAGCTGTTTCTGTTTTGTATCTTGGAGATGTACATACTGGTTTTCCCTCTACTACACCAGCCCACATATCACAATTCAGGTAAGATGCTTCTATAAATAATTAAGATAATGAATGCAGTGCAGGAGCCTTTCAGCAAGTAGCTGAAGGAGTTGAAGTAAACATCTCCCAGCAAAACCATATTTCCAAAGCAGCCAAACCAGTTACCAATTGCTCTATTTCAGCTTCATTTGGGCTAGCACTGTTACAATATCTTTATAGCATCTGAAATGTATCTTTCCATTAAAATCAATATATAATTTCTGACTATTAAAGAGCACCTTACTAAGAGTGTCCATCATCTAGGAACACAAAGAAGACATTATCAAAGGCAACTGTTTAAGCTGTGATTTTTTGTCAGTCAGCTGATAACCCCTTTGGATGCTGTTTGTTTCTATGACATACAGATCAACACCTAAGATATGTGGGCTATCAGTTACAAGTGCTATATGTTGCCCATTTAGCAACCCATATCAATAAGTCTCTGTTTGGCATTTGAAAATAAATTTAGCATTGCCAATTACTCAGTCATGCCTCTGGTAACCTTACTCAATGCTATAAACTAATCACTTCTGGAAGGCCTTGACATATTTTATAATTGAACTGCCAGGTTTGCATTTTATTGCAATTTATTCACATATAAGTGTGTCTTGTTAACCACATTATGTTGATTTCATTTCAAGGCTAGAGGGAAGCATGGAGTTGTGATTCCTGTTTGTGCCTGACTACAGTATTCCAGCACAGTACTGGGAAGGTAAAGGATTTTGCAATGTTTCTGTGACGTAAATGAAGGGTTGAAATTGACTGGCTGGTATTTGCTGCTGTTTCTTTTTCCCTTCCTATCTGTCTGTTATCATGTGTCTTCCATCTTGTCTGAAACTCAGGATACTCCCCTACTTTGGGAGCAGGGATTCTGTTAGACTTTATGCAACTCTTAATGGAGCGCCATTTTTGGGAATCCTAAATCATGCAGTAAATAAAATAATCCTTTGAAATCTTCACTTTCCTTTTTTTTTTTTTTTTTTTTTTATTTATTAGCTGAAAGATCTTAGCGTTTACAAGGAAGGGACATAATTTCTAGTGCAGGTTACTGAGTAGCATTAAGCCTGCTTCAACAGACTTTCTCCTTATCAATATAATCTCAGTGCACAATATTCATGTGAAACTACATGTCATTGGGATAGGCTTATATCAAAATAAAAAGGCAACTACCAACGCTTTCAGAAATCCTCTGCCATGCTTTCTTGCGTTTACTTTCTAAAATGAGATTAACCAGCTTGAATTGAAATCTCTGTGTCATGCATGACATTGAATGGGGTTACAAAGAAGGTCTACACACAGCCGAGACAAAACTGTTTAGATGTGCTATTTTCATGAGGCTTCACATCCAAAACTGTGAGGTACCTAAAGCAGCAAAGCCCATAAGCTTTACAGGCTGTTTGGAGAGGGCAAAAATAAAACAATTCAGTAGAATGACTTTAAATATCACCACCAGACTGGGAGGTACCTGCTCCTCATGGATTTGCTTAGTATGGTTCCAGCTCTCAGTAGAAACAATCTGTTGTTTATTCTTGCTGGGCATATTTGAATTCTGGTACATTTGGCACACTGGAGTTCAGTCATAGTGCCAGAATTCTGGCACATTGGTATTCTGGCACAGTGTTTTGAATTTCAAGGAATCAGGCAGCATTAACTACTTCAATTTCTCTGTGCAGGGCTCATGAGTCGTGAATAAGAAGTAACCTCTGCAACCAGTCTCCAGATGATTCATTTCACTTTCAATACAACAAACCAAATTTGTTCTAATCTATGGGCTTCAGAGGAGTTGGACTTGGGATGAATTTGTCCTGTTGTGTCTTTCCAACATATAAGAATGGACACTATACTTTGTCCTGTAGGTTTGCTTAAATTTACACTCCTGGTGGTTAGTGGTTATTTTAAATGATGATGGTCAGCAGTTCTCCACTGTGAATAGAGTATGTCTGTTCCTATTCCAGTCCACTGGAATAAGTGTCCACTTTGTGAAGAGAAAATTGAGCTACTATTTCAGTGTGTTGGAGCATAAACACATAATTAAATCTTAGACTGCTGCTTCTTGAAGAAGGTGAGAAATTTATTGTCCAAAATGAAACCTCAGATTTGATCTTTGGTCAGACAAAATTAATCTATGAACTTAAACTGATAAACTTTTGCTCTGCTGGAAATGAACTCTGTTTATTACTGATCAGAGGTTTGCCTTTCAAAGCTGCAGTGACAGGGGTGATAACTCTTTCTAACCTGCTTAAACACCTGTTCATCAGAACTGCCTAGAAATGGAATATTTTTCAGCAAAGGTTCCTAACAGGAACGTGTGTTAAAACTAACGTGTTCTTTTTCAGCTTTCAAAACATCTATCCTGTATTTCATTTACCATTTTTGCAGGGTGCAAATAACAGCAGAGACACAGACAGAGCTATTAAAAATGTAAAAGCTATTCCAGTAAATCAGTTAGTTTGTAGTAAATCAGTTAGTTTACCATTACTGAAGTTCTGTATGAAGTGAGTTTCACTGTTGGCAGAACAGGATTTTGTAATAAATAATACAAAATATTCACTGTTTTTTAAAAGAGGTTTTGTAGAGAAATTTCAGCGATAAATGATTTAATGGGATACATGATGATCAGTGGAGCTGCCTTGCTGCATCTTAGAACATTGAAAATCCTGCTATATACAAAATCCTAGGATGACGTCTGTCCTTTGAAAGGTTATTAGCAGCAGCTGATTCTTAGTCTTTTCTAATTTTGAAAAAGAGAAAATCTGAACTTCTAAAACTTGTAAAGAGCTCAGTTAAAAGAGTTCAGGAGAGTGAATTATCTGTCCTCACTGGATGCTGCAGTACCAACAAGTGAAATATACTATGGTCAGCAGAGGCATCTTCCTAAATGGGCAGAGATTCTGTGGAGATTAGAGCATGCAGAGGAAATCATTTTCCACCAGAAAAAGACCACTGCAGAGAGTTAGATGGGGACACAGGAGAGAGCATCTCAGAAACAGATGGGATCTGTCAAGCAGATTTCCTGCTCTGCAATGGAAGGGCAGAAGAAAAGGTATATCATGAAGAAAGATGAAAGACATGAAGTTTATCCCATGCCAGCCCAGTGCTTCCATCATAGCCTGTTGCCAACAGCAGATATAGTGATGTATCAAAGTCTCACAGATGTGACTTTGGACTTGTCAAAGATACTCATGATACCTGCTCCCTGCAGGTTGGCTCCTCCCTAAATCACTCACAATAAAGGAAAACTTCTGGTCTTGTGTCATCCTTGAAGTTCTCAGATTCTCCCACATTCATCTACTTCTATTCAACCAGTTGTCTAACAGAGCTGGATTTAATAGCAGTTTCCTTAGTGCCAAATGCAAATTTAATATAACAATTCCACTTTTTTTTTCTTCCTGCTTATACATCTAAAGAATACATTACTTCTATCAAGCTCTTTTCTCTTCTTTGTTTAATAATTCTTTAACTTTCTGTCGTCTGCATATTTTGAAGATAGTGGTGTTTTTTTTCATTTCAGATAAAAAAAAATATTCAACAGCCTAAGGCCAGGGACCAGTCTTTGCAGAACCTCATTAGAAACACCTTCACTTGACCATATTCTCCTGTTTACAGAAGTGAAAAATGTATTTGAAACTTGCATGCAAAGGAAGGCCAAAAAAGAGTAGGTCTTGGAAGATGATGGGTGCATAATAACAGCAGAAAAATTAGTAGTAAAAAAGCCTTCAGGAAGAGAAAAAAGAAGTGATCAGAAAAGTAAACTACATCTTGATACTCGTGAAGTATCAGAACAACTAAACATCTGGGATTACAAAAACCACTTTAAGAGACAAACAAATGGGGCCGTTATCCCAGAAGGATGTAATGGTCCTACACTTAAATGAATACTTCATTTCTGAGAAAGAAAATTGATTCGATTTGAGTAAGTCAGGGCACAGATGCAGGGAAATGCAATTTGCTCTCCCTAAGGTAGAAGTAAAACTCATGGAGGGCAATGCATATGGATCAGATGGGCTGGGCAGTATTCTGTGCACTGAATGAAATAGCACTGAGATTATAAAATTTTTTAATGAACTTAGCAAACTGAGAGCTATTACCATATGAAATGCAAACAGTAAATATACTGTCTACCATAACAGAAGGAGGAAAGAGCAACTTAGCCAACAACAGGACCATTGAAGGAAAGCAAGAAGATGAACTGATGAAGTGCAAAATTGTTTCATGAAAAATAAGTTGGGCCAGAGTTTATTCATGTTTTTCTTTGATGACATAACTGATTTTCTAGACAAGAAAAAAGTAGATCTAGTTTATCTGGATTTTCTTTTTTGTATAGTACCACACAAGAAGTTATTAGTTATGCTGAAGTTTATAAAGGGTGATAAGGCATAGATGAGAAGGCAGATAACAGCCTTGTAATGAGAGTGGAATCAAAAACAATGAATAGAATGATTAACACATTCTGCAAAGACTGGTCTTGTGACTGATATTCAGTTTTTTTAATTGCTGATAGGCAGAATAATTAATCCAATATCCCTTGTGTATAAATGTATTAATATAGTCCTAGTGGGAATTTCCTTTGGTTGCTAAATGAATTTTTCAAAATTTTGAGGTGGGAGTAGGTTGGTCCTCAAGGGTTGTTCTGGGAAGCAATGTTCAGTGTCTTTTATAGATTACCTTGGCCTAAAAAAAATAGATGTTTGCTAAGAAAATTACAAGTCTTGGTCAATGTAAAGGCGGATCAAGATTTTCTATAGAAGAGTAAGGCAACTTGGACAACTAGAATTGTGGAATCAAAAAATGTAACCATATACAATGAAGAGCTGTGACTTTAGAATTCACATGAAATCTGCATGCTGCACAAGGGGGACTCATCAGCTGGAAACAGTTGAGGAGGAGAAAAACACAGATGACAATCTCCAAATAAATCTAATTGCCTATGTATATGACACAGACTGATATGAGAAAAAATATATAAGTCTCTAACTTGGGCTGGCTGTTTTTCCAGTTTATCCTCTTAAGACTACTTGCCCAAATTACTGCCTATCCTTTCACAGAGACATTAATCTCTTGTCTTACTGAGATCTGTCCACTGTGACCTGAGATTCTGTCACGACTAGGTCAGCAAACCAGCTGCTCTGTGTCAGAGGGGAGATTCCATACCTGACAATTTTGTAGCAGAATATTACAGTATATGCCAGTATGGATTATTGAAAGAAATGATAAACTGCCACTGAATTATAAAATGAGGGAGATTGTGAAAACAGGATCTCTGAGGAGTTTACTCAGAAGGCAAGAAACTGTGCTGGAGGCAAAAAGAAAAATATGAGTATCTAGGAAATATTAGTAGAAATCCCAGGTGCACAGCATGCCTCTGAATGTTCAGAGTATTGGCAAATATTGACTCCAGCTCTAGCTGCTTATTATAACTGCTTTGCCAAGTTGTAATGATGGAGAGTGATTATTTGCCCTTTATTATTATTTCTTGCCTTGTTACAGATGGTTAATTTTACTGCGTAAAAAAAAAAAAAAAGCTTTAGAAATATTGCTCAACTATTAAGTTAGCTGCAGAGAGCAAAGAATAATCCAGGGGTAAGTTCTCTATAACAAAACTCCAATAAAGAACCCATCAGTTAGAAATGATCATTATATCATACTTTCCAGATTATTCACAGGATTAAACAAACACTGTATACAATAAGCTCTCGTTACAGATCCAAAAGCAGCACAGGCACAGAGATTCGTTTGTTTTGGATGGTTTTCAAGATACATATTGTTTATATTGTGCAGTGGCCCAGAGCTGTGGAAGAAGAAACTGTAGGTTGTAACGAGCAAACTGAGGTACATACAGAACTGTGCTCTAGGAAAAAGCACATCACTAGCTGGAAATGGAGGTGTTGTAAGCAACTGCAGCAAGAGGGATGTTTATGTTGGAAATAGACTTTTATGATACAAGAAAAAGAACCAAAAATAACGAAGCCTCAAAGTGAGACTGTCAGCTATGTCTGATGCTGACTCTGCTTCCAGGTGTGTTAGTTTAGCCTGGCTCTGTTGACAATAGTGGTGAAAATCTTGTGAAAACAAGATAATCAGAAACAGATATTGACATTAAAATATCTTTTTAAAGGGGTAAACTGTTATACACATAGTCACGTTCTTGATAAAATTTAGCGCGCTGAATAATCAATATATTAAGTAGACCTGTTCAGATATTGTCTGCTGGCTGTGGGCATTGCTGGGGAAGGAGACGTGAGATTAGAAGGCAAGTGGTGATGCGTTGGTGGTTGAAATAGATGATCTTAGTGGTCTTTTCCAACCTCAATGATTCTATGATTCCGAGGCTGTGACAAACCCTTGCTCCTGCACCCAGCCAGCTGAATGTAAGTGTATTGGTTTCTTCCCACTTCAGTACCTTAACTCTCTCTTTGTTATTAATCTAGTTACTAAGTGGAGTGCGAGAGAGGGTTGCATCAAATGGTAATTCTTCTTTGAAGCACTTTAGAACGGTCTGCAGTGAGGAGAAATGAGTGCTGGAGGGGGGTCTGTTATGTGCCCAGTGTTACCAGAAACCAGTTGTTCAGACTCAGCTTGAAGAAATCTAAATAGGTTCAGAAAAGAAGGTAGAAAGCAGAGAAACACATGATTTATGACCAGACTAGTAGAACCTCTAAGAAATATGTACTGCAGTAAGCAAAATAAGGCAGTGAATAAAACACATGTGCCCCATCAGCAGTGGCTGGGCATGGTGGTGAAGCCAGAGGCAGGAAGTGGAGGCAAAGGCTGAGACCTGGACATGGCTCAGGCCTGAGCTTTGCTTGCCCTTCCTGCAGGGCCTATTACCCTGTAAATAAATATGTATACTTTCCTTGATTAAAAAATAAAGTGGTTGAGCTTCCATGCATGTATGCCTTTCTCAGGACAGGCATTTATGCTGTCAGTACGCCTGCCTGGCTCAGTCCTTAGCCCTTCATCCTGGCATCTCGAAATTCCACCTCTTCCTTCTGCAGGCTCTGTCCCTGGGCCAAGCTGTGCCAAGTGATGGGATGCTTTCCTACTAGAAACCACTGTCAACAAGAGCTAGCTGTAGGACACTATGCTGAGGTAGTTGAACTGTATTTCAAATGCTATCTGTGTCCTTGCTTGTATCTTCCACCCAGTCTCTGATGAACAGGATTCATATCTGTTATGAATACTGTCATGCAATATTCCTACATCAAGAGGCAAGGCAAAGTAACCTAATGAAGGAAACCAGTAGAGGAGTGTCACGAGCAGTTAGTTACTTACTGATGCGCTTGGGAATATGGAAGGATTAGAAGCAGTCACTCGTTATTGTTAACTCTACCGAAACCAAAAGGCTTAGGACTTTCAGTTTAGAAAGTTGAGAAAGTGGAAATTATAAAACTAGAATAAAGAAATAGGAAGGAACAAAGGCATGACTGGACCCAGGTGGGCTCTGCAGAAGAATTTAGGTGGAGAGATTTCATGTCTGCCTTAATGCTGCTGCTTTCTTGATGCAAAACTTCACTGTTTTTAGTGAGCTTAGAAGATACTATTCTTCATCTGTCCATTCAGAAGGACATTTTACAGCACTTCTGACCCACTTTAAATGAAAGCTACCTGGTATGTACTTACAGTTCCTGTGAACCAGATTTATGTTTCCTTCCCCTCAAGCTGCAGGAAATAAGACTTTATATATTCTCTTGCTTGAAGTTAGCATTTGGAAAACCAAGTGAGGTAAATCACAGCATCTTTGAGGGCTGTACTGGAATGACTTCTCTTCATGTGACTGGTGTGTCTGACTCTTCACCCATGGAAGTGGAAGATCGTTTATATCTAAGTGCTCCCCTCCACTTCTGCTTCTGTTCTCAGCTATCTCAGCTATCTGCAAATGTAAATATTCCAGTGATGGGTCATCATGCAGGTCTGGACTGTTTTAGGTTTTGAGCATGAGAGTTGCTCTTCTGTGCTCCTATTTCATGCTCAGTTGCCTTTTTCCTGCTCTGCTGTTCTATATCCTGGGTATAGGATATAGAGATCTCTGCATCTTCTCTCATATGGAGTTGTGCTCTTGACATACATGGTCACCACCTCTGACAGGCATCATGGCATATTCCAGGAGCTGGGACAGCCTGAATGGCTCCCATATATGCTTTTCTAATGGCCAGAATGAAGCATATCACTACCAAATTCACATATTTACTGCTAATAAACATCCACAGTAATCTTCTTCAGGAAAAGCTATTGTAATTCATGCTGTAGTTTTCATTGCTGTTAGTGAATACTATCTCTTTATGAGCAGTAGATCAGACTGACAGAATGAAGGCACTGATCTGGAGAATGATTACATTAACCACACTAAAATCATTTTCATGTGAAAATAGGACTGATTGACCATCTTCCTTTTATAATATGTCATACTTGCAAATAGAATTGTTGAGAAAACTGATCTTCCTGTCAAGAGTAATAATTTGAGGAGAATTAGGAGAAAAAAAATGCTTGGAAACTCATGTTTCAAAATTGAAAATTTTACCTGAAAGCTGAAACTGAATTGCTGCAGTGACTTTGGTAGTTATAGGGTGTACATAGTACCTTCAGTGTCCAAGGTGAACTGAAGTGGTGAACACCATTTTGTCTCTCATGATGCCATTCTAGAATTGGTTATTCTCAATTTGCATCTACTCTTCTTTCCAAAATGTTGGAATGTGCTAAACAGTGGGAATCGCCGCCATATAGAGACTTTGGTCCACAAAAATGAATGAGGGCATGAAGTCCCACCTGTACAGTTCCTATGAGATATTGTAGTAACCTTTCTGATCTCAGGGATGGAAGGCTTGAAAATACATATTTGTATTTCTTACTTGATGATTTTTGAAATATCTGTAAAATATCTGTTAAAATCAATAAAATGCTATAATCTTCTATTACTTTTAATGGAAATCAATGATTTTTTGTTTGAGTGGAATTTTGCTGTACATGCATAGGTCAAATCCACAGCTCTTTTTAAGGAAGGGCAATTTCAATTCTGTAGTTTTTGCTGCTTCTTGTATAGCACAGATTCTGCACAGTTTCACTTTTCAGCACTTAACTAGGCCAGAAATAATGCATCCCTATGAAAACAGAGTTATTTTGTGAGACAGTAACTTTCAGTTAAATACTGTAGAGAATAAGATCAAGAGTTAGGGGCTAAAATTCTTCAGTGCTGCTGGGAGAGCCTCCTGTGTAGCTCTGAACTGGCAGTCACTGAGACTTTTTCTTAGATTGATTGGGAATTTTCTATCAAATGTTTGTCCTTTTGTTGTCAGAAAATAGATTCTCCAGAAGCATGACAGTATCTAGAGGGAATTCTCTATATAGACCAAAATGTTTGCTTTCTCATTAAGTCATCAAAATGAAATATGTTTTTCTCCATGTTCAGATGAAATCACTGTTTCGCTTTTTTAAATAAAGAGGGATCCATTTTGTTTTACTTTCAGCACCAAAGTAGAGTTTTACCTTTGTGTGCTTTTGCTGCAAAGTGAGTATAATTTCATATTCCCAGCTTTCCTTATGGATGCACTACAAATTCTTTGGGATCCCTTGCTCTCTCCTACTATCAAAATGCCTGTTCCCCCCCCCCTCCCGAAACTGTATGATTCAGCTGAGCTCTCTGCAATAATGTGTTGGAATTTAGGAGAACTGTGTCCCACAGAAAGTTCTGTTAATTAGCCTTTCCTTTGATCTGGTATTGAAAAAAGTCAAATTATTTCCCAAATGAGAGAAATTGTGTTTTGTGGCCACTTTGCCACTGACTACTGCTCAGTCCATCTCTCACTCCCTTGAAAAGGGAAGAGAAATTGCTCCAAATTGAAGTGCTTTAGCGTGGTTACTCTCAACTTGAATTCAGTCACACTTAGAATAAGCCCAGGAGAGAGTTTGGCAGATACATAATGCGTTAAATGACAAAAAGACTGTAATTATTATGATATGGCATACATTAACTGTGAAGTTTTGATGTAGGTTAAAAAAGCAGCAGTCCTTAGAAATGGATTTTCCTAAAGCATAAACGGCAGGCAAGTGCCAGGAAAATGAGACATCTTTTCAATTTATCTTAATGGTTAATTTCGGCTCTAAAAATAAAAATGCTGATTAATTACCTTTTTAAAGCACTTTAATAATACCACTATTTAACCTTTACAGGAACCTGCTGGAGCAGCTGAATTTTACTACTGCCAATTTAGAGATAATTAAGGAGCAGATCTGCTAAAACTTCTTCATTTTGGGTACCTTCTATTTTTTTAATGCCCACCTGGAGACATTCAGCAGTTGAAGAGCCTCCCCACCCTCTGTTGATTTCAGGCAATATTGTGGCATCTCCATCTTCACAGCAAATACCTGAGTCTATGGGCATCCACAGTGATAAACTGCTTCTAAAAAAACACACCCTTGTGACTGTATCACAGGAGGCAATGCGGTGTCAGGAACGCAACAGATTCAGGATACAGGCTTCCTTTTGAAGTATTGTCCTTTATTTTTCTTTCCATTGGCACATATAAATTTAGTACTGTAAGTAAAGAAGACAAAGAGTTAAGGTTTAATTTTTGGAATGGAAATAATTTTCATGTGACTCTTGATCAGTCATTACTGTCCTGATTGTCCAAGAAGCACTCAGAGGAGTGGGCTATGTGACCACTGAAGGTTACATGATGAGTTAAAGGTGAACATTTTCAAAAACAGAATCTGATTTTAGTATCAGTTTCCTCATATATAGTTCATACCCCTAGGACAGATGAGAACAGTTTCATTACTTGCGGTGGTTGATGCTCCTAGAAATACTGTAGTATGTGCTTTGCTTGAGCATCCCCTCAATGTCATTCCTTCAGCATATAGCACTGTGTTTCTCACTGGAAATGAGGCCTGAGGTCTTGTATGTACATGTTATAGTGTATTCACAGGCCAGACAGATTGAAGAAGACAATAAAGGCCACAATCTTTTGTTTGGACATTCCTCAGCTTGATTTCAAGGGTTACAGACATGGCTGTCATCAGTAGGAAGGCTGTGATCTTCTTTCATGTAGGTTATGAGGGACTAGTAGCATTTAAAAATGATTAATCAGAGGTAATACTGTGGAAAATAAACCAGTAGGGATGCAAAAAGCTTGAAAACATACAAAGGAGCAAAAATAGGGAAATGCGTGCTCATCCCTGCCACAGACTAGTTAGAGAAGGAATATATTTTAGGTCAATGGATAAGCACTTGTTAGGTCAATGGATAAAGGCTGACAGAAGTTTAGCTCTGGAAGGGAACCAACCATTTGTCAAATCTGCATATTTCTTCAGTTAATATATAAATAGAGTGAACTGTTCAAACAGGAAAACAGAAAATGTTTGAGGTCTAGGCAAACTAATCACCTGCCACTGGCAATAGCAAATGCCCCAAAGAAAGCTGCAAAATACAGCTTAGTAAAGCATTTTGAAATAAAACAAAAGGCTAGTTTCCTCTTAACCATCTTCAGTTATAAGCTGGTGTATGCCTTGACATGAAAGCTTTATTCCCAATTTCTGGTTTTTCCAGCACTCACAGTATATTATGTCCTTCTTGAAGCCTAACCATTCAGTTCTCTGATCATCTCAGCTTCCTTTAAAATGATTGAACAAATAAACAAAGCAAAGGAAAAAAAGACAAAAAATAAAGAATCTGGCAATCCTCCCCTTTGTAAGAGAAAACCTGACAGGAGATTTCAGAGGCTGACTTGTATTCAGGGGAGCCTGGATGAATACATAGGAAGGAAATGCACATTGTGTTACTAATTACACAGAAACCACTTCTAGCACTGCAAATGTTTCTGCTTGAAAACAATTGGAGACTAGAAGAAAATGAGAGGAGAATATGTTCTTGTCCTGTTCTTACTCTTCCCCTGGGATCTGCTCATTGCAGCTATTGGAGATGGTTCTGAATGGACATCTGTTTTGATATATAATGGACATTCGCATAATGAATAACATTTAAAAAAATCCTACATCATACTTCATCTCACAAGCTGCTTTTAGAATATCTTTTGAAAAAGCTGTGCACTTTTCTCTCAGCATTTAGAACTGAACTTCTCTCAGAAATTCCAGGTATTTGGGTAAGTAGTCAATTCTGAAATGCTGGGTATTCTTATAGCTTTGGAATGATAATGTACTCTATTTAATAAGAGCAAGGACATAGTTCATTTTCCAAGAAACTGCCAGTAAGAGTTCTTCTTAAAAATAGGAACTTATGAGAACATTTTTCTTTTAGCATCAACTTCAAAGAAACTTATGTACATATATATTTTAATAGAAGAGAAAAAAAAACCAACACATCTATTACCAGGCAATGATTACTTTTACGCAAGTCTATCATTACAGCACCAATTGATATTCCTACCCAGGAAACCACTTCACCATCTGGTTTCACACTGGAACTAGGACTTGCTGGAGCTGAGGTTGTCCTCAGTGCTCTACTGGACCAAGGCCTCAGCTGAGGGGTCTGACAGAGTGTTGAAAAGGCAGCACTGAACAATGACCTCCTGCAATGATGCAACTTATGACGAAGGCAAAAACTGCATGAAAGAAAATGAGCTTTCTGGCTACTTATGACAAAATAAAAGATATTTGGAATTTCTGCATGATAGCACAAGTAATGTTTTTAAGGGCATAGATAGCATCTACAGGGATGTTTTATTTTTAGATTGAATTTTTTAATATGGCTAATTAATTTCCATTGGGATATACTGCATAAACAGGCAGAAGCCTGCTGGTGAAATAAATTATCCAACCTAGAAAGGGACAAGGTGTATGTGAGGACGCTTAAGATGGAAAAGGGGAATTTGCTGTCTGGCAATGGCAAACAAGGTATAACCTGAGTTCTGTTTGGGGTGCCAGAGATGTGTGATGCACTCCTGTGATGAGTAGGATGAAGAAGTCTGTGTATGGTGCCTATACATGACAGCAGGGATAGAGAGCCAGCTGCCTCATGGTTAAAAAACATTAACAAGAAAGGTCAAGGCTAGTGCTGGGAAGCCCCACCTTTTACTTTTGGGCTTTGTGTGCATGCGTGTACCTGTGCATATGAAAAAGAGAGGAAGCTGTTCATTGTCTTGTGTCTCTTAACTGTTGTTATTGCATTGTTATCATTGTTGGCTCTGAAAGAATTCATCATGGAGATGTTTGTCATCATTCCCCTGTGATATAGCTTGCAGAAGGCCAATGTAGTCAGTTTGATGACTGAATGAGAGAACAGAGTGGGAAGGAGAGTGCCCAGTAGAGAAGGCATTGAGTCATTGCTCAATATATACCTATGTACACATATCTGGGCTCTCCAATTCCTACTCTCCCAGGTGTGATCCAAGCAACCCCTGCTGTTTGTGCTGTGGTCCTGAGTCTGCATCCTTATCTGGCTGGGCTGTTTGTTGATTGATAAAAAAGAGCTGTTGTCCTTGGCTACAACTGCCATCTGCAGCAAAGAGGCAAAGTACTGGCACCCAGATGAGCAGTGCAAGTGTAAGAAGTGATAAGCCCCCCTCATAGTTTTCTAACATGAGCAGGGCTGCTTGTGCTTCTCAGCTCCCTATGTGGGCATCCCTCCACCTCGTGACCTGCTGCTGTTACCCTCTAACAGGTTTTCTTTGCCTACCATTTAAAATGCAGAAGGTTCAGAGAGATGAGCAGAAATCAAACTAAGCTGCCACGGAGACAGAACTTACTTTGTTCCTGCTCGTTGCAGGAGGGTTGGACTAGATGACCTTTAAAGGTCCCTTCTAACTCTAAGGATTCAATGATTTTATGATTTTATTCAGGTATTGTCTTTGAGGGTACAAAGGAAGGGACAGAAGGAACTTACTGACTCTTCTACATGCCAGCAGCCTCTTCCAGTGAATGAGTTTGTGTGAGCACCTGTGAAGGCAACTTATAAGCAGCAGTAATTAATCCTGAACTGGACCAGCCTTTCCTTCCCTGGAGGTGACTCAATTCAGCAGGGGCTGCTTCTACATTCTGGATAGGTACATCATCTTAAGAAACACATGATGCACAGTCTGTGTGCTGCCACTTTGGCAACCATCTGTGAGGATGCTATTGTTCACCAGCTGATCCAATTGCTTTGTCATTGTAGGCTGGTTATGGCCAGAGGACCACATTGCCAGTAATGTTAGGGAAGATAAAAGCACATAATAGGCTTTGTTGTACAACATTTTGTTAATATGCCATCTCTAAGAGGAAATGTCACTTAGGCCTCACTTTTGAGACCAAAGATTTTTTTCTCCCTAATTGAAAGCATTAAAATCTGCCAAATCTAGCCATTAAAACTTTACATTTGAATTCAAGCTATAACGTTACCCAAACACTTAAAGCTTAAGTAAATTTGCAGTAAGATGTGCATAGATTTAATCCACATATGACTTCCCTATGGGAGTTTCACAGCTAAATCCCCGTGCATCTTACATCTTATTGTAAATATGTATGCTAATAATGCACAGAAATGGCTTTCACCACCATGACTCGCCAGTAATTTTTGTTTGCAATACTTTTTATATCATAATATAAAAAATCAGTGATGATTTAATATTGAGGATTTCCTACTGCATCGTTATGGCCCTCTACTGAGGAGAAACTAACACAGAGATCTGCAAACAATGGTTTAATTTGCCCAGCCACTGCATCTCACCTACTTGCATATCTGTAATAGTCCATCTGCTGCTGACAGTCTGTTCACAACATAGTAATATAACAAGTAATAGTATTATAGTAATGTAACACATCTCAGCAAACCACCCTATTATGAACACAGAAGGTTTGGTAGGTTTGAAAGTACTTGGCCTGTGTGTTATCATTTTTTGCCATTGTCATTATGTTTGGAATGAGGCTTGTGTAAGTAATTGCTTGATGCTCGATTAGAAAAGTTAATATTTATTCAAGGGAATGGCATATGTGGAGAAAGACTGATATAACTGGACACATGTTTGTCATCAAAAGAGGGATTCAATATTTTGGGAGGGATGGTGGTAAGTTTTTCCTGAATGTTATAACTGATTTTGTTCCTCTGTTTTTTTGTTTTTTGTTTTGTTTTTTAAATCCAAGAGTAAACATGAATATTATACAGCTGGACTTAGCAGTGAGATACCTATTGTCATGACAAGAAAGGAAAAAACTACATTGTCCTAATCCATGCCACTGGACTTTTTCTTCTAAGATGTACTGAGAGTCTTTTGTACTCAGACATGTTTGATACACCTTTCCTCTAATGGAGAATGAGCCAGAAAGATCAGGGGCTGCTGCCAGCTAAGAGGAAAGGACTGCCGAACCCCTAAAGATGAGGAGATCTGCTGAATCCTGTTAAGACCTACATTCTCTCTGTGGTCAAATCAGGAATATGCAGCCTTCTGGCGCAGAGTTAGATGTCCATATTAATGCTAAAATGTCATTTAACTTTTTCAGAGGCTTGTGTCTGAAAAATTATGCATATCACATATCTTATGATTTGATTATGGATTGTATTTTTAGATCTGTTTTAATGAGCATATTCTGAAAAGAGAGGAGAAAGGGAGGGATGGAAAAGAGAAGAAAGGAAAGGGGAAGGGGAAGGGGAGGGGGAGGGGAAGGGGAAGAGAAAGGGGAAGGGGAAGGGAAAGGGGAGGGGGAGGGTGGGAAGGGGGAAGGGAAGGGAAAGGAAGGGAAGGGAAGGGAAGGGAAGGGAAGGGAAGGGAAGGGAAGGGAAGGGAAGGGAAGGGAAGGGAAGGGAAGAGGGAAAATCAGCACTGCAGTCTTCTGTTCCTTCTGATCAGAGTCTTGGGAAAGAGGAGCAGTGAGACTGAGCCCCCATGACCTGTATGAGATACTGCTGTATGCAATACTGCTGAATCATGCAGTAGTGTAAAATTTATGTGGGTCAGGCATGGGTGCATGGCTGCATTTCTGCCCAGAAAGTGATAAGGAGCTCATGCTGGCTTCCTGCCAACTCTGGCAGGACTGATGATACCTGCTAAGAATCACAGTGTGGTGTGAATACATGACACGTTGTGAAGTCTGCAGGTATGAATGTAACATCCTGATATTGCTTCAGCAGTTTTGAGTTGATGGAGAGCGTTTATGTATATTATTATAGTCAAATCACAGGTTTGAACTGGTATAGAAAGAACATGGTTATGGAAGATTTCTGGGTCTGTCTTGAGCAGCTCATGTAGCTGCTCCACAAAATCTACTGGCTCCAAGCATTGTGGTGTCTGAGGCTGTCTCAGGATTTATTTCTGAAAAAGAGAAAGTAGCTCAAGAAGTACAAAGGGAACATGTTCACACAGGTTGCCCTTTTTATACCAAAACCTCATCTAGCTATACCACATGGTGAGGTTGTGATTCAAGCGAGTTCTGCTCTCCAAGATCGCACTTTATAAAGCAGAGGGCTCTACTTCAGACACATTTCTGTCTTTAAAGAGAAAGCATTATTCATCAAAATCAAACTCACTACTGTTGAGATGGAACTTTCCTGGGACTTAATTATATCAGGATTAAAAGGACAACAGCCAAAGATGTTAGGCTTTCCCTCCCATGAGAAGAAGTTCAATTGCTATCATTTCTCTTTACAATTAAGGGCTGGGAGAAAGACTTTGGAATCATCATTTAATGGTTTGGGATTAGAAATGAGTAGATCTGAATCCTTGCATGAATGTTAGAGGAAAATGGGTTGAAAAGTTCATAAACAGTTTTTCTGTCTGTAGGGGCAGAGGACACCAGCTCCCTAACTTTCACCTGAATGCTGCAGGGCAGAGATGACCAGGAAAAGTAATTACTGAAATATTTGAAGGCAGACTAAATTTTTGGGCATGCCACCATAGATTTGCAACAGATAACATCTTTTTCACTTTTTTTTTAACATCAGCTTTATTTTGCCACTTCTTCTGGACCTAACAAGTACTCAGATTTTGAGGCTTATCCCCCAGACAGTTACTGCCTTCTTCCACCAAACACAGCACTGAAGCAGGTCCCTATTTTGAAAAGTAATTTGCCTATATACAACTGTAAAATAGTTGCTTATTTAGTGCTCTGTCCTTTAGTGTAATATCCTAAAATACCTAAAAAGTACATATTATCTATTATTATGGCAGACAATCACTAAAATGACTTGTTAGAAGTCAAGCAGAACTTGTTTAGCAGATGTTTTCTAGTCATGTACAAGTGTTTAAGTACCACATGGAAAGAGGGGTGGGAGGTGCTGGTGGCAGAAATAACAGGCTGCTGCAGGCCAACCAAAATAACTTGTCCAGGTCTGTGCCGTGGCTGTAATTACAGCAGGGATCCTCTGATTAGTCTGGATATGTATTACCTGCAGGTAAATCAAACACCAAGTCCTGCAAGGAGTCATTCCTCTTACTTTGCTAAAAAGATCATATATACTGGGAACCCTTCAAGGGTGACATAAATCCTCCTGTCTGTCTTACTGCTTGCAATCAGCTAGTTCTGTGCCATTTTAAAAGTGCAGTGCAGCAAGGTCTTAGGATTAAGGAATTCTAGTATATAACCCATAAATTAAACCAGCTCCCTTTAACGTAGACAGGACCACGTTTAGTATCTTTCCCTGAGAATTCATTTTGAAATGATTGACTTCAAAATATCTGTATAGCAAAAAGTACAGTCCTCCTTTGTCACTTTGTGGAAAAAAATTGACAGCTAAGGCAGATTTAAAATGCAAATATGAAACGTGCTCTACAGGGCTAGTGACCTCTTCTGCGTAGACACAGGTGGATCTTAAGGAGAGATTTCTTCCTCTTCTAAAGTTGACACATAAAGGAAGCTACTTAAATTTAATTGCTCTTTATTTATCTATCTATCTATTTATTTATTTATTGTGTATGTGTGTGTTGGTTTTGTTTTGTTTGTTGCCATTGAGGTAGGGAAATAAACAACAACAATTCCTCCATCCTCAAATTATGTATCGTAAACATGTGCAGTTCTGCATCATTGGGAAATATGCTTACATCTCACTCCAGCTTTTAATACAGTAATAACATGCTGTGGTGAAAAATAATAAATTCTTTTTATGGAATACATTCACATGGTCACCTTTTTTAAAAAAAATGATGTGATGCCATTTCACTTGGGCTGTGGACATATGCTGTCTTCCATGTTGAACTCTGTTGGTGGAAAACAACGCTTACCACTGCCTGCCCCCCTTCTCATCTCTTCCCTGCTATTCTTTATATATCTGTCAGCACAGGCTCTTGTGTGAACACTCCCTAGTTTGCTTCAGTCCAGAAGGAACAGTTTAGCCTAAAGAAATCAAGCAGCAGGTGTTTGTTCATAGAGGTCATTTTAACTAAACTGCTTAGGGAGCAATCAGACAAGCAGCTCTGCTAACAGATAGCAAAAAAATGGACGTGAGCGGAGGTGGTGACCTTTCCACCAGCACAGCTGTTTGAAAGCAAATGTTTGTCTACACTGTATGGGGTAGATGACAGGTTACCTTACCTGACTACTGTATAAATTGGATGTGAAACTGTGAGTGGGAGGAAGGGAAAAGCTGATTGTTATGGACAAAGTAAAATAAATCAGCCACAAGTCTTCACTCAAATATTTGCCACATGTCTATTTGTTACGAGAAGCTTTACAAATTGTCTTTTTTTTTTTTTTTTAAACAAAATAGTTTTGATTAAGTAATTGATCATGATAAAATATGCTTCAGTTGCTCAGGTAGGTACTATTAAGCACATCTTCCCACTTTTTTAATAATAAATGCCATCTTGATAAAATGGATTGAAAATTACAAGCAGTGAGGAAACTTCACGTTGATCCAAATCCCCCTTAATGCAACTGAGCTGAAGTCAGGGGAGATAAGACAACAAAGAATATGACATTTACAGCATTTTACAGGAAATGTAAACAATTCCAAAGACAAAAAACAGAATGTCCATGGGTACATTTGACTAGTTCAGTCAGAGAGTGGTGCAGGAGAAACATAACTGTATGTTGAGACTTTAACCATCTGCTTCAATTCTTGGATATCAGATTGCCCCTTGTTGCTGCAACTCTGTCTTGTAAATTGAATGTGCCTGGAGCCATTGGTGTTGAAACCAATCAGGATAGAAAGGCTCTCATCTGTGTTGCCACATGATCTCTTATTTTAAACTGTGAGATTTTTTTTTTTTTTTTTTTTTTTTGAGTGGTCCCTGGCTTTATTCTGGGGAATGTCTGAGAGAGTGGTAGCTGGTATGGGGATTGCTCTACCCCAGCCTTGGAGGACTGCTTGCATCTTGGTGTCCAGGAACATCTAGCACGGTTTAATAACCTAGCGTAGATTTAGCCCATGTTTCACTGGGCCACCAACATTTGTGTCTGTGGCTTATCACAGGCCATTTTTACTCAGACTACATGGCACAACAGCTGATGCTTGAGCTGATGCTTGTCATTTTGTGTCAATTTATGGATGGTCAGAATATAATCTGGAAATGAGGCAGGGCTGCTTTTCAGAGCTATAGCTGGAAAGAATATCCACACGTACCTTGTTATACTTGGTGTGGAATCTCAGCACCCCACAAACTCCTTGAGGAAAAGATTCTGTATACTTCTTTTCTCTAGAGGAGGGGTCTGAAAGCCCATACAACCATTACTGTGATAATAAGTGTACTTCACAATGTCTTCCCGCTGCTGGTATTTTGAGGGAGTTAGGAATTATATCCCAACATCACGTAACTTGTAGTAAGGCAATTTAGTTATTACTATCCTTAAGAACCTCATTGACCCCTCTGTACCACCTCCTGTGTCTCCGCACTTCACAAAAAATTTAATTTGCCAGACTAGATAATCAGCTATGTAGTAAATGACAGGGGTGAGTGAACACCAGCAGAAAAGCCACCCAGGGTGGTCTATGGATTGCTGTCATGAGTTCCTCTCCTGATAGCCCAGAATAATTTTAAGAACTTGGAAGAATTCTTCCATCTATTGTCTAGTTATCTGAAGTTATGATTTCTATTATCTCAAATATGCTGAAAGATTTAACACACACTCAGTTCTATTTTATTCCATGGATTGGGAAATCAAAAGATAAAGATGTGGATCTGACACCTTAATAGGATCGAATACTTCAAAAACAAAACTATTTTTCTATTGAGGTATTAAAAAAATATATCCTCCAAAGAAAATCCGTCTTTGTTCCTCTATTTTAGAGTATTGAAAGCAAGAGGTACTAAGGCTTGCCACCCATATTCACACAATTTCCATCTTGTTAGAAATCAAAGTACCACAGAGGAGGTGGAAGCTTAAAAATGTTCTCCTAGCATTAAAAGATGTCTTTTGTATTCAATTTCAACAGCTCTGAATGTGAAAAACAAAAGAATCTATTTCTGAAAAATTATTCCCTATCAAAGTATAATTATAAACTAATTAAGCCCTCCAGAAACTTCTTGCTTTTTGCCTGTAAGAAGTAATAACCTACAGAGATCATCCACAAAGAAAAACTTTAAAGCCCTTATATATGTATTTATATGCAAACACATACACCTAAAACTTTAAATGATATTGCTCGGTTAACTAATCTGTTAGATGCATTAAGCGTAATTTCAATTGCAGTCACAACTTTAGCAAGACAATAAAAGTGTACCAGTTCATTGAACTGAAAAACAAAATTGCAAGTGAAAACATGCCTGGGGCAAAGGTAATTTACTTTATAAGAATTTTTAAGTGTGTGTGTTCAGTGCCAAAATTACCGATCTGCATTTTTTATCAGTGTCTTCCTGAGTTCAACTTGAAAACTATTCCTAACCTAAATATGAATGTATGTATGTATGTATTTATTTATTTTTAGTGAAAAGAAAGAAAATAGCAGTTCCGGTTATTTAGAAAAAAATTTTTTGATCAATATTACCAGCCAATGGGAAGTCAGTACAAAGCAGAGCAAACATATCCTAGGTACAATCTACATTAAGTCTCAGATAAGTTTTCTGAAAACCTCAGTGAATCAATAGGCTCTGAACTAAAAAGATGAAACCCTGGAATATGTCAGGAGTCATCAGAATCTTAAGAGTCAGAAGAACCATAAGAATCATTTGAGTTGGAGAGGACTCTTAAAGATAATCTTGTCCAAGCCTCTTGCAATGAATAGGGGCACCTACAGCTAAAACTTGGTGTTGTAGGTGTTCCCTACATCTTCTGATTCAGAAAACTTCTCAAATCATTTACTTTCTACAGATAAATGAGATCTGTTTTGTGTGTATGGTGGGAAGTACATGGGATATGTTTGTGTGTGTGGGGGGGGTTGTGACCCACCATACTTTTTATTCGTGTCTAGCCCCTGAAAAATAGCTTAAGGTAAGTTCCCAACTTCTCTGGATGTTCCCACCATGCAGATACCATGTGCCACCACTTCAGCTTTTCTCAGCTTTCAATGTTCTGCTTAAAAATGGAGTAGAAAAGTCTCTCTCATGGGCACATACACAGTTTTCCAGCTGTTTGTCATGGGACTTGCATGGGTACATTCCAGTGGCATTTGGATCGCACCTCTTAGATCTGAATCTTCAGTTTCTGTCTGAACA
Organism: Chrysolophus pictus; assembly: GCA_037305975.1. NCBI lineage: Eukaryota > Metazoa > Chordata > Aves > Galliformes > Phasianidae > Chrysolophus > Chrysolophus pictus. The sequence goes on from CM074576.1 coordinate 84,520,626, forward strand.
CGTAGAGAGGTAAACACCTTCCTATCTATTGCTCTGCAAAGCGTGATAGGCTATAAATGAGACATTGAAAACGAGTAAAGTATTTCCACACAGTGATTAATAAAAATATCTCCCTGCATTTGCATAGAACATCAGCTTGGCAATCAAATTAAAGGAGGGTGTTATTAAAAGTGCCTGACACCCCCAGGTAGCATGCGCATCACACACTTGTGCTGCACTTGCACATAAGAGGCAGTTTCACTGTGCTTGCTGTGCACGCATGATGAAACTAATTCAGCTGATACTGAATTGATGGGATTTCCATCTTAAAACTGTGGTAAATTAAATCAAGGTACGAAGTTGTCACATGGAAGGATTTTCATTAATGACATAACCCACGAGTACTGTGACACAAAAGACACCGACCCAAGGATGGTATGCTGCAGGTCTGGACCTGACTTTAGTTCCATGCTGCTGCCTAAATTTCAGGATATCCCACAAGACTGGTAAATAAGAGGGAGTGGAAATTCAGAAATTTGGCATACTGAAGAGCTGTTTGTCTTATTCCTCTCCTCTCCTCTCCTCTCCTCTCCTCTCCTCTCCTCTCCTCTCCTCTCCTCTCCTCTCCTCTCCTCTCCTCTCCTGCCTATGCTCACAGTCTGCTGCAGTACTTGAATTAATTTTTTAGAAGGTCTTCTAGAGCAGATGTTCCCAGCAATTTGCTTTCACTGACATTTCTCACCGCAAAGGGCAAGCTGTATTGATGAGAGCTGTCTCTGTCTCGAGGAAAAAAACGCCTCACCACAAAAAGCTCACTCTACCCCTCCCAGATGTGCTCTTTTATGCAGTGAGAGTGGATTTAGATTGTACTTATTTTTTCCCTCTCACTGATAGTGTAGACAATAGTTATTGCCTCTATTTGCTATATTTGTCATTTACAAACACTGTCTTCCCCTGCAGGACTTCATGCAAACCTTATCTCTACCAAAATCAACAGCAAATCCAATCAATGCTTCAGTCTGTCAAAAGAATCTAATGTTCTCATCAATGATTGGCTTTCTCTGTCTGTCTTTTTCCAGGACATGATATGGTAAAAAGAACTGGAGGATTTCATGAATGGAATTTTTTTTGGGTCTACATTGGCCCCTTTCAAGCCTCCCTGAATTACCTGTATTGCTGCCAATGCAGTCAGGGGGCAGTTCAAGAAATAATGGAGCTACCAAGACCACATCTGCTTATTGCCTCTGGTTCTTTTTGAATGATGTGAAACTTTTGGGGAAATTGTTTGTTACTAACAAGTCTCTTTCTCCTTATGTGAATTACTGCTTTTTCTTTCTCTTTGCTTATTTTTGCATTTATTCGTCTGTGGAGAGTTTTTTCTTTTCATACTGTCCTGGATGCATTCTTGGCAATGATTTTTCTTTTGTGAGAAGCCCAGCCAATGCTGCTCCTCCATACCCTGCCTCCCCTCCCAGGGACACCAGGTGAGATCACACTTCCACGGATTCCTATTAGTGCAAGCATTTTCCCAAAGATTATGTGCCAGATAAATCTCAGCACATGGTTTATTGCTGAATATATTGTTTGCCTACACATGCAGAAACAGATAACCAGTGATTTATATTTTCATAATGACTACTGCAGTGATTCATTTACTCCATGGTATTTTGGTGTCAGGGCAAATCATTAATATAAAAAGGGTGAGAGATCAAGAAATGGATGGAAGTTTAAAGCAGCAGAAAAGGAGAGGCTAAAAAAAGCCTGGATGGACCTGAATGCTTTAAATGATCTGACAAAAGTGGGTGCTTTTCGTCACCTTCTTTCTGGGTTTGCTACTCTGCACAAGCCCAAAAGAGCCCGATGCTTTTCCCTCAGGAGGTTACCTCTAGTGCTGGCACAGCCTGGAGTTTGGAGCTGTGTAATGCACTCACTGATGTTCCTGCTTCAAGCTCCCTCTGCTGAGAGCAACTCCTGACCCTGAGCAGAAAGCTAAAAGGACTTTGGGGAGCAGCTCACTGCAGGCATGTAGCTGTGTGACAGGTCACTTCAGAATAGGTTTCTGGTCGTGTTACCACATGTGAACAACATATTTTAAATTTTAATTGGCCGTATGAGATCTTGGTGTTGAAAACTTGCTATATATTTAACAAGTATCTTTTATGCAACATCAAGTGCTTCTTATTCTTGGTTTATATCAAAGGGCTTTTATTCTCTCGAGAGTTTAAGTAATAAATATTTTTACACTGGGTATACATTTAGCATTATTTGTTATTTCTTTCCATCCCTGGAGAAACTACAATGAGTTCTGTCCTTTTCAAATGCACTGTTTGGGTGTGATTCTGTAGCCAGCTATTTTGAAAGTCCTTTAAAACATCCCCAGAAAAGACCCTAGAAAAGCACTATTGATGGCTTAGAACAGAAAGGAGGCAGGTAACAGTCACACCTACCACAAAAATGTGAACTGGTATAGTCAAATCTTTCACAAGCACTGTTTGCAAGACATCCTAATTTGATGCTGATCAGTCATAGACTGATAACTATGAGTATTCTTGTGCAAGCGTGTGCAGATGTATGCATCAAGATTGGAAAGTCCTGCGTGAGTCAGGGAGTCAGAAGGAAGAGACTTCTCCAAATAAGAGGAAACACATGGCAAACAGTCAACATTAAAATGTTGATAAATACCAACTATGAATGGTTAATTGAAAAGCTCTTGGCAATAACCACCTTTGTGCACACTAACTATCTTCACCATTATTTTACGAATAAAAAAAGAGGGTAGGGTTATGAATAATGTTTTCAGTGTTTCTACTTTTAACTCTGGAATATTTGCTGATAGTATTGTTGAAAGCAGAGAGGGAATTTATGTGTTAATACTATTCAGGTTAAAGAAGAGATAATATCAAGACAGTATATTCTGAAAGAACCTCCTATCATTAGTAGGAGTATGATTTTCTCCCCATTAATTCTTATAACTGCCTTTCAGCAATGACAACACAATCAGCTTGCTTTTTTTTTCTTTTTTCCATGGTGGTTACATGTGGGCTGAGATTTGCTGTATCTACTGATCCAGAAATATTTAGTGTCAGAAAGCGTGTCACAGCCAGATTATGGTAATTTTTATTTCAAAGGAAAATGCAGCTTTTAGTCAATATAAAGTTATTCATGGATTTATGGAAATGCTTGCCGAATGATCTTTGGTCGATGTGAAATATTTCACTTAAGGAATTTCAAAGTGAAATGTCTTGGGTTTTCTCATTTAATATGGTTATTTGAACTGGACTTTTCAAACGTTTGATTAAGCCTTTTAAAAAGACAAATTAAAAAAATAAACTGCATTCATTGGATGGAGGGAAAAATTACAAAACGTATTTCCTCCTTCATTACTTAGTCTACCATCTGGTTGACCAAAGCCAGTTTTTATTTTTTGGCCAGGAATCATATTACTGTTATTTACCTGTCTTTAGTCACCTTAGCCATATAATGAGGAGGCTGTTGGTTCCCTCTCAAATTACTTAGCTCGTTTTACACGCATGGGCAAGGTGGAGGGGGAGAGGTTTCATGCTTATCTACTTGCTGTGTTGCACAACAGCAGATGTATTCTTGATTGTAGACTGGGGAATGCTTTTTGCAGGAAGTCAGACAGGTTTTGCACAACTATCTTGTCCTGGAAGATTTTCTTGAGGAAGAGGTATGTTTCACTGTCATCAAAGCTTGCCCTAATGAAGCCAATATACTCCCCTGGCTTACATCAGAGACACCTTGGGGCAGGGCTGCTCTAGGTCTCTGGCAGATAGAATTTGTTCTTGCCAGCATCCAGCTCTTCCTAGACTTTTCATTGCTGGGCTCTGAATCTTGTCTACCCAGAGGACAAACTAAATGGACTATGTGAGATCACGCAATTAACTGTTAAAGTGAATGTAGGCAATGACAGACAGCAGCTATGAGTTTTTTCTGCTGCATCTGACCAACAACTCTTTGTCTCCTATCCTAGAATTTGAAAGCTTTCCTGGTCCTTTCTTCCATGTGCTGAGCTATGGAACACAAGAAGTAGGAGGGTTTACAGCAAAACAGCGCAGCTAGGTGTCATTTGTCAATGAGCTGTCAGAACTGTAAGGCACAAGAAAGAAAATTGTATTCAGTAGAGATAAGTAGTGACTTTTACCCTTCAAAAAAGCAAAGCAAGAATTGTACAGCCCAAACTAAAAAAAAACTAGAAGTAGTATGGATATTTTTAAAGCCTGCAGATTGTCTTCACAGATCCTGAGAGCACATTCACTTTTGCAGCAAAAATTGAGAATGGTGTTTTTTCTGTAAGAAAGGGGATAAATCTGGTTTAAATATCTTAACAATAAGCACAAATAAGTATAGGGTCCTCCTCAGAAACCACTGATGCATGGAACCCTAAATCGCCTTTTGCTTGCAATTCCCACCATGTTGCCTCCTTCAGTAATAGAGGTACAGGGAAGGGAAGGCACAGATTCATTATGGAACCTATATTTGCCAAGAGAAATGAATTGGTGGGGCTGAATAATACTGCAAACAAATCCAGATCCCAAAGCATGAAATGGGGCCCCTCTAGTATACTTGTTTCCTGAATATTATCTCCTTTCCCCTCCAATCAGCAGCTGACAAGGACCAATAAATGCCAGTGTAAAAGCTCTTTGGAGTGATATATTGGCATCATTTTGCCTGTGGGAACTAGATGGAATTGCAGAATATCTGGACTGCTTATTTTCACTACTTTTAAATATTCATATGAATACTTCTGAAGTTCGCTTTTGCCCATTGCCTCAAATGAAAGATAGAAAAAGTCATTTAGTACTAATAACTCTGCCAAGAAAAAAAAAATAGTTTCCTTTTAGCCAGGATTCTGTTTATAAACTAGCTGACAGAGAAGCACAGCTGTCTGTGAAATGCAGACAATGGCCATCTCCATTCTAAAGGGAATTTTCCTGTCTCTGAACGAAGTGTTGCATTGCATACAGGAAAATGGCAGCTGTAAGCAAAACAAGGGAGATCGGAGTTCAAGCAGTGTTGTTTCCTTCACCTTCCCTGAAACAAATGGAAAACACTGTTCAGAGGCAGATTTTTAGTTTTCCTTTTCTGCAGTTTTTTCCAGATTCAGCTTTCAACTCCTCATTTGTTTCACTAAGATCTCTTCTGACTTTCCTCTCTCCTTTCTCCAGCATCTCCTCTAAAGTTCATGAATCTGAAGAATTTCCCTTGAAAGCTCTCTGTTCTCTTATACTCCCAGACTCTTCCACCACTACCCAGGATAAGATCCATATCCCTACCTTTTTAAAAGTGTGCCTGTTTTTGCCTTTCTCTTGCCTTCACCATTCCTCCAATTCATCCATTGCATGTTTTCTCTCAGTGTCCTCTAACTTCTGCATGCCACTGCATCCCCCTTTGTCTGCCATTCGTTATGTTGCTTCTCCTTCCTTCTCTTTTGGTGTCCATACCACTTGAAAATTGTACAGTCATCTAAAAAATCTGAGTAGTTTGTTGTTTCACTTTTGATATTTAGAGACCTGGATCCCTTTGCCTAAAGTTTTCTCTGTATAAGTCCTCTCCTTCCTTCACATTACCCATCTTGGTGCTGTGTGGTGGCCTGCTGCTCCTCTGTCCATTCTTTCTCTTTTTATAAAAGCACTGCTTCCCCTTCTTCTCTCCAACCATGCTGAAGTTATGTATCGTTACATATCTTGAATCATCTTCTTCAATTTAGCCTTACTGCCAAAATGTAAATCCTGGCTCCATCTTTTCCACTTGTTATAAACTTGAGCATGAAGCTCATCTTAAGTAACTTTATAGAATCATGGAACCATGGAACTGTCCCGAACTAGAAGGAATGCTCAAGGATCGAGTCCAACCTCTTGCTCCACACAGGACCACTCAAAATTCCAATTCTGTCTCTGAGAGTATTGCTTCCTGAACTCCAGCACTCAGGGTCGTGCCCGCAGCCCTGGGCAGCCTGTTCATGCCCACCCCCTCTGGTGCAGACCCTTTCCTTAGCCCCCAGCTGCCCCTCCCCTGACACAGCTCATGAGACTCCCCTCAGCCTCTTCTGCTCTGGGCTGAGCACACTCAGGGGCCTCAGCCACTCCTCGTACGTTTTGTTCTCTAGACTCTTCACCATTTTTGTAGCCCTCCTTTGGATGCTCTCTAATAGATTTATGTCCTTATATTGTGTAACCCAAACCTGCTTGAAGTGCTCAAAGTAAGGCAACAACAGTGCAGTGTAGAGTGGGACAGCTTGAAGACTCTTCAGACCCTTTATCTGTGTTCAACTGACTTTTACTTGGAGTTTAAATCTCTTTTCAAAGAAAGGACTTTCCCTGCTACTATCTATTTCCGATCACATTGACTGCAATTTCTCCTTTAATCTAACCATGTAAAATTCATGCTCAATTCATTTTTGTTGCTTTAGGCTTATCGCATTTGTCATGACTTTTACAGTCATTCCTCTAATCAGCCAATTCTTGATTTGGAAGTGTAAAGTCAAGTTTGCATGACAACCACTCTGTCATGGCAGGTTTTGTTATTATCTGGATTAATTACTTCTATCTTATCCTTTCCGCTTAGGAGGAATTTCCAGAAAATTCGGAAATCTTCTTGGAATTTCCTTTATTGAGCATGCCTGTAAGAAAGAAGACTGTTTAGACTGATGCTGTGTAAAGATCCTTATAAGCTCAACTATTTGTTGGCATTTCATTACTATTTGATGTTCACCCATCTGTTTGCACTGTCACTCTTATTAAGGCAGGCTCTCTTCTTTTGCTCAGAGCCTCTGCTCTACCTTTCTCCATCAGGTCTTGATGTAGGACAAAGTGTTGGTTTTGAATCAAAGTTTTAGGCACCAATAACTTCGTCGACTGTTCTCTTGAAAATGGGATCATTAACTGTAGGCCAGAGCAGACACTGAAGAGGACTACAAAACTATGGATTCATATGAGTGTTTTCTGCTATATCACTCATCTCTACATTTCTTGAAAGAAGTTTTAAGAATGTGGGAACATATCAAGAAGAGGATCCATGATGATTTTTTTTTTTCGTTTTGAACGGAGTGTTAATTTCTGCTATAAGAAATCTCAAACTCCATCTGAAGCTTTTAGCACATTATTAATGATCAGTCTCCTTATTGTCCATCTCCAACTGTTCATGAGAGGAAATCACAAACTATAAAGACGTTTTAAACATTTTTGAATTAACATTTTTCAGCAGGCACATCTGCTATCAATTCTGCTAAAATCTTAATGTATATATGTATGTATATAATTCTGGTTTGTCCAGCCAAAATAAAATTCATGTCAGTTGGCCACCTGATTTAAATATAATCTAAATAACTGAATATTATTTGGCACTGTGGAGAAATTTTAGGAGTTATCTCTTTGGAGACAGATAAAATGTGATAAAATGTGTTATGTACATTACTTGAAAACAAACATCAATGCTCTCAACCTGAAATTGAAACTCTTCATATTTTTGAAGAGTTTACCTGCCTCAGATTTTTATTTTCTATCATAAGTGGTTTTTATCATTTCTTCATTGATTTAAAACAACAAAAATAAGAAATTCTTATTTTGATCATGTTTTGACCCTCAGTGATCTTTAAGCCTAGTATTTTCATGGCATTCTTATTACTTACCTTTCTTTGCAGAGAGATCATGACTGCAAATGTGGTATTAGCAGAAGGAATGGAAGGACTCCTGAAGGAAACATCTTGTCTAAATGTCTCTATAGTAGAGAACATACTAAAGAACAACAGAAGATGTGCATATGTGTAGTTGTATCTCTCTAACCCTTCATTTTAACATATAAGCAGCCCAGCAGGTTTGGTAGCCCTTGGTAGTCTTCAAACATTACTCTATGGACAAGATCCAGCAAATTCTTTCAGCTGACTCAACTTAGTGCACAAAGTGCTGGTTTTGAATCAAAGTTTTAGGCACCAATAACTTAGTCGACTGTTCTCTTGAAAATGGGATGCCATAATTTCCCAGATGTCCTGTAGTTGTGCTTGAAATTAGCTAGACCTTACTGTAAACACAAAGTAATTCAATACAGGATGCATAATGGAGTAATAGTATATTAGGGACAGCAGTAGAGAAGAAAATGTGAAAACTTCTTCTGCTGATATCTGTACATTTTTTAATTTGGGGTAGTTTGTATCTATACTATTCAGTTGAAAATCTATGTGGCAGTTTTCACGTCTGTCAAATGGGAGCTGATCCTCTGATGGTCTGATTGCAGAATTGCTTTTCCTGAAAAGGATACTGAACTGGAGACAAGTGTCTTCTCCAATACTTTTTTTCTCCATCAGCTTCCTTCCAGTCTCAAATGTCCCCTTGAGGATTTATTACAATTCATAAACTAGATACTGAAGATCTCAGATTTTAATACTTCCCACAAAGGTTCATTGATTTCTAAAGATACTCTGGAAATGTTCTTGTCCCTTGGGCATAGTGGAGTTACTATCTGGTTAGACAATAAACAAACCATTCACCAATGTAAAAGCAACATCTAGGAAATGACCTCACATCTAAATGCAGTAAAAACATACCCCTTATCCTTTATGAATGAAATTCTCCCTGCAGCCAATTACAGAGGATGTTTTACTTTTATAGCTTTGTATGTGATAACACACAAAGCTTTATAACACATTCAACAAGAAACACATTTTGTAGACTCTTCTGTATGTTCTGAAGGGAGCTAGAGATGTTGTTATCTTTCTGGGTCATGATGGAGACTAGACATAACAGTGAAGTAGTAAAAGCTTGAGCAAAACTTCTCTGAGTCGAGTGACTTCTAAAATGACTTTTCAGGCAGAAGACAATCAAGTTGAAGTGCACAAATATACCCTGAAGTATTCCACACAAAGGCAACAATCTCCAATGATTAAAATTTATTTGAGATGGTAGGATTTGGAGGCTTTAAAAAGTAATAGTATTGTTTCAGTTGTTTAGTACATCTTCTGAACATGCATATTTTTTTTTAATGGCCAGAAGTAGCAACAGTACTGCTTGGGAGGTACTGAGGTCATGAGATCAATCAACAAAAGCAGTCTGTAACTTCAGTGTTTATTGATTCGGCTGCTTTTTCCCCAGCAAAAGCAATTATTGCTGTGTTACTAAAGCCAACTATTCACTGTTTAGTATATACACTGTTTTTACCATTCACAAAATAATCATTTTCAGTGTCACATTTTAAACTTAAATATGTAGCTATTCTTTCTCATCACTTTCGTGCAAATGGTTTAAGTAATTAATGCAGAGAGAAAAATAAAAACAGTAAGGAGTGGGGAAGACTACGTGGATGTTGATGTTTTATGCCTGTGGAAAATTTTGGAAAATTTAGAGTGTAAACACAATGCAACGTACTCTCAAATGGACAGAAAACTCTTTCTAAATTACTGAGATGAATTAAGAAAGCACGCTGGTATATGTATATTATATTGGTATAGCTGAGAAATAAGAAGGAAGTCTTAAGAAGAAGAGTAAGACAATATGTTCTGCATAAACAGAGAACAAGGAGCAGCGTCAGTCCATTGCTAGCAGTGCCCTGATCTCAGTCTGAAATAAATCTCTTCATCCTATTCATTTTGATGTGTTGCTAAAAAGGATAACTTCCCCTTTACTCCACGATATTCCATAGCTACCTCCCACAGTGTTTATTTTCAGTTCTTGCTTTTCTCCATCTCTCCAGCTGCAAGAAGGGCCCGAGTCCTCTTCTCAGTGAACCCGAGGACAAAACCTTTATTGGCTTAAATAGCGCAACTTTCTGTTGTACACAGGTTGCTTTTCCTTGGATAAGTGTCCTACTTATCCTGTATCATTCATCTACACTCAAACTTATGAAAAAAAATTCTAATGGGGTTATTTTCCCCTGAACAGAACACAGTGCACAAGCAGCTCTCACAGAGCAAGAGCATGCAAGCCCTTTTTGCATAGAGAAAAGCTGACCACAGCAAAATAAGAACATGAGGGACAACGGTGCCTGACCATTCTGATGAACCACTCAGCATATTGAGGTGGTATCACTTTGAAGTGTTTCATCTGTATGGCATATATCTTGAGAGACCCCAGTGTAGACAACTAGAGTTGCCCAACTACGGAGACTTCTACCTGACCAGATGCAGAGTATAATTCCTGCATTGTACACTCATGTTTTAGTTAGGTTTAATACACTGTACATTCAGGTCCTAAAACCCTTTATCTGCCTATTGGCTGACAAATAAAAAGGGAATTGAACTCCAAATCCAGAAAAGAATGAGAAAATACAAATTGACAAGTCCAGAAAATATATGTGGTTTTTTTTTTTTCAAATTAAATATATACATATATGTTCAAGTAGAATAACTATAGTGTTCTCCTTACAATGAAGAGCCCAGCACTGTCTGGTTGCAACTTGATAGAACCATAAATAACCACTGCATTGATTAGAAGAATTAAATTAAAAAGAAATAATCTAAATTGGCACTCCAAGCTCCTAAATGAGGAAAGATTTTCATGGGCTCTCTACTGTGTTTTATCTCTTCATATCACTTGAGCAGATTTCTACTGGTTTTGGTGCCATGATAAATAAAATAACATTTAAACTGCGTTTCAAGCATGCCAGTAGGTTCTACTAGTTTATCTGATAGATACAAGATACGTTTTTCTACTTTCCAGTCATCCTATATATAGAAGTAGTATAAGAACAATGAACATTAATTTGCAACATGTGGACAACAGAATTCCGACTACATTCCTACAGAACTGCATCATTCAGTCATAAAAATTGGTGATGAAGTACAATAGCAAACAGCTACTTACAGTGCAGAAATTATACAACAAATAGGTCTGTTGAGCTCTTGAGGCCCGATTAATCTATTAAGTCTCAAATGAATCTGTGCAAATATCTAAACTGAACAATAGGGAAAGAAAATGAATTTTAAATTTACTCAATAGTTTTCACTTTTCATGCTTCAGCGAAATATCTTTTATTTATTTTTATTCTAAGTCCAGCAAGGTATTTGCTTTTGAATTAGACAAACTGGCTGTTTGTTTCTTTCCTTTATATTTTTCACCCTTCTGAATGTTGTTTGAGGGTAATTTCAAAACGAAATGTCATTGCAAAATTTTGAATCAATGTATAACCAATTATTTCAACATCTTCTACATGGATTAAAAAAGTACAGCAGTTTTAGCCAAAGCAATTGGAGGAATATGATAAACTACCTATCTATGTTTTAGGTGAATAAAGTAACATCATCCGTTTATTTTCTCAAGAGGTCAATGGAAGTGTATGGTAATAAATCTCATATCCTTTCTTCGTTTCATATTCTTTAAGATTGTTTTGTTTTGTTTGTTAGTTCTTTTGTTTTTAACTGCTGTCATGTTGCAGAATTAGAGCTACGTGGTCTGTGAATCAACAGGCTTGCTTACTGAAGTCTTACCAGTTTGCTCTTCGCTGCCTCTCTTTGCTCATCTTCACCCTCTTACTGCTTAAATATTTCAAAGGATAAATGAGTGACCGCTAGGAGTGTGAATAGGGCTACCTCTGCCAAGTAAGCAGAGGTATGATCACCAGAGAAAAGAACAGTACAGGTTCAATTGATGATACTGTAGTTGATACAAATATGCGTGTCCCTGTAACAGCCTTCGAGCTTTTTTGGTATTGTATCTATAAATCAGTTTAAGATTCAGTTGTAAGCAGTCAAGTTGCAGTCAAGGCTAATTGACTGCTTAGGTAGATATGAAGATGAAGAGGATTGGTTGCTCTACAGCCATTAATAGTGAAGGACACAATTTCTGTAATAGCCAATCCAGTATTTTTATTTGATATGTGGCTTTTTAATATATCATACTTCCAAAAGGCTGCCTGGCAAGTGGGAAATGTGATCATCCTGAGATGAGATTAATGGAAAGAGATTTTCAAGCCTCTGAGTTTATTCCTATCACTCCTAAGAAAAATTTCATGAGGCACTAAGAGCATCTGCAGTCTCTTATTTTCTATGAATGTTAATTATATTCTCAATTAATTAACTGTAATTCCTGTTGACTATGGTGATATTGTTTAGAGAAATTATCTCTCAGGTCAGATGAAAAGGTTTGACTTTGTGTGACACACCAGAGTGGTTTGTTCTCTATTGTGGCATTAATATTCCTTAGCAGGAACTTCCCGGGGAATTAAAACCAAATTAAACTGAGATAGGGGCCTCTCTCCACTGACTTCTTTGTTTAAAACATTAGATAGGGAAGCTCATCCACTGGCTGTCATGTACAACCGAACAATGAAACAGACACTTTCTTTTTCACAGAATACCTTCTGAGCTGCATCAAGGGATGCAATTCTTTGAGTGTACCCTGATGTGATAGGGTTACACTGGCAAAAAAAATTGAGATTTTGGAGCAGGTGAGAGTTATCAATAGAGCTGCACATTCTTAGCCTGGTTCCGAAATTGACTCTGATGTGTTATAGTCTGAAATGCAAGGTATTTTTTGAAGGGATGCAATGTACAAGAAAAAGCATGGAGTGCAAGCCACTACTGAGTTATCTGCTTCTGCTTTGGTGAAAAGATTTTTGGGAACTGGGGCACAAGTTTTCAGATGGTCTTCAGCATTGCAGAAATGAACAGGAAGACAGCAGGATCTGTTGGATTGCACTTGCTCTCTCCCCAGCTGCCCAGATATTGATGCACCTAGAATCTGATAGAGCATCTTAAATCTGGCTCCTAAGAGCAGAACCTGAATTTAGGCTGCTTGAAAGTTATCTGCAGCTTTATAGTGAGTGTATTTGGAGTTCTGTAGGAGGGACCTGAGCTACCTTGTGTGCATGATATTGGTTATGTGGCACTGTGTGAAACTAGACAGGATACACAGAGAAGACTAAGGCAGACCAAGAGCCCTAGCACCCATCCATAGAAAGTTCATTCACAAGAGTTTTCTAAGGCTTTAGAGAAACCAACCAACCGTTCCTTCCTCTAGAGAATACTCTGACAGGACATTAGTATGAGGCGTCAGTGAATCTGGCCTTGAAACTGCTTTGGTTACACATCTTAACTGCTTCTTATGTTGCAATTCACAGGAGATGGCAACAAGCACTCCCATCATTACTTTTTATTCTCCTGCTCCTACTTCAGAAATTAGCAAGCAGCAACTAAGCTGCCAAGAAAACTCAAGATCTGTTAGTGGGTGTCTGAACTTGTGAATCTTGTGAATCAGACCCTTTTAGGACGGAGCTATGCTTCTCATAGCTCAGTCTCTGACCATCAAATTCTCCACAACTCTTCTCTGCAAGCTTGCTGCAACAGCTCGGTGACTGATAAGCTGGAAAGAAGTGCAAGACTTGTGATGGAGCTTGGGGGATGTGATGGATGTATCTTTTTTTCTGTACATATCCCAAATGAAGGAGTCCAGGAAGGCCTCAGGATGGCAATCAACCTATCAAAGTCAGAAAAAAAAATGTAAAGCTTTTTTTGGTCTGATTCAAATTCAAATTCCCTGTGAAACAGTAGTCAAAGCAAAATTATATGGAAGATAGAAGGAAAAATTGAAATAAGAAATTCTAGTGCAAAATAATTACTTTTCAAATTGGAAGGCATTAAGTGTGAACTGGGAAATCTGGATGTGTACATCTCTGCCATGAGAAAAGAAGTAGACTGAAACAGAGCCCTAAAGCTGTAAGCAAAGTGACCGTGGCTGGGAAATACTGTACGTAAAACACAACTGAGCATGATTGAAGTGCTCTAAGGAATTGCCATGTTTTGTTCATCCTTTGGTTATAGCCTTGTTTGAAACAAAATATGAGAGGAAGAAAAAAATTCACTGCTGTGGCATCCTTTTGCTGTCAGATGTAGGAACTGATTTGACTTGCCTAGGGTAAGGATAAACAGCTCCAGTGTCCTTTTTCAGGTCAAATTTCCCAGCAAATAGGGGCATAGCCCTGACTGGATGTTTTGTATGAGCATTCCCCTCCCTCAGTGATGATGTGGAGGTAGAGGAGGTTCGCCCATGACACAGCAGTTATTGTACTCTTCTCTGCCAAACAGCAAGTTGAATGTTCATCAGAGCCAAAGGAAGTCAGGGTAAGAGTGCTCATTGTGCCCTTGTAACCATCCTCACAGCCGCACACTGTAGAGCTGCCAGCCTCTACATCTCTTGAAAAGAAACCAAACAAACGTGCTCATTAAACTCATGCTCTGTATCTCTCTTGTTTATTTCTCATTGTGTTAAAAAGCCTATGTTTTTCTCAGCCTGAAACTCAGAATCTTTTCTTTTGAGGATTTCCAACTTCAGTAGTACAACTTTAGCTCCACCTTCTAGTTTGTATTCCTTACATCAGCTGCTAAGAAGTAAATTAAATTATTTGAATTCATGCAGATTTGAAATTACTAACTGCACTACCAATTGATTTTCAACCTTGCATTTTTCAAGAGACATCAAACCTGTGACGGATATAAATTCTTCAATATTTAAAAGAAGGGAAAAAAGGAAGGAGAAAAAATTAATAAATCTAAGAGGAAGAAAATCATTTATTACAATCAGTTAACTGTATTATCTAATGCTATGTCTGGCAAAAAAATAATAATAAAAATAAAATCAACCTCTTCCTTCTCTGTAGGTGGCTTACATATTTTACATTTATAAAAATACACTGCGCTGTCTCAACCAGCTCTAAGAATGACATGGAGTGGCATAACATTGTTAAAGGCAAAACCGGAGGGAGATGCGAAAGATCTTCTTTGCATAGTATCTGGTGAGCCATTAAGAAGACACACACCTCCAGCATCTGAATTAACAGTGCTTTTAATTCAGTACGTTTTATTTGGTTTGAGCCATTTTTCCCCTAACGTTTATAATACTGTTGCTAGAGCTTTATATTATTCACCTTCGGCAGCTGCCAGAGAATCAGGGAACACCATTTTGAGTTAAACAGCTCTTCAGTATCTAAATGGGGGCTATAAGAAAGAAGAGCACAGACTTTTTTTCAGGGTCCTTTCTGTCCGGACAAGGGGAAATGGTTTCAAACTAAAGGCAGAGAGATTTAGACCGGATAAAAGGAAGAAGTGTTTTACAATTCAGGAGGTGAGGCAATCTGTGTAAAGATAAGTTTTTAAATATATGTTCACGAGTCACATTTTCCTCTTGAAACCTCCTGCCTTTGTTTGCTGTTATATAACCACATGTTGCTTTGCTTTGAAATATTTTCTCTTCTCTGTTACTGTTGGAAATACCCACGCAAAACAAGAGGGAAAATGGCCTATAAAGGGAATAAATGAAATGAATATCGACTTAAATTGGTTTTGGTCTGGTTCCAAATGTTGCCAAAGACAAGATAAATACACAGAGCGTGGAGAAAAACTGTCCTCCTCTCTCCCTCATTTATGATGCTAGCAAGTGTAGATGCCAGTTACAGACATTGTAAATTAAAAAAAAAAAAAGAAAGAAATGAAAAAGTTACCATTGCTCTCTATAAGGCTAACACCTGTTTATAGCAATGGCCTAAATTCTTAAAAAGATTTAATATAAATGCTGTAGAAGACTTGGTGAGAATCAAAAGTACAAGTAGGTGAAGAGAAGGCATTATTTATCTAAAAGATAGACCTGAGTTTTGTATTTTTATCACCTTTTTTTTTTTTTTTTGCTGTTAACAATCTTAGAATTTTCATGTCTTTCAGGCCTGCAATTTTGCAATCATGCTCTATTGACATACCAAAGCTTATTTTACAGTTGTTTCTAGAGGCTTCACTGAAAACTGGACTGTTATGGAAGCTGCTTCCACACATGTATATACGTACATACAGTGTGTAACCCTTTCCCGGCTAACCTGCTGCCAAGTATTTAAAAACAAGACAAGCATCAGAAGTGAAATATGATTTACACTCCACAAACGGAGAACTGGTAAATAGATGTAACAGCACATCCAAAACCATATGGCAGACCTGTGGTATAGTTTGTAAACAAACCATTTGACAGAGGCCTTATCCCCTATCTAAGTAACAAAATTCTCCTGCTCCCTCAACTTGGGCCATGCGCTCTCCTTGGTACCAGAGGGATGTGATTGGCTTTCCTATTTTCTTTGAGGGTGTTATCTGTTAGGGCAACTTCTCTCATGACATTTTAGGCAGCTTGCCACTGAGTTCTCACCTCAGCCTTCTCACCTCACTCCTTGAGCAGTGTCAGTCTTCTTGGCTGTACCCATCTTGGCCTCAGATTATCCACAGCTGCCTGTAAGGAAGGAGTAACTTTTCTGTTCCTTGATTTCACAGTGTCATTACCTGTTCATGGGAGCTCCCAACCACTGTTTTTAGCTCAAAATTAACACCTTGATCACTGAGGCACTTAAAATCAAAATGTTTTCCTGTCCCCAGTGTCACCATACTGTGCCCTGCCCCTTCAGCCTTGCTAACAGCACTAGATTTGTCTGTCTGTGTGTTTTCTTTATCCGCAATTGTCTTGAGTGTATATATAGGCAGTAGGCTTGGGGTGCATAAATCAAGTGGTGCTGCTGTGAAGAGATTTAAGAGATTTAAGAAAGGAGCAAATCATGGTGCCAGCACTGCTGCCAGACTTCATAGTCACAGGAGAGAATCAGTTACAATGAGGAAATTACACATTTATAAAGCTGATATGAATACACCTTTCAGACTTTCTCCATCCTTGACTGTATGGATGGATTGTCTGATAAAAACTGACCCACAAGATCATATCCTCCTTTGTGACCTTCCTCAGGAGCCATTTTTACTAACATACCTGGAGGGAATTAGACATTTTGGAATGGGAAGGGCAGAAGGGCTGCTGGTACAAGTGAATTTTCATATGCTGTCTTTGTAAATCGTGAGATCTCAAAACAGGGTATGTCCATAGCTTTGCTGGAAAACAGTGCCTATCAGTGCTACTGGAATACTATCATTGCCAAAATATAACTGTGGTAATATTGAAGACTACATTAAAAAAAGATCCACGTGAGTGATTGCAAAAAAGGTTATTTATACAAACCTATGCAATCAGATTCAGATTCATAAAGTGAGTAGGAGCCTAAGAAGACTTCAGAACGCCTAAATGCATTGGTGTATTTGAACTCATTTTACACATTTGCATTTGATAGGCATTTCCCTGCTACATTCAATGGATCTCGGAACAAATGAATTTAGAAAAATAAATTCAAATAGACTTTTCTGAATCAATGTTGCAATGTTTCACATTCTTGATAGCTTGAGTTGTAGTGCTGGTGCAATATTCAGCGGTTGTGAATTGATACAGCTTCTCTGAAGCCAATAACACTGTATTAATTCATTCTTTCCAAGGGATGTGATTTCTACGCATCTTCAGCTCTGACCATTCTTAATTGTTATTATTGTTTGCACAGTGTTTTTTGTTGTTGTTGTTGTTGTTTTGTTTTTTGTTTTTAAGTAAATGGGGAAAAAAGAACAGGATTCTGTATTTTTGGACAGAACGAAGAGATTACTTTTGCAAAAAAAACCCAAAGGTATCAGTAATAAAACCAGGAGTGTTGACGATCAGTATTTTGTTGGAGAAAGAGCTCAAGAAGAAAGCAGAATCAGAGAAACTGTGAATCTTATTTATTTTTTCCTTCTCTAAGAGAGGATGCAGAGTTATATAAACAGGTAGGAGATATTTTAAAGTTTGTACAATGTAACCTTATTTGAGCATACTAAAACTGCAAATGCACACGTGTTCCAGTGATTTTTCTTTGCAGCATCTAAAATGTCATCTGATTGGAAAGAATATTCCAGAGAAGAGAGAGGGCAAATGTAGAGGGCTCCTTTTTCCAGCACACATCTGCAACTTTGGGAACTGCTCGTGGAAGAATTTTCTGACCTCATTCAGATGTTTCTAGGCCAGAGGTGCAGGGATTCAGGGATTGTTGCTGACACCTAGGAGTAAATTTACACTGTGGCTTCAACAGTATCCTGTGAGAATTAATTCCCCAGTCATGTGTGAAAAGGTACTCTTTGTCTCTGCTTTCAAACTGCCATTTGATAATATAATTATCAGTCTACCTACTGTTGTATTGTGAGAAACAGTGAATAAATCATTAGCTGTTCATCACCTCTCCCTCAGCCATATTCCCTCTTTGTGTCATCCATTATCTGGCCTATGATCTATTGTCTGTCATCTAATCTGTCCACTCTCCTTGTAACAAAACAGTTTCATAAATTGGTTTTCCTTTCTCTGTAACTTGATTTCAGCATATCCTTTAGAGACGGGATAAGGTGAACAATGCATTTACAATGCACAGCAATACTTTACAGTAGCATAATGCCTTTTGATTTTTTCTCTTCTGTTTTCCCAGTAATTCTTATTAGCCTTGGTTTCTTAGGTAGTTCCTGAGCATTGACATTGTGTGTTCAAAATCTTCAAAGAATTCTGCAAGACTCCAAATATTTTTCTAATGTTACATTAGTTAATTTACCACCTACCCGTCTCCATATAATAGCCTGTACATACATGCATGGCTATACAGATATGTGTATATCTTTACTGCCTGTCTCTACATGAGCAAAATGTTACCTTTCTGAATCATACTGCAGTTACTAACATGGAATTAAATAGGAAAAATCTCTCAAAATACTTCATAGTCAATATTAGGTTAGTGATTTTGGAATAATTTTGTATCAGCTAAAGCTATGCGTGTCCTTCTTATCTGCTTCTTGCAACATATATGAATATACTGAGGAGCCCAGCTCCAATTTCTTAGAAGTACCATGAGCAACGACAGCATTATACTGTGAAGACTGACATTTCATAGAATCATAGAATTATTAAGGTTGGAAAAGACCAATAAGATCACCTAGTCCAACCATTAGCCCATCCCACAATGCCCACTGACCATATACCACATTTAAATGGTTCTTGAACATCTCCAGGGAGGGTGATTCCACCACTTTCTTGGGCAGCCTATGCCACTGTCTCACTGCTCTTGCTGAGAAGTTTTTCCTAATATCGAAACTGAATTATTCTATCTTTTGTTTGTTTCCTTTTCTTTCTTTTGTTTATATGTAATTTTTAATTAACTAATACTTGTTCATGTATTATGTATTAAAATACCATTACCTCAATCCATAATTTTTTTTGAACTTTTGCCCTTCTGATTTTATTCCCCTCTCCTGTTAGGACAGTGAGGAGTGACAACAGGCTGTGAGGTGCTTAGCTGCCAATGGATTAAACCACAACAGGTACCAAACCTGACTTAGCCCTTAGTTTGGTGATTTTGTACAGAATTTATTTTAAGATTGATGCATAGAACTGATAGGGACTTAAAAAGGAAAATTCTTCTTAGCTGATTCAGGCATCAGTCTCTTCATAGGAACTTTCTTGCTCTTTCTCTTTCTCTCTCTCTGTCTTTGAGACGCTTTGATGACAAGCTCAGTCCAGTTTCTCAGTCTTCAGGTGGCAACACCTAAACAGCTCAGCTCATCGTGTGGTTCCAAAACCTCTTTTATGGACACTCTTATTTGAAGCAGTGCCTCCTTGTTCTTACGTATGTCAAGAATTATTCCATCCAGAGGCAGTCAGCCATATTGATGGTAAGTTTAATGTATGTAAAAGATCCTCAGTTTTCTGATGCCTGAAGTATTTCACTGTATTTTAATTCTTTTAAAGACGTTATCCTGCTTGAGATGCAGTCCTCTGGAAAAAGCACCTTTTCTAATATGATTGCTTATTTCTTACCTTTTCACTTTTCATTCCCTTTCTTGCTTTGTGTATAGACTGCTAATGTCCTTTTATAATGATAATGCTGCCATGCACTACTGCAGTTAGTCTATATAGAAGTCACCTTACTTTTCCACCTCGCTGCAGCATCACAGCTATCTTCAGACCTTTGCTACTTCTCACTGTGAATGTTTGTCCATTAGTTCCAAATGATTTTCAATGTGAGAGCAACTATTCCAGCTTCTACCTCATTTCCCCTTCTCTCTCGCACACAATCACACAGCCTTGACTCTTAAGGGTGGCTGAAATAAGTGTTTTCCCTATAAGATCAATGAAATAGTGGGATACCCTAGGCTGGATGATATGGACTTTTTCAAGGTCTGATTTTGCAGGAGATGTGGTTTATTTCACAAAAAAAGTGGGAGTGTAATTTGATTTGCTTATGACATCTCAGGACGTTCAGAATCTTTTACAGACAGAATCCAAGGACAGAGTGTAGAGGCTGGGTTAGTTTCACAGCACAGAGTGCAAATAATATATATGGACATATTAATTTTAAGAATAGGTACTGCTCAGTTGGGATGGCAGAGTAGAAGAAAAGACACATATCATCATATATAAGCTGTCAACATGACAGAAAAGGCAAAGTTTCTGGAATCCCAGGATGGATGAGGTGAGTTGTCTCCTGCAGAATGAGGAGAACATACACAATGCTGGCCAGGGGAGGATAGTTTGATCACCCAGGATCAACAATGGTTGCATAGAATAGAACGCACGATTGATATGGGTTCCTATGATGGTTAGGAAAATTGAGAGTGAATGTTCAGAAGTGCCTGTCCGGATTAATTTACCTGAATGAGGCTGAGAAGAACCACGGTTTCTGTTGGTAAATGTGTGAGGAAATGGAGTCTGAACCGCTGAAGGAAGCCCCCTAGCTGGTGGGCAGGTGTGCTTTCAGGAACTTCCAAATCCATGGCTTAGCATGAGAGCATGCACAGCATCACCCTTTATGCTGTGCTTGCAGTAATACCACCTGCAGATGTAGGATGGCTCTCAGCTCTGAAGTAGAATCATAGAATCACTAAGGTTGGAAAAAACCCACAGGAGCATCCAGTCCAACCATTAATACTATTAATAGGTGATCCTCAGAACCAAATCACTGATTGATGTGCTCTGGTCTACCCATCAGTAAATTAGAGGCAATGATGCTGATGGCTCCTGTAAAGTAGTTTGTGATCTACCAGCAAATAGGGCTAAGTAGCAGCAAAGTGGTATTATTCTTATTCAGCTACTTCAAATGAAAGCAGAATCTGCCTTTCCAGCCATCAGGTGAAACAAGGTGTGTGAGAATATGAGATGAATCATGGTCAAACCATATGCACAGCTGTAAGCAAAACCCATGTATTATTCAGTTTATATAGGGATAATTTTGGTTAAATAGAATATTTACGTCTTAATAATTCACCTTTCTGTTTACCACCAATGATGCTTTGAGATTAATATATTTCCTGACAGCAGAGACTGTAACTCTGCACTTTTTTTGCTGACACTTTCATTTGATCATTACCTTTTCCACAACAAGCACATGTCCTGAAAGTAGCTGCCTTTTGCTGGCAAGTGAATGCTGCCTTCATGTCTGTGCCACATTTATTTTAACTTGATCAGCATTGAGTTTGGCTAAAATTAGATGATTACTACTGAAATCTGAAACTTATTCCAAAGGGTAAAAAGTTAGCCAGATTGGTGTGCTGACAGCTACATTTTAAAATTTTGAAAGATGAAAGGAAGTCCTAAAATATTAGTGTACTCCCCACCGGCTCAGGAATGGTAATAAATAAGGGGTGAAAAAATGCAGCCAGTCCCACAAATATTCCTGAAACGGAATTTATGGAACCACTAAACGCCCACACATGTATTCCTTCATCTGTGTTGTCAACAGTAACTTTTTTTTAATGGATCTTTCAGGTGTCCATCCTCTCCGACTGTATATCCATACCCTGCAAGCTTTCCAAATCTGGGAAACAGCAATAGACTGCCACTGAAATTGGTTGGGATTAACCCTGAGGCACAAGGCTGACAGTCTGGGCTGAGTGAGGTTTATTAAAAACACCCTCAG
This sequence comes from Chrysolophus pictus, assembly GCA_037305975.1. Lineage (NCBI taxonomy): Eukaryota > Metazoa > Chordata > Aves > Galliformes > Phasianidae > Chrysolophus > Chrysolophus pictus. The sequence continues at coordinate 84,542,379 of CM074576.1, forward strand.
TCACAGTTCTAGTGATGTGGGTAGCCCTTTCCTATGTACTGGCACTTCATACTATAGAGCTGGTAAGAGTGGAAGCCCTTCTTTGGTGAAAAATGTTCCATCCTTACTTTGTTAGAGGATGTTTAAATAAGCAAATAGTACTAAATACCTCTCCTGGACAGACTCGCAGGAATATACAGAAAGTATAGTGTTTAGTTAGTATTTTATGTGCAAAGGTGGGTTGTGTTAAACAGCTTTTTGATAGAAAGGTAGCAATTGTTCATGCAGCAGACTTAGCTCTATTTTTAAAGGCAGGTGCCTCCAGATGTAATAAGACATAATTCTCCATTACTTGCACCATTAAATTTCTCAGGTTATTCAGATGTACACTTGACTACTCTGACATATCCTAATAAAAACATAAGACCAAATAGAAGAAGGAAAATATTATACCAGATGAAAGGGTGATGAGCTTAAGAACTTATTGAGTTAGGTACAGAGCATGGTCGGGTTTACACTTTAAAGTACCAGTAGGTTGCTAAGTGCCTGATAGTGCTCAGTCTGGTCTTTAGCTCTTTTTTGCTAGAAGTAGCCCCTCTTGGTAAGTACAAGCATCTGTCTCTATCAGGAGACTACTGAACCAAAGCAACAGAAAACTTCTGCCTTCAGCATGACTTTCACTGTTTCCTTTTCTGCTTGTTTTATCTCATTTTGCCTGCATTAGAAATAGTGTGGCCAGCAGGAGCAGGGAGGTGATCATCCCCCTGTACTCAGCATTGGTGAGGCCGCACCTCGAGTACTGTGTTCAGTTTTGGGCCCCTCACTACAAAAAAGACATTGAGGCCCTGGAGCGTGTCCAGAGAAGGGCAACGAAACTGGTGAGGGGTCTGGAGCGCAAGTCCTATGAGGAGCGGCTGAGGGAACTGGGATTGTTTAGTCTGGAGAAGAGGAGGCTCAGGGGAGACCTCATTGCACTCTACAACTTCCTGAAGGGAGGTTGTGGTGAAGAGGGGTTTGGCCTCTTCTCCCAGGCAACGAACAGGACCCGGGGGAATGGCCACAAGTTGTATCAGAAGAGGTTTAGGTTGGACTTAAGGAAGAACTTCTTCTCTCAGAGAGTGGTCAGGCACTGGAATGGCCTGCCAAGGGAGGTGGTGGAGTCGCCATCTCTGGCAGTGTTAAGAGGCGTCTGGACAAGGAGCTGCGAGATATGGTTTAGTGCTTGTGGTAGCAGTGGTAGTGTGAAGACGGTTGGACTAGATGATCTTACAGGTCGTTTCCAACCTTGTGATTCTATGATTCTATGATTCTATGATCTCAAGGTACTTTCTGCCCAGTCTTTAGATAAATCAAATGCAAAAGATGCCATGGACCCTGATAATACACTTCAGTTGAACTGAGGCAAGCTTTGGGTTAGTATCATTTTGGAAGAACTCCACTTAAAATGCGCATTAATAGAAAAAATGAGTAAAAGTAGTCTCAAAGTATGCCAGCAGTAGTTCATACTGCTTGTTTTCTTATAGCATCCATGAAAATAATGAAACGCTAGTTTTTTTTTAACATAAAATCAAAAGTAACACTGCACATTCACTGATATTCAAAAATCTAAATATTGTTACAATGACAGAAGTTAAATAGATTTTGTTCTTTTGCATGGACTGAAGCTGTAGTTCTTTGTACACAGTTTCAAGTGAATTAGGAATTTATGTTAAGTTAATGAGGTCCCCTCTACGGCAAGTGGAGAGGGAAAAGCACTTATAGAGGACAAGTCCTTCCAGTTCACACCTGGAAGTCCACGTCTACACTAAACTGAGATAAAAAGCTTATATTATTTACTGACCTTCCACTGTTATTGTCAGCTATATATTCATTGTACAGTAGGCATCCATACTTTGTGAGTTTTCCCCTCAAGGAAGGTATTTCTTTAATGAAGGTTCACCAAGAAAATGTCTGTTTGAAATAAAAGAAATATCTGGTTATGCAAGCCTTGCCCACATATGCTGCTTCTTTCCAAAACCACATACCATTGCTTACCAGTTACTTCTGGTTTTGTACAATCAGATAACACTTTCTAATACATTGAACAGTACAGAAAAGGAATAAATTATTCATGGAAGGTAGCATTCCCATCAGTGCAGAGTGTTTGTTAGACATAAACTGGCCTGTGAGGAGAGGTTTCAGTGTAGCATGGGTGACCTAATCAGGTTCCCTCCAGCTCACTTTCCTGTATTCTCTGGTTCTTGACCCACATCAGCAGTATAATTAATTGAAACATACTGAAAGATTGGAAAAAAAAAGGTTACTGAATGTAAACAAGGAATATTGAGTGAAAAAAACAAAACAACATTTTTTTAGTGTCCAGCTCATGTGCCGCTGACTCCCCTGCACTTATGACATACTTCTTTCAAGATGTTAGTACTGTATCACTTAACAGCCTGATGCTTCTGATGCTTTCCAGACTCAGTATTCTTGGTGAGCTGCAGTTTGCAGTTAAGATGTATGATTTCAGAAAGTACTGTAACTGAATTAAGATGCATGTAACTCTTAAACTGCACAGTGCTGTCAAGTATTGATGTTTGTACTCGATAGCTTTAATATTACTATTTATGTCTCAATAAATTATACTTGCAGAAGTAAAAATGGAAAAGCCAGACTGCATTAATGTCTATACTAAACATAAATCTCAAAGCATAATTGATATGCATATTAGCAGTGTAATTTCAATAATATTAAACATGTCCATGTCTTATGATAGGATCTTCAAAATGCAACATACAGATGGTGAAATGAATGGGGTAGAAATGCTTTTCTGCAGAATACCTGGTTTGAAAGAATGATTGAAATCTATGTATTGGATCCCAGATGCTGATTAAAAGTAAGAAATGTAAGATTTTTGATAAAGCAAAGCAAACTAAAACCCATTATTTTTAATATCACATTGAAATGGGCCTTGAATTTGAGGTTTGCAAATTATTCTTATAATCCTTGTGGTTTTTGCAGAGCAGCACACCTGTGTTGTAACAATTTTTTACTTGCCAGTCATGCTCCACAACAACTGGAGATGGGACACATCTCCGTAGAGTAGAAGTCTCTTACATATTTTAAAACTAGCACGCTATAGAAGAACATATTTGGCAAGTCAACCACAAGATGTAGTCTGCATCAAATGCTGTCTGCTCAGTCTGCTAAATATGCAGTGGATCCTGAAAAGTACTTTGTGTAAGTTTGTGAAACAACAGCTCCAGTCAGCACTCTGGTAGAACAAGCTTTACACTGGGCTTGATGAAAACCATGTTTTTATATATTGTTTACCTAGAAAAGCTGCAACGCTTCAGGTTATTTTTCTAAAGTAGCAGGGCACCACATATTGCTCTGAAGAGGGCCGTGTTTTTACAGTAGTAGATGTATCTCCAGCTCCTCCTGATGATCTAACTTTGTTGTTCACTTCATGCATTTGTGCTTAATATAGGTGAGAGGAAGCAGAGAAGATCATAAAGCCAATGTATCTTTTGTGTAAGGGTGAGAAGTGCTTTAAACGTTCCAACCATGAACTCCATAGATAGTATAGCTACCCATATGTGAAATTACAATCTATAAAATGGCTATTTCACTCAAATCCATTAATGATTTTCTGAGCTTCCATGGGTTCCAGCATGGTTTTAATTCAAGTAGAGCATCTGCAGAGGAGAGGATGACTGTCATCTGAAAAAACACCAGTGCATTAGGGGGACAGATCAACTTTCTCCATCGAGGTGCCTGAGGTAAGACTCCAGAATAGTTCACAGGGTTGAGCCTGCTGATTCCTTGGTGATCCTTTACATGGGAGAGAAGAGAGTGGGTCGGAGATGAGGGATTGAGCCTTCCTTAAAGGATGCCTCAGGGAAAAGGGGCATCTCTGCTGCAATGGGGGATCACTCTGCCGTCTAGCATCTCTCTACTCCAGTCCTTCACCTCCAGCAGCTGTGATGTTCTTGCTTCACTGTGTGCATGGAAAACGAGGCCAGGGAGTGAATGTATATAGATTTCTTTTTGGTATTCAATCTACAATTCCGTTTAAAAAATTTCATTGCTTTACCTCAATAATGTTACAGTGTCTCCACAATTAATTGCCTTTCTCCAGACTGTTTCAAGGTTTCAGCTGTCCTTCTGGCCTTCTGTGAACACAATGTAGAAAATATATGACTTTGGAGGAAAAAAAAAAAAAAAAGAAAGAAAAAAAAAAAGCTCTGAAATCAATGATTGTAAAACCAAAGAGAACAAAGCTTCTCTTTTAACTTCTTCTGACATGATTACAGGAGCAGTTAAACAGAAGTCACCTTCAATACCGCAGTCTCTTCAGCATGTAGAAGATATTCAAATTCTGAACGGAATGGTATATCCCAATGGCATAGCATCGTGGCAACCCTTCACTAGCCAGTACATGCTTTCACATTTCATGAGGACTAATGGCTTAACAAAAAAAATTGTAAATCCATAAATCTTATTCAGAGACTAAAGAAAGTGGAATTGTTAGGGCATGATGCTACCTAGAGTCTAAACGAAATCTTGACTGGATTAATGAAATTGCCCTTAAGTCATAGAATCACAGAATCATAGAATGGCCTGGGTTAAAAAGAACCTCAAAGATCATCTAGTTTCAATGCCTCTGCTATATGCAGGGTTGCCAACCACTAGATCAGGCTGCCCAGAGCCACATCCAGCCTGGCCTTGAATGCCTCCAGGGATGGGGCATCCACAACCTCCTTGGGCGACAGAGGACACCACCCATCTCTTCGGAAAGGCACTCAGTCTTGATAAAGAAAGAATACCTTTTTGCTTAACCATGCCTTTATTTCTTGCAGATTAAACCATTCATGTGTTCCACATGTCTTTCTATCCCAGGAAACTTGTTTAGGATGATTCAGCCCATTTACTAGCAGAGTTTTCTGCTGGCATCATGTAGCCAGAGTGCTACAGACTGTGTAAGCTACAAGCTGACTTCTGAGCACAGCTTAATATTGATTTTGTTTTCATGGAATCTTTCTAGAGCCAGCTAAAATAAATAGGAAGACACCCATTGTCTCCTCTCAGAATTAAATCCCCAACAGATTTGGCTTTACACTGCCTGAAGGCTGTTGTCTTTTCCTATCAAATACTCACAACTGAGGTTATCAGCATAACAACAATCTTTTGATATAAAAGACAGACACGGAAAAGAGATTTTCTGAGAAACATTTCTAATTCTGGAGTGTTTTTCTTCTGCCATGAGCTTCAGAGCTCAGAGAGATCAGGTTAGCTAGTCTTTCTACAAATGCTGTAAACACTTTCCAGAATACAGGCATTTGAGGAGAGTTGTGGCAAGGTTACATGTCTCCAAGACATGATGAAGGCACAGGGTTAGAGCAGGCTGTAATTGTACCAACTGGCAGTGACCTCCAGAGAGATTCTTCTCCCCCAAGTACACATGGATCAAAGTTTAACATTTCACCTCAGCTGTTTTCTTTTGAGTGAACAGCAATACAAGGGAGTTGGGAAGGGATTCCTCATGGTGTCCCCTTAAGTATGAAGAATGAGAACACCTAGCCTGCACTTGTCATCTTAGGTCAATTTTGTCACTTAAAAATTTAAATGTTATTGTAGTAGCATTCACCATCTAGTGTAGACAGTTTCAGCTCTTATATATTGACAATTCAAATAAAATGCTGAACAATCTTCTATGTACTATGGGGCAAAAAAAAGCCTTTCATAAAAATCCTACTTGGGACTTCACCTCCAGATCTCCTTTTCATCTCATTTTCAGGTATATTAAAGAGGAGAAGTAAAACAGGTAGGGTCTCACACAGTTCTCTCCATCCTCAGCTCAGCTCACTGTTTTGTTGTTGCTTTTTTTTTTTTTTTTTGCTTTTCCCTTTTCTCATCTGCATTTACCATTCCTTGCCAGATTTGAGATCTTGTTATCCCCCTTCTGTCCTAGTCAGCCTCTGAGCAAGAACACAGGACACAGATCAGTGTATGAATATTTCCCAACAGATCAAGAGCCTTGCTGGCTCTCACACGTGGAGAAATTTGAATTCCCCAGTGGTTTACTGATGTGATTTTTCACATTTGGACTTCAGGTTTGTTCTTCATCTCAGACCGAATGGTCCCAGTGAGGATTGCAGCTGAGGACAAGCCTACTAGGAGATGAGCAGCAAACCTCTCAGTTTTGTTGGCCCTGAAGGCTTTATTTCCAGGGCTGTGGGTGATGGTGAGATACCAGCAAAAAGAAATCCATCTCAAATAAAATCCCAGCTCTGGGTTGCAGAAGTTGGAGGGCAGCAGTACGACTTTTGAATGCAGGTAAAGAAAATAGCAGAACAATTGCTTTATAATGAGCAGAAACTCACAGTCATTAACTGAAAAATAAAAAGGTCGAGAGAACATTCTGTTACGTGTATGTAGTTTGCTTCTAAAACTCCTATCAGTCACTTTTCTTCCACAAAGTCATAAATGCTGTCAGACTCTGCAGTCTGGTGGTGTTACAATGGCTATCGTTCTTAAGGACATCTCCCTTTGGTACATTTCTGTGTGGGGCTGCTTTGCCAGGTAAGCATGATCTGCCTGCCAGCGAGACAGAGCCTCCTCTAGATGCAACATACCCTTAATGAAGTTGTGGGTCTATTCTGCAGGGAGAGCAAACAAACAAACAAAAACCCACAGATGAGTGTCTCCTCAGCTCTGCCCTGTAGGACTATGAAGATTCATTTCAGAAGTACATAAATTCACAAATTGACACTGCTCTCCATCCTGAATTTGGGAGTATATTTTAGCTTTCACTTAACAAATGACTACTCTGCAGGGATTTGCTCAAGCAATAAGAAATGAGTTGTGTCACTTGAGCGTGCATTTTAAATTAAGATGGGGTCACTCTCTTCTGTCGTTGATAATTATCAGTTGCTTGAAATGTATAAAAGAAAAATTCTGCCAGATAGACAGGTTGAGATTCTTTGTGATGGAAACTGGACAAAGCTTACAACTGGCTAAGCTACAAAGTTCAACACTTCCTCTAGATCTGATGCCCTATGTGATTTATATGTGATGCCCTATAGGTGTATTTTATACTTTTTTTATACTTTACTTCCTATAAAGAGAAATCTGGCAACCTTTCACAGAGGCATTTATCCTTGTTTTTTTCATATTAACTCAGTTGTTCTCTCTGATAGTTTCTTTTTAAAAAATATTTGAACTGCTTCCGCTTCTCATTCCAGAAACACTGGTGACTTCTCGCCATTGCTCTTGTACTCCATCAAGCATTTGTGCAGCTAAACGTGCTCTGGTGTGGCAGAACTCTCCATCTAATATTTACCTTACTTATTCATCCTTTACATTCAGAAATCAACCCCTTTTTTTTGCCCTTTCAATGTATTCTATTTTGTATTAGAAATACATTATCAGGTGGATGTTAGGAACTATTTCTCCTCAGGAAGAGCAGTGAGGCAGTGGCACAGGCTGCCCATGGAGGTGGTGGGGTCACCGTCTCTGGAGGAGCTCAAGAACTGTGTGGATGTGGCACTGAGGGACATGGGCAGTGGGCATGATGTGATGGGCTGGTGGCTGGATTGGATGGTCTTAATGGTCTTTTCCAACCTAATGATTCTACAATTCCATGATTCTACATCCCCTTCTGTTTCTATTCTGTTAAAAGAGTGCTTATAGGACCCAGGTAGAGTTGGCAGAGGGCTGAGCTGAGTACAGTTTATGCAATATGTCACTCTCTGCCCTCTAAAGCTTTCAAAACAAATAAATAGGACAAAGACCTGGAGGAAAGAAGAGAGAAGTGACTGGTCGAGGTCATGCAGCAGACATCAGTGGCAGTGGAAGGTTAAGGCCAGAGGTTTCTTATGTCCTGCATCAGCACCTTAGGACTTGCACCAGTAATGGGGCATTTTGCAGAGATCCTTGGGATCTCTAGATTCAATCTTTTGTTACTGCCTTCCCTCTGTTCCCATTACTTGTGACCGGTGGCAGCTGTGGTGCTGGCTATTGCCAAAGTAGTAAATAGAGTCTTCTGTCCCCATTGAAAGGAGAGTGAATGATGTAATTTGGCTCCTTTTCTCTCCCACTGGCTGCCAAGACATTATTTCTGTATCAGTGCACATGGCCATTTGGCATCAAACAAGAGCCCTCTCTTTGTGTAAGTGGAGGCAGGATGTTAATTCTTTTTGATGTTCCAGTAACATATCTGGAACGGAACAGCAGCATTTCTTTCAGTAGGCATGGATTGTCCGTTCCCTAACAAAAAGGAAGTGTGTGCTCCTTTCAATGCACATGGAGCAGTTGAGGAGGTAACAACACACCTCCTTTGGTGCAGCCTTGCTAACTATAGCTCAATTCTGTTGTGTACTTTAAATTTCAATGAGATAGAAAGAGTGTTTATTTTGCTTATTGTGGCAGTTCTGCTTCAGAGCACCTCTGCACTGATTCACTAACCTCCTTTGTTTTACAGCCTTTACATTTGAGCACAACCCCTTCTAAAGGCTGAAAGAAGAACTCAAGTTCTTCGTAACACATATAGAGTCATATGGCACCTACAATGCTGTACTTCTGCCTATTCTTTCTCCACCTTTTGACCATATGAAAATATTCCTATATCAGTGGCTTTACATCAGATCATTAACTTTACTGCCTCTGAAGACAGTTATTTGAATTTTACTTCTGAATTCTTGTGAACAATTTAAAGCAAAGGAAGAGGAAGAAAGGAGATGACCTTCTAATACCAGCCCAGATTTGTTTTCACCTGGTCTAAGGTCTAGAGTTACTGTGTTTTCTCCTTGAGACCTCCCACATCTCATATTGAATGGGGTGATGGTGTAAGAAGACCTGTATTTTTTTCTCTTAAGAAATCAAGTGAGATTTCTGGGCAAATGATGTATGTCTATGGAGGAGCTGGAACCCACAGGGAGGTGACTGTCAGTGCCTTTTGCACCCTGTATCTGATTCTATCAGGAGGGAAAGAGTCTGCCCTCATTCAGATAGACCAGGCCTATTGAAGTATCTGGGTCTGAGGTTGCACATTAATAAATATGCACATTATTCCTTCTCCATTTGAACAAGAAAACCGTGTGGTTGCATATTGTCCACTATAACACACATGGAAATTCAGAGTGAGAGTAGGAGCTCATTCAGAGCCTCTCACCAGGACTATTTCTCTAACAAGGACAACATCATCAAGACATAACTAACAGCTTGATGATTCTTTTTCATTTTTACTACATTTTCACCTTGACTTACCTAAGCAACCCAAGGCAGGCTCGCGTGCCTGTTCATACGTACCTTGTTAAAAAATGGTTGAAGGTTTTCATTCCCTTTGTGAACTGATACAGCTTCACTCCTTCCTTTACTGTTGGCTAGCCAAAGCAAAACACGTGGACTGGGCATGCCTGCATCTGCAACATCCAAGCTCTCTAGTACTTCTGCTTATTGCTCCACGCTCAAGGGTAAATCTAATGAATATCTGAGCATCTGTAACTTCTCTGGCTCTAGAGATGGTCTCGGTTTTAGACTTCACCTGTTGAGGTGGCTCATCCAAAACTTATGGGGCTGATGTTCAAGTGCAGCTCAGACACCAAATCAGGCTCTAATCCCATCCTTCCAGGGAATGAGACTGTTCCTGTCCCACCGCTATATCCCCATGACACCAGTGTCTTGGGACTGACCTGCAGAGGCTTATTCATAAAGAAGGCTGGATTTTTCCCTTCATTTGCAGAGAGAGAAATAAAGTTTTGTACTTTTCTCTACAGTTAAAACTTCCCCCCAAAAAACACCTGGTTTCATGGTATACATCCATTCTTCATGTTAGTCTTTCTCATTAAGAGTCTTGTCTTCCCTTCTCTCCTTTCTACTGGGAAAATGCTTCAGTTAAGTTGTCTTCCCAAGAGAATAGGCATGCAGCTAAACACATGTGTGTAGCTTTCCATTAAGGGGATCACTGCATTAAGTCAGAGCCAATCTGATACAAAAAGGGCTTAGATTTGGACCCTAGGCTTCCAAGCTGGAAAAAGCACTCAGTGAGAGTGTAGAGCTCAAACTCTTAGACCAGGCATGTCCAACCTCTGTGCGACATGCAATCTGGCACAGCACAGCCCAGCTCCCATTGAAGCCATCTGCTGCCCAATGTCATCATGGCAGTGGTTCTGTCCTGCTGCACAGCCCAGGCCAGCCTCTCAGAACCAATCAAACATCAGTGTCCTACGAGTCCCATCTGGGCTGAAACTGGGACATAGGGCATGGTGCAGTGCCAGCTCAAGTGATGGCAAATGATTTTATGGATTTTGATTAGCTCGGAAAGCAAATGGTATCCTGGGCTCCATCAAAAGAGGGGTGGCCAGCAAGGACAGGGAGGTGATTGTCCCCCTCTTGTGAGGCCCCATCTGGAGTACTGTGTCCAGGTCTGGAGTCCCCAGTACAAGAAAGACAGGGAGCTGTTGGAGAGGGTCCAGAGGAGGGTCATGAAGATGGCCAGGGGACTGAAGCGCCTCCCTTATGAAGACAGGCTGAGGGAGCTGGGCTTGTTCAGCTTGGAGAAAAGAAGGCTGCAGGGTGACCTCATTGCAGCCTTTCAGTACAAAGGGAACCTATAAATAGGAGGGGAGTCAACTCTTTGAAAGGGTAGATAACAGCAGGACAAGGGGAAATGAAGGAGGGAAGTTGAAGGAGGGACGATTTAGGTTGGATGTCAGGGGGAAGTTCTTTACAGAGAGTGGTGAGGTGCTGGCAGAGGCTGCCCAGAGAGGTTGTGGATGCCCCATCCCTGGAGGTGTTCAAGGCCAGGTTGAATGGGGCCCTGGGCATCCTGGTCAAGTATTAAATGGGGAGGTTGGTGGCCCTGCATGTGGCAGGGGGGTTGGAGATTCATGATCCCTTCCAACTCCGGCCACTCTGTGATTCTGTGATTCTGCAATATATTGGCTAAACCCAGTCCTGTGGAGAGTGAAAAATATGTGGCTGTGCTTTCTGGTTTGATACAGAAATTGGAGAATGGGTTTCAAGATTGGTGAAAAAGTCATCAGTTTTTTTGGTTTTTTTGCGACTGCATTTTCACTTGACATAAATACCTTACTTGTGAATGTATAGTGTAGCCATTAAAAATCTGATCATGTCTCTTTACTAGACTTTCATAAACCCTCTTATCAGAGAGGAATATTCTCTCAATAGAGTAGAATAGAATACTCTTGTTCATTGCTAGTGAAAATACATAAATAATGGTGGTGACTATGTGGAAATAGGTTGTTTTGTAGCTGAGAATTTCCTCTATCAAACAGTATTATTGTGCTTTTTGTATCTGTTTTTGCTTCTATGGAAATAATTAGGAGAAATTACTACGTATATGCAGCCCAAGACCATTCCTCTTCACTTAAATCAAACCAGGCAAGCCAAAAGATTGGATACTTATGACTAAGATGATGAAGGTGAAGGTGACCTTCCTTGGAAAAGTAGTGGAGTTCAGGAGAAAGCCGCAGAGAATCAGGTATTAAGCTTCTGCTGTTTGCTGCAGGAAGAAGGGGATCTGCTGCTAATGTGAGGGATTTTCTCATCACACTTTGCTGCCACCCTGGACACTGATATCTTCTTTGGAAGCACTCTGACCACTGGTAGGGGAAATTGGTGAAGTCACTGTTGCCATCAGTCATTGCCTGCCTGCTTTGCCAGTGCCTTCAGATTAATGCTCAAGGGCAGGCAAAACAGCTGCAGAAGGTGTGTCCCCAGGCTCTCTTTCTGCTTCCATCAGAATTACCCTTGGCAAGTATAGCTCTATCAGCTTGTCAGTTGACTGTTTTCAGTTGCACATGTGCAGAACCCAGCATTTCATCTTGTTGGTGCCCTCTCATTTCTGCTAGTCTGCCACTTCAGCTCTGTCTCTCTGCTGACTTGTCCAAATAAGTTTTCATCCTGTCAAAAATTCATGGATGCTCCTTTCATTTAGTAACTCATTCAGGCAAAATCTAGTGCAAGAACATTCAAAACAGCCATTTTCCTTAACTTTCTTTGTGGCAAATTGAAACCTGGGAATGATAACTGTGGATTTAAATGCTGTCTCTTCCTCAACACTGAAGGAAAAATTCAACAGGCATTCACATGAGATTCAGAAATAGCATTAATAATAAGAGCCAGAGGCACGGGAAAGGCCCTCACAACTGACCCAAAAGAAAATTTGAATTGGGAACAAATGCAAGTTTGGGAAGAGAAAGGATGAGCTGATCCAAACATTACATCTGGGGATTTATCCTCAGCTTCTGAACTTCATTTGACATTGCGTAAGATGAAAACTAAGTCATTGATGGGTCTGGAAACTCCTGAGCTATCCTTCCTGACCCAGGAAGGATTCAAACCCCTAATTTTCAGGGCTGACCACTTCGGCATAGCTTCCCTAACAGCCTAGTAAACAAAATCTCACAGACCCATGCTCTTGCTGGAGCTTTGCTTCCCATATCTCTGTCATAGTCAGACATGAAACTAAGTACATCAGTACAGCACTGTAACAAATGATACAATTATTCTTGCATAAGGCACTGTTTCAAATGCACTTATTTTATCAACCAGTGCATTTCAATGGGATTTATTTCCTCTCTCCTGCTATTCATTTATTTCTCTTCTTTTCATTGCAATAAAACTCTCAACAGAGGGGAAAAATCTGGATGCCAGTTCAAAATGTTGTAGTAAATAATTCACAGTAATATAAGGAGAAATTGCTTTTTGTTGACTGGAGCTCATGCAGAGCATTGCATGTAGCTCAGCCCTGGTAAACATGGTAGTTTTTAAATACACAAATCTAAAATCTGTCTTCTTGTTTTATCCCTGGTCTGGTGTCACATACAGTATGTTTACACCAATGTCAGTAACAACACAGAGGGAGATAATGTATGGTACAGCTGGCTGAGGAATGTTCAGGACAGTTATTTCTTCTGTCCTATTCCTCCTTCACTGCTTTTGTCACTGAGAAAAAGAAAGCAGAGGTGAAACATGAAGCCTTCCAGTTGCCTACATCTGTTAACCAATTTATTTCTTTTAAGGTAGAGGAAATGGGAGGGTAAAGAAGGTGAAGGAAGGAGTATGTCTTAATCTACGAAAGATCCAGGTCAGCAAATAAATGTAATCATTCTTTGAGTTAGTGAGATCTATGTCAGTCACGTTAACCTGTTGAACCAATGACCCGTGGCTCCCACCTTGAGTGAGGCTGAAAATATCCGTTTTAACAGAGCCCAGGACTGCAGATTCAGCACAGCCTTCCTGATGCTGCAAACAGTGATTGAAACTTGCCTGAATTATTGAAACCAAACCCATACAAACAAATGGAAAACAGCAACCCCCATCCCTGCAGCTGGTTAACAGAGCATTAATTCAGATACCATTCTAAACATTCATCTTTGCTCTGTGTCCAAGTCTGAGCTGAGAAAGCAGGATAGAGTTACTGGACTCAGTATCATAACACATGCTTTTTAATGTTGTTTTTAATCTTTTTGATCTGTGACAGGGTAGAATATCAGGTGCTTTGGCATCTTTGTAAGAGATAATCTGGCTTGTCAGTGTACTGTCTTGGATTTCCAAAGGAGCCAAGGAGAAAAACTTGTTGGTAAAGAGGGGCTCAGGCTATTAATTACTTTTAATATAAGGGTCTGTTGAATGCAGTGGTTGAGTAATAAAGAGAGAAGGAGGAGAAATAGGGAGGAATCTTTTTTCTTCTTCTCCACACTTTTTAAATGATAGGGCAAAAATTGTCATGCAGAGCCACACACGCTCTGTTTATTACTGTTTTGGTATCTAGCCTTGCAAAGTAGGGCTCATGAGTGTAGATGATTTGAAAATAATGACTCTGACATTATATGACCTTTAGGTATGTTGTCAGCCACTCCAGACTACATGCTAATTGATGAATAGAAGAATTTTATTTTTTTGGTTGGGGGAATCTGCTGATGGAAGACGCTTAAATATAATAAAACCAGAGTTATAGTAAAACAAAGTGACAGTCTCTGTTGTGGAACTCACTGTAGGGGACATGAGATGATTTCTGTGCATGATAATGCATTTGCTTTTAAATGTCATCACTAGATTGATAATTATAGAATCCTTCATATTGTGCCTGGTGGGGAGTCAAAGCTTAATCTTACCCATCTGTAAGAGCGTGAGATGGAGAAGTCTGTGGTAAAGCAGATGAGTTCAGTCAGTCTGAACATGCAACTTCTCAGTGTATTTAAGCTGCTACAGGTCTCCTCAGAGTCAGCATAAAGTATGATGATGCTATATTAGCACTTAGTATACTGGCAGAAATGTTCTTAAGATCTATTTGTGGCAAAAAAATGCTCAAGTGAACACTACTCAAAGTCTACCTTTTCCCACTTTGGCTATGTACGTGATAATAGGTTTAATTACTTGCATCCAGCTTTTACTGGTGCCATTTTAAGATACATATGAATGTTTGAAAAATCCTTTCATTACACTTTCAAAATACACAGAAACACAGTGAGGAGTACAGAGCATCCAAAACAGCTATTCAGCTGTATCCAAAACACCTGCAGCAGGCAGAGGACAGACTGTTCTGGTTGTGTTGTAAAACCAGTTTCCCAACTCAATGCCAAATAAAAAATAGGTGGAAATTTTAAGAACACCATGACATAAAGTGAAAACTGAAGTTAAAAGAAGGTGAGAAGTTGTAATTGTGTAGTGTGCATCAAGTACACTGAAAATAACGATTGTAATTGCCCAGATACAATTACTGTCAGCAAACACAGCTTCCTTTTCTGATTGCAAATACTCAGGGTTTGCCTCAATATGCTGTGCAGTGCTACTGAAGCCTTTTGAATTCTATTGATGAAGAAAAACCATGCCAAGGCTCATGGAAACTCCTGGTAACTGTGCTAAGGCACACAGAAATCAGAGAGATCATTGGTGACAGCCAGCATAGCTTCACTAAAGGCAAATCATGCTTAACAAACTTGGTGGCCTTCTATGATGGGGCTACAGAACTGGAAGACAAAACTGACATCATATAATGTAAAGCATTTGACACTGTCCTGATCAATATTCTATTTTCTATATTGGTGACATAGAGACTAGATAAGTGGGCAACCTGGTGGATATGGAACTGGGTAGATGGCCACCTTTACAGGTTTATTTCAGCGTTTATATCTATGAGAAAGCTCACTTACGGGCAAAGCTAGCCAGCCGTGATGGAAAATCTGCCTGAAATAAGATCAGTTCCTCGAAAGAATATAAATTCTGTGGGCAAGAGATCTTCTGCAGTGCCCATGACATGGCTGCAGACTTATTCAGAGACTGCAGAAAATGTTTGACAATAGTATGAAGACAGAATGCAATACTCATAGAATACTGTAGTTGCATTCGTGTGCTGAGAAGCACATTCATTTCTTTACACCATGGGCTGTTTCTTGAGTAAGAAAGTGTGTTTACTGTGCACTCCAACCAATTCTAGTTATACACTGAAAATCCCTTCTTAGAAAAATCTGTCTGTGTTGTGTGGGTATCTGGGAAATTCTGAGCATTTTAATGACTCTGCATCTTCTTATTTTGCTTAGAGATGTCTGAAGCAAAATTTCTAAATTCAGATGAGAACTTCAAAAATGGCATGATTTTCAAGAGCTCTGAATTCTAAAATGTGCAAGTAATTTTTTTTTTCCCCCATTTTCCTGGCAAATGTAAAACATACCATCTCCAACTGGTGATATTTTTAGCAAATATGCATATATATACATAATGCCAGGTTGAAAATGAAACTACCAATTTTGAAGTTAAAATCTGTTAAAAAGTTTAAATTAAAAATGAATTGGTCTTTCTAAAGGATAAGCTGCTTATGTGAAAACTGATACTTTATGGTTTGTAGTAGAATATTTTGACCTTGCTATAGAGGAAGATGTTTGTTTTACTGAAATTGGGAAGAATGATTAAACATTTCTCACAGAATTAGCATTTTTTTCACCAAAATAAAACTTCATTAAGAAATATTAGTTTGCCAAATTCCTTCCAGCTTTCAGTGGATGTTATTGATAGAGATTTATTGAAGTGAGATAAATATTTGTGTACGTAGATCTGGATTTTGAAATACAACATCAGGTTAAGGTTTTGACATGGTTATTTAAAATGAAAGATAAAAGGCCAGTAGTGTACTTAGTTTCTTACATGAGAAATAAGAATGAAGCGGATAGACTTGATAAAGGACTAGAGCAGAGTGAAAAGGGTTTAGTTACTGTAAGTTTGCTTACAGTCATCATCACAATTATACCAGTAATTTTGTTGACTAGATCAGCCTACATGGCTCAGTTTTCCTCAAATAAAACAGCTGTTGATCCAACCAGGCAGTGAACTGATTTATTTCTCATGATTCACTTGTTCTTGTCATCCACATTCTTACAATAGTGATTTGGCTTTGCAGACAGTTTTACTTTCGTACATCAGTTTCCTTCACAAAGCAAAGCTAAAAGCAACAAAGACTAAAATCTCCCTGGTGCTTCTTTTATCTCCCTTTCCCTTTCCGTTTCCCTTTCCCTTCCCCTTTCCTTTCCCTTTGGTTTCCCTTTCCCTTTCCTTTTCCCTTTCTATTCCCCTTCCCCTTTCCCTTCTCTATTGTTACTTCAGGAGTACAGATTGCCAGCTGTCTGTGCTGCTATAGGATATGTAGAGCTGATCTGTTTACACTTGAGGCTTCAGAACAATTATCACCACAAGACAAGATGGCCTACAGTGACTAAAGCCTTGTTTTGGAAGCCTTTTGTGACTGATATTTGGATTCTCTAGTGTCTAATTTATCATAAGATCTGACTGAAGGTTTTCCCTACAGCTGAAGCTTTCATACCATCTGTTTCTCCTATCCTTCTTCCTCTATTTCTCTCAATCTCTGGTATCTGCCAAGGTTCTCCAACATGTTCTCATGTTAAACTTGCTCTCTAGAGGCAGCACTATGAGATCTCAACTCTTCAGCAGCCCTTCTTTGCTCTTGTGTCCTTCCCTGTTTGTTTTGATTTCTTTTTCTAAGCCTTTCTTCTTCCAACAGATTTGTTTGAAAGAAGCCAAGAATTGCAAAAACTGTTTGGCATGGGAAACATTTTGAGATCCATGCATGTATTAGCACAGACATACACATCCAAGCATATGTAGCATGAAACAAGGCTAACCTATCTTAAAAGCACCACATTCCATATAAATCAGTACTTCTGGAGCTAATGAACATCAGTATGAGGACTAAAAAATGTTACATTTCTTGTATCTTATGAATTTCCTTCTTATACCCCCACTGTGGTGCAAGTAAGCATTAAAATCAATATGAATCAATGATTCTGTGATGAGCTCATTTACAAAACACACTTAAAAATTTCCCTCCCCAAAAATACACAAGGAAAGAGGGTAGAAGGGTTAAGTTCTTCTCATGGTTGATAGGTGACTAAAAGACAGGAGACGAATCAGAGTATAAATGCTCAGTCCTCACAGTTCAGAAAATGCTGCAAGGGACTACCACTGAGATTGGTACTGCTGGAACTTGTGCTCTGCAATGTATTTACAAATGATCTAGAGAGAAGAACAAGGAAGAAAAGCGAAACCTTTGCTGAGGGGTAATGAAAACTGAAATTGACTGTGAAGATTTGGAGGAGAAGGGCACGATGCTGAGTGATGGGCAATAAAACAGTGGGTGAAATTATCTTTTGATCAGATGAAAATCTGATGCACATGCAAAAAAAAATAATCCTGCCTATATACAAAGTGACGAACTTTGCATTGGATGCTGTCATTTGGGGAATGAGATCTTTGGGTCAGTGTGCACTGCTCCATGAAAATAATTCAGGAGTAGTCATACAGGGTGCTGGAAGATGCTAGCAAAAGAATTGAAAAGAAGGAGAGAAGAGCGAACAGAAAAAAAGACCAATAGAAAACAAAGTGTGGTTTAGTTCAGTAAATAAAGTAGTGATGCACCTTGACTATTGTTTTAGTCTTGTCTTCTCTGGAAGCAGAAAAGAGTAAGCAAATTGGCAGAAAGAGCAACAGAGAGGCCTGCTGTTGTGCAACATTTGTACAATGAGAAACCACAAAACTAATTCCCATCCATGAAGAAAATGATGGGGTATGACTGATTTCTTAAATCCCGAATGCTACAGAAAGGAAGAATAAGGAAAGGTTCTTCGTTATTTCTCATATTGCAAAAGGAGCGGCTTTTAAATGAAATTGTCAAGTGAAAGTTTTAAAAGGAAAGTGCATCAGAATTTTCCACACAGCTCATAATTAAACAGCAGAGCTTATTGCCACAGGGTGTTGCAGAAGCCAAGAGTATAAATTAGTTAAGAAAGCAATTAGACAAGCTCACAGATGAAAACTCCAACCATGGTTACTAAACATAAGATGTCAATCCACCTCAGGTCTTGAAAGTCCTCATTTTACATTTGTATTCTTCTGGTATTTTGCCTTCCTGTTACTATTACTGTTCAACACCGGTCACAGAGTACAAGCATAGATGGACAGCCTCCTGGTTTGGCCTAATATAACATTTTTTATGGTCTTAGGGGATATACAATGAAACGGGCATCTAAGATCTGGACCTGTTCAGTCTGGAGAAGACTGAGAGGAGATCACATTACTGTTTATAAATATCTACAGGTAGGAGTCATATAGATGGGGCCAGGCTCTTTTCAGTGGTGTGCAGTGACAGGACAAGGGGCAATGGGCACAAACTAAAGCACAGGAAATTCCATATCAACATAAGGAAAAACTTCTTAACTCTCTTACTATGAGAGTGATGAAGAATTGGAATAGGCTGCACAGAGAGGTGGTGGAGCTTCCTTCTCGATATTCAGAACCTGCCTGGATACTTTCCTGTGCAATAGGGAACCTGCTGTAGGGGGGGCTGGACTCAACGATCTCCTGAGCTCCCTTCCAACCCATACAATTCTATGATCAAGTTTGCAAATGAAATTGCCATTAGAAATGGAATTTGTCTTCAGAATCTTTTTTTGATCCACTTGCTACTGGGAGAGACGAGACTTCCTCCTTACCTCCATATTTTACCATTCTGTAAGACCTGCTTTTATTCTTCATAGATTGCAGATTGCAGTTAAGTACTTCCAGGAGAGTCTGCAAGTATTTGGAAAGGAGCCTTTGGGAAATACATCTGAATATAAACAGATCAAACAGAATTTACCACAAACTTGTGCATCACTTCTGAATTTGGTTAAATCTCAGGAGGAAGTGATCTGATACAACAGGGAAAGGACTGCCAGTGTTGCTTTCAGGGAACTGGAAAATTTAAATTCCTCCTATTAGACTAGAGAATTAATTGGGAAATATGTAGTTATGAGAAAATTATTGGAACTCTGGAAATAATTTTCTCTATGCCAACTTGCCTAACAACTGCAGTGAACGTTTCAAAGGTTTTGAAGAGATAACAACTGATGGTTTTCCAGGAAATAATCATATCATGACTGCTTTTCAGGAAGGGCTTCAAAAGAGAAGGTATCTGCAACAGCTGTAGCAAATGAAACTTACTGAAAATAAGCTGCTTCCTAATAAAAGGCACTGCAGGCTCAGATCAAAGCTGCAAATCAATGAATCTGTGATCTAAGTGCAGACTTCAGTCGATGAGAGCAGACCTATGTACATGAAGAGTAAGTGTGGCCTCTGGAGTCCTTTGTGGGCTATTCTAAATTTAATTATAGCCTAAATACCTTTCTTCATTGGGAAATAAAAAGATTTTTAGAATGTCAGACCTCCTTGCTGGTGCTCTCACTGGTGCCAGGGGACACTGTGATAGTAGGGATGACAGTTACTGTATGTTAATTATTTTATATTCAGTTACAATCAAATTGGTGCATAGAGTTTAAATCAGGAAATAATTTTAAAACATGAAGAAATATATACAGTCTAGCAAAAGCTGTTTGGAGAGGGGTTATTCTATTACAAACAACAGCATAATGCAACACGCTACTGAACTTCACCTGCTTTTTATTTTTTAGAGCGCTGCATTTGCCTTCCTCAAATGGGAAAATCAGCCAGAGACAAAACCACCATTTCATCACAGCAGAGGATCTGAGAGGCAGAAGGGAAGGAAGCGGTAGGAAGGCTTTGTGGGAGAGCCACTGGAGACTCCATGGCCACAGATTTCCTCTGTGTCACTTAGACACGATTAGGGATTGATTTTTAAAAGCAGTAGTAAGCACCATAAATGGGTACTGAGTAATCTGAGACTTCTTAAAGTGCATCAGTTAGGCTTTTCGCTGCCAGAAATGTTGATGTGATGTATTCAATACAGATTTATTGGGTGAATTTTGTGATGTACCAGTGTTCTTCTTGGGAATGTGTTTATACATAGGCTGGATATGCAGACCTAGATGTGGAAGGGTAGAGATGAATCCTGCAAATCCAGTGTCTTAGGTTCAACAGGGATGGAAGTGTTTTCTTCAGAGTGCCTGGCATGATGCTATGTTTCGGTTCTAGGAGAAAAACACTTTTCATAACCAAAAATGTTTATAGTTGCTGCTAAGCAGTGCTATACAGAACGAAGGCCATTTACAGCTAAGGGCCCAAGGAGCTGGGAGGGAACAGAATCGGGTCAGCTGACTTAAACTGGCCAAAAGAATATTCTATACCATAGGATATCATGTGGAACGTGTTTTGAAGGGGCTGGGAGTTCATCTCACTCTTTTGCTGCTCAGGGGCTAGCTGGGCATCAGTCAGGGGGTGGTGAGCATTTGCCTGTGCATCCCTTGTTATATACATTCATGCATATATTAATCATAACTATTATACTTTTCCTTTTCTCTACCTTGGTAAATATTTTTATCTCAACACACGAGTTCTACTTTGCTTTTTTTCCATTCTCTCCCCCTCCCCACTGGGGTGGGGAATATTCCCACTGGGAATATTGAGAGGGAGTGAATGACTGTGTGGTACTTAGCAACCTGCCGAGTTAAACCACAACATCCAGTTTTAGGATCAAGATACTGTCTTCTATATATTTGCTTTAGTTGCGCAACAAACATCAGGAAAAAACAGCACAGACAGAAAAACAGGCATACCTCATGTGCAGACACAGGAATGCTCTGACACTGCATTTTGCAAGGGCCCTGTCTACATTAGACTTTATCTTGCATTGTTATAAACCAGACAGACCTACAGCTTCAGCTGTGTAATGCAAACACAGTGAGACTGCAGTGTGCACGTAGGCAGCAAAGGGGACATATCCCAGGAGCTCAAACCTGATTTTGCACCTTCTCCAACTCCTTCTTTCCTGCTGCCTTCTTCCAAAACACAACTGAATGGAGGGATCATTGCTGGGACCCCATTCTGTTGGCAGCTGGCATGATTTGTTCTAACTTCTGCAGTAGGACTGGACTGGCATACAGGGAGCTGAGCCTGTTTGGAGTTGCACTGCATACTGCTGCTCAGTTGCAGCTGGGCATCTGGGTCATGCTATCTTGCTCAGGATGCAAGCTGGGACTGTGCTTATTGAAGAGAGGTTAATCTCTGTGTACAGCTGTGTCTGCAAATCATGTCAGAAGTTCATGTCTAATAATAGACTGACTCTAACAGATGTTTTCAGGAACTAATCAGCCAAAGAAGTGTCTGGTTGTGGCTTCATTTCTTTAAGTACAAATGAAATGACATGCAAGGATTTCTGATTTAGACAGGAGAGCAAGGAACCTTGGACCAGAAGACACAGAAATTAACACCACTTGTACAGAACATCAGTCTCAGCATTTCCTATATGCGACTACATCTGTGTAAAGTTCTTCATTCTAAAAAGTCTGTATTTTCTGTGTTTACCACGAAAAAAAAAAAAAAAAGACTTCATAAAACACCCGTCAAATAATCTATTTGTTTATAACTAGTTTTTAAAGGGTATCTGCTATAAAATATTTCCTGGAGTTTTGTCCTATTTGTGCTTTCTTTTGAATCTATTGCAGAACGTTTTTTACCTACATGAATTGTAGTGGCCCAACTTAAACTCCAGTATGCCTTAGAATTGTCCTGAAAGCAAATCAGTCAGTGAGAACATCTAAGAAACAAATAAATTAGTATAAATTTAATATTGTCCTAAAACATTTCCATTCTCCAAAACTTCCCAGCAGCAATTGATTTTGCAATACAACTCAAGGCACGGAATTTCTCTTCCATTTATTGTAAATGCCAAAGACAGTGCATTTCCTGCACTGGCAAACATCTTTCTTTAAAAGTAGCCTCAAGGGTTTCCATTGAACTTGGCTTTGGTAATGTATCCTTGAAGAGCTCTTCTCATTCCCACTGGAGAAGATATGTAATGACCCAGCAGTCTGCCATTGCCTCACCTCAGAAGACCTTTCTTGGGCTCACTCTCCCCTGTTCACTCCTGCCGTCTTGTAAGGGCTTCCTAGTGGGACGTTGCTCACCATGGAGCGCTACTCATGCCATTTCCCAGAGGTCAGCTTGCAGTGATGTGATGCCAAATATACATGGTTCTCCAGCTGGATGGATTGTGGGTCTGCTCCCTCAGAGTCTGAACCCAGAAAAACCTTTTTGGGAATGCATGCCCAGCCTCCTCCTTTGCCAGGGTATAATACATTACATTCTTAAAGGAGGAAAAAATGTTAATTACTTTCCAGATGCATTAGAGGAGTAGCAGAAAGTGCTTTCCTGTTCATCTTTTATTTATTATATATTACCTAACTGTTTAAAAATTCATTGTTGTGATGCCTATAATTGTCTGGGTTACAACAGACCATGCTTACTGTATGTTTTATTTTCTAGGCCTTTACTATATACTTTGCAAGACAGAAAGCTGGGAGCTTGAATTTTGTGAGAAAGAAAAATGTTTCCTCTGCCCAGCAAATATTTAGGGCCAGATTTGTTCCTTGAGAACTTCATTTTTGTACTGCCATTATGAATTTCTTGCCAGAGCACTTAAGGGCACTGATTTGCAAAGCCAAAGGAATAAATATTTTCCTGCTAACAGGCAAACTGTCACACAAACAAATCTACTGAATATCTGCATGGAGCAGCCCTGCCAGCTATTCCCTCCATAAGCATACTGGCATTTCTATCTACTGTAGATTGCTGATGAAAAAGTACTTTCCATCCTATTCCAATATTTTAATTATTTCTTATAATCTCCTAAAATTAAATTGTCTGGAGTCAGGTTCTGTATTTCTTACATTGTTTAATATCCTCTACTCTGAAAGACAATTTACATCTCAGTGTAAACAAGAGGAGAGTCTTCAATTATATTTTGGGTAGATTCTTTAAAGACAAAATCTTAAAAAAAGGAAGCAATAACTCAAATTTCATCTGTACCATTTGTGATTTTTTTTTTTCAGATCTCATGTTAAACCCATTTACAACACTGACACACATTTTATTCTACTTTATTAATTTTCCTCCTTCATTTTTGCCTTTTAGAAGCACTGCTCTTCCCTGAAGCCTCAAATAGCCATGAAGCCCCAAATAGAAAAACTGATTTCTTAAAATAACATCTGCTTCATCACCATTTTCACATCCAGCCTACAAGACAGCGTTTCCACTGACTTCTCTAAGCCGTGAATAAAGCCCCATATGTCTTAATTACAGAGCTTAGCATAAGCTCCTTTGCAAGGAGCGCAACTTTGTCCACACATCGTTCTGTACTGTGCTCACTGATTGTAAGAGACTTGAAAACAGTTTTTACAAGGGCATCATTGGTTGTGTAGGAACAGACAATCCAAGCCCAAGGAGCTTGCAAGATGTGCAGGAAAGATGGACAAAATGTGATGAGGGGAGAAGGCAAAGGTCTTGCTCAGAGATGCATCAGAGATCAGAAACAGATCTATTTCACTCTATCAAACTATCGCATGAGCTGACATTAAATTTTGAAAGCAAAGGGAATCTTTATTGAAATACAGTGCAGACTCCATTGTCAGTACCTTCTCTGGACACTATTTTTGCAAACCATCTCCTGCTCTGTTCAGTGCAGGTTGCTGAATCTTGTCTTTAACTATTTCTGTTGGTGTTGCATTTTTTGCGATCATTTCCTGGCTGATCAGGATGAAAGACTGCTATTGCATCATCTTTTGTCTTTGGGATGATGTTCTGTTGGCTCTCCATAAAGGCTATGCACCTCTCCTCTATCAAGTACGGATGGCAGCTGAGATTCTTTTTTAATTTAGAGGTCCCAGCTTGCTTCAGTTCAGCCTGTCCACATTCCTAACTTCAATTATTTCAATGTCACCATGCACTTGCTAGGAATTTGAATTCTTCCTGCTACTCCAGATAAGACTTTATCACCCTCATGCATCACAGTGGCTGTGTAACAACTGTCCTTTTTAAAGCAACCTGCCATTTTATGAGCGCAAGTTGTTTTGGCATCAAACTCATAACCTTGTTATCTACTTTCTGCCTCATTCACACTTTTTGACCAGCGTTCATTATTCTGCCAGGATTTAAAGTCCTCAGAATGTCTAGACACCATGCTCCACCACAGCTTCAAGTGGCAATAACTAGGGCAGGAGAATTAACCACTGTTGACTTTCCTTGGTTCTTTCTCCGGGAGTCTCTGATATGCAGAAGCATTTCTCAGGGCCAAGTCTCCTTTTTGCAGCAATCTATCTAGAAAGCTTGAACCATATGTTACAGAGTAATAATGATGATGCTTTCAGTAAGCAAGGCTTTAATATCTCATGTAACTGGAGGCGTCCCTAGGTATTAGCCTATATTGTAGTCTCTGGGAACTATAAAGGGCACTTATACTATCTAAACAGACTCTACTCAGTTTCAGTCTCTATAGATACGGACTGACAGAATCTCCTATCCTGACTTTAATTTTATGACAAACAAAAGAATCAGGGCTTCTCAACTGAAATAGGATAAATATCCATCCATCCATCCGTCCATCTGTCTGTCAGTCCAACCATCCGTCTACCCATTCCTCTGCAAATTTCTCCCTTCCTGGACCACACCAGACCAGCACTCTAATCAGATCTCCCTAAATATCCTCCAAAGCATTCTACTTCTAAAAGAGAGAGGGAGGGGAAATCTGACTCTTTTGCTGGGTTTGTCTTAGGAGAGCTCATAGCATTCATATAAAATTTATTTCCAAGGGGAAGCCAAATGGTCTACTTAGATCTTTAAAAGTATTCATTATGTAAATGTGTCAGGAATGACCAACTACCTTGAGAAACTCATGTGATATGCCAGTTATTCCTGATACCTATATCTCAGTCATTTCCAGTTCCTCAACCCTGTGTGTTCATCTTCCATGAGACATTAAGGACTTACAGAGACCCTCAGCCTAATATTTCTAGTCTTCCATTCTCCTTTCTCATGCTTCTGTGTTTGTGAGAATATTTTCATTTTCAGGAAACTTAGCATCTGTGGCAGTCCAAGACCTACCATCTCACCTGTTCACTTTGTTCCCAGTATCAGCGTATTCACCTATTACTCACTTACTCTCCTGTGGGTTTTCAAACAGCATCTTGAAACACCAGGTGCTGGATAACAATTAGAAACTGCTCTGTGTTTGTAAAACTGAAAAGTCCCTCTCTTTAAAGCGAGCAACAGAAAGAGATGCTGCAATTCCAGACTACCCAGTGAGAGTCTCTTCTGCACATCTCCAGTGTTCCACCTTTCATCTACATGGCTTGCAATGACAGAAGTCCTCTGGGGCTCTAAGGGATCTTGTGCTTTCCAGTCATACTCAGCTCAAGAGCAAAACTCATCTAGTAAGACTATTTTCTTTATTATTCTTTTTTCTTCTCTGAATTCTGAAATGATAGCTATTAAAGAACATTTACAAGGGTTTATTGTTTGTCGCATTACTTTCCTGGAATGCAAAGCAGTTAAACGAGTAGTTTAGGATGCCTTCTGGAAATACTGAATGTGTTTTCCAGGAAATGTTACCATAGCTTGTGTTGCTGCTTGGTTTCCATTAACTAATACTAATGGCTTGATGATGTGATAATTCATGGTGAGAGAAACTTCAGTATTTAACTAATGCTGCAATAACATCGCATTGTAGAATTATAATGAACTCCTTACTGAACAAGATACCAGCATAGTTTCTGCAAATGTAGACTGTTCTGAATGTTTATGCCCCATGTCCCCACTACCTCTGCCCTCGGAAAACCTGGTTCATCTCCCAGGCACTATAACTTCTTAGTCTTCTATTTCTCCTCTCATATTAAGGTCAGCAATGACAGCATCACATCATTCTCTAGCAAAATAGCAACTTTGGGAATCACAAGCCAATATATTTTCCTGGAAAGTAGCAGGATCTATAAAAGATATTTTATTAGCTTGAACCAATGTTATGAATGTAGTATAAATTTTTCCTCCATCTTCCACAAATCCAGGGCATCCAAAGCTCCACAAACTCAGTCTAAGTCACAGCATTGAAAACTGTGCTCAGCCATATCATTACCAGAGAGTTTTGCTGGCTATGTAACACTATTACCATGGTTTCATCAGTGCAAACATTTATAGCTCTGACAAACTCACTTTTGCTGAAGAAATTCCCTTCAACAGCTGTCAATTATTTTCCTAAGTGTGATAACATTTTCTGCCTTTATGGATTGTGCTACTAATTTTCACAATTCACTCTTTTCAAGATGCTAATCAGTAACACTGAGGATTAGCATACATTCCCCCTCAACAGAAAATGGTTGTGTCAACTATTGATCACTACAGAGTACAAAATTCAGTTACTTGCCACTTTTACATATACAGAAAGTCTAGAAGATTGTGTGAAATCCTTGGATATGAAAATATTTACAAAGGAAAATATTTAATTTACACGTCATTGGGCTTGGGTAAAATAATTCTAAGCATTTCGAGAATTCTTACCCATAGAAACAAAATTTAAAAATAAATTCTTGCAATCATTTTCCTCTCATGAGAGTATTCCCCTCCTTTTCTACACACACAGTATTCAGTAAACTTGTATCTCCAGCACTGAGCTATGTGTAGTCACCATTCCATTAAGCATAATTGATTGTGCTTGCTGCTCTTTCAAGCTTTGTCCTCTAGCCTTGAAGTGCAGGTTTACCATGGAAGGTGGTGCACCCATTTGAAAAAACACTGGTTGAAACAAGTTGTAATGAGTGTCTTGAGAGACCCTGGATTAGTTATGGTGTTGGTTTTTTTTTTTTTTTTCCCCTCCAATGTTCTGTACTATTCAAAAGATACCTTAAAATGTGTGAGTACTCATAGAGGAGCAGCTGCCAGCTTTGTAATAAAGATGATGCTGAGGGGATTTTAAGGAAGCTCAAGTCTTCCTGTATCCAGCTGAGACTCCAATCTGGAGGAGGAGGAAATGGAGCCAGCTCTGTATATCACTCCATGCAGAGACACAGCAACGCTGGCTGATAGATTTACTTCAGTGTGAAGATACTTACTCTTGAGGGTTTTGTTGTTGTTGTTGTTGCTGCTGCTGCTAAAAATGATGAAAAGAGAGATTGGGTAAGAATTCAGTTGAAATTTCATGTCAGCTTCAGAATCAGGAAAGGCTTTCTGGGTGGTGATAAAGCAAAGTGAGGAACAGTTTTTCTAAGCATTTACTCTAGAGGCAAGAGCTGCAGACACTCGTTGCATTTAGAAGGCTTGGGGCAATGGAAGGGTAAAGCTGAGATATGCTGGCAGGCTGCTGCTGGGCCTTGTGGTGAATGTAATGGACCTGCCCAGTCCTGAGTGTCTGAGAGCAAGGGAAGGAATGATACCAGGCTGAAAGAAAGGAATAAGGGAATTAAACAAATAGCTGCAATTCATGAATTAACACCATGTACACTGCCTGCCCTGAGATCTGAATACAATGGCTTTCATTTAAATACATTTTTTTCTGCTGAGCTGTTTTTTGGGATAGCTCATTCTAATGACTTCCTAAGACACTGAACTTGAGTAAATAGAAAGGCCTCAGGGACTTGCCCCAGTAGAGCTTTATTTCTTCCTCTCTAACAGTCACCATGGTCTTCCCTTCCAGTAATAATAGCTATTGGAGCCAATAGAGAGCAATTCCTCCCCATAAAACAGGGTACATTTGCAACCCCGACCATTGTCACATGGCCACAGCAGGAAACAAAGGCATCTGCTGCAGCAGCATTTAGTTAGCTTATGACTTTCTTATGTGGTATCAGAAATGAAACAATCTTGCATAAGAACAAAGGAAATGGAGCTACCTGGATAATTCACTCTCAAAAGCTTTTGGATTATTTGCAGGAGCACTACTGGCAAGCAATGAAAGAACTAGATGCAGCTAATAAAAATGAAGTGTAAGAAAGGAATTTGGAGGTAAATAAATGCCCCTACTCAGCTTAAGTTGTGCTAATGTAAACATATTGAGACCAGATTTGGGGCAGAATATAGTGTTTTAGTAAAAGCAGCCATTCTGTAAAACTGGATTACTCCCAGGCAAGTTTGCAAAGGAATATAAAAGCAAAATACATCCACAGGCATAGAGGGCAGAGCTTTGAGGTTAATAAGGAAACAGCATTCTTTTTTGGATCTCCTAATACATTTTCAAGCCTAGGTATTACAGCTGACCAGCTAAGAACATGTAATCCACTTTAATTGAACATTTTACTGCATGTTTCCTGGAGCTATAGAGCAGTAATGTCTTCACAAGGAAGATAATAGCTGTGTCTGTACTCTCAGGGGCAGCCCTGAGGCCTTGCTCAACACCAGGCTTGTCTTTCTTGCGTATTGGAAACCTATTATTCTCATTAGATATCAAAGGCAAGACCCGACATAATAGGTTTAAGCTGCTCCAAGAAAATGCAGGTTAAATAATAAAACAGAGCAGTGAAGAAAAGGAAACACAGCTGAACATGATAAATCAGGGTTTTCATGGGAGGTATTTAAAGTTAAATCCTACTACTATCAGTAATTTTTAGTGAGCAGCATTTGGAGGACAACAGTGTTCAGTGTACTTTTGAGGATGGAATTTGGATGTGTTTAGTTTACCTATTCTGAGGAAGGAGCAGAAAAGGAGAAGTTTTCCAGTTTGGAGCCCTGGATTCTGCAGGACCAAGATTTCCAACTTCTATCTGTAGAAGAGAAAGGGTACCCAATGAAAACATGCATAAACTCTTCCAGAAACATCTATTCAGTCTTCTTGAAAAGAGTACTTAAGGTCTGCATAAAACATACTGTCTGTTCTCCAGAAGAGTACTAGAGCTCATTGAAATCTTGCGCTCTTCACCTCAGTGAATTCAACACAAAAGAAATCGTAAGGGAAAAATAAAAGAAGGCCCATTGGGGTATTTATTTTGCCTTGAACCTGTTCCACTCATGTTATTTGCGAAGTTTTAAGTAATTTTTTCTTTTCTTTTTTTCTTTTTTAGTTTACTTCGTGGAAAAAGTGCCAGGGAGAATAGCATCAGGACAGAAGAGTGTTAAGAAGTAAGAATTGAAAATGATTGGAAAGATGAACAGTATTCTTTCTGCTACCCTCTCCTTTACAGGAATCTTCTCTCATGTTGAGAATGATGCAGCTTCAGCAGTTTCAGGCTTGAAATCAACAATATAAAAGCAATTAGAATACTCAGCCCACCAATAATACCTTTCGCTATGGGATCTCAGAGTGCTCTATCTTTATCCTGTATAATGTAGCTATTTGAGGAACTGAAATCGTCATTGCCTCTCGTGCATTTTTGCAATCACACAGCACCTTTTTTTCCCCCCTTTCTTCTGCTTTACGGTAATGCTGAATAACTGAAGTTTCTGCCTCTCGTCTTAACCAAAATGGAATCTTGGCTCCATTTCTGAGAAGTGCTGGCATGCTTTCGCATCTCTGCATGTATTATGCATTTTTATTATTGGCTTGTTTCCTATTAGTAAGATCACTGAGGGTAAGATATATGTTATTAAGACTGTGAATGAATCTAAAAGTTTTGGGGTTGAGATTGGATAATTCAGGAACTCATCTCTAGGGCTTATAATATAAAATCAAAAAAGATGCAATCTTATAAAGCACTGGTCTGGATAAAACTCTCTCTCCTTCTTCAGATTTGCTCAAAAGGTTAGTTTTATGGGTTAATTTTATAGTGGAAGTCTTATAACAAACCAGGTATCATCTGTGCGGCACAGCTTGCATAAAAATAGCAGAAATGTATCTGCATACTGTGGTTAAGGAGACAGAGACTTAGTTGCATACCCAAGCCTGACTAAGATCCAATTTGTAGTCCTGGAAAATCCAGAAGTGCAAGGATCCAGTAGTAATGATAGTAGGACTATACCACCATAGATTCAAAAAATATGTTGCTTTATTATTGGTGCAATATATCAATAACAGGACATACCAGTAATTAGAGTCTTCTGGAATAAAGATGAACAACAATTGCTTAGTCATCAAGAGAGACTGTGGAAAAGCAAAATTGACTAGTTTAGGTTCGATAAATCATGAATTAGATTCCATCGCTTGTAATATTAACAGATTTCTCTGTCACGTTTCAATACGAAGCTCTGGAATGAAAGTGATGGAATAATGCAATCTGTAAAATGAACATTTCTCTCTCCAGGCTAGTAGTTAAGATGATCAAGTCAATTCGCAGAAATCTCTGCTATGAAAAGGTGAAAATTGTATTCATAGATACTGAAAGTTTCAATGGTATATATTTCAAGATATTTGAGTTTCCTTTGAGTGGAAACTCTTCTCCCTCAAAGAATCACAGAATCACAGAATCACAGAATTGTAGGGGTTGGAAGGGACCTCCAGAGATTATCGAGTCTAACCCCCCTGCCAAAGCAGGTTCCCTACACCAGGTCACACAAGTAGGTGTCCAGGCGGGTCTTGAATATCTCCAGAGAAGGAGACTCCACAACCTCCCTGGGCAGCCTGTTCCAGTGCTCCGTCACTCTCACCGTAAAGAAGCTCTTGCGCACATTTGTGCGGAACTTCCTATGCTTCAGTTTTCGGCCATTTCCCCTTGTCCTGTCTCCACATACTGCTGAAAACAGTCTGGCCTCACCACTCTGCCCCCCACACCTTAGATATTCATAGACCTGGATCAGGTCTCCTCTCAGTCTTCTCTTCTCAAGGCTAAACAGACCCAGCTCACTCAGCCTTTCCTCATAGCAGAGGCGCTCCAGGCCCTTCACCATCTTTGTGTTGTCCACCAGGGCACCCAGGTCCCTCTCCACAGAGCTCCTCTCCAGCAGGTCAGCCCCCAACCTGTACTGGTGCATGCGATTATTCCTTCCCAGATGCAAGACTCTCTTTTGTTAAACCTCATCTGGTTTCTTTCTGCCCAGCTCTCCAGCCTGTCCAGGTCTCGCTGAATGGCAGCACAGCCTTCAGGCGTGTCAGCCAATCCTCCCAACTTCGTATCATCAGCAAACTTGCTGAGGGTGGCCACTATCCCCTCATCAAGGTCATTGATGAAGATGTTGAACAAGACCGGACCCAGCACCGACCCCTGGGGAACACCGCTGGTTACAGGCCTCCAACCAGACTCTGCACCGCCAACAACAACCCTCTGTGCTCTGCCAGTCAGCCAGTTCTCAACCCACCTCACTGTCCACTCATCTATCCCACACTTCCTTAGCTTTGTTATAAGGATGTTGTGGGAGACAGTATCAAATGCCTTGCTGAAATCAA
The DNA here is from genome assembly GCA_037305975.1 of Chrysolophus pictus. Lineage (NCBI taxonomy): Eukaryota > Metazoa > Chordata > Aves > Galliformes > Phasianidae > Chrysolophus > Chrysolophus pictus. Next base: position 84,573,901 of record CM074576.1, read on the forward strand.
ACAATCTGAGCATTTATCTCTAGGTGCTTTAAACAAAAGAAGAGATAATATATAGTGGCATGTTAATGCTTTCATTTACTTCAAAACAGTCTGACAGAAGAATACATTACTTCCTTGGTCTGAAAATACATACAAATGTAATGGACTTGGGGAACAACAGAAAAACAAAGCCACCTAGACATAAAGGGAAGCTGCACATATGGTATACTAATAACACTAGTCAGAAAAAAGAACTCATTTTCTCTCTGGCAAAAATTCTCTCCTTCACTGAGGTCTGTGAGGGGAAGGAAGCCTAAATCTCATGGAAGTGGGAAGTACTAGCTTCATGCAATTATTATTGGTGTTGTATCACAGTCACAGCAAGGAGATGCCTCAATTGATTGTGCCCAATGACATACATACACATCAGTGCAGAGAGCTCCTGCTTGAAGGAGATGGCAATCCATGGGCAGGAAACATATAGGAAGGGGAAAAGTGGAGGCATAATCTCTTTTTTCAGAACAGGAAGGGGTAATACAGAGACAAGATAACAGGAAATTTGAATGTTTGGGCCTGAAATGTCTTGGGGCAGGATGGTAATCCCTTTTCTCCAGGATCACCATTGCTCCTGGAGATACTGCCAGATGATCTGCAGTGTTTCAGCAGGAGATGAGCAGTAGCAAGCAGAGAGACACATGTACCTTTTACTTCAGTAACAGACATCAACAGCTAATATGAAATTCCCTCACAGTGGTGAATATCAAGTTAAGCAGTAGGAAAAAAAATGAAACTTTGCTTTGTCCTTGTCTCGTTTGCTTACAGACATACCTTAAAAAGGATGGGCATGCCCCAGATTTAAAGTGAAGGGAAGAATTTGTCAGTGATATTTTTTTAGAAGAGCTGACGCTTCAGTAAGAAAAACAAAATTTACCCAGATAAGGGACAGTAAAAGAACAGTATTTATTCTTTACTCCTTCCATGTGATCTCAAGTTATCTGTGCCCGACTATTTGGTTTCTCTGTGTTTAACTTTCCTAACTTGCAAGTATAGCAGCTGAATGCACAGACAGCTTGCAAGCTTTAGGTAATAACTTTATCAGAAAATTATTATGCATCTTTAAGAGCTGAGTATCAATAAGATGTGGGAATATAATGCATCAGAAGCAGACCTTGCTTGGATCTCATTCTTCTGATTGAGCTCCAAGTTTTGAGTTTTGGCTATCAGACAACTCATTTATCCCTAATGCGGAGCACTTTGCAGGACTTGCTAATAGGGTTGCCAGCACATCATAACCTAGAAACCCTGGGTTATCCCTGATGCTTGCAGCTGCCATAGCAACAGAATAGGTAGGCATCTCTCAAAGATCCTCTCTTTTTTTTTAAGGCCTCCTTGAAAGTATGAGGCATTTATAATGCAGCATGCACAAGCAGGTTTAGCTATGAAAACAGTCTGCCTACAAAATGACAGGCACTTTCTCTATTTAGTTTCCATATATATCATATTATTTAGTTGTATGTACATGCTACTGCATTTAACAAGGTTTTCCTTTAAAGCTATTATTTTTAATGCATGTAACTAAAATAGGTTTTCAGAACTTTGCAGTGTTTGGGGGTTTAGCTTTGCAATTATCCTTGACGTGATTTGGTGTTTCCCAGAACAATTTTCCTTGATGACTTTGGAAAACAGCCCTCATTGCCTTTCTCTAGGAATAAAGGAAAAAAGTAACCTATACCAGTGTAAAAACAAGAGTTTTCCATTTTCAAATGATCATGGAAATACTGAGAATCCATCCACAGAAAAAGATTATTTTGATTTTTGTATAGGTCAAATATTTTAGTTAAGGAATATTTGCTGTATGTTCCCTCCATATGTCCCTGGAATGGCCTGTTTTTTCTGTATCTCTAAAAAGTGGCACTCCAAAGGTTGTGATCTCCAAAGGGACCATTTAAGCTTCAAGTAAACCACAATAATAAAGGCTGTACAGACTGTGCTATTAGAGTCTCCATCTAGCAGACTCAAAGCCCTTCAAAAATGTGAAAGTTTTAAGACAGACAGGACCAAAGAGATGTGAATTCTTGTTTGTGCTTCATTGACAGAGAATGGAAGCACTGACAGGTTAAGCCATATTAACTGACAGTTACTGAGTAAGCCAATCTCCAGCTCTATCACTGGCCTGAGATTCCCCTTGAACCCATTTATTGAGATTAATCACAGGATTATCTTTCTTTCCTTCCTAGCCATGCTTTTAAAGGACTGGGTATAGGCAGATCAATTTGTCCAAGTTGACAATGTGGTCTAAAGTTGAGATGACTAGGCTGTATCTGCATGCTTTAGGACAAGTTAGGAAGACTGTCATTTATTATCCTTTATTTGTGTTGTACTGCATTTTTGGATCCCATTCTGCCAAGTGATTGCTTGCAAATCGCTTGCAGATGTCTTTGCGGGAAGAAATGACACACATTCTCTAGAAAGGCGTGAATCATGGCACAGCAGAGATGGAAAGCCTTGCTTTCTGCACAGTTCTGAAATTTCCACACTATTAAATCTTTAAGGGTAAGATATTGTTCCAAGAAGCAAGGGAAGACTGGGGTGTTGAGAAGTGGTGTGGCTTTAGCAGAACTGCAACTGTTCTCTATGTGGAAGTCAGAATAACTGCATAGGCTGTGTTTGCCCTTCTTATGCTTGTACAGCCATAAGTTAGTGATTCCACAACCAGATGTGGCATTCAGGGCCACAGTCATGCTATACCAAGGACTCCGTGTGAATGATGTTCCAACACAGTTAGTTCACGTGATGGCAGATGCAACCCACCTCCAGCCACTCCAGTGGTATTCTTTGGAGAGACCCCAACACAGCCGCCACCACAGAATTTTGATTTCTCAGGTGATATGTTGAAATGATGACATTTAAAATATTTAAATGACAGCCAGCATTGACAACAATGGCTGTATTTCTCTTAAAAACAGTGTTTGTGCATCTTCAGGTACTGGGGATTGTCCTTAAACTTTAGATTTTGCATCAAAACAGCCTTTTCTTAAGAAAAGAGTTAGATTACTGAGTTCAAAGGAGTCAAGACACATGCTAAACTGACGACAGTCTTTCTGCAGTGTCTGGGCCTCTTCCTTCCTTGCATCCTTCTGCTTCTCTTGCAACACAGCTGCTTGGTGTCTCAGATGTGGTGGAATCACAATCAAACTGGTCTAGCTATAGGCAATTCTTTACAACAAATCATAAAAGACTGGAGAAGAATTGAGTTATTTAAAGCTTTGTTTATGTGTTAAACAATAAAGTAATACTCTAGACTGCCTACATCATATCATCAGTATAACACATGGCTGTCTCTGTCCAAAGAATGCTGATAAGGTAGGTATCAACTTGTGGCTGTGGTGATTTGCATTCAGATTTTTGAGTCAGTCTCTCCAAAGGTTTGATTTTGTGTTGCCTCCTCTTATAGATCACAGTCTATAACAGCTGCAGAATTGTTCTTCTATTTGCACTTCAGAGTTTTTGCAAATCAACAGATTTTTCTACCTTGTTAAACTTCATAATACAGCATTAAGTACATGGAAAAAGAGTTTGTAAATGTGGTGTTTTCTTTCTCTCTTTCTTTCTCTCTCTCTCTTTCTCTCTTTTTTTTTTTTTTAATAAAGCAGAAGTACAAAAGCTCTTCTAAAGCAGTGGAGTATGATACTACCTTCCATGAAGGAGTCTTCTGCTTCTCAGAAAAGGAGGAAAAAGGCAAAACGGAATCATAAAAAGTGAATCCATTCTTTTGGTCAGAAGAAAAAAGGACAGACACTGAGAGAAATGGGCAATCCTACTGTCACCCATCCTTAGCTTTGAGATACTCAGTTTGAAACCAGGTCTTGACCTCCTGTGGAAATGCTTCCTGTGAAAGAGATTTCAGTGATTACCTAGCAGTGGGGTCTGCCCAGCAGTAAGAGTGGCAGCCCAGCAACCAGGCAGCACTTGCTGATAGATCCAGCTTTACAGCTGCGCCTGCCAAGGCTGGTTGCCTCTGGTCCTGACAAATTCATATCAGAAATGTGATGCAGTCTGCTGCGAGAGATTGTAATAAGAAATAACATAAAAGCTATCATGGAACTGAGATCTATGTATTATGATCATATACCTGCAAGTAGGCTTGATTGTACTTGCTGGTCACAGAATAATTTTCTTACAAGAAGGTGATGCTGAAGATATTATAGTTTTACATGTGGATGTCCTTGCTTGTGTTTCCTACATCAAACTTTACTTTCACCTCCTTATAATTTAGTTATATGCATCTGTAAGCTTACAATAGTTTAGAAGCACTGTACCTTCCACATTCATAATCTGCATATAAAGTTGAGGAACAAAACATTCTCACGGAGGGTAATTCTGTGCTTCACGGAGGAGCATCTGTGCTTCACTGAATTCTCAAAGATTCTTCTGTTGTTTTCTCTTCCCCATGCCTTACAGTCTGTAGGTGTCCCTGTTCATTACAGGGGAATTGTACCAGATGACGTTTAAGGGTCCTTTCTAACTCAAACAATTCTATGATTCTATGACTCTATGAGTTCAACCTCCGGTGGTTTTCCTCCTAAAGAAGGCAAATAATTTGGTGGAATGTTTGCTAGTGGTGTGCTGTGGCAATTGTGTGAAAGAGAGAGGCAGAACTCGAGTTTATTTCCCTTTTCTGAAGCAGAGTGTGGGAACCATGTGGCCTGTGGATAGTCAGTGTAGCTTCACAGTAAAAATCATCAGGAGTATCAAAGCGACAAATATGGGTCTTTCCTCCCACCAGAGGGTTTTCTTATCGTGGGCTTTTATATACCATATGGGCTTCCTTATAAAACAAATGCTACTTTAAGAATTAAAAGCCAAATATGACTTGTCTGGTATTGGTGAAGATAGCAAAAGTCTCAGCAGAGTTATTTTGACACTCATTTAATGAAGTCACCTGATTAGTCCCATCTTACTGTTTTACCACATCATGTGATGCCACAGCTGCTGGCTCCTACTAAAGCAGGGGAAGGAAAGCCTAAAATTGACTCTGCTTCTCACAGGAGATGAGGAAGTATATTTAAAGGGGAGCTTTCTCTAGTGAGACTCTAAACCAATAAAGAAGGGACCTGTATTTGTGTTGGCATGTTCTGAACTGGTTTGAAAGATGTTATTATGTGGAGCTCCTTATTAACCAGAACCCAGAGTCTGGATTTACTCCACCTAACTTTAGGCACATACATAAGTGTTAACATTTGTTTACAGCCAATGGAAAGAAAAAATATGCCCCAAAACTCACTCTGGCCAGTGAAGGATTGCTTCCTGGAAATTCACTATCTTCTGACTTTTCATAGCTGATGATAAAATAAAATGCTACCCTTACTTCCAAAGAAGCAAGAAATTCACCTCCAAGATTCTACAGCAAAAACTCTCTTTTATCTGTGGGTGCTGATGAGACTGGGGTGCTCTGTGCTGCTTATTTCACCACACCCTATCACAAGGTTCGCCTAAGTAGCAGGGATGACTTTCTTGGGGAAATATTACATCAGCAGAAGCAAATTACAGTGAGTACTGCTTGAGGCACAGCTTCTGCCTCTGAGATGTTTTTATGTGATGTTATCTTTGTTGTTTCACACAGTTTTCCAGTTGTACTCTTAAGGAGGTAGGTAATATCCTTGGTCACAGATGGAACAGCAGAGGGAGGGTGTCTGCTTTGGCTACCATTACAGAAAGGATCTATCTTCGAAGAGGGAGCAGAGGTAAAATTCCCTAATCCTTGTCATCTGTTCAGTCGGCTGAGTGAAGCTGCTGATTTATGTTTCTTCCTTGAGATCTCATTTCTCCTAAAAAGGAAATAAACTATGCTGGCATGTAAAGGTCTGCAGCATCTTGAAATGCTTCATGTGAATGATGTAAATCTTGTATCTATGATTGTTCCCTTGTATGGGTGTATGCTCTTCACACACACAAAGTATGGATGCAATAAAACTGCAGTTTCCCTTCATGTATGATACTACTTACAAGTCAAAGTGAACCTTTCTGCTTTAAGCCTAACATATCAGAAGCTCAGTGCAGTGGGTTTTCTTTTCTGTCCTGCACTGCAACTTTTTTATGTTGTCTTGAAAGCAGTATGTAGCTATTTTGATAACAGAACATTTTAACTACTTTGAAAGGGTTGTCTGTAACCTGGGACGCTGGTTTTTGAAAGCCCCAAACAACGGCAATAACATATTACTTTGTTTTGTGTGTTTTCTTTTTCTTTTTCTGCTCAGAGGTGAGCAACATCGGTCCTGAATCAAGTAGCAGCATGACAAAAGTGAGGGAAGCAAGACAGCTCCCCAGTTGTGGTTTCAGCACAGTGCTTGGCACAGAGCATGAAACACGTAATGAACAAGCATCCTGCTGCTTTTACTCTCTCCCTCTCCCAGTCCCAGGCACGGAAGTGGCCTGGCTCCATGCAGAGCTGGAGGCTGCTTTGATTTCTGTTGATTGACATTAGCCCTCAGGGCTGGCCAAGCACGCAGGGGGCTGTGAGCACGCTTTGTTTCTGGGCTCAGTATCAGCATTTCTCATGAGGCAGGATGTGCCGGCAGAGGTAGAAGGCTGCTGTTTTACTGGTGCTGTGAAACTCACCGACCTCCAGCAAAGACAGACCTCCTTGGTGCATAGGCAGATGTGCATGTGGCCATTCCAGATGAGGAGTCTCTGCTTTCCCCTGGAAACTGACTTACATATATGACTTCTCCTATTTTTGTGAGTTTGAAAGCAAGTAGGTGCTGTCTAGCCAGACACGGCCAGGTTCACATGATGATGTTTGAAAACAAGGGAGCCCAGCCCTGCCCTGCAGGCAGACCCCTGTGATACATTAAAGCAAAAGATGCCAAGCATAGGCTACAAGCTTCCTAACAAAGCAGCAGCCAGGTAATGTCTGGGGGAGCAGGAGGTGGGAGGAAGGCATCACCAGTTTCCCTGCCCGTGATTTACAGCACCTTTGACAGCTACATGTGAGGAGCATCAGTTAGTGAATTATTCCAGATGGCCTTGCTGATGGAGGGAGTCTCTCAGCTGCCATGGGGCAGGATTTACAGCCAGTGCAGTTCAGTTCCAACAGCTGCAGGTGAATCCAAGATTGGAGGAACCAGCCTCACTGCTAAATGACCTCTCCCCAGGTCCCTACTATGGACCTTCCACCACTCACATTCCCTTGGGAATATTTGATGCCACATACACTAGTTCATGCCATTGCATACTTGCTCTTTTCCCTCCTCCTGCAGCACAGTAGATTACAGCGGATGGTTTCCCTCTAAATCAGGTGCATGTGAATCACAGAGCCAAATATGCAATACCAGACAGAGGGAAAATATATTAAATTATATCCTTCTCATAATGTGTCATGGTTACGTCGAGAATGACACACTGTACAGCAGTTGAGCCCACGCTCATTTTAAGTATGTTAAACTGCACCACTTCATGTAGTTTATTGCATACTCAGAGTCTACGCAGAGGTGATTTCTACGGCTAGCAACAATTTTTTACCTTGTCAGGCATGGGACTTTACTATGCCCAATGAATCAGTGCTTTCCATTGAGAAGAAAGCAGGAAGCCTAAACAGCAGTTGGACCATCAGCATTTCCAGCAAGCTCAAGCAATTAGCACTTAAGACTTTCCTACTGCATTTGCATAAAATGCTTTCTTCCCTCTTATATCTCCTTTGCCTATTTTTGTATTTCACTCTTGGATATTAACAACATTCTATAAATACTTGTGAGCATACTCTCCATGACCTGAGAGCATATCAGGAAGCTTTAGGAGAGCAGTATTCCACTTTTCAGATTGTCCTCAATGGGTTTTCCTGGCTACTGAGTAAGAAGCTTTCTTGTAAATAAAAGATTTTGGATGCAAACATCCTTTGCATTCAAAGGGAGAAAGCAGTTGTCAATACCTATAGAAATGTGAAATAGTTCTAATCCTTAGAGCTTTCATAATCTCCAGAAGCAAAGTTGGAGTATGGGGATGGATGTCAGAATGAAGAGGAAATATATGGAAATGAGAAGGCAAATTTGAGGCAGAGAGGGCTGATGTCTTCTGGCTGCAGTTCCCATCCTGCATGCATGCTGGGAGTCGTAGCAAAAAGAATTATCATTTCTTCCCACATTTGTCCTACAGCAGTCTGTGTCCTGGATTGCTGTGTCTGCCTGGTGATGGAAAAACCAATACAGCTGCACTTTCACTCTGAAATGCATCAAGAAGAAAGACACAGCACAAGGTAACTAAAGTTAAATGCCTGTCAAGTACATGGTAAATCATGAAATGATGCCAGCTGACAGTTAGCTACATCTAGTCCAAAGGACCCACAGCTAGGACATGGACAGAATGCAGGTACTGAAATGCTCGATTACCATCTCATCAGCAAAGCAGAGCTAAACTGCTTTTTTAAAGGGGCTGCCTTGTATGATGCATTCATGAGACAATGTGATCTGACAAGTTAGGAAGGGTTTACCCCTCCTCTACTGGTGAAGACTTTTCTTCCAACTTCTCAACAGACAGCATTGATTTGCTGAGCTCAGAATAACCCTGTGGATGAGAGCTGTTGTGCTCTCATACCCTGCATCTGTCTGAGACATTTTTGTCCCCTGTGTCACTTGGGGAGAGAAAATCCTTCTAACTCAGGCTGGAATCCAGTATGGACAGAGATGTCCTAGGCTGGAAAAGGAGAAAAGGAGGAACAGAGCAAATCATAACATGATGATCTGTAGAATTAAACCATTAACACACAGAAACTGCCACATTATGTAGTGAAGCTAATCCAAAGCGTTGCAGAGCACAGCATTATAGTTGATGGGTTGGTGGTTGCAGTAGATGATCTTAGCAGTCTTTTCCAACTTTAATGATTCTATGATTCTATGATTGTGTCTTTTAAGATCAACAACAGGCAGCCCTAATAAGTATGTATCATGGGCAGTGGTGAGCTGGCACATTAAATAAGTAATGGACAAATGGGGCACAGTGAGGGGAAAAACCCTCTTCCCACCTTAACAAATACCGTGGGTGTGTCTCAAAAAATCAGTTGGGATAACCCTCTTCTGTAAATAAAGCTCCATCTGTTACCAACAGTTTTTGGTAATAGTTTTCGGGCTTTGGACAAAAAACTAGAGCTGTATGAAAATAATTTGGGTGGTACAGTGCCATTTAGTGGCTCTGTCTCAAGACATTTTCCCTCCAGCGCATCATATTACCAGCATAGAACCCTGCAGGTTCATTCCTCTTTTAATTTGTACAAATCACGAGGAGCACCTCACTAGGATATAATGCTAACTGCTTTTCTGAGAAAGTATAGTCTTCATCTCTTAACAGACAATTCTAGCTAAGCTTCAAGTATCAACTGGAAGACGTCAGGTGAAACTACATTGTATGAGGACATATATAGATAAAGCACCATAGAATCATGGAATCGTTTAGGTTGAATAAGACCTCTAACCTCTTCTAATCCAGCCACCAACTCATCACCATCATGCCAACTGATCATGTCCCTCAGTGCCAAATCAAACCAATTTCCACACTGGCACCTGAAAAAAAAACAAAAACAAACCAAACATAAAAAACAGCATGGACCATACATATTTCGATTTCTCAACTGTGAAATCCTGAATGACAGGTAAACAGCGTAACACTTAATCTTTGTTTCATCTCTGGATATTTCTTAAAATGCTTTTTGTTCTGTAGAGAGTTAACAAGGATCTTGTGTGGAAAGAAACAGGTGGAGCCTGAGTGTGTATACGCAAGCATATGCTCATGATGCTCACAGGTTTGGGAGCTAACAGCGATGGGTCTATTTATTTGGGGACAAGGAAAATATGTTTCCACTGGTACCTTCAGGAGCAAATGAGCAGTGAGTGGGTGGGAGATGTAGGGAGTGCATCTGTCTCTAATCATTGATGTTCTGGGTGACTGAGGGAGTATGTTGAGAGGGATGCTACTGCTTCCATGGCCTAGAATCCATACATTGTGCTACACGTGCAAGGCAAAGAACCCTCAGCACATATCCTGCCACATCTTGTTCCATTTTCCCAGGTTGAGGCTGTGCAAAGTGCATGCTTTAGGCACCTACATAATGACAAGCACTGCAATGATACAGGCTCAAAAGCAAAAGCAAGCAAAGAAGATGACATGATACATTTCTCCTGATTTATTTCTAACTGTTTTTTACTATTGCACTCTAACACACTACTGACCCCCCTACCTCACACACCCAAATCCACAATGCACTGACTCTTTCACTTGCCAATGAATTAATTCTTTTTAAAAAAGCACTGATGGTCTACTGATAGCTACTTCAGAGGTTAAACAGTCTTCTATGTCTTAGTAAGTAGTACAGGCAGACAGGGCCGGGGAGTTCTCCGGAGATCCATCACTTGTAGCAATCTGAAGTCTTCAGATAGCTAAAGACCACCTGGAAAGAAAAGCACCAGTGAAGAAAAGGAAGAACACTACACTTGAATTAGCAATGACGATTAGGCAAAAATGCAGCACAGGGAAACTTCCACATGTCTGAATAAGTAGAGAAAGGAAGATGAATTTTGATCAAGCAAATATGAACATTTCAGCTAGAGTAATTCACATTGAAGGAAAAAGATCAAAGAAAAACAGTGAAATTAGTCAGCTGAATTTTAATGTTACCGAGTGAAGTCAAAGGGAACTCTTACAGATGACAGTAGAAACACTTTCTAGAGATCAAAGTTTAGCTAGAGATAAAAGACAGAACAACAAACTAACGTTTTGTACTTTTCTCCCCACCCTGATAACACTTCCTGTGCATTATTTATGAAGAGACCAGTAGGCCTGTTTTACTGGGAAGAATAAGTTAGATGCATCTTTGATGGAGCTCCTTAAATTTCAGAAAGAGTTCCAGTTGCAGTGGTCCCTGCTAACTTTGCTATCAATTTCAACAGCATCAGAATTGGGCACATGGTAAATTTAACAGTGAAAATAAACCAGACACTTTAAGTTCCTTATGGTGTGTCCCAAATAGCTTATAAAACACAAATGCTTCCTCAATCATTAGGGATAAACAGGTCCCCTGGCATTCTAAATAGGATGCAAAGTGTGGATCAAAATGGGTAATAAATTGAATTAATGTGGCAAAGATATAGGCTGATGTCAAACTGATGTTAAGGGACTGACTTATATTGAACTTCTCCTTGGAGACAACAACACAGAGAAATGGTTAGTACTTCATTTCTAACACAGCTACCAAGCAGCCTGTTGCCATGCTACTGTATCTAAGTGGCATCTAACTGGTGCATGTGAAGGAAAATCCTGGTTCCCTCAATGCCAGTGCTCTGTTTGGATGCCAGCAGGAGACTCGCATATGTCAGGTGAGAGATTTCTCTTCCTCCAGTGTAAGCTGAGGACACACCTTACAGCAGTATCTCTACCTCTCCATGGCACACTCCTGTGGTGACTGCTTCACCCTCTGCATTTGCTCTGTGGGACCAGGGGTGGAACTGAGCCATGTGCTAGATGATGTCTTTCACATCCCTCTGTGCATGAACTCTCATTTTCTGTAGAAGGATTGAATACATTTAGTGTATAAATGTGCCTTCAGGGTAACAAAATGGAGAGCAGGATTTGCCAGATAAAGGTTTACAATAGCAAATTTAAAGAATGCTGGGAAATAATTTGAAAGGGAAGATGGGAGGCAGTAAACAGCTGAAAATGCAGAAAAATACATTGTGGAAAGAATTCAAAGAGGTAGAAAATAAAAATAAATAAATGGTAGCATGAATGAAGGTTAAGAAAATGTTCCTGTTGAGTTACAGGAACAGAATGGCTCTGGGCAGCCTGGTCTAGTGATCCTGCACACAACACAGCAGGGGGTTGAATCTAGATGATCAGTATGGTTCTTTTCAACCCAGGCCATTCTATAATTCTATGAATTGAAATCGTCAACAGACTCCCCTTCATCTGGTATAAGGTCTTTATTCTTTGCAGTACCTATATCAGGGACAGTATTGTTTGAGTCCCAGTGTTACAGAAATGCAAGGTCAGGGACCTATCTCCTGGCACAATCAGAATCAGACCAGTTTCATCACAATCTTTCAAATCTAGAACTTTTGAAATGCACGCTATACTTACAATCTTCTATCTCATCCAAATATTCTTTTTTTTTATGGCTCTAGTGGTTACTCTTCACACTGAAGCAATTATAAAAAGCGCGGCGGATATTGAGCAACTCACAGTTTGGGCTGCACTTTCAGATGCCCACATACTCTTCATCTCTCAGTGTTTTGGGAGCAGCTGCCTGGCTGGCTGCAATGCAGATTGCAACACAAGAGCTTGACTGAAAATGACAGCAGTGCTTTTTCATGGATTTCACGAGCAGTGCTTGGAAACACTTCATCATCAGCCCCTCTCTGATGTTTCATGGGTCAGCTTTGGTTCATCCTGAGCCATGTGAATGCCAAATCTCCTCTGGAGTTTCTCCAAAGTTAACTGTGTATTCCATACATGGAGAGAGAAAACACAACAGAAAGGAAAATTAGGCTTGGCTTGGCTCCTTATCCAAGACGCTACCAAATCCCCTTCCTGCTATGAGCTGGTCAGTATTTATTCTCCAGGAAGGGTGAGAAGAGCCGTGACCCAAGCACAGCGGAAGTTGCGACAGGGCTGTTGCTGTCTCTGTGCCTGAAGACAGCATGTCAGTAGGAGAGCTCAAATTTAATCATTCTAGGTGCTTTCACAGTCAGTGACCTCATGAAATGCTATCAACTGCATATGACAGCTGGTCCTGTCTCTTCTCACCTCTTCAGTAACAAAAAGCCTTAAAGTGACAAGCTATCTAGGCAGAAGATCCAGAGAAGAGCTTTTCCCAAGCATTCAGAAAAGTCTGACACCTCCCCATCATCATCTCAACAAAATGTAGTGGGGGAGAAAAAAAAAAAAAAAAAAAGATAAAACCCCACAGCCTTCATGGCTACTTTATGGAATAGCAGAAGCTGCTTCTTTGCATGGTCCATGCCCTCACACATCAGAGGGTCTGGAAGCCAATGATCAAGGGAAAGGGAAAAGCCATCATACAGCGTAGCTTCCTTCCATAACTATCTAGAAGTGCTGATGGGTTTACAGTCCTATTTAGGCTGGTAACAGTGGATATGGGGAAGGCTGAAGAGCTCAACAAATTTTTGCCTCAGCCTTCTCAGGAAGCTGCTCTTCACACAGCCCTCGAGCTGATGGGTCAGAAGATGGGGACTGGAGGAGTGTTGCCCCTTCCACTAAAAATGAAGATCAGGTTTGCAACACCTGAGGAAGCTGAACGTTCATAAGTTTATTGATCCTGATGAGATGCATCCCAGAATCCTCAGGAAATTGGATGACATATCCATCAAGCCACTCTCAATAAGACCTGAAGTCATGGCGTTCAGGACTAGTCCCTGGTGACTGGAATAAAGGAAATGTCACATTCTTTTTTAAGAAGGGTAGGGAGGATGACCCAGGGAACTATCAACTTGTTAATCTCAGCCCTGTGGAAGGGAAGATCATGAAATAGGTGCTCCTGAAAACTATGCTAAGTCATGTCAAAGAGAAGGAGGTGATATGCCATAACCACCATGGCTTCACCAAGGGCAGGTCCTGTCAACCAGGTGGCCTTCTCTGACTGTGTAACTGCATCAGTGGATGAAGGAAGAGCCACTGATGTCATTTATCTGAACTTCAGTAAGGCTTTTCACACTGTTCCCCACAAATCCTTCTCTTCTGGAAACTGGAAAGATATGGATTTGACAGGTAGATGGTTCAATGAATGAGAAAATGGTTGCAAGATTGTACACAGAGACTGGTGGTCAACGGATCAATGTCTGGATGGAGATCAGTGACAAGTGGTATCTTCAGGGGTCAGTACTGGGACTGATGCTCTTCAATATCAATTACATTGACAGCGGGATCTAGTGCATGCTCAGCAAGTTTGCAGATGATGCCAAGCTGTGTGGTGTCGTCAACATGCCTGAGGGATAGGATGCCATCCAAAGGGACATAGACAAATGTACATTTCAATTGGCATAGAGCATTCAGAGGAAGGTCTGGAGGATAAATTCATCATGCTCTTGCCAACCTGAAGTAACTAACTAGGGTACATATCCAGCCAGGAGAACTGCAAAAAAGACCTTCACCCTACAGTGGGCTGAGGACAGCTGACACAGATTGATTTAAGTGATATGCCATTAGAAGCTCTTCTGAATGACTACAAGCTATTATGTGGCCTCATACTTAAGCAGTTCCAAAATGCATATTATTTAATTGACACAGCATTATAGCCCCTTTACAGCCATTAATTTTGCTCATATTGTGGCAATCTGAATACATACTTGTCATTATGGTACTATCAGTGCATATACACCTACAAGAAAAGGACAGAGAAGCTACTATTCGTGGCATAGAAATGTCATCTCAAATCTATCTGTGCCAGTACAATTTGTACTGCAGAAATGCAAGTCACCTTAATTCTTAGCATGAGTGACTACAGGGATGCATATTCCTAGCATTATGTTAATAGCAATTCTTACCACTTCCAGAAATGCACTGGTCCCATGGTACTGAATATATCAAGGCAATGGCTGCAGTCTGCTGCTATACTTCCCCCAATTTTCTGTAATCTTTCTAGCTGAGTCCCTGTGTCAACCATAAAAGTAGAGGACATCAGAAGAAGTACTGCTACTATTATATTATGACCTAGTGAAGAGAGGAAAGCACAGCTATATTTAAATCAATGTTCCATAGAGAGTGTTCTGAGTTGGCAAATAAGTCCTTATACATTTACCTGTCATAAGATTGCCATATATTAATGCAGTAATGGTGATACATTTCAGCAATTTTTTCTTCCTTTGCTGATCACATATTCCTGATTCCTTTTTAGCCTGACTCTCTTTAGATTGCAAATTCTAATTTGCAAGCTTAAAATACAAATTCTGTTTGTGAAGATAAGATTTCGTAAATATTATATCTCCCCTAGAAGAGGAGGAAATTATTTTACATTCTCTTAAACAAATTATTTAGATAATATCAAGTCTGCTCCAGGTTAAAATTTTGGAGATGTAAATACATTTTAATATGCCAGCCTTGTAGCAAGTATATGATAAACATCCGTGCTATTTTAGGCATTTTAGAAGTTGTTATGTTTCAGCAATACTCAATAGCAGAACTACTGCAGCTAGAAAAGCCAGACTGGATTGTAGAAAGAGAAATGTAACAAATAAACTGAACGTCTTAAAACAGATATCCAGGCTGCATGTATCTTGAAGGGCACTGAGGGAGTTCCCACCCTCTTCCTGCTCTGTTCAGCTCAGAGGACCAGCTGCAACACAGCCTGCCCTTACAGTGGGTGAAAACAGTTGGAAGTATTGCTCTGGTGACATAAGGCAAATGGGGACAGGATGAGGAAGGTTTAGAGCTAGAAGACACAAAAGCTACAGTTAAAGGACTGGGTAATTTCTAGAAGATAGCAGCAACTCCTCATTTTCACATTTTGACTCATTTAAACCTTGAAGAGAAGGAAGAGAAAAGGCTGGGGCTATAGATTCAGACTCACCAGGCTTCCACTGAACTCCACAGGAGCTGGGAGCTAAGAGCAGCTGTGCCCACCACAGTGAGACACAGGGGATCCTGCCAGCTCTGTCCTGGTGCCACAGCAGCAGGGAGAAGCCAACTGTGTCTCCTATAAGAGCATGACCTGCCACAGTAAGAAGCAGTGGCTCTGCTGAGCTTTCAGTACTGCTGGAGCAAGGAAACCAAACTGCCTGGCTCTCTTAGCACTGAGATATCTCCAATCAGCTGGTTGGCAGAGTCTTCCCTTGCTGAGAGCCAAAGGCTTTTGAACTACAGCCACTGGTGAATTCCAGGCTAAATGTTGTGAGTACCAATATCTCCCCGTTACTACTGAGTCCTAAATTCGGTAGGAACTTCCACCCAGGAGGTCCTTGCTTTATGTGTCTAGGTACAGCTGAGATCCAGGCAGCCTTGCAAATTAGAGTGTGCTGAGTAATGCTGGCTTTTTGGACTGGTGTATTATTGCCATGGAGGGAACCAATACCATAGCCACTGTAGCTGTCAGCAGTTACAGGCCTGACTCTTCTCCAGACTGGACTGCATAGTGGGTCTGGTCTTTTTCAGCATCTTCATCACCTGGATAAAGGGATAGAATGCACCCTCAGCAAGTTTGCTGATGATATGAAGCTGGGAGAAGTGTCTGATTTCTTTACCATGAGGGTGACGGCACTGGAGCAGATTGCCCAGATAGGTTGTGGAGTCTCCTTCTCTGGAGATTTTCAAAACCTGTCTGGACTCTTTCCTGTGTATGCTACTGTAGGGAACCTGCTTTAGCAGGGAGTTGGACCTGATGATCTCCAGAGATCCCTTTCACCACCACGATTCTGTGATTCTGTGATGCTGGAGAGGGTGCAAAGGGTGACAGAACACATGGCTTGTGGAGAAAGAGGTAGGGGCACCACAGAGCCAGCAGTGAGCTAGCATAGGTGCAGCTTCAGCCTGAAGGTGTATGACTGGGAGCTCTTTCCCTTTTTTTGGGGAAGAAATCCCAGATTTTAAAGTAGGGATGTAAATAAGCACTGCCTAGAGATCGTGCTGGAGTACAACTGCCCAACTTCTGCTGGAGAATAAAGAGGAAAATCAGAGAGTTTAATATTCATTGAGAAAAGACACAGTAGTTATTATCTTGACCAAAAAGACTGGGATATGTCATAGAATCATAGAACCACAAGGTTGGAAAGGACCTACAAGATCATCTAGTCCAGCTGTCCTCCCAATACCATTGCTACCACAAGCCACTAAACCATATCTTGTAGCTCCTCATCCAGATGTCTCTCGAACACTGCCAGGGACAGCGACTGCACCACCTCCCTGGGCAGACATTCCAGTGCCCGACCACTCTCTGGGAGAAAAAGTTGTTCCTCATGTCTAATCTCAGTCTCTTCTGGCACAACTTGTGGCCATTTCCTCGGGTCCTGTTTGTTGTCTGGGAGAAGAGGCCAAACCCCTCCTCAACACAACCTCCCTTCGGGAAGTTATAGAGTGCAAATGAGGTCTCCCCTAAGCTCCTCTTCTCCAGACTCCAATCATGACCTACATTAAAGGGATATTGATTTCAGGGGCTCTTAGGTTATTTCCATTCTGTGGATGGGGGAAGTTCTGTGCTCTGAGACGGCAGAAGTGCCATCTTTAAGAATCTTTGATTGGAAATTCACTGTATGTATGTGGTAAGTGTTGGTTTTAAAATAAGGAAAGTACGAATATAAAATAATAAAACTAATCAGAACACGTTATAAAGTAATCATCTGTAAAAGGATCCTGAATGCCAAATTTAATGCAGGCTGAGTTTCTACGGTTATGCTGTATAAACCTTGAAAACATTAGTTTATAGATT
This sequence comes from Chrysolophus pictus, assembly GCA_037305975.1. Lineage (NCBI taxonomy): Eukaryota > Metazoa > Chordata > Aves > Galliformes > Phasianidae > Chrysolophus > Chrysolophus pictus. The sequence continues at coordinate 84,591,296 of CM074576.1, forward strand.
GGAAATGCTGACAAGCCATGAACTACAATGCTGTGACCAGATAATTGAATCCACATTGCCATGCATTTGGAGAATCAATAACTGTTAGAAGCAAAGGGCACTGCCTTAAAAGCTCAGTGAGCACTTCATGCAAATGGGAGGGTTATTGGAGTGAAAAGCTGGCTGTGAAACATGGTTGGATCATGTGCCAGATGTCTGCCAGAGCATCATGTCCGAAAGTCTTAGTGCACTAAATACATGCACGACCTAGCCCTGAGAAAACACCATCATTTCTTCTTTCTTCCAGATTTAGGATGATAAATGGCCTGCTGTGCCAGCCTCAAAAATTGCTAAGTTCAGAGATCTTGAACTGAGCTAAGTGATACTGTTGGATGCTAGAATCTTGATTAGGGTGTGAACACACCAGAGAGCAACTGGGAGCGGGGAACCTATTCATAGCAGCACAGGCTGCTAAGCACTGGTGTAACAAGACTGACTAGTGACTTGTTACTTACTCATGCATGAAAACGACACCTTATGCTACACGGATTGCTGCTCAGTAATAACCCTGGGGCGGGTAGCTGTTGGGGGGAGGACATGAGCACCTTCTCACAGGCGTAATATCCACTGGGATATGAATGCTGCTCTTATTCATGAGCAGGGATGCAGGTAGGCCAAGGTGTGCCACCAGGGCAGTGCTAACACAATTAGCTGGCTCTTCAGAGTGGAAGCTATGCTCATTGTCAATAAAAAGCCCACTAAAGTTGGTTTCAAATGGGTTTGGTTTTCTTTTTTCATAGCTAAATGCTGTCTCATGTCGTTTCTAGCGGTGGGGTCAGATCAGGACACTGTGAAATGCTCTGTGTGTGAGAGAGAGAATTTTTCATGCTTGCAGAGGAATAGGGAGGGAGAAGTAGGAATGAGAAAATATAACCATCAATTAAATACCATGCGTGCTCCAGAAATCCCAAGGATAATGTTCTGTGCCTCTTGCCCATCTTCCTGCTTACAGCTACCTTCGGTAAAATACTAAATCACGTTCACATTGGTATGGAAAAGTATGTGAGCACTGCAGACACAGGGGAGTTTTCATTGCAGCTACTCACACAGCACATGTTCTGGAAAGATTTATTGGGCTGGGATCTAGTAGAAAATAGAGCTTTAAAAGCTCTTACAGGTCATACTCCCTTCAGGACTACCTGTTGTGTGCAGCTGGGTCATTTCCAACAGTTTGGTGCTTTGACTATGACAGCTCTCCTTGCTTCTGACAGCTCATCTGAGCTGCTCTGCTGCATTGTTTTCTGCCTCTGGGTTGCTTGTAATTGCTTTGCTTTGATTGTTTATTATTTGTTTGATGTCTGTGTCAAGAAAGTCTCTTTTTTTTTTTTCTTTTTCTTTTTTTCATGGTCCCATGGCTGAGATGTGTACAAATGAAAAATAGAAACCCTTCACATTTCTGCTACTTAAAAAAAACAACAAATATTTATAAATGTTCAGAAGACTCACTCTTACCACCTCCTCTGCCCTTCCTAGGGCAAATGAATCCTGGCAAATGAGTCCTCCTGTGATAAATGAAGTGGTGGCCCTATGGCTAGCAGACATACCTGGCTGTGTGCAAGCAAGAGCAAACTACACAAGAACACAGCCCACAGCGACTCTGTAAGTATGCAGACCAAGGGAATTCATTCTGACAGCTGGCCACACGGGCAGGGCAGGCAGTGCCTGCAGCAGCAGAATTTAGGAGCGCCAGGCCAGCTGCAGTTTGTCTCTGCCTGCAGCACAGCCATGCATGCCCAGGCTGCTGTAAGTGCTGCTGTGAGAATGCTAGGGCCAGAGTGCCTGGGGATGCCAGCGGCAGTGCTTCTGACCCCATCCCTCCTCTCTGCAGCAAGAGACCCTGCATGGCTTCCTCGTGCTGCTTTCCCTCTCCCTTGGGAGTTGCACCCTACTGTAACTTTGGCTTTCTTCCCAGTAGAACCCTGAAACCTAAAAACAACGTAATATTTCTCTCTGGGAGTCATCCTTTCTCCATCACAGTTTTCACTCAGATCTGGAGCTTATGAATTTTGTAGCACCCGTAGGCCTTGCAGGGCAGAGTGGGAAGTTTATCCTCTCCATCTGGAGTAATCAGGTAACTCTGGAGGCATTCAAGAACCATATGGAGGTGGCACTGAGGGACATGGGCAGTGGGCATAATGGGGGTGGGCTGCTGGTTGGACTAGATGGTCTTAGCAGTCTTTTCCAACCTTAATGATTCTATGATTCTACTCTATAATTAGATGTTGTTTTGTCCCCCAGTGTTTCTGAAGAAAGAAAGGAGCTGGAGTGGGAGGGGGGATAAGGGCCTGTAGGGGAAAGGGTAGTAAAGAAAAGGAGAAATTTTGGCATGCTGTCTTGCCAAAACGTGTGCTACAGATGGAAAGGCACAGATGGAGCACTTCCACTGACAGTTCAAGAAATCAAATGTCTGTGGAGTAGCTCAGAGTGGCAGCAGTTTCATTGTATGGCTATATTATTACTCACTGTAGTAGCAGTTCTTGAAGAGCCAGGCTGTCAAGTCAGCAGTGCTTTGGGAGCCAGCACACGTGGATACTGTCACCCTAAAAATCTGCTGCAGTAACATCTTGTGCCTGGCACAGTGAGCTGAGAGATTTTGTTTCAGCTCACCTTTTGATTGCTCTGGAAGCACATATGAATTAAGCCACGCTCTTCTGAGCTTCCCAGTAGCACAGCCACAAAACAGCAAATGTACGAAGGCAGATCTGCCTTCCTTCGTGCTAAAGTACAGCATAAGTCTGAAGAAAAGAATTTATGTTGTATGCAATAGTGACATTGCCATGCAAGCAGAGAGGAAAAGGATCCAGAGAAATGGCATAAAGCATTCTGCCAGCACTGTATGCCAAGCTTCGTTATTAGAAACACTGAAATGACTGAACAGTCCCTGCAGCACCATCCCTGTAAAGATCTGTCAAGAGTTTCCAGTCTAATTAGCCTTTAAGTGAATCTAGCTGCAGACCTCGATACCTTTTCTGTTATGAAGAGATCTGTAGCCAGATATTCCCCTCTCTCTGTGGGAAAGTAGATCTCCCATTCCTAGTCTCCTGTTTACCATGGGGCAAGCATGACTTGCAGCTGGCGGCAGGGTAGGAAAAGCTGTTACTGTGCTCTGGCTCTGACTCATGGCACCATTTTTCCATGCCCTCTGGATACTCAAACGGATGGTTTATACGATGTTATTGTGGCTAGAAGTCTCCTTGAAGAGCAACTGAGCAGAGAGATTCAGACATCCTTGCAGCATATTCTTCCCTGCCCCTCAAGAAGATCTAATGGTAATTCATTTCATTACCATTCATTTTCATTACCATTACTGTTTTGTTTTGCTTCTTTTGCTATGGGAGACTACCACTTGACGAAATACAGTTCAGATACAAGAATTAAGCTCATGGCACAAGTATTCCTTATCCATGTGTCTGTCCGTATTTTTCTGAGGGAAGCTGTTGCCATCACATCTAAGAAGAAAAGCAGCTTTTGAAAATAACTTTTTTTTCAGATGTTGTGAGTCCCAGCACAGGCACTTCCTTGACTTTCACATTCTAATTTTTATCCTGCTGCAAAGCAGGATAAAGCAAATGGGAGCTGGAGATGTCATTAACAGCTAATTTAGACTGGCAATTAGGCAAAACCTAATGGGCTGCTCTCGGGCTGGAAACTAATGCTGCTACTTGTAGGCTCTAATTCTGACACTGGCTCTTTCTATGTCCAGGATGAATGCCTTTCCCTTATGTAAAATGAAGAATTACTATTCCTTATGAAACTACATGCTGTTGGGGTTCATTACCAAGGATTCATAAAATATTTTAGAATGGAAAGTTAGGAAACATCATTTTGACATTTTAATGTGCCTCCAATCCTCTACTCTGGTCATTTTGAAATCTGTCTAGGGTGAAAGATTTCCCATTCTTAGCAGACTCACCCTATAAATTTAGTAATAACTTCACTCCAGAAGACATCTAGCTCAATGCAACTGATTAACAGACCAACATTATGCAGTTACAGTTTGGCTAGCTAGAGAGATTGGTGAGGCAGATAAAAGGTGGCAGCGGTCACCTCCTTTGTCAAACATTTTCCATTGAGTCTGTGTGTATCTGGAATCCAATACTGTCATGGAATATGCTACACTTTGATATGTAATGTCAGTGGATTTCTTTCTTATTTTTTTCATGTTTTTCTGACACTATCCTAAAGTGCAAGAGGAAGGCTAAAACAGCACTATCTTCCATTAAAAAGACCCTTAAAAAAATCCTTATGAAAAGTTTGCAAGCACAATACTATCCTCTCTCAAAGAAAAGAAAGGCTCAAAGCATACATTTTCACCTAAAAACTATCTGCAGCTGCAGACCCTTGATTGAGTCTATCTACGTGAGAAATTAATCTTTCGGGAAATCAAATACAAGTGACCCTTGCTTTCCTCCTCCATCAAGCTGGGCAGGACTCTGTTCTCTGCCTTGAGTAGGGAGACCCAGTACACGGAGTTAAAAAAAACCAACCTCTCATCTCCTGTCTCTGTGCAGATGCCTCAGAAAGCTCTGTTTGCAGACAGAAAGAAGATAAAATCTTCAAAGGTACTATCCACATTTCATATTATTGACACCAGCTCTGGGGAGGCAGACAGTTGTCCCTGGGCTCAGAGTCAGAAATTAGTTCGCTTGAGCACTAAATAATGATGATGATAATATAGACACTGTGTGTCATTCTGTCTCTCACCAACATTTTTCAGCCATCGAATCACACTAATTGTTTAGCCAGTTCTCAGTGCTTTTATTATCAGGAAAAGATGTAGTAGGAGTTAAAAAAGGACGAGACCGTCACAAATGTGTTAAATCACAAACCCAGTGGCTTTGCTCATGTCCATTCTTATAGAAGCTGGGATGAATATTGAAGCCTGGCTGGAAAGGACTGCTAATGACCGGGCTCAAGCCTACTGTGTCCTTTCAGGAAACTGAAGAAAAATCCAAAAACTTAAAATTAATACCCCCTTGCAAAATTGTAGTTTTCTGCCTGGGTTCCCTAATAGTCACTGCCTTAGAATCATAGAGTCATAAAGGTTGAAAAAAACCTCTAAGATCACCAAGTCCAGGCGTCAGCCCATGCCCACTGCCTACTGTCCCTCAGTGCCGCATTCACACGGCTCTTGAACTCTTCCAGGGACGATGACTGCACCACCTCCCTGGGCAGCCTGTGCCACTGCCTCAACACTCTTTCTGAGAAGAAATCTTCCTAATATCCAACTTGAGGTCATTACCTCTCTTCCTATTGCTGTTACCTGGGAGAAGAGGCCAATCCTCACCTCACCACAACCTGCTTTCTGAGCCTCTTCTTCAGTCTGAATAATCCCAGTCCCTTCAGCTTCTCTCCATAAGACTTGTACTCTACACCTTTCATAGCCCTTTGCTGTCCTTCTCTGGATGCGCTCCAGAGCCTCAATATCTCTCTTGCAGTGAGGGGCTCAAAACTGAACAGAGTACCCACGGTGCAGCCTCACCCAGTGCCAAGTTCAGGGGAATGATCATCTCCCCAGTCCTGCTGACCGTGCTATTACTGATGCAAGTCAGGATGCCACTGGCCTTCTTGGCCACCTGGGCACACTATTGGCTCAGCAGCTGTGGTTAAAGCTGGTCATCTGCAGAATGGAAGTGGGAAAATTATGGCAATGAAAAAGTTCAGAGGGTTCAAAGCAACAGAAGTTGTTAAGGGTAATGGTGAATGTCTGGTGCAACACCAATGATCAGATTCACCACAGGATGCCGGCACCAAGTCTGTGACTTAGTCCCATTCTTCTTGAACTTAATGAGAAGTGGAAATAATGCCAAAGTAATTTATATGAGTGTGACATTGGTAAAAGGCACTGCCTGACACACTATCAGCTTCCATTTCACATCTCAGTCCAAAGGCTATAGATGATGCCTTTCTCACAAGATTTTATTCATGATACTTGGTCTGAACCATAGAACGCAGTTCTCTGGAATAGGAAATAGTATTTTTTTCTATATAATTTGGAGGGCTTGCAGCCTTGTTTTCATTTGCTGATATTCTAATATATTTTTTTAACACCACTGGTGAAATATTTAATATGTAATACCTTAGAAGAGAATTACTTGTTTTGGCTAATTACATAGTCCTGTGATCACTGGTCTGTTCGACATTTAAAATTCTCTCTTTCAAATTCTTCCTTCTACAGTGGCTTAATGCAGCTAAGTAGATATGTGGCAGATATTTATAAGAAGCATGAAAGTGAATAAAATAGGAGAAGCCAGATAAATTAGGAGTCTAGGGATGTTTGCATCAGCTCTTCAAGAGTGTTCTGCAATTTGAGGAGTTTACTGTCTGCCAGTTTATTTTTAGTTTGTCTCTCCCACACTCCTCATGCTTAACCGTGATTAGCCTTTACTGTGGTGAGGCTTATAAGCATGTTAGGTGAAGATTCACATCAGATAGTGCATCTTCCACATACATCAAAGATACCACTCTTCCACTTTTGGTAAGAGAAAGCATTTTAGACAACACAGAAATATTCAAGATCTGTTTAAAACTGTATTTGACTGTAACTAGTATTGCATTTCTGCTTTTTTAAGGATGGGACTACAAATTCAAAAGCATATCTATTGTTGTCTTTCTAAAATAATTGGACTTGTAGACCAGACGTTTTAGGAACAGACTATTAATTGTATTGCTTTAGGCTCTTCTAGCAGACAAGGATGGTGAGATAAGAACATAAATATAAGAGAATCTATTTTCCAGGACAATCATCCCAAATCCGATTTATAAGCTGTTAAATATATGAAGGGTAGACTGAAAAATTCTCAGGAAAAATAATGGCCTAGGCCCCAAAGCTATTGGTTTCCCTTCCTTGTTGAAGCTTTAAAGAGAAGATACTTTCACGGTTGATACTCATAGATTGTTGTTTACAACCCAGCAAAGCACCCACAGCATTATCATGGAGATCAAACACATCTCATAGATTTTACAGGCATTACAGATGCCACTTTTGCCCCTGGTTGTCACATCTTGTGAACTACTGTGGGACAAAATGCTCTGGCAGTTGATGTAATCTAGCCCTTGGTTTCTAATAGCATAGTCACAGCTATTTATAAAGTACAATAGAATTTTGCCTTATATCCTTGATATAAATGTCAAGTGCCCTGCAGTACTGTGTACTGTTCCTAGAGAAATGATCCATTAAAACCATCCATATCAGAAAGCAAGGTTTTTCAACACTCCAGAACAACATTATATTCTCATACAATAATAGGGAAAATTGGCTGGTTTGAAAAGACTGTGTTGACATGCAGCAAAGTTAGCTCCCTCATTTGCTGCATCCACCATGCCTTAGTTCCTTAAGGACACCCCCTCTACAAAGAGGAATAGAGAATTCATTTAGCTGCTTTAAACCCTTAGTTACAGGGCTGTGCAACTTGACAAAAACTGTTTAGATTGCACCAATGATGAAAAACCCAGGCCAACAGAGAAGTGCGAGAATGAAAAGAAAAAAAAAAGAAAATTAAAATATGCTAATCCTGCTGCTGATCCTCAGGTTGCATGGAGCCAAGAAGAAGGCCTATTTTTTCCTTGAGATACAATGACCAAATACGACAGTGCATTGGGAAGATGGGTCTGTTTGTAGACAGGATTATATTGTTGAGTAGTGCTGAATGCCAAACAGTCATGGCAGATGTTTCAGCTATTAGGACTCTGGGGCAAAGTTACTGTGAAAGCTTGTGTTGGTCTTTTCCATTACTTACAGAAAGTACAGTTATTCTCTAAGTCCCCTCCTTAGAGGAAGCAGGTATTCTCCTAAGAGTTGTTCCTCTTTCAAGGCAGGGGAAGCAGAGGACCCTGATAGAGCTCTCCTTTTTTTTCTGCTGCCTCCCTTTCTCTGTGCCAGTTCCCCTTTGGACTGTTGCTTTTCTACCCACACTTTCCAGGCCCATAGGCCTGGGGCTATTGATGTGTTATTTAACCACTTATTTTCCAGATGTAATAGCAATTTGTGCTACCTCACAGAACTGCAGTCAAAACTTCTTAGTCATGTGGAGCAAATGTTCACTGCTATTTCTCTATATTAAGCATTGGAGAATGTATTTTTTCCTTTAATACCCTTGTGATACGCTGATTTCCTTTAATATCCCGGCATTTTGCACATATATATGTTATCTCCTACTGGAGTTGTCTTACTGATCTACATCTCTCACTCACATCCTGTGCCATTACAAGTTATCTTTTTGCTTCATATTTCAAGTGCATGTTTTTCTCAGGCAGATACTATGTTTTTGGACCTTGTTCAGCACCATGCACAACAAAGTGTGAGTTTCAGGTGGCTTTGAAGGTGCTGAAGCAATGCAAAGAAGAATACTTACCAGTGTAATAAGCTGCGATTTACTTATCCCTATAGTTCACCATGATGTCTAGTTAAAATAAAATTAATTCATCCAAAGCACTTTCAGTACCCACTATCAACACCTTTCATACAGCAAAGAAACCAACTCAACCCAAAAGACTTAGTGACTATACCATTGTTTATTACACTAGTGAAGCTGTATGAATATCCAGATGGATTAAAAACATGTCTAAAATTCACAGCCTTTTCATAACGTTATATCGTAGATTTATAATCTTCCCTAAGGAAACTAAATTAATTTTCAGTGATACGTTTTTTTTTCTTTAAACCAAGTGAGACAGGGATAATAAATAATCCCTTCTAGTACCTCTGAAGATAATTGGCTGGAAAAATATAGGTTGATAATTGTTAACCGACTTGAGGTCACTCAGCTGAATGTTAGCACCACTGAGGCATACATCTGAGTAACAAGAACATGCCCTTCAGACAAATATTAATTAAAGGTAAAAGTTAAAAGAGAAGGAACTGAAATCACAACACATTGTATATTTCACAGAATTAGAAACATCAGTGTTTCAACAGTAGAGATGAGCTTCTGATTTAGCTGGTTGTCCATGTCTTTGCATGCATATTCTATAACTAAAGGATTTGTCTGAGAGAAGTTTAGGGAAAGAAAGGCTGTTTAAATCACTCAACTTTAAAGGAAAAAAAAAAAAAAGGAATAGTTGGTTTCTTACAAGGGAACTGAACTGTCTCACCAACCTGCACTTTCAGTTCCAGCTAGAGAAGACTACTTCTTCCTTCTTGGAGCAGCCTGGAGGATGCCAGCATCCACTGCTGCAGCTCCTGCTGAATTCAACAGGAGTTTTGCCATTGGCTTTAACAAGAGTAGGACTGTGCTTTCTGTCTGCATGCTCCTAAAAGGGAGGTAATTACCACTTGATGAGGGGCCTGCCAAACAATATACAGTATCTTCTGACAATGAGCTTAAAGGCAGTTCCAAGACATATTTAGTCTTATGAATGTCTTACAGGCAAGACACACCCAGTGGTGGCTTCTTCTTACGCATCCTGCTTAGTCTGCTCAGAGGCTGACTGAGGTCATGCAGAAACACTTTCAGCTGCTTTGCACGCTCTGTGCAAAGGGACTGTGCTCAAAGGAAACCACCAGTGATTCTTGCCTCAGGAACAATGGAAATGGTCTCTCCTTTTAAGTTCACCCAGTATTAAACGATTTAAAAACACAGCACTCTCATTCATCTTGGGAGGACGTAATTTCTGAAGCTCTTTTCCCTGTTGTTTTCTGACTTTGAAAGGATTCTAAGTCACAGTCCTCACCCAAGACAGTGAAAATAACTGATCTAGTTAGAAATGATGACAAGCAATTTTCTAGATATAAGAATATTTCTTTTATGATTCTATTCCATTGTGGTGGATTAACATGGCCCCATATTCAAAAAAACACACTCCTCCAGGCACTCACAATTACCTTCCCCATTTTCTTGCCCTGGTACCCTCTGTACACTCAGTTGTGGCCCTTTCTCTGTGTTACTTTCCTTTAGAAGCCACGTTTGTTTAGGTTCCTACTTCATACTTAAAATTTAATTGGAGCTAAAAATACTTAAGACCACCTATAGACTGTGCAGTAGAGGTGCTGTGTAACATTCTCCAATCGTGGTCTCTCAATTACACATATTTGATATTTGCACAAAGTAGACAGTAGCTCTCTTTGGACTGTGTATTTCCTTGTTTTTTTTTTTTTTTGTAGATTATAAGGGCTTGGGAGAGGAATAAGAGCTGTCTCACTTTACTGAATTGGGATGCAGTCAGAAAACCCCACATAATGTAGAATCCCTCCTGGAAACTACTGCAACAGCATAATATGTCCCCGTCCACAGATCTCTCCACCATAGCCTATAACAGTGAAATATACAGTTCTGTCATTCTGGGCATACAATTTAACAATGGCATATTCATCCTCAGACTGGGTAATCCAGTGGCCAGATGTATGTGGAAGTCACATCTCCTTGACGTAATGGTCTGTCAGAAGTTGTTCTCAGATGTTTTTGTAAGTAAATAATGACCTAGGTCTCAGCTTCAAATCTTCCAGATATGTGTTTATGAGGGTATTAGAAGACAGTTTCTAAGAGTCACCCCACCTTCTAACTCACCCATCATTCAGAAGCTTATAAATCAAGGCACTTCAGAGAAAGATATTTTTCCTTTATATTTTTTAAAACTTACAAATAAATTTTGTCTTGCATTAAAGCCTTTTTTATTTTCAGAAGCTTCTCACTTGAATTATGAAGCAGATCAGAGGCCATCATAAAATCATCCCCAGAAGAAAAAGGCATCATAATGGAACACAAATTAAAATACAAATTTAAGCACAAAGCACCAGGAGAGGTCTGGAACACAGCATGATTATTACCTTAAAAAACAGAATGTAAAAGAGTGAGTCCTAACAACCATACATTAGAAATTGCAATGTGTTCTAATATCTTCCAGATGTGGATTTCATTACGGCTAAAGTTAGATGGGTTACAACCTGCACTTAAAAAGCTTTTCTTTGCCACAGTCTGAGAGAGTGAAGATTTGCTGAAACAGAGAGAAAGGAAGGAGCTGAACCTCCTCCTGCCAAACATTCGACTAATGTATACGAGTATTTTGCTGGCAACCAGGAGAAGAGGGGCTGTTCCCATTATAGCTTGTTTCTTTTTTTCTTACTGAGGTTTGTAGAACTTCTCTCAGGAAGGATGTAATACGGGAGGTGGCAGATTACAATCTCCTATTTCTACATGGAGCCAACTGCTGTTTACAAGCAAGTGCACCCTGGAGGCACTGAGGAATAAATACCTACCAAACAGCCTATAGCTGGCTAAATAAATCACAGTTTTTCACAGAGCTCTGGCTTGTGTGAATATAGCAGATGAGCCTTAATAAAACCCCGAAGTTTTCCATCAGGGCTAAATAATCTGAATCTCTGCAGCTTTCTTGTGTGGAAATCTGCATGTCTCCCTAGGCAAGAGCAGCTCCCCAACAGCTTCCTTTAAAGCTGCATTTGTCCTGGTGCCACAGAACCAGCCATCAGCAGTCCAGGCAAGAATTCCAAAAAATACAATTGCCCATCCATAGGAAATCCTCTAAGCCCCCTATCATGACAAACCCTTCTGGAGTCAGCGAGGGTTACTTCCCCATGAGACTGTCAGAGGTCTCACTGTCAGGGCAAGTGACTGTGACCCATATTGTTGAGTATTCTCAAAAATTAAAATATTAACTCTTTGATGCTGTTTAAGCAATACTGATTATATCTCAAGACTGGCTGATTCTCCATGCTGCCTGAGATCCCAAACATTTGCTCCAACTTGTGCTTGAATCACTTTCCTGAGAGCAGTCTTCCTCTGTTACTCCAGAGGCTGGGCTAGATACCAAGAGAGGACATCCTCAGAGCTTTCCATGACTGCAGAGTCCCACAGTTGTCTGTCAATAAGGAAATTACAGTTCTATGGACCACTGCTTTTCTTAGCCTAGAGGATGAGGGGAATCAGACACCACACTTAATGGAGTGAACCAGAACCAGTGGCTGAACAAGTGGCATTTTCTGAAGATGAGCTTGAATATAAGTGGGTCAGGAATCATTATAGATAATGCAGAAAAGAAATCTCACACATTTCCACCAAAGCCTCAGTCCTCAGCAGCTGCACTGAATTTTGGGATGGCAAAAGAAACATTCTGAATAATTACTGGCAGCTCTTGGAAGCATGCTCAAAACAGCATGCTGGTAGTGCTGGTGAGCAGAAAAATGGCTGTTACTATTAATCCTGGCCATATTCTGAATGAAATTCTTACTTTCTTATTAAAATGATGGCTTTTTTTAATGATGGTAAAGCATTTTCCTGAAACAGGAGATGCTTTCAATGTAAATGCTTTTTAAGAAATTTATTTGTTGCCACTATGAAAGATCTGATGACACTGCAAGCAAATAGACGTTAAGAGACATTTGGCTTTCTTCTCCATGCTTTACCAAAATATCAGCTTGCATATCTCAGATAAACTTTGGAATTTTTCAAAAATCTTCCAGCATACAAAGGAAATTCAGATTCCTGTATGTGGCAAAGCATTACCCACTTTAATTAGGTACATCACCTTCTTAGGAAATGTATCCATTTACATTATCTGAGGATGCCTGACTGTGAGCAAACGAAACAGTGCTAGCTTCTGTGACTCAGTTAAGAATTTCACATGAGTGACTAAACAAGCTGGCATCAGTGGCAGAACATCTGACAGAGGTCATTGGTCAAAGGATGGTGGAACAGAAATAGTGTACCTTTATGCTTTGGGCACCTTCTGGAATTGTAGTTCTCAGGATATTTCCAACTAACCTGAACCAGCTGCTTCTGGTGCTGAAGAATGAAAAATAAAACTGATGAAGAACATAATGACTTGGAGTCAGAGAAGCAAATTTGCAGTGAGATACCTATTCTGCTCCTCTCCGGAGCTGATGAGACCATGGCAGCGACTTATCTCCCAGTGCCTCTTCTAAGACTAGTAGCATAAAGAGCAGCAATGAAGAGACAAATGAGAAGTCTTCAAAGTGCGGCAGCAGGAAAGAGAGACAAGAGGGACATCCATCTTGAAGTTTGTTGTGGCTAACTCGCATGATTTTACTTTGAAAATCAGTGAAAAAGTGGGAAAGCTGGTTTCCTGGGTGCCAAAAGTCTTAACCTCGTGGCCTTCATGATAGCTAATCAGATGATTGCACATCTGTTATTGTAAGTTCGTGTCCTTGCAAGACAAGTATGATCATGCTGAAATGATGGATAACTTAGAATCAACAAACTCTTAAAAGGCAAAGATGTCTGGGAGCAGCAGAGAGGAGGGTAAAGCAAAGTGATCTTCAAATGTAATGAGGGAAGGATGAAGGCAGATATGTTCTCTGCACCTCCCCTGGCAAAATTCAGAGATCAACAAGGAAATAATTGAAAATCATCAGCCTGGAGAAAGATGTAGATAGCACTATAAGCTCAAGGAGAAGCACATACAAGTATGCAAAAGACCCAACAGGAATGCCTGTGCAAAACTGCGAGGCAGCAGGATGACTCCATTTATTACAGTTTAATTTATTGGCCGCTGACAGTGTGTTCTATTCAGAACAAATATAGTGCAGTCTCTGTCCCCACAAGTATTCAGTTTAGATAGAAAAAAAGATTAATTAAGATCTTTCAGATTGCCCTCAGTGTATTTTAATGCAGAGGTGTTGCAGAATCATTGTCTTGCATTCACTGGTTTTATTAGCCATTGCACACAAGATGGAAATTGCTTATTCACAAATCTGACCTCTTTGTTTGCTAATTTTTCATGCAATTGTTTTCTCACCTTCCTCCCCAGAGGAAAGTCCCTAGACACAGACCAGAGGCTGGGGAGGATCATCTCTACCCATGTTGCACACAAGACCCTTTCTACCACTGTTGGGACATGCAACGAGAGCCAGGAATTAACAGAGGCCATGAACCCATCAGTCTTATATTGTAAGGATAACCCTGCTCATTGTAGTAAAATGCTGCAGCCAAAAAGATTGCAGCTATGGTTTTCATAATGAAAGTATGCTCTGTGCATATTATAAAACATTCTGTGTCACCCAAAATATGTCAACACAGCATGGAGGGGAAGACTAATCACTTTTCAGAAATCATGTGTATTCATAACATTTTAGTGGCTATGGAAGGGATTGTTTCAGATGTGTATCTCCTGGAGGGAGCTGAAAGATAACCCATAAAAGACTTTCTCTTCATTTAAGGGAGGGAAAGAAGTATAGCATCAGTTTGTCTTGTTGCCTGTTGGTAAAGCTCTTACTCACAAAATCTGGTTCCATGTGGTTTGGCGCACCTATTGTTGAAATCATTTCAGTTTTCATTCAGGTGTATATACTTAGAGGTGGAGATCTTTTCTATGCATTACCAAGTGGCTGAATTTCTGATGGAGAACAAGAGATAGTCATTCAAATAGCAGTAATTCAGGTTGTGACAAAAAACCTGAGACATACAAATAAATGCCTCATTTCTATTTTACAAATCACATAATGGATGTCACATTCAGTGCTTCTTTTGATGAACAGGCTACTTATTAACAATAGTCTAGGACTTTATTTCATTCTAAAATTGCCATCTTTTCCAATTATTCTAACTTTTTAGTATTTTCCCTCTTTTAAACCAGGATATTTTTAGTATGGACCACAAGTTACAAACAACAGAAGTTGCTATAGAAACTGAAAAGGCACTTTGTAGAATGAAAATGCAAAAGGAAATACAGTTCACTATTTATCTGCTGCAGACAGTAAGAATCAATATATATCTGTATGTGTGTGCATATATATATACATATGTATGGATATATATGTGACTTTCCTTACTGTATCTGTACTGTATCTAGCTGCAGAACAGTTAGAGGCAGGGGTCTTGGATGGGATGGCGGAGGGAAGCTGTTTAGCAGTCTGATCTCCCATTAACATGACACAGATCACACACCATGTTGAACACTGCTAATAGAGGGAACTAAGATCTTTTCCTCCCAACCTAAATCAAACCCCATCACATAGCCATTGTGGCTTTTCTTTTACATCCCTTTGTTTCCTGTCCCTGTTAAATAAAGTTAATGCTCTAGCAGCTTCAAGCAATGGTAATTTCCAGTCACAGGATCTGGGTTATTTCTGAACATTGTATCTGTGCAATCTCCTTGTCTTACCTACAGAGGGGCTAATATGGATGAAGTAATATATAATTTTAAGCCACTGGGAATCAAACTCAAAGCTCAGTGTAACAGCATGGATTACTGAGGTATATTCATAGGAAAGAATACTGTATAGATAGAATCACAGAATCGTTAAGGTTGGAAAAGTCCTCTAAGATCATCTAGTCCAACTGTCTACCTACCACCAATACTACCCACTAAACCATGTTCTTAAATGTCACATCTCCATGTTTCTTGAATACTTTCAGGGACAGTGACTCCACCATCTCCCCTGGGCAGCCTGTGCAACTGCTTTATGTCCTCATTAGACTTCAGCTATAAACATTAGATGTTTCATGAGCAAGGTGCCTACAAGACCAGAGCTGAAATGTTTTACTGGCTTCTGCTCTCACACCTCTTATTTGACTTCATTGTTCTTCAGAATGATTATATAGGTGAAGTTTACATTCTTTGTTAAGAACAGGTCAGAAAAACATATATCAGAGGTGTTTTAAAAATAGTTGATCCTGCCCCTGGGTGGAGATGCTTGAGGGAAGAGAATGAACTGGATAGGAATCAAAGACCTTTCCAAAGCTACTTTTTAAAATGTATTCTATTATGCTTGGAGTAGCTCAACACTGTCTTAAGGAACAAAATTTCTTTTCTGCTTCGGAGTTCATATATAATGCCAGCAAACCACTTCAGATCAGATTTCTGAGTATTTAGGTACTCCATATTGAAGGTGGTTGTCTGAAGCAATTGCCAAGAGGATCCTAAAATATTGGCCAGGTAGTTTTTATGCACGTTAGTTGTTGCTCAAATAACTTTGTGAAGTTTTTCTTTTTTCTCTCTTGCTTACATTGTCATTCTCTGTGAGACCCTGTTTTCTCAGCCGTCTGCCTGGCTGGGGCTTTGATGTCTGGTTTGTAGGAGAGCTGTGCGGACTCTCAGCTCCAACAGAAGCCAGCACTGACATTCTGGGATGTTTGGAGCTGTGCCTAAATCCAATCTCTCCAAAAGTAATTAGTGTCCTAATGGTTATCAGTGTAGTACAGGTCTCTGCCAGAGCAAGACTTTGATGTATCTCCATAGGCAAGGGGTCTTTCCTGGAAATCAGTTTGAATGGATGGAAAAGAAGGAATCTCCTGTGATCTTCGTGGGGCTGTCTAGTCTGGAAGAAGCCCTAAGATGGGGTTCAATGAGGTATATGTCCACCCCACCATCTAGACACCAACTGGGGACCCAAAGGCAGGTTTTTTACAGTCAATCCCTTTTGTTTCAGTTCATTGTTTATGAAAAGAGGATATTGTGAAGTAGTTTTGGAGCACTATGGTAGAACAATGCAATTTAAATTCTCATAAAAAAATCAAGGATTTTAATTTCCAAGCAGGTATGGAAAAGTAGTCATATTATAACAGCTTAGTAGAACACACTGAAAGGCAAAGGCAACGTTAAATTTGAAGAGCTACATGGTAAATAAGCAACACCAAATAAGGCAGGAGTCCTAGAGAAAAAAAAATAGTAAATAACCTTGCAATTAAAGACTATCCTAATGCATACCTTGCTAGGTATAGATGAAGCCCTCACAAGGAACGTGAAGTCTGACAGTTCCTACTTTTAGAATTTTACTTTGCTCTGCCAACCAGAGTACAGGCAAAAAGCTACTTTGTGCCTGGTTGTTTATGTATACTTTTAGGCTTCCATGTGGTTCAACCTCAATTACGGCTTATGAAAGAAAATCTGATTTCAAAATATGAATCAGCATCAGTACCTGGACATTAATGATCCATGCAAGGGATTTACATGTGTGTTTGGCACATATTCTTGAGTAAAGCTATTTTTAATACTGGCAGTATTCAAGTAGTACACTGCTTTTTAATATGCAATGTAATTCTCTCTGACTTAAGCTCCTGAGTTCTTGAATACATCCTTATTAAAGGGAGCAGATGGTTTCAATTACATTGGCTGAATTCTCAAGGGTAGCTTCAAATTTGGGTGACACCACTGACTATTTGGTTGAACTAACATAGGCTGGACTGTTTTTGCTATGTTTCTCCAAGCGTGTCTGCTTCTTCTGTCTTTTTAAAAAAATTCCAGGAGGTCTCTAGCTAGAATAAAAGACAAGCAATCTTCTCTAGACCAATCTTTTGTCTCTAACACCCACTTAAAATAGGTGGTCAGTTAATTCCAATGCAGTTTTTAATAGAGCATGAGAGAAAAGGATAGTTAGGAAATTAAAGCCAAATGTGATGAGCTCAGAATTTTTCAATAGCATCAGGTATTTGGAGATGCCTTTTCTATTTTCAGCATGCGCATGTGATGCTCCCTCCTCTGACAGATTATACCTTTCAATCAACTCCAGTGCTAAGTGAAACTGGAGTGATCCTATCTTTGGAGGCTTGCTAATTAAAATGAGCCTATTTTGCAGAAAAATCCCCAGAAAAAAAAAGAAAATTATCAATAAGAGTAAATGATGTTTTTTTTTTCCTAATAAATTCTGGTTCAAAACCCATTTAATGCCTAAGAGTAAGGTCAAAATCAAATAGACTTTTAGGACTACACAGCTATTTATAGGTGCTGGAACATTTCCTCTTGCCTCACTTGTAGAACAGTGACAATAGAGATAGCATTACCACCATACTCCTCCCAAAAGTGCCTATTCATCATATACCAGCTGGATATTTTTTTACCAATCAAAACTTTATTGACTCACAGCAAGCCCTTTGTAAATGATAGATTAACCTCATTAATAAACAAAGCATTGTTAAAAGAAAGAGCTTGAAAGAATTACAGTGCATTAGATCTGTTTCCCAAACAGAGCTTAGGCAAATGCATCTGTGTCTTTTACATGACATGAGAAAACATTGGCTTCCATTTTCTGAACAAATTTCCCAAGGAATTACTTAGGTAGGCAGAGGTGGAGAAGGATTCTTAGAGACCAGTGAAAATGCTTATCACAAGCAGTTAGTTCAAAGGGAAGCTGGCTATCATGCTTAGGTTGAAATGAATGAAAGAGCTCCTCGCGTTCGGAAGTAGATGCTGGGTGTCTGCGTTTCACTGAGCCAAGCATTGGATTTTTATTTAGTATATTTTTTAAAAGGAGACTACTCTTTATGGTGTGGTGCTGTTTTTCACTTCATTTGACAGATTGAAGAGAAGAGTAGCAGGTGACCAAGAACAGAACTAGGACACACGAAGGGGAAAGAGAGACTATAGAAAGCTCTAATGATAAACCACATGAGTGGCTATATGCTATCCAGAGTTACCTGGAAAAAGCCTGTAGACCTCAGTAAACTCTTGCAAGAACAGCCTGCAGTGGTAGGAGAAACAGTGGTTAAAGATTTCTACTGAATAATTGCGCTGTAATCTGAGTCCTGGTGTACGGCTTGATGTCTTTTTGACTCTAGTTAGGCCTTTATGAACACTTCATGACAGGAAACAGATTCAGTATTAAACTTTCCCTCTGTAGAGGTGCTTGCCATTTTCTCAGTCTTTCACTAGGCCTTGCTGTAAAGCAGTCAGCCTACCAATTTGGATTGCCACTGGCAAATCATCCTTGGAAAGGATGTGGCTGCGTGCCAGCGTAGTAATGAGGTGTCAGCTGATTTAACAATAGAAACCACAAAGAATATGAGAAAGTAGAGGTTTAACTTAAAATTGCTGCTCTAAATTTTAAGCATGATCCTGAGCAGAACAGCAAAATGAACCAGCCATACTGTCTGCATTATTTTCTGCAGCACTCTGTAGTGCATTCTATAGGACTTTCTGAATTCCCATTCAGAATGTCATTTAACTGTATCAATCAAGAATACCTCCTCCTTTTGCTGCCCTTTAAATTCCTACATGAAGTCAAGTATGAGGTCAGCTTTTTCAATATAGCATTGCAATTAGAGCTAACAGTCTCTAGATTCAGACCTAGGAATCTGCTTTCCAGGACAGTCTCCTATCTGTTCATTTAACTTGTGTTCTTGTTCCCAGAAGCTGTACCTTGAATCTGACAGCATTAAATGGTCTTTGATAGCTCCTGATTGATACATTGTACCAATGGTCTGCTCCCATCATTAAATATTTCACTAATTCTGGTGCTGATCACAGATGTTGCAATGAAAGACTTAATGCTGTCCCCATGAGAAGACTTAAAGTTGTGGTTCATGGACACTGTAAATTTGTGTACTCCTTCCCAGTGACCAAAAAGGATAAATGAGAAAAGCAGTCCCCCTGTCAGCCAGCTTTAGTTCCAGGTGCATGAGGTGAGAATGTTTCCCAGTGTAAAAAAAATCTTAAAAAGGCTTTAGCAAAGTCACTGATGACAATATAAAGTAGTGTTAGACCAAAAAATTATTTCCTGGGACACCACAGAAAACAGTAAAGCTTGCTGATATCTCAACCTTAACAACTGTGTCAGAGATGTTAAGAAGACTACTGCATCTGATCAAACAAGACTACTATCTGCTTGTCGTCATTCAAGAAGAGTCACAGGAGGCTGCAATGAGGAAATTACAGAACATTAAAAGGGACTTTCATGCCTTGGAAAGATGCTGAAGGGATTGGGAGCGCAAATAGTGCTCTCCTCTGTCCTCCTGACTGGTGGCTGGGTCCTGGAAAGAAGGAGAATAGATAGAGCTAATTACTGAATAAGGGGATGGTCTCAGGATCAAGGTTTTGGGTACTATGATCTTAGGCATGCTTTTGAGAGATCAAGTATTTAGGTGTCAGATGGAATGCAACTGAGCAGATGGGGCAAAAGTGTTCTAAGGAGCAAGTTGACTGGGTTGATTACCAGAGCTTTAAACTAGATTCAGTGGGGGAGAGGGGTGGAGTTCCTTGTGACAGAGAGGGGCCTGGTAATGCTGTCTTTTTAGTAAGCTGTGGAGACCTTATTGAACCTTGTTAGGTTTCCATGGGCCCATTTTCTTAAACCTGTCCAGGTCCCTTTGGATAGCATCCCTTCTATCTACCGTATCAACTGCACCACTCAGCCTGGTGTCTCAGTCACTGATAGAGGTCTTGAAGAGCACTGGTCCCAAGACTGACACCTGACTAAGAGACTCCACTAATGACTGGCTTCCACATGGACACAGAGCTCTTCACCACAACCCTCTGGCTGTGACCATCCAACCAATTCTTTATCCACCTGATGAGTCCAGACTTGCTCTTTTCTTACAGAAGGACTCTACTCCACCAACCACTGACCCAAAGGTGAAGGGATATGAGAGACATGGGAAACTTGACTGAGGCAAACAACTCACTGAGTACCTCAGCTTTCTTCATGTCTGTTGCTGCTAGTTCTCTCTCTTCATTCATCAGAGAGGGTACACTCTCCTTGGCCTTTCTCTTCTGATCAACATACCCATAGAAAACTTTCTTATTTTCACTTCCCTTTCCAATCTCTGTTCCATTTGCACTTTTGCTTTCCTGATCCTATCTCTGCATGTCTGGATGGCATCCCTGTATTCCTTCCAGGCTGCACAACACCTATTCACTGCCTGTACATCTCCTTCTTTTCTCTCAGGTTGACCAGCAGGTCCTTGATTCAGCCATACTTGTTTCCTGCCTCTTCTGCTTTATTTCTATGCCGGGTGATGGAGAGCCTTTGTGTTCTCAGAAGGGTGTCCTTAAAGAGCTGCCAGTTCTGTTCTGTTCCTGTATCCTTAGGGGATTCAATCTAGTCATTCCTTAAACAGTTTGGAGTTCACTCGTCTGGTTCACAGTCCTGACTCTGCTCTTTGCCAAGACTATATTCTTTGAGATCATTAGCTCATCCAGGGCTTGGTCACTACAGCCCAGTCTGCCTCAGGCAGCCCTCCAGTTCTTCAGAATTTCCTCATTTTGCCAAGGTCTAGTAAGCATTGACAGATCATACAGTTCCCCAGAGAATTCCTTTAAATTGCACTGAAAAAAGCCTACTAGATATAGTTTGTATTAAGATGCTGAACCTAGGTCTGAATGCTCTTCCCCATCCTCTATTGCAACTGTTAGGCCTCTGCTTTTTAACAGTGCTGGCTGTGATACGCTTACTACATGTGCAAGGTTTAGAAAAATGGGCAGTGATAATTTGGTGCTCTTCTGCATCACATCTTTATGAAGTTATAGTCTAATTTAAGCCTAGGTTCTTATATAACCAATTTGCTGTTTGTTTCTGATTTATTTGGAGTCTAATTATATACTGTTCAATAAATACATAAATACTAATCCTTAGTTATTTTCTCTTCCCTTATAATTTTCGTATGTTGTTAAATTTGCAAGTGGTCATTAATACATTTTCCCTTCTATTCCTCATGTATTAATTAGATAGTTTTTTCCTGTTTTCTTGTCTCCTTGTAACCAGTGAATTCTAGGTCAGACCAGTCCTTTTTTGTGTCTATATGATGGCTTCTTGACAGGGTATTGAGTGGACTGTTTATAAATGATTCTTAGTACCACTAACGTATATATGTTTAATGTATGTTCGTGCTTTGGTTAATAAGTTGTTTAAACTTGGAAAATAATATTTTTCAGGTTTCAGAAAGATAAGCTAAAATGGCACATTCATTCTCAGGTAGAAAAAACAAGTTCTATTGGCCGGTACATTCAAATGGTCATTTTTTAGGTTTACAATTAACTAATATTTGGCCATTCTCATTCAATTCATTTTACAGATTCAGTCTGTCATGTTCAGGCCATCAGGTTTTGAGATAGTATCTTTTAGAGATAATGCTCTCTGGAAGCTTAGATCATTTTTTCAAGTCATTTGAGTTGACCAGCAATTATCTCCTAGTTATTTATCCATAAGTCATTCTTTTGCTGCTTTCTAACAGACCAGCTATTAAACTAAGTGCAATATGTCTAAATAAACATTTTTTTTATTACCTGGCCTCATCAATATTCATAAATTTATACAGATTAATTCCACAGTCTTCAGAGAACTTGAGTTTTTTTTCCTTACTGTGCTGTCTGGTGGGAGAAGAAGAGGTGCAGAGACCTTCTTTACTAAGGGAATGAGGACATCTGGAACTACTGGATGTTTTGGATGTAGGTTAAAAATTAACTCACTGCAAAAGGCAGACTGCTGGGACGAACTGAAAACTTTAGCTAAGTGAACCACAGTCAAGCAGACAGATCTTATTCTTCTTATGTCATGGCATAATTTGTAACATATTTGTATATATAATACATCTTCTGGAATTTTCGCATTGAAGTGACAGCTGAGGGAAGCTGACAACTGAAAAATTAACTGATATGCCACAGCTATGCCATTCCTAGGAACTCGGCTTCTTGAGGACAGGAGAATAAGAAACCAAGTGATTTTAAGAAAAACTGATAATAAATAAAGCCCCTAGGCTTACATATTGAGTGACTTGAGAAAAATGACTAAGCCTAGCAGGTGCAAACATGCATTTCTGTGGAGGATCTATGGAGCCTTTGGAATCACTGT
This sequence comes from Chrysolophus pictus, assembly GCA_037305975.1. NCBI lineage: Eukaryota > Metazoa > Chordata > Aves > Galliformes > Phasianidae > Chrysolophus > Chrysolophus pictus. The sequence continues at coordinate 84,613,809 of CM074576.1, forward strand.
GTAATAAAATGAATTAATTTTCATGAAAACCATTTTTAGAATATTAATATAATTGCAATGGCACCATTACGACAATCTTTTCTTTTGTGTCTTATGCAGTGGAAATAGCAGTACATTTCTTATCCCTCCTAATAGGAGGCCCATAAAGTGGACATGTATGATGCAAAAACAGAACTCCATAGAAATTAGTAGGATGTAGTTCTGAGAGTGAACATGCAAGCAAGTCAATTCTTAACAGCTTTGGATAACTCTTAGTGTAGTCATGACCTTCCTCAAGGACAAAAAAAAAAAAACACAGATTGCTGACGTGTTCTAGCTTTTGCACCATACAGCAGTAGGAGATAGATCCTAAGAGTTTTCGAAAATCTCCACGTGGTACTGAATCATGTTGTGTAAAGTCCTTCCTTCATTCCATGCTTTTCCTTATTTCTTCCTTCCTTTCTTCCCTCCACTAACTTCATCCTGGATAAAACTAATTTCTTGCTGACACTGAAATATTTCTCAAAATCAAGCTTTCTATTATTTGTATATGGAAACCTCTATTTTGTTTACAAAATATATTTATCTGTTAGAAAACTAATTATCATATGTTTCCAAGAGAGGGAGAGAGAGAGGAAGTAAAAAAGAAGAAAAAGATTTAAGACCTTCCTGCCTATGGGAAGCTGACTTAAAAAAAGCATCCCTGAGTTCTATATGGTCAGTAAAAGCTTAACAGGTGATGAGGGAGAAGTAAGAGCACACACTATTTCCACCACACAGGAAGTTAAGCTGGAGAGATCAAGCACAGGGTCTGATGGTCTTATGCACAGAAACATTGCAGAAAGGTCTGACTGTACAAGAGAGTGAGAAATCTATTCCAGACAGTGTTGGTAACACTGAATATAGATGTCATAATTACAAAATACCCAAATCTGAAATAATGAAAACCATATTCACATCTAGCATGGAATATCAGTAACTGAGACGTATTCCCGAGAAAGAATAATAACTTCAGTAATAATCATCATAGAAATGTATCCAACATAAATTGAAATAGCAGCTTGATGGTGTAAATATAGTGAATTTTCTCATTAATATCAGTACTTGCTTGCTCCATTCCTTATCTGTGTGTATAGCTTTGGAGATATTATTTACCTTTCCTTCTTTCTCTTTTCTCTCTGTATTGCTTTAAGGAAAAAATACACAAAAATTTATCATCATTCAGAAGATAGGGAGACTGTTTAAAAGCCAGATGGACATGCTTTGCTCATTTTATAGGTGTGGCTGCATTCTGGGTCCAGTGCTCCTAATGCGCACTGCACAAACTCTAAGCAGTGTCTGAGGCAGGGACTCTTAATGTGTTCACCATCTTGCAAGCTGGGTGTCAGGAAACGACAGCTGCTAACCTGGCACCATGGGGGTTTCTGTATATTTTGTGTCTCTGTCTCTCATAGTCCTCACCAATTGTGTATGTAAAGAAGTTAGCATGTAAGACTTAAAGATACCAATGCCTGAAAATTTTACCACAGTGATTCTGCATGCTATAGTATGAAGGCAGAGCAACGACCCCAGCTGTGCAGCATGCAGAAAAGACTATTTCCTACTTTGTGCTTCATTTGTCATGCACTGTCCTGCTCTATGTACAGCAAAAGTAGTAGAAAGAAGTGGTATGAATTGGCTAGCTGTCAAGTTCAGCGTACCTTTGTGTTCCATAGCAGACCACAGCAAGACAAGATCCCCTAGACAACCAAGCATGAAGTGCTATTTGAATAATTTTGAGATGATCATGAAAAATGCTTAGTTAGCCTTTCCCACATCAATACTTGGCAGTATACAAACATCATTAACATCATTTCCCCTTAAAATTGAACCATCTGTCAGGGTTTTCTTTTTATGGATATATTGTCTGTCTGAAGTAGGAAAAGGGATTGATTTGCAATTATTTATTTCAGATCTTGGGTAACTTGATATTCTTCAAGCGATTGAATTCTTTGTCTGTATACATCACCGATAAATTCAAAATGATGCAGAATTGGGAAATACCAGCTTTTGACCAGAATGTTCTTGGACAAACCCACATATGCACAGGGAACTCCAGAAATGAAAGTTTTCTCTACGCATGTCTCAAACTGCAGAATGAAAGCAGCATACATCTGGAATTTTTGAGTGCATGACAGAGTTTCAGCATGGATTAATTAACTGCACATGTATCCAGGAGTTCTTTTCCATGCTGCCCTTCTTCAGGTAGTTCCTTTAAAATAATGTCTTCCATATAACAAATATAATGAAAGAAATGCTGATGAAATCAGAAAAAGTTTCAGTTTGCAATCCTTCAGAATTGTAGCATCTGTGAGTTACGTGGAAAATACTACAATGAGCTTATTCACAAGGTAGAATGAGACAAAGAAAAAAAATGGAGAGATTTTCTAGAGACAGGGGACTCTAGAGAAGAAAGGAATGATGGCTTCAGCCCCGGTAGAACTTTGTACAAACTCTCTAAAATTTGTTTGTCATCCTGCCGTACTCATCGTGTACAGCAGCAGCATAAAGCAGCGAGTCATACAGGCTTGTTATAACATGCAACAGCCTCTTACAATGCATTTTCACTAGGCCCTGCACAAATTACCAAGTACTCAGGCATTCTTGGGACTACAGAGGTGTCCTGAATCAGGACTTCTGGCCGCACCAACCCTGCCAGAGATGGCATGTGGCAACCCATGACACAAAAAGGGGCGTGCGGTAGAAATTACAAGATGCTTTACAAGGATACAGCAGCTTTTAAAATTATTATTATTTTCCAGTGTATTACAGTTGAATATTGTCCCCTTTTAGTGTTTACTTCAAAATGAATTACCTTTATTGTTTTGCTAGGTACAAAACTCTTCTCTTAAACTTTCATTGCTTCGTACAGAAAAACACATACATAAACCTGGACACGTGCCTATTGCAAATTTTCTTTTGAGGTTTCCCTCTACTAAAAAACATTAGATCTACTGCTCAGAAGATCTGAAATTTTAAGTAAGGGTGAGTCTAAGAGACTGAGCCTTAAGGGCATTAGAAAATAAAATGCCTCATATATTCACTGGGATAAGTTTTGTCACTTTTGCAGAGAGCATACCTTAACATCAGGTGTGAAAGCCTCACTTTGAAGAATAACGATTTAAAACCTAAGTGTAGTACCAGAGTAGGTCCAGAGATACAATCATTCCATACCTCAGTTTATGATGAGCTTACCAATAAATGTGCTTTCAGACCACATTAACAAAATAAAATAGAAGTGAGGTAAAACCTCTGGCTTTTACAACTAATTGCAAATGCACAAATTAATCTCATCGGCATACAAACTGGCACAGATGGAGACTTTAGCTACCTAACAGTATATTGAAACTATCTTAAGAAGCTGCTGTGTCTTAATACCCTTCAAAGTGAAATTTTGTATGAAGTTGCTTTGCATTTAATAGCATGCCTGAACTTCAAGCGTTTTGTATGTGAAAACAAATGTGAATTTATTAGCCCCATTGAGTTAAGCTATATGTACAAAGCATTGGAGATTGCACACAGCTAGTTTCACAGAGTTGGGAATGGTAGAACAGGAAAATCCAGTCTCATAAAAAAACTGCTAATGTTAGAGGAGAAAATACAAAGCCCTGATATGAAGTATCTATGTTCTATCAGTTTGATAAAAGTGGTGTTCCACACTAGCACCCAACAGATTTTTTCTAAAGCAGTAATCACCTTAATTTCACGTAACTCCATTTACAAACACACTTCACCTTGCAGTTGCTATGAGAAACACAAATAAATGGTTTGAAGAATGCTAATAATGCTTCAGTCTTTCAAAATAACTTCAATAATATGCCTAATAATCATCAAGAAGGAGCTAGTTCTGCCATGGTAAAGTCCTGAGCATATGATTAAAAACTTGAAAATCAGCAGTCATTGCTGCTTTAGTGTGGATGAGAAAACATGAACTGAGGCTATTTACTTCACAGGTTGGGAATACTTACCTGGCAGAGATGAAGTAACTTCATTTTACGAACCACAAACTGCATGACAGTAGGACTGTCAGACCACATCAGCGTGGATTTATCAGAGACAGATCCTGCTTGAATAACCTTTTCTCTTTCTATAAGAAGAGAAGCTGCTTGGTGGACAAAAAAACCCCATTGGATATAGTTTATTTGGACTTTAGCAAAATATTTGACACTGTTTACCATACCATTCTCCTGGAGAAACTGGCTGCTCATGGCATAGACAGATGTACTGTTCACTGGATAGAAAAACAGGATGGATGGTCAGGCCAAAAGGGCCACTGTGAATGGAATTAAATCCAGTTGGCTTCCAGTCACAAGTGGTGTTCCTCAGGGCTCAGTACTGCAGTTAATTTTATTTAACATTTATAACTTAGATGAAGGAATCAACTGCTCCCTCAGTAACTTTGCACTTGACACCAAGTTGGGCAGAAGTGTTGATCTACTTGAGGGTAGGAAGACTTTTCAGAGGGATCTGGTTGCACTGGATTGATGGACCACATCCAATTGCATGGCATTCAACAAGGCTAAATGCCTTGTAGCAAGATGGGTGTTGATCTCTTTTCTCAGGTGATAAGTGATAGCATGTGAGTAAGTAGCCTCAATTTGCACCTAGGGAGGTTTAGATTGGACATCAGGAAGAATTTCTTCATGCGAGGGGTGGTAGGCATTGGAGTGTGCTGTCCAGTGAAGTTCACATCCCTGAAGGTATTTAATAGATGTGTGGATGTGGCACTTAGAGATGTGTCATTTATTTGGTTGTGATGATAAGAGATAACAGTTTGTATAAAAGTGGAATACAGTACGATGTATCTCCACTTTTTTTTTTCTTTTTTTTTCTTTCAATTAAATGATACACGATAAAAATGTTCTTCTGGCCCTCTTCTACAAGAAACAGCTATGTGAAAATCACAGAAAATAGCAACAGACAGGTGGACAAGGCTTTATTATAAATTGTTTCTGAGAAGTTAACTCTACATCAAGGACTGTACTTGTGGAGTCAAAGAGTTTACACAAATAACAGCAATTACATTCAATGGATTTTGTGTTTGAGTTACAAATTGCAGAAGTTTCTGACATAGTTTCATGTTCAATATATGATTTTAAGCAAATTAAATAGATATGTTTTTTAACTTAAACATGACAGAAGTAAGACACTTCATTACTTGGAGGGGATGTTCCTACATTTCAAATAATGGTTTCCTACTATTTCACGTTTATTTTCACTCTGTGTAATTATACATGAAAAAGTGATATCATATTTTTCGAGAACATTTTTTGTTTGCATGTATTGTAGAGTGTGCTTGGCAATGAATAATCTGTTGATTATAAAAAGCGTATCCCAACTGTAAGTGGATAAATCTAGAGACATCCTCCAAGCACACAAAATCTTAATTGGATTTTATCTTTGATTAACTTGATTTTTCCTACACAATTTAATTTATTTCCTTGTAAAAATTTTCATGAATGCACTGGAGGGGAAATTCCAAGCTTCTCAGTGTGCTTTTATAAAATACACGGGCAACTGAATGTGTGAAATTGTAGATGTACTTTACAAACTGAGTAATAAATGCAGTGGCAACCTTGATATGCAAGATTTCTAGTCACTTTCATGTGTGCCTTTGCCAGGACACATCAAGATCTGCCCTTTATGTCTACAATTTATTCACCTATTCGTTTATCTGTTTTAAATATTATATATTTCTTTATATCTTATATTTCCTCTAACTATTCTCTTTTGTTACCTTGTATTAAGCCTTTTGAATTTCTAAATTCTCTAAATGAAAACAGTGATAGTGTGATATGTTTGGGAGCACTAGTGTGTTTGAAGTCTCCATTTTCTTCTTTTAAATGTTTATTGTATAAAAATTTCTATAGTCTGTCTTTTTTCCCAGATTATTTAGCACTCCTCATCATTTTTTCCCCTTTCTTTGTCTCTCTCTCTGACCTGTCCTCTGCTCATTATATAAATGAAAGCAGAAATGTTTAAAAACAATTACATTTCCATAGCAATTAAAAAGAAAAAGAACAAGCCCAACAATGTCTCATTTGCACTCCAGGATTCCTACGTAAATGTTTTTAACTCTTCATGTGATGTGGGTTTCAGTCAGAGTTGCCTGTGTGTGTGTTTTCCTAACACATCTATGACTTTCTTGGTATATAATACTTAATGGTATTGTTTCAAGAGACGTTACATCCAAACACGTAATATTTGTTAGTACACATAAAGTAGACCTTAACTAGCTTCCATTTTCCCAAATATTTTCAGCTACTCTGTAAAGCACGAGGTTGAAAATGTTTCCTTGGAAGACTAAGGTAGCAGCAGACTCAATTTATCCCCAGCATCTGTCACCTAAGATAGTTTTACTTGAGAAGAAAAAAACGGAAGAGGAAAGACTTTCTAACTATCTGTATCTGTTCTCTATCAGCACTGTGAACAAGGGCCTCAGTGCTCTAACCTGACAGGCTAGACAGGCTCTAACCTGACAGTCGCTTGTTTTTCTGTTTTGGTCATGTTTTGTTAGTGAGGGACTGCCCGAAAAGGATAGACCGTGCATCCAAAACAGAGAGCAAATGGCCCAGTTGTGGAGCTGGAATGCTGGATACTCAAATAACATAGATTCTTCAGGCTGGTAATTGAAAATGAAATTAAAATTGTGTTAGTCAAAACACTTTTGGGTGACATCTGAGAGCAGAAAAGAACTAAAAGTTATTCCAGATCTAATCATTAATGCTCTCATGCTACGCCTATAATTTTCAATCAAAATACAGCACTTCACATCTACATCAGGAAAGAGAGAAAACAGAATTTGATAGTGTGAAACACACAGTAGAGATGACCAGTCCACTTTAGTCCAGAGTGCTCTACTTTATCATTGGTGAATTGGTTGTGACAGATTATAAAAAGGCTGAGACCCCATAGTGTTAACACAGTAAACAGGCTTGTCTTTTCTTAAGGAAACCAGATCACTAAAAACCTTCATCTGTTATGCAGTCCACTGATAAGAAAGCCTGTCACACCGTTCTTCACTGCTGACTGTCACTTCACTCAATTTACATTTGCATCTCAATCCTGTCTTGATGTTCTGAAGTTTGCAAGGAGCACAGGGAGAGGTCAGAGTGATGCACACTTTAGATACTTGCAAGGTTACTGAATGATTGGAAGAGAGGACTTGAATTATGTTTTGCACACTCTAGGAGTAAAAGTTAAGCTGAAGCTTGTGCTTCAAATAAATGAGAACTGCATTTAAATGTATATGAATTTATATGCAAATATATCTGTAATGTGCTTTCTGTTTTCTTGAAGGGCTTACTTCTGCTACAACCTGAACATCATTGCTAGATATAGATTATTTTAAAAAGAATATATTCAGGTTTAGAAACACTTTAAAATACCCACACTAAAGTTTTAAATCTGCAGTAGTAATTCATATCTGTCTGTTCCACTTTGTTTTATCTGCTTATCAGTATTTAATTTCTATTTTAGCCAAATGAAAAACCAGCCAAGTTTCTGTTATAACAATGAGAATGAATAGGTGAATTGCAAGGGAATAAATGGGTGAGTGCACATATATTCAACCTGCCACAATAAAAGTTGAAATTTAATTCAGGGATCCTGAAATGCACAGCTGAAGGCATGGGTACCCAAGTGCCAACTGTTTGACACAAGTGTATGTGGGAGCTACCAGTGCAGGCTATGATAGTGAAAAAGAATCAAAAGAAGGTTGGAATTCTTGGTGTGGAGGACTGCTTGCTCTGGATTTGAAACAGAAATCTCAGCAATATATGGGACAGATTGAAATCAATAGAAAATGCACCCCAAGAACGGAGAGGCAAAGGATCACAGTATAGGCTTTTTCAGATACATGGCCAAAGCCATGCATCAGTAATCTGTTAAAGAAATCAGGTATGGAGAGGACTTGCATGAGGTAAATCACTGCATGGTCTGAATCCTGTAAGCCACGGACGCTGATGGTGCTGTGAGTGTGAGTTCAAGTAGAATTATCAGGGCCAAGTGAGTATCTGGCAGCAGTGTAGGGGGATATGGCTGTCAAGAGCTTATTAGAAGAGGAATAGTAACTTAATTTAGCTGTATAAAGTGTGCAAATACCACTGTCTACCATAGGAGTCCACTTGTAGCCCAGTAATTATGGGCAATTTTTGCAAAGAGTCTGCCACATGCAAATTGGTCTTCAAGAGCTGCTCAATCTAATGGCAGGGTATGGGCTATCTAGTATGCATAAAAGGATAGCACTTACTATTTTCTAACAGTTCTTTTGTTAATTAAGAAAGTGCAGTGATAGAAGACTAACTACTCAGTCATACTCTTTAAGCTCAGGAAATCTTCCAAAATATGATCAGCATGGTTAGCAATTGCTTTCTGAAAAGTTAGTTCAGTGTCGTACACTAACTTGTCATATGTTTAACTAGCATATATTTCAGTTTTTCTTTAGTTACTCTGACAGGCTACTTTCCATGCTGATACACATGGCTATTGTGGTGTACAGCAGAATCAGCAGATGCACAGTCTTGCTGTCCCCACTCTTTTTTTGGGCTTAGCTCTCTCTTCAACTCCACACTGACATCTGATCTGGAAAAAGCGATAAAAGTTGAAACACAGAATGCTCACATGTTTTCAGGACAGAAAACTTGTGCTGTTATGATGTCTGCTGGCTGTCAGTCCCCACGCTAGTTCAGTAGAAAAACCTATTTCCTGAAATGGTATTCAGGATCCATTCATAGCAGAAGTACAGTTCCCTGATATAAAGCCAGCAAAGGCAGACATGAAAAAAGGGATGTGTATAGTAGGGCAATCTTATTGTAGTATTGTTTGAGTTGGAAGGAACTCTTTCTTAAAGGCCATCTAGTCCAACTCCCCTGCAGTGAACAGGGACACCTACAGCACGATCAGGTTGCTCAGAGCCCCATCCAGCCTGATCCTGAATTTCTCCAGGGATGGGGCATCCACCATCTCTCTGGGCAACCTGTGCTGGTGCCTCATCACTCGTATTGTTAAACACTTCTTCCTTTTATCCAGTCTAAATGTCTCTAAATTTTAGTTTGAAAGTATTTTCCCATGTCCTATCACAACAGACCCTGCTGAAGAGTCTGTCTCCTTTCTTACAGCCCCCCCTATAGAAGTTGAAAGGCTGTTCTCAGGTCTCCCTGGAGCCTTCTCTTCTCCAGGCTGAACAGCCCCAGCTCTCTCAGCCTGATCTCATAGGGGAGGTGCTCCATCCCTTGGATCATTTTTGTGGCTCTCCACTGGATGCGCTCCAACAGGTCCACATTCTCCTGTACTGAGGACTCCCTATCTGGACACAGTACTCCTGGTGAGATTTCACCAGCATAAAGCAGAGGGGCAGGATCACCTGCCTCAACCTGCTGGCCAAGATCTGGCCTTACTTTTACATGTCAGTGTATGCTATCAGTCTGTTCAAATATTCCTGGACTTTCTGACAACTATCATCACACACAGAACAATTGTATAACCTCGTGTGGCATGCCAGAACATACTCATTCAAACTCCTATGGTCATCATGGCCAGCTAGGGCACATTCCATCTTCATATTCCAGGTTTAGGTTTGCTGGTCAAACAGGAGCAGCACAAGAACATCACAGACCTGGATTCTGATTCTAGCTGATGAAATGAACTCCACCTGTAAGTCAATCCCATGCCTGAGTGATCTATTCTGATTATTAGTTACACTTATCTCACCAACAAATCACTCAGAAAACCCCAGTAAAATTCACTAATAAAAATGTCAGCGATCTTAATGACAACAGTCAGAATATATGTATACCAAACTCAAAGGCAGCTCGAAAGAGCTGGAGAATAATAAGCACATACTAAAAGGGAGCCATTCAATACCCCATTGCCCTGATTTTGGCTGAGATAGAGTTAATTTTCTTCATAGAGGATGGTACAGTGCTGTGTTTTGGATTTAGCAGGAGAATAATATTGATAATACGCCGTGTGCTGAGCAGTGCTTGCACACAGTCAAAGACTACTCAGCCTCTTACATTTGTATGCTAGGGTGCACAAGGAGCTGAGAGGGGACAGAGCACATAAACTGACCCAAACTGATCCCGAAAGGATGCCCCATACGATTTGCTATGCTCTGCAATGAAACTGGGGGAGAGTTGGAGTTGACCTGGGAGGCTGTTGTTGCTTAAGGGCTGGCTGGGCATCAATCAGCTGGTGGTGAGTAATTGTGTTATATATCGCTCATTTTTATGTCTTCTTTGTTTTCTCTTTCCTTTTCTTTCATACTGAACTGCCATCTCAACCCATGACTTTTCTTTTTTCCCCCTCCCCATTTCTCTCCCCCATCCCACTGCAGGAGGATTGAGCAAACAGTGATGTGGTGCTGAGTTGCCTGCTGGGCTAAATCACAGTCTGTGAAAAGTGGTGCTAGATAAACAGGAGTCAAAGCTGCTTGTGACTGTGGGAGAAGTCATCCTTTTGAGTCAACCTCCTGTGTTGAGTGGTGCTAAGCAGGAAGCATCTCTCATCACCTGTTTCTGATGACAGTAGCACAGATGGGAAAACAGTGTCCTGATCACATGGAAGTACGGGAGTCAGGCTCCTCTGAGTTACCTTGTGAGTGAATATGGATGATGGCTGAGTTCTTCAGCTTGCCTTATCTTCTTATCCAGCCCTTCCCTTCTGCTGGCCTACTGCTGGTTAGGTGCCCTTTCTGACACCTCTTTTTTTTTTTTTTTTTGTCTTTTTTGTCCGAAAAATGGGTTCTTTATTTCTTTTTATGAATCTTGTCAGACTTACAAATAAATGAATTTCTAGCATTTTAACAGCATCCTGGCAGCAGATTAGGTACAGATACTGAAATATTCCATTGTTGAGCTGAGCAGAAGGAAAGGAGATAGATGCAAGACCCTGGCTTCAGGGTGAGGTATCTTTGACATGCCATTTTCTGTGTATTCATCAACAGCAATATGAAAATTTCCCATTCACTATCAAGCTTGTCTTCCTCGAAAGCCTACATACTATTCATTTACTTGAAACAAAACATCCAGAAAATAGATAAAATTTTGTAGAGTTGTCTAATTAGAAAGTTAATCCTGGACATTTTATCCATCCCCTGCCCTAGAACATAGAATTTGCACTGACATAATACCACTGTTTTCCATGTACTTCTTCATGATTTGTGTGGAGTTAGAGAAAAATCAGATACTTCGACCATGTCACACCAAAGCCTAGTTTCAGGCCTTGATTAAAAATATTACAGCTGTCTTGATTACAGTTTATAGCATTCATCTCTCTATAAATGTGTTTTCACCATTTTCCGGAGCTGTCTCTTGCTAAGTAAGTGTTCTGTTTTGCTCACTAGAGACTACAAGGTATTACAGAAAGCTATGGCATTTATAGTTTCACTCCAATTATAAAACACTATTTACTTCCAAATTTTCCTTCTTCCTTCCCTCTCCTCTCCAGTATACACAGTAATGAGCTGAATGGTCTCTCTTTCTCTTGCATGTATGGCATCAATCAGCACTTGCAAAGGATAGTGTATCCTTGGCTCTACTTGATTGAGATCTGCAGATTCACATTTACATAATTAATATACACATCCATATTTAATCTGTGCAGATGAAGACAAAGTCATGACTGCTTAAATACCAAACAAGTTGGCAAACTTCCAAAATTGGCAAAAAGCTTTGCTATCATGCTTTTCTTGGGTGGAATCCCAACTATTTAGCCAGTGCTATGATGTGTACTGAACCCCCACTTTTCAGGTGGGATAGCGGGACACAGATTATAAGGCTACCTTCAGATACTCCCTACTCACTCCCATAGTGTCCTAATAACTGGAGTAAGCATTTGTTTCACTTTCCTCCTCCTTTCATCTGTGTTTCTACTTGAATGGAAGCAAAAACTGTTGGAAGTTTGTTGTGTCATCAGGACCTTTTTTAGATTTCTGTATTAATTTGTGCAGGCATACCATACAATAGAAACCTCAAAGGTGAATGAAGGCATCACTATGGTATTCTGCAACAGAGACTAGGAGAGGCTGGATTCTGGCTATGCTGGAATTTGCATGATACAGTGATATGTTCTCAACAGGTCTGAATACAGAGCTTGGATTCCCCTCTCCTTCTTAACTTTGTATCTTACAGAGATGCCTTCATTTAGCTCCCAGATACTCTCTATGAGTTAGTAGGTTCCCAGTTCAGTGAAATATATTAAAGTAAGGTGAATTCAGGTACAAGGCAGAAACTGGGCTGGTCAAAAAATAATTCTTCTTTGTGAAAATAAAATGAATACTTGACCTATATATATATATATATATATATATATATGTATGTATATATAGGTCACTTTTACGGTGTGTATGAAGAAAAAAAAAGTAGATATAGTTCTATATATCTATGTATACATATATATATATGTCTAAAGCAGGTATAAGATTTCCTGACATTTTTTAATTAGAAGTTGACAAGTGGCTGCCAATTGCAGAACAGTCCAGTGTGACTGGAAAATTCATTCCAGCAACGGAAGACCTTGGTGTCCTACCTTTTCCCATCTCCCAGTGGGGATTTGAATCAATAGGAGCAGCTACAGGTAATCACTTTGTTAATTTTGTGCCAGAGGTGGCCCTCAGAGAAACCTCGTTGGTAGCCACAAACTCAATAGGAAATAGGTATGATCAATATATTGTACAATATATATGATAAGAAATATATATAACAATGTAAGTGTATTTAATAAGAAACACTTCTGAATGTGCTATGGGCAAGGTTAATAGGTTGAGTAAGAATGAACAAGGCCTACTTTTAAAAGTGTTTTCATAGTTCATATTCCCCTTGGCTGTCTAAGGAGAAATAACTACTTAGTGACATTACAGTTGGAAAATGCTATACAAATGCATCCTAACCTAACTCTCTGAAAAAAAAAAACAGAAAAGGGAGAGTACATTTCTGCAAAACTTCAACCATCCTTTATTCCTGAAATCTAAAGATATCAGGATTCCTCAGGAAGAGATGCTAACTAGAGAAAAAGGATTTCCCTATTTTAGCTATAGAGTTAGCATATTTCTTGTCTTTCATCTGTTTTCTTACCTCTTGTTTCCAGTTCAGTGTTTAAAAGCTTGACATTAAGTTTAGAATAAAATGTTCTTTGTTTTATCGTTAAGCTTTTCTGCTGTTAGGTCCCTGGAAAGCGACAAATTTGTCACATATACTACAATCACAAGTTAGCATATATCCAAGAAATGGTGTTTCTGGATAAAAGTCTGAAGGACCTGTTCTTTAGGGTGTGTTTCTGGGAATTTTTCCAACAAACTGTCAAAGACTGGTATTGCTCAGAATTTTGTTTCATGAAGATGTTCCACCCAACAGATGAAACTCTGATGAAAACTGATGAGTAGCATTCTATGACTCTAGGGAAATATCTTACCAAGTTTTTGGTTGTTCCAAGATGCATTGTCCTCTCAAAACAGAAATTCCACACTAGGCATATTTGAAATGAAAATTAAAAAAAAAGACAAAACAACACCTTCTCGGAAATTCTAAGTGAGGAATACTTCAGGAAGAGTGCATAATTGAGTTAGAACAATGTGGCCTTTAAAAATTCTTCCAGGGAAGCTGCTGTACTGCAGATCTATTCTGTTGGGAGGATGAGGAATCGGATGAGAGAGAGTGAAATCTAATATTATTTGAAGAATTTTTCCATGTTTTTATGTCACCATCAGTACATAAGGGCTAGCTACTGCATCTCCACAAATGTGCTGTCAAGTAGTGAAGATAATGATGATTAACTATCCAGTTCAGAAAAGTGATTTTTTCCTTTCCACAGACAGTCTAAATTACTTGATTTAAAAAAGGGGGATGGGGAAGAAAATATGCAAAAAAAGCTACAACAATAAAATCAACACCTCAAGAACCCCTATAGAACTCATTTGTATATGTTGATAATCCAATTGCAATGACATTAAGTAATAGAATTGATTCAGGATTTAAACTTCTCATTGCCAAAAACTGGGGCTGCAAAGCAAAATCACCTGAAGTCTTCTTCCAGCAGGAGTTCATGGAGATCAGTATTTCCATCAACTCAGATCAAGAAATTTGGTTGTTCAAAGGTGTGGAGTGTGTCCACCAGAAAGTACATTCTTAGCAGGATAATCATGTCCAGGCTGGGACAAGAGCTCTTCTCTATTGTTATGTTAATGGAAATCATAACAAGGAATGGAGTGATCCAAGATTCTTCCTTTAAGGTTGGCTAAATATAACTCTGTCAATTCAACTCACTTTATTTCATCCTTAAAAGATGTAATTAATAGAATTTTCAATGGATGTATAATTAATACTTTCAGCAAACTGGATTCAGTCAGAAACAACGTTATTTTTTCTCCCAAAGGAAACATCTGAGCTTGCCTTAGAACTGGCTTTTTCACCCCAGAGAGATTCTTTGGAGGAATTTGGTGTTCTCTGTGAGACAGTTGATACCAGGGTAGAACGGGATCTCTGTCCTGCTGCTCCAAACGGATGAACTGTATTTTGCTCCCCAGATGGTAAGAAGAGCCAAGAAGAAGCTGTTCCCTGTTTTCTGGCAATCTTAAAACCACAAACTTCTTTCTTACATTACAGCACTAATTTAGGTATATTTCTTAATCTGGTAGGATATGTTGGAATTATATCAGTTGTACTCCTATATGATGTAAAATTCATGGGAAGTGATAGTTTTGTAGTTTTTTGTAGCTCGTCTCAGATCACATCTGTTGAAATCTGTGGCTTTCTACAATCCAATTCCTTCTGTTCAGCCCTCTTCTAAGGGTGATACTTGAATGACATTTAGGAAAGTAAAAGGGCTGCTTGCTCATACATTCTCTTCAGAGTCTAATAGGAGTAAAACAGTTCTAACTGAGGGACCAGGGTAATTAGAAAAATTCCAGCCCCCAGCCCCCAGACAATTAGCAGCATGGATTAAAGTTTCATTTCCACTTGGCTGAGAGCCTGGGCCATAATCTGACAAGCTCAATAGGGCTTGTCAGCAGCTCGGTAAAAAAGACTGAAGAAGAACACAAAAGACCAAAGAAGCACACAAAAAGGTATTAACTAGTCCAATGCCTACAAATTGTTTAACTCAGCACTAAATATTCAGTACCTGAGATAATAAGATACAGCCCTACGTTGAGGGTCTGCCATGCATTGGGAGATATTCTGTAGATTAAGTACTAGTTATAATTTTATCTTGTTATTCAGATTGTAAGGTCTTTAAGGCAGGAAACACATCTATCTGTATTCTCAGAAGAAGCATGTATATTTATGGTGCTATCTAAGTACCTCAGTGTAATGATAATGTCAAGTTGTATTTCTACTGAACCTTTAACATGGTTGAGGAACAGGACATCTGAGTGAACAAGGTCCCAAAACACAGCTCTACCATGACCTCTCCAGGCTGAAGGATGCAGTTTCTATCATCTGTATCTTCTGATCAACACATAGTTTAAAATGAAATGGCACTGACAAGTGATTTTGCTCTGAAAAATGACATTACAAAAGTGTTTCCTTGGGGTTTGATGTTAATTCTACCTCAGTGAACATCCTTTCAGATTGCTCAGTGCATAGACAAGAAAAAAATAGTTGCAACAGTATAACTTTCCTGGTAGTTTACCTTCAATTCTGAAGACAAGCTTTGTCATCTTCTACTCTAGTTATATGGCACCATCACCAATAGAAATCAAAGAAAATATCTGGGAAAAATAAGGCTAGTTTAGAACCCGACTTTAAATGAAGAAGTTGTTCAACTGATGCAGTGAAAGTGGATGAGGTATTCACACAGGCTAATGTTAGGAATTTGAGTGTCTCAATTAGAAGTAATGGACCTTTAGAGGACTCCAGTAGCAGCACTCAAGGTAGGCACCCATCTTCGTGGCCAGGATATATATCCAAGCAGCACTGAGTAAAAGGATCAGTTTTGTCATGATCATTGCTATGCAACATGCAGCAATTACACCAATTGCACAATTAGGATATTAGCCACAATCTAATTGAGATGGTTCAGAGGGTGAGTGCACAGATAAAAGAAACCCCAGTCTATTTCTGGATCATACATTGCTTGTTTAATAATGCCCTGTTCATTAGTACATATTTGGAGAGGAGGTGACTCTTCCTATTTTGGCTATTAAGGAACAGTGTATGAACTTTTGCTTTAGAGATTCACCTTATAGTCACCACAGTTAAGCACTGCAACATCAAGAAATGTAACATTAGAAATCAGTATAAATCGCCACGGCAATTTTCAGTCCATAGAATCTGGAATTGTGAACATTCAAGTAGTCCACAGAAAAGAAGTAAAAATCAGGACATTGTCAATGGATTTATGATCACTATAGAAGACCCTGGACACTTCAGGGGAGGTATTTTAGAGTTCAATACATAAAAATAAATAAATATTGGAAACCAACATGGCAACAAAGTGAAAACAAACTTGGCAAGAACAGTTTTGCCAGTACCTTTTATTGGTATAAAGTTACTGCAGGAAAAAAATGGGATTTATCTTTGAGGACTGTATTTTGCAACATAGAATTTAATTTATTACAAAGCTTCTTAAATTTCTTTTTATTGCAGGACTTAGTTTTTCATAGATGAAACAAGGACTCCACAAAAATCACTGAGTGTTTTGACTTCTATGCAGTGACAACTCATGTTCAGTGTTACTTCCTTCTCGTTGCCACAGATGAAGCACCTTTTGTTTCATTTAATGATGAGTCTGCTTTTTTTGAGAGACTTCCTTCACAGCAAAATAAAAGATGGTTAAATATCACCAAACAGATAGATGCAATACTTCCCCTCTCCTCTTTGCTTGTTCAGAATATCCAAAGAGCTGAGAAAATTGTCTCTCCAGTAGTTCTCTCCAGTCCATCCGGAATAGCACCATCAGACTTACCTCTGTGGCATGGTGTGAAAACATATTGTCTCTTCTGATTCTCTACTGCATCACAAAGCCAGTTTTATCTGCCTGTTCTCACATATCAAGCCCTGCTTGGGGTTGCTAAAGCATCTTTCTCTTGAGGGCACCCCTTAACAGGATTAAACAACTATATTAAATCCAAATTGAATTGTGGACTCATTGTACTTGCATTTGATTCTATTATAGATTGTATTTGTTTCGTTTCATTATTTACTGCCAGAAAATGAACAAGCCCCTTTTAACAGCAGACATCAGACTTAGAGAACTGAGGCACAATCAGCCTACAGAGAAAGTTAACCAAATTCCTGAGTCTAGAGGCAATAACATGCCTATGAACAGCCACATCCATAAGAAGCCAAGAAATCATTTTAATATACTTTTATATGAATTACAAGTTGAGTCAAAAATGATGAAGGTTTGAATCAGTGCACTCTAAAAAAAATCTAGATAATTTCATATAGTAAAAGATTTGGATTATATTTTAATTTGTTAAAATCAATATCTGCTTCATATTTCTGGAAGGAGAATGCAAAGACTAATGAAACTGACACAATATATTTTCTGTAATGTTATTGAGGTGTGAATTATAAAGAAGAATGTTGAAAATGTCTATAACTCATACATAGCATATATGTATTCTTTCATCTGTTTTTATTGACTCATTTATTGCAGAAATCAATACAACAAACAAATACTTTCAGCATTCTTCCTGCTATCTCCATGAATGTCTAAAAGCAGTGTGTCTCAAAACCCCAAGAAATGTTGCAATACTTTTGCTGCAAAAAGCAATACATGTTTAACTCAGGAGCAGCTTTCCAGATAGTTTTAAATACATAATAGTTACTATAGAACAAACACTAAGAGGAACACTAACTTGACCTAATACTGACTAAAGTCAAAATCTCTGCTGGTTTTACAAGAGCACTTGTCTTGACAGTCTGAAATTAGGGTGCATTGTGAGTATTTTTGTATGTGGATGTGGGTTTCTACTATGTGTTTCAAGAGAAATGAAGGCAGGGACTTTTTCCTTTGCTGGTTACTTGGTATGGTGTCCTCTATTCATTGTCTTGAAATTCTCTGCCCTTGCTTCCCCTGTGCCACAGACCTGTGACCTGGCAGAACAAATGGTGATGAAAATGGTGTGACCCTGTCAGGTTTTGATTGCAAAAAGGGTTGTAAACTGAACTTCCTAGGCATTAATAATCAATGAGGTTGTAAGATTCAGATTTGCTGAATTTCACTCTTCATGTCAAATTCCTTCCCTGTGCCCTTCTCGCACCGTGGGAATGTTGTGTTTTTTTCCTGAAGAACACAATAGGTTTGTTACTAACTATGAAGGGACAAAGCGTAAATAAGCTATTTCAGATGGTGCTTGGTACTCTGTAACGCTGCAGCAAGATTTAAGAAATCAGCCAGCAGTCAAAAGGAAGAAGGCACTGAAGTGAAAAAGCAAAGAGAGTGCTCATTCCAGTAAAGAGCATCTTCATGGCTGACAGAGCAATGGGTGGAGAATTTAGCAGGATGCCTGTCATGGGGCTATGTGTAAGGACAACTTGCTTAGCAGTGTGGATTGGTGCCAAAGGAAGGGTCTTATTCCACAGATGTTTGTGTTTTTAGATGACAGAGTCAAACAGAAACCATTTAAAAGAATCACTGTATTAATGGTTCACTGATATCAGGACTGGGGTGTGTGGGACAATAAAAGGAAAGGCTGTAACAGCCTCTAGCAGCTGTTCCACCCCAAAAAATTTGTCTGAGTGTTCAGAGCACAAGGAAGGTGGAGGTAACGGCTTTTACAGTATCTGTGAGGGGGCACAGCCATACAGCCTGTGAGGCCATGGATTCAGCTATGATCATCAGCTTTGGGACTGTCCCACCACTGTGTACTTATCCAGTAGCAAAGTCCCAGCTCTGGGTTACACATTTGAGATCTTTTCCTTCCAGTATTGTTCCTAAATAACTCCTTTCTTTGTATGAAGGTGAAATCTATGAGCTTGAGGACTTTAACAGTTTGTGCAGTCATCATCTTAAAAATGAAACATCTGTGGACTAGATAGTGAGAAATACTTGCCAGTCATTATAATCTCCTCTACCACATCTATGCAGAGTGTCTTCTACTTGTATGTGCTCAACATGTGATTGAACAAAGAGCTGGTGAAAATCCATCCATACACAGTCATTTAAGTTGATGCTATGGGTTTCAGTTAAAGCCCTTTTCACAGAATCACAGAATGGCCAGGGTTGGAAGGGATCTCAAGGATCACGAATCTCCAACCCTCCTGCCACATGCAGGGCCACCAACCTCCTCATTTAATACTAGACCAGGCTGCCCTATCCAATGCAGGGCCCCATCCAATTTGGCCTTGAACACCTCCAGGGATGGGGCATCCACAACCTCTCTGGGCAGCCTCTGCCAGTACCTCACCATTCTCTCTGTAAAGAACTTCCCCCTGATGTCCAACCTAAATCTCCCCTCCCTCAACTTAAAACCATTTCTCCTCGTTCTGCAGTTATCTACCCTTTCAAAGAGTTGATTCCCCTCCTGTTTGTAGGCTCCCTTTAGGTACTGAAAGGCTGCAATAAGGTCACCCCGCAGCCTTCTTTTCTCCAAGCTGAACAAGCCCAGCTCCCTCAGCCTGTCTTCATAGGGAAGGTGCTCCAGTCCCCTGATCATCTTTGTGGCCCTCCTCTGGACCCTCTCCAACAGCTCTCTGTCTTTTTTGTACTGGGGGCTCCAGACCTGGACACAGTACTCCAGATGGGGCCTCACAAGAGCAGAGTAGAGGGGGACAATCACCTCCCTGTCCCTGCTGGCCACCACTCTTTTGATGGAGCCCAGGATACCATTTGTCTTTCGAGCTGCAAGGGCACACTGCTGGATCATGTTAAGCTTTTCATCTATCAAGACCCCCAGGCCCTTCTCTGCAGGGCTGCTCTCAAGTACTGTTCCTTCCAGTCTGTATGGATGCCTGGGATTCCTCCAGCCCAAGTGCAAAACTCTGCACTTTGCCGTGTTAAACCTCATTATGTTCACCCAGGCCCACCTTTGCAGCCTCTCGAGGTCCATCTGACTGGCATCCCTTCCTTCAACAGTGTCGACCGCACCACTCAGCTTGATGTCGTCAGCAAACTTGCTGAGGGTGCACTCGATTCCATCATTGATGTCATTGATAAAGACATTAAAGAGCACCAGTAACAAGACAGACCCCTGGGGGACACCGCTTGTTACTATTAAAGTGAATTGCTTAAAGGATGTAAACAAAGTTATGAATCTCTACATTTCTGTACTGCATGTTTTTCTGGAAGGATTCAGGTTTAAAACTTTCTTAATAGATTCGGGACTCATCCCATCAGGAAAGAGGAACAAAAAGTTGACCTATGCCTATTGCTCCCTCAGCAAAGTGGAACATTTGATAGCTCTCTCTGAGTAATTCAATAACTGAAGCCTTTGTTTCCACAACTCAGTGCATAATGGTATCTCTGCATGGTTTTACTCATGATGCAGCAGTGCATTTATGAAATGAATAGTTGTTAACCATTTTTCAAGTCATTTCAAACAATACATACATGAATAAAAATCAAATTCTTCTAGTTCACAAAGAGTGAATTTCATCCCCAGGCAGGGGCTGGCACAGAAACATTTCCCTTCCCTAAGCTTTCAAAAACCTTCAAAACAGTTTTTGAAGGCAATTCAGCACTGCAAAGACTTTGGGTTGGCCTTCTGCTCAGCAGCGAATTTCACCCAGTGTGAATTATATGTGAGGGGACCTTGATTTTTCACCTAAGGAAACGACTAAATGAGTAGGAAGTATGATTCATTTCAACTAGGCATCCCACTTGCAATCAGCACTTATTGTCTCTGCTGCTTGTAAAGGACAAAGCAGGGTTGTCTTGGTATCTTGGTAAGAGCTACAGACATTTGTAGATAAAATGTGAAAAGCAGAAGGAAGAAGAGATGGGGGAGGGAGTGCTCTGTGAACTGATTTTTTTTGCAGTGCAATGGCAAGAAGAAGCTCTATTGTTAAATGCAGGCAGCAAAATGGTATCAGTGTGTACTTCGACAGAGCTGCAGATATGATTGAATAACCCCAAACTTGTTCTGTGTCCATGTGAATGGTATTATATGCCATAAATAAGTAAAGGTTATTTTGCTGTACAGGAATTTGGGAATTATTAATATTACATACTATTCTGGGCACCGTTAAAATTGCTTAGAGGTTTGAAATTGAAAAGGTGTTACGAAGGAAAATCTTAAGTACTCAAGAGGTTTGGACTTTGAGTTATGAAGAGGGATTAGCTGGTGCTGGCCCCTTCAGCTGCAGAAGAAATTAAGCAAAATGGGAGACTGTCGGAGAGGTAAGTGAAATCCTGAGAGAAACAGACTGAAGGCAGTAAGCTTTTTAAGATAGCAACTAATTTGAAAACAAGATGCTTTCAACTAAAATTGGGATGGGATGGGTGGGCGCACAGGCAATTCAGACAAAATTGCTTCTCAGAAAGAGTCTGTAATTCGGCATGGATGGGAAAAGTCAGCTACTGAAGCATGTGTGTTGGAAAGTGACAAGAGTGGCAACCCGCTGTGAAAAGGAACAAGATGTATTTTTGGACAAGGGTAAAATTCAGGGTTACAGCCCCGTAATTGGATTTTAGGGGATATGCTGAGATATCAGCTAGTTGTGTATTGGTTGGTATTTTCTGGATTTGTGAGGACGGACTATTAACAGGCTGATGTTTTCACCTAGCAGTGAGTGTTTTGGAGCATTTAAGTCATTTACAGCATGAGTCAGAGCTCAGGAGGTTGGTGGGACTCCTTCCTCAGCTACAACAGGCTTTGGATCAGGCTGCTCTACCAGAAACTAGTAGGGCTTTAAGATTTCCCCAGCTCTGTTTGTAATCTTGCTTTTTGATTACCAATAAGCCTTTTAAGGGAATTACATCTGTGAGAGAACAGTGCTTCTCTAAGCCTTTTCGTGTCCATGTGCTGAGTGCCCTTGGAGCTTTCCTTCGTTGCTGATTTGCTCAGGAGACCCTGATGATCTTAACTCATTCTGCTCACGCTTGTGCTCCTGCTATCACAATTTCTAAGCATTGGCATAAAGTTTAACCTTCAGATCTTAAAGAGTCATAGACTAGATTTCTATGACATCTGAAATCAATATAAGTAATAGCAGTATTTTCTTCAAAGCACTGAGCAGCACATAATTTTGAACAGAAATCTTCTGAGGACTTGCCAGTGCCAGCGATCGGTGCTCTGGTATTGCACGTACACTCACCCCAGTTGTCATATAGCAGCATATAGCCTGTAAGGCAGAAAAACCTAAAAACTCCGAGCTGTGCATCGTAAGCTAATGAAGCAGTTTCATTAACTTATTTGCCATGGGGACTTACAGTATACACGTGCATGTCAAATACATTACATGCAGGAAAGTGCTACGGTAAACATATACCCAAGCCAATGTGTCATAAGGTGATACCCTGATTTTATTTTGCAGTCTACACATACAGTGGGAAAGAATGCTGTGACTGCAGTTTTTGAAGGCAACAGGTGAATTTAATGTGAGCAGTGTCCACTCAGTCCTCTTTATGTAAAGAGTTCTAGGAGTAGAAACATTGGTGCACTTCAATGATTTTGCCATTCTCTGATATAGCAGCTATAGACTCAGACAGTATCAGCTAGTTGGCTAAGATTACACGTGGGGACTGGCTGAATCTATATCTTAAGAAATGAATGGACAAAAAAAGCACAATGTACAGTTACAATATGCTCAAAAATGTCATGATTTGGTAGCTTACCATTCCTGATATGCCTTCCTTTCTCTTTCTATCTCCATTAATATACTGCATAGTAAGGATGAAACTGATAGAATGCATAATACAAGCATTTCCACTCCTTGCATGCTTCAGCTTTTTAAAGTAAACTCAGCTCTCCATCTATATATTTGACTTTCCAAGTCAGAATATCTTCCTATCTAAGCCTAGCCTAACACTACTGAACTGTACTGTTTGTGTAACTTACTTGACACTTGTTTTTGTCTGGAAAGAAAAATAATGAGGAAATCAAAATGCCACGGTGAGTGGCATTTGCCAGTCTATTGTTGAAACAAGAATGCTTTTTATAGTGTTACCTAGTAAGAACCCAGATGTAATTGGCATCTGTGAAAAGTATTATAAAAATGAAAATGCAGAATCTTGACATCTTATTTTATATTAAGTAAAAACCTGAACATGCAGAGAGTTACAGCTTAGCTCAGAGAAATTTAATTAATAACACTTCTTTTAGAGGACTATTTTTAACCTTGAAACAGTAATATATTTTGAAGTAGAATTTTGGATTTGCTAAAAATAGATTGGTAAGTTGATTGATGTAAAGATATGAAAAGACTATTATTCACCATTCTGCTCTGAAGGAGACAAGTGAATTGCATTTTATGAACAAATGCCACTCTGAAGTGGTCTCTCCTTTTTTTTTTTTTCCTGGATCATTTTGCCTTGTCTTGAGACACAGAAACGTGTGAGGTTGGTGGTTCTGTTTCATCCTCCCATATCTCACTCTCCCATGATAATTCATAGCTGCAGTGTGTGAAGTCCTGAAAGAGTTGAGTGTATCTTCACCCACCCAATACATAGAGCCCGAAATTTCTGCAGTGATTAATTTTCCCTCACAGAAATCAATAGAAATGTATTTTGTCATAATCTTAAGATCAATATTAAATAACTAAGCCAGGCTTTTTGAAAAATAAAAGTATCCGACTATAATTTTTCCCTAAATCTAAGCTTTGAAATCAATTGAATCCATAGGATACCCCAACATATTTCATGGCCATTCGAACCATTGCTTTTATATTTAACAACACATTTTCTTCTAGGAAAAGGTAGTAAATATCTCTGCAGAACTGAAGAAAGCCAAGAGGGGACACAGGCCGTTTGAAGTACATTCCTTCAAAGCATTTTTCTTCATGTTGCTGGAGAAACTAAATTAGCTGGGAAAGCTTGAACTAAGAACCAGTTATCCATTATGGTCCTTTGGGCCCTAATACCATCCTACACGATTGTTTTACAACATGAAAAGCCAACAGAACATGTACCCAGAGACAACCCTGTACTGAAAACCGTCAGACAGATGGTACTTTATGACTGAACCTTAAGCAGTTCAATTTGGATAATAACGTGTAGGAGTGAAGTAAGGTAAATGGCAAAGGCCATGGAGGGCTGGGAGGAAATAAAAAAAGCACGTCAGACTCTCTAAATAGCAGTAGGGCTCCTCCTTAGTGCACTGACTTTCAGACATGGATTACAATGGAGAACCACTGGTGAGGAGCAGGAAACCATTTAAAACTGAACATTGTGCAGCTGAGCATCTGGCAACCAAAGGGATGCAGCTTTGAGAAAATCCTTGCTCGTGCTCTGACAAATGAACACATACTGTGAGAGGATCCTGAAATAAGTTCAGACAGTGGTCAGGAATCTGTTGGGAAACTGAAGTATGGTCTGGGCTCTGAAAGTTTTCTTTGGCCTTTGCTGTCAGTTTATGCTCTTTGGAATGTGGTAATGGAATCCTCAGTGCAAATCTATCTGGCCCTGTCACATTAGTTCAGGTCTTCCAGACTCTTAGGGCCAGACTGGCAGTTCTACAGTGTCCTGTAGAAGTGGCTTCCATGATGAACTAGAGCCTCTCCCAGTTTGTCTGCAAGAGAAGTCCCAGGGCTGGCTGTGGGATGATCCAGCCTACATACCTGTGTATAGAGAAGCAGTGGAACAATGTGGATTACCATTTTGAGCCACATTTTGAAGATCTGAAGGATGCAGTCCTCTGTCAATTGAAGGCCCTAAACTTCAAACCAAACATGGAAAAGTTGTGATATAATGTCTTGCAGCTTTCTTCAAGTGCTCTTGTGAAAATATTGTAGACCTATTTTGGAGCAGATAAGACATTCTCAATCTCTGAACATCATAGTGGCCTTGAAAGGACCACAATATCGGGAATGATGAAGTGAGGGAAAAAAAAGAAACAAAAGGAGCTCAGAATACATAGTCCCCATGTAAGTCTGTGACAGCTTATTTCTTTCTTCTTCACACATCAGGTTGCTTGACATAAATACTGAGATCTCAAGTCCATGACCGCTGCTTCCTAGTCTCTTGCCTCTGTATATCAGGTTCCTTATGGAGACTGTAGCTTTAGTGGAGAAGACAGCAATGCAAACAGATATTACACATTCTGTAACACTGTTTCTAAACTCTGGGACAAAATAGCATTAGAGAATTTCTTTGTGAGGCAGAGACAGGGTACTTAGATCCTGGAGATGCCTAGAAAACCTAGGACATCTGTTCATCCTCACAGTGTCTCCTGCTGCAAGAGCTGGTGGGATAGCTAGTTTCTGAGCTCAATCTGAGCCTGCAAGGGCAAGGGAAAGGTAGGCACAGCCTCTCGTCTCCTGAAGGCAAACATTAAGGGACAGTGTACATACACTGTCATATGCTGGTGGCAAATTCAGGTTCCATTGTTGTCCTTGCAAGGCAACCCAGACACATAAAATGAAAGAGTAAAGAATAGAAGTGTGAGGAAGCAAAAGTAGTTTCAAAAGTTTCTTACACCTCTTTTTTCCGGCCACTGGCTTAATTTCCAGCATCAGCATCAGTGATGGCAAGAGACCAGAATTCCTAGACTGGCTCCTTTTCAGAGTTTTTTTATGCCTCTCTTTCCCTTTCATGTGACCCAGCAGCAGGATGTTTAGGCCTCTGTATTTCCTTCACAAGGGAGTGCAAAGCAGAATGTGGTGGAATCCCCTTCTGCTGGGATACCAGGTAATGCAATAAAGTGATGCCCTTCAGTATTGACAGGGGAATGAAAAAGATTATGCAATTGACTTCCTGATCTCTGAACAATTTTTAGTCCACTTTTGCTCTGAAGTGATTAACGCTGTGATTTTCTGACCTTTGCCTCTCTTCCCAGCAGAGCAAACTTCCCCTGCTGATGAGCTTCCTCTGTGTAGGCACCATTTTATATAATTGGGGATGCATAGATCCTCCTATTTTTCTTCTACTCATCTTGTTGGCATTGTCTGCTTCCAACCCAGCTCTTTACCAACAGCCAAGAGATTATTATGTGATTATGGAAATCCTCAAAGCTGTCTGAGAAAAGAAAAAGGAGACAAAAAGGCAAAAAAATGAAGGCAAAAAAAGAAGGGAGTCAAGCCAAAGAATGGACAAAGAGATGTTTCACTGACAGACAGTCCCCTTCCTTTCTTGTACAGCTTGAGCTGAAAGGGCGGAAGACCAGTCTGCAAAGAATTTAAGCAGATGCCTGAATCCTCTCCACTTGCCACTCAACAATCCCTCTGTGTTTTCATTGGGTATTGTCATTTGTAAAGAGCTGGCATCCTGTTGGCAGCTGTAAAGCTGTGGTTCTTCCCGAGTGCACTGATAGTGGTGATATTTACTTAAGGCTTCCCTTCATTTCTGCATGCAGATTTGTTCTTGGCTGAAAGGAAAATGCTACCTAATGTCCCGTTGATGATCTGGTTGTTACCCTAGGAATAGAGGTAATTTAAAAGAAAAACAGATTGCTTCACTTGTGGAATGCTGTGACACTGTTAGTACTTGGCTTATAAACTGGTAGCAGATATGAATTTCAACCTCATTTATGACTGAACTATAAATACTATGTTCTCATTTATCAGCTAGCTGAGTCCAACTAGTTATGGAGGAGATGAGCTGCTGGGAAAAACCCTCACTACTCCTCCCAGATGGACATTAGCTGGAGTTATATAAAAATATCCAACTTACATTTTTCCTTTTGTCTCATACTCCTCCAGCTCACTTAGACTGTGTTGGCAACACATTTGTTTCATTCCCATCTTTACATAAAATATGCCAGTGTCACTTGAGAGGGATTAATATCCTGAATATAAAGCTCAGTTTCTGTGGCCAGAAGTAGGATTCAAAATTCAGTCACCTACCAGCTTTCCTGAGCAGCCTACCTCTTTAACCTCTCAGCTTTTAATCCAGGGGATACAGCTGGACCTGTGGTAAGCACAGTACTGTGATTACTAGTGCTTTGGTAACAACAGATAGGACTAGGGCAGTACGCATAGTGAACTCTCTGACACTTTTTTTTTTCTTCAGAAGTGTGGCTTGTTCAGTGGGAGCAACTCTGCTTATCGTGCCAAGCATATGCAGGTGTGCATGGCTACAGCACCACTATATCAGTGGGAAGTTACCATTTCTTTATACTGCATCCTTTGCCTTAGCTAGCCTTTATTTCTTTCCATACATCTCCCATTTGGCCTATTCCACACCTGGAAAGGTTTTACACCTCTCAACAGTGATGGACTGCAGAAATACACCCAAGATTGCAAAGTGTGCTTAGGAACTGCTAAGAGATTTGGTCCAGTCATTGGAATCAAATGGGAGCTATAATACTGTGATATTGGTATCAAATGGGAACTTTATAATGCTGTGATATCTTAGAAGCTCTTTTTAAAAGACTATCCATACAATATACAGAGTTTAAAATTAGACATGGGAGGTTAGAGATGGGAGCTTTTACTCTGTATACTACTTATTTAGACCTTTCCACTATGCCTCTGAAACTCAGAAAAAAGAAACAAGATGTTACATGATAGATGAAGAGTAGAAAGAGAATAATAAGAAAAATAATGCATCCCTACTTCAGACATATGAACAGTAATAGCTACTCTATTTTAATGAAAACTAGACAAGATTCACAGAAGGGAAATGAAAATAATTGGGTGCATGGAAAAGTCTTCATGTGAGAAAGGTTGTACTAGAACTGTTCACCTTAGAAATGGAACCAATGGAGGTGACGATGATAAAGATATATTAAATCCTGTCTTTCATGGCATTGCTGGCTTAAATTACCCAAGTAAATTGAAAACCAGTGATTTCCAGACTGATCAAATAAAATTGTTTTCAGACAGGAGATAATTAAACCATGGAATTCTCTGCTGTGATGTGCCAGGGAGGTCAGGCACTCAGTCGGATTGGAGAAGGGCAGAATTTTTGTCTAGTAACAAGGCTCTCCAAACTTAGGATAGCTATCAATCACACATTTTAAGACACTAGCATATGAAATGCAAGGAACAGATTAGGGATAATCTTTCAAATATAGCAATGGAAAGCAATGTCCTATGATTTCTTTTGCTTGTTCCTAAAACGTTTTCCAATAAGGGCAAAAGCAAGGTTTTTGGGGTGGCTTGGCCACCTGCCTGGTAAGAATGATGCTAATGTCCCCCTTAGATCCCTGCCCATTCTATCCAGCCATGCTGGGGAGCCTGGATACAGCAGAAGACAAGCCTTGAGTATGTATTTTTAAAAACTTAAAACAGCTGGAAGAAGTACAGCCAAAAGCTGCAATAGTGTCTCAGCTTTTGTATGGGTGTAGGTAGGGGTTCTTCAGGTGTGTGGAATCCCAGAGTTGTTTCTTTGCTTAGCCGAGACTATCAGAGAAATTTCTCTTTACAGAATCAATCCTGCCACAGACCTTTCTTAATTATGCTTTGTCGCCTCAGGATGAACATTTGCTGAAGGAGAGATCGTGTCACTCTACTCTTGAGATGAAGACACCACTGTATGAAAGGCTGTTTCTTCAATTAATAAAATTGAGTAGAATCTCTTAGGTTAGAAAACACCTTCTAGATCATCAAGTCCAGCTGTCACCCTCACCTAGTGAGCCCCATCACTACAGTTTGAAGCTTCCAAGCCATGATCCAAAACATTTCTGTATATGCGATTTTGGTTATGTTCATGCATTCATGCCATGTTTATGCAAGTGACAGTGACACTGAGCTTTCCCAAAAAGCTTGAAAGTGGCTTGAAAACTGTGAGAGCAGGAAAGGAAACAAGTGCAGTTAGGCTTTTTCTTGCAGCAAAATTGTGACAGTGTCTGTGTTTGACGTAATGTGGTTTAGAAGCACTTAATTTTTACTTCCTGCCTGCACTCCCTGGCAGACTAGTTATTTATTAATTTTTATAAGCAGGTGTGAATTGTCATGCAAACAACCACACAGCTTCTTCAGTGCAAGAATTGCTTGGCAATACATTACAGCTGGTCTACTCCTTAATTAAGAAGGGTTGTGCAGACATATCTTCACAATTTCCCTTCACATCCTCCTCTCAGGAGGAAGAGTGCACTTAAAAGAAATTATACCCTGACGCAAGGTCCTTTCAAAATCTTCTTGTAAGGAATACGACAGAATTTACCCCTAAGCATCAACATCTTTCCTCTTTTAGGTTAGTATGACAGAGAGCATACAGCTAGATCATATCTAATCTGGAAAACTTTCCCTGAACCAAATGTATGGGACGTATGAGGAGCTGCTTCAAACTAGTGATCTGCTCCTATCACTAAGAGTTAATTGCTAAGGTAGATATAGACGGTGGTCTTTTCCACTCTTAGCATCAGGTTCAGCTACACTTGCAACCAGCATTTTTGGGATCAACATATACAGTAAAGCGTGATTTCTAAGACAGGGTCAGCTTTCACTGTTCAGAAAGTTGGGGACATGTGGACAGGCTAAGAGAACTGAAATCTGCAGGAATCTCCATTTTAATTCTCTGAGCGTCCTTATTTTTAGCTGTATCTAGAACATCTCAGGTCAAATCAGCAGGTACTTGCTTGCTTGTAACTGGCCCAGTGTGAGAGGAATAAAGTGGGGGCTAATACTGGCTGACAGAGGGCAGCCTTCCTGAACGTGCTAGAGTTAATGGAGGGAGAAAGGCTACAGTTATGCCCTTGTAGGGAATGATTGAGTGCCAGATCTTTTAGTTCCCAACCAACTGGAGAGGAAACATGGGAAGACTAATCTATCTCCCCAGGCTAAAGTTAGCATTTGGGTGTGCTCCCTCAGGTCCCATTAAATTCCCATTAAAAATCACTTTATCGGGACCAGGATTTCATTATCTCTTCTTTAATAACCTAAAGCCAATGCCTTCTCTCCTTCATCAGTCTCTTGAATCCGTTTCTTCAAAATCTATTTTGTTCAGTAGTTACAAAACTTTTTGGGATGCCTAGTTACCTAGTTACCTAGATTTTAGTTTATTCTTTGAAATCACAAGAAATTTTTATGTTCAGTCATAGTGGAAACATGGAAATGTAAAAGCTGTAATACCATCTAAAAAGAAAAAGCAAGAAGTTAAAGCCAACAAACAGTTGTTCTGTTCTACCATTTAGATTTTTTTTCTTTTTATTTCTTGCCTATTACAATTACATTTTGAGGCACATTCAATTTGAACTGGAATTCTTTTTCATTTCAAGCAAAAAAAAAAAAAAAAAAGTTTTAACCAATATTTTTCCTCAACAGGTTTTGTAATTTAATCTGGTGGCATTTCATGTAGAAAAATATTTCACTGAAAAACTCTGGCCAGTGGTATTACAGATGATTCAGTGCTTAATTTTCCAGATGTTCTCATGCTTTCCTGTAACTAATGGATATTTTATAACAAAGTACACTTTTGTAATTGATTAATTTGAAAATATATATTCATTATATACCCAACTTTGACTAAAACCAAAATGATGTTTTTGAACATGAAAAGACAGAAAGACCATTCTTACTATAAATTCTTACAACTCTTGTTGTTCTTTAATCATCAAACTGATTTCTCCTTCTCAAATGCTGAAGAATAATTTGCTCTACAGATAATTACCAGGCTTTTATATATACTGTGTACTACTTTAAAATATGAGAAGCATGCAAACTTGCATTATTCCATATCAGGAAACTTGTAAAGTAGTGTAAAGCTGAGGCTGGGCATGATATTTAAAAATTAGAAGTGTATTTACGGCCTATGGCATCTCAAAAAAGTTCATAAATGCATGCACAAATGAAAGCTAAGCTGATCTGCCTTCACAGTCATCTGTGATAAGGGATTGATGATTCCATTTCCTATAATGAGGTGCATCTTCTCCAAGCTGTTCTTAAAGAAGACGAGATTAGAAAGATGGTGACATGGTTGAAGACTTAAGCTGATGAAGTTTCTTCTTGAAGTTGTTTGAGTGGGACTGGTGTACGGCAGTTTATGAGTATATATAACTTCAACCTCTTTCACCTCTGTGATTTTGAAGACCGTATGGTTAAATTTTTATTTGCAATTACCTACCTGCAAGCCTCCCTGACTCAATTCTGCCTTTCCCTTTTTGTCCAGCTCTCTTTTTAGCCCACAGCCTCTGAAGGAGGCACTAATCATATTTCGCTGCAGAATTCTGGCATAGCTTGTTTGTTTTCTTTGTACAAGAAGGAGAAGCAAAATGATGAAAATTATTGGCCAGAGGCGCAATATCTTTCTTTCTCTGTTGTATGAGGGAAGGAAAATTTTATGAGTGCAGATCTGTTGTAACCTAATTGAACACAGTCCCCTACCAAGGGCTTGTGCTGCTTACAGAGGTGTGTGAGGGAGGAAGAAGGATAATTGTCAGAGCAGGGTTGTCCACCAGCTCTTGTGTTGTTCTGATTTTATCCTCTGTGCTCACACAACATCTGAACAAAGTTTATGGATGGCTGCTGAGGAACAACCCTCCACAAATCTGGGCGCTACTCTACCCTTGGAAAACAGTCATTCAGAAACCCTGCAGACTGAAACATCCATGGCATTCCAAGCATCTCCCTGCTTTCATGTGGTTTTCCATCCTTGGACTACTCAGAGCAGCAGTGATTCATTTTTTATATATGGGAATTGCAATTACTGTCAAAATATAGGAAGTGACATTGAATTTTCTCTGGAGACCTTTCCCTGGTGAAAAACCAGGACTGAAGCTAATAGTCCTAATGGCTCTTGAACAACTCTTGATCCTTTTGAATTAATTACCAGGGGTGAATCCGCTGAACTACTCGTGAGTCCATAGAAGTCGACAACTACTCTCTGGAAAGCATTAAGGATGAATATCATTTTGGTACAGGGAGACGTTAATGCTGTCTTTCATGGTCAATAGGGACCTACACTGAGAAAGGAAGCAGAGTCCCCATTGATCACTGATTATACAGATTCAATGCAAAATCCAGCATTTCCAACCAAAAGCTGTGGTGGATAATGTCCTGAAATAATGATGTATCCATTTGGAGCTCAAGATCTTAGTTTCTCTTAAAATTAAGCCTGTATCCTGTAAAAATAAGCACATTGCTGCCAACTGCCAGCCTAGGATTTATATTAGGCTTCTTGTGAGCGCTGGTGCAAGGATTCTAAACTCTCATCCAGTCGTTTCATTTGCACAGTCAGAGATGCAGCTTTTCCTCCACATGCAGTTATTATCAGTTGCATTTTGTCTTGTTGTTTGTGTATTTGTCAAAACATGCTACACTCTGACAGGCTGTCCTACTCTGAGCCTCTCTTTATGCTTCCCTCCATGAGCACTGTCAAAACTGACTCCTCAGACTGGAAAATAGAAGTCTGAAATTTTCCCTGGAATTGTTTATCTCTGTATTTTAAGATAAATATCTTAGCTTCAAGGTAGAAGTGGAAGCAGTCAGGTCCCCTTTCTAAGTCCCGGACTTAGAATATAACATCTTGTCACTAACATCCAAGCAGTGGGACATTGTGCCCCTTCCCTTCCTTTCCTCTCATCTTCTCTTTCCCTTCATCTCCATCTTCCCTTTCTCTCCTTCGTCCCTTCACTGCCAAGCCAATAAGGGGTGAAGATGCATCACATCTCCTGTTTGCAATTAAAGTTGACCTACTGTATCTGGATATTGCTACAGTAATCATAGAAGTCTGATATATCTGTGGAAATGAGTTCTACAAGTTAATGACATGTTACATAAAATATTCTTCTTTGAAAAGAATAATTTGCTGGCTTTTTGTCCCTTTTTTCCAGTCAGGCACTTTTTCTTGATCTTCACTGTACAGTATGATTTTATATAATCTATTTGATTATCTTCCTTGGTTCCACTCAAAGGAAAACAATTATGACCTTCTCACTCTGTCCTCGTGCATCCTACCATATTGAAAGCTGTCACATGTCTGTCCCACACCTCCTGCCTTTCTCAAGATCTCCAATTTACACGATTCTGGGTAGAAATGTTGATGATCTGGGCTGCATTGATGAAGTATCCAAACCTAAGAAGCAGATGATCCCATTCTGTAAATTAAAAGCTGTTCCAGATCAAGATCATAGAAACAAGAATGGTTTGAGTTGGAAGGGACATTTATGATCATCTAGTCCCAACTCCCTGCTATAGGCAGGGACACCTCCCTCTAGACCAGGCTGCTCAAAGCCCCATCCAGCCTGGCCTTGAGTGCTTCCAGGGAGGGGGCATTCACAACCTCACTGGGCAACCTGTTCCAGTGTCTCACCACCTTCTCAGTAAAGAGTTTCTTCCTAATATCTAGTCTAAATCTACCCTCTTCCAGTTTAAAACCATTTCTCCTTGTCCTTTCAGTATTTGCCCTTATAAAAAGTCCCTCCCCAGGTTTCCTGTGGGCCCCCTTCACATACTGGAAGGCCACTGTAAGATACTTGCAGAGCCTTCTCTTATCCAGGCTGAAAAGCCTCAGCTCTCTCAGCGTGTCCTCCAGCCCCTCTGATCATTTTTGTGGCCCCCTTCTAGACCCATTCCAGCAGCTCAGTGTACTTGTGTTGGGGGCTTTAGAACTGGACGCAGTACTCCAGGTGGGGTCTCATGAGGGCAAAGGGGCAGAATGATGGGGGCTAAATGATATGAAGAAATGTACCAGTAGAGCATAGCTAATATTGTGATGTAGGGACAAGAATCTGGGATCACAAACATTTTCAATAATAAATTTAAGAAGAGAAGTATGGTTCTGTCCCAGGTGAGCTAAAAAATTTAGTGGCAAGAAGTACAATGAAGAATAGATGATTTCTTACAGTAGAGCTCTGGAAGAGATGTTTTGTCCTCTCTCTGTGATCAGTATTCTGGGAATAGTCAGATAACTTATCAAGAAATCAAAATGGAGATTTTTGGTGTCCTAACCTCTGTTGGTGGTTTAAGGTTGGTGAAAGACCCATAAACAGCTACTCCAGATCTGCTGCTTGAATGAACTGCATAATGAGATGCAGAGAGTTCACAATAGGTCTGATCCAATTCCATGCTGAAAGCAATGAGATTTCTCCACTGGCTTCAGGGAGCTAAACTGGCTGCCAAAACAGAAATTGATCTTTCTGTTGAATAAGACTGTAGTAAAGAAGCACCACTTGTTCACTTTGCTTTTACTGTGGGCTCTGCAAGATCACTTTGACAGTTTTGATTGAAAAGAAGCAGTTAAAAATGCTCTGTGAAGAAAAACTGTGATGTGGGGCTAGGTATTCTCTCTGAATTCGTTATAGCTTGTAACTTGTCGCTGCGTATATGCGCTCAGTTGAGAAACAGCCTATTTCTGAGGAAAAGATTCACTTCTGTTCAATCGAAAAATGTAAACTCTGCTACAGGGACTGCTTTGTGATTCAGACTATGTCTCCAGAGTATAGAGACTGTATATGTAAGTACCCTCCACTAATTAAAACTGCACTATCACCCCACTAATTCATGCACAGTAGAAGAGCTCTCCTGCCATTTCCCAAGGTAATACAGAACTGGGAACAACGTAGCTGTGAAAGTCTGAGTTATAATAGAGATCTCTTGATGGGAAGTGCAGAAGTCAGAGACCCTGGGAGGACTTCAGATCTACCGGGGACACAAAAGATGCCTCTTGACTACAGAGCAAAGGGAGTTGCGGCACTTTCCTCTCCCAGTGTAACCTCATAGCTAAAGAAACGGGGCTACTGAGTGACATAGGACATTGTAAGATATTTTACTATGAAACCAGTATTGCTGTTGGCTTGCACTGATGGTCATCTGAGTCAAAACACATGATAAATTGTGTTTGTTCAGTGTAAAGCTAGTGAGTGTGCCAGCCAGATGGTCTGTGGTCTTGAGTACTACTGCAGGGCTTACTGGACCACAGGGGAAGATGGGAGGATGGAGATGTATGCTGGCACATTAAGAAGATGTAGCATATGTTAGAATAGTCTGAGATATTATGTCCCAGCTCATTCACCATTACTCCACTCAGTTCACTATTACCTGAGCAGTTGTGAGAACAACAACCTTATTTCTCAGGACACATAAGACCATCCAAAATCAACAGATTTCCCTACTTCCCAACTCTGAAGAGAAAATGATGCAAATAGCAATAATGGTGTATCTGTGGCCTATTATGTCTTCTATGTTGTCTGGACAACCTGATCTAGTGGGTGGCAGCCCTGTCCACGGCAGAGGGTTTGGAACTCCATGATCTTCGAGGTCCTTTCCAACCCAAGACATTCTGTGATTCTACAGCTTATTCTTGGAATCTCAGCAGCACTGTGGTCCTCAGCTGATCACCACTTTCAGAAGGTATCAGAAGGTTATCAGAAACAAGGACAATTTGGGACACTGAACTTCCTCACATCTGTGCCACATGCAGTGATTTTAATGAGTAACTGATTGCTGATGGTAATGAGCAATTTACTGCCAGTATAACAGGACAGCATGTAGTTCTGAGTTTTTTATTCTTCAGTAAAACCTGTGGCTGCAGGTATTTACCTTGCAAAAAAAGAACGCAGAAAACAAGAGCTGGATACAAGCATAGAGCATTCTGGGTTTGCAGGAAAATAAAAGAGAAGTTTTAAGAGCAGCTGACTGCTAACAAGAAAGAAAAGTGCTTTCCTAATTATCAAAGTGCAGAATAAATAAATAAATAGATCTAGAGTAATGAAAATGAAGGCACTTTTATGATCCTGAGTAGAGAAAAGAATTGGCATTTGAGGATGACGGGGATTTTGCAATCAGTCAGAAAGGCATTTGTGAAGTGTTCTAGGAAAACACAAAATATAGGTGGCTCAGTCAAGGACTACAGCCCTTCAGAAGGTGGACCATCAAGGTTGGCTTTCCCTCTCTGTCCTCTTGACAGAATAGCCCTTCCTGCTCATCCCCACTGCAGTTTCCAAGAAAAGGATGTAGAGAGACTGGTGGCTCTTTTAATGCTGACAAATGTTATCTGCTGCAGGTATAATTTGCTGCTTTAAGTATATAAAATAGCCATTACAACATTTTCTTGAGCCATCATTTTTGAACAATGGGCTTTTCTACAGAACTGTGAGTTTAATAACCTTAAGACTCTTCTAATTTTCCCTAGCTAGCTGATGAAAGGTATAACTTAAAAATTAACTTTTCCTCTCCTCTTTGATTCCCGTCCCAGTAAGTAGAGACCTCCAGAGTGAAGATTCAAAATGCAGCTGCTCCCTGCATCTCCCAAGCCTATAGCTCTGTCCTCAATTTCCACAATTAACTCAAATAAATTATGCATTTCTACATGCTAAACCAGGAAAATTGTGCACAAATGACAGTGCAGAGCTACTCAGAAGGGAAAAAGTCTGACCCTGTAGTGCTATGGATGACAGCTATTTTTGCCTTTTGGCTGATACACTGCCACCTGGGATCATTTAGTAACAGAGAAACTAATGATATTACTGGAGTCCCAGACAAAGAAGAAGGAGAAAAAAGAAGAAAAAAAAAAAAGAAGGAAAATTCCTATTAACATCACTCTAAAAAATGATCCAACCCCACCTGCAAACTTCATGAAAAATTTCCATGGAGCCCCAGCTTCTATTTGGCTCTAATGTATAATGGTAGAAAGCTTGACTTTATAGAAAGGAGATAGATGTTTGTTTTACAAAGGCAATGTGATAAACACACTAAGGAAATTGCAGCAGGTGTGGGTGTTAATATCATTTTCCCCCTCTGCCCTGAAAAGTGTTCCCCTTGCACATAAACCACAGCTTTCCTTTAATCTGTATCATTCTGGCTCTGTATTAATTTTGAGTTCCCAAATTTTGTTGCAGTGCTATCTAAGGTGCAGACAAGCTGGCTGAGATCCTTTTGGGTAATTGTGCCAGGTGTATGGAAGGAGCAATGATGTCAGTGCTTAAAATTATGCTTAAATGGTTTCTTTTTCATGTGCCAACAATTTGTACTTGTCAGAGAGAGCCCACACAGATCGTGGACTCCTTGTGAATCAGCAGTCAATACATAGCCTTTCAGGATGAAGTGATGAGCTAGCTGTAGTTTTAGAGAAGGATTTACATTCATCTCCGTGTCAGGTTGGCATGCTCTACACATTCATACATTAATTTGATTCACAAATGTACACCTTCCATTTTTCACTGGTCTCCTTTTCCTGGTCACCTCCAGAATCCACCTTTTGCAGTCTAAGCTTTTAATACTCCTCTATTCCCCTGTTCTGTGCTGATTTCTTCTCCTCTTAAATGACTTTAATTTTCTTTGGAAGCATTTAAGGGATCTCTATGCGGTGTTTGCATATGCACCATTCTTTTTTACCTCTAAATAAACATTCTCCAAAGATGACAGTACTAAAGGGCATTAGAGGAAAATCAGGAGTCCTCAGCTTACTCAGAGCAAAACACACCAGGAAATGCAGGATAGACGTATACAGACAGTAAGAGCCAGCACAATAGCAACTTCATTGCTTAACATTCACATCCTTTGCATACTATCTTAATGTTGGAAAGCAATTCTGTTCCACCTAGAAATGAGTAAGCAAGATTTATTTTCACTGATTCAACCCCTTGTTAGCCACCAAGTAGTCAGGAAACCCTCCTCAAGCTTGTATGCAGGGTCATCACAGCTCAGTAGTGGCGAGCCAGAGTTTGTAATATATCAACAA
Source organism: Chrysolophus pictus (assembly GCA_037305975.1). Classification (NCBI taxonomy): domain Eukaryota; kingdom Metazoa; phylum Chordata; class Aves; order Galliformes; family Phasianidae; genus Chrysolophus; species Chrysolophus pictus. Next base: position 84,651,426 of record CM074576.1, read on the forward strand.
ACCAACCAGCCAACCAAGAAAAATACAGCAACCTCTGATCTCACATCTCTCCTTCTGCTGCTTTTTTTGTTGTTATTGTTTTGTTTTTGTCAGTGAGGAAAGTTTTCTTAACTACTTGATTTAATACCAAGATTTGATGAAATCATTACCAACTGGTGAGCTCTTTGACGTTCAGTTTTAGCAGAAAGAGAAGCCACTATTACTCCTATTCTGCAAAATACTCTCCACTGCTCGTAGAGGAATGTGATATGACAAATGACTGTTTCAGTTCCAGCTGAAGTCCAAGACAGAGCCTGGGAAATGACCAATCAGGTACAAGGCCAACTGAGAAATGATTTAAATATGTATTCATTGGAAGCAACTCTGTTTTCATTCATGGCTTCATCTAGGAAGTAGAAGTTCTGCTACTGGTAACAGAGATCCCATGATGATCTAGGCATGTGCTAGTATAAAGCATACAAGCTAGGTGGATATTTTGCAATTTTTTGAATGTGACAGACTGAATGTACTGTAGGGATGCAGGATTTTGCGGTCATATTCCCACCACACACACACCCAGCCCATTCCAGATGGGTGAAAGGTTTCTTCCCATTTAGCTACCTCTTTTCCCCATGGTGTCAGTATATCTTAAGGAGAAATGGAGAAGTTCTCAGGATGAGTCCATAGCGTAAGCCATTTCTTTTTTAAATTCCTGAAACAAGGTCAGGAAATTCTGTTTGTGGACTTTCTGCAAGCTAGCAAAGAGGCTAAATTAACTGCATGCATTATTCATTACAAATTATTCACTGGATGCAGCACATACTGATTGTTTAGAAAATTCATTCTTTCTGTCCTAGAAATGTCACTGACTGTAAGTCACTACCTTGTCATTGACGAATTCTGTTGATTGCTGGACTAGTTGCTTTAACTAATCCAGGATTACAGGTCACAAGAATAATAACAGCCAGTTCTCTAGCACTTTGCACATGAGTATCTCAAAACATGATTTCCAAATGCTAATTAATCCCCTGAGCACCTGGGAGGGGAAGTATTCCTGTCCTTATAATGGATTTGTAGCTCTTGAACCTTGTCAGGAGGTGGAATGTTATTTTGCTGACTCACACAAGATGCCAGGCCAGGTGGGTCTCATTAGCTCCAACCAGCCAGGATTAAAAACTTAGCATTAAAGGGTGAAAAAATAATAATAGTAATAAAGTAAGATGAAATGGGGGATCTGGGGGAGGGTGGAAACCCACCCCATTCCACACACACACACACAAACAAACAAAACAAAAAAACAAAACAAAAAAAAACCCCAAAACCCACAAATGGTAATACTTTTGTCAGCTGCTTTAAGCTAGAGGAACTATTGGTAGTGTTACTGGGTCCTGGAATCTCATTCTTAGCATGGCTATTGAGGTAGATAAATAAATGATGGAGAGTTAAATGGGATTGAACCCTTTCAATTGAACTTACCAACTAGTTTGAGTCTCTTGGGCCTTTCTTTTTTGTTTTCAGCATGTGTCCATACAAGTCAATGTTTGTAGTCCTAGAATTGTATGAGGCAAGTCTACTACATGCCTGTAGCTGACCTGCGTGGATAGTGTGTGTGCTGAACCAAGTATGCAGTGCCTCGTGGTCTTGGAGTTCTACACCTTTAGTAGCCTGATAGTTTCTTACTCAAAGATGAAGTTAACTTTACTACAATCAGAGGGGTGGTGGAGTCACCATCCCTGAAGGTATTCAGGAAACATGGAAATGTGACACTAAGGGATGTGGTTAGTGGGCATCGTGGGGATGGTTTGGTGTTCGGACCAGATGACCTTTAGTAGTCTTTTCCAGTCTTAATGGTTCCACAATTTTTTTGCCTTGGATAAGTTCTAGCTAGCAGAATGGTCAATAGTGGAGTTTCAAAAGTTATATACCGGAGCAAGTTTATTTTTCTTGTGTAAGGAGTGGTATGAGAAAGGAATTTTGCTATAGATCTGCTGCATCCACTATACTGCTTTATTCTTCTTGCTATTGCGAAACTGAAGCAGACTAGATAAGGGGAACTTCTCTGCTGAGTGCTTGGGAGGTTTGGGAATTCGAATCTCATTCAAAGTCTTTAATGAACAACATCACATCTTGTGGTGTTTCAGGCTTTGGCTGCATTTCTTTGTTTCTTAACAGACCAAGTGGTGTGACAGCTAAGCACTGTTGTAAAGCAGAGCTCTGTAAACCAAGAGTTCTGTGTGTTATAGCAGGGGGAGGTCAAGCAAGAGGACCATGCAAACTGTGATCTTTGTCAGTTTTGACAGAAAGGAAGGAGCAGTGGCTTCTAAGGTAGAGTGAGGGAAAATACACAAGCATGTGTTTTCCTTTTAAAAATTTACAGGACTGGAGATTAAGACAAAATAATTGCTACCGGGGCTGGTCTAGTTAATGAGTGCAAAAGGGAGGGGAGTGGAAAAGGGGATTGAACGTATGACTTGTAACACCATCATTGTCTAGAAGCATGCATTATGGCAGCCAGTATTTCTGCATTAAAAATGTAATTGCTATCTGAAGAACTGAATCTAGATAACCAGTAAACAGTGACAGAATGAGAGGCAGAGGCCAGTTCATGGCTGCAAGCAAATGTTCTGGCACTAGCACATTTTTAAAAAAAGAAGAGCAGGAGGGGACGTAAAAGCCAGCAACAAAACAGCAACAGACTCTGAAAGCCATAAGCACTCATGGTTTGAGGGAAAACAACATTCCGGCTAGCAGGGACATTTAGACAGAAAATGAGAGAAACAAAAGCTTACATATTGCTGCAGGTTACACTGCAGGGCTCTATGGCATTGATGTGAGTGCTTGATTAAATAAAAGCAGTAGGGGTACAGAGAGCTGCTGCTTAAATTTTAGATAAAATATTCTTGCAATTCCTTGTTGATATCAAAATAAATAAATAAACCTGTGTCCGTATGATCTAATTTTACTCTTGTTTGCACCAGCAGAGGAAGGAATTGCTTTTTGGAGGTTAATGGTTTTAGACTGGTATGTAAATCAGAGGAAAATCTGATCTTAAATCTCTAGGAAGCAAAGAATATTGACATTATTTTACTGCAGACCTCTCCCACTAAGGAATTCTGTGGCAGCTGACAGGGAGAGACTGTGCAATTAGAAGAACCTTTTGTCTTGCCATTCAGTCTGTGCTTGTCCTCCCATTTCAGTGTTAGCATGTGTGGGGATTTCAAGAGGAAAAAGGAGATGACTCCGCAAAGGGAGGGTTTGTCACCTTAAGTTCCTGACAGTGTTTTTTCTGCCGAGTTCCCTGAACATAGAATCATTAAGGTTAGAAAAGTTCACTAAGATCAGCTAGTCCAATCACCAGTCCATCCCCACCATGCCTACTGCCCATGTCCCTCAGTGCTCCATCCATATGGCTCTTGAACACCTCACCACTTCCCTGGGCAGCCTGTGCCACTGCCTCACCATGGTGGTCTGTTCTGTCTCACCTTAGAGTGCATGGGAGTGATGGGTGGGGAGTTGGGGGAGCCTGGGCAGCAGTGGTGCCCCAGGCCTTGCAGACCATACTGTACCCATAGCTATGTGAGATCACAGATGCACACCTGACAACATGCTGCAGCCCAGCAGGTGATATTACCACCTCACTGACACTGCAAGGTTCTTAGTAATGCGGAGGGGTGGCCATGTATTGGACAAAGAGCAAGGTGTCTGCTTCTCCCACAGATGAGTCCTATGTTGGAGGAGCACGAATAAGGCCAGATTTAGCTTTGCCCAGTGGTGATAAGGAAGGAGTAGCCTGGGTGAAAAGGACCAGCCACTTTGCCTATCCCCAATACTCCATATCCCAGCTTGGCCCTCTGATGTGCTTTCTCTTTTTCTTCCATGGCCACTCCCTGCACCTCAGAAGCGGTTGCCTCTAATTTCTGTCCCAAGAGGAGGACTAAGAGACATGGTTTAGTGATGGGACTCAGGCTGATGGTTGGATTTGACAATCTTGAAGTGAAATGATTCTGATTCTGTGATTTCTGGGTGAATATCAAAGCAGCTTCTCATTGCTCACAGAGGTCCAGGAGCACAATCCTTGTGCTGACCTGTGCCTTTTGTGGCACCTGTGTGACAGCGAAGAGGGTAGGGCAGGCCCAGGTACAACTCAGAGGCTGAATGGTCACTTACTGCTGAAGAAAAAAATTTGCAGTCCAAGAGAACTGCAGTAATTATCTTCAGAGAGCAGCGAAAGCAGTAGCATATTCACCATGGAAATAATACATATGAAAAAAACAAATGGATCTCTGATGTAATTTTATGGATTTCAGCAAAATTAGCCTGGAATCAATAGCAGGCAGTGAGTCAAAAGTTTTCAGGTGAGAAATATTAGGCACAGGCATCTGCTGTGGAATGGATAATGTGTTTCTGCTGCTTCTGCGGACTCAAATACTATCTGCGATTGGCATCCATCCATTCATTCTCTTGGAGAAGATATACGTGTTCAAGGGAGTTCAAGGTCTGGTTGTTTGTGTAGCTGGTGGGGGAGAGATAGAGGGCAATGCTAGTAATAAGGAAAAGAGTCTGAGCTGTTCTTTTCCTTTGAGCAATGACTGGAATACCCAGGTGAGACAGGGCATAGAAGTATGAGCTACTAAAACCTGTGCTGCTGCCTCTGCTATGGATAGATAAGTGGCTTCAGGGCTACTAGAAGTGGCATTTCCCACATATGCTATAATTCATTCTTTGTGAGAGAAAAAATAATGTAATATATTCTGGCATTGCCTACACAATATAGGATTTTATTTACCTTAATGTGTTCCCTTTCCCCCCTCCCCCCCCGTTTCTTACCCTTCTGTATGTTTTCCCTCTCATTTCATTTCTTAATGAAACTTGATTTCCCTAGTTGACTGGTTCCCTTGAATCAACAACAAAAACGTTGCAAGACATTTTATTCAAGACTTACTACAAATAGTAAGTAATGCACTTATAAAAATACTTTAATCAATGCTACCTCTCAGGGATTTCCTAAGTAATTGCTAGAATACAACTAATTATTGTGCTGTTACTTTACCATTCAGTCATTATTCTTCAGTGTAGTTGTAACTTCTGCTATCTAAATATTAGCTCTCTGATGAGCACTCCCATTAGGCTATGATTTTTCCTCAAGAAAATGTAATTTGCTTAATTACTTTCACTCATCTGTTTAACTCCTGTGCTACTATGCTACCAGCTCCAAGAACGCTTGGTATTTCTACCTTAAAAACTTAAGAGCTATGAAGGAGGCGGGTTCAGCTCTGAGACAGCTGACAAACTGCAGCGGACACATCCATTAGCATTTTTGAAAAATGATAAAAAGCTGAAATATCAAAAACTTCTGTTTCTTATGGGATTCAGAAAAGTTTGGGGTTGAGGACTTACTGCATTTTTTTTTTCCCAAGTGGGAGTTGAATGTTCTATGCAGGATGCAGTCAACGTTGACATATCAGTTTGAAATGAAGCATTCTTGTTCTTCATATTTTCACACTGGCAAATACGTAATTTGTAATGTTTAAAGCAATTCTACTAAAAATGTATGTATTTTTATCGCTTGCAATGTGTTACTTTCTTTTCCATTTCCAGATATACTGTGGAATATACTTATTTCCCCCCGCTTTTGCTTAAACCTTAGCTTTTGCCTACTTTTGATAAGATGATGTGTTCTTAGATGCTGTCACAATGAGGAGTCTGTGGTAGTTAATTACTTTTTGTATTGAAATAAGTGTTTCAGTAAAAAGAAGCTATCACTAAGATCTGTAATATCAGTAGAAGTTTCTCTTTGTCTTCCAATATCTATAATACTAGACGCTGACATAATAAGGAGTTAAAGGAGCACTCATAAAAAGTACTTTTCCCAAAACCTGCTTAGAAGGGTTCTTAAGAAAATCCACCAAGCATCGGATCTTATTTGGATTGTGTTTAATATCACATTCTCACATAATATAAGAAGTCCTCAGTTTGTTGAGCAGTGGTGGGTTATACCAGCATAGCTGACGTGGGAGGGCCCCTCTTGGATTCCATCAGGTTCTTATCTTCTTCTCAGGTTCCAGTTCAGTGCCACATGGCCACGGACAAAGCAGTCTGACCCAAGGGGCAGCATGACATGGGAAGTGTGTGTTGGCTCTCCTGTTTTCTTAGCACACCTTCACTCACCAATTCACAACATTGAAACAGCCTGACTATTTCCCTGTGTCCCCCCTGTAGACAAGGGGGAAGAAATTACTGCTGATCATGCTTGCAGAAAGTGCAGGGGAAGACAGCGCTCCTCCAGAGAGATCACATGGAGCCCGATTGCAAATAAGAGAAAACTGAAGTACTGCTGGAATTCCTCTTGCCCATGGCCCTTTCTAGGAGTGCTGAAAAACAATTCTAGGTGGCTTAGCTCTCATCCATCTGTGATATATTGTAAAATGTCCTTCTTTCTTCTCATTCTCTGCTTAATGAAGAGACAGGCATCATGAAAGTAGTTTGTAATAAATTTATTATCCAGTCGTATGCATTTAATTAATGTATAGCACTGTATTCTACTTGCAGGCAAAAAACTAATAAAGAATAGAAACAGATGGATGTTTTTATCTTGCAGAAAATTAAGACACATTTAATTCTCTTTGCTGGTGATGTAATCCCAAAATGATCTGCTGCCAGAGATTCTGGTGGTAAATTCAACTGCTGACTTATTCTAGGTGTAAAGAGCATTCGTATCAGGTTTGCCAGAGTAATGGCAAACAGCCTGTAGAGAAGGGATAGAGCTTCATTCATTCACTGAGTGAGCTGTCAGCTTCACCTACCATCTACTTTTCCTTCTCTTAAAAGTGTTGTTTAAAGTATTTTCATAGTACATGGAGAAATCTTACCTGGGAAGCCAGAGTGCAAGTGGGGCTGTGCGTGCCAACAACGTGCAGGCTGCGTGTGACCTGAGTGATCACCCACCGAGGTCGACTGGAGGCTGGCAAATTGTTTGCACATACAGGAGGTCCACAGGGACGGCTCCACTGTCTTGTTAGCAGCTGGGAGCACTGAGCACAGTCATACTGCCCATGCCTTGCTTGCTGATAACACATAGTCATTTAGCATCATAACGACTACTTTGATCTGATTAATGCAACTCAGCAAGGGTCTCTGTGGAAATGTGTGGCAAAATGCTTTGGAGTGTGTGAGCCCCGTGTTAAGTAGCTATAGGGGGGCTTTTTGTGTTGGAGGGGTGAAAAATGTAGCTTTGTATTGCTGAATCCTCCTGGAATTGGATGCTGGGTGATTTGATCCTGAAGAATGCATCTGTGTTTTCTTTGGTTTTGAACTTGCTAATCATCCTTGCTTTTCTCTGTGAAGATGTGCCACATAAGCTGCATACTGAAGATGTTAAAATGGCAAAGCTAGGATTCTGCAGTTAGATTAATGTGAAGACAGAAAAAAAAACAAGAATGTCTCTATCTTCTACAGAGGTTTTCTAAAAGAAAGTGTCCCAAAAAACATACCACATTTCATATGCCCTAGCAGCATAAGTATGCTACTTTGTGAAGAGCTGAGCAGGTGATCTGTTTGTTTTCTGAAAAAAAGATAAAATAGTACTAATTATGGACAAGTACTAACTATTTGGGACAATAAAAGAAATTAAAAAAAGCTTTTTATTTTCTCTTGCATAAGAAACACTTTGTTCTGATGTGTTTTTTTTCAACCTTCTCATCCCAAGCTGAAAATTCCATTAAAAATGTTAATGGGATCTTGAAGGCAGTTTATTTTTATACAAAATGTTTGTCATAGTTTGATGGTTTACAAAGGTATAGATTTAGATGAAATGACTTTTTCCTACAGAAAAATTCTGACACGTTCAAGTTTTAATCAAATAGTTTCACCATGTGAAGGAATGTGCAATATCCAGTTATTCTGTCAGGCTCTACCCCTTAATGAGGCTGTTCAGTAGGCTATTCAGTCATGAGTCTTAAGTACTTTTCTTGAGACAATAAAAAAGGAAGGAAGCATCAAGCAATTTGGATAGGAAAAGTGAGGTTTCAGTAAGAGGAAAGGGCAAAATCAGTAGATGTGGGAATATTGTTATGACACCTGCTACCATTAAAATACGAATGAAAGAATATGGTGAACTGTGACATGATATTCTTTATAATCGGATGATTTAGGGGGTTTTAGAGGATTGCTTTATGACTGAAGCATGGAATAGAGCAATAATTATTAATCTGTCACTTCCATTGACTTCCACTGCATAGGACAATTGCCGCTTGATCTACTCTACAAATCCAGGCTGGTCACATTCTCACTTAAACTGTGCTAATTTGTGTTGTCAGAAACTCAAATTAATTGGTCGTAGGGATGCCCTGTCATGCCTGCTTTCCTCTGACAACGTCTCTTCTCCTTAGAGCTGAGAGATAGGTATGGGAATGGCAGTGATGTCTCAGCTCTGCTCTGGGAACCTACAAAGCAAAGGAAGCCTGGGATGATGGAACAAATACAACAGCTCCCTTACTGAGATGACCCAGATCTATCCTAAATCTTGAAAGGCCTTGACTACAGCAAGGAGATGAAGGTTACCTCTTTTTTTTTTTTTTTTTTATGGGAGCAACTTCTGTATTATGATGGTTGTTGGATACAACTTCAAACTTCTTGCATTTGCCTCTGGTTATGCTCTGTGAAGAATGGTTGTCTGAGCTGCACTTCAAAAAATTTTTGCAGTGCTGTTCTTTGTCATCTCCCAGGTTTTCCCATAAGCCTTTTTGCAGTTATTGCTTATTTCTCACCTATATAAAAATAAGTTGACAGGTTTTTTTTCTTTTTTTTCTTTTTTTTTTTTTCCCCCACCACCCCTTCCTGACTATTTTTTTTCTCCCACTCTTTCCAGGAGAGCTTTGTATTCAGCATAGATTTAAAGCTCTGGTGACATGCTTTGGTTTCACTACTGCTTGCTCATGAATGAGCTGTGTGATGAGTAATTCACCTTTGCAGGCCTCCTATCACCCAGGAGGACCAAAAGGCTGGGTGTGAGAACTGGCACAGCCATCAGGGCAGCCTTGTAGGCACCTGAGCTGAACTCTGATTTATTTGCTGCAGTCAGCTAGCAACATTGGATACAGCTGTATTTATGGAGGGTTACAAATGTAGCACTACTCATTGATTCCTATCTCCATTTTTCTCTTTTCAAAGTGCCTCCCAAAGCAACAGAATTCTGTCTGTCAAAGCACTGGGCTAGTTAACAGCACTGGGAAGATTTTATCCTGCAGTTTAAACAAAAATGATGTTTGGTATCAAGTAAAAAAGGGTTTCTTAAACTCCCTGAGTTCTACCCCTGCACAAACGTGTTGCTCTGATTGCATGGCCTGAGACAAAGGTGGTGCAATTGATCTGGCTGCTATTCTTCAGGGTGCATAATACATTTGCCTTTCTGTAGCCAGACAGGTATATTTCTTGCTCACCAGTATCCCAGCCGCACAGAGATAAACACATTTTTCTGTCTGAAAGCTGAACAGTAAACTGAAAATGCTGAGAGGAGGACCTGCAGGATTGAGTGGCTAGACTGCTAAGTCTGGATTCTTCTCTTACCATTCTTGATGATCATTTGTGCTCAGTAAGTCTGTCTTGCTGTCTCCATGTTTTTTCTTACTGTTGTCCTGCTGCTTCACCTCTGGCATAGACACTTTGTCTTTCTTGGTGCAACAGACTAAGCAAGAAAAATGTAGGTGTGGCATCTTACGGAGGTGTGTTTTCCATGAGAGCTTAACCCAGTATCTCCTGCTGTGCTTGGAGATAATGTTGGCAACTCTACTCTCAGGCAAGGTAGTGAAATGCAAACCTTCAACAGCTGCTGTTCCCCCAAAGGTGGGGATGAGTTTTCAGACCTGTCTCAATGCTTGGTTATGTGTGCCTTCCTGCACCACTTTCTGGGCAGTAACCTGGTGCAGGGAGTTCTCCAGGAGCCTTGAATGATCTAGAAAAGATGGATGGTCATCAAGATCATCCTAGACATTTTCTGCCAGGTGATCAGACCTTCTGGTGTCTGGTGCCAGAAGCTGTCCCACTGTACTGCTCCTGTAGTTCCTACCAGCTTGTACACTGATATTTTTTAATGAGAAGTGCTGTTCCTATCCCTGCTGTTGTTGATGAGTTAGCATTACTGCTGCCTTTTGTTCAATTTATTGTTGGGATCTACCTATGAGCTGTAACTGCCCTTTCCCATTATTGGTCCCACTTTCCAAAACCCCCTTTCTGTTACTTCAGCACCTGCTCCCATGACCCATACTTCACATCTTTCACGTCCATGTTTATGTAGGGAACACGCAAATCTCTGGTGCAGATTACTTGATTATTTAGAACAGCAAAAACTTCCCCTACAAAACTGCAGAATTCTGCATATAGTAGAGTGTAGGCCGTGTAACCTACTGCTGTATTTGTGGTTGTCTTGGCTTCCCTTAGCCCCTGGGGGGACCTTATTGCTCTCTTGCAATATCTGAAAGGTGCTTATAGCAAGAGCAGGATTGGTCTCTTCTCACTGGTGACAGGACGATAGGAAATGGCCTTAAGTTGCACCAGGGTAAGTTTAGGTTGGATATCAGGAAAAACTTCTTTACAGAAAGGGTTGTTAAGCACTGGAATAGGCTTCCCAGGGAGGTGGTTGAGTCTCCATCCCTGGATGTGTTTAAAAACCATTTGGATGTGGTGCTCAGGGACATGATGTAGCAGAGGGTTGTTAGAGTTAGGGTAGTATGGTTAAGTCATGGTTGGACTTGATGATCTTTAAGGTCTTTTCCAACCTGAGCATTTCTATGATTCTATGTTTCTATTTACCAACATAAATATCAGGTTCTGTAGGGGTGCAGTTCAGTCTCTGTCTGGGCTATAGGTTGCTCTGTGCTGTAGAAATGACAATGAATCATCAGATAATCTCTCACAAAACTAATGATCCTTCATAAGGTCATGCAGATTACAGTTTTCATCAGTTCTGAGTTTTTGCTGTGCTAAGTACCATTCTCTAATGGTCCATCCTGTCCATGGGCTCATCATCATCCAGTAGACGCTGTTTTTAATTGCGGGTTTGTAATTTACTGGCATTAAAGATGTGAGGGAAGCTTAGTGATTTCTAAAATTGATTAAAATTTCTTGGTTCTTTACTGTACTTCTTCCTCAAAGAGGATCTGTGTCGTACAGACGTGATAAACAACAGCTTTGTCAGGTGGTTTGCATTTTTGCTTTCCAAAGGAGGATAGGCAGATTTGCCCTCAGCAGTACTCTCCCATTATATACTCAATAGCAGACTGAAATAGGTTTAATATAATTTACTTAACATTGTGGGAGGACACTTTGCCAAGTAGTGGAGACTGGCTTGTGGCAGCTTAAAAGGTCGTTGCTCTGTGTAAGAGTGCCCCTTCGTGCATTGTCTGTAAGCATGGCTTCTGATTTAGTGTAATTGATTTTAAAGCCTGATAGTTTGCCAGATTGCTTTGTAACGTGAATCACTACAGGGACTGAAATTTTTGAGTCAAATGCTAGTGGCAAAATTTTGTCAACCCAGTCTGCCTTTGTTTGCATCCTCTGCCTTACTTATTATTGTGGTTAACTGGTACTTTCCACAGGAGCCAGTGGAAATTCTTCAAGGCAGCTCTGAAATACGAAGGTGCAAATGGGCATTTTGCCTAGCACCTTGCTTGTAAGAAGAGACAATGCAGGTAGAAACCAATTTAATTAGCAACAACTATGAGTCTATTTTTGATCTCATCCAGGCAGATCTTTTGTGTGACTTTATTGATTCACTAGATTTATTCCTGGATTGCATCCTTTTCACTGCGGTCAAAATTATATCAGATGTCCTTGCGATACAGGAGAATATTCTGACAAGGAAAGTGCCTAGAAGCAAACAGTGATTTGGAAAACAACAACAACAACAACAACAACAAAAACTAACACCAATTTAGAGATTAGAATAGAAATGTTAGAAGTGCTTTCTGTGTAATAGGGTAATAATAATCAACTCTAGGACAATGTCCATGATTGGCTTGGTGCTTTCAGATCTTATCTGATTTACCAAAATCAAGTAAAACTTGAAAAAATCTTTAATACTAGGGAGAATAATTTCATTTCCACACAAGCAGCTAATACAAAAAGGGGAGATTCTATCTTATCTGCATTGTAATAAACTGTGATATGTGTAGAATGTGGGGCTCCAAAATGATTTCACTGTGATGGAACAAATGTGTTTTTGGTGTTTTTTTTTTAATATATATTTGTCTCTGTGCAGCCAGGCTTCCAGCCAGCAGGGCAAAGGGCACATTTTATGCTTCTACACCTGAGTTTTCTCCTCTATATGAGCTGTTTGTTTAATTCCAAAAAGCGTTAAGCAGGATGAATCTTTGAGAAACATAATGAACCACAATTAAATGATATAAATGAACTAGAACTTGAGTCCGTTTACTGTAGTCATCTTGTATTAGTGTCCTTATTAATGGTGAAAGCTGCATGAATCTTTTATTTTTGAAGCCTAAAAAGTGACCATTTGGGGTCACTTTGATTATGTGGAGGACTGGATCGGCCAGAAACAGAATTATCTTTGAAGTATCATCATTAGCGCTGAAAATTTCCCCAGCAGTGATCTGTTGGTCTGCTGTAATTACTAGGCTTAAATTCTCATTGGTGTTTAGTAAAAATGATGATAAAAGAAATCCTGATTCCTTACTGTGATAAATGTACCTTTTGTTTTATCTCAGTAATGGTGAGGGAAACCAGTGGTTGCAGACACACCATTGCTTGCATCCAAAGTCTAACAGAGGTTTTTATGGAGGCATCATCAGATTATTGACAGAATTCCACAGTGCAGTTAAGGAAAAGAGAAAAAAACATATGTTTTATAGGAAATATTCTCAGAGTTTGTGCCTAACTTGATTCCTGTAAATCAGAGTTTCCATTTTGAGGCTCTTTTCTAACCACGCACCATTTGCTGTAAGAAACTTGTGATGTTCAGAGCATCCAGACCCATTTATTTGCATGCTGTTAGCTCAAGATTCTGGGGTTTAAGCACTGATTTAGAGATGTGTGTATTGAAAACTATCATGTAACCCTCAAACTCCCAAGTTGAGATCTTCCAGGAAAAAAAAATGTGTACCACGTGAAGCCAGAAGGTGTACCTCCAGCCAAGAAGACAAGACAGCGTAGTTGTGTCATTTGATGCAGTTTGAAGACTTGTGCTACAGTTTGCCCTCTGAAAGCAACTGAATGTCAGTCCTGTTGCAACAGAAAGATTATACATTTGCTTCCCAGCCTGTTACAGCAGCAGAAACACTTAAAGGATGAAGTGTGCTGATGTTAATTTTGGCTCTGTCAGAAGACCTTGAGTGTAAGATTAGAGGCATGGAATAAGTATGCCCATGTGGCTTCTGCTGCTCTGCCTTTGAGACCATTTACACTTTACGTAATTAGATCTGCACCACCAGTGCACGTTCTTGCAAGCTGTTATCAGGCCATAAAATAAGCTGCCTTCTTTTGTTGAGCAGAGGAATGCACGAAATTATTTTCTCACATTTGTGGCATGGCCTTTCTGACACTGAGTAAGATTAGTTGGAAGATCATCTCTATTTGTAGTTTCCTGCAAATCAGAAAGTCATTGCTGTTTCAGCTTAATCTCCCAAACTTGACCTGTTCTACTTCTTGTCTTCCTGTTCTCCACTGAGCCTGCCCTGCCCAGTTCTGCATACCTAAGAAACATCTCCAGACTGAGCTCCACATGGAGCTCCTGCTTTTGGAAAGGAACAAGATTCCCATTCAGCCCAGGTCTCCTCCTTACCACAGAATCATAGGAAAGCCACCACCAACTGGAAGGTTTCCCCCCCGTTGCTTGGCACCAAATATTTTTATCACAAAGCACTGCATCAAAGCTGTCAGCTATGAATGGCTCAGTAATTTCACCATTCACTGGTGCTGTAGTGAACAGCGTTCACCTTTTCTAAAATGATACACAACGAAGAGAATTTTTTCTATCACATTGCCAGTGTTGCGAAGGACATGTGGTTACAGGGGAGTCTTATACCAGTTTCCTCCATTTTTATCAGGCTTCCTTATCTGGTCTTCTTCAGTAGCTGTTACATTACTCCTTCTGCCATTATGGGGTGCTCTGTAGTGTAGATATCACACTTCTAGTTTAATTTTATATTTTCTTCAGGAAAATGACCATAAAATTGTGATTTTCAATCATCTTTGGCTGCTTTCATCATCCACTGGAAAGGCAAACCCAATTTTTTCATTAATGTTGATCAAGTTTGGTCCAAAAAGGTGACAGCAAGAAAGATACTTTAAGCATTGTTCAATAAACTTAACAAAATAAGACTGCTATCCTGGCTGAGGCTAGTCAGCATTTCCATGTAGATCCAAATGCAATGTGATTTCCATTACGTTTGTCATTTTTCAGTTTTGTCCCACTGCTGTATGCTTGCAAATCAGGAACAGCTCTGCTCTTCGTACATGGAATCATAGAATCATGAAGGTTGGAAAGACCACTAAGATCATCCAGTATAACCAATAACCCAGGCCTGTGACTGCTCTAAACCATATCCTTCAGTGCTACGTCTTCATATTTCTTGAGCATGTCCAGGGACAGTGATTCTACCACCTCCCTGAGCAGCCTGTACCAATGCCTGACCAAGACAGCCAGGAGTCAGTTTTGCCCAAATTACAGTTGCACTCCCTGCTCCTAACGTGTTTGTTTCACTCTTATAGACATATTGGTTTCAACCTGGCTATTCCTATCTTCTGACATGATTACAAGAATAAAAGCTCCCTAATGCTTCAGGGGGAAAAGCAGCATTTTTCAGCAGGAAAGGGCAAAAATACTTAGATTCTGTTTTAGAAGTACAAGAGTTTACTAAAACTGAGAACTAATTAGGTCCACATAGATCTTATTTGCATCTACATTCTGAAATAGAGACATTTCTGCTGAAGCCAGGCAATGTGTTATGTAGTTCAGAAAAAATACACATTTATAAGCCTATCATGGGGCACATAAATGCACCAAAAGAACTCAAAGCTGGCTTGGCATGAAGAAATGCTAAGCAAGCAAAGATTATGAAAGCCTGTGGATGTTATTTCTTGTTTTTCTGTTTTATCTTCTTGGTGTTTTGGTTTATTTTCTTTCTTTCCTTGGTCATTTTGGGTAGGAAGAACCTCCTTTCAGTCAACAAGGCCATGAGGCCAACTGGGAGTACAGGGTGCAGAACTATGTAGGAAGGGCAGCTGTGTGTAACAGGTGGGACCAGGCAGAGCACCAGCACCAGCCCCACATGGGAAGCTTCAGTGAGCCTCAGCTATGAGAAAGAGACTGGAACACATTGGGCAATGGGTGCTGGGCTTCTCTGAACCTCCTGGGCTCAACAAACTCAAGGAAAGCAGCATAGGCACTCATGGGCTCAAGAGGAGGGAGGCTGATATCTCAGGTGCTCTGCAAGGCATCAGCTGTGGTCCTCGGGATCATGCAAGGTTTTCAAAGCAAGAATGATCTTTATTTTATTTTCCTTCTTGTGCCCATCCAGCAAAGGTTTGCTTGCTTAGGTCTGTTGGCCTAAAAACCTGCTTGCAGGGGAAGGAATGTTGTTTCTTTCCTGCACAGACTTATTTTCTTCCTTGAGAAGAATCAAATTTTGATGATTTTTGTGCTTTTAATGAAGCCTGTAAGAAATTGCATGTGATCTTTTTTTTTTTCCCTCCCTGGTTGGTGTCTGGCAGAAGTATTACACTCATGAAATCTGTGATCCCGGCATAACACAAAGGAACCGTACACCAGCTTGGCCATATTTCCAGCCTAGCAGGCAATAACAATGCATTTGTTGCGCTTCATCTATCCTTTGAATTTAAAATGATTGACAGCTTGTAGCTGCCATCTGTCAGTGGAAAATCCAGTTATTACAAGAAAGCAATTTACTCAGAAAATTTGAAAGGAGATTCTTCCCTACTGCCTTCATTGTTAAGATGCAAAACACTGACGTGGTTTAAAAAAAAAAAAAAAAGTGGTAGCCATCACTTCAGGATTTTCTTTTGTATTCCTTGATGGGATCATACATCTGCCCCAGGTGCTTGTGGATAATAGTTATAAAACCGCTGCTGAAAAGTCTTAGTAGATTCAACTAACTGCTGAGGAATAGCATGAATTGAATTTTCTTTTAAGACAAAGCATGAAAGTGACTAATATAACAAATTTTCTCCCTATCTACTTCTAAACAAAATGAAGGCAGATTTTTAACACCTGCAAAATATACATCTGTAAATGGTCTTTGTGATGTGGGCACCTCTGGATGGGTAAGGCACTATGCCTAGTTGCAATTATGTCCTCTTTAGAGCACAGAGATGGCCACCAGCTTTAGAAAGAGTTGGTGAAGTGCTGGCACTTTACTAAATGTGGCATTTGAGAAACCCCCAAAATATCTCTGGGAGGTTGAGAGGTC
This sequence comes from Chrysolophus pictus, assembly GCA_037305975.1. Classification (NCBI taxonomy): domain Eukaryota; kingdom Metazoa; phylum Chordata; class Aves; order Galliformes; family Phasianidae; genus Chrysolophus; species Chrysolophus pictus. Next base: position 84,667,844 of record CM074576.1, read on the forward strand.
AAGAAATGAGAACTGAGGTTGGTTAATCTGTTTGTGCACCAACTATGAGCTTAAAGAGAATAAAGTGGGAGCTGTGTGATGAATGCATCCACCAGCTGCAACCCATTTTCTATTGCCCAGGGATTGTGCGAAGGGTAAGAAGAAGTATCTTGGATAGAAAAAAAATCAGACAAAAATAAGCATGGTTGAGTTACAGTAAGGGAATCTACTGAGTATGTGATGCAGCCCTGCACTGTAAGGACATGGGAAGTTTGGTTATTCACCATCTGAGTGTCAACCTGCTGATGATCAGTAGTTGTCCATGCTTGTATTTGCTTGTCCTATCGGACACAGCCTTTCAGAGCAAGATTCGACACAAGACTATAAGTGCCCTGACTGAATGGTTCTGAGTGAACTGGCTATTTTATCAAAACTTAATGTGTTGCACAAAGATTTGTCAATTCAGAAATTAGTTTTGAAGGGAATGAGAAAAAATTTTGATGAGATTAGTCAATTCCAGTCAACTTCTTCCATATGAAAAAATTTATATTTTCTGTTTCAAACTACATTTGTTTCATTTTTGTTTTCTGTAGTCAATAGAATTAAACTGAAAATTTTTCAACCAACAGTATCTCCAAATGGTATGTTCAAGATTTTTGCTGAGTGGTTATCTTTTTTTGTCTTCCTCTGTAAGTCTTTTTAGTACAGAGTGAAGGCAATTTTAAAATTCCCTGGGAATAAAGAACAAAGAAAAGCAAAGAACAAACAAAAGCAAACAACAACAAAAATCAAAGCCCTCAGATTTTCTCTCTCCTTTTCCTCCAGATTACTTGCTTGTCACAGGCTTGCAGATGACTCTTTCACCTACACTGATTTCTGCCACTCGACAGGTCACTGACTCTGGAGAAATGTGGATAAGCAGACTGGTAATATTCTGGGCTCTTTTTTCTAGTATTAAATGTTCCAGTCTGAAATAGAAACAGTTTGGTGTCTAAACACTATTCTATTATCCAGGTAACCTACTGTTAACCCGGAGTCAGCTAAAATGTCCTGCTAGATATGTAATCTTTAATTCCGGAAAGAAAATATTACTAACAGTAATGGCTGGATGTGGCTCTGGGCAGCCTGGTCTGGAGATTGACAACCCCACACATAGCAGGAGGGTTGAAACTAGATGATCTTTGAGGTCCTTTTCAAACCAGGCCATTTTATGATTCTCTGTGATCCTATGATTATATGAAAATGAAACTAGTGTGAAGAAAGAACTGTTAGATCACCAAAAGCTCACTGCTTTGCAGAAACAGGTCAAGGAGAGAGAACTCCTCCTGACCACAAGCAGAAGCAGCCACATGAGCCTGGAATCATGCCCTCATTGGATGTAAATCTCTTCGGTGTCTTTTGCATATTTTAGAAGCAGGAAAATGATTCAAGGAATATACTGACCTGCTTGATTTGCGAGTATTAAGATTCAATCCAATTTTAGGGCTGTGCACTCTCAGAGGGTGGAAGAAATTGTATCAGCTTTCCACGAAAGCTGTCTCAGGATCTCCCTGTAATAGCCAAAACCTTTTACTTGGCATGGTGCCACCCTAATTAACAAGAAGAGGCACTGGGAAGAAGCTCTGCAGAAAACAAAACCAATGCTGAAAATTGGCAGCATGGCAAGGGGGAGATACGGAACTACACCCCAATGCCTTAAAATTCCCTCTTCTCCCAAAAAACATCTGTGCCTGAACTTGGCATGATGTGGGAGGAGATTCTCACAAGTGCCGGTCCATTAGTAAATACTGGCAGGTGGTAGTGAGTGCAAGCATCTAGGAAAATGTTTGCTCTGTACTGCTGTAGGCTTGTTCCTGTGTTAGCAGGCAGGCAAATGTAGGCATTTTATCTGCTTGCTTCCCTCTGCAGAGGGAATCAAACCCCATTAGTTTCCTAAGCAATCTAGCAACATGTCGCAGCTGGAAGTTACTGTGCGACTGCAACCCATTACCAAGCAGCAAAACATGCAGCAGTGATAGCTCTGGGCTGTAAGGGCATACCACTGCACCTCTACCTTGTTTCTATAGCTTTGCAACACTTATGATAGCCACAGAAATGTCAGAGGTGTTTCACCTCTCAAGGAAGCAAACTATCGTAGTGAATGTTTCACAGTGGGACCGGTTCCCTGCAAGAAGATATACTTCAGCAAAGCTATGAAGTGGGATGCTTTGTAGGTTAAAACAGCTGAACGTCTAGACTGATCAGTCTTTTAATTTAAAATTGAACTTCTTTTGTTCTTTTTTTTTTTTTAATTTTGAAAGTGAAAAATATTTTAAGCAAACTTTGCAAAAACTGTGTTGTTTTGCACTGAAAATGTTAGATGATGACATTATTGATATTTCTATTTTCAAGAGGAATAGCAAATTTTCTTTCTAAACTGCTGGAAGTTGTCAACTTCTGTTTGTTTGGTTTTTATTTTTGAGTGGATATGTTCCTTCTTGGGGAAAACAATTTGAAAGAAAGAACACTGATCCTTTCTTACCTCCTACACTCTATTCTCTCTTCTGTTATTTATCTAGAAGTTTTGCTATCCTACTCAATGGGAACAATAAGACAGATGCTTTAAAAATAATCTCAGTATTTTTGTAGACCCATACTTTAATGCTTGAGTTCATTTTTGGAACATTCCCCCAGCTCAGGGTATCATTTTCATTTGATCAGCGTTGTTCAGGCACAGTTCCCCTCATGCCATACTGTCAGTGAAGAGTCAGAATATTTGGTTATTACTGTGCCTAAAGTTTCTTCTCCAGGCAATTTGGAAAACTTGCATAAATTTAGCAACATATCTAAGCAAAAATGTAAGGAAAGACAGCAAAAGTTAGACTGCTCAGCAGAAAGACTGGGAGCCTTTTTGTAACCAAAGATTGTTTTGTGTTTTCAGAAGCTTTTTAATGGGATAAGTGAAAAATGGAATGGAGATATTAAGGATAAGGAATTAATCTTGATGTGAAAACAGAACTAAGGGGCAAGCACACAGTGAGTGCGAAGGTTATGTAAGAGGAAAACAGTGCTTACCATATTCTTAGCAGAATATTACTACTAAAATATAACTGATTGTTTTAGTGACCAGCATAATAAAAATAAAGGCTTTAAAGCAAATGGAACAAGCAAGCGGAATCAGCTGAGCATCTGACCCCGAGCATTCAAGCAAACAGATCGCTGTGGGGCTGGGAAGTGAATTGGCTTTGGGGTAAAGCAGGAACAGAGCTTTGAGATCAAGAATCTCATACACATGTATGATCCAAAATTAAGAAAAAACAGCAACCTGAATTCCCATCTACCAACAGCTCTTGGGCAGCTGGGCTTTATTCAGAGGTAGGGATACCGCTGGAGTAATAAAATGCTCCAGGTGCTAGCAGCTGCGCTTACTGCAGTCCTACTCTACTGGGTGTTGCATGCCTTAATTTGTTTTCATTTCTGCTAATGAAAATAAATAGAAATGAGGAAACTCTAGGGAGCAAAGAAAGAAACAGCATTTATGTTTCAAAGCCCTGCATCCTGCTCTCTAGTGTGCTGTTGCAATAGGAGGCAATGTTCATGCCTTGTTAAATAAAAAACAAAGAGCAAAAGAAAAAAAACAGAGCTGCTTTACCATCAATCACAGATTCCATCTACTATTCACCACTTTGCAGATTCTTTGCAGCCTGTGGCCTGAGGCTACATGAACATGCATATCTGAATTTGAAATGCAATAGCTGAAACCTTTCTTTCCACCTTGAATACACTGACAAAAGCATCACGAAATTCAGATTTGAGTTGAAAGGTATGGAAAGTTCTCTAAGAGTTACAGGCTGCTATCTTTAACACAAAGAGATTGGCCATCAGGCCTGTTTTTCAGTTCCTATATCCCAAGCAGAGAATAAGAGCTTGAGCCAGTGCTTTATTATGGAGCCCCTTGAGTCACTGATTAGAAGCAACCCAAAGCATTCATCCGGCTTCACTCCATCACCTCTTCCAATTAAGCCCGAGAAGGGGTCACTGTGAGACCTCCATCTCTATCCTTGCTGCTAAAATCTTCAGAAGTGGCAATTAAAAGTCTTCTGGTTAATCAGCAGACGCCTGCTGCCTAGTTTGCAGACAATAGTCAATCAGCAAGACTTGAAGGAGGCTGGCAAGCATGCATGTAGCACTGCCCCCGTGCAGCAGCTTGCATAAAATAGTGAGAGCATTACACTGATGGATGTGTCACCAAAGCAGATGCTTACTAATTCAGCCCCGAGACCAGCACGTGCTGTTTAACAGTGGAGCCAGCTGTCATGCTTTCTCAAGCTGTGACCTCATCGGATTTTTGAAAGTAAGCTGAAATGAGCTGCATTTATATTTGGCTCAGAAACCTCTTTTGAAAATCCAGAATAATGTGGGAAGTAGTGATGTGGATTCAACAACGAGCATGATTCTCCTCCAGTTTCAGACTGATAGGGTGTTGCAGCATGGAGCAAGGAAGAACTGCGGGAGCTGGTTTTCAGAGAAAGTATTAGCTCTTTTTTGTGAAAATCCACACAAATTTTGCTCAAGAGAGAGGTACACTGCAGCACTTCTAATATATAGTTGTCACTGATAGAGTCCTAAACAGAAAGAAAAGGAGAAATTGAATGCGTCCTGTAGGACTTCCTGCTCCACCCCCTTACCTCTTTGCAAGTTTCAGCACGATTCATACAGCTAGTGCTCCACCTTTGCTCTGTATTCATTCTGTGAAACAAGTTCTCTGCTTCAATGACCTCCCCTGGGTTTTCCCTGCCCGCATCAGTCCACATAGTAATTCTTTTAACACCATGTACTTTGATGTGAGAAAGAAGGTAAAGGTAAGGGAAACTGGCCTCTGTTGCTGCTTTATCTACTTGCATTCCTTCTACATTTGCTTTTTCCATGCTCCTCCATCTCCTCCCTCCCTGTTTGCTTTCTCTCTCCCAACAGTGCTGACATTAGAGAGAAGGTAACTTCAGCTCAGGACCAAGGTCAGTTCTTAAAAAGCTTTAAGGCTTACCTTCTGCTTCCAGTTTTACCATGGCTCTTGCAGTGACATAAGTAAGGGTGCACTAGTGCATCTCAGATCACCAGCATCAACATGTTCCATTTCAGCTGCTCAATTTCCAAGGTTAAAATTGACTTAAATTTCTGGATAAACAGTTGTTCTTCATGATCGCCTTTAAATCTGTTCTACATAAAGTAAATAGTTGCCCATCATATTAGGATGCCTAGTATACCATCAAAATCATGGGATTTCAACCAGTAGTCTTTCCTAGCTTAGATCCTTGCCAACTGAGCAAGACCCCCATCTGTGGAGGGGGCCTCTGAGATGGTTTTTTAGTGACTTGTTGCCACAAGTGGACTGGATGGATGTGTCTGTCAACATTCATACCTCATGTTGCTCACTAGGACATTTGGAAAGAACTGAAAGAGCTTTTGTTGAGGCACTAAAACTGGGAGCTCATAGAGCATCCTGGGTCATGGTGATGAACTGTGGAGAGTCAGAAAAACTCTACATTCAAAGGTATAGTGGGCATACGCAGCTCATACAACAAGGAATAGAAGCAAAACGTGTCCTTTCACTCTAGGTGTGAAAAACACTATATTCCTTTATTCGGGGCAGATGCATATTTTCCTTATTTTCATAACGTACTGCATCATACAGCAAATGAAGGTTATGTTCTATGAGGGAGAAAAGTTGAATTTTATTTTTTCTGTTGTATCACATAGCTATTTTTTGCACATTCAGAAATCCCAATGTGACCTACAGCCCACTTAGACAAGAAATGATTGTCTTGCTACTAATACCCAGCAGTAGTTGTGAGCAGGAAAGATGCATAAAAGGAGCTTTCATTGACATAATGGAAGAGTTGCTGTCAGGCACTGAGGGCTATGTTTTGGGAACTTCTCTCACCCTATATCTCTGGTACTCTGAGGTTTGTCTCCTCCAGAGCAGGCTCCAAGGTGCTTTTTTTCTCTCAGTGTGGGTTTATTATGCACCTCAGATATGCCAGTTGTGTGTTCAGAGTGTAAGATGTTAACATGCATTGTGAATTGTGTTTATAATAACTTGTAACTTGTATCTATCTGCAGTACCATCTCAGACTCTTTTGGCATTAGTGGGGAAAAAAAGACACTCAACACTCCTTTGGGTGATTTTCTGTATCCTAGAAGGAGGGCAAAAGGCGCTCCAGGAACACGGCAGCAGCTCCCTGCAGGAGAGGCCCATGGAAGAGCAGGCCATCCCCTTGCATCCCATGGGCACCACGCAGAGTAAATCTCCATGTGCAACCATGGAGGAGCACATGGGGCAGCAGTGGATGAGACCCAAAGGAAGCACAACCCATGGAGACACCTCACAGGAGCAGACCAGGCCAGAGACCAGGCCAATGGAGAGCAGTCTGCAGTGGGGCAGGAGGGCTGGGGGATCTGCAAACTAGAATGATTATTCTTATCTGGAACTCATGCAAATCTCCTTAAATATGCAAACAGAGCAGGAAAAGAGCGGTTCTTCTATCATTTGTCAGCCTACTTCCTTGTTCTCTGGAGCTTTTCCTTTGGAGCTTGAGATAGTCATTCAGTTTAATGAATACAGAGGAGCAATAAGAGACTTTCATATTTATTGTTCACCATCAGAGAAAGACTGGCCTGTTTGGGAAGCTAAAACCATATCCTTGTAGAAGGAAATAGGTACAGAAACAGTATCTAGGCGTGAACTTCACAACAGTGAAATATTTTACTCTAGCTTAGTGATCACAGAAAGAGTTGCTGCAAGAAAGGGTTTTCTCAATACTTGCAAGGTTGAGATGCTTGAAGTGCTGAGTACCCAAAGTCCACCTGTAATGATACCCAGCAATTTTCTAATGACTCCTTTATACTTCGGGATCTCTTTGAAAGACCAAGTTTAATGCAACCTATGTAATCAAGATATGAGGTTTGACATGAAATTTTTGAGAAACTATTCCTTATCAGATTTTAAACCATTTTTAATTTTACATTCCCAGTGAGTTACACAAATTATATATATGCTCACATTTACATACATCCAAAACAGTATACCGCAAACTTCCTGGAAAAACCAATCTATTCGTGAGTGTAATTTTGTTCTGCATCCTGAAATTAAAATTTCAGTAGATGAAACAATTTATTATCCAGAAATTATTAAACCATTAGTTCAAATTTAGGGTTTGAGTCAAATAAATGAGAGAGAGTCCCAAACTAGCTACTTCCTTGTTTTCATATTACCTTCATGCAAATATTTCACTCTACACTTCTATGACAAGTTTAATTCTGGAAAAATATTTACAAACCATTTATTGACCCTTCAAAACAAAGGGGAAAGAACAGATTAATATGTGTGCATTACATTTTATAACCGATATCATGCGTTCCTATTTCTTTCCAAGACTAAAGCAGCCCCCCATCATGCGAACAACTTACGGTGACAAAGAGGATTGGGGTGTAAAGTATTGTTTTTTTCTTTGTAATCTGTAGGACTGAGACCCTAATGACTTTCCATGACATGAATGCTGATTACTTTTATACCATAAAGAGCTGGTGATTGGAGATCTGACCTCTAGCAGAAAAAACACCTGTCTGGGTACATAGTTTTACTTTATTATAAAAAAATGAGAAAAATGATGAGGAACTTTCAATCAATTTTTAATCGTACCCACAAATGTGGGTATCTATCATGGTGATTTGAGGGGAAGGACAAAGATCATCCTATCACATTTGTTCATTGGAGAAAAAATATGCTTTGAAGTAGTGCTCCATCATTTCTTGCTGAGCCAGACTGCCTTTGATGGCCTGATGGACTGCCATCTTTTAGATGGGAAGCAATTAATTACAGGTTGGCCCTGCTCCCATAGAGAGTATTGGTAGTCTTTTTGCTAATTTATATGGAGAATCAGAAGCTCTGAGTGTTAAATACTTAGCCAAATTCTAAAGTGCATTTGAAATTATAATTCTGCTCTCAAGTATTCTGTTGAAACTCTGAATATCTTTTGTACCCTTTTCGTGTGTGTGAATGTTTGATTATTTATGGTGGTGCAGATAAGTTTAGGCCTTTGCAGTATAGGTTGCTGTGGTGAAGGCAGGCACTCTAAACTGGTTTGGTAAGCCAAGAAGAGAAACAGACTTTTTTATGGAACAGTTCCTCTCACCAATTTATACATCTGCATCATGATGAGATGATTTTCATGTAAGAAGCTGTCATTTCTCTCCACTAAAGCCACTGCAAAAGACTAGAAAAAGTAGATCTGATGACAGTATGTACATTAGTGATGCACTCCCACATTGCCAGATGAATCCTGATGCGATAAACAAACAAAATGTACCAGGCTCTTTACTGTAGCATGTGTGTACCTAGGACACAAGATTGCTGAGGTCTACAAACAGTCCCATACAAGGACAGCTGCTGCCTTGTTGTTTTGCATTCCTCATTTGATCAGACAACAGAAGGAGGCAAGCACAGAGGGCAAGATATGCCTATAACATGTCCCAGCATCAGCACTCAAGGGGATTGGTGCACCAGTCTTCATGTACTCAATACAAACTTCACTATCATGTGTTCCATCCTGCACTTCTCTTACTTAATCTTTGATGGAGGCTATCTGTGAGCCAGTTTGAATCATTTCTGTGTCATTGTCAAACAGACCCCAGCACAAGATGAAATACTCTTCTTACAGAGGCTGCTTGTCTTTATAACGATATAGCTACCCTTTTCAGAGTTGAATTACCCTTTGTTTTGAAAGTAATTTAAGGAGTTTACTTCAGAGAAAGGCTTTGAGTATTGTTTAGGCCTGTTTTTTTTTAGCAGTCATGGTTAATAATGGCCTTGTTCAAATACAGTGTTGTCTGGGGGAAATGTAGCTGCAGAGACTATGGAAAAAAAAGGGTTTTCTTGAGAGTGCCAAAGGAAGTCATCTGTTTTCATTCTTTAATGATTATATGAATTCTTTTCAACTTCTTTTAAGTTGCATAAAAATTTTGGTATTTCTCTTAAGAGCTGAGTACTAAAGTAAATCCATGTGGTTGAAATCTATTTCTCCCTCAGCTGATACTCTTTCATTCCTCTTTTCTTTCTGCTTTGTCTGGCTGTGTATCTTTTTCCTTTAATATTTTAGCCTCATGGGACTTTCAAATGCAAACACTTTCTTCTTCCAGTCAAGCCACACCAAACCTCTTCTCTTCACAGCAGAAATTGCAGGGAGCTAATGACACAATGTTTCAGTGGCATCCAATCATATGCAATTTAAGGAGAGGATGGTATATTTAAGTAGTGGGACACTTGTCTTTCAAGAATGTCAGACCCTCTAGAAAGCTAACATGCCCTTTTCAAATACTTATTCTTTCTAAATCCTTGAAAATATACTGTCTCCACTAGATGGAAGGAAAACACAGTCACCATGTATTTTGTCAGCTTCTGAGTAGAAATTTTTGGGACAGATAATAGCACTATTTTTCTTAAGAGCTAACGTGGTAGAGATAAAATAGCCTATACAAAAGATAGTTAAGAACTAAGTATCAGAATAATCTACAAAGCAATGTGCTGGAAGCTTGCATAGACTTCAGAGGCTGCTCTTCTGCTTGCTGCGTGGTTCAAAGTTCATTTGTCTCCCCAGACCTGTTGGTCCTTCTGGTCCAAGCTTGGAAAGATGGGAATGGAGCAGGACCACAATCGCTTTGCTAGCTGTTCCCTTTATTTCACTTTGCTTTACAGACAAGGGAAAGACCACGATCCCAAGGAAGAGACCCATGATTTTCCCTCTTTTTTATATAAAATTTCTTCTGTTATGTAAAATTATCTCAATTACTCACATTGATTCATATTTCTCTGTACAGGAAGCAAGCCTATTTTTCTTGCAAAAGTTTCTTCTGAGCGTTGTGAACAAATAAGAGTGAAAACTAGAGGTCCTGGCATCTCTTACCAAAAAGGGTTAAGCTGCACTTTAAAAAAGAGAAAAACTTTGGAATTGTTTCTTTCAAGTAGAAGATAGGAAAGAAAGGTTAATAACTATGGAATTTTTCTACATAATTTAAAAGAAGTTGGGGATCAGCTTGGGCTTTTTTTTTTTTTTTTTTTTTTTTTGTGTGTGTGTGTGTGTGTGTGTGTGTGTGTGTGTGTGTAGATCACAATCTATTGTATTTTAATTTGGTTTACTTTTTTATAACTGAGGCCATGGGTCTTTATTTATAAAATGTCAATAAAATCCTGCCATAACAGAACACCCATATGCCCTCCTTGGGACAAGACAGAGAGCAAGGTCTGCAGATGCTAGATATGTCAGTTAATGAGGTACTGGAGAGCACTCATGTAAAGGAAGAACCTGGTCAGAACAGAAGATAATTTAATCTGTGGTCAAGGGAGGAATCATGATGCAGATGCTCTCATGCAGTGAGCTAGAGCAAGGCTATAATATCAATAATCTGCATGTTAATGAATCAGAAGTCTTCATATTAAACCTTTCCCAAGTGAGCTGTGAGACAGCAGACCTTGACATCTTTATTACTGTTGAATAGAAAAACTTTCTTAATACTCATTGATAGTGTTTTCTTCTGTCACTTTAATGGGGAATATAAGTTTTCTAAATAAAAGTTTCCATTACAGAAATAGAAAAACAATGCCTTTTATACATATCTAAGCTTTTATGAGAATTTTTTTATTTACAGGTATGCAAAAGGGGTATATAAAAAACTAAATCCTAAAGACAAATACTAAATTCTGATGTTACTTCTGATGTTACTGAAGTGTCAGTGTCTGTTTTTATTTCTTGCTGAGATGACTTCTGGTTGTTTTGGAAAACAAAACTATGTCAAAATATGTGTTTTCTGTTTGAAAAGTTTGCATTTTCCTTTCCAGTCTCCTTCCGATTAGAAGTGGCTAGAGAGTCCTTAGCTTCACAATTTAACTTTCCTGATTGAAAACGGATCTGTTTATTCCTCACTGTAAAATGTGCTTATGACATCTAAGATACATGGGTTGCTTAATGGGCAAGTAGATATCTGCCTCATGAATCATAGGATCAGCATGCAGAACTTGCCATTGATATTAACTACTGAGGTCATCCCTCAGCTAAGGAGCTGCTCAGAGCTCTTATATACCCCATCCCTGGAAGAGTTCGAGGCCAAGTGGAATGGCCTGAGCACCCTGATCTAGTGGGTGGCGGCCCTGCCCATGGCAGAGGTTTGCGGCTGGGTGAGTTTTAAGGACCCTTCCAATCTCAGCCATTTCAGCCATTTGAGCTGTCTGAAACCCTAAAGCCAGAAGTGGTGGATACTGTCCATTTGACCAGTGTGTCAGTTTCAGTTGGGATGGATTCTTTCTTCAGAGTGCCTGGTATGATGCTATGTTTCAGTTCTAGAAGAAGAACACTTGTTGATAACACACCAATATTTATAGCTGCTGCTAAGCAGTGCTGTACAGAGCCAAAGCCATTCACAGTAAAGGGCCCAAGGAGCTGTGAGGGAGCAAAATCAGGACAGCTGACTTCAATTGGAGAAAGGGATATTCCATACCACAGGACATCACAGGAAAAGAGTTGTGGAGGTGGTGGCAGTTCATCTCTCTCTCTCTCCCATGCTGCTCACAGAGGCTAGCTGGGCATCAGTCAGAGGTGGTTGAGCAATTGCTTGTACACTTGTTATATACATTCATATATACATACATATAGTCATATCATCCTTTTCCTTTTCTCTGTCTTAGTAAATAGCTTTATCTCAACCCATAAATTCTACTTCCCCATCTCCCCCCCACCCTGTTCTCTGCCCAATCTCACTGGGAAGGGGAGAGTGAACAAATAATTCTGTGATGCTGAGCCACCCACCGGCTCCAACCAAAACAACCAGTTGAGCTCATCCTTATGGATGAGTCCTGTGAAGTACCACTGCGTACCCATCAGACTCCTTAGTGAGACAGAGATTCTGAGGGATGGAGGACAGTGCCTGCTCAGGACAACTGTGAGATCCTCAAGAAATGAAAGCCAAGTGAGCAGAATGAGGACACAGAGATTATTTCCACTGGTGGGTCAAGTAGTGTCTCTGCATTAGGAAGAGCCTGAATTGTATATACAAACATGAGGAAAAACTTCTTTACTTTGAGGGTTACAAAGCACTGGAACAGACTGCCCAGAGAGGTGGTGAATTCTCCTTCTCTGGAAATATTCAAATCCTTCCTGGACACTTTCCTGTGTAACCTACTGTAGAGAATCTGCTTTAGTGGGGGATTGATCTCGATAATCTTCAGAGGTCCTTCCAATCCCAATGATTTTGTGATTCTGTGATGCCATGAAGTTTCTTATACCTGATTATTTTAGTCCAGCTTTAGGTTACTGCAGTGTTGACACTCTCCTTAGATGAACTGGTTTGGGAACTCAAAGACAGCATTCTCCATACTGAAGCATGCTTTTACCTGTCATCTGCCAGCAATTTGGTCGAGACCAACCACTTATATTCTTACATTTTCAGCTAACAAACTTCCAAAATTGCTTATTGAAACACTTCACAATCCTCAGGTGCTCCATATGGAGCTTTAGCAGCATAAAGCCAACCAGCGTAGGGGAAGAACATCTGACAGATGACAGGCTGCCTTGGGGTCAGATGCTATTTTGCTCAGCTACATAGCTGTGAAAATGTATTACAGATATAGCCTTAATAGAGTTGGCTGTGGTCATATATGAAATATATGGCAGTCCTGTTTCTTAAGCACAGAGACCAGATTGGCACATCTTTCTCTTTTTTTTTCTTTTTTTTTTTCCCTCTGTATTCAAGTAATTGAGAAAGAACACAGTTAATTATTTTTTAAGACTCATAACAATAGCGATAGCAATTCAAATTCTTCTCAGACAAGAAAGAAAACTGAAGAACGAAAGCTGAAAATCCTCTTCTTGTCTTACAAAGCTCAAACTCTGCTTCCTTAGCAACCCTCTATGACCCATGAACTGCAATCTTGGTACAATAATAGAAATTTAGCTCTTTTCTTTTATTGCTACAAGATTTCAAGTCCTATATATGAGATTTTAACAGTAAAGCCCATGGTAAAACTGGAGTCATGAAACTCTTTGGAAATTGATAATTTAGTAATATCTGGATAACAAATACAGTGTTGTGTCTGCAGTCTTCTATAAACTGTAGTAATCCACAATGCTTAATGGATTATGTAACAGTATCTTCCCTGCAGAAGTTTATTGAAACTGTAGATCTCCCATACCTTAGCTAGCAGTTAAATACACTGAGCCATAATTAAGCAACAAAACCCTGCGCTGTGTGAAATAAGCAAGTTGCATCAGAAAGACAAGAAAACTTCAGGAAGGGCCTAGATTTTCTCATTGAGACAATTTCAGAAATACAAAATTTGAGATTAATTTAGATCTCATAATTTGTTCTTCTTGTCTTAGTCTGCAATATGTAACATAAGCGATATCAAAATAAAACAAAACTGACATACTCGTATTTCCTCTATTGTTCTCTCAGAATTGCTAGATAAGAGCAAGATATTCAATAAAACATTTATGGTAAAACTCCTGCTTTTACTAGAAAGAACAAGGAATGAACTTAGCCCATAAAAAATGGATAGAGGTAGATCACAGAAAAATCAGGTGCTTCTTTCTAGATCCTACCCAAGGAAGCAGTTGCAGGTTCAGATCTTCAATCAGGATATTTTGGCTCATAGATTGAGTTTCAGCTCCACGGTCTTTAACTGCTGCAGATAGAGCACTGGGAGATCTGTAAGAGAAAAGTAGTGGTAGCTGTCTGCAGTGGTTCTCTCTTCAGGGTCATCTTCAGCTTCTCCATTGATATCTACTGTCACAAACTGAACAAATCAGTGTTATGCATTATTTTTGGCTCTACAAAGAAAGAACACTGGCAGACTTGTGGAGTTCATGTCAGCCATTGGTACTAACCATTTATAGGCAATGGTGCAGCTGAAAGTGAGCGCTGAGCACCCATCTCGTACCACTGCAAGTTTCATGTCACCTAAGCCCATTTGAGACAATACTGTCAGGTTTGGAAGCCTATGAGCTCAACAAAAGCTGGAGCTTAAATATTCCTGTGCCGCCTGGATATGAGGCAAGCTTCCATAGAAGTGCAAACATGGGTATGTCCTGAAGGAACTGTCTGGCAAGTGTAGATGTGCCCTATCTTTGCTGGCCTGAGCTTCATTGGGTTATTCTCACCTCCCACTGCTTCTCTTGTGGAAGCCAGAGGGTGTAATTTTAGTTCCTTGAAACGCAGAAAGATTTCATATTTCTCTGTCTATGACCCCTCTTCATTTCTGACCTGCTACTGTTACGTCAGCTGCAGAAGCATGCAAGGTAAAGGAAGCCCAGTGGTCTACTTTTGCATAAAAGTCTTTAAAGGGATGCTGTTGCCTCAGTCCAAAATATTAATATTTTGACCTTCTCAGCCCTTTCACTTCTCCGGTTTTGGGGGCAGAAAGGCCAGGAAAGGGAGCTGAATGTGACTAACATTGCATATAAAGCCTTCTGAATATTTAATTCCTGTGGTAGATAGTTCCGTAATGCATGCTTTCTTATAATGTTGTCAAATGCATCTAGCAGCAGGGGTAACTGCCTCCTTGTCGTGTAGGCTGACAAGGACATAAAGGTGTAAAGTAGATTTTTCTCTTTCTTTTATCTGAGAAAGGTAAATTCCCTTTTCTGAGGGCCCCCCTACCTGAACTATATTGTTCCTAATTTACGATTTCTAACCGAGTAATGTGTTGGCTCCATAAGAGATCGATGTTTTGTACGCGAAGTGCTCTGTGTAAATATAACAACAAAGAGACATTCTGCAAGCACTTAAATATAATAGTAAATGCTTTCTACGCCACATGCCACTTCCTAAGTTTTACTCACATTTATCTCCCAGGTTTCAGTTGCTAATGTCTCCAGCACTGCAAATGTATAGGAACAATTTTCCATGTGTTTCCTCCTCGTCTGAACTGTAACAATAAGCCTACAATTTTTCTTCTTCTGTAATATGTAAATCTGTCTAAGGAAAGTGGAGTTTGCTATCAGAGATCTTTAGAACAGTGTCAGGCTGCTCTTGCATAGCAGGGCAAAAAAGGGCTATCACTCTTAGCATTTTCTAAAATGTCATCCTCCCCAGAAGGCCACCATTGTTAACCTGAGAGTTTCTGTATGCCACTTAAGCAAACCTCCTTTTTCCAGCTTCTTGAAAATCCAAGATTTTAAATGTTCCTAAAGAAGCTTAAGCCTAGAGTGATCTGAATTACATGGAAATCCCAGGAAACCCTTTCAGAAACAATCTGTCTGGACATCAGCATAACTTGAGTTCCACGTGAACTAAATTAATTCCTCCTCTTTCACTCAATCCTTATTAAAGCTCTGTCTGTAGAGTGTGTCACCTGCCTGAGAAAGCTAGGGCTCCTCTTCTCTGTCTGTAAAGGTAATTTCTGCTTAAGCAGCTTCAGATCATAGGCTGAGACCTTTGTAAATCTTCCTGGCTCTAACTCATGAGCTAACAAAGACATACAGGTTCCCTGCATCTCTTAGCTTTCACTTTTAAGAGTGGACTGGACACGGCATTAATACGTGAGCCATGATTCATAAAACCACCATCTCAAGTACAGGGCAGTTTTCGTAAAACAAAACAAAAGGGCACCTGGAACAAGTCCTAGGTGAGACAGCTGCTGGAACTGAAAGGCAAACACCCTTATCCAAATGTGAGACTGGAGGGTAGAGCACCTTTCCTATGAAGAAAGATTGAGGGACTAGGCTTGTTCAGTCTGGAGAAGAGAAGGTTCCAGGAAGAGCTCATTGTGGCCTTCTGGCAATTGAAAAGGGCTTATAAATAGGAGGGAGATGGACTTTTTACATGGTCTGACAGGGATAGGTCAAGAGGGGTGGCTTTAAAAGAGGGCGGACTTAGGTTGGATGTTGGGCAGAAATCTTTTCCCCAGAGGGCGGTGAGGCGCTGGCACAGCTGCCCAGAGAAGCTGTGGTGCCCCATCCCTGGAGACGCTCAAGGCCAGGTTGGATGGGGCCCTGGGCAGCCTGAGCTGGTGGGGGGCAGCAGGGAATGGGGTGGGTGGGCTTTGAGCTCCCTTCTAACCCAAACCATTCTGTGATTCTATGGTGATTTTAGATGTAGGGACATGTCTCTGCTGATACAACTGACTCCTGGGTGATGCTGTTCTAATGCATTAATGTGCAGATGAGCCTGAGGCATTGTGTCCTTCCTTCAAGGGACTGATTTGCAAGTCCTGAGGCCCCTGCCTCAGGTGGCTGGAACATAGAGCCAGCAATGCTAAGGCTGTGGTTTTCAAGTCCCTGAAAAATGAACATTGCTGTTTACAGTCTGGAAGACTGCTAGAGAAATTTTATCTGTGTGCCTGGCCTGATTGCGTATCTTTCCTTCACCTTCCCCTTGCAGCCGCAGCTGGAAACAGAAAGATGAGCTACAGAAACCTTTGCAATGCCAAGCAGTGATGTTCCTGTGTGACCCTTTCAACATGCTGCAGGGAGCACACGTACCATGGCCCTGGATTCAACCTCAGGTTTCAGGCAGTGAAAATCTACACTTTGTGGCATCTCACTTTTAATCATTTATTTGACTCGACCTTTGTGCAGTCATGTCTGTAGGGAGAAAGAGATGAAATAACCTATAATACACTGGAGATAGAGATAGTTGTCACTCAGTTCCCATTTCAGAAAAAGATTTATCGTCTCTCACTGCTAACAGCTCCATCGACTTGCCCACTGTCCTATTGTGTGTTTTATCAAGCTACAGTGGCCAGAATTCTCCACTGCAGTTATAATCAGTCAGATCTGGATCAGGATCTATCTAGCTGCAGTGTGTGTGCCATGTTGCAGTATACAGGTTCCGGGTTGTAGTTTTTTTTTTCCTTTCTCCAGAGGTATTATAATATGAATTTCAAAGAAAAATGCTCAAAGAGTTTCCTAGAACCAAAAATCAGTATGAAATGCCTCCTCTCTGACCCTCTCTCCACACTGAAGTGGAACTACGCTTGAACTGTTTGATTGTGGGCTGTTTTTGTTTTGTTTTGTTTTTTGGTGGGAAGGGAGGGATTGAGGGGTTGATATCTTTATTGATCCTGAGCCAGAACTGAGCTAAGGAAAGAATGATTTTCTGGTTTCTCTTTCAGCACAATGGACTGATTTAAAACTGTCATTTTCTAGTAGAAAGTTCAACCTGGAGACTGCCTGACCACGCTGGGATCTGCAGAGAAGTGTAGCACAGCAGGCTCTCCCTCCTCTCAATCTGCAAGGGAGTACACCCTGTCCTGCTCCAAAGAACTCAAGAAGGAACCTGTCCAGCATGGGAACTTAAAGTTCATAAATAAAGCTCTGAGACAGGGATGGCCCTACCCTTGCTTCCTGTTCCTCTGTTCTTCCTACTCACTTCTTTAAGTAGAGGTACCATCACTGAAGTACCTCACAACATAGGTAGGGTTTCAAACCTGAACATCTCAGTTGTGTGCATGCAAAACTGCTTACAGAACCATTTCTGCCACCCATCCTGTTTGACCCTACCTCTGGCACATCTTCCTCTTCTGACTCTGGTTTTTTTCCTCCTACATGCCAGATTTAGGGTGATGAAGTGATCAATTTGTGCTGGGAATATAAGAAGGGAAACAGAGGCTGAAGCTTCTTGCTCCCACCTGCATGTTTACTCCATCATATGATCCTTTCCTTTTGCAAATGTTGTATTTCTCAGTTTTGACTGGTTTCTAAACCCTATTAGCTCTCAAACAGCTTTAGCTTTATTTCAGGCCATTGTGGCAGTAAACAAGGAAATGCAGTGGTTCGTTTCCTTGGAAATGTCATTCTGCTATTCTCTTTGGGCATTAATATTATGTGTTACAGCTGTTAAAAAATTCAGTAGTAATTATGTACGTTCATCAGCAGAGACTTCATTGGGATGAAGGGTAAATACTCCTTTTTTTATTCCAGGTCAGGGAAGGGATCTTTCTCCCATGATGTACTGCCTGACTCCGGGAAGACAGCTGCATTGCTTCTCTGATCACATCAGGGCTTTGTCTATCCAAGAGTTCCCTCTGCTCAAATCAACACTGGCCTTCATGAATGAGTTGCTGTGGCGGCTCTGTGGATTTCTGAAGAGATATTTGGCCTATAACATCTTCAGTGTACACATTCAGCTCTGGGGGACCAAGAGAATTAAGTTGATGTGAAAATCTAGGATGTCAGAAACTAATATTCTAACTACTTATCCAGAAATGACTGCTTATGGGTAGGAATTGATAAAAAGTTCTATCCGTGAGAAAGAACAAAGTTACAACTACTAGGGGAAATAACTTTAGAGACCTCTTTCCAGAGTGGGGATATGTATGGGTGCAGTGGAGATAAATTACCATTTCTTCTTGAGCCCAGACATAGTGTTGAATTTCAACATTTCCCATTTTAAATTGAGCAAGAAGATTATCAAAGGGCCACGGTGGACTTTTCTACCTTGATACCTTCTTCTATCTTTTCTGCCTTGTACCAAAACTTCACTTGCATTAGCCCAGAATTGATGACATCGCAGCATAGCTCTCCACATTTATAGTCTTGTTATCAACTCTAAACTGCTCTAAAAGAAAGTGGTCCAAATTATTATGGGACAAGAGTTTTGATTGGTTTTATAATGAAAAAGATGGTTAAACATCATAATACAAAGGTATTCTTTCCCCTGTAGAACATACTAATGCAAAATATAAAGTCTGTGAAGGTGATCAGCTCATTATCCCATCCTGGTCTTTAAGCAGTTCACAATCACTCATAAATTCACATTTTCCTTCCAAAAGTCACTTGTTTCTTTTCTTTACAAAAATTTTGAAAGGCCTTTCCTTGTGCCAGCTAACTAACACTGTAGAGGAGCATTAATTCCGTCCTGTTTACAATGTAAGAAACATTGATTTACGGCATGCATGAGTACCATGTTGATGAAACAGATGATAGGGTTTAGAACTATTCAGAAATCCCAGTCTTTAGCACGAAGAGCCTCCTGATGACAGTAAAATGATATTTGAGATAACTGTTGATACAAAAACCTTTCTAGCAAAGCTATACAACCACTACTCCTGCCAGTCAGGGTAGGTGCCCCATCTGTGCAAACACTATCCAATTTGGAGCAATCAAGCAGAACGCTTTCACTAGCTGTCACATTTTCAACATGTTTTCTCGGCTCTTCCATCAAACCTCAGCCAGTGGTGGTAGATATTGGCAGACACCAATCAGTTCCTGAATAACATCAGCATTTTGCTTCACTCACTGAACTTAAACACCCAGCTTCAGTGTCTGTTGCATTGCAGTTTTCATCAGCTGAGTGAGAAAAATATATGCATGCAGCTGCTGAAAAACTAATTTATACAGGCACCTCAGAGACCTTTTCAAGCATTTGCACAATTGCAGAGGCCAAGGCACAGCATCCATGTTGAAGTCATCACTCAGTGAAACAAGTGATTTCAAGGGGATGATCTCTTCTTCAGTACCCCAAAATGTATTTCAATTAGGAAGGAATTAATTGTAGTCCTACTGCCTGTCTGTGATGGGTCCTTCTATTTCTCATTAGCTTGTTTTCTTAAAAAAAAAAAAAAAGCAAGCAAACAACTATGTCAGGAATTCTAATTCAGGAAAGTTTTCTCTTCTCTTTTAAAGCAGTTTTCAGATTGGATAACAACCATAATGGTGTTCATTTGGATTAAACTTTGAGGAGAGGACTGCATCTGTCAAACTTCTGTAGCATTACAGTCAAACATGCTGGGAGTGCCAGGGTTGGATGTTGCAAATCCTAGGGCACCGTGTTCCTGGAAGGAGGGGAGTGAGGGCATCAGCGAGTAGGCCTAGACAGGCTCACTTCGTGTCACAGATGTTCTGCAGGAGGATCGATAAAAAATTGGCAACTTCATGAGTGAAAGCTATCACTGAGAATAACTCAGATCATCTGGGAAAGCTAATGGTGCTTAAAAATGCTGCAGAGAAGTAGGTGCCCTGAAACAACAGCCTGCAGGGTAGGAATGCAAAGGGCTTGGCCATAAGCATCACGTTTCTTGGCCATAAGTGAGGCTTTTCTGGACTGTGATGAGTGCCTTGTTTGTTGCAATAGTGGTTGATAGTATGCAAGATCAGTAGATCAGACCTAAGTTGCAGATGGGCTGTCTTAAAGGCTCCTATTCCAGCATCCTGAAGTGAAATAAGATAGAATCATAGAATCATTAAGGATGAAAAGACCACTGAGACAGTCTAGTCCAACCACCCCCACCATGCCCACTAACCATGTCCCTCAGTGCCATATCTCCAATAATCTTGAACATCTCCAGGGATGGTGACTCTACCACCTCCCTGGGCAGCCTGTGCCACTGCCTCACCACTCTTTCTGGGAAGAATCTTTCCTAATAACCAATCTGAACCTTCCTTGGTACAACTTTATGCCATTGCCTCTAATTCTATCACTGTTACCTGGGAGAAAGGCCAACCCCCACCTCACTATAATCTCCTTTCAGGTCACTGTGGATGGAGACTTTGGTTTTGATAAGAAGAAATAGAGATAGTTGCACATACAGGAAAGGAACAGCAGCCCTCACCTGATTAGTCCTGCACTGAACAGCGGAGGGGGGCTTCACCAGAGAGTAGTGCCCCTTTGTCATTTTGCCACCTTGCTGTCCCTTCTTCAATTTTAATTCAGCCAATTCTCCTGAACTCTTGCAGTTAGAAAGGAGAAAAACTTCAGAATTTAGTGGCTGTTCATAATGCTGTGAGGACAGACACAGATCAAATTGACTGAAGTACACTTGGTTGAAAGTGGTTGATGTGCATGCTCTTCTCTCAGAGGAAGGCCAAACATAGGACGTGTCAAGCCCAGAGAAGTAGTTCTGACAAAGAGCTGGCCCATGAAAGTATGGAAATACTGAAAATATTGAAACTAGTGAAAATCACCATAGCCATACCTTACTTAGAAATCCCACATATAAACCTCTTATCTCTGACTGCAGCTTCAGCGAGATGTTATTCATAATGACCTCTGCAAACACGAACTTAATGAGAGCAAGTCGCAAGGCTCTGACTGAAGGCAGGACCTGAACAAAATGCAGTTTCCTTTGCCTATTTATAGAAAGAGGAGGTTCATAAGCGGATGGGAACACTGGGAGTACCATAAATGTTCAGACCTAATTGTATTAAAAGAAATTTTCATATTATAAGTAACATTTTAAACATGTGTTTCCTTAAAAAATTGAAGCAATGAATAATGACATTGAAATGGAGCAAAAGGCATCTTGTAACGACTGAACACTGACTCACTTCAGATCTGGATTTTTTTCTTTTTCTGAAAGCTTCACCTGCAATGGATGTTACTCAGTGAGTTAAAGAAATGAAAAGACAGGAAAAGGCAGCAAATAGTTCATGAGCCATCCACTGAACCAAGAGTTGTTAACATAAAACTTTCATTAAACAACTATGAATAATGAATTTGCTTGTGTTTACACTGAACGATTTATTAGAGGCAGGTTTCCTTCTCCCTGCTGGCAAAAAACAACTGCCCTTTTTACAAGAACGCAAGAGCGCTAGCCCAGGGGGAGGTCTTGACACATACATTCTTGCTCCCTCCAGACAGATGTTACTTTGTGGTTAATGTAGAGAACATGTGCTGCTCTCTGCTTCCAATACTATCTTTAAAAAGCTCATGGATTGATTCTAGAAATAGTCCTAAAACTGGAATCCAAACCGCACTTGTGTGGCCCCATGTTATAACAGCACGGTCAGAGCCTTAGGTTTTCAGTTGCTTGCTCTCTTTGAGGCCCTGTAAGTATTTTGTCCTTGCCTTACCATGCTGTAACTTCAGCAAGAGAAACTGAGGTCTGTCATCCACAGGTTACTGTGCAGCACAACTGTAATTACAGGGGTTGTTTCTTTAGCTCTGTCTGGACGAGTGTGACCAGAAACATTCTGCCTTGGTACCTACAAGAAGGGGTAGTAAGGGATTAGTAAGGGATAGCCACCATCACTGCCTTCATGGAACTAATATGCTTTGTTTCTGACAGTGGCCACCTCTTCCAAGGAGGCAGGCAGGGGAAAGCCTGGGCTGAGTAAAGAGAAGTGGTTCTGCAGCTTAGACTCTCCTGATGTAGTGGTAGCGTTAAATTTTCTAGAGCTGCAGAGAAAATAGAAATCATCTTTCTCCACAGAGGTCAGATTTGCACACAAAGGTAAAAAACATCTTGCCCACCAAATTTTCTTAATAGTAATACCTACTCCCTGCTTGCTCAGGAGCCCAGTCTCAGAAAAGGATTTGCCAAATCATCCTATCCCTGGTCCATTCAGAAAGCCTGAGCACCAGAGAGTGATGGCAGGATGGGCATCCTTGTGGGTGCTGATGGCATGAAGTTTCTTCCTCTGGGGAGGAAAAAAAACAGGGAGCAGACCTGAACAGTGTTTTGGAGGAGTTTTCATTTGTTGGTAGCTGTAGAGCCTAAATGGCATAGCTTTATCCATCCAAAGCACTGTAGAAGAGAAGCACTCAGCTAACTTCTCTGAAAACTGGCATTCTTGAAAATATCGCGGTACCTCTTTGCTGAGCATTTCCTCATTTTGTTTGTTTTTGTGGAACTTAATCCAACTTTCCTTCTGTATGAAGGCATCCTAAATTATTCAAGTGATGATAGATTGATTATAGCTCAGGTTATTGTTATCAGTCCTCCAGGTGTTCAGGCTTTGATGTAACAGCAGCACTGCATTAGAAGAAACTGCCCTGCTTAGTTCAAGGCAAAATAATCTAAATATGCCTTATAAAGCCAGATATTATGGGAATCAGCATTGAGCTTGAGTCAGTTGGAGTTCAAATTTACTTATGTTATTACCATAGACTGGCATACTCAGACAGCTATTGGGCTGCTATTTCCAAGAAGGCAGGAATAATAGTATATTTAGGCAACTTTGATGGTAAGTTTAAAATAACTATATACTTCTTTTTAAATTCAGTCATATCTTTAGTTAAAAGGCCCCTAGGACCATGATAGATATATTATGAGTGGAAAGTATGGGTTCCTGTTAAGTCCTGTGGGAGAGTGGGGCTCATTCAGTTGATTGAGTTAGCTCACTTAGCTTAATTTCAGTGAGGCCATGTTTCAGAAACACTGAAACACCATGACATAGCAACTTCCTCTGTATAACACATATTAGATCATGTCATTCCAAAACAGTAAAAATCATTGCAATATGGTAACAGTACACTTTGAATATCTGCTTGCAGTGAAGGGGATTTTCATGAATCAATAAATATAAATGTATTCTTTAGAAACTATTCTGTTCTAGAGCAGAGGAAAAAAAAAAAAAAAAAAAAAAAAAAGCAAACCAATGTGCCTGTATGCATTCTGAAAAGTTACTGTTAGGGTCAGCACCAAAGGGGCTATTCCTTACAAGCCACTTCAAAGATTACAGGATAAATCTTGACCCAAACTATTTTGTCATAATCATAAGATTGCATATTTGGCTTAACTAGTACTGATGTCTTTTAATTTTAAACCATCAGCATTTGGTGAGAAGGATAATGTATGCACACAGCCAGAAGGCTGGAGCTATAAAAACATGGAAGGAGTTATAACTTCAAGCCTTTCAAGGTAATGGGTTCCCAGGAGAAGAAAGTAGAACCATTCGTCTTGAATCTTTCTGGATCAAAGCATTGAAGCGGGCCCTGAGGCATGGGATGCATGCATGCTCTGCAAAGAGTCACCTGTGTGCCCCCAAGGAATACCAAGTAGAATCATAGAATCATGGAATGGCTTAGGTTAGAAGAGACCTTAAAGATCTTCGAGCTCCAGCATGCTCATGTTATGGGCAGGGCTGCCCCCACCAGCTCAGGCTGCCCAGGGCTCCATCCAACTTGGCCTCGAGTGCTTCCAGGGATGGAGCACCATAGCTACTCTGGGCAGCTGTGCCAGCGCCTCACTGCCCTAAGTGAGATGCAAACACTCAGGGAATTAGGGGTGAAAATAGTACCAGCATTTAATCACAGGCTGAATTGAGAAGAAAACCAAGATCAAATCCCATTCCAAGCATTCAAGGAGGCGTGACCCCTTATCTCCTAGAGGATTGTAAGACACTTCACATGAGGCTCCTCTAGTCGCTCCAAGTTTTGCGTCATTGCAAGAAATAACTAAGCAAGTTTTGAGCCATGGAGATAGCAATAACAATCCCAGAACCAGCAGCAAAAACTTTAGCAAGCAAAATGTAAAACTCTGTTAAGGCAGTCTAAGAAAAAATAATAGGAGGTTGTGATGAGCAAATTGCTAAAGGCGTGAAACTTAATAATAACAAGAACTTCAAAAGCATCAGAAGTAGGACACCTACCACGCTCACTGAGATCTAGAAGTGAATAAGAAATAAAAGCATCACACAGGGAAGGCAATGTCATTGCAAGAGAGCTGAATGAGTGCTAGGGGGGATAAAGCTCAATGTAAACAGGTATCTGCAGAATTGGTACCATATCTTCTGGCACAGGAAAGCATGTAGCAGCAGCAGCCGCTGGTAGTGGTGAGAAGCACATCCTTTGCTCCTCTTGGAGAAGGCAGTATTTGTTTGTCTCTGTGTTCTCCTTAGAGAGGCAAAGTAGAGACCCAAGACACTGCTTTATTTTAGGGAGTACATACCCAGGAAATATCTGTCTTAGCTAGAAAAAACAGTGGACTAGGATAGGAAACAAATCAGTGAATAACAGTAAATAGTTGTAAAAAAAAACCCTGTAAAAGAGTTAATGTTTTGCACTATTATCACAATATGCAAAGTTTACATTCTAGGTATCAAAATGTAAAAGTTTTTGCTTTGTTTTTTTTTTTTTTTCTTTTTTCTTTTTTCTTTTCCTTTTTTTTTTTTTTTGTTTCATTTTAACCATTACTGCAAAAGAGAGATGTGGAAAACTAAAGACCATTTTGGCTGACTGTTCTACCACACAAACTTACAGAAATTTATGTAAAGAATTGATTTGGTAGACATTGAGGAAAGCACGATTTCTTGAGGAACACTCAACATGGCTTATACTGAGGCAAGTCATGACTCAGAAATCTATGAGTATTCTGTGAAGGAGTATATGAATACATATATGAATACAGGTGATTCAGTTGATGCAGTGTTTGAGGGTTCCAATAGGGTCTGTCCCCAAAGACTCTTAAAGAAACAAAGTTGTCATTTGGAAATGCCTCTCATGGAGTAATAACTGATTAAAAGACTGGAAATGAAAAAGAACAAATGATGAAATTTTCACAGGGGAATGTTAACCATGCTGAGGCTTCACCATATTCTCAGCAGCAAGCTTGTAAAGAGGGCTAGTAACAACACTTTGTGGTCGTATAGAATTATTTATTGCGGTCAAATCTAAAGCTGACTTTGAATGACTGCAGAAGATCTTGCTATACTAACCATAATTCAGCATTGATAAGTGCAATGTAATGCATCTAGGAGTAAATATTTCTAGCCATTCAGACACCACTCTTGGCTGTAAATTAGTTGCTATTAGTTGAGAAGTAAATCTTAGAGTTGTACTAGACAGGTTTCTGTAAGTTCATCGTTCAACAGTGATCAAAAGGGCAAACAAGGTGTTAGGAATTATTAGGAAGCAGAATTGAGAGCCAAACCAAAAATGCTTTAACCATCTGTATTAATGCCTGATGCCAACATATTGTTAAAACTGGACACAGGCCAGGGAGCTGAAAGAAGTACCAAAAAATTTGATCACAGAAAAGTCCTCATAGGAAGACAGACTGAACAGACCACCTTCTGTTTGGGAAAAAGGGATGACTGAATAAAGTCTTCATAGGGATAGAGAATGGGCATGAGGAGGAACTATTCTCTATTTCTGGCTACACAAGAATTAATGGGACTTCAGTGCCAATACATCAAGGAGTGTTTTTAAAGCAAAACAAAGAAAGTGCTTTTTCACATAGCTCATAATTAACGAAGTTCTCATTGCTGAGAGAAGCCGTGGAGGCAAAAATGCAAATAGAATTAGGAAGAGATTAGCTAAATTAGGACAGGTCCATTGGCACTCATTTAAACAAGTTGGTCTCTGTATGACCTTCAGCTCAGGTGATCTCTGAGGCATCAACTGCTGGAAGACATGCATGGCCAAAGATCTGTCTGTATTTATTAAAAATTTCCCCAATGTATCACTTGTGGCATAGTTCAGGAAGCTGGATCTGAATCAGATTGTTTGTTATATACTTGTCTTTTCAACTAAGTGCTTGGTGCATTCGCTGTAATGATTTGAGAACTTCTGTTCCAGCGAGGGAACCTTTTCCAGCAGTGGATATATCCTTGGTGCAGCTGGTCACATACACTGTTCCTGGGGCATTTCTAATCTGCTTTCTGTGAGAAATCCAAGCACGGGAAAGGGAGATTACTCATGTGCTGGATGTTATATATTAGGGATGCAACACCTCCCCTGTGAGGACAGGTTGTGAGAGCTGGGGCTGTTCAGCCTGGGGAAGAGGTGGTTCCAGGGAGACCTGAGAGCAGCCTTCCAGAATCTAAAGAGGTGCTGCAAGAAAGAAGGGGACAGATTCTTTAGCAGGGTCTGTTGTGACAGGACAAGGGGAAATGGTTTCTAACTAGAAGAGGAGATTTACACTGGATATAAAGAAGAAGTAGGGGTGTTGTGGCACAGGTTGCCCAGAAAAGTGATGGATACCCTTTCCTTGAGATGCTCATGGGGCTCTGAGCAGCCTAATGTAGCTGTAGTTGTCCCTGTTCATGGCAGGGGAGTTGGACTAAATGGCCTTTAAAAGCCCCTTTCAACTCATGATTCTATGGTTCTACGATACGCAAAACACAATGCTATCATTGTCAGGTATCAGTGGTGAAATGTTTGTGGTATTCCAGTACAAATACAGTACTTGTTTCCTGCAGTCTGAATTTCAGTGTATGTTAAATGAGAGGGCAAGGATACAAAAATGTCACTGGATTATATTAGGATTAAGTCAGATACAGGCATACCAGCTGCTTTTACATTTTTGTATTTAAAAAAAAAATAGTTTCTGAAAATCTACCTTATCTCCATGAGCATCTATTATCAGTTTGTTTAACATGGAATCAGCATTTACACAACACGACAAACTGCTCTGTGGCATTTACTTATATTATGCTGATATATTCCAGAAAGAAACAAGGTATAATAGCAGGTTCTCCCTGGCAGTTGTTCCTCAGGCAAAATCCTGGTGATATTACATGGTAGAGGAAATCCCTAAATAGATGAGCTACAAGTAAATCATTGAGAGTGTCAGGAATTATTTGTAGCATTTAGTACTGAAACACGATATTGTCAGCATCGTGTAATACAGAATCTGATTTCAATAACAGCAATTTAATGTGCAATAATATTACTCTGTGTTTGTGCTTGCATTCAGACGTGCTTGAAGGGAGGAAAGAAAAGGATGCGCTATAAAGGTTTTACACCTGCCAAGAGCAGCTGCTGCTTCTTCTGGGAAAATCCATACAGAGATAAGCACATCTGTGTGCAATCAAACAGGTAGAGGAAGGCATGGGAAGATGAGCATGTTGGTGTAAGAATGCAGTAAGGAGGGAAGTGGGACTGCTGAGATAGCCCAGGGTTGTCTCACTGTTGGTCCTGCCCATAGTGCTCATGTTTTGGCCAGCTAGTTTAATCTTCCTGTTTTCTCTGAAAATAGAGTTGTTCCATGCTCCTTCTTATGGATGAGTACCTCCTTCTGCCTCCCCTAATAGTCATTTATATAGGCCTTTCATGGTCCTGTGCAGCTCTGTGTACTTAATGTATAGATGATAATAGTGCATATTTAATGTAATAGGAGCATTTGATGACAGATACTCATATAATTTATCATTGCAAATGGAAATTGAAAACGGGAATTGTTATTACTTCGCTCATTTAGCAATTTCATTCACAAAATCCAAATGCTTTGATGAGCAAGTCTGTAGCATTATACATTCTGTTGTATGGCAGGAAAAATCAAGGAAAAGAACAGTGAAGTCATTTGCTCAAAGTCACCCAGAGCACAAGCTTTTTAAATCACAGGCCATTCCCGGCAAGACTGCTTCCCATTTACAGTATGCATTATTCAGCAAGAGTTACTGTTGTTCTGTGTGTGAAAAGTGATGTCAAATATATGGTTTTTGTCGTTGTTTTTTTGGTGGGTTTGTTTTTGTTTGTTTTTGTTTTTCAGTGCTTAAATATGAAGACGTGAAGAGCAGCGAATGAAACATGAGCTTGGTATGTTTTTCCTAAGGCAGTATCAGTAATATGACAATTAAAAATGAGACCACATAAACAAATGTTTCCTTTGCAAGATAACAATGGAGCAATCTGTTACACAGGCAAAATGTGTAGTATATTGATGCTAAAATTTAACCAACTGCATCCTACAGTATGTCAGTCGCTTTCCAGACTGTGTTCTCTGGGCTCTTCTTGATCCATGGAGTATTTCTAAATGTTCCATGAAAGGATATCACAAAGTCTGGTTGGGTAAAGCTATGTAGCTTTTCAGTTCTCAGTGCTCAGTCCTATCTCTGAGAGGCACAGATAGCTTAGGTCAAAGACATTCTGCTTATTTGTCTGTTTCTTAAGCACCACTGTTGTTTCTGTCTATGAGATTGTCCCACAGAAACGATAGCCAACCTTGTGAACTCTTCAAAGAAAAACAGTGACAGACGGTGAAATTTTCCATTGTCAATGGACTTTGCAGCATATTATGTGATGTTTCTTTTAATGGTGGTTTTGACAGAAGTTTGAGTTGGGTAGGAGTTGAACGTACAACCACATTTGTTGAATTTGGCAAATAGCTTTGACCCAAGTGGGAGGATGAGGTTTAACCAGGAGCCAAAAGAGTTGACACTGAGGAAATATTTCTGAAACAGCAAAATATTCTATTATCAGAAGTTTTTGCCTTTTCCTTTTCAAATGGTTTCAAATGGTTGGTTTTTGGTACTTTCTCCCTGTCTTAAGTAGAGACCATAGCCAGAGGAAGCAAAACATTTTGTTTCAGGTTCAATGAAAAATTTCAAGACATTTCAATGTGAAATAACTTTCAAACACATCAAACTGTTGAAGAAGGGTTATTTCTTTTGAGAGATTCCTGCCCCAAACTGTTCTGCTGAGCCAGGGTGTTATTTAAGTCACTGTGGCAGAAGGTAGGTAGAACTCAAGTGTAAGAGAAACCTCGCACTTGATTTCACATGTCTCAAGTGATCCATTCAGATTTGACCCAATTAGCTTAAGGCTTACTGCCTTTTCAAGATGGCAGAGCAAAGAGAAGGCAAAAAAAAAAAGGCTCCATAGCAGCTTTTCCCATGACTGTCATTTCCCCCCATAAGCATGCATTGGCATTTTGATTACTTCAACAACTGCCCTAGACAAATATGTTTGCCACTTAAATCATTCTGACTCGTTCTGTAAACACAGTGACAAACCTTCATAGGCATAGTATGTATCACCATAGCTAAGACAGGTTTCAACAGATTAATGCTAGAAAAGAAAAACACCTTTCATCCAAGACTTCAGAAACAACACAATTAGCAGGCAAACACTGCAATTTACAGTAATTCCAAGCAATTCAGTCTACCAATAATGACTTGTTACTCAGATGGAAACCACAGAACCACTGCCTTATTAAAAGCAAAACTATAAAGTTCAGCAGACAAAGCTAAACACACCGCAACATCAAAAGCCTTTGAAGATTAATACATTGACTAAATTACCAGAGATTCATTTAGAAGCAAACAACACAGACATTCATTACATCTGCAGCCATTTTTAATTTATCAGAGTATGTTCCTCATTTGCAACATGCTCAGTTTCTTAACTTATGGCTGTATATGATAGGATAATTTTTTTTCTTTTTACAAGATACACTTTTTGGGGTCATGGTCTAGAAGCCTTCAGAGGAAATCTTCTAAATCTCAAATGAGTCATTTGGAAAATATCCTTCAAGAAAGAGTTATGTTTGCTGAGGCATGGATAGGAAAAGCTAGTGAGAACTGTTGCAGCTGTGTTATATAAAAGGAAGAGACAATTTAATGGAAAATTTCATACTTTGCAGAAATTTGATTGCCTATTTTCTCTATGTAGATATCTTATTAGAGCTGCTACAGCTGCTGCACTGAAGGTATATTTTCACTGATGATGATCAGAATGGGAGTGCCAGAGCAGTATGTGGAATTTAACATTTTATTCTGTTGCAGAATCACAGCAAACATTTACAAATCTCTCAGCTGTTATTTTCCTTTTACTAGACAGAAGTGAGAATTTGCTCCTTATTGCTACTATTTTTTGTCCAAAGGACATGCAGTTAGGTGCCAGGGTCTTACTGGGTAGGGCATAACAGTGCAGAAATCATCAGTTATGTGTGTCTGCCTTACCTGCTGCTTTTACTGAATGCAAGATAAACTGATTCCCTTAGCATCATATAAGCACAGACTATTCTACATCATTCTCTCCTTCACATCTCCCTTTTTTCACTAACTTTAAAAAAATATATTAAATCCTTTAAAAATTACATTACAATGTTATGACCTGGCTCTTCACAGATCTCTTTGTTTATAATTAGTGTTGGAGATGAACGTGTCATAAATTCTACATAGCTTCACAGCTATGATAGTTGTATTTCTTCACTGAGGCCAAAATAATCCCAGAACTGCTGTCAAGTGTTTTATGTTCTGCAATTTGGAGTTTATTAGTGTTAACAGGGTAATATTATATACTAGTTGCAGTATACAAGGTGCTGCAGGCTAAACATTCTTTTGCTACAGTCATTCATTCAATAGCCAAAATAACTTTAAAGGTGATCTACATATTCTTCATGGAATTTTGGAATTCCATGAACAAGAGATTTATAGGGAAACCTTAAAACATCCTCTCTTACTATATGAATGATTCTTTAAGTCGAATCAATAAATGCGAACCTCACAATATTTTAATCTGTTCTTGAATATCTGCAGAGTGAGCTCTGTCATCCCCAAAGCCATTGGCTGAACAGCACAATGGCTGAAAGCAACTGCTCTTTGTCTGCTTTTTCTTTGGATGCTCAGGATAGTGGAGTGAAGCATCATCTGATGGTGACTCCTTTTAGAGGTGTACCTTAGAACACATCCGCTGACACTGCATCTCCTGATTTTGCAAAGACTTGACATTTCTTTTTTTACATCTGTTTCCATCTTTTCATACTCACAGTCCTGGCAATCTCAGTACAAGTAGTTGCGCAGGCCACTTCAGGCTGGTCTAAAAATATATCAAATTCTTCAGAGCTGAAGCCAGACAAGCAGTGGGTTGAAATATCATCTTCATTAACACAAATCAGCAGCAACCATTAGCTTAAGTGATGCCAAGATACATGCAGATGTTGTATTACTAATACTTTTTCATTATAAGTTCCCACCATGCATTATAGCACCATTCTAGATGCCCCTTAGCACTGAAGTCGATGAAGGCCCAGTAGTTGATGAAGAAATGTTTCTTCAAACTATGTAGTAGGCAAGATTATAAGTAAACTATTCTTTCTGTCCTAACTCAAAGCTGAAATCACTATGATTGAAAATACCAGCTCCTCATAGGGCCAGAGATGTCTTTTCATACCATCAGATGAATTGGCCAGTAGGTAAGTCACAGTTTAAGCAAAGGACTACACAGACCAACTTCCAGCATGTTATTTTTCATAGAATGGAGCTGGTTGTCCTGAAAGTCATTCAAGGTAGCCTTCTTAAGAGAAGATGTCTTTCTACCTGTTCTGCCACAGTGATGGTATTGCAGCATATTTGGAATTGCAGCTGGTATCTCAGAGCAATGTTGGGAAAGCTCTCTTAGCAACAGATACCTGGATAGACTGGATCAATGGGCCAAGGTAAACTGTATGAGTTTCAATAGGGCCAATTGTCAGATCCTGCATTTTGGTCACAACAATCCCAGGCATCCCTACAGGCTTGGGGAGGAGTGGCTGGAAAGCTGCCTGATGGAAAGGCACCTTGGTGTACTGATGGACAGTCGGCTGAATATGAGCCAGCAGTGTGCCCAGGTGGCCAAGAAGGCCAATGGAATCCTGGCTTGTATCAGGATTGGTGTGGTGAGCATGATTAGGGAAGTCATCCTGCCTCTGTACTCAGCAATGATGAGGCCTCACCTCGAGTACTGTGTTCAGTTTTGGGCACCTCAGTACAGAAAGGACATGGAGGTGCTGGAGCAGGTCCAAAGAAGGGCAACAAGGCTTGTGAAGGGCTTGGAGAATATGCCCTATGAGGAGAGACTGAAGGAACTGGGGCTGTTCAGTCTGGGGAAAAGGAGGCTGAGGGGAGACATTATTGCTCTATTCAAATACCTGGAAGGTGATTGCAGTGAAAACAGGGTTCGTCTCTTCTCACTGGTGACAGGACAAAGGGAAATGGCCTTAAGCTACACCAGAGTAAGTTTAGGTTGGATATCAGGAAACACTTATTTACAGAAAGGGTGGTTAAGCACTGGAATAGGCTCCCCAGAGAGGTGGTTGAGTCATCATCCCTGGATGTGTTTAAAAACCTTTTGGATGTGGTGCTCAGGGACATGATTTAGCGGAGGGTTGTTAGAGTTAGGGTAGTATGGTTAAGTCATGGTTGGACTTGATGATCTTTAAGGTCCTTTTCAACCAAGCTATTCTATGATTCTACAATTCTAACGGTCAAAGAGACTGCTAGAAGCTCTCCTGTTGGTTAGATCTAAGCATTGTTCTTTCAGTAAGCATATGTATGGAGGCCAGGAGAA
Organism: Chrysolophus pictus; assembly: GCA_037305975.1. NCBI lineage: Eukaryota > Metazoa > Chordata > Aves > Galliformes > Phasianidae > Chrysolophus > Chrysolophus pictus. Next base: position 84,700,559 of record CM074576.1, read on the forward strand.
CACTGTGACAAACAAATGGGACAGAACAAGATGAAACATGACTGCTTCCCAGCTGAGTTTCCAATCAGAAATTCAGTATTTAGCCAAATGACAAGAAGAAAACAGAAGAAAGGAAAATTGTCCTTTTTTTTTCTATATGAAGATGCCATTGCTAATGACACAGTTATCACAGTTATATGTATATAAAACCATCTGAAATCCCTTTTTTTTTTTTTTAAATTTTTTTTTTAATTAAATCTCTCTATATGCATTGCATTGTGTTCATATCCTGGAATTGCCTTGAAGGAAAAAGAAGTCTTGAACTGATAGCAAAAGACAGTCATCTTCAAGGAAAAAAAATGTGAAAAAGACATTGTCTTAGCTTTCCATTCTAGAAGGAATCCAGGAAGATTGAAAGAGACAATATTTAAAAGAACATTTAAAGCCAAGGGCTGCTGACTTACCTGTTCCATTCAGTTTGGTGTCTTTCAATGGTATACTTGGTCTACAAGAGTAAGGAAGTCTTTAGTTTCTGCTACTGATAATGACTTCCAGGGTGGGAAGGGAATTAAATTCATCCCTACAGAGTAAACCAATACAAGGACACTATACTAGCTAAGACCAGAAGTAGTCCAGATCCATGACTTTTCTGAAGTGATAGGGTTTGTACTGCTCACTGCACTCAAGTGAATTTTAACCTTGAGTTTACTTAAAGAACCATCAAGTTTTTATCTTATCTAATTATTTCACACACACAGTCACTTTCCCTTGAACTGTATTTGCGAGGTCTCAACTCAACCCTGCAGCAGGATGGTCACTGCTGGTTGGGAAAGTCAGGCAAAAATCTTGTTAAGTCATATCATGCTGCTGCGTAAAGTTAATGGTCTCAAGCATCACTGGCCAAGGTCCCATAGTATCCCACCGCATTTCTCTCTATCCATTTCTCTGATCTCCAGGACCTTTCCCCACTTAAAGGATCTTTCTTCTAGCTGAGATCTTTTTCAGCTTCCTCAGCCTATGATCCCTTCCCTCCAAGGCAATTTTTTCTTCTGGGAAGTCCATGTTTTAGGTTGTCCCTTTTTCCCATAACCCCAAGTCTCTGCTTTTCCTAATCTAAATAGTCTATGTACAGAAGAACAATGTGACTCTAATGAGATCATATCTGGTGTTTCTGTCTTACCTGTCTGCACTAAAGGAGGATTCAATACATACCACATTTTTTCATATAGGTACTATCAGAATTCAGAACCAGCTTGTACCACTCATAGCAAGTGGCAGACATCTGCTTGGGAGTTCAAAAGTACAGTTTTGGACAAGCCCTTCAACATGCACATCTACAGCCAGTTACCCGCTACTTCTTAGCATTCACAATTCAAGCAATCTTTTTAACCTATAACAGTTTGTTCATTGGAAATTGAAGTATCTGAGCAAATTTCACCTCTACTGGCTGAACACAGCCAAAGCCAAATACAGGAATGCTGAATTCTGCAAGAAATCCACCGTCATCCACTTGTCCCCATGGGATTCACTCAGGATTAGAGTTGCAAACAAATCCAAAACATGCTGGTAATACAGTGAAATATTACTCTCTTGAGTATACAAAGAGTATCTGCTGAAATGTTTGCATTTCTCTAGACCCAATAAGGCAGGGTTTCATTTAACACCAGTAGGTCTCAGTCTGAGTTCAGCTGCTGAAACCAGGTTCCAGAGGCAAATGAATTTCTTGGCAGCCATAGAAATTATGATTGCCAGCTATGGTTAAGAAAACTGAATTACTACAAGGTTAATGGTATAATGCAAGTTCTGTCTCTCTGTAACAAATTAACTAAATTAGTAAAGACAATCCCCTTCCTGTCTCATTTTCCTAAAGAAAGGCTGAATCTTGCTGACGATTATATCAATTTTTAACTCTTTTTGACTTGAGCTGCACACAATCAGAGCCCAGATGTACTTCAATTTATACAAACACTTAAAAAAAAAAAAAAAAAAGAGAAAGCATTTGCAGATTTCAAAGGTAGAACAGTGAGCAGCAGAGTTAGACCAGAGACAAGTACAAGCTCACGTGATTCAGAAAGGTCTCTTCTGATCAGAGGGGTTAATTAAAGAGCTATAAGCAAGTCAGGTTGGTGTTTTGATGTATTATATTTTCTCTAAGCTTTCTGAATGCATCCTGTAGATCACATCTTGTCTCAAACCAGACTGAAAATAGTTCTGTCTAAAACTGCTTATTGCACAGATAAATCACCTGAGCGTGCATCCTGTGACTCGAGTTCAGTGCACTTTTCTGAAATAAAAGTTTTAAAATAGATTGTGTTTCCCAGTGTGGCTAAAAAGCCTTAACAGACAAGGGATTTGGGATGCTCATTGCTGGGCTCTGACTTCAGCTGTGTGCTTCAAAACATTACAACACAAACAGACTTATGGTAGGCCTGTGTTCTCTAGTCTTTTTGTGGGGTCCATAGCTGGTAGCAAACAGTGAGTATAAAGATACCTTTCTGGAAATAAAAAGGAGTTTTTATTCTGCAGCAGAATGCAATGGGAAAGAGAAAAGCTCATCCCACTCTCTGGGTGTCCAGAAGAACATTTTCCCAAGATTTCTCTTTCCAGTGCAGCAAATTATCTTGACAGTGAGGATGATTTTTTTTTTCTTACTCCCCCCCCTAGTTCCATATGTTTTTCATTGTTACCTGATTGGAGTCCCTATTGTTTTATTCAACTTCTGATGCTCCTGGTGTTGACTGGAGCACAAGAGGCAGAAGGGGAGAAAAACATGAGGCAGAAGGGTAGGGGAAGAAGGGAGTTCATTCTCACATCAAGGAAGTTTGTAGATACATGGACATGAGAATAACAACATGAGACCAACAGCATGAGAGCAGCAAGGGAATACTGTCGTGGCAGCAGGGTACAGAGCAGAGAGGAAGAGGCAGGTTGCAGAACTGCAAGTGGGAGGCAGTGTGGAGTACCATCTTGCTACCATTCCTGGTGGTATGGATTCACAAGCAAACTGTCAGGTGAAGCTCTTCACCTTACCCTGATTCTGTTTTCCCTTCTAACCCATGACTGTGTAGTGTCCCATCCCCTTCATTTTTAAGCTAAGTGGGTAGAAAATACCTTTCAGCATGTGGAGGTTGCGTTGGCATGTCCCTCAGGGCTATCATCTCCTTTTGGAACCCCAGATCCTGTGCCAAAGCATGTATCCCAATGACACTCCTGTCACTCTGCCTTGGCTGATGTTGTAGTGACCTGAGCAAACACCCAGAAGGAGTTTTGGGAGTAAGAGACTTCAGATAATTTCTGTTGAGGGGAACATAGAATAATTTGATTTGGAAGGGACCTTTAATGGCCATCTTGTCCAACTCCCTGTAATGAACAAGGACACCTACAGATACATCAGGGTACTCAGAGCCCCCCAGGCCTGACTCTGTGTGTCTCCAGGGACAGGGCATCCACCACTTCTCTGGGCAACCTGTGCCAGTACCTCACCAAGCTTACTGTAAAAAACTTCTTTATGTTCAATCTAAATCTCCCCTCTTTTATTTTGGAAGTGTTTTTCCATATCCTGTCAGACCAAACCCTGCCAAAAACTCTGTGCCCTTCTTTCTTATAGCCTCCCTTTAGATACTGATTAGAGCCAGCCAAGATGATTAAAGATACTTCTTCCTCTCTTCAAGAGTTTATAATGTTATCCTCAGCTATTCAGCCTTAAAATCAGTATTTATACAGAGGTCTGACCAGCACAGACCTTGCTCCCTGCTGGCACCTCCCTTGCCCTGCTGGCCACGCTTCTTTGGATGCAGTCCAGGGTACAGTTGGCTTTCTGGGCTGCGAGGGCATATTGCTGGCTCATGTCCAACTCACCATCCACTAGTACCTAAGTCTTTTCTGGCAGTCTGTGCTCTACTCTTACATCCCCCACCTTGTACTGACAGCGGAGGTTGCCATGACCTGGGTGCAAGACCTTACATTTGAGTTTCTTGAGCCTCATGAGGTTTTCCTGGGCCCACTGCTTGAGCCTGTTTAGGTCTCTCTGGATTGCCTCGTGTCCCTTGAGCATGTCAGCTGCACCACACGGCTTGGCGTCATCCACAAATATTCTGAGGGTGCACTCAATCCCAGTGTAGATGTCTTTGATAAGGATGTTGAAGAGAATCAGGCTCAGTACAGACCCCATGGGGAACATGGCACAGGACACTTTACAGCGTACTGTCAAGGTCCTGCAGATAACAGAAGATTACTTGTGGAGATTCTGAGGCAAGTATGTGCAGAGCTCCAAGCACATAAAAAACATGAAGAGCATGGTTGCAACTGCGTGCAACTCTCGCTTGTTGCTCCAGTAGAAGGAAGTCCAGCAGCGGGGACTGGTGATTAATGCAGTATTAGCACAGGAAGTTGAAATAGAAATATAGGTCAAAAAGCTTTCAAATATCCTGCATTAAAGAGCTCATGACACATTTTCTGACATACTGCTGTAAGCAAAGGTTAATCTTTTTCTGGGGTCACATGTAAGTAATTTCAGACACGAGTTACATTATGCTGATTTTTCAGTCTGCTTTGGGATTGCAGGTCCTATATAAGGACACTGAAAGTTGAGTAGGGGCTGACTGCTCTGCCTCCAGATATTTTAAGAATAAAGATTTTTGTCTAGTGGGTAGCTACTAAGTTTTTATCTCCTAATCTCTTTCATTTTCAGAGACCTGCAGGGATGGCTGCAGGAAGTCTAAAGGCCCCTCTCTTCAGGCTGCCTGGTGGGCTGCCAAGGGAGATGCAGATGGGACAGAAGGAAATCTAGCTGCTTTCTGCCAGAAACCTTCACAGAGGGCAAGTTTTGAAGCCCATGTATGCTGAAACCAGCTCCACAGTTTCCCACACTCATCAGTGTTTTGTTCTGATGAATCGTCGTTTCTCTCTGGGAATGGGTTCCACCAGAAGATTTCTGGCCAGATTTAATCAGGGATGCTTGAAAGCAATCCAAAACACAGGCCAGGAAAGGAAATAGCTACAAAAAACCACCAGCTTTTTCACAATTTTCTGAATTGTTTGGTAATTACATTTGTTGAAGATATAATTCATGCATGATTGTTTAGAGTTGTCCCTGCAACATCTATGAGCACATGCATAATTATCTTTCTTTCTACTCAGCATCAGTCTGTAATCAGTTGTAGAAACTCTTTTAGATATTTGTTTGAAGACAATGGTTTTTTTTGTTTGTTTGTTTGTTTTTTTGTTGTTGTTTTGTTTTTTGGTGAGGAATAAAGATGGTAAAGAAAAATATTTTCAAAGTTAGGGGGGGTGGAGATTCATGATCCTTGAGGTCCCTTCCAACCCTGGCCATTCTGTGTGATTCTGTGAAAGTTACAGCCAAGAGAAAGTCAGTAATCAGAGATTCATAAGATCCTAGAATGGGTTGGGCTGGAAGGGACGTCAGAGATCATCTAGTTCCAACCCCTTGTTGTGACATGGCTGCCAACCACTAGATCAGGCTTCCCAGGGCCTCATGCATGTCTGGCCTTAGAAAAACTAAAAGGAAAATGCAGGTTTTTTTCAGACCAAGTGAAAATAGATTCAAGAGGAGTTAATCTTGTCCTCTTTCTGCTTTTCTTCCTACATGTTATATTTTATTTCTCTTGCTTAATATTGAGCTTTATCATATATCGAAATTTTGCAAAATATGAGAAGCCATATTGGTTTAACTGAATGATTGCATATTGATGCTGTACTAAGTCCAAGTGCTATGATCTTTTTAATTTGAGCACGACTGCTCCAGGAGGTGCTTTATACTAGTCTGGGAATTAAAAACGCAAGGCAGCCATAACGAACAGTTATGCCAAGATAGCTACTCAGGGTTTGTGTGTGTGAATCGGTAGGAAACATTTCCTACCTGGCACAGTTACAGTGGCTAAAAACAAGAAAACCTTGTGTGTGTGCGAGGCCATAAGGATGAAATGTTGCTGGAAATCTCCAGCTGCTTTGTGCTCCTATGGCAATATATAGCATCTGTAAATCTGATTTAGCAGCCTAATTAATCAGAGTTACAGCAATTTGCATTGCTGGAGCCACTCAACCAAAGCACATGGTAAATCCACCTTCCAGAGCCTGCTGCTGCTCTGCTTGCGCTACCTGCAGTCCTGTGTGCCTCCATGGACATGACTGAGCATTGTGTTCAGGTGGTGGTGCCAGTAGAACACTGTCTGTGCTCCATAGACAGACCATGACACCTGTCTTCTCTTCTTCTCATGGCTACATCCAGGGAGCTTTCCCCCTCTCTAAGAATGAAGATTTGAGTGTAAAAGGATGAGTTTGGTTGGAAGGCTTTGTTTTTGACAGTGTGTTTGTGGTTGCATCCCTCCTTTCTAGATCTGGGTTGCTGAGCGCAGACTTTTGCCCTGGCTCAGCCTTCCTAGTAGTACTTTATGTTGCTCAGACCCACTCAAATGTTGTTCTGCAATAAGGAAGATGATGTTTGCTGTGGCTGATCTTGTGACTTTGTAAAAAATGTATGTATTGTCCTCTTTGAGACTGTGAGAAGAGTGCCAGCGGCACAGCTGTCTCCAGACCACAGCATTTCAGCAAAGCTTGTTTTCTGTGTCTGTCCTGGGGATGTCAGTCCTCCTGGAGAACATGAGTAATTCAGACTAACAGCAGCAAGCTCGACCTATTTTTTCAAATGAGATAGTGCAGAGGGCTTATTTACTCACTGACCTAAGAGGAAAAGGGAGAGCAGAATGGTTTTCTAATATAAGCAGCAGTGCTAACAATGAGATGTGAGCTGGAAGTGAAGTGTTTGGATGCTTTGACCTGAGAAACACTAAGAGCCAACTATGTGACAGGTCAGGATTTGAAGTTTGCTTCTTGTTAGTGTATAGATACCATTTGTAAAATGCACTTCTGGATGCCAAGCCTTTATAATACTTCTGGGTGTTCAGACTTGTGCATGATTAGAATCTCAGAATCATAGAATTGTAGAAGTGTAGAATTATTTGAGTCAGAGGGGACCCTTAAAGGCCATCTAGTCCCTGTAATGAACAGGGACCTACAGCTACATCATGTTGCTCAGAGCCCCGTCCAGCCTGACCTTGAGTGTCTCCGGGGACGGGGTATCACCACCTCTCTGGGCAACCTGTCCTAGTGCCTCACCAACCTTACTGTAAAAAACTTCTTTTTTATGTTCAGTCTAAATCTCCCCTCTTTTAGCTTGAAAGAGTTTCCTCTTGTCCTATTATAAGCTCTGCCAAAGAGTCTGTCCCCTTCTTTCTGCTAGCCCTCCTTTAGATATTGATTAGACACAGTCAGTATAGTTAAAGATACTTCTTCCTCACTTCAAGAGTTTATGTTATCCTTAGCTATTCAGTCTTAAAATCAGTATTTATACAGTGCCACTAAGGTGTGAAGTGTTTTCCCAAAAAACAGTCTTGATATTCTCCCATGAGAGAAGTCTGGTGGTATAAAACAGATTTTTTTTAATGAGCAATCCTCTCTTGTTTGGCTTCACTGATTTACTTGCATAAAGGCTACAAGTTGAATGAGATTTGCAGACTCAAACTAGACTAAAATAAAAGGGGAAAATATGTTACAGGGTTAATGGGAACGAAGGGTAGTGATTAGAATAATACAGTCAAAAAGTCACACTCAGTGTATTACCACAACAGCACCAGTCCTCCTCCTATTTTTAGGTTTAATCCTTTGTAAGGGAAAATCAGCTTTTTCCAAAGGATGCTTTAAGAAAGAAAGAGCAAAAGACTGGTGACAGAATTATGAAAGCAGGTCCAGCATTGATGGCAAAATATCCACTAATAAGAGCAAGAGAAGTGGATGAAGGGAGCAACCTGTAGAAAGCTTTGGAAAACAGAAATCCAGTCTTGCCAAGAAAAAAAGAAACAAAAACAAACAAACAAACAAAAATAACAAAAAACCCATGCAAAAACAAGCAAACAAAAAACTAGCCACCAAAAAACTTGTTCACAAAGACTATATTTTGGTTATGCTCCAGGACGTAAAGTCAAAACCAAAAAATAATAAAAAGAGGTTCCAGGAACATTCCAGTCTGAGAGCTGTAACACTAGTTCTTTTTCTATTGCTGTTATTTTCCATCTGCTTCATCTTATGATTGGAGGATTCTGGTTAGCTTTCCTGTTTCTCTTCCAACAAAAATGTGAAATCGGTGTGCTCTTGAGGAACCTCCAGGACAACCCACTTCTTGTTCTCTAGGAGAATCAGAATCTTTCGGAGCAAAAATAAATTTCCTCGTGTAAATTGTGGATTTTGTGAGAAGGTCATTTTCTGTCGAAATTATTTCCCCAGGAAAATCTCAACTGTTTGTAATTGCAGTCAGAGCTTTTTGGCTAGTACAGAGAACAGAAAGAAATGTCTCTCAAGATCAGGACAACATCAAATATAGCTTAGGTTTTGGAATCTTTCAGAGGGATTGTGTGACCTCTCTCTTGGGAACACTGGCCTTTGGGTCCATCACCTCATATAGCAGAGATCCCTCCTGGGTATGAGTGGCCACTGGAAGACCCTTTCTTCCCTGCCATTATCAGCTCTCAGATCAGTCCTTCCAGCTCCTGTGAAGACTCCTCTTTGAATGTTCCAGACATATGCTAAGGGAGGAAGGTGGTTATCTTGTAACTCTGTTTTACAGATATCCTCCTCTGTGTGATAATAATCTTCTTCTTATCCAGTTACTCTGAAATCACACTTTTCTCAAAAGAAGTTAAAGGAAAATAAAAAATGGAACTGTTTGTTTATGGTATCCAAAATAGATGGACAATAACACCGTTGTCAATATTTATAAAAGATACATCAAGGTATGAAACATACACCAAATTAAATATTGAATCTCTCTCTTTTTCCCTGTCTGGTTGACTTGTTATAGACTTTTTATGACCCATCTCTCATGAGGCACTCTGTCTTGCTTTGTGCCATAAGTTTCACACATCGCAACAGGCAAACTGTTCTTAGTGGAGCACGTCAGTTTCATAAATGATTTCTTTGAAGCATCCAGGAGGATGTGGACAGAGTTAATCTCCCATCTCCTTTCCAAATCTGTGCCTCCTCCTCATTAAATATATTTACTTCCAATCTATTTGAGGGTAGTCATGATACGCCTGTAACTAAATTAAGAATCAGATCATTTATTTTTAAGTTGCATATGTCACCTTGTAATAAGAAGACTTATCTATCCATTTAACAGCTCCTAGACTCAACAAAAGAAAAAAATCTTCCCTTCACAACTTTCAGTGACTCAGGGTGCACCGCTCAACATAAACCATATCCATTCACGGGACTTACATTTTTGTGTACATTTCTATACATCTATACATTAACAAATATGCCAAATGTGGCAAACACAGATAGCTCATTACTGGCTCTTGATTGGAACAGGTATCTGGCTTCCTTTGAGATCATGCAGCCAAAAACCCAGGGAGCAAGCTCCCAGAGGTGACTAGATCTGGAGACAGACTGTCTTTAAGAAGACTTTAAGAAGAGCAGCATAGATTTCTTTGAGAGATCTTTTCCAGAATAGAGTAATACTTAAGCACCATCTTGGAAAACAGCAGATTGGTGAAAAACTAAAGATAATAATATAACCTGAAAGTCACTCAAATTCTGCAATAAGCAGAATTTTAACATGTTTAAAGTATAACCCCAGAAACTCATGCTGGAGTATTCTTATTCTGGTTGCATGTTGTTAGGTGGCTGCTGCATGGGGAGGTAGCACTATAGGCAGAAGAGGCAAAAGCAAGGGAAGAGCAATTACTGTCCCAAACAAAAGCAACAGAAGCTAAGTGTTCTGAGAGTGGCTCGCTTTTACCATACACAGCTCAGTAAAGCTGCAGATGTTTCAATGAAAGAAATGGGGTGCTCACTCACACTGTAACTACACAAGGAAAGATGGGTCTGTCTAAGAAAATGAATGTGCCCTCCAGTACACAAAGATGTTGACATTGTGTTAAACTTCATAACTTCTCCAAGTTACATTAATCTCATTAGGTTCATCCTCTCCTCCTGCTCCCATTCTTCAATAGACACAGATTTTGATAGTTTGCACTATATATGTAAGTAGCTCATTCCCATTGTACTCTGATGCACTGGCTGCAGCATAAATATACCATGGTGGCACTGAGCAGTCCCCACTGTGCATGTACAAACAGCATCTTCCTTTGCAAGACAAGCTGTGGAGCAGCTGGAGAGCAGCTGGTTTTGCAGGAACTGTACTTCAAGACACCAGCACAAAAACAATGCACCACAAATAATAAATGTTTATCTTATATCTTCTCATCTTTAAGAAACCTTCATCTAATTCAGTGAAAAAAAGAAAGCGCACTTTTATATTTTTAACATAAGCTTTTTATTTCTTAATTTAAAAAAAGGGTTGAGCTTCTCTTGGTCTGAAGCTAAATTGTCAGCATAATCCTGGCAGCAGATTTTTAAACACCTTTGGTGGTATAAGAAACAAAAGAACACCAATTGATTTTGAGATCAAAGGCTGAGTTTAGGTTGGCAAAAAAATCCTCTTCTCACTTGTAAGCAGTGCAAATAAGTGATGTAAATCTCAGACAGAATTGGGATGGAACCACCCACTGTTACTCTCTCTAGTTCTTCTCTGTCTAGAGCCTCCCCAATATTTTCCTCTGGTCTGGAATTGAAAGCTCGCTTCTCTTTGCTACTGGGGACAAAGGCATGTTATGTAACGTATATGGCAAAATTATTTTTGCTCGGAGATAATAGAAACTAGTTGATAGACTGCTTGAGACAGCCAGCAAGCAAGCGAGCACTCCCAAGCCTCCCCAAGCTTGTGCTGGCTCTGCCTTCTACCTCCTGAGTCACTGAGGAATATCTGCTATTCTGGGACAGATGACTTTTGCTTCATCGAAATGCTGTTATTTTATTTTAGCAGTTATTTCTTTAAATGACAGGTTAGTTAAACTGCAGTGTTTCTCATATACTCAGACATGAATCCCAGTACTGCCCCGTGGGTAAAGTGCACAGCATGCCTCTTCAGCAGAGCCCTGATCTCCACAAGAATGGCTCCAACCTGAGGTGTGCCTTCACTGCTCACCTGACTTTTTCTCCAATAACTAGTTCTGCTGTGCCTGTGCAGGTGAGTGTATCCCTGATGGCAATGGTGTTGCAAACTGCCCAGGGATGTCACCCCACACCTGCATCTCCAGAAGCCCCATGGGACGGTGGCTGCTGCTGCTGGGTCATATTCCATAGGGATGAGATCAAGGAACTGGAAGTGTTCAAGGCCAGGTTGGATGAGGCGCTGGGCAGCCTGAGCTGGTGGGGGCAGCTCTGCCCACAGCTTTGAGGTGCCTTCCAACCCAAACCATTCTGTGGTTCCGTGATTCCATGATCCTGTGAATGTCACAGGGCACATATGCCCTACGAGTTTGAAGGCTGTGAGCCCACTCTCCATACTACAGCAGCCTGAACATGTTACAGAGCATTTCTAGGTAATGATACAACCCACAACTAGCAAGGAACTCCTTTTAGTGATCAACTGGTATATTTATGGTGGTTTGGCACCTTTTCCTGCAGTGCATGGCCTTCTAGGTCTGGATACATCTCTAGTCCAGCAATTGCAGGGGCTGTATATATCCTCCCAAGCTAGCTTACAAACTGTAGTGCTGCTGGCAAGGAAGCTGCAGTAGTCTGAGGCTCAGCATGAAAACAGTTTGTCAGGGACCTAATCAGTTTTTCGCCAGTTCTGTGGCTCACAGCAAGCTCTGTGGAGAATGGCAGTGGTTCTGCCCAAGGGAAGCTGGACAGGGTTCACCAGATGCCAAGCCGGGGAGCTCCAGGTGTAACACTTAGCCCTCCAGCACCTGGCCTTCAGGCCAGTGCTGTGGGGCCTTGGCCTCTCTCAGAGTGGCATCTGATGCTGACTAACAAGTGCCAAGCCAAATACTGTTGGCTTTTTTTTTCTTTGGCATTGACAATTTTCCCTGGGCAGTGCTCCTATTGGAAACAAATTATGTCAGTTTTTGATGGAGATGTGTCAGCTGAAGCCTAAATGAAGAGAATAAGACTCATTTCACTAGCGATGAGTACTCCATGTTTGAAACAATCCTCCGGAGGCAAAAGATAAGTGCAATAACTCACCCCTATGCTCCGTTATTCTCTTCCTCCTCGGTGGCCTGTGGTCACCACTGGCTGTGACATCCCTAGGGCATGGGGGAGCATGTGGCTGTGATAACTCTTCTCAACTCAGGTTGTGTTTTCCCATCTCCCGTCAGACCATCGAAGTTCAGAAATCAACGTGGTGGATGGGGACCCAGTGAAAAGATGGAAGAAGATAGAGTCTCCTGAATAGTACAGATGTATTTCTTGGCTTTGCATCCTAAAATTCTGTACTCTCCAACTTCCTGAAGGGAGGTTGTGGTGAAGAGGGGGTTGGCCTCTTCTCCCAGGCAACGAACAGGACCCGGGGAAATGGCTGCAAGTTGTACCAGAAGAGGTTTAGGTTAGACTTAAGGAAGAACTTCTTCTCTCAGAGAGTGGTCAGACACTGGAATGGCCTGCCAAGGGAGGTGGTGGAGTTGCCATCTCTGGCAGTGTTCAAGAGGCATCTGGACGAGGAGCTGCGAGATATGGTTTAGTGCTTGTGGTAGCAGTGGTAGTGTGAAGACGGTTGGACTAGATGATCTTATAGGTCGTTTCCAACCTTGTGATTCTATGATTCTATGATTCTATGAAACTGGGAAAGGCCATGATCTCAGTATTTGCCATGAGTCACAACATCTCTGAACACCATTAAACAGTGTGTAAGCGTGGTTAAAATGTAAACACAAAGACACAGTTATTCACAGAAGCAAGTAAAATATTGTAGAATTCAACTCCACTGTTCTGCATAAGTCAGAAGTCTTTCTTCCTGTTATCAATATCAACACCGTGTTTCAATGGCTTATAGGAGGGAAGTAATCTTCATGGAACCCAGTTAACTTTGGGACAAGCTTGTTTGACACCTCTTGGAAGAGCAGCTATCTGGCAGACATGCTCACAGCTATTTACAAGGTGGTTTCAGGAGGCAGGAAAGATAAGAGGAACACTGAATTCTCCTCCAGGGTTTTATTGGATTCCTGTGTTCCTCAGAGTAAATCTCCCCTGAAAGTCTTTGAGGTCAAAATTTACCTAGGAGGAAAAAGAGGGAAGAGAGAATGTGCAGGACATATCCATGAGTTCAGACCAGCTCTCTAAACCATAAGTATTTCAAAAACAACCAAAGGTCAATAACTGCAATAAATCCCAATCAAAGTCAGCATTTACCTCAACATAAATGTCTTCTTAATAAACTCCTTTTTTTTTGTTTTTGTTTTTGGTTGAGCAAAGCTTAACAGAAAGCTGTCCATGCAAATGCAAATGTAATTTCGTAAAATGAAAAGCAGCAGAAAAACTCCTCAGCCAATCAAAGTTTAAAACAACGTGTCTGAGACTCTTACAACTCCTTGAGATCAGGATTGCATCTAGGCTGAGTGACATGTATACTGCATGCAGCATTTTAAAATCCAGAGTGAGAAAAGATTTCCCAAGTTCAGCACATAGATCATGTCTGTGAACGCTGGCTGCTTTGTTTTCATTACACTTCCCTTCCTTGTCAGCACCACAGCTAATATAAAGCAATTCTCAGGCAGCTTTCACAAACACACAGTGGGAAGAACATACATTCATTGATATGTAGGGTCAAATAAATTCAACATTGCTATTTGCTTTAATTGAATGTGACTCACAAATATACACAGTGGGAAGTACATATTTGCCTCCATATATGGGAGTTTGTGAACTTTCTGAATTAGCTGCAATTACTTGCCTTGCACTGGTCTGAGGCATAAAACATTTGAATGAAGAAGTGGTCAGTTTTGTAATAGAAATTCTTCCAATTTATGAATGAAAACCAGAAACTTTCATTCCATACCCCACTCATTCTTACCACCAAACACATAAATACTAAAACTGCAACAGTGTTCAAACACCACCATGCCTAGCCTAAAAATCAAGATTTATTTTTTGCCTTTGGCAAGATTTGCTTTCAGAACTTTGCACTACCTGAACAGACACTAAACTAAGGAGCCCCAGAAAAGGGGCTTCTTTTCAGAAAAGACTGAGGGATTTTTTCAGATCTCGTCTGTGACTGTTTCCAGCTACTTCATTTCCAGTAGTTGCTTGCAGCTGATTATCACTTTGGAGCAGCTCCCCAAGTAAGAGATTGCCCAGTTCCCTGTTGTTTCTAAATCTCCTTTACTTTTGCAGAAGTCCAAGGAAGATGAAAATAAGTGAAAAATCAGGCTGATGTGCTCTGAAAGGGCAACCTTCTTTCCTAATCAATAAATAGATCCTTGAAATTCTCTTCTGACAGCCTTAGAATTGGGCATGTAGAATTAATGCCAAAACTGTGATTTAAGATTGGAGGGTATAATTTTCCTCTTGGTTACAGGAATGTAAATCTTTATGTTCAAGAAAGTCATCACACTGAATTCACAAAAGCTTTTCTGGGTTTGCTGTGGTGGAGATGGGATCTGGATCTTGTCCCACAGTCCTTTGATGTATTAGCATTACCCCTTAAACTATAACACTGAATTTTCACATTTCAAATTATGCAGTTATCATACAGGGTTTTGCTCATCTGTGAAGAACATCCTGCCCCAAGTGCCTTTGAATCAGTGTGGAGTAAGCTGGAATCATTAAGAAATACTGCTGAGTTTTACTCCATAGTCTGTGACATGCGTTTGAAAATGAAAAGGTTATTTTTTAATTATAATTGGCATTGACATTATCCTGGTTCTCCCAGAGAAGGCATTCATTTTGTTGGAAATGTGGTGTCGTCATCACAATGGGAGCTCAGTGGAAGAAGCTGTATACAGACCTTTGAGGGAGTTTCAAAAAAGCATCTGTCAAATGAATGAAATAGTTAAACATCAAGGAATTTGATCTTCCCATCCCTTATGAGAGTATCTGACAAGGGGCAGATGAAGGAGCTTCTTTCCTGCCCATACCATGGACCTCGTGGCTGAGCGTTATGGGTCACCCTACTCTTTTCATGGAAACATTAAGGTTGGAAAATACCACTAGGATCATCTAGTCCAACCACCAGCCTTTCCCTACCATGTCCAGTAACGATGACCCTCAGTGTCACATCTTCACCATTCTTGAACACCTCCAGGGACAGTGACTCCATCACCTCCCTGGGCAGCCTGTGCCACTGCCTCACCACTCTTTCCAAGAAGAAATGGTTCCTAACATCCAACCTGAGCCTCCCCAGGTGCAATTTGAGGTCTCTTGTCCTATCACTGTTACCTGGGAGAAGAGGCCAACCCCTACCTCATCACAATCTCCTTTCCAGTGGTTATAGTGAGCAATAAGGTTTCCCCTGAGCCTCCTCTTCTCCAGACTGAACAATCCCAGTTCCCACAGCCACTCCCCATAAGTCCTGTGCTCCAGACCTTTTACAGTTTCATTGCCCTTCTTTGGATACACACCAGGGCCTCAATATCTTTCTTGTAGTAAGGGTTACCCTCTTGGACGATGCCTCTTTGCTGAGGGTGCAGCACTGCTCCAATATACCAAGTCTAAGTTTGCAGGCTGGGACCTGCTGCAGCCACATGGCAAGGCGAGACCTGGTGATGAACTCAACCACCATGCCTGCATTGCCCGGAGGGGAAAACTAGGCTCCATATGTTCACATGTAAATTCAGACTCTTCAAAGTGGGCATGAGATTCCCCACTGACAAGTCTATTTTTGGTTGCAATAAGCTATATACATTTCTTTCCATTTGTCCACTTGTCCTTCCCTCCCTCTGCAGCCTTGGCTAAGTCATCAATCAGGATTTAGAGCCATATGCACATGATCAACAATTGTGCTAGCTAAGTGCAGAAAATGCACAGTCACGTTAGGAAGTGACATCACCTCAGCAGAGTGGGACTCTTTCCCAGGAATGCATATATCAACACAACAAAATTTTCTGAATCAGATAAGCTATTAAGAAAGGCTTTGAGAATAAATTTAAGAATTAGGAAAATATGCATCACTGAGAAGCCAACTCCTTTGAAACCATCTGTCACGGGTCTCTACCTGAGTGCTGGGTCTGGCATGGCTGGGTGGACCACCTCATTCAGAGGCAGTTCTCAGTGCCAACTGAAGCAGCAGTAGCACCACGTTCCTGTTTTCTCTGTAAACAAACATTTAAGTCCTCCTAGCAGGACTAACATGCTGCAGAAGGAAAAATACCCTCAATCATCAGATTTGTCAAGATTTAGTACCAGGAGTATAGTGTCCCTGACAGGACACTTAGCAATGTCATTTTGTTTAAGCGATTCCTGTGAGCTACGTAGGCCTGTGACTAGCAGTGGCCTGTAAGATCTGTAACTAGAAAGGCCTGTAGCTAGCAGTGTTCCCCCAGGGTTTGTACTAGGCCTAGTCTTGTTCATCATAGAATCACTAAGGTTGGAAAGACTATTAAAATCATCTAGTCCAACCACCTACCCATGTGCTGTGACTGCTCTAAAACATGTCACTCAGTGTGACACCTATCCTTTTCACAAAGGGATAAAGTGCACCCTCAGCAAGTGTGCCAGTGATACAAAGCTGAGAGGAGTGGTTGACAAACTGGAATGCTGTGCTGCCATTCAGCAAGACGTGGACAGGCTGAGAGTTGGGCTGAGAGGAACATTATGGAGTAGAGTCC
Organism: Chrysolophus pictus; assembly: GCA_037305975.1. Taxonomy (NCBI): domain Eukaryota; kingdom Metazoa; phylum Chordata; class Aves; order Galliformes; family Phasianidae; genus Chrysolophus; species Chrysolophus pictus. The sequence continues at coordinate 84,717,220 of CM074576.1, forward strand.
TATACCTGGAGAGGAATAACCACATGCATCATTACAGATTAGGGGCTGACCTGCTGGAGAGAAACTCTGCGGAGGAGGACCTGGAGGTACTGGTGGGCAATGGGTTGGCCATGAGCTAGCAGTATGCCCTTGTGACCCAAAAGGCCAATGGTATCCTGGGGTGCATTAAAAAAATCATGGCCAGCAGGTCAAGAGAGGTGATCCTCCCCCCCTACTCTGCCCTGGTGAGGCCACATCTGGAGTACTGTATTCAGTTCTGGGCTCCTCAGTTCAAAAAGGATGATTCTGTGATTCTCTCTCTGGAAAGCTCAGCTCCCTTGTCTTAGAGATAGAGACAGTCTCACTTGGGTTCCTGCAGAAAAGCCAGAGGATGCTGAGGGCTGGAAAGATTCAAGCAGGACAGCAAGGTCAAAGCCCAGCCATGAGTCTCATCCAGGATCTTCTGGGAGAGAGCATTTGTTGCTTTGTTAGGAACTGGTTTGGGAGGAGCTGTGCCTGCTGGTGGATAATACCAGTGGCATTTTAAAACAGGGAGTTCAGATTTCATACTGTTGAGTGTTAGTATTGTAATAGTTCGGTAAAATGTGGATCTGGCTGTGTAAAGTGTGCAGCAATTGAAATTTCAGAACTCTGCACAGCAGCAATGAGATAAATGTAATAAATGGTGTAGCAGAATTGGGGTCAGATATGTAGCTTATGGATGTAATATCTTATCATTGCAGGAACCCATACATTGGAGTTGAAGCATAAATATCCTGTATCCACCAGCAAAGCAGAAAAAAAATGTTTTCAACCAGTGTGGTACAAAGTCAGGAGTTTTGAACCAGGGATAAAAAATTGTGCCTTAATATGGCAAAAAAAAAAAAAAAAAAAAAGAGAGAGAGGTTGTTCCTTCATGGAGAAATCAATTTTGAGGTTATACCTAGTTTAGCAGTACTCAAGGAAAAAATAAGCAACCAACCTATGAGGCATTGTAGAAGGACCAAGCCAGAAGTTAAGTCTGGGCAGAATGTCCTCAGAACGTATATATATATTATATATCACATCAAAAGCAGCCGGTCAAATAAGATTTTACTAACAGCCTGGCAAAGTTGCCTTCACTGGGATTGCCTTTTTTTAACATGACTCAGGATGGGAAGCAAACTGCTAAGCTGATGCAAAGAAATGGGTGGACTTAGAAATCTAGTTCTGGGGAGGAAAGTGGATTGGTAAAGACCTTTACTTCATTATGAAAACACAGAAAATAAAGCCAACATTTAAAACGCACACACAGTAAATAGCAATATCCAACAGAATAAAGAGCATGCAAGATATTCAGACCAACTGAAATCATCAGATTATGCTGGCAATCTATTTTTTTTTCCCAGATATTGAGTATTTTCTCATTTGTGAATCCAGAGCTGGCTAGAACCTGGGATCGGAGGTATAGTGAAAAAGAAAAGAAAAAGAAGTGGGAAAAAGTGTCTCTGCATATATATATATAAATTTATTTATTTTTATTTATATATATATAAAACTAGCTCAGTGAAGCCTCCCAGACATCCGTTTGTACAGGATTCAGATAAAGGTCCAGATTAGTCTTCTGTCCTATTTGGATCGGTTCAATCACCATGCATCACAAAAGCATGTGTATTTTTATTGATCATCTCTGTCCACACCAGATATTCCATTCTTTTTGCTGCATTGTTGCATTGATTTCTTCTGCCCAAATCACAGTATTGATTTTTTCCACCTCTGTTACATCTCCTATGCTTCTCCCAGCCACCCACTTGATTAATAGGGAAACTGCAAGATTAAGTGCTCATCTTACAAGCACTTATACATGTGAAGAGTTTGCACATAGGGATAAATCTAAGGCCATTTTTTTTTTTTCTACTGCAGGATCTGTGTATAAAGCTATGCATTAAATATTTTATCATAGAATCACTTCAGTTGAAAAAGACCCTTAAACAAATATAGGGATTTCATGAAATTACAGTATGAGGATAGTATACAGTCCTTTGTTGTTAGTCTTCATTATGGCAATGAAAAACAATTCATAACTCTCAGCTCTTCTATCAAAACAATGCTGAAAGGCAGTTTCAGTTAAAATTATTGATGTAGGGATGAAAGTAAGACTTTCTTCCAAGAATAGGCCAGATTTCCTATGGAGGTCAGTACTTGCAGCTGCAGAAAAGGAGAGAGCCTGATGCACTGAGTGCATCTTCATTTTGTCATATACCCTGCCCTGAAGATACTGAGGTTTTTGGGAAGTCTTCTGATTCTGGATGCAGGTATTTTGGAAATACTGCTTACAATTATAGTCCATGAATCAAATATTAATGGACTTTTAACAGCTATGGTCAGAAACTTTACACCTTTTCTATTGACTCTTTTATTTTTCAAGTTTTCTTTTTTTTTTTTTCCTTACCTCAAAAACCAACAACTTTTATCAAAACCTCCACTTTGCATGTATCAGCAGTGATTTATTTATTTATTTATTTATTATTTTGAAGTTGATATATTCCACAGGAGAAACAGCATTTTTTGTTTGTTTGTTTGTTTGTTTTCTGAGTAGCTGTAGTGTTTAATAAAATTATATTTAAAATAATCTTGAATGTGTGGTTCCAATCAGGATTTTTTCCTTAATATAATGAAAGAAGTAACTCTGCAACATTCTAAAATGATTGTCTGAATAGTTTAATGAAATGCATCACTGATATGGAAACAGTATACTCTAACTTTTTATAGAAGATGGTATTACAAATTGTACATGATAAGATGTTTAGTACCCAGCAATTATGTTGAAACTAGAAATGGTTTCTCTTTAATTAAAAACTTTCACTCTCTCTCCCTGAGCTCCAGTGAAGACAGCAAGGAGTTCCTTTGGAGATTTGTTTGTCAAACAAAACAGGATCTCTTGCACTGTACTGTTTCTTTCAGTCACTCCTATCCTGAAATGAGGGAAAATAAACTTGTATAAACAATCCTACAAAAGCTGGAATGGACCGTTTGAATGCATGCAGAAAAAAGCACTGTCTGATTACTGTTGCTGTGTAGTTTCACATTTCCCTTGGATGTTATTTTCCATCAATGTTACAGCTCCATCATCTAAAACCCAGGAACTTCTAAGAAAATACTGTGGCCAGAAGGGAAAGAGAACGACTAGTGATAGGACAAGGGGGAATGGTTTTAAACTGAGACAGAGGAGATTTAGATTAGATATTAGGAGGAGATTTTTCACACAGAGGGTGATGATGCACTGGAACAGGTTGCCCAAGGAGGCTGTGGATGCCCCATCCCTGGAGGCATTCAAGGCCAGGCTGGATGTGGCTCTGGGCAGCCTGGTCTGGTGGTTGGCGACCCTACACATAACAGGAGGGTTGAAACTAGATGCGGTCCTTTTCAACCCAGGCCATTCTATGATTCCATGATTTTCCTTTTCTTAGAATAACTTCACGGTGTCACTAGAATAATAGCATTGTTTAACAATCTGCATGTGATGCTATACATCTGACAGAGCTGCCTGTGTCCATGCTATTCAGGATTTATTATCCCGAGGATTTAAATGTAGGAGATCAGCATCACCTCACAACAAATTAAGTTTTGCAAGTTACTCACATAACAAGGTGTTAAAAAAGTTTGCCCGAAGCTTTTAACCAAGAAAAGGTGCAGTAGTATTGCTCTCAGGCCAAAGTCAACACACATAAGTGATGTCAGCATAACTCCTTAACATGGCAATTACCCACAGCACAATCAGTGATATGTGCTAGCAAGAGATGGGCTTCTTGGTGCGAATGGCCAAACTGCCTGACTCAAAATGCCAGATCAGTCCTTTTCAGGTGTTTGGAGGGGCTATCTTATTGCAATAAGAAGCTATCTCTGTGCCTATGAAGTTGTGCTGGCTAAAGTGAGGGAAAAAAATCATACAGGTATTTAGATAAATCTGCAAGAAGCCCTTCTTTCTCACAGCCTTGCCCTGCAGCCTATGTACCCTGTGCAGCACAGTGGAGTGAGTACTGCTCCCTTTGGTGCACCCTGTGATGTACTCCTGCCACTCCACTGCCACCACCAGGTCTCTCAATGCAGTGTAGGGACAGGAAAAGACCTTTGCTCCTTGGGCCAGGGAGTGGTGTTTTGTGCTCAGCAAGGAAAACACAGGCACCCCTGAAGTGGAGATAAATGTTAGAACCGCGCAGATGTTGGTAAGGTCCCACAGGTTCTACATCGGGCTTATTTCCAGAGAGCTTGATAGTCTTAAGGGTGGACAAATTGAATCTAAAAATTACTTTTCCAGGTTACTTTCATCTCAAGGTGAATTTTGCACATGCATCATTTCCCTGAGTTCCCTCATAAGCTTCAGGCAGCAGGAACAATCCCCAGCTCATGTTCTTTTTCACAGCGCTGTAGCTGACTGAATGTCAAAGCAGATTCTCAAAGAAAGTTGGGGGTATAAGATACATGCAAAGCAAACTGTATTTTAAGCTGCTCTTTGGAAATGGTCTGAAGGTTGCTCGTTTGTTTCTCTTTTCTGACCTCTCTTAAAGAGTTTGTAACACTGCTTCAAAGGCACTGATGTGGCATAGCAGTTGAGGCTGTTCCCAGTTATAGCAGCATCAGAAAATAAGCTGCACTGCTGGAGATATAGACTGTCTACCTCACATCTGTGTAACCAAACCTACAGCCATTTATTACTCTGTTATTTTTGACCCTCAGCTTCTTTAGCTAGCTAGTGATCTCAAACCCTGGCTTTCTAGTTTCTAAAATCAATTGATAAATTGATAAGCATTTGTGTATCTCCAAGGAATCAATGCACAATTAGTTTGAACTGTTCCAAGAAAATAGGATTTTTGAGATAGCATATTCTCCCTTTACTCTCTTCAACTAGTTTGATTTTAAAAGAAAAAGAAAGAAGTAGTGATGCAGACTCATAGAAATAAGAATATTCCACAATTAAATTATTTTGTGAAGCTGGGATCCTTATTGTTCATCTTAGGTCTTTCCGTTCTTTGTTTCCAGACTGTTGTCTCCACAGGAGAAAGCAGATGTTTCAGGCTTTAGAGTATCTTTTAAAATGGAGAAAGTTTGTGGTACGGTATTTACTGTCAATTTCATAGGAGGACATTCAGAAGAAGAAATTAATCAGAAAAGGTAGCATTTCATATATATAAAATCTCAAGCTCAGAGTGACTGGCATAATAGTATTGAATTCACTTGCATCAAGAATGTCTGATGAAGATTCTTCAGCCATCCAAGTTTTCAAAATAGTAAGAGAACAGGAAAACAAAGTCTATCAGTCAGTCCATATGAAACCCCATAGCTGTGTGTTTAGTGGCTGCAGAAGCACTCATAAACATTACTCTAAAAATGTTGCTATGAAAACCTTCTCAAGCTTTGAGTAGTGGTAGAACTCTGACCCCTTTCTTATAAATTCTGGAATTTCATGCCTAGTAAATATCATGATAGTTATAACTTCTGTTCTCCTTCTACATGTTTATCTACAAGCATAATGCATGTAACTGGATTGGGGTGGTGGACCTAGTGTAATGGATTCCATGGGAAAATCCTTATATTTACGTCTATGTCTGGTTACTGTGAGAAATAACAGAGTAGGATGATAGCATATCTAAGGTAAAGATATTTTTTTTCCCAGATATTTTTACAGTTAAGCTACCTTGAAATTCATTGACATTGATAGAATATGGCTTACCAAAAAGGTAATAACATGTGCCTTTGCAGCACATCTTCTCTGTAAGTCTAACTCAAAAAACAAGCAAACAAACAAACAAACAAGCAAACAAACAAACAAACAAACAAAAACAACAAAACACTCCAAAATTAAATTAGTACCTTTCTGGAAGGAATTCCTATTTGAAATAGGGAGATTTTCCAGGGACTTCTTTTAAAAACATTATTTGAGGAAAAGACACAATGTAACTGCAACAAATGAAAAGGTAAGTTCAGGTTAAGGAAAACAAAAAATTTAATGTGATTGTTTTAATTAAGAACTCTCATCGCCCTCTTTAAATAGATGACAAAAAAAAATCATTCTTTATTTTCCTAATTCCCAAGTGAAAGAGCCATTAGCCCAACAACTCAGTGTAATATAGGGATGGTAAAATCTAGAAAAATGGTAGACATAAAGAGCAGGAACATAAATGTGGAAGACTTTTAACTGTGGAGAATTAAGAAGCTATTAAAGGAAAGAATATACAGAATGATGGGGAGCACTGACTGTAATTTTATTAGGCCTGGGAGTTAAATAAAAGTGAAAACCTGAGAGAAAAGTCAAAATAATTGAATTTGAAGGTCCACTTTGATCAGATTAACTGAGATGGAAGTGGCTCAAGGGATAATACAATACAAAACCCTCAGGGGACAACTAGACTTGTGAACAACCTCAGGACTTCTTGTCCTCTTGTAACTAGGACACAGACTGCTGAGAAACCAAGGGAGCCTTCGTTGGAACTTTATCCCTAATAGCTGGAAAAATATGGTGGGCTATCATACTTCCCACTTGGATTGCCTCCACAGAACAGGTGTTTTTTGTAAGGAATGAAGGCAAGGAAAGGCTAAAGCCAGAGAGATTAAGTGCACAAAACTCTTCCCCAGACTGGTAAAACTGTCTCAAGGAAAAGACTAGAGGGGTGAAAATTTTCCTTAGTCAAGGCAGATAATAGTGAGGAAGCAGTAAGTTCCCCTGAAAGTTTGGAGAAGGTGCTTGAAGAAAAATGTTCAGACTGACAGTGAAGATTCTGTAGCAGAAGAGTATGAAATCATGCAATAGACTGAAGGTCTGGGCCCTTGCCTTGGGTCAGTTTAAGGGGATTTTTCTTCCATTTAATAGCGAGGGATCAAAAAACAAGAGATGAGCTACTCAGGAAGTTGGCTGCATCTGAGATCAGTGAGCCAGCGGAGGGCATAAGGTCTTCTCACCCCATGAGCACTTCCCAGTGCAATGTTTCCCATGTGCTCTGTGCTGTCTATGCACAGCTTCCAGCTTTGTTCTGTAAGCCTTTTTCATAGTGGCATATAGGGAATGCCTTTACTCCTTCTGCTAAGAAGGAAAATGAATCAATTCCTCCAGGAGTTCAGACATACCAAATTTGCATGTACCATGAGACCTCAAAAAACTGAAGAAAATGAATAAAGGATCTTGAAATTATTTATGACAGGAATTGCTGGTATTATTGTGAAAGCATCAGAAGAGAAAGGTAGAGATGAAGTTGATAAAGACAGAATTATGTATATGCATATATATAAATATATAAATGTATAAGAAGTATAGATACGGCCAAGAAAATTAGAATAAACAAAGAGAAATTATTTACATACACGAGAAATTACCAGAAAGTAATGAGACTTCAAGGCGTGACAATGGAAAAGTACAGATGAAGCTGATACTGTTCTGAATACTTTTTGTTTCATTGTTCACAGTAGAAGCTGAAGGTCATTTTCTAGTGACTGAGATATATTTTCCTTGGGGAGAAAGATAAATGTTAGAAGGCTTCATGATTATACTGAAAAAGATAATTAGGCAATAAGAAGTCATACAGGTTGACAAGGAAGTGGGCCCAGAAGATTTCCTGGCACATCAAAAGCATCTAAGACAGAGACTGGAATTCATCAGCTGGAGCAGGGGGATGGATTTGGTTATGGTTTATATGCAGTTACAATACACTGGTGACTCAGTTCTGTTGCCAAAATATCTGTATTCGAAACACCCACAGAAAATCAGCAGACATGACAGAGGGCATCCTGGAGACCTGTGACTTCCATATCGCCTGCAGAAGCCAAATGGATGCCTGAGGATACCTCCAATGACACAGTCAGTCAATCCTCAGGTCTTTTGTTCAAAAAGTGGATGACTGCTGGAGCAACACTTGGCATCAGCAGAAGATGGTAGTATTAATCAACTCCAGAGGGAACTCCTGGAAGTCAAAATTAATTATAGAGTCATTTAGTTAAAATTGGCATTAGGCTAGGCAGGTAACAATGAATTTATTTGTATTTCCTTTCAAAATGAGATCTAATCTGCTGATATGTTAGTCTTTAAATATTCCAGTAACAGTAATATTCATTAATTATTGATTCATTCATTGGCAAGAAAGACAGATTATGATGCCTACAAGACTGAGTTGGAGGAAAAATTTGTGAGTTTAATTCTGAATCCATCATTTTTCCTTGACTGGCTTAACAAAGGCTGCTTGCCCTTTAAAAGACCTCCTAATTCCCAATATAAGAAAATTCCTTCCTCTTCTGATATAGCTGTAACTCTAGTAATATATCTTTAACTGCACTCATATTAGTTCATCTGGTCTGCTCAGGATGCCTTTTCCGCTCCAAGCCAAATTGAATTTCCCCTCCATAACATTAACAGCCATTTCTCTTATCCTTTCCTTAGAGAGATTTAACACATCACTCCCAGGACTAACTTGATGTCAATGGGAAAAGCCCAATTGATGGCCTCTGTGAACATTAGGAAAAGCATAAAAGTCTGTACATGAAGACTCAGTTATGTCCTTATGGCCTATTCTGAAAGATGTCAGAAAGACTTAACTGTCCTACGAGCCTGTTCTGTCAAGGCAGGATCTGCTTCATTCTCTTGTGTTTAATCATGGATTATAGCCAGCTATTTTGAAACAACTTATTTTCACTAGGTTTCCTATTTTATGTCCACCTTAAAACTTTGAAGGCTATCTTGTTGTGTACTGGGGTTTTGGGGAGCTTCTGTAAGTAAGTCATAGATTCTCAGGGATAACATTCATTTCTATGATCATTAGCAGTTATGATGATATAAGTGGATAAGTAACACAGAGGATTGCTCAACAGGTATGTCCCAGTGAATGGAAATTAATTCCTTCAGAAGGTTCTTTGTCAACATGTGCCAGTGCAGGACAGATTACCAGGGTCTTCTGCTCTGAAGGTGACTATTTCTTGAAGTCCTTAGAGCAGACTACCTCCAAAAACCACGCTTTGTAAAAATTCCGATCAACTTGCAGTCTGAATTTTCCACTCATGGATCTGAACATTGCACCTATTTGAAGGCTTTTTTCTCAACAGCCTCACATTTTTCTCCAGGTATGGATAACTGAGCATGGTACCCAGTTTTCACCAAAATCAGTAGCAAATTTTATAACAAGAGTTAGATTTGGTGGTTTGATTAATGGCTTTAGGAAAGGATGGACCATGTGGCTACAAGATCTAAAGAACTGTATGACAATCAATAAACCACCAGTCAAGCCTTCTCTGACAACCATCTTCCAAACACATGTTTTCTGTGCACCATGACTCCTGCATGATTGTAGTGCATATGCTTTTACTTTTCACCTATTGACACAATGGAGGGCACTGAGATGTGAAGCAGGAGAGGAGAGAATGGTTCCTTCTAAGGAGCCTTGTAGGAATTTTGAAGAAGTTTATTGCATTACACAAAGGCTCAGGGTAGACCTCAATTAGGCATCATATACTGCCTGTATTTTGGGTATGACTGGTATCTCTCTCCTCAGACTCAAGATTTATGAACACTAAACAAATGCCTAGAGGCACAGAATGGAATATCCTGACCCATAATGAAACCCCTCTAAATGTCAAAGGGACCTTAAGGAGGTTTAAGTAGCAACAAAAAAGGGATTTATTAATGTTGATTATATGTGCTACAAAACCAGGTCACAATGATGTTTTTCTAGTTTAAGAATAATTGTCCTTTCTAGAGGAAAGCAGAATGAATTGTTTACACACTGGGGAAAAAAAAAAGCCAAGCTGAACTTGTCCTACACCGTTCTGTCCACTGCACTGAGACAGCACTCCCTAACGAGGCTGTATCTCAACCTGTAATGATGGATATCTAATTTATTTTATCTCGACATAACAGACCTGGCATAGTAATATCTAGCAATTAGTCACAGTTCGATGGGCCCTAACTTAAGCAGTTTGCAGTGAAATACAGGTTTGGATATGTCACTGTCATTTCCTGCTATTACTTGCACAAAGGGCTAGCAGAAAAAGCATTGGTATTCTAAATTACTTATTGCAAAAAGCTGCAGAATCAGATTCTGTATCCTATTTAGCACTGCTAAATTACAGAACAGTACCACTACAGCATGTGTTGTTACTGGCTGATATTTTGTTCAACAGAAAGCCAAAAGCAAAAATGTTTGCACAGTTAGAAACTGATGTCAGATTCAACAACGCTTGCCAATATGCGAAGATGCAGAAGAACTTTAATAGCTCTCATTTGCTATGTCTAACAGATATCCAACAGATAAAAAGCCTAGTAAAAGATGAGATATTTACAGCACCCACCACTTCATAGAAAGGATAGTGCTTTCTTTTATGGCAGCAAAGTGTGGCCACAAACAGCCATGATGCTGGAGGAGCTGGATTTGCTGTTGTAAGCAGTGGTCCCAAAGGGAAGTGTAGAACTCTTCTAGATCTCAGAAGGGATAGAATACATGGGCTTGGGGAAACTCTTTCAAGCCCAAAGGGAAGTGGTGAGGATTGCTACTAGCAGAGCTATCTGGAAGCATTCCTTCCCGGGACACAGCTCATCTAGTATTGGTCTTACCACTGTAAGTAGATGACTTGGTGCACAGGCCCCAGAAGGGCTTCCATGATCTTGTTTCAGGGCCTTGAACATTTTTCACCCCATGTAGGAAGGGAGTAGCATATGCATTTGTCAATTCCCCCCAGGCATTTGTCCCCATGGGAGCAGTACATGGAAAAAAAACACAGTGCACTGCACGTGATGTTCTGGTCTGAACGATGGGGGACTGAAGGTATCCCAGAGTAGATTCCTACGGCTAGTAGAAACAGCAAGACCAACCCATCCACTCCCCCCCCTGGAGTGCATTTCTGGGTGCATTTGAAATTTCAGAACAAGTTTCATTCAATATTCCCATGGAAGGCATCTGAAATTGCAAATTGAATTTATTTATTTAAATCACTATGAAACTGGGAGAGGATGTGATGGCAAGCATTGCCTACAGGATACCTCACTTAGAAGCTGGTTTTGTGCAATGTGAAGACTCTCAGGAGGCGATGGCATCCTGGGCACTGCCTTGAGCAGGCCTCTGCTCACCTCTTGCCTCCAGCAACATCTGAACTTCCCTCCAGCATCTCACAGGTCTCACCATACCCGCATGGTATGCCATGGATCATGATAGGGTTAGGGAAGGCAGGTATGTGAGCACAGGACAGAGACATGACAATCTTAACTGTCATTCTGTCACACGATTTAAGAATTGTCATTCTTAATTGTCACTCTGTCTCAGGACAGAGCAGCACATGACAATCTTAATCTCAACAAATCTTAGGGTATGCAATACGGGAAGGGCAAAAGGCCAGCAGTAAAGCCATAAAACCATCTATGTACGAAGTGCCAGTAAAGATACAAACCAAGGTGTAAAAATAGAGGTATATGTTCTCCTTTTGCTTTCCTTTTGGCAGTAAGCATTAACTGCCAAAACAGTAGGTAACGCTATTTCAGGTAGATATTTAATTTACAGTTTGATAGTGTCCCTTTTATTCTGTCAACTCTTTGGGGCAGGGATTGTATTTTTGATCCAATACATTAACGAAATGGAAAGCATTGATCTGTGCCACCCAAAACTTCCTGTACAATAAGAACATCCCCTCACCTTTGTCTTTGGAACATGTAACGTGCTATTACAAAGTTCTCCGCTTGCAAGAAGAAATCTATTTATAAGTTGAAACAGATTTGCAATCGTGTGATAGAACGGGAGACTGAAAAGAAATATGCAAACCAAAAAAAGCATTGGCAAAATTTGCAGAGTTCTTTAAAGTTTTCTTCAAAAGCTGCTGCAAAATACAACCATCTGTGTTTTTTCTTTTCTTTTCTTTTCTTTTCTTTTCTTTTCTTTTCTTTTCTTTTCTTTTCTTTTCTTTTCTTTTCTTTTCTTTTCTTTTCTTTTCTTTTCTTTTCTTTTCTTTTCTTTTCTTTTCTTTTCTTTTCTTTTCTTTTCTTCTCTTCTCTTTTCTTTTCTTCTCTTTTCTTCTCTTTCTTTTTTTTTTTTTAAGAATATCCTATGGGGGTAGCACAGACCACTGTCTCTTCTCCCTCCTTTTTTTCCTTGTTTGAAACAACAACCTCAACTTGCAGAACAGCCTCACCCTTTAGCAGAGAAATGTGTGTAATCATAAACTATTAGAGACAGACTTCTGCATAGTAACCTATACTGTTGTATTCAATTACTTTGTAAGTATTTTAAAGCAGTTAGTGCCAATTTACCTCATGATGAAAATGTTTGTCTGAATAATATGCTTTATTCGAAGCACCTGCTATTTAATATCTCAGAGAGCTGGAATCGTAATGAGGAAAGAGGAAAATACATGCTTGCAGCTCAAACATCAGCTGTAAAAGCAGTTCTGGGGTGAAAAGTGGTACAGCTGAATGGAGTCGAGACCATTTTTCCCCCATTTGTAAATGAGCCACAGAATGACAAGCTAATTCCCAGCAGTCTAGTGCTACAGGCAGGGCCATTACTGAAGCTAGTTAATCCTTCAATCTGAGTCTCTACTTGAAGAAAATGTCACAAAAACAAAACCCATAGCTTTTTGATTGCCTGTAAGACATCAGAGAACCCATGGAACCCATGGGGCCAAGCAGGTATGGGGAAGCTGAACAGCAGCTCAAGGAGACAGCACGGTATCCATTGTATGATGAGTCTGCAGAATTTCTCCTAAAATCAAAGGCAGTTTTGAAAACACAAAGGTGTCTCCCATTCCTTCCTTCCCGTTGCCCAGAGAAGCTGTGGTGCCCCATCCCTGAAGGCACTCAAGGCCAGGTTGGATGGGGCCCTGGGCAGCCTGAGCTGGTGGAGGGCAGTCCTGCCCATGGAAGGGCATTGGGCAGCATGAGATTTGAGGTCCCTTTCAAGCCTGTGATGGTGTGATTCTATAGCTCCTACTCCATGCTATAGCTCCTACTCTATAGCTCCTACTTCCGTGCAAGATGGTGAATGGAGCAGCTGAGGATAAAGCCCTCGGCATTTCTGGCAAGGTGGGAACTGAATCAGCTGTTTGAAGTGCATAGTGCAGATGATACATATGAGAACCCAGAGCATTTGCATATCTCTTCATGCTACCAGCCTTCCTCTGGTGGCAGTCAGGAAAGGACTGTACTGTGATGGTAAAGCAGCAGTCACCTGTTTTGATTTTACAAACCATTTTGTAATGGTTTGAGTGAATATCTTGAATAAATCAGTACCTGTACAAAAACACCTAGACAGGCTTTAAAACAAGACTTTCAGATTTGAGTAGCTACAATCAGGCTTCTGAACTCATCTTGAATCATGTAAACAAATGATTTAGTTCCAGATAGTCTGAGCAGTCAACAGTTCCCAAATATGGGTTGTTTGTTCGGTGCTTCCTTCCACATTTAGAGCTAATGGCAGACATTCCTTTTTTTCAAATCCTAGCATCAGCCTGTAGGGATCCACATGAAGGCTATAGTGGATTTTCAAGCTCAGACTTCAGCTGTTGCCTGCCTGGAACAAATCATAAATTTGCTCTAGCCCTTCTGATGGTGAACTGATGAAAACTCAGAGTTTCACAAACTGAGTGCTCCATGCAAATGCAGAAGGAATACAGTGAGACAGGCTGCCAGAGAAAGGCAGCTGGCAGACAAGTGCCTTAGCACATGGGATCCAGCTGCTCGAAATGCAGAGGATGTATCTTGTGGGATGGCACACTGGATGCCTACAGTGATGAGATAATGTGACATACAGCACTGTCAATGAGCAGATACAGTGAATGTTAATAGAGACTGCTCTTATTCCTGCTAAGTCACTCATAGTTTTGCTGTGAACCTTAGCAGTGGTTGGAGAACATTGAGATTATGGAATTTGACATCTCAGTATGACATTGTTGTTCAAGTAGTGCTGTTACTCAGGGATGGAGCTTTTCTTTCAGGTTCCACTGGAACCCCATTCAACTGGAAAAACACTATTTGGGACAACATTTGAGCATGAAGATAAGGCACAAGTATGGTCTTCAGCCTCCTTTTTCCGGTAGCAACTGAAGCCCTGCTCAGGGCTTTTCTAGGTGTGTGCAAGGTGGATGTTTCCTCAGGTCATAGTAGGGAAAATACTGAGCAAGCAGCTTTTCTCCTGCCCACACTGAGAAGCTTTTCTGCAAAGGAGCTGCCTGTCTTCAAGGAGGAGCACAGCTTTTCCCTGGACAATCCCTTCTTCCATGCAAAGCAGCTGTCCTTGAAAATGGATCTCTTGTCACAGAAGCTGCACCCACAATGGTCTTCCTCTCCTGCCTCCAGGACAAGTGGCATCTTTCCCTCTCTCCAGCTGCGACTCACAGAAGTCTTTCCCAAACAAAATTTCATTCATCCTCCTCCAGCTTCATCATTCACACAGGACCTGTCATGTTACAGGTGTTCTATCTGAGCCAGGGATTTCTCCCAGATGCACTGTTCAGATTCCTCAGCACACAACACTGCACAGACCACAGGCCACTGATGGATAAAGTGGGCTGGGAATTGCTCCTCTGGGACTTGTTCTTTCTGCTAGGAAAATGTGTTTGAGATTTAAAACTCAATCCTTTCTAAAATTCCCTCTGATTTTTCACTGGACGCTTACTTTTGTGCCCATTTTAGCTAACACATTTCCCTCAGCATGCTTTGAAAGATTGCCATGAATATCTGTAGCAGTGGCTGGATGCTATCCTACTTTACTGACATCTGGAAATTTGGAAATAAGGTGTTGGAATAACATTTATAGAAAAGGAGTTGAACTAGCTCAGGATTAAAACATTTATTTCACTCAAGTAGCCTTCCCCTAACACCTTCTCCAATTTATAGGAAAATGGAGCACAAAGGGAACCAGTCCAATACTCAATTTAAATCAGTTCATGGTTCAGCTAAAAGGGCATTGTCAGCCAAGCAGTGCAGTTGCTCTCATAACAAGGTAAAGGAGTTCACACGAATAAGATAGGACAAGAGCAACATAAATCCTCGTGGATTAGCATCAAAGATTGTTACATGAATTAGCTGCTTTCTTCATAAGCTAAAATTTATCCCTTATTATAAAAGTAAATGACTCAATATATTGGTGTTTGCCAGATATTTAACTTCTAGTCATACTGACAGATATCAGTGATAAACAGTCAGCCCCTTAAACATAAATGGTAATAACTACATCAAACCATGAAATAACCTTCCAGCAGCACCCCAGCAGCAGCAGTAACGATTATATTTCTGAGGAATTAGTAGGGATGTTGATCTTATCCAATTGATTTGATCATCTAGTCTTCCCATATAGCCCAAGGTTTTCCACAGTGCTATTCACACGGTGTAGTCAGAGGGAAGCCCAGCCTCAATGTTTAGTTTTCTTGCCTGTTTGCTTTCTTTCCAGAAACAACTGGGTTCATTATTTTAGTGACATCTTTTTCCTCTTCTCTACTTTTTATTTCCTATTTCTCTTCCCCTTTCTATCCTTTCTTTTCATTTTTTATTCTCTATCCTTTTTTTTTTCCTGTTTGGCATTTGTTGTTACAGCATGAGGACAGCTCTATCAAGCATGTGGGCTCCACCCTCAGACTGACTACCATGAGGTTGATGTCACTTGAGCTTCCAGGCAATGATGACCTTCCTGCCCCACTTGCCAAGATAGTCTGCTACCTGCATTCAATCTTACCTTGTTCTTGGGACTGACAGCTTCACAAGACCTTTTCACAGAAGAAACTTATCATGTAGGACATCAAAGACCTGTTCCTTGAAAAAAATAGGAACTAAGACAAGCAGCTCAAAGTTGACCTGTTATGATTCAGCAGGGTGCCATGGATGAACAGGGACTGTTTTCATGAGGGGAAGGATTATTGCATGACTGGCTAGACAATGAACTGAAGCTGAAACACTTTCAACATACAGTAGCACAAAATTATAGGGGTTGAAAAGGACCTCAGGAGGCCATCAAGTCGAACATCTGCTAAAGCAGGTTCCCTATAGTAAGTTGCACAGAAAAGCATTCAGATGGGTTTTGAATATATCCAGTGAAGGAGATTCCACAACCTCTCTGGGTAGTCTGTTCCAGTGCTCTGTCACCCTGAGAGTAAAGAAATTCTTCCTCATGTTTGTATGGAAATTTCTTTGTTCTACTTTTTGTCCATTGCCTCCTGTTGTACGCACTGAAAAGAGCATGACTCCATCCACTTGGCTCCTGCCCTTTAGATATTTATAAACATCACTGAGATCCCCTCTCAATCTTCTCTTTCCCAGCTCTCTCAGGCTTTCCATGTAATGGAGATGCTCCAGGCCCCTCATCATCTTTGTGGCCCTCCACTGGACTCTTTCTAGAAGATCTGTTTTTTTTTTTAACTGAGGAGCCCAGAACTAGACACAATATTACAAATGTGGCCTCACCAGGACAGAGCAGAGTGGGAGGATCATCTCCCTCGATCTGCTGACCACACTCTTTAATGTACCCCAGGATTAGATTACGCTACATTTGACACAAGGGCACACTGCTGGCTCATGGCCAACCCATTGTCCATCATGACACCCAAGTCTCCTCTCCAGCAGATCAGCCCTTAACCTGTCCTGATGCATCCTCCTCAGATGCAGGACCCTACGCTTGCTCTCGATGAAGTTTATCAGGTTCATCTCCACCCAACTCATGATGAAACACTGACAGATGTGCTCCCTGTAGTATAAACCACCCGAGAGCTGTGCAGCTGATGTCCCCCTCTCCTTGCAAAAGCTTCCTCAGTAGGAACAGCCACACCATGAGGGCTGTGGAGCAATAGGTAACCCCAGCTCTACCAGGCAGCATGGGGGACGCAGCCAGAGGAAACTCCCTGGCTCTAGGTAATGGAGGGAGCTTGAGGAACAGATATTTCAGTAGAACGTGTGGATGAAAGGAATACAATTGCTCCCCCACTGCTGAAAGACCTCCAATTGTCAGGCTTTGACCTGACCTACATTGCTAATACCCACTGCAAGTCAGAAGGGCTGCTCCTACACAAATCTGATTAGAGGGAAGTTATTTTTTTTCTTCCTGCTTTGCGTTCAGGAATTTTGCACATCATGAAAAGTTGCCTACTTGGGGGAGGATAAGGAATCAGGATTGCTCATCCCTACCCAAAGTGGAAGCAGCTCTGCCCTACCCAGATGTGCTAGCACTGATACTTTATAAGATTTGCCATGTGTTCTCACAGGAGAAGGGCTGCTCTGGACAGCTTTCCCGGAGCTACTCCCAGCAGCAGAGTGATGGGCTAGGGTAAGACGATGACAGAGATCTGGCCTGAGGAAAGCTGAATGCGTCCCTAATTGAGCAGGAATTAAGGCGGTAGCAGTGTTACTCTTCTGCCCATCTCAAGCACAAGCACACATTAGTGGCCATCCAAGCATTTGCAGCTGGTCGTAGCAATGCTGAGGATGTGAGCGACTGCTTTGGTGATACGCAAGAATGATTTCTGACAGCAGCCAAGACTGCTGTGGTGCCTGGAGAAAGCACAGTGTTGTCATTGTGTCGGCAGCCAGCAAGGAAAGAGAATTTTTTCCTCCACCTTCTGCATCTATCACCCATTCACCCCTTTTTTATTTTTTAGCACCAGAAGTATTTTGAGTGCAATTAAAAAAGCATTATTAACACTTAATTGGTTTGGAGTCCTCACTGTGATGTTGAGCCCTTGTGCTGATGTCATCCCAGTTGTCATGGATACAGGTGAACAAGCTGCATGAAGTGCAACATCAGTGCCAGGGGGATGGAAAATGGAGGGGGGAACCTGAGGAGGAACCCGAGGCTGAAAATGGGCGAGCAGAAACAGCTGCTGTCTCCAGGTGAGAGCAACTGGAAGTGAGGGAAAGGAAAGCAGAGATATTGAGGTTATGGTGTTGCATTCACACTCTACAGTGCAAAGCAGGAAGGCATCTCTGGCACTAAACACTGCAACAGAAGAGCCCCTCGACAGCTAACAATTAGGAGAGGAACTCAGGCTGACATCTCTCCATGTGCACAGTAATTAGAAAGACAAATAGTGCCTTTCTTTCTGTTCAATCTGTCTAATAGGTAAGGAGGGAGTAGCAGAAGGCAAATCCTGGGAAAAAAAAGCCAGAAAAATATATACCCTCATGGGAGTATATGTGCTTTTATGTATGCAAAAGACCATCTCTTTGTAACTGGAAGAGATGAAGGGATGCTGTGGGACTAGGTATATGTTCACCTGCACCCAGATAAGATCCTCTAAAGATTTTTCCAAGTATCAACAATAACAATAAAAATAATAAAATTAAAAATAAAGGAATCCCACCTAACTGAGTTGCAGCAGCAGTTGCTCTGCCTGCTTCTATTTCCTTTCTCTCCACTTCATTCTCTTGCTGAGAAAGAAATTAAAATGTATTTTTCATACAATATCTCCAGTACTCTTTTTATGTAATAATCCTCTTTCTGTGCAAGAGGCAGGTCAGCAATAGCTGCAGGCTCCCGCACAATCAGTGCTCATCTCATAAAAATCTCCAGCTTTCCCTGGGATTTTCCAGCCACAACCTATTAAGCATTAGTCTGTGACAAGAAGCCAGTCTTGGGGGGGAGGGGAGGAGCTCTTTCAGATCATGCTGAGGCAAATTTGTATTTATTTACAAGCTGGTTGCATGATTTTTTTTTCTTGTAATGGAGAATTTAGACTTTTTAAAATGATACTTTGGGTTTGAGTTAATCTTAATAGGCAGTTAAGTCTTAAAGTATTCTTTAGCTTTCAGCCTAAATAAACAACATTTATTATAAAAACGTGAAGTTTTAAATTGGACAAGAAGCTGTGGAGTGTTCTTTCCAGTTTATCCCTTCTTTTAATGCCTGACCAAAGGTGTGATGTGCCAAGATTCAGAGGAAGGTCCAACATTGGTCTCTAATATGGATACTAGAGCACTGAGTTACAGATAAGCTTTGCACAACAGCTGACTGCAAATCTACTATTTAATTATTTCACTTAAATCTAAACTAGGGATTTCAACAAAAAAAATATTTGCTCAGAACAGTGATACAGTACTTCTGAAACTGTGAAAATGTGTTTTTCTTATATTGATACAGCCTAAGTTACTTTCTGGTGTCCATAGTATCTCTGTATCGCAATTTAAGCCCAGTAGAACACACAAGATGTGGTTCCTATCAAAATTGAAACCTTTCATTTATGCAAATCGATTGCCTTCACTTCTCACTTTGCTATTTTCCAATTTTTTAGCTTTTGCTTTTTCTCCCAGTTCAGAACAAACAATTTTTTCACATTATTTTTGGTTGAGCCTCCAGCACTTTTTATGAGCATGAGTGCAACAAACAAGCTGTCAGTGAGATCTTTGCTCCATGTCCCATCCTGAAAGCACTTCACTGTGGTGACCACCACCAGACCACATGTGCAGATGGCTTTTTTAGCAACCTCTATTTCCCACTGCGTCATTTCCAACCTCTTCCTCAGTGTGGCCAGGTGTGAGCGAGGTGAGGCTGTACTGGCAGGTGTGAGTGCTCTGAGGGGTAGCCCATGCTCCATCCATGAGAAGGAGAGAGACGTTTTAACTGTCAAAACCTACTCTACCTTGGCATTACAAGTCTGGTGGTCCAATGGCCTCTTTGAGAGAGAACAGTGATCTCCCCAAGGAAAATCATCATTCTCATCTCAGGGACCACACTCTGTGTCCCTTCCCAGCTCCCATGTGTTAGTGCCTAAACTTTTACATTTTAGTGTAAAAGTTTTAAGGGCGGGAGGATGACTGGCTTTGGTATGGCTGAGGTTTCTGTGCTCCTTCTCCATACCACATATCTGCCTCAATTTGAAACAGCATTTTTCCTTTCAACTCTGTTTCTCTCAGTTTGGCCACAGACCATATTGTTACCTACTATAATCTATAAACGTGCATGAATTTGGAGGACTGAATATAATATAATAACTTTAAAGAGAAGAAGAATCCATGTCTTACTGGAGAATGCAGAGAATGCACATTTATTAAATTTCATGAACCAGTGGAAATTCCCCACCATTTGAACAAAGGGAGTATGTTTCTGTCATAGTGTTACTACTCCATTACCTGTGGGTTGTGTGGTCTCCTTCACATCATCTCTGCAGTTCCATTCAGCCCTGGCCTGGAGGAAATGTTCCTGATGTTCATAGAATCACAGAATCTTTAAGATTGGAAAGACCAATAAGATCATCTAGTTCAACCATTAATCCATGCCTGTGATTCCTCTAGACCATGTCCTCAGTGCCACATCCACATGGTTCTTGAACACCTCCGGGGACAGTGGCTCCACCATCTCCCTGGACAGCCTGTGCCACTGCCTCACCACTCTTTCTAAGAATAAAATTTTCCTAATATCCAATCTGTTCCTCATTTAAAGATGGACTTTCATTCTAGCCTGATGTCTTCTACACTTCGGGTCACTTGTCCTCTCCCTTCCCCAACAGGTGAGGGAGAGGGCCTTATTTCAGGGCCTGCTGTGAAGTTCGACACCTAACAAATGACCCTGAGATGCCCAGGCCCTTTGGTAGTGTAATGAGATCACATCCACATCTGCACCTGCATGGAGCGTTCCCAGTAACATGCCTTTGTGGCTATAGGTGTGACCATAGTTACAGGTTACTGGTGAATCCCGGGAAGGACTTCCTCAATCAGCTGGTGTTTGATAGTCAAGTTCTTGTGGTATATGACCTTTGTTGTATGTATAGGCCAAACAACCACAGAGCCATCATCACTGTTCACTCACCCTGGGCCGGAAGCCACTGTCCTCCTTCAGCAACAGGGGTGGTTTAACCACAACAGAGATACCTCCTGGTATAAGATAATCCAGTCAGGCCTGTTCCCTCAAGGGCTCACACCTACCCTCACCTGAAACCAAGCTTTGGTCAAAAGCACAAAGGTGAGGGCATCTCTGAGTGTGGTCAGTGGCAAAGCCCAAGCAGAGCTCGCAGTGATGGACACAAGTCACAGTGCTTTAACTTAGCAGTGACCAGGTGCTTGAAATCCACTAGCTCTCCCAGCTTGCCCAGCAGCATCTGTTGCCTGGAAGCAGACAAGCATCTGCTTTTGCCTGAGGCTGCAGATCTTGGCAAGTGCCCACCAGTGCCTGACTGCAGCCACTCTCCTCTGAAACTGGGTCTTCAGAAACAAATAGAAGAAGGTACCAACAAGCATGTGACCTTGAACTGCCATACTGTGGGTGTTGCAGCCAAAGGAAGTGAAGTGGCAAAGTCTGGATTCCAAAAATAAAAGAAAATTTGCTTCAAGGTCTTTTGGTGTCTTTCTTTTTTTTTTTTTTTTTTTTTTTTTATATTTCTTTTTCTTTCCATCTTTTTAATTTAAAGCACAGAGAAAAAGAAGAGGCTAGTACCATAAACATCATTGTGGAAACACATAGACAGTAACCTTTAATACAATGAAAACAGCTAGCACTGAAATTGTAGTCATTCCTTTGCAGCTATGCTGTCAAACCTCCAAAGATTTGGGCTTTTTAATTTATTATGTGTGTGTCATGAGAGTATCTGCAGATGTCCTGCGCATGTTATGCTTCCAATCTCTGGTCTCTCCTTCTCTCTTATTTATTTTTAACTGTTACAGTTAAGAAAAACAAAATATAGTAGAAAAAAATTAAACTTCTAACAACACTGATGTGTACACTAGCATATATAGGCATGTAGTCTTAATTAGTAAAATCCTGACTTAGGACTCCAAGGAGACATTGTGTTAAGCAGTTGGAGAAGTCTGGTTCAAATACTGTAATCAGAAGCCAGACTCTGGTGAAGTCAGCAAAGCTGTTCCCATTTGAATTTTCTGAATTTAGCTACAGTGCTTTATTTCCAGCCCTGCCTCCATTCCCTGTCTTGTGTGAAATGAAATAAGTAATTTTCAGCTTAGCTTCTCCCTGATAAGGATCTATGTCACGAAATCATCACATACCAGACACTCTGCTTAACTGCAAGTGCTAGAAGCTTGATAGCTGAGCTTCTGTTGCAGATACCTCAAGGAAGAGTCTATCTGGCTTTTCAAAGGCATTCCCTCTACAGCAAAGGATACTTATAGGTCAGCACTAAAACAAACTGGGAAGCACTGGGGAAACTTCTACTGCTTTTGAGTCTGTTGCAGTTGCTGCTACTTGTTCTGCCTTAATATGACCAAAGAAACATGTCCATCAACTCCACAACCAAAGTAAAAAAACAACAACAACAACAAATAACCTCAAAAACCTGCCAACTACCGAGAGAAAAAAGAAATCCTAAGAAAAAATTACATAAAACCAATAAAAACTATTTCACCCCCAAATGACAGTGAAGCCTATATGCTAAGGATATGTCTCATTTTTTAACCAGCAGTTGTCGCAGCAGGAAATGGCCACTGCAGGCTTATAATTGCTTGATTTCAAAGGGGGTAAATCTTTCATTTTCACCTCCTCTCTGTCTTTAAATTATTACTTGGAGTGTTAGCCTTTGTTGCTGCAGTTCTTATCGGCACTGCAGGAGACAGTGATTGCCTTGTATCGGAAAACTACAATGAAATTAAACATTAATTGGTTGTTTAAATGGGATATAATATAGACCTTGAAAGACTTAAAGATAAGTATTCCAAATTGTTTTCAGATTTACTGTGAGAATATAAACCTGGGATGATTAAAAGAAAATACAGCAAACTCAATTTCAGGGAAAAGCCTGATCATTTAGTATGATGTCATTACCAAAATTAAAGGAGGAACATTTTCCACGCACCGTCTCCCATTTCCTCCCTCTGGTATGACAGGTCATAGCTTATTTATGCTTCATAGTGTCTCCAAAGAGCAAAAACAAACAGGCAAAATAAATAGATGAAAAGCAGCAACATAAGCATTTACTCGTTTCTTGCTAGCTCTCCTAAGGGAAAAACCTAAACCTGTCGAAAATGTTAATAAGAAGGGGCATGAAAAGGAGACAGAAACAAGCAAGTGCCCATGGCTCCAAAGACAGGTTTTGCAAGCTATAGATATGGTAAGCAGATGTACGCCCAAAGAGGCAAAAATGTTTCAGTCTCACTTTCCAGGAAGTGCTTAGGAGCTCATATACCCTCAGGAAAACATGGCCCCATGTCTGAGAAGAAAATTCCAGTGCAAACAGTTGTCACATTCCATATTTCCCATAAAAGTGCCTTTTAGCTGAAATCCCACGCATGGCTTGGCCCATAGGAATGTGTCCAGTGACTCACCTAAGCAGAACTGCTCCCTTTGTACCACAGAGTTTCCTGGAAAAAAAGCTAAAAGTATAAAATGCTTGTACAGTCTTGAATGGCTGAGCTGTGCTCAACTTTGTCTTCAGATGCTAAATAGCAGGGGAGTACCATTGCTATCTGAAATAAAATGCAGGCATAGTCAGTCCACAGCATCCTGTTCTACTGCAACAGCAATTGCAGCTACCCAGGTGTGTTTAGGCTGGAGGAATGTCATTTAAGCATGATGTAATGATGTAGAATAAGGGGTGGAATGTCATGGTTTTGTGATTTTTGGTTATCGGTATTCCACATCACAACATCATGTAGCGCACTGGGAGTTTAACTGTTAATGCTCAAGTTCTGGGTACCTGCCTGGAAGAGAAGAACTACATTCCCCAGGGGGCTTTGCAGTCAGAGAGGAGATATAACTCCTGGCAAGGTCACCTGCTGCGCTCTTCTTCGTCTGCTCTTCTTCGTCGGCTCTCCTCCCGTCTCCCTGCTGCTCAACTGGACGGTGCATCTCACCTCAGCGTTGTGGTGAGGCCTCTCCACCTTTCGGACATTCTCTCTCTCATTATATTTGATTTATTAGCTTCAATTCTAATTATATTGTATTATGGTGTGTTATCTTGCATTCCGATACTATATTTAGTAAATTTGTTTCTCTTCAGATCATTGCTGCTGTTTTTAATTATTTTGGGGTCCCCTGATCCCTTTTTTCGGAGGCACGGATTTTGGCAAAATCCCTCTGCCCCGCTAGTCATGGAACTGGGCTGAACCAGCCTGTAAACCGTTGACAAGGAACTTCAGCAACATGAGATAGAAGGGAGCTGCAGTGAACCTCAGGCACTTATTTACACCAAGACTTTTGGTAGGTGTGCTCTACTGTCACCCAATGCTGTACATACTGTATAAAGGACTGTGACATAAGAGAACAGAAAAGGAGAAAATAATGCAAAATCTGCTCTTTGCAGAACTGATCACAGGTGATTTGGAACCAGTCTTCCATGTGGCAGGTGGCTCTGGCAGTGAAAGGGCTATAAAAAAGATATTTGGAGACCTCTGCCTTTACTTCTCACCAGCTGTTTGTGCAATAACAATGGAACAGAAATTATAGGTGAGAATATTTAGTTTGGATACGCCTTCAAAGTTTACTGACACAGAGACTTGAGAATACCAGTTCCTGTTCATAACCACAGTTTTCTTCCACACCTTCTTTCCATCACTTCTAAAAGGGGCATATATAGTGTGTGAATTATAAAATGCAATCATAAAACTATATTCATTTTTTTCTAGACCATCTATTCTAGACCATCTATTCTAGACCATCTCTGATGACTTTTTTTTAAAAGTCAAAAAACAGACCGAGAATTCAAGAGGGAATTACAGAGCCTCATCTGTGAAGGATGGGAGAGCCAGATGAACTTCAAGCCCTTCCTGCAGTAAGTTTAATGAAGAAGTGCTCATTAAGTAAGTGGTTGTTTTGAAACCCCTACCTAGCTGTCACTTGGGTATACAGAACTGCAATTTCAGAGCATGGAGAAATCCTGGATCAAAGCTATTTCACTTGCAGCAGTGTATTCTCTCTTGATACTATCCAAGGAAAAAACAAAGGAAAAAAATGAGAAAAGGGAAGGCAAAACAAGGTGAATTCTAATGGCACTTAAAAACTTAAGATTCTTCTACTTACAGGGATCCAGTATTTGTTTCTGGGCTACACAAAAGACTCAAATGCTTCTTTAGAATATTTTCTGAATTTACAAAAATGAAGATGACTATTTGGCTTTTAAATAAGAGAACTCAAATTATCTGTGGTGCAGACAAAGTGTTGTTAATGGCTAGCCTCTGGATGCAGAGTAGCCTCAACTCTAGTGGCTATCTTCATTATAAGTAGTTTCTCCCTTGGGGAGAAACAAAAACAAAAAATGTCTCTCCCACCCCCAAGTCTCACTTTATTCTGGAGAAAACAAATGCACTCAAGTGAGCAACTTTTCATCAGCAAAGATATTATGGAAAAACCCCGTTGATGAGCATTTCTATTAGAAGGGTTTCCGTATTTGTTTTATTAGTATCTTTTCATAGTCACAGAGTACATTCATATGGCACGGTGATGTATGAAAGATTTTAGTTCTGGACAATGAAGTTATTTGCTGAGAGCTGGGAGCTATCTGCTCTGTTCCTGTGCCAACCCTGTCCTGTCCTTCTCCTTCTGGACAGTCCCACCACTGCAGCCACGTGTGTCTCTGAAGGTGGCTGACAGCAGATTTGGCAGCTCTAAGCCTGCCAGGGCCTGAGCAGGGCTGCAGAATTTAAAATCAATGTTAGACCTTCGGAGATGTGACCTGAGTGCAGATAATGTTTTCCTATTACAATGATTTCATGATTTGATGCCTGAAGTGTTAATTCCTTTAGAAAATTCAGACAGCAATAGCATTACGTTGGCAAGAGATAAGATGGTCTTAGATCTCATGACTGACATTGCTTAATAGCAACAGGTAACAGATTCAGTGGGGGAGTAGGATGGTGGTACTACAAAAGTCTTTGACCCCCCAAAAAACCCCATGTAGGAATAAACAGTGTCAATTTTCTGCCTCCTTTCCCTTAGTACCAGCAACAGCCATGCCCTTGAGGAGGATCCCATTGGTCCCTGTCCTTAAAGCAGCATTCAGGCACATCCTTTAGCAAACTTGTCCACCTCCCTAGCAACTCAACAGAGTGTCATGGAATCCATGCCAACACACCATCATATCTACACTGTCCAGCCTCACGTGTGGCCAGAAACCCTTAAAACATCATCCCAAACCAGGGCATAGGAGGCCTCCCAACAAGAGATCTGGCCTGCCTACTCCCTTCTCCCTGCTCTGCCTAAGCAGAATACAGCCCCCTCTCTTCAGAGAAGAACTACTTCTGCTTTGCTCTTGGTGGGCAGCACACATGCAGTACCTCACTGTCAACAGTTTGCAATGGGATCATGCCTTTGAGGGAGAGCAAACTCCCATCTGGGCCCAGTGCCAGGATGATCAGCTGAGCAGTGAGTAGAGGGTGGCCAAACCTCCCAAGCACTCACTCAAGCATAAGGCTTGCCTTTAGAGCTGGATGGAGCAGCCTCGACACCTAAGCCCATGGCTCTTTAAGCTCCTCAGAAATGGCTGCCACAGAGCCCAGGCTGGTGGTGGGTCTCCACCTCTGCATCATGCAGAGTACTGCAGCTCCAGCAGTGCCTGAGAAGCCAGAGATAAGGATGCAGATGGAAAACTCTCTTCTGGGGCCAACTCACTGAGTCAGTCCTCAAATGCACTAAAAAAAACCCTACAGACCCTACCTGGATGACAATAATTACATGTCTCATTTTGTAGTGTGTTTCCCTAAACGTTTCCATCTAGTTTTTCTCAAGGAGGTAATTTTGTTAGGTTTTTGTGGGTCCTCCTATTTTCCTGCTATGTTTAGTCTCTCAACAGGAAATTATCTACTTAACATAGGATATGTGTCTGTTTCCTACAAAAGTTATGATAAATCCAACTTTGCAAAGTGCTGACAGCAGTTAATACTCTGAGGATTTAATCTGAGGCACAGCAATAAGGACTCAGAACTAATATCAGAATGGTAGAGATGATACATCTGGAAAAAGTTTCATGGAAAAGGTAACTGCAGTGTGTTTGCCATATGCACTGGTAGTATATGTGAGAATATAAAAATGTCATATTTTTTTTAAGGCAGGCACCAAGCAACATGTACATTAGTGGCAGACAGGCCCAAAACTTTGACACAGGAGAGGAATGCCAGTCTTCCCTGCCATGTACTTCTTGCAGGATGCATTTGACACAAACAATGTGTACTCTTGATAGGAAATGTCTCAGACACCATCAAACAGAATACCAAGGCATGCATCTGATTTTGTTTCATCAGTCACTGTGCTCTGGGCTATGAACACCTGTTTTGTAGTTTGATAGTAAGCCACAGCACCGTGGTTATATTTATATGCCACATATATATCTACATGCTTATATATATAAGGATGGAGTTAGTTCATTCCAGAGGAGAATGCTATCAAACTAGTTGATCAAACCTACAATCCTCTGAAATTGCCTTTGGCTGTTTTGCCTGAATATAACTCTATGTGTGCACCAGGATGTTCTGTGTTTCCAAAACCTTCTACTATTCTAAACCTTGAAAGAAAAATAAGCACATGTGCTTTTAAAAAGAGGCACAATGGATCTAGGATTGTTCATATTACTTTATTTAGAGATACTTCTAGCACCGACCAAAAGTGATCTGGCTTTTATGTAGTGCTGTTCCTGCAACAGATTCAAAATTTATTGTCTATATGCTTCATCTGTTCTCATCTGTAGCACTACTGAATGCCATACCCCTCTTAAAGATCTCATTTATAGAGCTTCAGTACCAGGACTGTACTGGTAGTAACACCTCTATTAAAGAGCTAATTTTTCCAGATAATAGCAAAAAGCCAGACTGCAGCCTATTATGGGAAAATGTTCAATCACAAGTAGGTTACTGTAGTCTGAGGGTTACACTGGGAACAGAAGTCTGCAGGAAAAAATAAAGTTCCTCAAAATTTCTGGGAAGCAGCAGCTGCTTGTGGGAAGCTGACACGTTTCTACCTTGATGACAAGGTCCCGAAAATTCCATCCATGCATTCAAGGCCACTTGCTGCCTCCATGCAAAGTGTCATCCGTAGTATGAAGACACATAGGTGGGGTGTTCTTCTGCACTGAGGGAATGACCCTACGGTACATTGAAAATACTCTGAGTAGCAGTGGTCAACAGACAGCATCGTTCACAAACCATCACCATGCTTTAGCCTGTGATCTGCAAGCAGTTATGTTCTCAGGAGAAAATATGCACTAGTCCTAGCTTTCTGAAACAATTTTTTTCTTTTTCATTTTTCCTCCTTTTTTGAGAGAGAAAGAAATGGGATTCAGAAGAGAATGGGCATTAGCCACATGAGTATTTTGGCCTCTCCCTTGATCACTGCAATAAGAGGATATCCAGCCTGGAAAGCTCTGAGGTATACTGCTGATCAGCAAAGGGGAGACAATATCCTGCCTGAGTACATGACTACTCTCTGGTTGGAGTGGGCTTTGTCCTGATCCACAGCCTTAACCTATGCCCTTTCCTTTCTGTAGGCTTAAGGACTCTACTGTGTACCTGGCACACAGTCTCTCAAGCACCTTCTGCTTGCAATAGTCCGATAAGGCTGAATTGGAGCCCTCTCAGCTACAGAGAGATATCTCAGTAGCCTTTCATTTTACTCATTTTCTGTTTCATAGCCTTACCCTATGTGAAATACCACAACTCTTCATTCCTGATGACTTGAATGCATCACATTCAGTGAGGCTGCACTACAGAGAGCTTTTGAAGAGTAGTAATAATGAAACCTCTCTAGTGCTTTTTATCCAGTGTGTAAAACCCAACCTTGTGGAGGTTTTATCATCCCTTCTCTATCCAGGCATGAAACATCAACATACAAAACCGCTAAGTGCTCTGTTCCTCAAAGCTGTCTTCAGTCAACAAACCTTTGCCACCTGTAAGGGATTAAATTCACACATTTTATATCAGACAAAGCCAGAACTAGAAATTGGCCATAATGCACTCAGAACAGCTTCTTTAGCTTCTGGTTGAGGCAGAGGGGAAAGGAGGGGACTTGAATGTGAGGTGGCCCTCATGCTGCATAATCTGTGCTCCTCTGGACTCTTTTATCTTTGATCTTCATGCAGCTGACATACTATAAAGTTAAGGTCTTCTGACTACTGTGGTAGGCATTTTATTTTGCAATTTCTACTTTTCTTGGATGACTATTTGCATTGGCACTGTCAATGTTAAATGATTTGAGAGGAAAAGATTCCGATTCTGACATTTGCCTTTCATTGCATCCACGCAATTGTTCTGCTTATAACAGTTTCTACATGGAAAAAAATTCTGTTAGAAGTACATTGCTATTTTTTTCCATCATCAAAGAAACCAGTTTCACCCAGAGCCTTATTAATAGTGTAGGTGGAAGTGGAACACTAACATCGAAAACCCAGCAGGCATAATATGCTTGTTTTTCTTTTTTTCTTATGAATTCTAATTCTACACTGCCTATTGCTCTTTTGGAAGAGTCTGATTAGAACAAAAAGAACTGATATTAGCATTAATTGAGAAAAGTTAATCTCACAATGCAGAAAGATAAATGACCTGACTGGGACAATGCAGAATTGTGATGGAATCCAGAACTTGGCTAGCATTTTCAGTCAAAGATATCATAGATTCTTAATTCTGAATTATGTATTATTAATTATGCATCTGTTTTTCTTTTATAAAACAAAAACAAAAACAAAACAGGATTACTTCAGAATCGTATTTTCTTTTTTTTTTTTTTTTTTTTTTTTTTTGTTTTTGTTTATTATCAAGTACTGATGGATGGTAGCCAAATAGCTACCAAACTTTGCATGCTTTTCTATTCATTTTCCAGATCTGCCTCTGGCAACATGTACGTAGATTCAGCATCAATCCCAGTGATATCAGTCTCTATTGAATTTACTGAGATTAGACTATGGCCTTTCATTTCCAGCTCTCTGCTGAGGAACGTGCTGAACTAATTGACCAAAGGAAGTGTTCATTTTTTTATGTCATTAAGAAATTATAAAGGTAAAATAAGATAAAATTCACCTTGCAAGAATGATAGCCCTTAGAATTACCAAGTTAAATAAACAGGGCTCCTATTCCAGTTTACTGAAAAGTCCGTGGAAAATAACAGTACTTGTATGAGATGTTTGACTATCTCTGTAGATCTCTCCGTTTGGATCTGTTTCTGAAGAACACCATCAGAGTACCGGTGCAGGAGGAGACAGCCCTCCCAATGGAAATGTTCTTCACTTCTGCCTTTCGTGCACTCCCTGAAGTGAAATGGGACACTTCCAGCTACTCTCCTGTTAGCTATCTGCTTGATAACAGAAAGCTCATAAGGACTCGTGTCAGGAAGAGGCAGAAAGAATGAGCTTCTCTAGCCTTTTTTTCACAGGATTTCCTGTGAAACAGTGTGTTCCTTTGCTTGGTTGATGAACCAAGAGGTCTATTAATGGGAGCATTAAAAAAATTAATTATGCATAAAATCTGCAGTCTTGATTTGTGCATGAAATATGGCAAGTTTAATATAATGTCACCAAGGAGTTTTGTTTTACATTAATAGATTTAATTAGCTCTTTCTTAAATAATTGTGAAAGCAAGTGTGGTAAGTTAACTTGGCCAATTCAGAGCCCCCCACCCAGCCTCTCTCTCACTTCCGTTCTTTATTGAGAGAGGAGGAGAAAGTGAGATGACAGAGCTTGTGGGTCAAGGATAGGAAGATTGCTCACAAGTTCCTATCACATGCAAAACTGACTCAGCTTGGAGAAGCTTAATTTAATTTACTACCATTTAATAGCAGAACGGGATAACAAGAAACAAAAGGAAAACTAAAAGCACTTTCCCCATATCCACCTTCTTTCCAGACTCAACTTCACTCTCTCACTTCCAGCTGTTCTACCACTTCCCCCACCCTGAGTGGTGCAGCTGAATAATGAATGTGGGCTGCAGTCAATCCATAATATTTGGTCTCTGCTGCTCCTTCTCCACACTATTCCCCTGCTTCAAGTGGGCTCCATTCCATGGGATACAGTCCTTCATGAACTGGTGTAGCATGGGTCCATACCAAGGATGCAGACTTTCAGGAAAGGACTGTTCCAGCATGGATACCCCATAGGCTCCAGTTCTGCCAGAAAACATGCTCCTATGGGGGTATCCATAGGCTGGGCCTCCTTCAGACCTCATCCACTGCTGCACTGTGGGCTCCTCCATGGCTGCACGTGGAGATCTGCTCCATTTGTTGCCCATGGGCTGCAGAGGGACAGCCTGTTCTTCCATGGGCCTCTCCTGGGCTGCAGGGAGCTGCTGCTGTGTGCCTGGAGCACCTCCTGCCCTCCTTCTGCACTGACCTTGGTGCCTGCAAAGTTATGTCTCTCACATTTTCTCACTCTCTCACGGCTGCTGCATGGCCTTTTTTAGCCTATCTGAACTATTCTATCACATAGAGGCCACCAGCTGGCTGGGTGGGCTCAGCTTTGGCCAATGGCATGTTGTTTTGTAGCCAGCTGTATGTGTCACAGAGGTCATACCTACAGCCCCCTTTCTTCCAAAATCTCACCATATAAGCCCAATACAGAGAGATCTCAGAAGAGGTAGATAAAGAAATTTCAGAATTTTAATCTTTAAGATAATTTTTTTCTACCAGTGTTGTGCTTTGGTTTCATCAGTTGTGTTTCTTTTTATAATGCCTTAATGTTTTACAAAGTTTGGGCAATTTAGCATAGAAGAAAGGGAAAAAAATTAAAATCTAAAATGCTGTAAGCCTTTTTTCTGATGGGGGCATTTATTTTATGCATGGTTGACCATGGAAATCACCTACTGAATGCTTTTGCCTCCTCAGATTAATTCCCAAGAATGGGGCCTTGACATTTTTCCTAGTTGTCCTTTTGAACTTTCATGTCATAATCCATAAAAGACTTTGTGATAAAATCCTAACATTTTTACAGTGCTTTTTTGCAAATTTTTAAAGAAGCCCCAACTGCTTTTGTGTCATCTCTCTGTTGTAGGGCTGAACACTTCCTGCTTCCATCTTGGCCTCTTCAGTAAAGAAAACTAGCTGAAATGAAGTATTTTCTTCTGGGCAGAAGATTACGGTTGCTCAGGTAGATGTCTCTGAGGATCAAAACTCGCCACTATCTTGTGGCCAGCTGTCTTAGGGTGACTTGTAGCTGAGGAGTGGGTAATGTCTGTCTACATATACCTGTCTATGTCCTCCTCTTATTGCTGCCTGAAGAAACCACGCCAAGCATGTTTTATCCCATGGAAAGGAAAAATCATGCAAAAGAACTAACACAGCCTTGGCTGTATTCACTTTTCAGAGGACTTTCTGATGACTGTTAGTAAGGTTTCAATCCCTCTCCTTTTCCATCCTACCTCTTTGCTGGGGTTTCTTTTATGAGAAATCACGGAATACATGAAAGGATGATGCTGTTGTTTTGGTGCTTGTTGGCCTTAAGGAGATACAGGAGCTCAACAAAAACAACAAATGATGTTAAAAACGTTGACATTAAATAGCTTGTTCAGATGGAGAGAGTAAAGAACAAAAGCATCCAAACCAACATCCTCTGAGGAAGATCCTGGCACAGATGTTTAATACAGGCTTCTTGTAGCTCAGTCTTCTGACTGAAAAAAAAAAAAAGCCAGAAAAATCTAGAGTGTAGCTAATAACTAAATTGAAAAGGACAAACTTGGAAGTGCAGCCTCTTCCTTTTTTGAGCCCTTCCATGGTCACATGCTTTCCTCAGACCTGAAGGGCCAGTTAAAACCAAGGAATCACTTCATAATTCAATGCCATGACAGAACATGAATGTATTTCTGAAAACTGAAGCCTTCTGAGACTTGGAGAGCTTGTGGTTTGGCCCATGCTGCCTTCTCATTATGGTTATTTGCTTAGGGTGGCTATTGCACGATTCCAGACTGACAATCAGGTACAGTTTCTGCCTCACTTACAGCCAAGCAACCACTGCCCCCAAGTGCCCATTTGAGGGCTATTTTTTAAGTCACAGGTTCAGAAGGTTTCACATGTATGGGAAGATCAGGTTAGAATTGAGGCTATCTCTCAGGCTACTGACTATGCAATCTCAACCTGGCTAGCTCTGGCAGTGGCTTGCAAGGCTAAATCTTTAACATCCTTTACTGTCCCACGAGCTATTCTCTCCTCAATGAATATCTATCCTCTCTAGAAACCATGCTATGTATTTTTTAATAAATCTGTCTCCTATGGCATTGCTTTTACACCATACACAGTGAAGAAACAGTTCCTTGAAAGTCATTTCATTGTCAAGATCTATGCCAGACTACCTTGCAGTTTTGGTTTTCCATATACTATAAAACTAGATTTCCTTCCGTCTTCACCCAGAGTAACACCTCTAAATCATCCACCATAACTACCCCTTCCCTATAAATTTCAACTCAAACCAAATGCACCTGTTCTAGACAATACCAGTTTCCAGTGTCTGTTTTACAAGGAAAAAGACATTTTCTTTATAAGGCTCAGGCTGCCTCTTACCTGAGCAATTATCTCCCCAAAGGTGCCTTAACGCCTTACAAGCAGTGATTCTTTTCAAGACTCTAGCTTTACCAGACTTTTCTGTTTTCCTTTCCTTCTTTTATGGAGGCCCCCTCCAAATTCCTGTCTTCATGCCCTATGAGTTAGTGAGGTTTCTTTCCACACCTTCCTACTTTCTCCTGCCCTTCTTTCCCATACAGAAGCTACTGCCTCTTCTGTCCTCTTAGTCTCCTCCATAAATATCTCCCCATTGCAAAAGTCACCTTTGTTCTCTTATTATTTCCTGCTCTTGCCTGGCTCCCTCCTGGCAGGACAGATTCCAAGCATTATGATGGCTCCCATGATGTCTTTGTCACCTCGGCCAGCTTGGAGATAGCCACTGTTGTAGTCACTGCTCTGGGAACTTCTTGAGCAGATGGCCAGGCTGAGAGGTATCTCGGAATCAGAGAGGAAGATGGATAGGGAACAGTCTGGGCCAACACATGCTGACTGACATCCCTGTCCTAAGTCCCTGCAAGGTGAAGAAGTTTCCCACTTTGAGGAAGAAGATCACAATAACATTCAAGGTAAAGGGGGATGGACTCTCGTTGCTGCTTGGAGAAGAAGGAAGCATCTGCTACCACCACAGTGCCCCTGAGCAACGGATATGAGGCTCTGGGGCTCAAAAAAGAAGAGAGGCTGGCTAGCAGGAAGTAACCCCGCGAAATAACAAGCATATTAAGCAAGACTGACTGAGAAAACACATCAAAACTAGCACCAACAAAAAAGAGCAGAGTCCTAGTAACTGGGGACTCCTCACTGAGGAGCACTGAAATCCCCATTTGCCATCCAGATAACCTCTCCAGACAGGTTTGCTGTCTGCCAAGGATGTGTGTTAGAGACATCAAGAAGAGTCTACCAAATCTTATAAAACAGGATGACTAGTATCCACTCATTCTCATCGAAGCTAGATCTCAGGAGAATGCAACAAGGAAACTGAAGAATATTTAAAAGAGAATTTGCATGCCTTGGAAAGACATTGAAGATATCAAGAGTGAAAGTAGTGTTCTCTTCTTTTCTCCTGATTGGCAGCTGGGACCCAGAAAGAAGGAAGAGATCAGGTGAGGTAAATGACTGGCTGAGTGGACAGTAACATGATCAAGGCTTTGAGTTCAGTGATCTTGGACAGGTCTTTGCGAGACCAGGTTATTTGGGCATCAGATGGAGTACAACTGAGCAGATGGGGCAAAAAAAAAATTCTGGGAAAAATGCTGGCTGGATTGATTACCAGGACTTTGAACTGGATTTGTTAGGGGAAGGGGATGGAGTTCAATGTGACAGAGAAAGGCCAGAGAATGTTATCAATTTAGGAAATAGTGAGGAAATACCTCTGAATTGTCCCAAAGGATCTTGCAAGGGCTCCTCAGAAAAGGTAACCTTGCCAATAGCCTGGCTGAAGAGCCTCTACACCAGTGCACGCAATCTGGGTAATAAGCAGGAATAGCTGAAAGCCACAGTGCAATTCTGACCTAATTGCAATCACAGACATGGTGGGATGATTCTCATGACTGGTGCACAATGATTGAGGGCTATACACTTATCAGACAAGACAGGCAGTAAAAGAGGGGCAGAGGACAAGTCCTCTATGTTAGGGGGTGGATAGGGCGTAAAGAACTGCCTCTGAGAAACAGTCACAATCAGGTTGAGAGCTTGTGGGTGAAAATCAGGGACCAGACCAGACATGTCAAACCTGTGGCCCGTGGGCTGCATGCAGCTCAGCAAAGCCTAATCCAAGCCATTCCACGATTCTATGATTCTAAGTTTCTCCCTGTGTCAGTTGAGTTGCCCATTTGTGCTACACTGGTAATGAAGTATGATGTGACTTGATCGAATCTGTGGATCAGTTTATTCTTCTTTCATTACCATTTCTCCTCAGCCACAATGGAAAATACTTTGAAGAGGCTTCCCAGTCCTTAATTGGAGCAAACTGGAGGAATTGGCAATATTCTTTTAAGTTCTCATTCTTGTCCATTACTGTCTCAAGTCACATTTCATAATCTCAAGGAGCTGTGACAGACAATGCACTTTTAAGTGATGGCTGGGCTTTCCCAGTGGTTAGAAATTATGACCACAGCAGTAGTATTTCTTTGTGTCATCCCAAGCATATTCTGTGAGAACAGATGAAGTTGAGTGAGTGAAAAATTCATTGCCTGTCATGTGGTATTGCTTTATTCAGATTAGCTGAAGGTAATTAAACACATTAATTTAGAATGCCTAATGCTTCCTTTGTATTTAGGATAACTATATATGAATGAATTGATAGTATCTGAATCTCAGGCATCTGATATCACAGTAAAATAAAATCAGCCAAGAATAAACACTACAGTAATATTTTCTTGAAATGAAAAAAGGAAAGAAGAGAGATCACAGTAATGCTTTCAAGTCTCAGTAGATTTGTTATTTGTGCTAACTTGGCTGTAATCATCTCCTTTATCTAGGTTTATGTGTCCATCAAAAATGTTGGCATAAAAACCAAGGAAAAAATTAGATGCTGGTAAGCTAAAAGCCTTTTTTTTCCTCCGTGACAGAGACAGTCTAATTCTGATCCCTTATCACTGTTAGAAATTCAAAGCATCTGATTTAAAAGTTCAGTTTGTAATGTGTACACACACATTATAAAAAACATATGGAAACACTTTCCATATTCAGGCCAGTGAGTAATGCAGCAGTGTCTGGATTTCTCTCCCACCCACATGGAGTGATTGAGGAGAAACTCTACTAGTGGGCTGAGCAAGGGAAAAAAAAAAAAAGTCCTGTTTTGTTAATGTGATACTTTGCAATCAGGTCAGCAACACTTCTGATGCTGCTCTACCAACGACTCCCCAGTGTATCGTGGCTTTACAAAGCCTGTCTAGAAGCAGCAAATAATTGCCAGCAGGAAACAGAGGACAGAAAACATGAAATCGGGTACCTACCTGTTCTGCCCAAGAGGCAGCCAGGAGCCCTGCAACATGAAGCACTCAGGGGAGAAGGAATTCGGGGTGGAAGCCTCTGGAGAAAAGCTCCTGAGGGAGTCGCAAGGTGCTGCTGAGCAGCTCTGGCCCCCCTCACAAAGCATCTGTTCCTTCCCATTTCTTCCTCCCATCCTTTGATTTCTTTTGAGTTTTACTTCTCAGCTTTCTAATACGCAGAATAAACCCACCATCTGTGGTGGTGTTTTTATCAAAGTTAATCTGAAAGTGGGAAGGGAGCCCTGCAATAAGTCCAGATCTAGGTCTGTGTTTTATAGAGACTGGAGAAATAGAAGGCCATAATGCCACATATGGAACTCTCTCCTTCCTAAGACAGTGGGCATTTTATTCTGGAAGCTTCTGCAACATGTAGACAAAAGATCTGTACAGACTCAAGGTGCTCTTTAATACTGTATACACAGTGCACTATAGAAACTAGAGATGAATATTTTACAAGGTCTGCATTGCTGCTTTCCATATGCTCAGCATTTCCCGGCTAATTAGAGCTAACAAATGACTGAGTTTTACTCAGCATCTTTGAGAAAAAGATGCACCTGATGTGCCTGAGACATGACACAATGGTAAGACGCAGGAAGGAATGGGGCTGCTGGGAAGTGCTTTTCTAATGGACAGCTCTTTCACTGGGATTGGTGAAGCAGGGAAAAATCCCTCACATGCTAAGGCAGCCAGGGGATGTTGCATAAGCGACTCTGACTGCCTTCTCCTAGCTAAAGCAGTGCTGTCCCAGCGCTGTCAGGAAGTGTTACTTCCAGAGCTGTGAGCCTGTTGGTTATCCATTTGTGTTTCACACATAGCTTGCCTCTCTAAACAGACAAGTCTATTTCCAAGCGGATAGAGTCTCATTAACTACACAGTCTGGAAAAGAAACAAGCATTTATAATTTACACATAGCTGAAAAAGCAATTGTAAACTCTTAAGTATTCAGCATAGCAGTCTGGTTTGGATTATATTACATGATGGTATAAACTTCAGAACAAATTCAATTGCAGTGTCTCTTTGTTTTGCAGTATTTGAGTATTTGATAGCATTAAAGATTTCCACCCTCTTTGCTAGATGTCAACCAACTACAACAAACCGACTTTCTAATGTATTTACTGTCAAAATGAGAACTGAGCTGCGTTGCACACATTACCTCTTCCCTTTCTGTACTATAATGACTTATGTGCAGGCCAGACTTAACATGAATAACACAAGCAAGCTTTAAAGACAAACAATAGATTGCAAAATGTAAGCCAACGTTTTAGTTCTAATCTTCTAGCAGCAATACTATAAATGGGATCATGTACTTCAATGTATCTTAATTATATTTGACTTTCCTTCAACTAATTACCAGCTAATTTACTCAGAGGTAATAGCTGATAGACAAAGAATAGTAAATTAAAAAGCACTTTCTTATTAGCATTCTCTTTCTCATTTAAAAACATGAAAGGACCTTTCTTCCAACCCACTGTCCTGGTTCTCTCTGTGCACCTCACAGTTTAACTGCTAGGTCCCTTGCTGCCTCCCAGTTCTGGGGTTATGCACAAATACCTATGAAACATTTATCAAAAACCTCAGATGCACCTGTTTGAGTTCAGCTTCTGTTCAAAACGAGCTGCAGATCAGAGGGATGTTCCACGTGTTTCATTAACTTTTCATTAAATCTGGG
Source organism: Chrysolophus pictus (assembly GCA_037305975.1). Classification (NCBI taxonomy): domain Eukaryota; kingdom Metazoa; phylum Chordata; class Aves; order Galliformes; family Phasianidae; genus Chrysolophus; species Chrysolophus pictus. Next base: position 84,755,178 of record CM074576.1, read on the forward strand.
CACGAGCTTTCTCCACTAGGTTTTTCCTTAATGAACAACCTTACTATTCACAGCCAGCTTTTCCTCTCCAAACTCTGCTCTGCGGAAACTGTTCCAGTGAGGGAACTGTATAGGTGCCTGTGGTAAGAACTGTGGTCTTCCTTCCCTTCTGGTGAAAGACAAAGCCATGCAAATGTGAACAGTGTGGAAACTGGAATTGTTGCTCTGGAATGTTACCCAGGGAAAACTGGATTAACTCAAACCTGCATCTAGTATAAAAGGAAGAATGTGCAGTGTGTCCACATAAAGGATGATGCATACAGAAAGAGATACTGTTTTTGAGCCTGAATTTGTAGGGCACATTTTGCTCTTAGGCCTTGTTTTGATTCAGGATTTAAAGGAAATCCAAAGCTGTTATTTAATACTGTGAGGTCTTCCCTCCTTTGCACCTTAGGACCAGTCCCATGAGGCCTTCAGTCTGCAGGTGACCTCTGGAGAGCAGCAAGCTCGACGGAAAATGCACACAGGCACACTCACCCAGCTCAGAGACATCAGGGATTGGAAATAATAATTTCCTCAATTTGCTTCTGATTCAATGTAGCCTTCGTATTCTGCCATGCTAGAGCAGCCCTCATTTGCCATCAGTGATATCCTCAGAGGTGAAAAAAAGAAAGAAAAAAAGAAAGAAAAAGAGTAGAAAAAGAAAGAAAACAATAGGAGATTTTACTTGAAACTAGGAATATCTTTCTGCAGGTAAGACATATCTAAAAATCATCATACCTGATGAAGAAAAGATCTTGTCCAGTGGAAAGCAAAAACATCCAAAGGGAGCTAAGCTATTTCCGATTTGGCATGAATAGCATTTGGACATGTCACTGCCCAGCATGAAACAACATATAGATAAGTTTGTCTGTTTCAGTTTTTCTTACATGAATGAGACACAAGACTGATTGATAGTGCTAGGACAAGGTAGAACGGTTTGAGACTAAAAGAAGCAAGATTTAGATTAGATGTTGGGGAAACTTTTTGCTGAGCATGCAGTGAGGTGCTGGCACAGCTGCCCAGAGAAGCTGCGGATGCCCCATCCCTGGAGGTGCTCAAGGCCAGGTTGGATGTGCCCTGGGCAGCCTGAGCTGGTGGGGGGCAGCCCTGCCCACGGCGGGGGATGGGGTGAGTGGGCTTTCAGTTCCTTTCCATCTCAAGCTATTGTATGATTCTATGAAGAGCATAGATTATGATGTCTAATATAGAGACTGAAGGTGCAAACTATGATCTCTGAAAAAAATATCATAGAATCATTTGAGTTGGAAGGAATCGTTAAAGGCCATCTAGCCCAACTCCCCTGCAGTGAACAGGAACATCTACGGCTTAGTCGGGTTGCTCAGAGTCTGGTCTTTGAGTGTCTGACTTTGAGAGCCTGACTTTGAACGTCTCTTGGGATGGAGCTTTCACCATCTCTCTGGGCAAACTGTACGAGTGCCTCAATACCCTTACTGTAAAAAACTTGTTCCTTAAATCCAGTCTAAATCTCCTCTCTTTTAGTTTGGAACCATTTCCCTTTTTTCCTGTCACAACAGACCCTGCTAAAGAGTCTGTCTCCTTCTTTGTTACAGCCCCCCTTTAGATACTGAAAGGCCATTTCCAGAGCCTTCTCTTCTCCAGGCTGAACATCTTCAACTCTCTCAGCCTGACATTGTAGGGGAGGTGTTCCATTCCTTGGATCATTTTTGTGGCCCTCCTCTGCATGCTTTCCAACAGGTCTACATCTCTCTTCTACTGAGGACTCCAAATCTGGATGCAGTACTCCAGATGAGGTCTCACCAGCACAGAACAGAGGGGCAACATCACATCCTTTGCTCTCCTGACCACAGTTCTTTGGATGCAACCTGTGTCACAGTTGGTTTTCTGCAAGGGCACATTGCTGTCTCGTGTCCAGCTTGCCATCCACCAGTACCCCCAAGTCCTTTTTGTCAGGACTATGCTACATCCTTACATCCCCCAGCTTATACTGCTAGCAGGGATTAACACAACCCCGGTGCAAGACCCTGCACTTGGCTTTGTTCAACCTAATGAAGTTCATCTGGGCCCACTGCTTGAGCCTGTCTAGATGGCAGTCAGTTTCTGATCCATCAAACAATCCACCTATAAATTCATATCATTCCAATTTGGAGGGAAGAATGCTGTGGGGGACAGTGTCAAAAGCCTTACTGAAGTCCAGATAGATGAGATCAGTGGCTCTTCCCTTGTCTACTGACACAGTTACACCATCATAAAAAGTGACAGTGTTGGTCAGGAAGGATCTGCCCTTGGTAAAGCCATGCTGGTTATTGCATATCTCCTCCCTGTCTTCCACATGCCTTATAAGCATAGCTTTCAGGAGGATTTGTTTCATGATCTTCCCCAGCTCTGAGCTCAGGCTAACGGACTGGTAGTTCCCTGGGTAATCCTTTCTACCCTTCTTAAAAGTGGGTGTTAATTTGCCTTTTTTTCCAGTTATTAGGGGCTTCACCTGACTGCTATGACTTTTCAAGTATCATCGAGAGTGGCGTGGTGACTACATCAACCAGCTCCCTGAGAGCTCTGGGATTCATCTCATCAGGACGCACAGACTTATGAATGTTCAGGTTCCTCAGGTGGTCACAAACCTGATCTTCACTTACGTCAGGAAGGGCAGTGCTCCCCAAGTTCCCATCTTCCAAACCATCTGCTTGCAGGCTATATGTAGAGCAGCCAGCAGTAAAGATATTTCTGTAGGAAGGTAATTTCACAGGGTCACAGTATTAGGCCCATAGGGCAACATGGGCCAGTGACCAGAAAGGGAAGATGAGATCTTCTGGATATCAGGCAAGGGAAACCAAGAATCACTGGGATTTTCATCATCCGCATTTGGCCAGGTCTTCTTCTGGCCTGTTAGTCTGTGAAATCTGTGACTTTGGCAGTAACAAAGCTTCTTAAATGTAGGTAGTTAGGCATTGATTCAGCAAGGTCCTTAAAGCATGTGTGATTTATGTTCTGAAACTTATTTCACCAGGATGACAAATCAGAGAAGCTTGTGTCATTGGGATGCTCTACACTGAGGCTTTTGAGCAATCATAACACTTTGCAGAAAAGGCATTTTTAGGCTATATCAATATTAGCTCTTTCAGAGAACAAAAGTTCTGGCAGCAGTTCCACTGAAAAACCTTTAATCAAAGTAAGTGACATGAAAAACATTGTTAAGGCTACTGTAAATGGCATTTTGTTTGGCATGACCATAATTTCACTCTTAGTCATTATTGTGGCCATCAGAATAAAAGGCTTCACAGTGCATTACCTTTTTTTATATTCAGCCACATTAGTGAAGCAACTGTGCTTTTTGTGTCTAATGTACAGTAACCTAATAAGGTATTGACTGGTTCCTGGAGATCACTGCTAAGCGTGGAGGAAAACTTCACAACAAATGAACTGGTAAACAGTTATTGCTAGAGTTCTTTGCAAGGGGCTTTTGGGTCAGCACTGCTAGACCATAATTACAGCATTTCACTGACACAACACTAATATTTAGAATGTGGAAGTTTTCTGGGTCTGTTTCTGAAAATGTATTTGCTAGTGACTGGCAGCTTGGTAATGCACAAAATGACTACAGCTATCAGCACATAGGGCAACAAGAGAAACAGAGTCTACTACCCAGGAATAAAGACTCCCATGAATCTCATCAAAGCTGGAGGTTGGATGCAGTGAATTCCCCTGGGAACAGGAGCGGCTCCCTCTGACAAAGCTCTGCCTCCATAGATGTGCTGGGATGCAGCTAAATGTAAATCAGTATAACCTCCCTGCCACAGTGAGGATACTGTATATCTTCCTCCTGCTTATGCAAAACACACCTTTGTGTAGAAAAAGGAGCAAGGGGAGTGGAGCTGGGAGAAGGAAGAGATGTGGTAGTGCAGAAGCCTACCCTCAGCAATTCTTCTTTTACGTGGGGCTATGGATGAACGTTGGCAAAACTGTCCCTCGGAGTTTTTAGGTAGGCCCAATATGCACGGCATATGGATACGCAAGTAGTTTCCTGGTGCTCTCCTCCACCTCTGCATCAGCTTTTTCTGTCTTTGTGGACCTATCATTCAAAACACACGCTCCAATCCTTTGAAGTCAAGAAAGTTTTTTTTCCTCTTGTGTATTCTACTCATGGCTTACACAGCTATTTTATTTTCACATGCTTTTATTTCTACATCTTACCACTTCTTTACATTAGTCTGTACCTACATACCCTTTGTATGGAATCCCTAGTTGAGGAAGTAAATAGTTGGGACTTATAAAAAACAGAAATCAGCTTAGCTGTGGGGGATATAGAAGAATACACCTTGGCAGCAGAGACAGTTAAAGCTGGGAAAGAGGCAGCATCAGCAGGATCTGAAGATTTCACTAACTGCTGCTATAGATATAGATGTGAATGGTTAGGGACCTCAGCTAACATACTGAAAAAAGATAGCACTCCTCAGGTCTGTATTTCCTTTTCTTTCCCCTCTGATACTTGTTTGAGTGCATGCTGCTTGCCGTGCAGTGCCCCAAGCATATCCAGCCCTCTTTCCTAGTGTAGAATCTCCTTTAATAATGCATTCCGTGCAAACTGCAGGCTTGAAAACTGCAGACTCATCACGATGGCAGAGGCACAACACAAGTAGGTGTTTTCCCCTTGTAATCCTTTCCCTTCAAACAAGCCAATAATACAAAATCTTCATTTGCTTTGAGACTCCCTTTGGCAAAGCAGATCACGCCGCACTTTTCCTTTGTTACAGCTGCATCTTACACCTGCAAGATTAACAACAGTACTGTGAACTGGGGGTGTCTTACTGTCAAGGATTGCTTGCAGCCATTGCTAGCTGAAGTGCAGCAGTGCAGTGATAGCTGTTATAGTGTTCATTAAGAACAGCAGCTTCCTCTTTGCCATTAAAACAATCAGTGTGCACCCTGGATCAGCCTGTGTCAGGGCCTGTCACCCAATTCATGTATGATGCGGAAGGATGCGCTTCTAGGAAACCATTTCTTTTCTCCAGGGCAGACAAGGTGATGTGAGATAAAAGGAAAGTTTACTAGACAGCATTGATTTAATGATCTTAATAAACAGAGCTATTAGTTCAATTACATAAAAGCAGGTTACCCTGACACCCCTAATATCAGGAAATGATAAATGCAGATTCATTTCAGCTTTTTCAGCCTTATTCAGTTCTCCTGATAGGGAATGAAATGCCTGAGTTTATCTTTTTGTAAATGTCTCACCGTTTAATTCTGACTTATAAATGGCTTTCTGGCCAGCAAAGGAAATTCTTTCCTATCCTCTCACTTGCTGTTACTTATTGGTTGAGAACTTGATGCAGTCTTCCAAGTTTTTTGTACTGGACAGGTTCCTTCAATACACAGCACTTAGCCTGTCTCACAAGCATTGCATTTTGTTTTGCTCTGCTTTGGAGCTTAGCAAAATGCTCAACTAGCTGCTCCAGCACAGGGGGATGGATACTCAGGGGCCCAGCACATCCTCCATAGTGTTCTCATTACTAATTAAGTGCTTATAGCTAGCTTTGAGCCAGGAGTGAGAATGGAGAGGACATCCCATCCCCTGTTTGCACTCTGCGTAGAGTTTAGATTAATTTCCTGCAGGTACACTTTGTCCCTTGATCCTGTCCCTCAGTCTTTGCAAAACAATAGTAGCCACCCCAAGTTCTGATTCTGGGAGTAACCAAAGCATTGAATGAATAGTACTGAAAAGTTGAGGGAGGGGAGATTTAGGTTGGACGTCAGGGGGAAATTCTTTACAGAGAGAGTGGTGAGGTACTGGAACAGGCTGCCCAGAGAGATTATGGATGCCCCGTCCCTGGAGGTGTTCAAGGCCAGATTGGATGGGGCCCTGGGCAGCCTGGTCTAGTATTAAATGTGAAGGTTGGTGGCCCTGCATGTGGCAGGGGGGTTGGAGATTCATGATCCTTAAGGTCCCTTCCAACCCAGGCCATTCTGTGATTCTGTGATTCTGTGATACTGAAAGGCTAAGAATAGACAGGCCATATATGTTGATTGATCTCACAACCTTCCTGTTTGAAAAACCATATGCAAATGTGAAAGATGCAGTCCATATTGCCTCCTTAGTAGCTTTGATTAGATTTGTCAGGACTTACTGAGTAGTTCGAAGCTGATTTGTTAGTGGTTAGTGCTAAGACTTGGTAAAAGATCTTTAGGTCTTGAGCTGTGAGAAGGCAGTTGGACAAATAACTTCTCCTATATTTTTTTCTTTTATACCTCCTTCATTCCCATGCCAAGCTCTCTACTGTATTGTCTGTGCTTTAGCATTTCAGATCCCCAGCTGTCTCTCTAAAAGCAACAGTATTAGCCACAGACCCCTCAAGTCATGATATCAAAACAAAAATTCCCACCATTTCATGAGACCTTAGATGAGAGGAGAGGCAGCTAGACACCATCTCTGTCAGGATAGATATTAAGAGGAAGTTTTTCATTCAGAGGATGGTGAAGCACTAGAACAGGTTGCCCTTGGAAGTTGTGGATGCCCCATCCCTGGAGGCATTCAAGGTCAGGCTGGATCTGGCTCTGGGCAGCCTGGTCTGGTGGTTTGTGATCCTGCACATAGCAGGGGGGTTGAAACTAGATGGTCATTGTGGTCCTTTTCAAATCAGGCCATTCTATGATTCTGTGATATGCATACTCTGTCTCACAACCTGGTACTCCCTTGCAACAACCCCATTCAATGCAGGTGGAAGAAGCACAGCTAAGGCCAACAGCAGCCATGGCCCATGCAAGGATCCTGTATTTTGGACAACTCAGAACTGTATAGATGGCAGACAGGACGGACTGTTGATTCATTAGCAAAAAAAAAAAAAATATTTTTAGGGTATCTCTTGGTAAGGCTGCATTATGCAACCTCTTCAGCCCATCAATAATTATACTGGGTCTGACTGGGTTTGAATTCACTTTCTTTATAGGAGCCCATATTGTTCTGTGATTTGTATAGGGGCTAAAGCAACTTTGCTAACACAGCAGTATTTTGTCTATGACTGAACAGTACTTGCACTTGACAGGGCCAGCAGGTTGTCTTTACAAAACCAAGATGTCACTCCGCTTCTGAAGGGGATCTTGTAAATAGTCTTCCTTAACAAAGTTACTAAGTTGTTTGAGAGAATCAATTAGAATTCAGAAAAAGAAGTTTGACCAAGGCTGCCATGGAGATAGTCAGGCATAGGATGTATGATTGGGTAGGTGAACTGGGAAGGTCAGTGGGTAAAGAGGAGGGTCTCATGCAGGCAGGACTTAGGAAATAAAAGGAGTTGTATCTTCTAGAAGTTTCAAGGGATTCCATGGGAGTTTATGTCTGTGGGTACACTCTATATTCGAATAAAGTTACTTTTGCAGAACTCCTCTGTCTCTTCTTTCAACATCAACCTCTGACAAACAAGATTTTCTTCTCACATTGCATCAAGGCTTTCCCACTCTAGCCCCAACAAGTTCTATGAGGGTAGGCAGGAGATCAGCAGGAGACACAGCCAAGATGCTGACCCGAACTGGCCAAAGCAGTATTCCATAATATAGAGCATCATGCTCAGCAATAAAACTATGGTAGAGGAAGACAAATTTCAGTTTTTTTTGCTTCAGATATGGCCATTCCTTGGAGACTGGCTAAGCATCATTCTGCTTGTGGGCATCAGTGAACAATGAACTGCTTTTTCTTTACTATTCTTTTTCCTCTTTTCTTCACCTATTAAACTGTCTCCATCTCAACTCATGTTTTCTTGCTTTTACTTTTGCTTTTCTCTCCCTGTCCCACTGGGACTGGTGGAGTGGATAAATGGCTGTATGGGTGCTTGGCTATGGGTAGGGTCAGCCCACATTGGTAGCAGAAGATTAAAACGTGTAGCCTGAGCACCAGCTGCTCCAAAACCTATCACAGCTTCCCTTCTGCCCATCTGTTAGTGATCTCCAATGAGGAGGGCTGTTCATGGCCTGCAGTAATAGATATCTGGGGGTGAAAGGTGCAGGAAAGTGCACTCTGGATTTGTAATGCTTCATTCAGAAAATGGAAAATAAAAGATGCAATTGAACAAAATGATAAATATTCACAGGTATCAAGTGCCCTCACTCACATTTGCTTTTAAAGTAAGAGAACAGCCAAACTCCCCTCTGATTCAGGCTTTCACATAACCTCCTTGAAGAAGTTGCTTAACAGAATATCACATGGTTCATAAGTTTTTAATTAAGTGAGCCAGTAAATACGAGGTGGCTGACCCACTTTACTCTCAGCAACTGTGTGGAGTTTGCTTTTCATGTGCCCAAATTGCAGTAGTATGCATTGGCTTGAACTCTGTTTACTGAGGTTTAAGCTAAAGGATGCTTTTGCACAGCAGCAAGACGATTAAGACCTCTGTGAAGATATTTAGAAGGACTGAGCTGAAGGAAGCTGACTCAGTGAGCATGGTCACATGCCTACATTTGGTCAAGAATATTATTCTCCTATCTTGCTCTGTGTTCAGCACAGCACTCTGGTATGAAGCAAATCTTGTCTTCTGCTCAGTACGGAGTCGGAGTACTCACCCTTTGGGTGAAGGGATACTTATTGAATTGATGGAAGTTTTCAGAAGTTTGCTGTTCTTAATACAAGGTTTAGTTCATATTATTATATTAAAATAGCATTTGTGACATTTCTCTTTGGAAAGCTCCAGTAACTTTTTGATACAGTATAACCTGACACTACAGAAAGGCATATTCTTTTAAGAAGACAACGTGAAATCAAAAGTAAAGTTGTTGAAGGGCAGGAAATGCCCTAAAATCATGTTCCAAGGACAATATTTCTGCTTAGTGCAAAATCACTAATACTTTCAAAAGCAGTTACTAACTAGAGTTGCCTGAACAATATCATAGGTTGAAATGATCCTTGAGATTCAAAGCCTTTTTTTCTCACTGGATTTGATTTGACGAATAAATGTGGTAAATTGTTTGATAAATGGCTACTGAAAGTTAAACATCACTTGACACAGATCGTGCCTTTTTGGCTAAGAGGAAAAACAAAAGTTGGATTGCACATAGGCTGAAGAAAGTATCCATGGAGAAGCACACAGATGGTTTGTGCGAATGAGGCTAGCGATGTACCAAGTGTTATATACCCATAACTGCTGTCAGTGATAAACGTGTGTGTTGGTGCAGTGTCCAGCCATTTCAACTCAATTTCATGAGAATCAGACCAAGGTAACATAGTACGTTTTCCATGAAGTGATGATATTCTGTGTTTTCCATTATCCTGGAATACTCAGTATATTTTTATTAAACTGGAATCCTTGATATGAATGATCTGCCTCTGGTTACGTTTACACCTTGTTTTCAGAGAGTTGAACATTAAGGTGTTTGCTAAGTAGAATGGATTTACTCATACATCAGTGATGTTCAAAGTAAGCTTTTTGGATCATTCCTGCACTTTCTCATCCAATTGAAATGTATTCCCCAAGCCTTGTGAAACAGTGGGCTGATTTATTTCAGAGTTATTTTTTCCAGAAAACTTTTTCCTTCTCAAAAGTATTTATACTGTAATAATACACTAGTATTCTTCATTTGAACAGTCTGAGAGAGTGAAAGTGCCATTATCTTCAGCTTTCCAAGCAGACACAAATGAATACAGAAAAGGAATTTATCTCTCTGAACTTCAGCCATGTAGAAGGTAAGCATCTGGTCTATGCCTGTTTCATGTGGGCTCCTTCTGTACCTATTCTGGAAAGAGATCCCCTCAGAATTGATTAATCCCATCACTATGGCACTTCTCTTAGAGTGGGACAGTTTGCACTCTGGAGATGCCTTGGGTGGGTGACATAAGAAGGATGTAAGAAAGAGCAATGAACAGCATCTAGGTTGACTAATTTCTTAATTCAACATTTCTACCTTCCTGTACAAGCAAGCAAACAAGTAAATGGTTCATTCTGACACTGTGGGCTTTGTACAATGAAATTTTGTGATTTTATGCAGCCTATTTGATTTTATTAATGTGTTTTGTTTTTTTTTTAATGTATGCATTTAATTTTATTGTATTCAGTTTTAAATAGTGGAAACAGCACTCAGCAGTCTTCACTGCAGTATTTTCAGGGAGTGACCAAGATGGAAGTGGGTCGAGAATCTCGTATTTTTGTTAGAACTATGTGTGTGTTCAGAGGCTGCTCTGCAACTCACAGATCAATTCTCATTTTATTCTCTGCATGTACATATTAGAATTTACACAGATATTTTGCCCTGGTAAACTGAGCTGATAGAGCTCCTGTCTCAATATGCTGTGACTATGTGCACATTTACATGCACAGTAATGTAGGCACAACAACTACAAGGCCGTGTGATTGCCATCAGTGTCTGGATGCTGGGAGCATTTCTTGTGCTCTTATGTTTATAATTCCGGACCTGCAGTGTAAGTAGCAATTGCATGCTAACATCTGTTTCACTGTTGATAGTTAAGAAAAGTGGAATCCTGAAGCAGTTGCATGCCTAAACGTCCTTCTTTCCTGAATAAGAAAACTGTATAATAAGGATATATATATTTATATGCATCTCTATGATGGACTTAAATAGATGAAAGACATTTAAGGTTGTGGAAAAACCTTACAAAAGAATGTGCTACTGCTACTCATCCATTGTTTTACAGATGTCCAACTTGCTGAAGTCCATAAGTAAGCACACACTTTTTATATTAATGAGTTCAAAATTATGAAATCAAAATTTGCTATGTCATTGCCCTACCTTGTTAACGTTGCCACTGGAACTTTCCATCCATATTTTCATGCTTCTGTTTATATATCAGGAAAGCAGTGTGAGTTGGAAGGGACCCCTAAAGATCACTGAATCCAGCTCTGGTGTCCACACAGGGCCACTCAAAATCAGACCCTATATCTGAGAGCACTGTCCAGACGCTCCCAGAACTCTGGCACTCAGGGCCATGCCCACAGCCCTGTGCACCCTGTTCCATGCCCACCGCCCTCTGGTGCAGACCCTTTCCCTAACCGCCAGCTGCCCCTTCCCTGACACAGCTCCATGCCATTCTCTCGGGCCCTGTTGCTCTCTAATGGTTTTATATCCTTTTGGAACTGTGGCACTAAGGACAAGTCCAGCAATGCAACATAATTAATGGTCAAACTTTTCTCCTTCATTCTCACAGAGTGACCCCTTACTGAAAGGAGTGAGGCTATGTGGAGAGAAAGGTAATTGCACTAACTGAGCAAAAGGGAAAAGCAACTGCTGTAATTTCCCTGCTCTTTTTACAGTGCAAAAATATCCCTGACTGTACAGTTACATAAATGGATTGCCAAGGGTAAAGGGATTTGTCAGCAAGGATCTTGTGCAGCAGTAGGAAGCTGGAGGACCTAAAGATATAGCTGTGTACGCTCCTCAGCACCAGTCACAGTTAAGTAAAACGAGTCCCCGATGTAAGGGTTGTACTCTGACAAACGGCCTAAATTCCCTACCCCAGGTCCCACCCTGTGAATAATGGGAGAATTACGGCAGATATGCCAAGAGCAGCCTAGCAAAGCATGTTTGCTTTCAAAACACTGCTCCCTATGGATAAGCACTGAGCCTACTCAGGAGCTGCGTGAAGAAGTTTGCGCTGATTATGATCTGACTAAACAAAATAATTTAGAGTTTAATGCATGCAAGGCAGTACCATATCCCAGTGCTTGTTCAAACTGAATGAGAATGGGGGCAGCCCCAGTTAAGGTCCCCACAGCCAGCTCCAAATGAGACCTGCATGTGATTGATTGATTTCAACTCTTTGAAAGTGTAGATTACAGCAGGACAAGGGGAAATGGTTTTAAGTTGAAAAAGGAAGACTTAGGTTGCATGTCAGGGGGAAGTTCTTTACAGAGAGAGTGGTGAGGTGCTGGAACAGGCTGCCCAGAGAGGTTGTGGATGCTCCATCCCTGGAGGTGTTCAAGGCCAAGTTGGGTGGGGCCCTGGGCAGCCTGGTCTTGTATTAAATGGGGAGGTTGGCGGTCCTTCCTGTGGTGGGGGAGTTGGAGATTCATGATCCTTGAGGTCCCTTCCAACCTGGGCCATTCTGTGATTCTGTGATTGTTGCCACTTTAAGGTGGCCAGCTAGCGAAAAAACAGCTTGCAGGCTGAAAAGGCAGCAACCTTTCACTCTGCTCTGTTCCGATAAATAAATGTTGTCAGAGTTCAAGGGGAGGTGGCTGATACTTCACCTGTAACCATATTGTCCTGGATTGAAGAGAGCTATGCCAGTAAATAGTAAATACAGGTCTATACAGCTGATATAACACCTTTCCTGAGCAAGTGAAAAACAACAGAGGGAAGTCATAATCTTCTTGAGCAGGTTTTAAGCAAAGCCCTATTATAAGGAAAACAATTATAAAGAACTGAATTTGGGCGCTAAGTCTAGAAAATGTTTATTTGCAAGTAAATACCAGGGTACTTTAACCACTGAAGTGTTTGGCTTGAGAAGAAGGGAATCACATGGAATGTACGTCTGCGTATGTATATACAGTAGTAATATGGGCTGCCTTTGAAGATAGTTAGAGAAGCTCTTCCTGAGTGCATTCACATAAATATTTGTCTGCAAAAGCACACTTGTTTTTAATGAGCAGCTGCCAAATGCTTCTTCCAAAAAGGAGGTTACACATGTGTGGGTGTTCTGCCCACAGGATGGCAGGATGAAGTCTGAGCTGAATTCCATGAAGAAGTTATGCAGAACAATGCCTAGATTACAGTTTAAGATACAGGAGGTGGAGGTTAAGCCCAAACTCTGCTGGATTTGAAGGACAGCTTTTTGTTACTGGATGATCCAAATCATGGAGAGTAAAATTGAGTGCTTGGTTGAGATGAGGCATTATTTCACTGCATGTTAGAGAACTGCTGTCATAGAAACTATAGGAATGCAATTCTGAAAGCTTTCCTTTTCTGAAACTGCCACAACTGACTCTAATCTGCATTTTACACATAACCGTGAATATCCAGTGTATTTGCTGGGTCCCTCTATGGAAAGTAAGGCTCCTGTGTTAAACTGCTTTTCACAACATGTCGGAGAAAGAGTCTGAATCTATAACATCACTGAAGCCACTCCAGCCCACAGTGAAAGGCCAAAGAAGTGACACAGGACCTTCTGCTCCCCAGAAGTCAAGTCAAATCTGAGCTAATTCCATGGACTTTTGTTAGGAGACTGCAGACTCTTTATCAGCGTAAGAGAGAATATCAGAAATCTCCTGCCACCTGTATTTTAATGGTGGCTGTAGAGCTGATCTTTTGTAAGAAGTATCACAAAAATGACATACGCCCCCAAGAAGAAGAAAAAATAAGAGTGAGGAGGCATGCCAAAATGTTTTGGACAGAGTATTCATATTATGAATTCTGGTTCTGTATTTGTTAGAGTGTTATGGACAAACTGAACAAACATTTATTGCCAGTGTTTGTGACAATGATTAAAACCACAAATCTCTGCTTTGCTCTAAATTGCATTTCAAAGGCTCCTGCTGGGTATAAAAAAAAAAAGGAGACTTGTCATGGTGACATAAAGCCATAGAGCAGACTTACAGGTCCTTGCCACAAGTGTGTGGGAAGGGCTGGAGGAGTGAACAGAGCATTGGAGCAGCAGCCCAGGACTCCCCTAGGCACTGTCTGCTTGACTGGGCTTTGGCAGAGTTACTATGGGCTCTGCATGGCTCCAGCAGCTCCAGCCTCCCTGGTGAGCAGACATTGAGGAAGAAAAGCCAAGTGTCAGCAGCTGGCTGGCTCTTGCCACTATTAATAAGCCCTCTGTAGGCCATGGAGATGGATTTTAGCAGCTGTGAGTGCCCACTGGTTGTGCACCAGAAAACCCCCTTAGAAGCCTTTATAACTATAATATAGTGAGCACCACTGCTGAAATGCTAGCAACGCATATTGAGACTGACTGTGTTTCACATAAATGTTATATTTATTTTTTATATGGAGAGCTTTGGTTTGAACCAGGTGCCCATGGTATTCATTTCACATCTCAGGGTTTTCCACAGCAAATCTTCAGTCTCCTGGTAAAGGCAATGCATGATTAAGGACATTTTAAAATCAAAGACAGTACAGAAATACAGGAATCACTCTTCATCTTCAGTATGCCCAGACCTATTGTGATATGGCTTGATGAAAATAATATGAAGAGAATCGGGTCCTTAAATAACTAAAGGCTGTAAGTATGAAAAACGGTATCTGACTGTTTTGACATGGTCCCTAGATACCTGCAGTTTGCCAGAAAGTCCCTAGATAGAGCTGTAATAGCCTCCAAAATGGATGCCATCAGCAGTCTCCGACAGATTTTTAGCACTGAACATGTTTAATGTTTCTCAAAGTATACCATTCAAGGAGCTTATGCCATTTTGTGACTGGCACCAATATAACACAAAACCAGCATGTTTCACATGAAATCTGCAATGGTTTTGAAGGACTAGATTTCCAGCCACACCAACCATTTGTTTCTCAGACAAAAAATTCAATTTCAATTAAAAAGAAGGACATTAAGCAGTATAGCCTCTGTACAGACAGCACTGGGTAACAGCAGTGGCATGGTTTTTTAGGCTAGCTTGAGCCCAACACATCCCAGCAGCCACAGTCAGAGCATTACCTCCTGCATCACTCTATTACCTCCAGTTCTCTAAGCAGGTGTCTCCAGCTTAGTGTTTGTGATCTGTGGAGAGGTTAAAGCAAGCTAATGCAATCTGGTTCCAGTTCAGCAGAGCTTGTAAGCACATAGCTTAATTTGATTGGAGTCCCTGGAACTATTACACTGTGTGTTATTAACCATGTGCTTACGTGCTTTGCTAGGCTGGGGAAAGACTTCCCAGTTTTGAATAGTAGACAGTAATACTATCTAGACAATGCCCTAGAGCAACCATTGCTTTTCAATAGTTGTTTGGTGGAAACTTGCTTTCTTCATGTGTTTTCAATGAGACTGCCTGGATCTTGCAGTAAGCCTAAGAGCCCAGAATGCACAGGGTTTGCACAAGTTATATCACTGTATCTTGCAGTTCCAAGCCGTCTGCTCTGCCATCTCAGATAGAAGTTTCAGAGGAAGTTAATTATATAGCTATTTGAACTCTCCATCTGAGTTGGATTCCCTTTTTCCTGCTCCATGTTTCATGACAAGACTGTGAGAAAAAATTGTGTTGTGTATATGGTTTTACCAGATGGGTCAGTTGCTAACTTTTATCAACCTCTCAATGCCAGAACTGAAGAAGGCCAATCCTTTAGTCCACAGGTCAGCCCTAAGGATTGCTCTAAGGAGTCCAGCGCAGGGTCACAAAGATGATAAATAGCCTGGACATCTCCTATATGAGGAAAGGCTGACTAACCTGGGTCTGTTCAGTCTGGGGAAAAGAGACTGAGAGGGGATCTGATAAATGTTTATAAATATCTAAAGGAAGGTGGGAAGCAAGGGGATGGAGCCAGGCTCAGTGGTGTGTAGTGATAGGACAAGGAGCAGTGGACTAAAAACTTGAACATAGGAAGTTCCTTATAAAATGTGGAAGAACTTCTTTATGGTAAGGATGATGGAGCACCAGGACTGGCTGCCCAGAGATGTTTTGGAGTCTTCTTCCGTGGAGATATTGAAGACCCAGCTCAGTGACTACCTGTGGAACCTGCTTTAGCAGGGGAGTTGAATTTGATGACCTCTTGACGTCCTTTCCAACCTCTGTAATTCTGTGATTCAGTGATCTTGCAGTGATCTGGGTGCCTTGGCTGCATCTTGAATGCCTCTTCATAAGTGCCCGTGATGAGGTAGGTAGATGCCACTATAATATATATATATATATATACACACCTGCAATGTACATCTAAAATAACAAAGCATAAAAATAACAGCTCCTTGAAGTTTGCCACAGGCTTTGAAGATATGAAACACTAACTCTATGTCTTCCCATAAAAAAATGAAATTTGTTCCAAGAGAACAAATATTAAGATTATAATTTAAAACAGATCAAAGTTATAAATCGCTCTCAGAAAACCAAGTGACCTTGGATGTGCTGTGCTAGAACACTGTCCTGTAAACTGGGAGAGGGATATAGTTTTTAAAAACAGTAGTTGTTGTATTTAGGAAAAGCAATGCATTTTTTGTCTTCTGTGTACCAGAAATTGAACATTTCAGTGTGCATTTCCTGGTTGGTTGTGCAGTTTCAAAAGAGCAATTGCAATTAAAGGAACATATGAATTTATTTTGTCCTTGAATGAGACCTCTATAGTCCTCTGCTGTAATATTGCTGGGTATTGCAAGCAAAATCATGTAAGCCATTTATCTAAGGAACATGGTGTCATACCAAACTAAAAAGCCTTCTAGCCATATGTGCTAATGCCAAACATGGGGTAAGAACTTCAGGTACCCATAACCAAACTCCTGTGATTCAGAACAAAAAGGGAAAGTACAGCCAAACTCTGGATATTTTTCTACCCTTTGAATCTTCATGATTCAGAATTGTCCCTTAAATTGACCTACTTAGATTTTTGTGAATGTTTCACTCATTTTCAGTACATACCAAAGCCTATAAAGCTTCCTGCTTAGACCAGCAAACCGGTTGGCTACCAGAGATGTGAAGTGGAGCACATGGAAATGGCCTGGGGTATGGTTATGGGTATGCCTGTGTGTGTACACATGGTGGGGCAGAGACTGCCAAGTGATTCTTGCAAAAGGATCACACAGTTTATCTGGAAGGTCAAAATATTTTATGCCTGATTTGAGAGAATGTGACTAGCAGAAATGAGAAGGAAGCAATACCAGAATGCTAGAAATTATAGATTTTAGATACATAGAAATTCAAGTAACTAAATTGTATTACATGCCTTTGAACTGATGCGAATGGATTGCATTTCCAAGAAGGCTGTAAACACAGAACCATCTAAGAGGAGTTGCCTTTGGGAAAAGGAAATGGCTCCGATCGTATTTGAGGCCTTGGAGTGTGTACAGAGAAGGGCAGTGAAACTGTAAAGGGTCTGTAGCACAAGACTTAAGGGGAATGGCTGAGGGAGTTCAGTCTGGAGAAAAGGAAGCTCAGGGGAGACTTTATTGCACTCCACAACCACCTGAAAGAGGCTGTGGCGAGATGGGGATCAGCCTCTTCTCCCACATAACAGTGATAGGATGAGAGGGAATGGCCTCAAATTGTGCCTGGGGAGGTTCAAGTTGGATGTTAAAAACCACTTCTTCTCAGAAAGAGCAATGAGGCAGTGGCACAGGCTGCCCAGGGAGGTGGTGGAGTCACCATCCCTGGAGGTGTTCAAGAGCCGTGCGGATGTGGCACTGAGGGACGTGGGCAGTGGGCACGGTGTGATGGGCTGGTGCTTGGACTACAGGGTCCTTCCAACTTTAATGATTCTATGACTCTATATTTCTTGAAGGAACAAGAAAATGGGAATGGTTCCTTTCCAACTTCCTTACAAGAGAAAGGAAAAAATAATAATACAAACAAAACACAATAAAGACAACAACAACAACAAAACAACAACAATATCACTAGAGTTTTCTAAGTGAAAGCGATACAGAGAAAACACCATTTGGCTTCCTTACATTTTATGGCAAATTCTGCATGTTTGAATTTGCAATTAGCTCACGGTGCAGCTGGATGGAGATAACGCGCCTCTCCTGCTGGTGGCAGCCAGCTGCAGGCAAACCCCGCCGCACGCTGACGGGTAGGGATGCGCAAAGCAGAGGATGCCACGGGGCTCTCCACGGCGGCGGATGGAATAAAGCCCTCCAGCAGGAGACGAGGTTGCCATGGGAGCTCGGGTGCTTCCAATGCAATCCGAGTACGAACGATGCTCTGCCCTTGCAGCCGGTTGGATCTTTTCTCTGCCAATGCGGATGACTTGACTGACTTTAAGGAATTCCCCATGTTTGTTCGAAAGGAGGACAGAAATTATTTCCTGCACGGATGTATCTATCTGTCTGTCTATCTATCTATTTATTTATTTGGGGGAGGGTTTCAGTGTCCTCTGCTAAGGCAGTAAAAAATGGCTCAGCATTTGAGTTTACGCCCAAACGGCTTTCTAATCGTCTCTGCTCAGTGCAAGTCGGGGATGCACACAGACTCACATCGTCACCGCTGTCCAGAGCATTGCGCGCTGCGATGCGGTACGGGACAGTGCAGGATGGTGCGGAGCGGTGCGGAACGGAGGGACTTTTCTGAGCCAATGCCGCCCCCTCGCGGGTTCCGCCGCCGTGGGGCCAGCGGGTGGTTCTTCCCAGGGCGGCGGAATTAAATAAATAAGTAAATAAATAAATAAATAAATAAATAAATAAATAAATAAATAAAATTTTAAAATAATAATAACTTATTTATTTGTTTATTTTTTAATCCCGGCTAGCCCTGATATCCAGATATCCAGAGACATCCAGATATCCAGTGGCTCATGCGTGCAGACGTAGCAGAAGCAGTGTTTTTCTTTTCTGTTCTTTGATGTATTCATGTGTGTATTTACAGGTTTAAGTGTATGCACCTCCCACCACTGGGATCTGCCAATGTCATAACAACTGCCAGCACAAACAGAGAGCTCCTGTCAGAGGCAACCAGTGCAGGAGATCCTACTGCAGATCAACTGCAGTGTTTAATTAGAGGTCCGCCTAAACAGCCACTTTCTCCCTTCATTCTAACACCAGGCATCCACTGTCCTAGCTAGCTTGCTCTCACCACGTGTGAGAGCTTTCCTATGACACCAAATTGTAACTGGTTTCAGACACCAAATGGCCCTGTAGACCCTGTGCCTTCTGGAGCAATTTTACAATAAACAAATTGTCCTTTTGGTAGCAAGGCTGTAAGAAGGGAAGCAACCTGGGGCTGAGATTTCAAACTCTGGATATTTTGTCAAAGGAACAAGGAAGATCGTGACTATGACAAAGATATTTTTGTGTTGCCCATGTTGCTCTGACTTTACCTGGAATCCCAGACATCTCTGAGATGCTGAGCTTGGGCCTTAGGCTCTCACCTGAAGAGCAGGTGAGAGTCACAGAAAGGTTTATGTTGGAAGGGATCTCAAAGCCCATCCAGCCTCAAACTCCAGCTGTGAGCAGGACTGCCTGCCCCTCACCAGATCAGGCTGCCCAGGGCCCCATCCAACCTGGCCTTGAGCACATCCAAGGAATGGAACATTTTACGTGTACATTTTACATTTTCCTGATTGACCTAGGCAAAGACAATCCATTTCCACTGTCTTGGAATCTAGATTAAACACAAACTTTACTCAGCCATTACTTATGTACAAGTTGGATGGGCACACTCTAACAGCTGGCAGAGCTGCCCATTTCTCTGCAGACATCTTATTAATCCCCTTTCTCAGCTGGTTCCTCTCTCTTTCATCTGTCTGTTAGAGTAATGGCAAAGCAAAGACTGTGCAGTAGAAGGACAAGTACTATGAAATGCCTCCAGTGATGATGCTACCGTCCACAACTTTTTCCCTATCTTTTCCAGTGATCAGTTACTATGCACAGTACCCAGCCTGAACCAGTGATCCTGAAACCACCAGTTTATAGCATAAATTTCCCTAGTGCTCCTGCACACACTCTCCTTTGCTATTGAAACCTGAGAATGGAAACAACACGGTCTTCACTCACTTACTGCCAAAGGTTCATGGCAACCGAAGTCAGTAGAGGCACATGTCTGGTCAAATGAGCCTCTGAGGACATCTCCTGCACATTAGTCACATCTCAGTTTGGGTGACCCCGTGCTAGGGCTGCGTTAAGAGAATTTGCAGTGCCCTTCACAGAAGGCATTCTCTAGGGCTCCTCATAATGAATCCTTCTGTGCCCTGTTTGGGTTTGATCCCAATGTGTTCTCATCGGCCACTGACAATTCAATCAAACTCCCTGAAATCTAATGCTGCAGCTTCTGAGGCTTCATCTTAAGAGCAAATCTTAAGAGCAATGGAACTCAACTTTCCAGCGCAAGCTTCCAGTATGTTGCTGGAGTTGGACAATACAACATGTCAGGATGACAGTAAACAAATGTGTGTTAGCATGAAAGGTCTGGAAGATACAGCCATGGCATTAAAAGGAATTTTGAACGTTTTACACTGTATTATTTTTCCCCTGGAATAAATTTAGCCCAAATGTAATGTAGGAAGGGTAGGAAGGCACCACAGAAATAACTCCAGTGTAAACAGACTCTCAATTGCCAGTGCTGAAAAAGCTCCACAAGTGTGTAGACTCTTCTCAGAGAGTTTATTGCTTAGCACAGGCAATAAGGATTTATTCCATTGTCTTCACTGTTAGATATAATAGCCAAATAGAGATATGAAAGACCCAAGCTGACACTCTGGCTGAAATCTATTGCTCTACCTAAGCATTGTATAACAAGTCGTGGCTAAACAAGAAATCACCAGTGTGGCTATAAATTATGTATTTGCATAAATAAATAAACAGGCAGCCTTATGCATTCAGCTTTCCCATTGCTATACGTGGTTTTCCTGAGATGCTTTTTGGGGCTTCTGACTATAGCTTCTTAGGCCCCCAAATCTTCAGTGACATCAGGACTGCCAGTTTTTCAACAGGTTGAAAAGCATCAACATTTTGTTTTGCTGAGTCCGGAGAAAATCTGTGTGCATTTGAGCACTTTAGAGAATTGGATCCAAACTACACATATGGGGAAAGATTTTTGATGAAATATAGAAGGGATGGCTTGGACATCGAGTCGACAGCAGGACAAGGGGAAATGGTTTTAAGTTGAGGGAAGGGAGATTTAGGTTGGACGTCAGGGGGAAGTTCTTTACAGAGAGAGTGGTGAGGCACTGGAACAGACTGCCCAGAGAGGTTGTGGATGCCCCATCCCTGGAGGTGTTCAAGGCCAGATTGGATGGGGCCCTGGGCAGCCTGGTCTAGCATTAGGTGGGATGATTGGTGGCCCTGCACGTGGCAGGGGGGTTGGAGATTCATGATCCTTGAGGTCCCTTCCAACCCTGGCAATTCTGTGATTCTGTGATTCTGTGATCATAAAATAACCGAATATCCTCCTTTACAAAGACAGGAAGACTCACTACTGTGTTCTGGGTGCTGCCCAATCCTGCCCTGCAAAATGAACCCCCCCTCCCCTCCCTTCTTCAGCTTTACTATAATGTGTGGTTAAAAAGCTCCTGCTTTTCAGCCCACTGTGGAAGTAATTACTGCTATATATTCTCATTTGCAGCATTCTTTGGTGTCTTTGGGGAACAAAAGATAGCAAATGCACTCAGAATATGATGATTATCCATAGATTTCATATTTTCTGGATGAACGAACGGGACAGCAGGTTACTAGTTATTGCTATATGAACCTTTACAGTTTGTTTGCTCTATCCCTGTGCTGGTTTTGATTGATTTCCTTTTCTGCTGTTGCTTGATGCAGTGGACAATGTCGACTCTGACACTTCGTAACTCCTCAGTGCACTTTGGCTCAGGCATGCCTCTCTTCATTTCAAGGAGGAAAAGCAAAATTAAGGGCATCTGCACTAGTGACTGGCTCCTTCAAGTTTTGCTCTGAGTACTCGAGAGTTTATTTAATGTAGGCCTGTAACCATCTCCTTGCCTTGGAAATGTCCCTTTGCCACAATTTATACCTACAGAATGAAGCATCTATCCGTTTTTCCTACCTCCTTTCAAATTCAGCATATGAAAGTGCTAGACCTGTACTTTAAGTGGAAACGAAGAACAGCAAGAGAGAAATGGAGTCTTGAAAGATCGCTAAGAGAAAGACATTTTAGCAAACAAATGAAAGATGGCAGATCTGGGTCCAGTTCATAGGTACTTTCTGTACTGGAGCTGCAGGACCACATACAAATATTTCAGTTCCACTTTAGTGCAATCACCTGCAAGTTTTCTAATGTCCTGAGATATTTTCCTCTACTCCCTGCAAAGCACACCAACATAGGTTGTAGTCAATAATAAATTCTCAAGAAGACAGGGCTTGGTTGCCTATCATACACTCTCAATCTGAATATTTTGCCCCTGCTGCCTCATATCTACCTCAGTCCAGGACATAGCCAACACTTTCTGCCTACAGCTCTTCATCATCTTCTGATGACAGAGCATTCAATGTTCAGCCATCAACAAAAAACAAATGAAAGCATCAGATTCTCAACTTTATCACATCCCGTCTTCCTGATGAACCCCTCCAGTGCCAGCTATTGGATTTACAGACTACTTCATGCCTCTTTTCCAGCATGCTGTACAGCTCTGGATAGACACTAGCTGATTTTTTAAAAGCCAAGCAGGTCTTCTCCTAACACAGATAGGATGTCTCTCCTTGTTCCTTCTTATTTTAGCAAAGAAACTGACTAAATTACCAATTCTGTCAGACTCTGTTTTCCCTTGACTTGGTTTATTTTTCCTGTTTCCAACCACATTCCCAACAGATGCAGTCTGCTGCTGATGGAAGGAAGTCAGGTGCTTTTTTATAGCATACATAGGCTTCTCCTTCCAGACCATCGTGTCAGGCAGATTTAGGTAAGATAAACCAAAGAGAAAACTATTATCAGAAGCAGAATATTTTATTAAACACTGCATTCAGTTATGACATAGACATTTGGGCTTTGAACAAAGGCAGTCAGACATTTAGGTTGTTTTTTTGTTCTGTTTTTTTTGGTGGTTTTTTGTTGTTGTTGTTGTTGTTTGGTGTTTGTTTTTTTGTATCTTTTTACCTTTACTCCCTTTTTTTAGTAATCCAAGTAATGCATGTGAAATAATGGTTAGGAATGTAATTTCATGCCTAGTTAAGCTTGAAAATATTGGTGATATCCACTGAAGTACTACTAGTGGACACTGATCCAAATCATGGAATTCAAACATTTTTAGTTCAGCAATTCATTAGCAACAGTTAGCACAAAGCATGTGAGACTTCAGGCATTCTTCATTAAGGTGATCAGTTAACTTTCTGTATAGCCTACCAAGCAAGTCATTTCTGAGTGTAGTTCTGACAGCATGGGCAGGGAGTGGTCCAAGTAGGCACAGAACAGAAGAGCTGAGGAGGAGAGAGCATACATAAGAACCTGTATTAATTAGAGCATTGCTACACAGCTGTCACTCACTGATGAGAACAACTTAGAATCACAGTCTCATAGAATCATTAAAATTGGAAAAGACCTCTAAAACCATCAGGTCCAGCTATCAGCCCATCACGCCATGCCCACTGCCCACGTCCCTCAGTGTCACATCCACACGGTTCTTGAACACCTCCAGGGACGGTGACACCACCACCTCCCTGGGCAGCCTGTGCCACTGCCTCCCCACTCCTAAGAAGAAATTTTTCTTAACATCCAATCTGAACCTCCCCTGGTGCAACTTAAATCCATTACCTTAATTCTAATCCAGGTCATCCTGGGCATGTCCCTCCCTGCCCTTTTCTTCATGTTTGGCTCTCACAAGCCATGAAGCAACCCCAAAGACATCCTGAAGATTAGAAGTGTGGAGACTCAATGCAGACACCTGGTTGCAGCTTGACCTTCAGCAGATGCATCTCCCCAAGCTCACAGTCCAGTTTTCACGCCCCATTGCTGAAGTTAAGAATATAACAGGACTCAGCATTTTTTCACTCAACAGTACCTTGGCTTAGTATAGCCTAGTATATCTACCTGGCCACTGTGCAATGAAGTCATTTTGAAGTATATATTAGAAAAATGCCCACTTTTAATTCTTATTCCTTATAAGAGAATCACAGAATCACAGAATCGTAACCCTGAACAGGACTCTTCACACAAAACAAACATTACCAGAAACCTTAAAATATGAGGTTAGACCACATAAGGTAATAGCACTAAATACACACTAAATACAGAAATCTGGGAAAAATTTCTCTGTTCCCTCCCCAAGGGAGCCACTAACCTCTGGAAGCCCTGAAAGCTAAACAAGCAGAATTGACCAACCAACTCCTATTACCTGACAGCAATCCTTTCTCCAGACCGCTCTGCATCCCATTGCTTCCCCCCACTCAATTCTCACATTGTGCCCTGGGCTACTCAGCTCTGCAGCAACTGGAACTTGACCAAACCTGCTCCCCTGCACGCCTGAATCCATGCATTTCCCTTGATGAGCACCTCTGCCCAAGATTAGCATGGTTAATGGTGTCATACATACTACTGGAGTATCAGTGGGAGGATACAGATCTAATGATATCAATTTAAAGTATCCCCAGACATTCTCTATCAGTATTAAACATGCTTCACAGTGTTCTTCTAGAGCATTCTAAAGTGGTAAAATAATGTCCAATGCAGAAGAAGCTTTTATATATATATATATATATATATATATATATGTATGTATGTATGTACGTATGCATATATGTATATATATATATATGTGGGAATTAAATATTCAATTAAGATTGACTGGGTCTGAGTCAATGATACTGGAGGTTGTTCAGGCCCAGTACTTGAGAGAATGTTCAGATTCAGGGCATTGCTGGTCAAACTTTAGTTGGGATGCTGGACAAAGAATACCATCTGTGTTGCTTTTGCCATCTCTAAGGAGGCTTTCCAGGAGGTTCCTCAGAATCACAAGTTTACAGAGATTGTTGAAGAGAAAAAAAAAAAAAAACACTGAATCTTTAAAAGTTATAAAAGCTTGCATAGTCTTTGTAGTATCAGAAATTGTCATATCTTTTGAAAGAGGTGATGGCATTTTGTCTTTCATTATAGTTTGTTCAATTCTTATTCTGTGCAGGAGCTCACTTGGGAAAGGAGTTTGAGTACATAACAGTACACATTATTAAAAAAAAAAAAAAAACACCCACCAGCCCTTCTGTCCATTAATGTCTGAAATCTTAATTTGAGTTTAAAGATCATCAGTGCTGTTAAAGATCTGGTACAACTTTGGAGTTTTGCTTTGCAGGCAGGCAGCCAACTGTGAAGGAAGATTTACAGAATGATTTCTGAAGCTTTCAGAGAATTACACTTTGTATCCTGAACACTTAAAAATGCCAGGTAGTAAAGTGTATTCCAGCAGCAGAGAGCGGTAGAATTTTTAAAAGCCTCACTATACAGTTCTTTATCAATCAGCCAAGGGGCCGTGTGCTCCCACTCTGGAGCATGTCTTTCACAGCTGAGAAGTGGCCCATTGGGAAAGCAAGTGCCTTAACTTTTCCAGCCAGCTGATGAGGTGTGGCATGGGACCCAACAGCTGTCCACTCAGCAGCTGGATACCGTGGGATGTAGTTCCCCAAAACCCAACTTGTCAGCTTCCCTTCATGGGACAGAGGCAGAGCATGCAGAGCATCTCACAGACTGCCCTTCCATATGGGTCAGAGCCCTCCTTGTCCTGTGTTTAATAATTCATCCCTAAGGTCACTTTAAGGAGTCTGCTCAACAGAAGCAGGAACAGCATAATCTGTCCCTGTTCCAGTCTGTGAACACACACGCTAACGAAAAGCATCAACCAAACAAAGTACCTGAAGTCAGTCTGACAAAAAGTGAGGGTAAGAAAAAAGAGAGAGAAGGCCAAAAGCACTGGTGCCGGCAGCGTCACGGTGAGTGTGTTGCACGTGTTGCATGTAGTCTCTGGGAAGATCAAGTGTCCAGGATGGAAGGAAAGGTTGCTGAGGTGGAACAACAACGCCTTTTCCCTGTTGAAGTCCATTACACATGATAGACAGGCAACATAAACTAGAAGGAAGCTCCAATGCAGCAGAAAGGTAGGATCAGAGAAGCACCAAGGCTGCGAAAATGGTTTAGCATGTTGTTTTTCAATTTTGTTTCTCAGACAGAATTCTCCCACAGAATCACAAAGTGTTTGAGGCTGGAAGGGACCTCTGGAGACCATCTGATCTCACCTCTGCTCAAGCAAGGATACCTGGAGCAAGTGGTCTAGGAACACGTCCAGGTGACTTTTGAAGAACTTCGAGGAGGGAAACACCACAATCTATTTCACTGGTTAGTCACTCATACAAAAAAGTGTTTCCTTATTTTCCCATGGAGAGCCTCTTGTGTTTCAATTTGTGCCCACTGCCTCTTGTCATAGCAGTGGACACTACTGATTTCACCTTTTCAACATCATTGTTTCAGATAATTGTACTAACTGACAAGAATCCTTCAGCTTCTCCAGGCTGAGCAGTTTCAGCTTTTTCAGCCTTTCCATATCAGAGAAGTCACTGAGTCATCAAATGGCTTGGGTTGGAAGGGACCATCAAGATGGGGCATGGCTGATCACCAACAAAATGCAAGCAACAGAATGGAGACTAATAGGTCAAGGACCAGGACAAGGAGCAAAAGAGGCGGAGAGTGATAACCCATTTTTCTGGATAACTATTATCACTGTTTTGGCTTAGATAGCTTCCTAGCTGTTAATCAGTAACTAGGATCTACCATTACAATTTTTATTCATATTCTGGGAACACGAATGTTATTTTTCTTAGCTTGTGAGATATTTATCATCCACTATTCAAAGTTTGTTACGGGGAGTATCTATAGCCCTTGGTATTAATTCTGTATGTTAAGCTGAACCAGCTTATAGTTTTATTTTTGAACGTCTACATATAAGTCACCAGTGCCTCATTTGAAATAGTGGCTGTCATACAAGCACATACTCTTTTATTTCTCTTTCCAGATATAACTGAAATTGTAATTTCCCCCAGGAAAGACTGTAATGCTGGCTAAATCTTTATAGAGACAACCTCTTTCTTGTATGTTTTACACTAGTAGTCTGTCACATACCTGCTCATTCCCGTATTTTCAAAATGTCTTAGTTGCATGCCACTTAAGCCAAGGAGATGAACATCATTATTTGAATTAATAACTTCTGTGGAAGATCAGCAACATGCTCTGCTGCTGGTGAGACCTGAAACTTCAGAAAACTTATTCCACTTGCATAAATCTTAGCATTGGATGAATTTAGATAGAAACGAAGATGTAGTTCCATCTCTCGCTCACTTTTCCAAGCAGCAGTTCTCCTAGGTCTGTGTCACAGCCCAAACCATAAGCACTGGAACACTCTGAGGTAGGGAACCAAGAGGCTGTAGTAGCTTCCTTCTCAGGCCTCTTGAGGCTTTAGGACAGGACCTCCTGGGCATCATAGGATCCAACCCACTGCAACAGCCCTTCCATGGGTATGGAAGGCCAGCATTATCCTCTACCCCAGACCTGTGGCTTTCTATTCCAACAGGACCACATTCCATCTTGGTCTCCACCACCATAGCAGCAGTGGGAAGAAGCATGGGACATGACAAGAGAGGCTCTGGCAGGATCTGCCCATCCAGAGCATGCAAGGGGCAGATAAGGAACATGGAGGTAAATGAAAACAGTGCTGTAGTCAGTGTCCAGTTGGCGTGGGGGCCTGTTCTTGCTGCTGTCCCTGGGAGATAACTTGCTGTTTGCTTTCCCAGCTGTGTCTGTTCCTGTCTGGAAAGCAACACCTGTTTTATAGTACCTGTCTTATAATACCAACACAAAACAGTAAATGGATCTTGAATAATGTATTTGCAAATACTGTATGAATATTTTATATGTCATTCAAACTGTGACATGGTTTGGAAAGAAAGAAGGAAAGCATTTATTACACTTGAGTACAAGTGCTGCAGATTAATGTGAAAGGAGATCTGTATTTTTAATTATCATGAAACATCTTGTTTCCAGAACCTTGCTCCTGAGGGTGCCATACATTTTTATATAAATGATTATGCTTGGACAGAAATCATAATTGCATTACTGGAAACACTGTATTTTTGTACCAGCTGCCTCAGGCTTGACTGTAGAGAAACAAGAATAAAGAAAGCAACCCGTGAAAGCTCAGGATTTCTCTTCTAAGAGGCATGCCAGAAATCTGGGGTATTTTCTCAAAGTTACTACAACTGCTGGATTGTCCAGAGGGGCATATATCTGAGAGGAAGAGCAAGTACTGCCAATTCTTGTGACTCCACCAAAATTTCTGTGGCTTCTAGATTTTGTAATTAAACATTTAAAGCCAGTAATGCAGAAGAAACGATGGAATTGATGTTCTTCCCTTCCCTTCCCTTCCCTTCCCTTCCCTTCCCTTCCCTTCCCTTCCCTTCCCTTCCCTTCCCTTCCCTTCCCTTCCCTTCCCTTCCCTTCCCTTCCCTTCCCTTCCCTTCCCTTCCCTTCCCTTCCCTTCCCTTCCCTTCCCTTCCCTTCCCTTCCCTTCCCTTCCCTTCCCTTCCCCACCTTTCCCCCTTCCCCCTCCCCCTTCTCCTCCCTTCTCCTCCCTTCCCCTTCCCTACTATTTCTTTTCCTTTTTTTTCTTTCTTTCTTTTTTTTTTTCTAACTGTCAGAAGTTTTAAGACCATTCCATGACTTTGCAATACCTGTCCGATGGTGTTTGGACAGATGCAGTCGACACTCCTGGAAACTGTGGGAAAGAAGCTTCATGCACCCAAATATTTGGGAGCACCTGATGCCCATGTGGATCCATTCTGCTACCTGCCCACATCTCTGGTCATCAGGCTTCACTCATCAATAGCTTTTGTGCTGGGCACAACAGAGATACCTCCACAGCAAAAACCTTTCCTTGTCCTGAGCTACACCTTCAAGGGTAGCTGGAGAATGACTGCAAAGCCACAAAGGTCCTTTTTCTCAGCTAACAAATTGTCATAGGGTCTGGAGCACTGAGGCAAGGAGAACATCACATTCACAATTTGCTGGGCCTCACAAATGCCCCCAACAATCCTTCCAGAGCACCAGCGGAGAAGAGGTATGAGTTAATGTAGACTCTCCATGAAAGGTGAGTTCTCTGTTCTCCTCCTCCCCAGCATGCAGACGAAACTCATTGCTTGGTGATGCTAAGCCTCTGGAATTAAACTTGGCTGCAGATGTCTGAGAGATGAGCCATCTTTGTTTAATATCTCAGCATTTTACGTCCCAATTTAAGGAGATGAAGCATGTCCAAAGATGTGTGAAAATGGAAAAAATAAATGGGGACAACTATTGTGTTTATAAATCTCAATGGCTGACATTACCATGATGTCTGGCTTTGTGGAAAGCCACTGGTTACCTCCAAATTGGAATTGTTCTTCTGACAGTAAATAAAAGCCCATGCCATAAGCTGTGCATGCTGAATTATAAAAGGAAAAGTGTCACCTTATGGCAGTGCATCATTTAAATCACAGCTTCGAATCATCAGTTAGACATTAGGCCTGCCTGTGCAATACCTAAGATATTCTGTTTGCTACAGAAAGCAGGAAGGGTAAGGAAAAATACATTTTTCTTGCTTGCCTACTTTTACAATAGTATGTATTGTAGGAACATATTCATGGGAATGAGAGAAAGGTTCAACTAAATGCTGCATTAATTGCTCTAAGGAAGGGTTCACAGCTTCTAACAAAAATTCAGAAATAATAACTTTTAAAAAATGAAATTATCAGTTAATTCAGAATTTAACAGGTACACCAGGATTTTGATGTTTTCTACCTTCATGCCATGACAGCTTCAAGACTAGACAGGAGAAAAGCATCTTTGCTACTTTCCTCTCCCTACCTTTTTTTTAGTACATGCTTAAAAATATCTGCCTGAATAGATTTCTGCTAGACAGCCAGAAAAAAAAAACATTAATTACCTAAAATTCTGTTTGTTAATGCATTGGTTTATTTATTATAGTCTTTTCCTTTTTTGAATCAGCATTTTCATTTGGCTTTGTCAGTTTCTGGTGTAACAGATTGTGAAACTCCTACAAGTACATGAGCATTGTATATCCTATATTCTTTTTAATGTGCCTTTGAACCCAGAGGCTTTGTGTGCACAAAGGCACATGTGAATAACTTTTTTTTTAATGCACTTGCAGTCTCTCTGCTACAGGAATCCAGGAATGAGAATGAGATTTTGTCTTCAATCATCACTGTCAAGTGTTTACTAGATATAATCTTGTCTTGCAATTTGACAGTCTGACAGCTGGCAACTATCAAAACTCAGGTAAAACTAGAAGCATGGAAGTTGGAGAGCTATCTGAACCATCCACATATTTCAAACTAAAAACCAGTCCTACCTGATTTATTTAGACAAACATCAATGAAGAATTATCAAGAGAAAGAACAATAAAGGCAGCCAATCTTTGCTGGGGACAATAGCAGGAAGGAAAATAATAGTAAGCAGGAAAATACAATACACAAGAATATACCTATCTCTCTGTGAAATGTAAACAGACAGCATGTCTTCTTGGTAGACAGGTGAAGTTGGGTGAGATGGGTTTTATGCAGTCACTCTCTCTTATTTGACCAGACTATAAGGGAGACTGTTTATGGTTGTCCTAGAAATTAAGCAGTAATTCCTTTCCACATATGGGTTTGTTGAAACTCTTTAGTCCATTCATGCGCTTTAGAAAATAAAGCCATGCCAGCTGGAGATGTGAGGCAAGGTCATTGCAAAGTGCCAGAGAAGTAGTCAGCTGAATGACAATCCCCACACCAACCTGATGGCTGAATGGATTCAGGTCTGTAGAGGTTTTCCTGAGAGCCAGTGGCTCAGCCCCTGTGCGATGGGGGAGGTGGGGAGGTTGCATGGCTGGGGAGGAAATCACACTTGTCCTTACACGTGGGAGTGGCTCCTGGACTCAAGCTGTTTGGTGAGGCTTGTCCTACTGCAGCCAGCCAAGAATGACAGAGAGACCACAGATCCATAGCTGCTCTCTGGTGTTTGGCCACTGCAAGCTTCCAAAATATCAAGCTGGGGCTGCTCTGCCTAGGCAGCCATTGCTTTTCAGACAATTAATGTCAACTCTACATTTGTACTGACTGCTGGCTACTAACCAGCAGGATAACCAAATCTTTGGTATCTTGAAAATTTTCACAGAATCGTATACTAGAATCACAGAACCACAGAATGGTTTGGGTTGGAGGGACCTCAAAGCCCATGCTGCCCCAACCCTTGCCATAGGCAGGGCTGCCCCCCACCAGCTCAGGCTGCCCAGGGCACCATCCAACCTGGCCTTGAGCGCCTCCAGGGATGGGGCACCACAGCTTCTCTGGGCAGCTGTGCCCTCTAGGGAAAGAATTTCCCCAACATCCAGCCCAAATCTCCCCTCTTTTAGTTTAAAGCCATTCCCCCTCATTCTATCACTATCTACCCATGTAAAGAGTTGAATTCCCTCCTGTAAATTATCTCCCTTTAAATTTTGGACAGTTGCAATGAGGGCTCTGAGGAGAACTCTCTTCTCCAGGCTGAAGAAGCCCAATCTCTCAGCCTGTCTTCATAGGAGAGGTGTTCCAGTCCTCTGAGTATCTTTATGACCTTCCTCAGGACCTGCTCCAACATATCCTACTTGTGCTGGGGGCCCTACCAACCCTCACCCAGTACAACCAGGCTGCAGATGCCCTGTGCGTCCCGCCACAGGGCTGGCAATGCAAGGACATCGCAGTGTAGTCTCGCAGGCACCTTTTGTGCTCTTGGGCTGCTGGAAAAGTGCATCTCAGCAGAGGGGAGGCCCGGGGCCCACTGAACACTTCCTGCAGCTTCACCAGCCTGTAGTAATCTGGGGTGCCCACTTTGGAGCCGCTTGTCTCATGTAATACAACACTTTGGTGTGAAGACTACTTTTGCGTATCGTTTGCTCAATGCTTTAGTAAGCATATATCTTATGTAGTGCCCTCTGGATTTTGCCTTCTGACCTTTCTCAATTTTTCTATCTTGAACACAATAGAGAGATTAAAACGATCCTACAGCAATAAACAGCTTGGCATGTTTCCTCTTAGTGTGAAAATGCACTTTTTGAACTGCGGAATCATCACATATGTGAACTTTTATATCTGCCTGAACTTTTGACCCGCGGAACATTTTATCTGCAGGCACTGCAAGTTACATAGCAGTAAATCAGAGTCTTTTGAAAGGAGAATTTTACCTCCTCTGCAATTTGTCTGGCTTTCAAACATATTTATAAGGAGCTGACACCCAGTTACAAACCTTTTGCTGAGAAAATATTCATGTAATGATGGAACAGCTGCTGACGGGAGATTCATTCAGTAAAGACACAGAACAAGCAAAACTACAATAAATCTCAGGTTATGAAACTCCTGTGTGTTTATGGGCTAAAATACTGGCTTTAGTGTGAGCCACTCCCAGAAGATTCTGCTGCTTTTTTTCTGTGCCTGTTTGAACCACAGCTCCATGAAAGACCTGGGCTTGTTTGCATTGTACTAGGAACTCTTTTCTAGTTCACACCTGAATCTCCTCAGGCTCTTTGTTTGTCTAAGGTGTGCTGATCACAGATCTCTTAGTGACTAATCTGATTGGAAATAATCCCATTTATTAAATATTCTTCTATCAGGATTGTGCTAGACTTTCTATGCTGTTTTCCCCAGAAGAATAGCTTTTCATCTGTTGTAACCTGTGATATCTATGGACTAAGACATGTAGATTATGTGCAGTGATGCGTGAGGTTTTTTGGTATACATGTTGTTCAGCGCTATGCAATAGTGGGAAAGTGACTATCCCTCTCTGCTCTGCCCTTTGAGGCCCCATCTGGAGTACTGTCCATGACTAGGACCCCTAGCAGAAGAAAGACATGGTGCTGTTGAATTGGGTCAAGAAGAAGGCCATATAGATGATCAAAGGTCTGAGTACCTCTCCTATGAAGACAGCTTGAGTGAACTGGGCTTGTTCAGCCTGGAGAACAGAAGGATCTGAGTAGACCTCACTGTGACTTTCTTGTCCTCAGAAAGAGCTTATAAAAGCAGCAGGGAGACTGACTTTTTTACATGGTCTGATAGTGACAGGACAAGGGGGAATGGCTTTAAACTAAAAGAGGGGATATTTAGGTTAGATGTTAAGAAAAAATTCTTCATTGAGAGGGCGGTGAGGCGCTGGCACAGCTGCCCAGAGAAGCTGTGGTGCCCCATCCCTGGAGGCGCTCAAGGCCAGGTTGGATGGGGCCCTGGGCAGCCTGAGCTGGTGGGGGGCAGCCCTGCCCACGGCTGGGGTTGGGGCCAGTGGGCTTTGAGGCCTCATTCAGCCCAAACTATTTTACGATTTTATGATTTGATGACACATAGTCTTTGCTGCCCAAACCAGACACATGCCCTGGTACACACACACTGCTGCACGCCTGTGTTAAGGACAGCAGCAACACATAGATAAAGCTGCCTCCTGCTACTGCTGTACATACATTCCACACAGCATTTGGCCCTAAGTAAATCAACATCCTAGAGGCAAGCAGCTCCTATTTGAGAGCAGATCTCTTGTCCTCCCTGTCACCTCGATGCTACAAATTGAACTTTGATTGCTCTGCTGCCTGTATCCTATGCAGCCCCCTGAGGCCCTGAAGACTCATGCTGCTTGCTGTGTATAATTGAATGCTGCAGGGCATCAGCATGGCTGCATACCTGTTTATTAATCACAAAGGTTTATGCAGCCAGACACTTCCAATCACCTTCTGGGGTGATCTTTTTTAAAGCTGGCAGAAACTAGTACTCTGAGAAGCTACATAAAGTCACAGTGTCAGTGTGTATCAGCATAGGATACACCCATGTTTTTTAGGGTTTTGTTCTTAGACTGCAAGCATGTTGCCAGGATTACCTTGATCAGAGATTCATTTCAGGTTATTTTTTTCTACCTTTATTTCCCCTCCAATCTGTAGCCTTATTTCAGACACCTTTTCTCTGAAGCAGTCAATAGGATTAATTGTTTACTAACTGGCATAGTGCAAAGTAATTGATAATATTCTAGAGCACTTATCACCAGATAAGTGATAGTGACCATCATAAGTACTGCTAAGGTCATACTTACACTAGAGGGCAATAACAATTACTAGAAATTTTTAGGAATTCAACCCATTTTTTTCACAACTGTCAGTTACAAAATCTGCTAACGTTATGCTTTGGCCTAATAATTTATTATCTGAATTTCTAGGAATAAAGTTAACTCTATCCCAGCCAAAACCAAGACTGAGTAATTTTGCCAGACACAAAGGATGTGCTTTTCTCTAAGTCAGCCTTACAAATGGGTACGATGTTATTCACAGTATCTATTTTAACACCCCAAATTACTGTTTGGATGGATAACACTGTTTTAGGGTCTGGGATTCTCTATTTTGGTTTGCAAGCAGAAAAAGACATTATTCATTCAATTACAAAAATGTGATTCCTCAGATCGCACTAGAAAGAGTGATGAATCCACAGGATGGCCTCCAGTCAAAAACTTGTTGAAAAAGTTGAAATGAGCCATTTTGTCCATCTCAGCTGCCTGACAGACATGGGGGAACATGTCAGTGTGTTGGATTTCTACCTGTAAGTGCTTAGGGATGAGTCCAGCTAAACCATGCCTGAGATCAATGTACAGGCCCAGGAGAAAGGGATATGATCCCCCAAATGCCTGCAATGAGTTTGTTTCTTGTGAGAGATACTGGGAGTTTATGTGTTCAGTGAATCACTCACTAATCTAGAAGGGACACAAAGCTGTCCACACGGCTTCAGCTGAGTAGTTCCTATACAGGATTTGCAGAGAACAGACTTTATTTCATTTTGGATGCCTTCTATTTGTTTCCACTTCCATTTTATCTGCTAGGGAGTGTGAGGACATGACCAGTTTCTCTGACCTACTTTAACAGAAGTTTTTGATGTGTTTTGTTGTTGTCTCGAAAGCTAGAGTTCAGTGGCTATAACTGGACTCATTATTCTGTCTGGTACTTCCACCTACTCTCTACTCTCAGATCAGATTTTATTGTACTTCTCTGCTTTTTAACTGTCTCCACTAATGATCTCCACTGATCTCCCTATATCCCTGTAATGGCTGTTCTGCTTCTAACATCCTGCTCAAACTGCAGCCAGGCTTTGTGATCTCTAACCAATTTTGCTTCAAATGGACTGTCGCAGATTGTTGTTACATCTTATGCAACCTTTGATCTTATCTTGAATTATACCAGCAATCCATGAGCTGTATACAAGCCACTTTTCTATGGAGCTGGTAATTAGAGGAACACTTTCTTAGTATCAGCAAAAGTGCATTGTAAAACTGATGTATAAGAACAATCTGATAGTGTGATGGTGGTGAAGGGCACACAAAAAACTTGATACCAGCTGTGACTCTGCAGAGTATAAGTCTGCTTCATGTGCCCTAACGAACATGAGCAAAGTTCAGCTCTTCACACATAGTCATATCTGCTAGCTGGTGCATGCATTGGGTAATGCCAGCACTCTCCCCTCCAAAGGTCAGAAAGCATGCGTGTGGTATCTGAAAAGCAAATATAGGCAATTCAGCAGTCTGAGCAGTGCCTGAACCCCAAAAGTAACACTAAGTATCCTAGAGGACTTCAGCTTGTTGAAATCATTTCAGAGAGCTTCTTTTGTTTGAAAGCAAACGAAGACACACACACATATATATATGAAATTCTTATAACTACACTCAACAAATGCATTTTGTCTCAGAGTTATTAAATCTCTTTATAGACAAATGAGTTATAAAAATAAATTGGAGAGAAGGGGAAAGACTTCATGTCTGGCTTGACAGAACTAAGATAGATAATTAAAGACAGGCTAGTAAGTTAAACAGATTAAAAAGGAGTTACCAGCATTATTTTTTGAATCATGCCTACTAGCTTTAACTTGAATTGCTTCCATGTTTATTGTTAGCATGAGTCAGCTCTCTGAAACTATATTTCTCTCCTGCTTTGTGTTAAAAATAAAGTTTATTTGTGGAATTTGCAAATTTTTAAAGGCATCAATAATGCTC
Source organism: Chrysolophus pictus (assembly GCA_037305975.1). Lineage (NCBI taxonomy): Eukaryota > Metazoa > Chordata > Aves > Galliformes > Phasianidae > Chrysolophus > Chrysolophus pictus. The sequence continues at coordinate 84,790,745 of CM074576.1, forward strand.
AGTGATCTGGTTGTACAGCCCCCACAAGATGTTTATCAAGAGGTTTTCTGAAATCCGTATGTGCCACTGTAATGGAACGTAACTAGTTATTAAATTCAAAAGATACCTAAAAAAGAAATAGTTGTTTTCTTTCAGAGAAGCTGGAATAGGAGAAGATTCAGTCCTGGGAATGAAAAATGAGCTTATCACACTTTATATACTTCTTCCCATGCACTGTATCTTCACTCTACTTACAGCCATGTGGAAGAACCACTTCTTTGTGAGACAGCTGTCTGGGAATATTGGAGTTCTTTTGATATATGGAGATTTTGGCTATTTGTCATCCAAAGATGCAGCCTATCCAGTGCTTATAACATGTTGCTTGAATTTTCAAGATCTGTATCAGTCAACAATATTTAGCAGTTTTAAAACTCACACAAAGAGAAGAATTTGGTGCTGTTAAAAATCAATAACAACCTTCATTAGATTGGACAACCACTCAGGAAGGCCACTTTTAACTTTTCTGATAAAGTAATTCAGTTTCCTGTCCAGATTATTTTATGACTGCTGGTGCCCCATGTGTGTAGGTATGTTGTATTATAAATTGAAATACGGCGTTGGAAATATTTTACAGAATGAAATTATTGATAGTATACTACCACTAAAAGAAAACATACATGTAACTCTTTGGAGGTTAAAACTACCTAAAATCTCTAATTCTAGTCCACAGTTTTGAGGCAAAATATCTTTTGGTGAAGACTTTATCCAGTCAGTACGTAAGAGTTTACTTTGGGCAATAGTGAACTTCTTTGTGTGTGTCTGATGACTTTTCCCTTAGGGCATAAGCCTCAGCCAGCATTGTTACTCTATCCTCTCCGTCACAGAGCTGGACTTTTAAATTTAGATAAATGTTTTAAATATATTTGAGTAGGTTTCCTTGTGGACATTAAAGTTGACCTTTTGATCATGGCTTTAGGAAAATTCCTGATATCCAGTCACCTGTTCTCCCCATCCCTACCCAAATTTTCCAGCTTCACAAACACAGCAGAGCCACATGAGTGATTCATTCTGCATCCAGCACAGCAGATGGGGCCAGTGACTCTGGAGCAGAGCAGAAGATGGAAAGCAGATGATTTAAGTTGAGTGCAGATCCATCCCTGAAGAGCAAAAACTCTGCCAATGGTGGGGACCGGCTTGAAGCCCCTCTCTTCCCACAGCCCCATTCCGTCCCACAGTGCTGCATCCCACTGCCACTGCCTCGCACTTGGGATAGGCAGCACCTGGGAACAGTGAGGGTAAGAAACACACGTCAAGGAGAGGGTTAAGTACTAAATTTTTATTGCCTGCAATAATTGCCTGGGTTATTCTTCAGAAGGTTATGGTGATAAGATTAAAAAAAAAAAAATCTAATCAAATGTTAATAACCACGAGTGATGATAAATTGCTTCAAGATGCTTATTCATTGATTAAAGCTTAGTGCAGGGCTTGAAATAGAGATATCCAGGAAGCTTCAAGCCCCTATAATTGTTGAAAACATGCCAATAAAGATGAATAATGATGAATAAACACGTCCCAGCCATGTCTGTGTGTAAAAGCCTTTTTCATAGCAGTTAAGACTACTTTACCATATGGGAATGGTGATTATTTCCTGATAGTTTTGAATACATGCCTAAGTAAGGAAGTGGGCTTGAAAAGCTAGGAATATACAATTTGGTCAGTAATTGTGTATTAATGCTCTACAATATTGTTCACATCTTGATTCTTCCCAGTTTTTACCAAACTCTTGTATAATCTCTTTATCATTCCCCTCTTAAGACCATTCCAGTTGATTGAAATACTTATGTATCCAAAGAACCAGAGAGAGCCAAAGAGATGACAAACATCCCCCAGGATACTCAAAGAGGACATGGGAATATGAAGGTGTAAGTTCAAGACCCACTACCTAGTGTAATGTTTTTAATAGTTCCCAAAATACCTCCAACAACAAGAGACATCTTTTCCAAAGCAGCCACGCTGGAAGATGCACAAAACACCCAGGGTGCACTGTGAGAAGTTAGTTTCAACTCAGAATGAGGAGAAACAGCTCTACTGTGGGGGTGGTCCAGCTTTGGACCAGGTGCCCGGAGGGGTTCTGGAGTCTCCATTCTTCAGTGCATTCAAAACTAAGCTGGTCAAGCCCTGGGACACCTGCTCCAGTGGGATCAGATTTGAGGAGGAGGCAGGACTGCCTCTTCCTTTCTACTTGGGAACACGTTTTCCCTATTTCCACTCTCATAAATCCCTTGGAGGAACTTTGATTAGAGGTTGTTTGTTTGGATATTATGTATTGGATTTTATAGAACAGCTTTTCCTTTTCTTTTCTACTCATAGTATACAACACAGTGTATTTACATGTGCTATTTTACCATTTGCCATTTTTATTAGTGATAAAATCTATGGGGAAAAAAAATTACAGAGGACTCTGTAAACATCATTAGTATTGTAAACTAATTGAAGATCTAAAATCTATTGTAATACTGTCTAAGATACTGTTCCGGAATGGAAAACTGTCAGTAAAACATACTGTATCACCTATAGTTGAGGCTTGAAGTTGCCACATATCGTGCACACTGTTGCCCAACTGATGTGCTCATATCAGAACTATGAAGTCTGATGTCTGGAAGAGTTTGGGTTATTTTTTGCAGTTTTTCATGTTCCAACTTGATGTAAAGAAGAGTATTATCCATGTCATTGCCAGAATGAGTATATGTTGGCTTGTAGATGTAGAATCAAGCTTTGCAAAATGCTCAGATATTCTCTTGAGAGCTCATCTTTGTGCCTGAAATGTAGACTGTTAATCAATACAGATCATTAACTTGGTAATGGTAAAAATTTAAGCTGGTGGTAACACTGAAGATGGCAAGTTCTAGGATATTTCATCTCTGTTGACATTGTCAAGATAAAGGAAATACTTGGTTTTAGAGGTAGCTAAGTGGCAGCAATCTTAATGACAATCAGTCTTCTAGGTATAATGCATTTTTGTCTTATAGCATTAAGTTTCTTTGTATTCATTTGTTGAAAGACACTCTTAAAAGTAAAGAATTAACAAGTTATACACATTAATCTACAACAGAGTATTTATTTTAAAAAGTTTATTTTAATGCCAGCATTTTTTGCTGAAGTCTGTGTTCTGATACTCAAATGCATTGGCAAAATATTGTAACAGTTACAACAGGAAGAAGTACAAAATATCTGTGCCTTCCCAAATGATTATGGCTGATTTTACTCATCATTTGAGGTAATAATCAGATAGAAAAATAACACGTGACCATGGCTACTGATAACATAACCAGAGACATTTGACTTGCTCACATCAGTAACTGATAGGCAAAATACACTTAGCACAACAAAGAACTTAATGACAGCATTTATTTTTGAATAATTTTCCTCCTGTCGTTTGACTAAGAAATTGGTGCATTTTGGCTCATTCTTACATCACTGTTTTTTCATTGCAGACATAGCTGTGATGTCAAGTGAAAGTCTTGCTCTGGATGTTCCACTGTACTACTCAACACTTTTATGTGTGGGTTGTTTTTTTTATTTGTTTATTTGTTTTCTTGGTAAATATGAAAATCTATGTCAGTCTTGTGATACTACATACCTTCATATTACCAATTATACATGCTCCCCAGGCTCAGTAAATTATTATTGCAACTCATTCACTGAAGCAGACAGGATATTTTGCTAGGTGTGATTTCAGCAACTGTAGTTTCCTACCCTCACCCTCCAGAGTTGCTTGCTGGTTTGTTTGGTTTTGGTTGGGTTTTTTTTGGTAGTACATAAGGAATGGGGGCCATTGGTGAGCATTTCTTCATTATTAATCTCTCTGTTCTCTGCAACAATTAAGTTCTTTCCAGATCAAATTTTACCTGCTTGGCTAACACAATGTGTGTATTTTGTACTTTGATGTCATTTCTCATCATTAGAGCTGAGCTAGGTAAAGCCCTGTGAATTTCTACTGCTCTTTAACAAGCCAACTGCAGCTGCATTCAGCAGCAGAGATTTTTTTGGCAACCTCATCTATCATCCAGTTATCTAGATGCACACAAGTTTCCTCATTAGTGAAGAGGATGTTTTTGTTGCTCTCCACCGAACTTGGCTTCTGGATATTGAGGGAAGCGACACTTGGTGACGCTTTTTGTTTGTTCAACTCCTGGTGACCCATTCAGCAGGTCAGCAGAGCTATGAGAATGGTTCTCTGTACCACTCTCCAGAAGCAGAGTTGTTTTCCCCCAGTAAGCACAAACAACTACTGCTGTGTTGCATGTTCTGTTCCAAAATAACAATCACTCACCATCCCGGGCTATTCCCTCTGAGCTCACTTTACTCTGGCACGAAGCAGCAGCAGTCTCAGTGACAACGAGCTGCTGTATCTGTCAGTGGTCTACTTGAGAGCTGTCTGGCAGTTTTGCATTAATATCTGGCACTTGTGTGCCTTCACTTCATTGAACTAGCTCTGCAGACCCTCCTTTTTATAGAATAGAATCACAGAATTGTTTAAGTTGGAAAGGACTCTTAAGGGTCATCTGGTCCAATTCCCCTGCAACAAACAGGGACATCTTCAGCTACATCAGGTTGCTCAGAGCCCAATCCAGCCTGACCTTGAGTGTCTCCAGGGACAGAGCATACACTGCCTCTCTGGGCAACCTGTGCCAGTGCCTCACCACCTATATTGTAAAAAAAACTTCTTCCTTGTGTCTGGTCTAAATCTCCTGTGTTTTAGTTTGAAACCACATCCTCTTGTCTTATCTTAACAGTCACCACTAAAGAGTCTGTCTCCTTCTTTCTTATAGCCCCCTTTTAGATGCTGGATACTTTTAGATAGCAGATACTTTTCCCAGTACCTATTTTTTACTTTGAAAGAACTATTATTCTGTGTCTCCTACTCTTGATCTTCATGAAGATAAGTGTTTTCATACGTATTTTTGCCTCTGATCACTGCTGTCTTGCTTTGGCATAATTAGAACAAATCAAAAGCTCTAATTACCTCAGCTGTGGGAAAGCCAAAGTATTTCTGTGGGCACTGCCTGTGTAGCATCAAACTCCCATTCATTCCTTTGGTCCTGCTCAGGCATGGAGGTGATTGTGGAATCCGACATCTCTCAGAACTTATATCAATATTTATCCCAAAGTGGCATTAGGATTTCCTATAATTAAGTGAATTTTAAAGGTCTTCTGTGCTTACCTGGAAGGCGATACACAGGCAGTCTGCCTATTTTTTTTACTGAGCTGCCCAGAGATGACATTTACACTTCAGCAATAAAAGTGGGTGAGCTGCAGAATGCACCACGACCTCATAGAGCAGAGCATAGTAGTACAAGTACAAACAGAACCGGTATTTTGCCAACCAGCTGTTACTGCGGGCATCACCGTGGGGAAAACGTGAATGTTAACGCTTCAGTCGCCGGCTCACGAGTGCTGTTTGATTCTAACAAATGCTAAGGCTTTGCTGCTGCCACCTGTAACCTCGGTCCTACGCAGATATCCAGATATCCCATGCTCACTGTCAGCTCTGATCAGCACGACCACAATAGAGCAAACGCTGCGTCACCCCCGACCCCCTCACACCGCGCACAAAACGGGACCCGACCGCCCCGTCGGGCGAACAACGGGGGGGGGGCGTGGCTTATCGAGGCCCCGCCCCCTGGCGGCTCCCATTGGCGGGCGGGGCGGGCGGGACGGCGCGGCTCTGTCCGTCCGCCGGGAGCCGGTCCCGAGACGCCGCCGCGGAAGGGCGGGTTGAAGGCAACGACCGGGGCGAGCGGCAGCAGTATGGCCGAGCCGTACGACGTGGTGGTGGTCGGGGGCGGTATCTCAGGTGGGTTCGAGAGGACGCGGTGTCGGTCTCTAGCGGGACATCCCCGCCGGGAGCGGTCCCGGAACTCATCCAGCGCCGGTGGACGGTGCCTGGGGCTGCGGAGCGCCCGCCTGAATGCCCGGGATCGCCCCGTCCATGCGGGCACCTCGGGGGATTGGGCGGTCGTTCATACGAGGTCGGGTCTGCGGTGGCTCCGGGTCCACTTGGATGGGAAAACAGAGAGGAAAAAAAAAAAAGGAAAAAAAAATCCATGTTGGCGTTTTAGGATGTGTCCGCTTCCCGTGTTGGTTTGCACATTTTGCTCGTCGGAGGGAAATCTGTAGGAAAAAGTGACTTTTAACGTCTACAGGTGTGGAAGTTTGCAGGGATACACGCTGGCGGGTTTGCATCTCGAGAATGATGGTGTTTTTCATCGGTGCTTCTTTGGGTAGCTCGTGCAGTGCGGGTGTTGGTGTTCTTTTGCTAAATGCCGCGGAAAGGCGGCTGGGAATACCCGCGCTGACAGATCGGTCGCTACAGGTGGTGTTGCTGAGAGATGCGCCCTGCAGACGGCTGAGTTCCCCACAGCGATGGGTGCTTCACTCCTTACCAGAACAAAAATGCGTCCCAAAATGCGGCTCAGGTCCACTTTCCAGAGAAGCTGTGATGCCCCATCCCTGGAGGCGCTCAAGGCCAGGTTGGATGGGGCCCTGGGCAGCCTGAGCTGGTGGGGGACAGCCCTGCCCACGGCTGGGGTTGGGGCTGAGTGGGCTCTGAGCTCCCTTCCAACCCAAACCATTCTGTGATTAAACTGCAATGAATTCATACACAAAGCAACATGGCTTTTTGGTTTTACCATGTGCCTGGATATTTTCCTGGTAGCACAAGTCATTTGCTCTTCATCTTTAAGGTTCCTGTAAGGCACACAATCCACTTAGGGAATTACCACCCATAATGTGTGATCTGAATATGGTTTCTAGGACTCTGTGAAGCTTTTCATGCCTGGAGGGCACTTTGCTCCTCTGGCTTTCCAGTCTACAGTGTTTTAGAAATTACACTGGGCATTTCTATTTCACATCTTGACTCATAGTGTGAGCATCAGTAGGTTCGTTCAGAACAGTTCATGGATTAAAGCCTACTGTCAATGGAGCCAAGCCAGAAATTTCAAGGTGTTCCAATCCCTGAAAATTTGTCAGAGGAATTAGGAGGACAAGTAAACATCACAACTCTCTTGAGGTACAGGAACATTTTCCTTGCCAATGGAAACCCTTATGTCATGCCAGTGGCATAGTTTACCTCTTAAGGATTAGGACATACATCACTTAAAGAAAGCGACTGTAGAGAAATGAACAATAAATGCCTTATTTCATAATTAATCCATCTCTAATACAGAATACCAATCGTAGCTGGGCACAGTAATTCCTATCAAATCTTGATTTGTTTTGGTTTTCATACAGCTGCTCAGTCTGTACCAAAATACCTATACCTCAGCTAAGTGTTGATTTATGCTTTTATAATTGCATATCTAAGATTTTGATTCTGGTGAGATAACCAGAATATCTAAGATTTCGATTCTGGTGAGTAAAATATGGTCCAGAATGGGCAGGATTTCCCCTTCTACATCTCTCTTATCCCAGAACTGACTTGCTGCTGCTTGTTTCTCTGAAGATACATTTGCAGATGGCTCATCTGGTAAGGTTACTCTGTCCTCTGTTACTGTTATATCCTTAATACTCTTTACTTGGTGCTTACTAGAAATGATAGGAAACATTGGGATAAACCAGTTCTTTAATACATGAAATGTATATGAGGGACAAGCGACCTGCTTGCTATATTGTAGAGCTTCTCAGTGATGAGACGGTGGCTTTTTAAAGTATTCATACAGTGCCTAGCAAAACACATCTCAAATCCTGACTGGCACCTCTGGAGGTTACTGTTCCTTGGAGTGAGGAATGGTCTTGAGAGATAGTGTCTGTAAAAGCCAATGCAATGTACTTGCCCATCCTCCTCCTGGCCTCTGCATACACACATCTGTGTGCAGTCACTGCCAAGGATATGAAATCATCTCTGCACCAGTAGGAAGGGTGTAAGCTGGGCACCAGGGGTGCTTCTTGCATTGAGCCCTTTGTGGTGGGAAGAACTCTTGTAAGAACTTTGCTTTGGTGACCTCTATTACTGGGATCTTTCTGCTGTACTCTGTAGAGTTGTGTTCAAGCTGTCCAGACTGCCTGAACAAGTACCTCTGGACCCTGCAGAGAGGGAGCTGCAGAGCTTGGGCTTAATTCCTCTTTTACATGTGTGTGCACATTAAAAGAGTGAATGGTGGCCAGTAAAAGCTTCAGGAACATGTTTGATTCATGCTTAATGGATAGTGTCCATCTTTTACAGTTAATGGTAATTATTACATTTTATAATCAAGCATCTTAAATAAATTAATACATGGAGTTACTTTCCTCATACCCGTGGGGAATTCATCTGTATACACCTAGAATATTGTTCCCTTTTTCTTTTTAGAGGACTTTCTAGTGAACTGAAGATGCTCTTGTGATTTGAACTGATTCTGACTCTTTGGTTGTGCATTTTGGTTTAGACTTTGTCATCCCCTCATTTGTCAAGGACAGTAAACTGACAGTGTGTGACATACCATGACCTAGTATCTTATTACCTAGCAGTATTCAGGTTAGATATTAGGAAACATTTCTTCTCAGGAAGAGTGATGAGGCGGTGGCATAGGCTGCCCAGGGAGGTGGTGGAGGTGTTCAAGGACCATGTGGATGTGGCACTTAGGGACATGGGCAGTGGGTGTGGTGGAGATAAGTTGGTGGTTGGGCTAGATGGTCTTAGAGGTCTTTTCTAATGTTAATGATTCTAATTCTTTAAGTTGCTGTCATACCTGACACACTGTCCCAATCCCATCCCCACTACTTGTTCCCCAAGCTAAGTCCACAATCTCAGGGGTCTCAGGTTTCAGCTCTGCAGCCCTAGGATGGAGTGTACCCCATTCCTTTAATACATGAAGTGGATTGCAAGGAGCTCCAGCATACTCACTCATTTCTTAAAGACTGCGTGTTAATGGTTGAGCAGCCCTGAGCGTTCTGAGAGTTTTTACTGAACGATCAGATATTTCAGCTTTTAAGATCTAGCAAATGATCCTCAGAGCTTTCTAACTAACCTAACTGTGTATTTTCCCATGGATAACAAAATGCCTTATATTGACTCAAAGGCTACCTCCTTGCCAAATTTGAAGTTGCGGCTGCTAGTACTTCCAAAGTAGGGGAAAAAAAATAAAAATAGAAAACACTTGTTTAAAAAACTTTGGAAGGATGTTTGTTTCCTGAATATTTAGAAATAGCCAGTTTGACAAAGATTTTCCAGCAAAAAAAAGAAGCAGCATAAGAACCACACCCTGAAAGTTCAGGATTGAATCGAGTTGAAGTAATCCCAGATGTATATACAAAGTGGGAGAAGAACTCGTTAAGAATTGCCCTACTGAGAAGGATTTCATCATCCTGGCTGATGAAAAACTGAACATGAAGCAGCAGTGTGCGCTTGCAGCCTGGAAGGCCAATGGTGTCCTGGGTTCCATCACAAGAGGGGTAGCCAGAAGGATAAGGGCGGTGATTGTTCCCCTCTGCTCAGCTCTTGTGAGGCCCCATCTGGAGTACTGCATCCAGGTCTGGGTTCCCCAGTACAAGAAGGACGTGAAGTTCTTGGAATGGGTCCAGAGGAGGGCCACTAAGATGGTCAGAGGGATGGAGCACCTCTTCTATGAAAAAAGGTTGAGGGAACTGGGCTTGTTTAGCTTGGAGAAGAGAAAGCTCCGAGGAGACCTCATTGTGGCCTTCCAATATTTGAAAGGAATGTATAAACTGGAGGGAGAACGAGTGTTTACGGGGGTGGAGAGTAATAAGACAAGGGGGAATGGTCTTAAGCTGAGACAGGGGAGGTTTAGGTTGGATATTAGGAGGAAGTTTTTCACACAGAGGGTGGTGACACACTGGAACAGGTTGCCCAAGGAGGTTATGGATGCCCCGTCCCTGGAGGCATTCAAGGCCAGGTTGGATGTGTCTCTGGGCAGCCTGGTGTAGTGGTTAGTGATCCTGCACGTAGTAGGGGGGATGAAGGTCCCAGGCCATTCTATAATTCTATGAAGATGAGCTGAAAGAGCTGGGCTTGTTTAGCCTGGAAAAGAGAAAGCTGTGGGGAGACCTTATGGGGCCTTCCAGTATTTAGAAGGAGTTTATAAGCATGAGGTAAATCAAATTTTTACAAGGATAGATAGTGACAGGACAAGGGGGAATGATTTTAAACATAAGGAGGGAAGATTTAGATTAGATGTTGGGGAAAGTTTTTTACTGAGGAAGTGGTGAGGTGCTGGCACAGGCTGCCCAGAGAGGTGGTGGATGCCCCATCCCTGGAGGTGTTTAAGGCCAGGTTGGATGAGGCCCTGGGCAATCTGTTGTAGTGCTTGATCTAGAGATTGGTGACTCTGCCTGTGTCAGGGGGGTTGGAACTTTATGTTCCCTGAGGTCCCTTCCAACCCAAGCTATTCTATGATTTCTATCATAAATAGTTCAAAATGGGGAAAAGAAGGATGTAAGCAAGATGTCCCGACTTTTTTACTAGGAAGTTGGGAGAGTATTTACATGCCAGTCTCAGTTTACATATGAAATTTAAGACATTGGAAGTCCAGTTTATCAAACATATGGATAATTAAGGCTGATTGTATACATAATGCAGAACAGATATGTCAGATATGGACAAATATAGCCAAAAGCAAGCAAGATGAAGGGAACTAGCATGCAAATATTCTGGAAGAGTTTTCAGCACATTGCATTACAAGAACAAAGCACAAGGGAAACACTGCCACAATTGAAACTTGCACTGAGGATTGTCATTCTTTGATACAGATAGTTCTTATTTCCAAATAAAAACATGTTTGTTCCTAGCTAGAAACAAGGATCTCTCATGACTGAAAAAAACAGATGCTTAGATTTGCCAGCCACATGAAGGAATCAGCAGTGTTTTCTGTTGCATTTATAGAGGAGTCCAAGGGCCATGAATTCTAGGGGAAGCTGAAATGTAAAAATGCTAGTAATTAGTCTTTATATTGAAATAAAACATATGATATGCTTTACGATTGATTTTATTATCCCCTCCGTGGAAGAATACTTTGACATTTTCTACTCCATGATTTGTGATCAACAACTCCATTACTTGAGCTACCTACGCATTGGCTGTGGACTTGGAGTGAAATACTGAATAATGAGGAGATGCAGATTTTTCCCTTCTTGCTATATTGGCAGCACAATTTACATTGTATACTGCTCAAATTGTTTTGACAGCATACCAACCTGCTGGTGGGTGGTGGTGTCAGATAAACTGTCAAACATACAGTTACTGGTAGAAGATAAAATTCAGTTGCACCTTTGTAAATCTGGAGTAATTTTCTGTAGTTCTTTTTTCTAGTGCTACCTCCAGAATTTGTCCTTGGTAGAATGCAGTATCTGCCTCCTGAAATGTGTACTGTGTTTCTCTCTTTACATGTGCCCTGTGCTGGGCTCTGGCTACATGATTTGTTCCTGCTTTCTTTCTGTATCCAACAGAAAAAGCAGCAGTCAGTGATAATGTTGTCATTTGGAGTGAGACATTCCTATAAGCCATGTTTTTGGATGGAGGAGTAAATGTTGCACAGAGCTCTCTGCTCCCTGTGTACTGCTAGCAAACTGAATGCCATTAGGTGAAGAATTTACTGCAGGAACAGAACAATGGACACCTCTCCACCCATAAAAAAAGTATTAAGGGTATTATGTACACTGCTTGCAAATAAGCAAAAATACAAATTTCCACTTGCCTCTTTCTTCATTATATGTTCCTATGTTTTGCTACCACAAATACAAAATCTTATGACTGTGGGGCATGTTTGTTTTTTTGTGAAGACATACTTTTGTATTATGCTCACTGCAAGATATTTAGTATTGGCCAAAACATATTTGGGATGCCAAGTACAGAAATATTAGAGAGTGTTGAGGCGCTGGCACAGCTGCCCAGAGAAGCTGTGGTGCCCCATCCCTGGAGGCGCTCAAGGCCAGGTTGGATGGGGCCCTGGGCAGCCTGAGTTAGGGATGCAGCCCTGCCCATTGCAGGGGTTGGGGTGGGTGGTTTTTGAGGTCCCTTCCAACTTAAGACATTCTGTAGTTGTATTATTCTATTTTCTTTGTCTTTCATCACATTCTTCATGTGGTTTTCTATGGCAGATGTGTCATTTATAAACTTCACCTAACACAGGTGGTAACCTAAGTGATCGCATCTGTTTCTGTTACTGAATGAAGCATGTGCTCCTTTGGTTTCTGGTAAAAAATATAAAATAAAATAGTATATACAGCTGTGTGATTCATTGATTAGCAAATTCAGTGTTCCTAGAAGCATGCTATAAATCTATGGTTTGTCATTGGGAAGCAGGTTTTGCACCACACTCCAGGCTTCAAGAACTGCAAGTTCTTGAAAGGTGGCAAGGAATATTCCTGTTAGCTCAGTTAAGAAGCAGTCTTAAGAGCATTATTTACTCCAGCAAGCAAAAGAAACAGCCAAGTTGTTAGGGCGTATATCAAAATATGGTAGCATAATGAGAATAGGGATGGGACAGGCATTATGTCCCTCCCACGAGTACCAGTGCTGATGCTTTCAGTGTCTGTGGTAATGATATCGATCGATCATGGTTTTGCAGCAATTTTTTTTCCCACCGATTTATTTACCTGACAATTACTGTTTTGATGATAGAAATTTACTCTGCCTGCTGATCAAAGTAAAAAGAAATGTGCATGAGCACCTTAGATGTTTCTATAAACTAGGTACTATCAAACTACTAACATTTTCACATGTAAGGAGAAGGAGAATGCTCGCTTGTGAACTCCATGCTAGCCAACCTTTTTCTGCTTCTATTTTTGGGGCATAGAGGAAGTTATACTGGGGAGATGAGTTTACTGCAGCCAGGTTTTGGACTTGAAAATTGCATGGGTATGTATGTAGGAGTGGAATGATCCTCTGAGTACAATTTCCTCTTCTTCATGTGCACTGTGTTTCTGTTAACATCGTCCATGAGAAACTGTCTTTGTACCCTCCAGGACACAGTTTGCATCTGTTTACAGTGTTTGGACAGTAGTGCCATTGAAACTAGCCAGAGTGGCTTGCTCTTAGTTAAGCAGTGTTCTCTGAGACAGAAAATACTTGTTCCTTTATGTAGAAATCTTAAGTGAATCAACTGGATTATGTTTGACGGAGGTTGAGGGGGAGAACTGATAAGTACGAAAATCTTCTATCTGAAAACGAGAAAATGCAGAAGTGCACCCTCATCCCCAGTGCCAAACACACTACAACAGGGATAATGAAAAAGCTCATAGAAAGACCAAATGCAGTCTCCGACAAACAGGAAGCTAGCAGTGATATTTTGGTGTTAAGCAACGCTGAAAGGAGAAATGAATATAGGCATGTGATCAGTGCTGTGTATTCTTGCTGTTCTGTGCAAATTTAAGGGAGTGTAATTTAATTAATAAGATCTTTTGCTCAATTTCAGTGGCAACTCTAGATCAGACAGACTTGTAGTATGGAAACAGTGCCTTCATTATCAGCCTTCTGCGTGTTGCTGTCCATTAGTGATTTCTCTGAAGCCAGTTTGATGCAATTGAGTACATTTTGCCTGTATTTTAAAACTCAAGGTGTACCAAAAATTTTCAATGAAAGCAAAATCTTGTGGGGAAGAAGGACAATAAGGAGAAAGGAAGAGAGATTTTACTCTATAATCATGATAGAAATGTTTTGCATCTGTTATTGGCAGGTTCGTGTTTACTTGGCAAAGTGGCTTCGGGTTGAATAACAAGACATAATTCTTAGGTGGCTGTTGCCAGATTTAATTACTCAATTGTATCTTGAAAAAATTAGACTTTCCATCAGTGGAAGAGAAACAACAATCTCAGTGTTAGCATGCTGTTACAGTGGAACTTTAATGAGGATATATTGACGATTGCTTTACATTACTGATGTAAACTAGAATAATGAGCAAAAAGGTCTAAAAATTATTCCACTGTTAAGATCAGGAAAATGTTAAGACTTTCCATAATGATTTTGTCCTTAAGTTATTCAATTAAAGCTTGCTAGAAAACCACGACAATGTGCTTGTAGCCTTTCACAGAAGATAATGATCTCACTTCATGTATGGAAGGATAATGAAGAAAGATTTCAAGAGGGAATGTTGTATTAAGTTGGTTTTGGTAAACTTTCACCCTGCCACTGGTTGCATAAAAGGCAAATACACTCTGTGTAAGAAACCAGCAAATAAACAATACACCCAGAAAAACAGCAGACAGTTGCCTTTTCCATAGTAACAGTTAATTTTCTCTTTGTTTTGGAGTGCTTGATGTGACACAGTTTGGCCTCAGTTTGAAAGGTTAAAAGTTCCTGAAAAATCAGGCTCCTCTGAAATGCCTCGTGTACTTAAGAGTGCCTTTCAGACTTCATGCCCATAGCATGATCTTTTTCACCAGATATATGAGTACCTGGAGGCAGTGTAAGAGTTTTACAAGGCTGTGCTGTAGTGAACTTCATGCTGGCTGCAGCTAACCAAGGTAGAGCTCATGGTGAGCGAGCATGACTTGTAATTGGGAAGATGGAGCCTGGTGAGAGACATGCAGCTGTGCTTTGCAGGATATCTGTGACAGAGCAGAGTACCCATACTGTTGAGTTCAGCCTCTTCTCCCAGGTAACAGTGACAGGACAAGAGGTAATGTTGTTAAGCTGTATTAGGAGAGGTTCTGGTTGGATATTAGGGAGAATTTCTTCTCAGAAAGAGTGGGGTGGCAGTGGCACAGGCTGCCTAGGGAGGTGGTGGAGCCACCACAGCCTGAAGGTGTTCAAGAACTGTGTGAATGTGGCACTAAGGAACATGGGTAGTGGGCATGGTGAGGATGGGCTAATGGTTGGACTAGATGGTCTTAGAGGTCTTTTCTAACCTTAATGATTCTAAGATTCTATCATTCATGCATAGTGCAGGTGAGCTGGTTTTCAGTTTAGATATCTAGTTGTTACTCAGCTGATGCAAGTTATCTGAAGAGAAGGAAGAGGGATCCAAAACTTTTAGCCTTGGTGTTGTGGTTTTTTTATCTCACACCATTGGTGTCATAGAACTCTGTTTAGATGCCCCATATTAATCCTTATAATGAGGTAACTTGGAATTATTCTAATTAATGTTTCTCGTTTAAATACTTCCTTATTTCGTAGGGAAACACTTCCCACGTTACATGGCTCTGGTGGGAGTTGAGCTAAAATCTCTTAAATCCCCACCTTGGACTATATCTGTAGGGAGGATCTTTCCTCTCCTAGGAGGTGCAGGCATGCTGTGCAGTATGCCCATAGAATCATAGATTCATGGAATCCTTAGAGTTGGAAGGGACACTCATAGGTCATCTGTGGGAATACAAGAAAAACTATTCAGAGCAGGAGCTGTGAATCAAGATAAACAGCAGTCATCTAGTCCAACTCCCCTGCCATGAACAGGGATATCCATCAGATTGCTCAGAGCCCAGTCTAGGTTGGCCTCCAAGGAATGGGGCATCCGCCACATCTCTGGGCAGCTGGTTCCAATGCTTCACCACTCTCACTGTAAAATACTTTTTCCTTCTATCTAAATTAAATCTACCCTCTTTAAGCTTGAAATCATTTCTCCTTGTTCTATCAGAACAGACCCTGCTAAAGAGTGCGTCCCCTTCTTTTCTGTAGCTCCCTTTTAGCTACTGAAAGGCTGATTTTTCCGTCAGACCATGTACAAAATCCAGTATTGTTCTCTGTTTCATCCATGGTGTGTGCCTGATAGTCTGCAGATTGGCATGAAATCATCTTAATTTTTTTTTTTTTACTGTATCCAGTGTTTTGATGCACTTGAAACCACTTTGCTTGATATCATTATGGCAATTTTCTGAAATGAAGGCAGCAGCAGTATGATCTGTGACTGCAGCAATTCTGTGCCCTTAACAGCACTGCGGAATCAATTGGAGAAGAGCTTTCTTGTGTGGTGTCTTCAGACACAGAGAGCCTGGTATGAGATTGCCATAGAAACCCTTGTGGAGGATGTATAAGTCATCCAGCTTTGTTTATTCTGATCTAATAACAAGTGAATTTCTCCAGCCAGATACTTCAAACGAAGCATGGTTTTGGCAGGCTCTTTTCATCTTTCTGAGGCAGATAGTATTTTGTACTTGTAGAGTGTACGGTATGAGCATGGCCAATGATTTGGGGTCCTTTGCAGCTTTATCTCTACACCAAACTCAGAGGCTGTGGAGGAGTCAACCAGTACTGCACCAGTCTTGGGTACTGGAAGCCATGATGATGATGAGAGGAATCCCAGGGTGAGGAAAACATCTCCAAGTGCAGTGCGGTGAAAGGCTGTGGAACAGTGCCCGCTGCAATCACAGGAAGGGCCTTACGTGTGCTTGTCAGGGCATAGGTCTCCAGCTTAGGAAGGAGAAGGCACTCAGTTGGGGTGGCAGTGGTAGAAATATCTGTGCTCTAGTCGTGCAGGCATACACAAGTGTATCAGTGAAATGTCTTGCTTGAGTCTCGGCTGTAGCCTGGGAGTTCATAGCCCACTTGGCATGGCCTGGTGTGCTGTGCTTGAAAGGCAACTTGGATACTGTGTTTGGTTTCAAAGCAACGTGTAGTGAGGGGACATGGCAATCTCTTTTGAGGCTAATTAGCCCATATCTCAAAAGCACACAGGCTTTTTTGGCCTGTGGGGTTCTTAAAACATGAACATGGAAGCACCTCTGTGTAGTGCACTTGAGTTCAAACTGGAAAGGAGCTGAAGAGTTGAGTTCAGTAGCTATGTGTAGATATTCTCTGCATGTGAGTGTTCTTGCTAGTCCTCCATTCCCAAATAAAATTATATCTGTGCTTTGAACAAACAAATGCACAGTAACAATCTTCAATCAGCATATTTTGTTTGTTTTGTCCCCAGCCTCTATCCTTACCTACCTTTTTTGCTGATTTTATTCCATTAAGAGAAGAAAACTATTTTAATCTGGGATTGCTCTATTTACTTATTTATATTTATTTTCTGCATTAATAAACATAGTTTTATATTTGACCTTTTGAGTCCAATCTTCAGCTTTTAACCTTAGGGAGATAAAACTATCACCACCTCTGCTTATGCTGTGTCATTGGCCTTTCAAGTTTCATAAACCTGAATTTACAAATTGGCACTGTTTTTAATTCTCTGTCAGGCTCTCTGTCAACTGCCATTATCACTGTCCTGGTGTATCTCTTGTCCTCTTCCAGTCTCTATAGCTCTGAAGCTGGGTTTTTTTCTGGGTTTTTGTTGCTTTTTTTTTCTTTTTTGCATTGGTCCACAGTGATTTTTGGGTTAACAATAACAAATCTAAAAATCTATTTGGCTGGAGTGCAAGATTAACGAACAAGCAGGATAGAAGACCTTAGTCATATTACCACGCGTTTTCCATACTTTTGCTGCCTTTCTTTATTAGGACACATCATATAATTAAGGTATGAACCAACATTCAAGTTAACTTCCAACCTAATTCACTGAAACCATTATTCTTTCTAAAGAGCTGTACTATGTGGTTATAGCTGTTGTATACAGCTATACAACATACATGTATACAGTACATACAGTACAGTATATACATACATGTATACAGTATGAAATAAGAGACAAGCTCGTCAGTCTTCAACACTGATTAGGTTATTGTATTTGCATACAGTCATTTTTTTTCGTACCTAGACCAGATATTCTGCCATTTCATGTTCCTATGCATATTTTCAAAAAACATGTATCTACCCAGTATCTATGCATGTCATATATATATAGACTTTCTTGTAAAAGAATTACATAAAGAATTCATAAAGAATATATAAATTCAAGTTTCCATTTTATGTGTTTAGGAAATCCAAGTTTTTGTGACAGTAACCAGTGTGAATTTTTGAAAAAAATAATTCTTCCAAATATAAAATATTTATTTATAAGAAAATGCTGCAGTTTGCGTTTCCAGCACTGAAGACTTATGTTGTCTATGTTTATGCTGAGGATGAGAACACTGTCAGCAAAATGACTTAAGAATGAACAATAAGTATAATTAACTGTCATCTGTAGTGTCTCACACAAGAAAAGTTATTGAAAAAAATTGTATCAAATAATATTATGTTCACTCCTACTGAGAAATTTTTTGTCAGTGTAAGACATTTGAATTTCCTCTCTTCTTGCTTCCATTACATCCTGTCCCACTACCGTATTAAAAGATCACATACACAGAAGTTTATGGGCTGTTCTATATTGTCCTCAGTATAAATGAGTACTCTTGGTGCTGTTCAGAACCTTAGAATAATTCCTCTCATCTGACCTTTTAAGACTTGCATTCTTTGTGGGTTCTCAAACAGTTGCTTTTAATCAAATTTGGAAGTAGTGTAATATACATGAATATAATATAATTATTCCTTACTACAGGGTATATTAGAAATTCTGATCAATAAGTCTGGCTTTTGTATACTTAAAGAGGGGAAACAACTCCAGAGGAACAATGTTTCAGTGCCAAATTGCCCTTCAGGACAATGGGATAATCTGACTTCAGAAGCTCATGATTGCTTTTAACAATTTCATTTCTCATTTGTAAAAAGTGAAAAGGACTTCTGTCCTATTGAATTTTTGGTTCTCTGTAATGTGTCTATCACAAAATCCCATAATTAGATAATTTTTGCTGAGACGGTAATTCCTGTTATAAAGTATCTACACACAGGCTATTTGATTGCCATGATCAAATTCTGTTGTTTAAAATTAATCTTGACAGTGAAGCAGACTTATTTATAAGTGAGGACAATGGACAGCAGCAGGGTGAAGAGTTGGGTGAGAGAAGAAATGTGCTAGAACATATCAGTTTGGTATGTAACTATTCCTATCACTCTAGCCACACAAGCTCCATGTGATGGACTCCCCCTTTCTATGCACTACACAAAAGAAAAATGAGATGCATGCCCGTAACAACAGAGATTAATTTCTTTAAAAAGCCAAAAATGCTAACCCAGAGGAGGCGACTTAAATCTGTAGAATGTTGTTTATGCAGTTGCTTATAATATGCAACTAAACAGCAGTCATGTGATTTCTCTGAAAAGTTTCAGAATTCTTGCAGGAATCTTTGAAAATATTGTTATAGTTCCTGATCATGAAGCCTTGATTCAGTTTTGGACCATTGTGTTTAATAGCTGCCACTTGGTTTAGAGCATGCTATCTCTTTTTTTTTGTAGGCTTGTCGGCTGCCAAGCTGCTCGATGAGTTTGGGCTCAATGTGGTGGTGCTCGAGGCCCGGGACAGAGTTGGAGGAAGGACATTCACCATCAGGGTAGGTGCTTCCTAAAATTTGTGACTCTCTCACTTGTGCTGGTACTGCAAATGTCACACCTGTCTTCCAACAGGACAAGAAAGAGGACCCAGGGAACTACAGGCCTCAAGCTTCAATTCAATCAATTTCCAGGCATCTGAAGGACAAGAAATTTAGCAGTCTGCATGGATTCAGCAAGGGGAAGTCGTACTTGATAACTTATGATGAAATGACTATCATGATAGACAGTGGGAGAGCAGTAGATACTGTCTGCCTGGACCTCAGAAATTTGGAAGTGTCTTCCATAACATCCTCATAGAGAAAATATGAAGTATGGGTAGTTAAGCAGATAGTGTGATTGAAAACTACCTAAATGGAAGGTCCCAAAGGCTGGTGAACACTTCTATGAAGTGTGGAGGGAGACATGTACCTAATGGTGTATCTGAGGGGTCCAATCCTGTTCAACCTATTCATTAATGTTGCTAGGAACATTTAGATTAGAAAAGACCCATAAGATCATAAAGTCCAACCACCACTTAATACTAATTCCTGTCCTCCAGCACCACCATCTACAGATCTCTTAAATATCTCCGAGGATGGCACCTCTATCACTTCCCTGGACAGCCTGTTCCTATGCCAAACCATCCTTTCCATGTAGAAATTCTTCCTGAGATCCAGTCTAAACCTCTTGTAACACAACTTGGGACTACTTCCTTGTGTCCTATTGCTTCTTACTTTAGAAAAGAAATTGACTCTCACATTGCTACATGCTCCTATCAGGTGACTGTAGAGAGCAGTGAGTTCTCCTCTCAGCATCCTTTTCCTCAGACTAAACAGCTACTGCTCCTGCTGCTGCTCCTCATATGTCTTGCTTTCTTGTCTCTTCACTAGCTTTTTCTGAACATGTTTCAATGACTCAGTATCTTTCTCACAATGAGGGGCCTAAAACTGAACACTGTGGTTGAGGTGCTATCATATCCATGTCATGATCTGAATGGTGGGGTATCCTCAGCAAGTTAACTGATGATACAGAAGTGAGATAAGTTGTTGGTAAGTAGAGAGTCTTACTGCCATCCACATGGACCTGGACAGGCTGGAGGAATGGCTTAATTGGAACCTCATGAAGTTTTGCAGGGGGAAGTACAAAGTCCCATACCTGATGAGGAACAGCCCTAGGCATGAATGCATGCTGAGGGTCACCCAGCTGGAAAGCAGATTGCAGTGAAGGACCTGAGAGATTCTAGTGTACACCAAGTTGAATGTGAGCCAGCCATGTGCTGCAAAGAAATATCATGTTTTTTGGGGGGGTTGCATTAGGCAAAGTATTGGCAGCAGGTGGAGGGAAGTGATCTACTCAGCACTAGTGAGGCTACATTTGGAAGACTGTGTCCAATTTTGGGATCCCAGTTCAAGAGAGGCAAGAACATGGAATTATAGAAATCTGTGATTTGGATGGAAGGAACCTTTAAAGATGATCTCCTCCAAGCTGCAAGCGTGCACTGCTATCTCATGTCCAATTTTTCATCCACTAGTATCCTGAAGTCCTTCTTCATGTGGTTCCTTTCCATCCATTCATCCCCTAGTCTGTACTGATACTAGAGGTTGCCCTGATCCAGATGTTTGACATTGCACTTGGCCTTGTTGAACTTCATGAGGCTCATATGGATTCTTTTCTCAAGCCTGTCCAGGTCCATTTCACAGAATCACAGAATCACCAATGTTGGAAAAGACCTTCAAGATCATCCAGTCCAACCATCCACCCATCACCAATAGTTCTCACTAAACCATGTCCCTCAACAAAATGTCCAAACATTCTTTGAACACCTCCAAGGTTGGTGACTCCACCACCTCCCTGGGCAGCCCATTCCAGTGCCTGACCACTCTTTCAGAAAAGTAGTATTTTCTAATGTCCAGCCTAAATTTCCCCTGGTGCAGCTTGAAGCCATTCCCTCTAGTCCTATCACTGTTACACGAGAGAAGAGGCCAATGCCCAGCTCACTACAGCCTCCCTTCAGGTAGTTATAGAGATCAATAGGGTCTCCCCTGAGCCTTGTCTTCTCCAGGCTAAACAATCCCAGCTCCTTCAGCCGCTCCTCATAAGGCCTGTGCTCCAGACCCCTCACCAGCTTTGTCGCCCTTCTTTGAACTCGCTCCAGGGCCTCAATGTCTTTCTTGCAGTGAGGAACCCAAAGCTGGACACAATACTTGAGGTGCGGCCTCACCAGAGCTGAGTACAGGGGAACAATCACTTCCCTGTTCCTTCTTGGCCACTGCTGGCTCGTGTTCAGATGCTCTTTGGAGAGCATCTCTTATTTCTGTCATATCAGCTGCATCATGGTGCTCTGTGTTTCTGCAAACTTGCTGAGGATTCACTCAGTCCTACCATCTGTGTCTTTAATAAAGATATTAAATAGTACAAGTCCCAGTATCAAACACACTGGAGAGAATCTAACAAAGGGCCACCACTAAGATAATGAAGGAATTTGAGCATTTTCCTATGAGGAAAGGCAGAGAGAGAGATTGGCCTGGAGAAGAAAAGTCTCAGGGGAGGACTTTATTAGTCTCTATAAATATATGAAAGGAGGATGAAAAGAGGGCAGAGCCTTGTTCTTCTCACTGGTGCCAAGTGACAGGAAAAGAGGCAATGGGCATAAACTGGCACAAAGGAGGTCCCATTTGAAAACCAGAAAATACTTTTTTTTCTGTAAGATTGACTGAGCACTGGTACAGATTGCCCAGAGAGGTCTTCCTCCTTGGTGATACTCAAAAGCAATCTGAGCATGGTCTTGAGCAAGCAGCTCTTGGTGGCCCTGCTTGAACGCAAGTTGCATCACGTATATGCCAGTGGGCTCCTCTGACAGGAGGCACTTTAAAATTGATCTGGATGTGACACTGAGAGTTATGAAATGGAATTTGGATTCCTAAGAATCTTATGCATGTAGTGCCATTTTAGCTGAACTGTGGTACCTTGCCTGGCATCTGGTAGCAGGTTTTCTGTAGGTGCACTGGATACCTTAGGCTGTCTAAAACATTGTTAATTATCTTTATTAAGATAATTGATCTCTGCCCACATTGCCCATATCCTTTGTCCATGGCAGGATCTCCTCTGCATGAAACTAGCGATAGGACAAGAGAGAATGGTCTCAAGTTGCACCAGGGGAGGTTCAGGTTGGATATTAGGAAGAATTTATTCTCCAAAGGAGTGATGAGGCACTGGAACAGGCTGCCCAGGGAGGTGCTGGAGTCACTGTCCGTGGAAGTGTTTAAGGAAAGGATGTAGATATAGTAGTTAGGGACACGATTTAGTGGGCAATATTAATGGTAGATGGATGGTTGGACTAGATGATCACAGAAGTCTTCTCCAACCTCAATGATTTTGTGATTATAGAGAGAAACCATCATCTGAGACTGTGAATGTCAAAATATTTCTCCTCCCATTCCCCTCTCACTTTGCAAACTGTAGCAGGCATGATAGCTATGTAGGAAGCAGCCTGAGCAGGGCCAGACGTCACTACATCACAGGCATATGTTTTAGCATGGCTTAACATTATCCTGCTTTTAAAAATTGACTGCATCTTGGCTGTCACTGAAAAGAAAATGAAAGAAACAATGAGTCACCTGAGGCACAGGGTAATGTAATACAGATGTTAACTCTGCCTCCCAGTCTAAAAATGGGAGAGATTTAAATTAGGTCAGATGCCATTGCTTGGGAAACAGCGGTAAACAGTGGTGTTTCAGTAGAAATAATTGTACATGAAACATAAACAGCATCCCTCTGTGATGCTGAAAATGCCTGGCTTCAGATGCTCGCTATAAACAGCGTTAAAAAGTTAACTGTCCTAAGTGTTATTGCCTTGGAAAATCAGCCTGCTTTTAACAGCATGTATCTTAAACTTCTTGCTTTCTGCCTGCTTCCCAAGTGAGCGTGATGCTGGTCCAAGTGTTGTGTGCAGACTGCCTTTGCTGGCAGGCATGGCTAGAGGCTGCTAGCCCAGGTGCAGCGGAGTAGATCCACAGTGTGCTGTGCTGCAAAGAAGCTTACATCCTTTGAATACTGCACTGCAGTGCTCAGCATCTACAGCATTAAATGTAAGCAGGTATCTGCAGAGAGAGAAGAAAAAAAAAACAACCCTGGTGCTTGAGATAGTTTTGATTTGAGAAAGGTTTTGCAATGGCAAGTAAAGTATTATAAGTGCTGAAAGAGTGAGGTTAGACTTCTTACCAAGGTATTTAGTTAAGATATTTCTTTGTATTCTCATGCCTTTTGTGTAAACAAAAAGCCAGTACTGAAAACTATAGTGAAATTTAAACAAGATAAGCCCTGTTGAACATATGCGTGGTAAAGACACTAATCTTTTGTGTGTCTGTCATTACAGGGCTCACTGTTGCTTATGTTAGTATGCCTTGTCTCCTCTTCATATGGTTGCAATGCTATTCAGTATGGAATAATTTTTCCTGATTATAGGTGTTTGTACTGAGGAGTTTCCTACAGAGCTTTTGATTCCTGTATTATTTCTTTTGACAGAACAAGCAAGTTAATTATGTAGATGTTGGTGGAGCATATGTGGGACCTACACAAAATCGTGTTCTCCGGCTGGCAAAAGAGCTGGGTATTGAGACCTATAAAGTGAATGTAGATGGCTATTTCATCCATTATAAGTGGGTAAGTATTACATCTTTCATGTTCAGATACTTAAAGATAACACTGAATTTTGGAAACTGCTGGCAGTCATTCAAGGGGTTTCATTTAAAGCTTGCTCTTGGGAATCCCATTAACACCTGTTGGAAGTGTTGTTGCTCTCCTATAACTTCCTGGCAGTTAGATAAATGATTCTTGTTTTCTTTTGAAAAGACCTCAAAAAATTAGATACTTGGCATTCTAAAATTTGATACATTCAGCACCTGATTATCTTTTCACACATTCTGTAAAGAATTGTTGCCTGAAAATTCTCTTTCTGAAATACAAGCCCAGTTCAACACTGGAAAAAGAATAATGCTATTGGATAATACTGAATAATGATATTAAACGACAGTATTATGGGACTAGCCTTGGAGTATTGTAATGTATTTGGCCCACTTATGTAGGTAGCTTCACATGAGGTATCTCCCAGTCCTTTAGAGTGGGATTCATCTTACTTAAAATTGGATGTCTAGAAATTGCACGCTTGCTGAGATTCTCTGGCTCATGGTGAGGAACAGGCACTTCCAAGGCTCACCATAAACTTGTCTGAGATGTGAGACAGAGGGAGTTTGAATAACTTCTTCTGGTTAGGTATGGTTAAATGGCTAAAGTGAACTGAAATGAAAACTATCTTTAAAGCAGTTTATCAGCTCTTGTCTTAGTTCTTTAACCCACCAATTTTTTACTCAGGTCCTACTCAGGACCAGTACAGAGGGAGAGTGGTAGAGAGAGAGACAAATGTATAAGGTGCTAAGTGTCCATCTTCATAACTCACAAATTACTTTCCTTTTTTTTTTTTTTTTTTTTTTTTTTTAAATATCTTTTTGTTTTGGTACTTCCCAGACATTGGCAGAACAAGGCTTGAAGCCTATGTGAGGCAGAATTGACCTGCTTGATAGAGGCAAGTCTATGTGGTGGATCCTTAACTGATTTAATTTTTATTATCTTCCCACTTTTTCTTCCTAGTATTAGAGCAATAAGCTCACGCTGGAAAATTCAATGGCCTACTTCTGTAGTTTCTCCTTACTGGGGAGATTCATGCCATGCTCATAGAATAGTCACATCTTAAATAATTGTGTAGTCACTCCACTCAAAATATTAACTGCACCACTTGGTGTAAAGTTGACATAATTCTATGGCAAGAGAGCTGGGCTGATTTTACCAGCTGTATGCTTGGCCCACTGTATTTAATTTGAGCACACACATGGAACTCTTTGCTTCTTAAAAGGCACTTATCTTCTGTGTGTTAAATAAAAGGCTCTAACGGGTTTCATGAATTTGAGTTCTTAATCCATTTTGGCGCTGAAAATACAGCTTTTTCTGTCCCTTATTACATTATGCATGTTCTTGCTAATGACCAAGTAATTTTGTAAGTTTTCTTTGAAGTGGAATCATGTTCCTAAGCAAGAGGTGGAATTATGAGCTGTTAGCTGGATCACAGGCTGTGGGTCAATTCTAGACTGGGCATTGTGGTCATGCCAAGAAAACCAAGGCTCCCAAGAGAGGCGTAGCTGTTGAACAGGAGGACAGCAAAGAGAATCTGAGGTCTCCCTGTATGGAAAGACTTAAACACCCAATAAATAATAATTATGCTTTTCCTCCAGTATGTCTCATTCCTCCCACAATCCCTTCCCATGAATTGCAGGTTTTTTGTTTTCTTTTCTTTCCCTAAGGTCTTTCACTGTTTTTTCTCCTTACTTACTCCTTCCCTGAGAGCTCATGTAGTCATCGTGTCCTTTGTTTCAGGGATTTGTTATTGAACTTCTGCTTGAAACTTTTTGAAAACAAATTGTGCAGTCCAGGCTGTTGGCTAGGCTGATGAATGCTCAGTGATCTTAGGGCTTATACTTTTTATCTATCGTGCACTGACAGTGAGAGTTCCTGGTGGAGATTTGTGCTTTCTTTGCTATAGGTGTACATTTCATATTAATCAGAGGTGCTTAGGGAACCCAAAGTAGTATTTCCCAGAAGATAAAAAATGTGTTACTGAAGAAGTGAGTTGATATTAGAGGATATTGCCCCAGAAATTCAATATTAATCTAGAAGAGGGATGTGTTCAGCTTCTTGGATACTGCCAGCTGTGGGCCAGCTTCCCTTCGAGTTTGAGGAGTCAGCCTGAAGGCTTTTCCCCTTGCATCTCATGTACTGTTTCTGTCCTTTAATAGCTGTGGAGGCAGGGTCAGACAGGAGGGCCTCAACCCAAGGGCCTATCTGTGGACTCTGCGATCCTGCAGCAGTTCTGTCAGAGGTGAGAGGGAGAGTTGTACTGAGGAAAGGCCAAACATTTGTTTAGCTGTAGTTCTGACAATCATTCATTCAATCATATGTGATCCCCACCCATGCCCAGATGAAGAGATTTTTCGCTGTTTGTTTACCACAGTTGTCAGTTCAGTTTGGCTCCTTCTGCAGGTTTCCAGGATACAGCTTGGGCTGGGTTAGGGAAAAGTAGGAAAGTGATTTATCCAGAAGGGGAAGCTGCCAAGGGAAAGTGGAAGTCACCCTGAGGGATTTCATGAGCTGCTGTGCTCTGGATGGAATTTTTCCAGTATGTTTGTGGAAAAATCCCACATGCTAGATGCTTTAGAAACTGTGTTGCTTGGTGTGGGCAGCTTTGCTTTGTAGTCTTGGTTTATTTGAAATTCCAAATATGTAATTATAGTTTATCTTTTCTTTTATATATTCATTCTCTCCCATCAGTTAGCATGGTAACATGAACTGCTTTGATATCAATCAGAAACTTGTTTGTATCCTGTCATTGAAAATCTGTAACTTCTGGGCGTAGGTTTTTTTGCCAGACTTTCTTTCCAGCCAGATTGCTCTGTGGCTGTTCTCCCATAGTTCATAAAGAACATTTTTGGACTGAGAAAAGGCAGATGTGCTGAGGTTCTGTTTTTTCAGAAGGGGCAGATAGCTTTGCTTATTTACAGAGGTCCTTGAAATCTGCTGTGCTTCATTTTCACCTTCTTTTTAGCAGAAGACCTTCATGCTTTGGTATTGTATTAACCTCCTCATATGACAGCATCCTCTAGGTGCGTGGCTGCAGCACTCAACTCCACCTGACAGCAGTAAATAAGGACTGGTTTTGCATATTTGTTTGCTTACCATTTTCAGAGCAAGATAACCTGTGACAAAAGATGAGCATTTTTTTAATGCAGTGCTTCACATTCACCATTCTAGTCTTCTCTTTCTCTTTCCTTCATCTGGCTTTAAGATTGAGAGATTAACATTGTCACAGTACATCTGTGCAGATCACTGTATATCTGCAGCCCAGGCATGGGAATCAAAGGCAGCTCCAGGTACTGCAGAGCTTGCTAGGTTAGACCTGCTAGAGGTATTTAGCAGGGAGGAGTGCACACCAGAGACTTATACCTTAAGGAGCTGCTGCTACAGCTGTGCATGTTGTATATGGCCCAGGAGCAATAGGAGTTTTGTTCTTGAAGCACAAGAAATGTTCTTTCTGTGCTTCTGACACATAGATGGTCTCAGTATAGAGGCCAGGAGCCAGGTTTTTTCCACAAGCTGGCAAAACCAAGGTACTTGTAGATGATAGTTTTACACAACTTTATTTTTCAAAGTGATTTGATTTCTTCACGTCTTCTTAAACATAAAGACACCACTGAGGTTTAAATAACCTATTTATTTCATAGATATCATCAAAGATCTTAGTAGTTAAATCAAGAAGTCAGTAAGGTTGGAGAAGACTGCTGAGATCATCTAGTCCAACCATCCACCTATCACCATCATGCCCACTAAACAATGTTCCTAAGCAAAATTGTCCATTCTTGGGGTGGTGTTACCACTTGGACTATATTTTTGTAGCAATGGCTACAAGCTGCAGCTTAACTCTAGGCAGAGAGAAGACAGATCTTGGATGGGACAGCATCTTTCTGAGGCCTTGCTAGTCATAGAACTACAGTGCCTGGGGATATAATTTCTTTGGATTGATGTGGGATAATTAATCCAGGCAGGCAGCAGGACGTAACTCTGAGGTCTGCAGGAAAGTATTCAACATGCCAGGAAATGGGAAAAAAGAATTAGATAAACTCTGTGAGGCGATCAAGCAGCCTTGTGTTAGCATGGGAACAAAGCCAGAAGGCTGTTTGCCTTTCAGTTAAGAAAACAGTGGTTCCCAAAATAATCTACCCAGAACACTGTAAACTTGTTTAAAAATGGACTGTTGCAAGATCTTGGCTGTTTGCAGCGACCTTCTCTGTGAAGCATGTGACCAGAGCTTCTGTGCCTAGCAGGGAGCTGATATTAAAAACCAATGAATAATTCACCAACCCCATGCCATATGGGCTGGATTAGTCCCTGCTATGGAGGAACTTCTGTGAACAAAGAGATCTGGCTCTCTGTCTGGTAGACAATGGAAATTTCTCTCCTGGAACTTAGAAGAATGGGGCTTTTGTCCAATTGGCTCTGACCTGTTACAGGTCCAGACCCTTGCACAAGTTGTTAGTGAGCCTGTGAACTGTTCCAGGCTCTATAAATTCTGTCTCAGCCCCTTCCAGGTCAGTTGGAGTTGCATTTTTCCAGGTTTTCCTCCCCTTGTCTTGAATCTTAATAGAGTTATGAATTTTGCATGCATAAGAGAACAGAAAATAACACTGATTTAGACTGTGTTCATTGTCATTTGGCAGTTGGTAGTTCTGAGAGGGTTAAAATACGCTTTCCTATTGATCTTCTCAGCCTTTGCCGTTGACCAAAGACGTGGGACTATTTTCAGATCAGTAAAATGGTAGTTCTTTTTATTTTTTTTTTAAATAGCAGTTAAGTGAATATCCATTGTGACATACTGGTGGCCTAGGCTATAAGATTTCTTGATTAGTTCTCGATGGATTGTGGTCATGCTGATTTAAAGCTAGTGTAGTGTGGACAATTTGGAGGAAGATGTGAGGCAGGCAGGGAGTGGGCAGGTTCTCTCTGCCCCAGCAATCGTTCCATCTGCAGCCATCTGCACGATAGGTTTGGGAGTTTCTGAACCTGGAACTGTTTAACATGGTAGAGTCAATACTGGGAATTGGAAAAGTTTTGGCACAAACCCCATCACAGAGTTACCTAGTGATACTTTTCTTGGGCTGTTGTTTCAAGAAATGTGAGGGATATGTTTGACTGGGAAAAAAAAAAAAAAAAAGGAAAGAAGCCTTAAAAGTTATTTATTTTACTTTCTTTTAAAAATAAGTGCTGCTTTTTGTTGTTGTTGTTTTTTCTTTCTGAGTTGTGTGAGCCAAGGACAGGACAAGTGTTTTCAAGTTACACCACTCCATTCAAACACTTCTAGAAAAGCTTAGAACATCTTACTTTACGAAGCCGTGGGAAATTTTTCAAACTGAACAAAACAGCCCTGAACTGAGGGCATTTTTTTTTTCCCTTACAGTATCACCATGACAAGATTTCAGTAATAACTAATATTTACCTGTTAACATTGCTCTCCACCTCTGCTTCAGGTCGAAATTATTAGTTTTAAAGCACATAAAGGAAGACATGTTGATGCACCTGCATTCCTGACCAGCATTAAATAAACTCTGATGGAGTGCTGTGTGATAATCTTTTGAAACACAAAATGCTGTGCAGTAGGAAGAAAATGATCACTGAAGTATTACTGCTTTGCATAAGGATTACCAGGCTTGATACAGCATCAGTTTGTTAGAGTAGAAGCTATAGCATGCAGTTGGCCACATTGAATACATTTTTTTGGTCCATTTTTCTGTGTCTGAACATGCAGTAAGGAATAGTCTGCCCAGAGGAGCTGTGGTGCCCCATCCCTGGAGGCTCTCAAGGCCAGGTTGGATGGGGCCCTGTCAGCCTGAACTGGTGAAGGACAGCCCTGCCCGCAGCAGGGGTTGGGGTGGGTGGGCTTTATGTTTGAATACTGCTCAGGAAAAAGGAGGGGAGCATTCCCTCACTGGTAGTTTGTAGGAGCATTTTCTTTGTTCTTGCTGTGGCAGGAGTTTGTTTTGCATGCACACACACACCTGGAGAAGGCTGGAGCAACCTCCTTAGCCTACATACCCAGTCCTCCTCATGACTTGGTCCCCTGCCCAAGTACTCCTCCTTCCACTGTTGCACCTGCTCTGGGGATGACAAAAGTTGACCCACATGTGAGAGTTTGGCTTTTCTTACTACTTTTCTCAAGTCTGAAACTTCAGTATGTTCTCTAAGTTTCATACTGAGCCATTTATTTTTGTTAAGATCTTTGCAAAGAAATGGTCTGGAAAATATCAGAAATATGCACATAGTTATCAGTGGGGAAGACTTTGGTGGGTTGGTATGGCATATGCATTGCACAAGAAGCATACACAGCATAGCACCACAGCTCCTACCTGCCATGGTCCAGCATGTTCCCTGCATCCTGCCACGTTACCTGTGCAAACTTTTGACACACCTGGAAAAGCAAATATTTAAAAGTTCTGGTGAGACATTTGCACTTGAGTTACATGGGAAATGGTTCAAAGGAATTTAATATGAGAAAATGCTGCCTGCTCATCCAATCCTTTTTCAGATTAATATTATCAGAAAGAACCAGCTGCTGTTAGATTGTTTTGCTTATCTTTATATCACAGAATTATCTGTAAATGGTCTGTATTCCTGTTGCAACTGTGTATCTTGAGCATTGTAAGTACTGATAATATTGTTGCAAGTGTGCAGAGTTTTTCTTTCTGCAGCCTAAATCTTCCTTTTTGGCAAAATAATTTTTGGGGGTCTATTTTTCTCTCTAGGCGCTTGGAATAATAAAGAGATATGTTTATTTTATAAAGGTGAGGAGTGTCATAAAGGCACTTAGATAGTTAAAAATGTGTGCAGTGTTAAACCCATGCAAATTGCCCAGCAGGCAGGTAAGCACATTCTGCGATATAAAGATATGTTGATGTGTGGTAATGAAGAATGTAGGAACAAGGAATATCACCTCCTTGGCCATTGCCTGTGTCTCCATATTTGAGACAATCAGAATTTGACAATCTGTCCTGGACAAAATAAAAAACAACAGCTGTAATATCAGCCCAACTACTCTTTTTTCTTCATACTTAGCTTTATGCATTCAATTGTTAACACTTCTGTGTGGGGGAAAAAAAATATAGTAAGTCTTTGGGGCCAAAAGTTTGACTAAGTGATGACTTTGGGAATACTGTGTTCATGATTAATGTGGATAGGCTTTCTTGGTGTCTCTGTTACTTATGTTGCTTATATTCTTATTTTAGGGAAAGTCACGTCAGTTCACGAGTATTAACCCTCCAACATGGAATCCCTTAGTGTATCTGGATTACAATAACTTCTGGAGGACCATGGACAAAATGGGAAAAGAGGTAGGCTGTGTTAATTCCACCTATTTTTTGTAATGCCTATGTCACCATAAGAAAATCTGTCTTGTTTATATTTTTTTTCTCTGGCAGACTTTTTCTTGCTTCTTTAATATAAAAAAATAAAAATAAAAAAATGAAACAGTAACTCTCATCAGGAAAGAAATCTAGATTAACCAGAAGCTATAAGCTATGATGGGGCTTTCTCACCAAGAAGGTAAAAAAAGATCTGACTGTCTAAGATATCTGAAAAAAAAACAAGTACTTTCAATGTATGTACTTAATG
Source organism: Chrysolophus pictus (assembly GCA_037305975.1). Classification (NCBI taxonomy): domain Eukaryota; kingdom Metazoa; phylum Chordata; class Aves; order Galliformes; family Phasianidae; genus Chrysolophus; species Chrysolophus pictus. Next base: position 84,822,201 of record CM074576.1, read on the forward strand.
TTTGTACTTTCTCATGTCAGGGAAAAACACTACACAAACTGGGGGATGAGAATTACAACTGGAGGTCTTCCTGTGTAAAAAAAAGTATCCCTTAGAGAGTCGTACTGTTTTTCAAATATTTATCAGCTGCTTTATGGTCTAGCTACAATCCAGGGGCCCCACCATACAATAACATACAAGCACACTGTATATTTGAAAAGTCATGGCAGTCAGGTAGACTCCCCAGTGACTGGAATAAAGGCAGTGTCACATCCATTTTTAAGAAGGGTAGGAAGGACCACCCAGGGAACTACCGAACTGTCATCCTCACCTTTGTGCTGGGGAAAGTCATAGAACAGATCCTTCTAGAAGCTATGTTAAGGCACATAGAAGAGCGGGATGTGATACAAGACAATCGGCTGGGCTTCACCAAAGGCATACCTTCTGGGCAGACCAACCAGGTGGCCTTCTCTGATGGTGTAACTGCATCAATGGACATGGGAAGAGCCACTGATGTCATTTATCTGGACTTGAGTAAGGTCTTTGACACAGTACCCCACAAGTTTTTCTCTTAAAATAAAGGTTTGATGGGTGGACTGTTCAATGAACAAGAAACTGTGAGATCGTACCCAGAGACTGGTAGTCAATAGATCAATGTCCAAATGGAGATCAGTGACAAACAGTGTCCCTCGGGGTTTAGTACTGGGACCAATGCTCTTTGATATCTTCATCAATGACATTGATGCTGGGATTGAATGCGCCCTCAGCAAGTTTGCAGCTGACACCAAACTGACACATATGAGGGAGAGGACGCAACCCAGAGAGACCTAGACAGGCTTCAGCAGTGGGCCTCCTTGAACCTTATGAGTTCAGTAAATCCAAGTGCAGGATCTTGCACCTGGGTCATGTCAACCCCTGCTAGCAGTACAAGTTAAGGGATGTAATGATGGAGCACAGCCCTGACAGAGAGGACTTGGGGGTACTGGTGAATGGCAAGCTGAACATGAGCCAGCAATGTGCCCTCACAGCCCAGAAAGCCAACCATGTCTTGGGCTGCATCCAAAGAATGGCCAGCAGGCAGGGTGATCCTGTCCCTCTGCTCTGTGCTGGTGAGATCTCACCTGGAGTACCACGTCCAGATGAGGAGTCCTCAGTACAGGAGAGGCATGGACTTGTTGGAGCGTGTCCAGAGGAGGATCACAAAAATGATCCAAGGGATGGAGCGCCTCCCCTATGAGGACAGGCTGACAGAGCTGAGGCTGTTCAGCCTGGAGAAGTGAAGACTCCGGAGAGACCTGATAGAGACCTTTCAATATCTAAAGGAAAAAGGAAGGGGACAAACTGTTTAGCAGAGATATTTTTTGCAGTAAGACAAGGAAAAATGGTTTCAAAGCAAAAGGGGGAAGATTTAGACTGGATATAAGAAAAAAGTGTTTAATGATAAGGGTAGTAAAGCACTGGCACAGGTTGTGGAGAGATGTGGTGGATGCCTGTCCCTGGAGACATTCAGACTGCGGGACTCTGAGCAACCTGATAGAGCTGTTGGTGTCCCTGTATGTTGCAGGGAGTGTAACCATCTGGACTTCAAGGGTCCCTTCCTACTTAAACGATTCTATGATTCTGTGAAGTTACTCCTGTCACAGCAAAGTTCATTTGGTGTATGTGATTTAGCACAATCAAATTTGTACACTATACTGTACATCTTTTTGTAAAATAATATATATTTTTAAAACATTGATAGGTACAATAGTGTATTCAAATGTCATGGATTATCAATAAGAATTTAACTGTGTAAACATCATTTAATAGTATCTAGAGAGTTTTGATCTGTTTGTAGTTAACAGAAAGACATAAGGGCCTTCAGATATTTGTCTTATAACTCAGTGAATGTCTGGAGAAGAAGTTTTCTCGCTTTGCTTTTAGAGGAAACCAAGACAATTAAATTAGAATGCACACCTCCCTCCTAGATTACTAAAGGCCAGGTGAGTCCCAACATAAGGATATAATTCATTAGTCAAAGTCAGATTTAGTTCTCATGGTACAATTCATACCCAAGGGTATGAATTATAAAAGCTACTCCATTCAGTGGACTTGTTTCAAACTTACAGCCATGAACAGAGAACAAAAACAAATCTTGGGGCCAGCATATCAGTCAAGTTTGTGCCACAAACTAGCTACGACCTGGCAATGATATAGTACTGAATTATTTCTTGAATAAGTTGCTTCTGTCTTTAGATTCCTCCTGAAGCACCATGGGATGCTCCACATGCTGAAAAGTGGGACAAAATGACCATGAAAGAGCTGATAAATAAGATTTGTTGGACCAAGTAAGTAACTCCTCATTTCGAAATCAAGCCTAAAATGACAGTTGGCCTCTAGCAAATTCTGGAGTACAGCTGCATGAAGCTTACTTGTGAAAGACCTGCTTGTGTTTCCTTTGATTTCAGGTGGGGCACAATCAAATCTCTGGTGGGCCATGCACCCAGGGGATGGAGGGGTAGCAAAAGCCTTTGGGAATTGAAAGGACAAATTAAGCCCAAGAAGTTATAAGTGTCTCAAGCAGATGAGATGTGGTTCATACCAACAAAGGCAAGGATGGTAGTATAAGACAGTGACAATGTAGAAAAAGAAAGTTTATATGGACAGTACATTGAATGCATTAACAGTTTACACTGCTGTAACACACTGTAGGTCAGATAAAACAAGATTAACATTTGTTCCTTTTTATTCAGTGCTATGGAGGAAATTAAAATGATAGTTTTTTTCTTAGTGTGATAAAAAAAAAAAAAAGAAGGGGGGACTGGAAAAATAGGACTGACTCAAAGAGGTATGAAACTTACCAGGAATTTGGAGGAAGTCTTTGTAGAGGAGTTGAGAAGTGTTACTGTGATGTGAAGGCTTGTAGAAAAATCCCTCTGGTCTTGAGTGCAGTTAGTGGTTTAGCTATAGAGAACTGACAGAGAAGATGAGATATAAACATCTATGAGAAGCATACAGACAGCTCGAACTGACATAAAACAGTAGCTATTTAAACAAGTCTTTTGAAACACACTTGAGAAGTTAAAGGTATGCCATCCACAAATAATAAAGAAGTGATTGCCAGTCATTTGAGCTGGCTAAGCTTTATTATCAACATCTGTTTTTATGATTTTAGTGCCTTTGAGCTCTATTCACAGGCCAGATACTTACAGAGTAAGATGCTTTGTGAACACAACAGAAATACATGGCATTTCACCCCAAGTGCTTATAGTTTAGTTTGAGAGATTGCAGGTGTATACACAGGCAATGAGAGGGCAGGAGATATTTGAGATGAGACTGATCTTATTGTTGTACTGCTGTTAGGTGCTGAATGAGATGTGTGGATGACAGGGTAGTACACAGTGCTTGTGTTGGCTGTGACAGTGCTTGTGTTGGCTGGCAGATATAATTAAAGATGCTAGAGGAACTTGAGGTTTTCTTCTGCAGACCCACATGTGGGAGTGACAGTATGTGCTCTTTTTAACATTTCCACTTAACTCAGTTAGGGAATTTACTTTTCTTTGTCTTTAGAAAAAGCAAAGTGTAAATAACTCCATTTTGTAAGTATGATTGAAGGTCACTGGCAGGCATAGAAATGGAGCCAGAAAAAGTGAAGAGTTTTGCCCAGCCCCATGGCAGAGTAGGAGCTGAGGAATGATGCCCTGTGACTGTGGCTATAACCTCTCCTACTTAGTTATAATGTGTGTCTGCTTTAGCCCTTGAAAGGAAACAAGGTCTTCTTGCTCCCTTTTACCTCCCTTGCTGTTTTGGCTTCCTGGCCTGAACTGGACCAGGAGCTCTGTCTTCATCCCAGCTGGCCTCTTGCCCTACTTGTCCAACTCTCTGCCCATTGCAAAGCACCATTCTTCTGCTCCAAAGAGCTGTCCTTGAGCATCAGCCAGTTCTGTTGGATTCCTTTGCCCTACCGGGTAGTTTCCCATGGGATCCTGCCAATCAGTTATTTGAGGAAGCTAAAATTTGCCCTTCCAAAATCCAGGGTTGTAATTCTGCTGTTTATCTTACTCCTGCCAAGGTCTTAGACTCCACGGTCTCATGCTTACTGCAGCTAAGGATGCCTTTCACCTTTGCCTCATCGAACAGGTGTTCCTTGTCTGTGAGTAGCAGGTCCAACAGAGCATCTCCCTAGTTTGTAGGATCGTGGCCCAGGTTAATATATTGCTTAGAAGGTGTGCAGTGCATTTTATATGTCTATGAAGGACAACACTGTGTGAATAGAAAAAGGAACAATGTTCAATATGGAATGATAACAGCTGGAAATACTTTTTTCTTCCTATCCTTTTCAATTAATTCTGTTTATTAGGCAAAGAGAAATGTGCTAGCACCTGTATCCCTGCATGCTTTGCTGGCCCTATGCTACTTTGTACTACTCTCTTGCCTTGCATTCAGTATTTTTTATTTGTTTGACTGTGCTCTGTTTACTTTTTCATGCTGACTGTGGTTTAGCGCTCTGCCTGCAGCTTCCTGGCCGAAACTTTCCATTTGAAATTATATCACTGTGTTAAATCTTACTCTGGCTGCATGTGATATAAGATACAGTGATTTTGACTTTTTCTTGCTCTCTGTTGCATCGTAGTTTTCTTTACAATAAATTTCATGAGCTGTTTCTCTGCAGAGTCAGTCCCTTTGAGTCACCCTTTCTGTTCCAAGTGCACTGGCTCTTCCTCTTCTTGTTTTCTTGTTCCTCTTAGTCAGGAAGTCAGTGAAGTATAAGCAAAACTGGGTTTATAGTGATCTCTGTGGGAAAGTGCTCCTCTGCAAGGCTGTTTCTACTTCCAGTGGCTTTGTGACTCTGCAGTGTTAATGGATGTGCACAGTGGGAACACATTAAAAAACCTCTTTTAGATCTTCAAGACAAAACAGATTTTTTTAAATAGTTAAAAACTGTACTGCCCTAAACAGAAAAGCTCTTTTACAGCATTTTCTGTATTACTTTGGTCAAGATTGTAACATAAGAATAATTTGTTATGTGTCATAGGTCAGCATGTACTGATCCTGGAGACTCTCTTCACATTTCTCAGGTTACAGCATTTTGTGTGTCAGTGCTTTCAGGATGGTTACAGAGGGCTCTTGAATGCATAGTGTCTTCATATCCTTGCTAATGAGGTGACTGGACTTCATGTCCAGAGAAATTGGGTTATAAAAGTTTATAAGTTATGTATTGGATTTCTTTGAGCTACTTACAGTGTTTAACTCTTGATCTCACAAAAGCAGTGTGCAGCACAGTTGTGTGGAAGATGGGAAATATCTTGGCAGTGTGTTTAGTTTAGGTCCTGAGGGCGAATTAGACCTTGGAAACAATGTGCCTTATGAGCACCCTGTGGAGGAGAAATGCAGATTTTCACTAGCAGGTTACCAAATGCATTCTATTGTTGAGAAAAGTATATGTTTTGATGAAAGAAATGATGAGTGGAAAACTAATTAAGAAATAACTGAGGTAAAATCAGTGGGATTTAAAATTGTATGGGTGAATGTTTTAGGAGAAAAGGAAGGAGATCTTGATATAATCATCACTGAGGTCAGTCAGCCTCACCTCTGTCTCTGCAAAAATGATGGTACAACTTGTTCTGGATGCCATCTCCAAGTAATTGAAAGAGAATAAGGTTATCCGGAGTAGTCAACATGGATTCACCAAGGGCAAATCATGCTTGACCAACCTGATAGCCTTCTATGATGTAATCACTGGCTGGGTAGATGCAGGGAGAGCAGTGAATGTTGTGTACTTAACTTCAGCAAGGTGTTTGACACTGTCTCCCACAACAACTTTGTTAGGAAACTTAGAAAATGTGGGATAAATGAGTGGATGGTGAGGTGGATTGAGAACTGGCTGTCTGACAGAGCTCAGAGGGTGGTCATCAGTGATCAGAGTCTGGTTGGAGGCCTGTAACTAGTGTTCCCCATGGGTTGGTACTGAGTCTGGTCTTGTTCAACATCTTCATCAGCAACCTGGATGAAGGGATAGACTCTACCCTCAGCAAATTCGCTCAAGATACAAAACTGGGAGGAGTGTCTAAAACACCTGAAGGCTGTACAGGTTCAACAGAACCTGTACAGACTGGAGAGTTGGGCAGGGAGGAACCTGATGGGGTTTAACAAGAGCAAGTGCAGAGTCTTGCACCTGGAGAGGAATAACCACATGCATCAGTACAGGTTAGGGGCTGACCTGCTGGAGAGGAGCTCTGCGGAGAAGGACCTGGATGTCCCGGTGGACAACAGTTTGGCCATGAGCCAGGAGTGTGCCCTTGTGGCCAAGAAGGCCAGTGGTATCCTGGAGTGCATTAAAAAGAGCTTGGCCAGCAGATCAAGGGAGGTGATCCTCTCCCTCTGCCCTGGTGAGGTTACATGTAGACTACTGTGTACAGTTCTGGGCTCCCCGGTTCAAAAAAGACAGAAATCCCCTAGAAGGAATCCAGTGGAGGACCACAAAAATGATAAAGGGCCTGGAGCATCTCCTGTATGAGTAACCTGGGTCTGTTTAGCCTTGAGAAAAAAAGACTTGAGAGGGGAGGTGGGAGGCAAATGGATGAGGTCAGGCTCTTCTCAGTGGTGTGTAGCAACAGGACAAGGAGCAATGGCCTAAAACCTGAACATAAGAAGCTCTGTACTAACGTGCAGAAGAACTTCTTTGTAAAGGTTACAGAGCACTGGAGCAGGTTGCCCAGAGAGGTTGTGGAGTCTCCTTCTGTGGAGATATTCAATACCTGTCTGGATGCCTACATGTGTGACCTATTGTAGGGAACCTGCTTTAGCAGGGGGTTGGACTTGGTGATCTCTTGAGGTCCCTTCCAACCCCTACAATTCTGTGATTCTGTGAAATATTCAAGCTTCAGGCTAAAAATGAGACACATACAAACCATTTTCGATTTTTTTGATTGTAGGATAGCAAACCTTCTAAATAAGTAATAATGAAAGCCACCAGCATGTCACATTTATTCACTATCTGATTCTGCTCCTGTGTTTCATGCAGAGCTGTTAAAGACTTTGCCACCCTCTTTGTGAATGTCAACGTCACATCTGAGCCTCATGAAGTCTCTGCTCTCTGGTTCCTGTGGTATGTGAGGCAGTGTGGTGGCACAGCCAGGATCTTCTCTGTCACCAATGGGGGCCAGGTACAAAATGTCTCATGTTCTTTCCCCGTTAAAACCATAAAGAGCAAGTGGAGTGTTGTACCTGTCCAACTGTGCAGTAAAGGAGGACAAAACATCAAGTTTATGTGGCAGTTATGTTCTCATAGGGATGATGAGTCCTCTCAGCTCTGTGCAATGAGGATGTGCAAGGCTTTGGGATAAATTGGGACAATTTAATTAATTCTTCCTTCCTGCATTCAGTTCATCACAGTCCTTTAGTTACAGTTTTGTTGCTTTTCTTTATCTGCCAATTTGTTTTCCATGAGATACTAATCACATTTGAATGTTTGTCAAGAGTTCAAAGCAAGTGTGCTTCAGTCTGAAATACCAATTTATTTGTTCTTTGAGAAGGTCTATAATGACAAGAATTGGAAACAGCTTGTAAAATGACCCTCCATCTCGAGACTGTTTACATGGCAGCATGTTTTTTGAGTCTTTGAGACTTTTTCACCTTGGTCCTATCAGGATGCAGAACCTCATGTTTTTTTATGTGATTGCTCTTGATGAAGTTTCAGAAAAGGGAAGAGGGAATCTGTCAAAATAATTGGGATATTGTATGTTAACACCCTTCATTAGCCTACTTCAGTTATCACTGCCTCAGAAGATATGTGCAGTATTTCAGACTTAAGCTATGAACTGCAAAAGCAGAGAGAGATCTATGTTTCCAAGTACTAAAGGTAGGGAAACATAGAAAAAAGTTGCCTGGAGAGATGTGAAGTCCCCATCAACGACTGTCCACTGTGGTGAGAATAGACAACTATGTGTTGGGAAGGAAATAAGCAAAACTAATGCTGGCCTCAAATAGGAGCAGGAGTCTTCCTGCCCAGTGGCCTCTCAGCTACAGTTGCTGTTCCATGTCAGCAAGTTCTAGATGTTGTGGTAAGAATTAAAAACAAGATGAATTCCAGGACACTCCTACCTAGACAAGGTATGGAGAGAGGAAAACAAGACTGAAAATAGTGCTTCGTGTTCCTTGTGCCTGGATCTATCAAGCTGTGTTGGTTTCTACCTGCCTTCCCTCATCCTGATCAAAAACAGCAGTGAGTGTTTCTGACTTAACAGCCAAGATGAGTCTTATAAAAATAACCTCCCTGCCAGTACCTGTATCCAACATGCAAAATTGAGCTGCTTGATGTAAGTATGGTGACTGGAAGATAAAAGAGGGTCAGTGATTCCACTGACTCTCTACATGGACATCACAAAAAAAAAGTGTTGCAAATTGTGCTGTGTCTTCCCAGGGATGAATAAAACTCATTACATTCCGCACTCATGGCCTAATTCGGATCAAGATCTGTCTTGTTCCTGCATTTGTAAATAAATACTTCAGCTGTACGGATGCAAGCTGGTAGTTTTGTCACACTTAAGGGTTATGATAGCACAGTGACAGGCAAAATACTATAAACCTCTTTAAAATTAAGTGATTTGTTTACAGTAGGTAAATTACCTGTTTCATGTTTCTTTGTTCTGTTGGCTTCATGAGCCTCCAAACTGGCTAGCTGGGAAAGCCATTGCAAAAATGCTTTTGGTATCATTCTCCATTGAGTTCGAGGCTTTGGAATTAGCTCTTCTAAAAGTCTGTTGATTTGATATGCAGTTTCTTCATTATGAACAGAAGTCTTTTTCAATGTCATTGTGACTAATGATGGTGAATTTTTGTTTTGTTGTGTTTTTCCTCTTTTTTTTAGGAGAGGAAGTTTGTTGGGGGTTCTGGTCAGATATCGGAGAAAATAATGGAGCGCCTCAAAGGCAGAGTTAAACTGGAGAGACCTGTGGTCTGTATTGATCAGACAGGTGATAATGTCATTGTGGAGACTCTAAACCATGAGACTTACAAGGTAATTTGATCAGAATAAAAGAAGAATATGCATTTAGTGGGGAATACATCTGCTGTAGCTCTTAGCCAGATGTAATCAGGAAGTACTCATTTGTGAGTGTCTGTTCCTCAGACTGTACTGACAGACAATCTGTGAAACCTGCTTTATAGATTTATTTATGGCTCAGTCGCTCTTGTTGTTTTGCAAATTGCTCATTAGTCTGCCTTGTCCGTCTTAACATTTTCTAGATTATATGATTTTACATTTTAAATATTGAGACTATTTCAAATGAAGAAAAATAAGGTTCCTGTTTGTATCTAAGCTTGGTTTACAAGATGGGATGGGGGAGGAAAGGGAAGGGAAGGGAAGGAAGAGACATTTCTTACTCATTTAGTAAGATTTGAAAGATCAGCTGGTCACAAACTAAGCAAGACCAGAGCTCAGCCCCCTCACGCAGGGAGGTGCTGTCAGTGCAGTGATGACATGCAGTGCTACATACAGAGCCAAGACTGTGTATAATGATTCAGTGTCATCCTTAGCTCAGATGCAGAGCATCCTTCATCACTCTGGTCGGAGACAGAACTGTGGGAAGGATGGAGCACGTTCAGGAAAGCTGAAATCACCATTGCTATTGCTTATCCTGAAGTAGTATCCTGTGATTATGCACAGAAATGATGATGATTATTTTTTTAACAGCTTGTAATTTGGGTAAATGTGGATCATATTTCCTTTGGAGGGGTAAAAGGCACTTTTAACTATGCTTGTCCCATTCCCCAACTTATATTCTGCCAGATTTCATCTCTGGTCCTGTAATGTTCAGAAAGCTGTCAAGAATCACCTAATCACAAAACAATGTATTTTTCCCTACATTGTTTTTCCCAAATGGCAGAATTCTTCTGGTCACCTGGAAATACCTGTGTGGGAAAGCCAACTACTAATGTCAAGCATGGGAAAGGTGTTAACAGTGAATGAGAGCATCTTTCAACTCATAGAATAGAATCACAGAATGGTTTGGGTTGGAAGGGACTCAAAGCCCACACCACCCCAACCCTTGCTGTAGGCAGGACTGCCCCCCACCAGCTCAGGCTGCCCAGGGCCCCTCCAACCTGGCCTTGAGTGCCTCCACGGATGGGGCACCACAGCTTCTCTGGGCAGCCTATCCCAAAGCATGTGTCCTGCAGGACAACCTCAGTAAGAGGCAGTGCCTTGTTTCTATTGACTGTGTTTTACCTTTCAGGGCAAATATGTCATCTCTGCTATCCCTCCTATCCTAACGACAAAGATTCACTTCAAACCAGAACTGCCACCAAAGAGAAACCAGTTAATTCAGCGTTTGCCTATGGGATCTGTCATAAAATGCATGATGTACTACAAGGAAGCCTTCTGGCAGAGGAAGGGTATGTGAGGAAGGTGAAGGACTTGGGAGCCCAATGCTCTGCTAATTTTAATGCTCTGCTGTCTGTCAGGGAATAAATCCAAGGAGGGATTAAATGTGCAAAACCCCCAAATTAAACACACGGAAAACCAAAAAGTAAAGCTCTTTGGGGAGGAGAGTTATTTTTCTAAGCTTAAGTATACACCTCATCTCAAAGCAGACTTCAGACCCAAGCAGGGTCCCAAAGCTCGGAGCTGCTGGCTGATGACTGATAGAAGCCAGATTTCACAGTGAACTAAAGCTGGCTAAAGCCAGGCCACCTGCAGCACACAGAAACAGAGGCCTGCAGTAGGAAGTCCTTGCTGGGACAGTTAGGACAGCCAGAGAGAATTTACAGCAAATTACAGTGAGAGCTTTAGGTGTGAGCAAGGCCCTTTCTTAGTTATATGCCTGTTCTATCAACTTGATATCTCAGAGGAATGGAAAAAGTAGGTTACCTTTTTGTTCAACTCGGGACATGTTTTTCCCAGTATTGCAACATCACACATTTCTCAGCTTTCACTGTTAATAAATGATCAAAAAATCAGTTACCATTTCCAGAAACATTTATATGGACAGATTAGTTTCATAGAATCATAGATTGGCTTCTGTTGGAAGAGACCTTAAAGATCATCTAATGCCAACCCCCCAGTTTCCACTACCTGTATAATGATAGCGAGAGTTGCACTTGTCAAGAATGTTTCTCAATTGAAAGAATATAATTTTGCATGTTTCAAGACATAAACCAGTAATTGAATGGGAATAAAAAGAAATGTAAGCAGGTTTATATATTGCCATCTATACTGGATTTTTGGCATGGTCATCTGAAACATGTTGGTCGGAATGGGGATGTGATACTTGATTAGATTGTCCATTACTGTTACTGGACTCCATTCCCAACAATCTTGTCAGCAAAATCAATACAGAGTGCACATTTGTGCCTATGGTGACCAGATGTAATTACAGTGGGATTTCTTGCTGCTCGTGTTTTGACTGAAGATGCTTATGGAATGAACCATCGTAGTTCTTGCAGACACATTTTTTTAATGCTTATTGTGCCTAATATAGAAAGCCAAAGGGACCTACAGCAAGCCACAAAAATTCCTGCTAAGTAGTAACAGAAATTAAATATGACTTTTATAAGTCTGTGTACAAAATTTCCCAGAGTCAGGTGGAAAAGAGAAGGAGAAACTGTTGTAAGAATGCTTCAGACTTGTAGATCTTATTGGTAATGGAGGAACAACTGTACAATTCTTTTACTAATAGTTTCCCCTGTTCACTGCTGTCAGTAGTGGTGATCATCACTGAGTCTCTCTGACAATCATTTTGCTTTCCTTTCTGCCCTTAGGTTGCTGTGCTTCTCTCTTCATTGATGATGAAGAAAGTCCAATTGGAATTACCTTGGATGACACGAAACCCGATGGATCTTTTCCTGCCATTATGGGGTTAGTAGCTTCTAACTCATGTGTATTTCTTTTGTATAAGGAAGCCAGAGAAAGAGGAAGAGATGGGAATGAGATTCATATCAGTGGTGTCCACTCCCCCATCATTCATAGACAGAGGAGAGTACTTCCTACATCTCCCTTCTGCCCCTCTAGCCTATGTAAGTTTTTATGTTGGGGGGAAAAAAAAAAACAACAAATTGCTACAAATATCCCCATACAGAGACAGTTGTGGGGAAAGGGATGCTGAATTAATCTTTGCTCATTTTAAGCAATCAGATAGCGTTTTGCTGCTGACTAGATTTAGAAATAAATCTTTTACTTACCTAGTTTTGTGAGCTTGTATTCTGCTCACGTTGGACCTTGTATTTAGCACCTGGGCCAAAATGGAAATGCAGTTATTCAAGACATCATCGTTTGCCTTCTTTCCCCATCAGACTGAGGAGGGATGAAGGGCATTGGCTTGTGGTTAAGTTAGGCAGCCACTGTTCAGTGAGGAAATCAGCATTCTGAAGAAACTGCCAAGTGGAGGAGCTGTAGTTTGGACAAACAGATGAGAAAATATGTAGCAGCATTTACTGGCTTTTAAAATAAGGTTAAGCTAATATGAACAAACAATTTTTACAAATGTTTCCACTGTAATCTGAGAAGAAACTTCCCCCCTGTCCCCACCCAAAAAGCCAGTATAAATGTCAGGCAACTAAATGTGAAGTATTTGGCAAGACAGCTTGCCAGTTCTACAGAACTGCACGTGCTTATGGGCATATTCAAAGCTTAACAATTTGTGCCCTGAGAGCAGTAAACCTCCTCCAGACCTCAAAAGGCAAATGATTTCATGCTTTCCTCTTGTGGACTTCTCTGAGCAACTTTGGTGTAGAAACCTACTTCATCTCCTGCATATCTCCACTGAAGTCAGAGAAACTAATCACCAAATCTGTTTCCTTCAAGCTGAGAGAATAGCAGGCCCAGTTCTTACAAAATTGGCCGTGGTCCTGTCGGAGCAGCAGGCACTTAGCAATGCCTGTCAGCAGGGGCAATGGTGTGGCAAACTGCCTGTAAGGTATCAAAATCACGAGAAAACTCAGTCTGAGACCTTTTGGATGAGAACTAGGTGTAAGAAGAGAGCTGGTGCAAGCTGGCTTATTAACTTCTGTCATTTCTCTCTGCTCAGTTTGCGGATAACTTTGCTCTCCTGAATCAGTGGGATGAAGAGCTCATTCCAGATGAGGAGAATGAGGCCAGTGCTGGCAGCTTTGCAAACATGCCTACAATCTGCAGCTTTCTCAGCTGGTAGCTGCCAGGCCATCCTTTCTGCATGCCCTCTGGGAACACTTGCCCTCTGTTCAATTAACTCCGCAGGGTATCCCACATAGGCCTTTCACCCCCGTGACCTGTAATTACTAAGTGATGTCATACAGTGAAAACCTCTCAAGCCCATTACATACCATAAGAATGCTTGACCCATCTTTTTTTAGAGTCATTTCAAGCAAAAGCTTACAAATCAGCTGGAGTGCTGACACTGTGATATTTATATGCCATATTTTTCTTTTTCAGTTTCATCCTTACCAGAAAGGCTGTTAAACTGGCCAGCCTCAGTAAGGAGGAGAGGTAAGAGTTCAGAAACAGTAAATACTTCATATATGGGATACTTCTTGGAGAGACTTCATTGCTACCTTCCAGTACTTTAAGAGCTTACAAACAGGAGGGGGGACAACTTTTTACACCATCTAGTAGTGATAGGATGAGGGGTAATGGCTTTAAACTAAAAGAGGGGAGATTTGGGCTGGATGTTGGGGAAATTCTTTCCCTAGAGGGCACAGCTGCCCTGAGAAGTTGTGGTGCTCCATCCCTGGAGGCGCTCAAGGCCAGGTTGGATGGGGCCCTGGGCAGCCTGAGCTGGTGGGGGGCAGCCCTGCCCATGGTAGGGGTTGGGGTCAGTGAGCTTTGAGGTCCCCTGTAGCTCAAACCATTCTGTGATTCTATAATATGATTCTATGATGCTTCTCCACAGAAGTGTATGTGGTTTTTGTGTGCATATGAATATACACACATGATCAAAGCAACTGCCAGTGCTGGAAACTGGGGTGAAGGTTTAGCTTTTAGGTCTGGACAGGAACGCTGATATCATCCAATTGTGGATATTTCTGAGTTTTCACATCCTGCTCCTCCATGTTTCTCAGACTGCATCCCCACTGAGTAATGTTTCACCTCAGAGATAAATGGAGCTCTGATGTACAAAGTTTTGCTTATTCTTCGCATTTAGATTGTGCACCAGAAATTTTAAACTCCATGTTTACAACACTATGATTTCGTCATTAGTCTCTGAAGTGAACACAGTATGTTCTAAATGCGTTTTTAGTATAAATGCAAAAACAGAGGAATTCTGCTTAGGAACATGAGTAGTACTCTCCAGGTCATATTTTGTTCTCAGCTATAGTAAATCTGTAAAGATTTCATTGATTTATATGATGTCTCTTCTGGTCTTACACCAGTGAACATGAGAACAAATTGTCTCTGCATCCTAGAATAACTGTACCAAGATTTATTTTTTAGTGCTCTTTGCCAAAATTGGCCTTCATTTTCCATTCCGGGGTCCTCTTTGGATGTCACATTTATGCATCAGCATTTGAATATGCACACTAAGAACTGGAAACCAAACTTGAAAGCAAAGCAAAACCCCGCTTTCTTTCCACTGTATTGCAATATGTACAATTTTTTTTTAATAACAAGAGCAATAGCTGAGAGGTTTTTATCTCCCCCTTTTCCCAAATGCTTTTATTTTCATATAGGAAGAAGAAAATCTGTGAGTCATATGCCAAGGCAATGCAGATGGAAGAGGCTTTACATGTAAGAAATTAGTACCCATTTTAACCTCCGTTGTAGAGTAAGGTTGCTATGTTGTTCTGGAGGATGAAGTCATAATTCGTGGTACCCAAAATTCTGTGTTGTGCCATAGAATCTGCAATGCCAAGGGGAGGGCAGCAGCATCTACTGCAGAAAAAAAAGACCTGGCAATCTCATTCTTTGCAAGAATGCAGAAGAGTGTGGTTTAATTTGCCCTATCATTTCCACACGGGAAGCTACTGCTTCTCTAAAGATGCAGATGTTTGTTGTGTGTACGTGGATAGCATTAATCAGATGACATGATATGGCATCCTTAACCTGTTCTTTTCCCTTCTTCAAAGGAAACTTGTTTTTTATTTTTATTTTCAGTTTCTTTGCCACTGTTTCATTGTCTAATGTTTGGTAATACTTACAGCCAGTGCATTATGAAGAGAAGAACTGGACTATGGAGCAGTATTCAGGGGGCTGTTACACAGCCTACTTCCCACCTGGCATAATGTATTCATATGGAAGGTAAAACAGAATACTTTTGTAGCTCATGTACAATGATCTATGCAAAAAACTTAGGGCATATTTAGCACAGTGGGGGACTTCCAACACTCTTTGCACTCCCTTACATGCCAGCTAATGAGTCTTGCTTTTGACTTTTAATAAGAGCCAAGTTTCTCTTGTGATTTTCAAGGCAACAAAACACAGTCACGAAAAGACCTGCTGGAGCTATAAAACCTTTCCACAGTAGTCTAGTTACAATATCGACCCCTGTGCACTATTTGCCTATTTGCATTATGATTTGTAATGCTTCCTAAGGCCTCGAGAGCATGAGGCCTCCTCCTTAGACAGAGGAGGAGTCTCCGCTGACTGTGCAGGTGGAGCATCGAGTTCTAGCAGAGCCTATTGAGTTGCATCACCTGGGAAAGACACAAAACCCTTACAGAAAAACTCATTCTCTCTTCCCATTCAACAAAGCCTGCAGTACTCTCCCCACACAGAACTGCTGTATTCATAAAGGGTCATAGTAGATAAGAGTGATTAACATTTGGTGTATCACTGAAAAGCCTATGGAAAGCACAATTCAGCACCTATTAGAAACAACCAGGCAAATTGCATATCCATTACCTAGCACCAAACAGTATGGGCTCTTGCACGTTTTCCTCAAACTAACTGTCCATTGTGGAGCTACACCTGACTTCTGTCCAAGATGTGAGTGGGAAGGAGTCATCCCATGTACAGACTCTTCTGTAGCAATTTTTCTGAACACTTTGTGTTCAGATGTAGCAGTGGCTGAGGTCTCTTATCCACAGCTGGATGGAAAAGGGAGTTCATTCCCTTTATCTGGGTTGAGCAAGATGCTTGTGCAGCTTTGCATGGCTGATAAGCTGGCTTATGGCTCTGTTCAATGTCAGATGCAACTCACTGAATGCAGATGCCTTCAGCAGCCAGCCTATTTGGCAAGCAACCAGGCAAGTTCAGCCCCCAAAGAGTAGCTGATATTGGTGACCCACCACAGCAAAAACATAATTCATACCCCATTGTAATAGCAGGATAGCAGCAAAGTTGCCAGCTGCACTACATTTTGGGAGGATTATTTCTTCTCCTAGCACTAAAATAAGGCTGGTATTATTTTGCACAGAAGCTGGGCATACTGATTTATGCATTGGTTTTTCTCTCTCAGCTCTTGAGTGTTGTTTACAGAAACAAGTTGGTAGTCCTGCAGAAACAGCTTATTGCAACATGCCTCCCAGCCCTGCTCTGCAGGAATGATGGAGAAACAAAGTCGAATGCTTCATCAAAGCCAACAAATTGCTTTTAGAAGGATCATCGCCTTCTTATGACTTGTCATCTGACATTCTCCATTTGTTTTGAAGGATCATTCGCCAGCCTGTTGACAGAATCTACTTTGCTGGCACAGAGACGGCTACCCAATGGAGCGGGTACATGGAGGGGGCTGTACAAGCAGGGGAGAGAGCAGCCAGAGAGGTACAGACACTGGTTTGCTTTGGTCATCTCTTTTAAAGGCTAAAAAGGATTAAGTACAGCTTGGAGAGGTCTGATTTGGTGCCTCACACACTGTGATTGTGCTGAGGTTGGTGGGAAAGAATCAGATAATCCTAGAAAAGAAAGTGAAACAAAGGCTTTAAAAATAATTTAAAAAAAAAAGCCAAAACAACACTTTTTGAACTTAATTATTGAATAAAGTGCAACAATCTGAACATTATACAGCATGTTGCCACACCTGAGATTTAAACTGAAGTTCATGCTGTATACCCCTTCCCTAAAGAAACAAACTCTCCAACCTGTTATGGCCCTTAGATATACCATCATGCTTTCTATCTAATTAATCGTGGCATGTTTTGCAATCAGTTTCAGTCATCAGAAATCCTTGCAGTTATTGCCTTTGAAACAATCTGGAAATCTGAGCATTTTTCTAATTTTTGATTCATCCCTCCTTCTTCTCCTTTCACCAGAGAGAACAGTGAGCTTGGCTTTATGAATCCATAATGGGTGCCTCTGATAATGTTTAAATCTCAGAATGACACACATTGGGCTGGGTTCCCAGTCAGTAAAATCTCTACAACTGTCTGGAAAGGGGGAAAAAACGCACATTAAAGGACATGTATTACACTTACAGTTGCTATATGGTAGAGCCACAGTTCTGTTAAATAATGGAAAATCAACCCCTTGCTTCCCTTTGACAGTGTCATATTCACCTTATAATCTTCATTCTGTGCTTGAGTCTCCTCATTTCTCATTTTTCTTCTCCATGCCTGAGTAGCTGTTATAACAACAGTTAGCTCTCTCTTCTGGAGACATTCACTCGCCCCCAAGAACCTCCATGATTGTTAAAATCAATTTGTTGTAAAAAAAAAAAAAAAAAGATCCGTGATGAACATCGTACTACCTGAGTGTAGCCAGGAGGTAACTTCATAATGGCGCACTTTGAAAGCCCCAGACTTGAATCTCTCATATTCCTCATTTGTGATTCAAGAAGCATCATTCCCAGCAGCCTTTCTGTTCCGAGTTCGTGGCACTATGCTATTTCTCAAGCTGCCGTGTGAGAAAGCACTTGTAGTCAGAAAAAGAAAAACAAAGCCAAATCACAGCATCTGGGAAAACTATAGGTCTTTTGGATTGGTCTACTTCTTGCAGATGGTACAAAAGACTCTGTGGAACTTTCCTTTTATCCTTAAAACATTGGTAGGCACACAACCATTTGATGACTATCTATCCTGCTTTTACACAGACTATCAAAACTGCCTCTTTCTCTCATTACTGATACAAACAGAGAAATCACTATTCAGTTTTCTGGTCACGGTTTTGCTTTTTATCAGTGTCATCTTGCTCTGACTTGCTCTATTTTCCTGAAACGGATGTGCTTTTTTCATTTTTCTCATGTGATACCAATGTTTATCTTTTCTAGATATTGTATCATATGGGGAAGATCCCCAAGAATGAAATTTGGATGCCAGAGCCAGAGTCAAAGGTAAGCCTGACTTTCTTTTTGTAACCAGAGGATTCAGCCCCTTGATTGATCTGCAGGCTCTCTGTTGGTGGCTCCTCTGCTAGGTTTTAATTCACAGAATCACAGAATGGCCCAATTTGGAAGGGATCTCAAGGATCATGAATCTCCAACCCCCCTGCCACATGCAGGGCCACCAACCTCCCCATTTAATACTAGACCAGGCTGCCCAGGGCCCCATCCAACCTGGCCTTGAACACCTTCAGGGACGGAGCATCCACAACCTCTCTGGGCAGCCTGTGCCAGCACCTTGCCTCTCTCGTAATAAAGAACTTCTCCCTGACATCCAACCTAAATCTTCCCTCCTCCCCTTACATCACATGCTGATAGTATCCATTTATTCAACTTGTCCAAGGAAAATCATTATCCCCTTGTAAGAAGTGGGCAACCAAGACCCATATGTAACTCTGCCTTTGCTGTCCTCTGGCCTTACGGTTCAATAGAAGATGAGTTTCAGAACCCTGACCCAAGCCCACCTTATTTGGTCCTCAGGAAAAACTTGTGATATCCCTTGCCTAGTGGGGGGCATCCCTGTGCAAGGATGATATGCAAATTTGCAAAGCTTTCCTTTTTTTTTTTTTTCTAGTCATTATCCCTGGAGGTTTTCAAGAAAAGAGTAGATGTGTCACAGAGTGACAAGCTTTAGTGGGATGGTAGGGATGAGTTCATGGTTGGACTCGATGATTGGAGTATTTTTTCCAATCTTAATGATTCTATGATTCTGTGATTTGCTGTGTCCCCTTGCACAGTGAGGGTGAGCCTACGGTCATACAAATTTCTCTCTCCTCCAGGATGTCCCATCCCGACCATTCATCACCACCTTCTGGGAGAGGAACCTGCCATCTGCGCCAGGACTGCTCTGTCTACTTGGGTCTACTGTGTTCTTCACCTCTGTGGCTGCTGCAGTGCTGTTTGCCTCTAAAAAGGGACTGTTAATTCGAAACTAGTGCAAATTAAATGTCCAGCCAAATGTGCATTCTTGCTCTTCTTCCCTTTTATCAGGTGAGGGTTATTTTTGGAGAGAAGTGACATGGATAACTGGAAAGGGCAAGAGGTGTTCTCCTTGTGATTTTCTTTTTAGAACTGTAATTAATGCATTAAATCTACTGCAGTGGTTACCAGCAAAACAAAACTAAATCAACTGTGGGGGTGTGTTTGAAAATTGCCTCTGCCTTGTCCATTTGTTTTGATTGGACATCTTTATATCAATGTTGTATTCCTAATATAGGGAAGACAAAGGAAAATCTTTCCCAAAAAGTGAAGAGCTCTTGGAATATGCATTCATTTCCACTTGCTGCTTTATTTTTTGTCACATGAGTTAGTAAGTACCCTTACGTATTCACCTCAGTGGTTCAGAATATTGGAGGTTTCTTCAGTAGCATCCCTGCTGCGCAGCAGAGATTAGCATGCCAATCAGGCACAGAATTGTTAAATTAATTTCCAAAGGCATTTGATTAATTATTAATCATCACAATGTGAAACTTTACTATCAGCTGTATGAAAGAAGATAATTAGCATGAAGTGGATCGTTAAAGAACGAGAGTGGAAGCACACGTGGACTTCGTTCTGCCCACAGCTGAGCAAGTAGCAACACTGTGTGGCTACAAAAGCCATGTAGGGCAGTGAGCCTCACGCTTTGCAACTCTTCCATGGAGCAGCTCTCCGCTGCTTCCTGACCCAAGTGCAATTGATCCATCTTGGCCACTGGCTATTAATGTGGAGTGAAGTGAATTAGCAAAGCTGAAGCCCCTCTGACTTGCAGCACATGCTCGCTGTTATGTTCAGAATGTCAGCAGTTTCCTGGCTCCCTGTCAATTTGCTCTCCCACATATTGCTCATAATCTGCACTGCCTTCCTACAATAAGGAGAAATATATTTGGGGCTTGAATTACTGCCTTGTAAATTACAGTAATTGGATGCATCTGCCTGTTCCGCTCTTATTGTGTACACGACACACTTAAAATAATCACTTTAGTGTTAACTGAAGTCTGGAATATAGGTTTCACAACGTACCATCATTACGCGATCTTTTTGCCGTGAAATGTGAGCATTGTATGTGTCCATGAACTCCATTGTCATTCAACATCAGTGAAACGTGCCTTTCAATAATCCTGAAACCTTGATAAGAGGATCTCTTCTATAAACTTTTCTTCATATTCTTTTTCTCGTGTCATTTTTGGTGAGTTTTTGGAAGGTGGTGTTTCTCTGTGTCCTTATTAAATCACAGGGCGTATCATGTGCAGTAGCCACGCACGGAAACACCTACCAAGCAAGGTGACTTCACTCCTTGCTACCTTGTCCATCGTATTTAAATGTCCTCTTACTTTTTTTTTGGGGGGGGGGAGAGGGGAGGGGGCCTATGAGTTGGGGCAAAAGCTTTGCAGACCCCATAATTTATGTGGACCAATCTCAGCCCAGGTGCTGGTGGGCTCAGCAGAAGCTCTTCACAGAGGGAAGGGGTTGCTTTGGTGGCCCCTTGTCATCATGGCCCTTTCTGATTGGAGCAGATGTTCTTGGTGACAGTGTTGAGCACAGCACCCATTCCGAAATACCCACATTTGTACTTATGGTGGTTAGAGCCAGTCACTTTGTTGCTGATTCAAAACTTCAGAATTTTGCAGCCATAAGCAGCCTCTTTGCACATGTACAAAGGAGACCCAGAGTAATCTGCCGTATACCTGTGAGCCAGCACCATTCAACTTCACTTTTCACCTCACTCATGCATGTTTCCATTGCAATTTGCTTGTCTTTTGAAGAGCAAGGGCAAACCACCTGAACTAGCAGAAGACCATGTTGCTCACTGCTTGGGGAAGGGGCACATCTCACTGCATGTGGGAGCAACAATCAGCAAACAAAGGAGGGTGATTAAAAGCTGCATTTTTGAAACTTGTGCGGCTCCCAGGCACTGTGCTTCTAAGGAGAGGGCAGTGTTTGTAGCTGTTGGAAATCACCGACCAGTTTCCATTCTGCTTCTGTGCCTCTTTTGACTATCAGAACAATTGCCCTGTTCAAACATTAAATGTCTGCCTTAGATATTAAACATCCAGGTATCTTTCTTAAATCAATTTTGAAAGAGTATGGAACAGACTTTATTACCACTGACAACTCTCAAAGAAACAAGCCACTGCAATCATGAAAAAGGCTGTAACGGTGGGAACACCTCTTTCCACTAGAAACAGAGCACAGTCCTCACTAGGCCACAGGGTGGAAAAGCCTTTGTTTTGCTCCATCGGAAGTTGGGGTCCAGCTTCATGGACCATAGTCGGAGAGCCCTGCATCCCCTGGCAGAAGTAGGGGATGCTCTGTTTTCTCGAAGTGATGGGTGAAGTGGGAGAGGTGGGCACCAATGAGGTGGCCAAGGCCCACACTTAGTCCATCAGCATCTCGATGGGAACTCAACTGCATTTACAAATTTCTAAGAGCAGGTGTGGGCAGCATCCTTCTATCTGTGCTCCCTGTACTGGGCAAGGAGGAGGTCTCACCATGTTCCAGGATGCTAATGGCAGAACATCCAGTCTTAGAGACCACGCTGAGCAAACAAATGGTTGCAGCCTTCAGCCTGGTCTCTTTAATGATCATTCATCAGCAATACTTTCCAGTCCATGTTTGATCCAACCTCCAGTTTCATGTTGTTTTATCTCCTTTTTTCCAGAACCAAGCATACCTCCAACCATAGGCACAAATTAGCATCACATACTTGAACAACAGTGCCACACAGAGGGATGTACTAATTAACCTGTCACAGTGTGTAGGTTTCTCCCCTGTTGATGCCCACATGCTATTGATCAGTATGCTGCCTAACAGCATGTGCTTTTCTCTGGCAAGAAATCATGCCATGGGCAAGCTGGATCCTGGTTTTATGTTCTTTATACAGAGTACAGCTCCCATTTCTTAACAGCAGCACCAACAAATAGAAAAATGGACAAATCCCTACTGAAAAAAAAAAAAAAAATTATTGTTGGTTATCCTCTTTCACTTCATTCCGCAGAGATGTTTAAAACAACCAATTTTGTGTTGTAAATGTTCCCTGCTTAGTTCATACAGCATACAGAAAGCAAATTTCACCTTAGTGAAAACCCAGAGAGGGAAATTAAATGTGTGCATTGACAGTGAACTGCAACTTTTTCTTTGCCTACTATGCTCCCACACTTGGCAATCAACATTTCATTTCCAGTTTCATTTGCTGTTCTGCTCTTTATTTGTAGTGCTTGGCTTCTGAGTTTCTGTTCTCTGTCTGTGTGTCTCTCTTTAAATTTCCTTTTTTTTGGCCCTATCTTATGTAGCAGGGAGAGAATAACCTGGGATACATAGGAGTAGCAGGGAATCATAGAATCATAGAATTACAGAACAGCTTAACTGGCAAGGGAACTTAAATGCCGTCCAATTTCAACCCCTTAAGCCATAAGCTTCTCTGGACAGCCTATGCCAGGACCCCACTGTCCTCTGGGTAAAGAGTTTCCTCCTAACACCTGACCTAAATCTCCCTTTTTTAGTTGAAAGCCATTCTCTCGTCCTATTACTATTAGACCATGTAAAAAATCAGCCCCCTCCTGGTTATTTTCTTTGGAAAAAAAAGTTTCCCAAGAATGAGCACATTTCTTGTTAAAGGAAAAAGCTCCACTGCTATTCACAGTGAAAAAAAGACAGCTACTTCTCCATCTGGGACTGAAAATGAAGGAAAGGATGTAATTATTACTTTTGCTAGGATTTTAACTTCTATGGCCACACCAGTCACTTGAAAACTCAGTTATAGCCTGAGCAGCATCATTTTCACTTAAATATGAGCTAAATCCAGTCTGACTGAGGTTAGAATATGTGGGAAACAACTCCTCATACACAGCATCTTCTGAGAGCAGTGCCCAAGCCTATGGCTGCCGTCTGTACAACAGTACAGCATGATGGGGATTGGCACTGAAGTAAAGGCTGCCATCTTCTGGCTGCATGATTTTATCATCTCAGACAAAAGCTGAACGCTTGGACTTTGCACAAAGGTCTCTGGGTTTTTTCTGTACTGGTTCTTAACAGTCCTGGTGGGTAACCAAAATATATAATTCCAGAATCAAAGCACTGAAACAAGTCCCCAGCTTCAAGACTTCTCCAAAAGGGACAGCTTAAGCCTTGGCTGATGCATGGCAGCACGACGAGCCTGGAATAAAAATGTGAGCATAAATCGAAATGTTCCTGAACACCTCCCTCCTCTGAAAAAGGATTTCTCTGAGGCATTTTACTTTATCAAGATTAATAAATCTCTCTACAGTGACCTGTATGGAGGTTGTAGTGAGGTGGGGGCTAGCCTCTTCTCCCAAGTAACAGTGATAAGATGAGAGGTAATGGTCTCAAATTGCACCAGGGAGAGTCCAGGAGGGATGTTAGGAAACATTTCTTCTCTGAAGGAGTGGTGAGGCAGTGGCACAGGCTGCCCAGGGAGGTGGTGGAGTCACTGTCCCTGGAGGTGTCCAAGAACCGTGTGGATGTGGCACTGAGGGACGTGGGCAGTGGGCATGGTGTGATGGATTAGTGGTGGGTCTTGGTGATCGTAGAGGTCTTTTCCAATCTTAATGATTCTATTATTCTATAGAAGCATTTATTCAAATATACCATCTTCAAGAAAGCACTCTGGCCAAGCTCCAGCTCATAAAGAAACGATTGGAAAATAACAGACTTTTTAATTTAGTTTAATATTCTCATTCCATTTGGGGTCGAACATGCTGAAGTAACATCTCTCCTTTATTTTGATTAGGTACAAGCAAACATTTCGATTGTTTCAGATAATGACTGCACAGCCCGATGGAACTCAGCTTTGGAATAGTAGTTTTCACATCTGAAATTATAATGTAATTTCTGTTAAATGCAACACTGCTGTGCAAAGTGTTTTCTTACAACCTGGAGCATATGCAAATTGTTAGTGAGCAGCCTGAGAGCTGACAAGGATGCCTCAGTGCATTACTAATGCCCTTTCCTCCCTTCCTTCCCACCTAAGCATTAGAGCATATACAAATGTGGGGTTGAATGCCATGAGATGATAGTGCAGGAGCAGACTGAGCTGTCTGACAAACCCAACGAGCCAAAGGTCAGTGATTCTGCTGGATACTGCTTTGTAGAATCATGGAATCATTTGAGTTGGAAGGAACCTTTAAAAGCCATCTGGTCCAACTCCCCTAGAATGAACAAGGATACCTACAGCTACATCAGGTTGCTCAGTGCCTGGTTCAGTCTGACTTTTAACGTCTCCAGGGATGGGGCAATCATCACCTCCTCGGTCTACCTGTGCCAGTGCTTCACCACCCTCACTGTAAAAAACTTCTTCCTTTTATCCAATCTAAATCTCCCCTGTTCTATTTTGGAACTATTTCCCCTTGTACTATCACAGCAGACCCTGCTAGAGAGTCTGTCCCCTTCTTTCTTACAGCCCCCTTTAAATACTGAAAGGATGCTCTCAGGTCTCCCTGAAGCCTTTTCTTCTTCAGGATGAACAGCCCCAGGTCTCTCAGAGGTGTTCTGTCCCTTGGATCTTTTTTGTGGCCTTCCTCTGGATGTGTTCCAATAGGTCCACATCTCTCCTATACTGAGGACTCCCCATCTGGATGCACTCCAGGTGAGGTCTCACTAGTGCAAGGCAGAGAGGCAGCATCACCTCCCTCACCCTGTTGGCTACACTTTTTTGGATGCAGCCTGGGATACGGTTGGCTTTCTGTTCTGCAAGGGCACATTGCTGGCTTATGTTCCACCTGCCATCCACCAGTATTACTCCTTGAGTACTTTTTGTCAGGGTTGTGCTCCATCCTTACATTCCCCAGCTAGAGTGCTTCATCAAGTCTCTGCTGTTTTACAAAATGGCATCAATTAGACCCCGTAAAGATACAATTGGTTTTCAATGACATTGCATCCATATGCAGATGAGACTGGGCTATATGACTGTCACACTTTGCCATAGGTCAGGTAAACAGATCGCTTGGAGATGGATGAGAATTTTTCTCCTGCCAAGCTGGGGTCTGGAGTCTACAGAACTTTCTGATGCCAGATGAAATGAAGCTGGATAGGTGGTAATTATTTCACTAGAGCCTTTCCACTACTGGGTGATTATAAAAATTCCTAACAGAAAACTGTTGCTTACCAAAATCCAAATCTGAGTGAAAGTTAAATAGCCCATCACTTCTACAGCAGAAAAGGTCTCCGTCACATTCAGTGAAAGCACAGTAAGGCTAACTTTGATCTACAATGGATGTAAGAGCTGAAAACAATTTTGCTTGCCCCTTTTGGCAACGCCAGAAAGAATGGAAAAGCAGTGATGAGCCAGTACAGCACTGGGTAAGAACCCAACGGACAAGACCTTTAATGTGTATTTTACAATTTATCACAGTTATTTAAAATTCTTTTTTGAGATTTTCCTAGCCCAGCTTCAGAATATATTATTGCTGCTGTCCATATAAATCATGCAAATGAACATCAGCTTGCAAGCCCTCTTACACAGTTGTATTTTTGTACAGCTTAACTTAGCACTCAGCTGCTCACTGACTGCTTTTCCAGCAAGCACCACAAGTACCCAAACTTACTAGAATACTACGCCTTTGTTTTCCTTTCCAGTGACCAACAAAATCATTGCATAACCTTTCTGTGTGAAGGACAGCCATGCGCCAATATCCTATATGTGTAGCTACCTCTTAGCACACAGTGCATTAACTTGCATCACGGAAGATTTACGGGACCCACAATATGCCTGTTTGCACTTCTTTAAGGCTAAATATCCCAACAAAGCAGTTTAGTGCCTAATTGTCATCAGCATTTAGTGGGAGGTAGAAGCTGCCTCATTTTATATGCACAGCAGATCTGTGCCATCTGCATGAGGTTGGTTGGCGACAGTCTCAGGAAAACCTCTGGCCTTCTGACTCAGCATCTGGAGGTGAGACAAGTTGCCCTCAGGTGTCAGAGTGGCACCAGACAACAGTTTCAGTGCCCAAATTTCTCTCTAGGTGGGTAGTTATCACATGTTTGTTGAAAATATCTAACTTTGCTGCTATTAAAGTCTTTGCAGAAGATATGAGACCTCCATAGGCCTCCTGCGGTCTGGCATAGGCTGAGGCCTCACCCCATCAAGCTGTGATGCATTGCTGGTTCTGATACATTTCTTCAGGGATATATGCTTTATAGTGCATACAGTGGATTAATGGAGTGTATTTGCTTTCACGGTGTTTGTGTTCCTATATAACTTGCTTGTAATTCTGATGGTTCAGCCTACACAAAGAGCACTGTGTGCTTTCAATACGTTTCTCACATGGATGGTTAAACTTTCTCCAGTACTCACAGACTACCTGTCTGTAGCACCGATACAGAGCTGCTGGATGAAATTATACCATTGTTTTAGCCTCTCTTTTCTTCCATTTATTTATTTATGTATTTATCTATTTTTTTATTTATTTACATTTACACCACACAGTATTTGGTATAAGGACTGTTTCTTCCCATGTTCAGATGCAGACACCCTAAATCCACCTGTAGCAATAAAAAATACTTCTGAACTGTGAGACACTTGGCTACCTATATGTCAGGAACAATTACAGACAAATGTCATTCTCTTTCTTTACAGAGAAAAGTTAAAGATATCTCACATGAAATGTTATGTTACTAAGTAATACCCGCCATCACAACCAAATCTACAGGGAGGTTCTGGGTCTGCAAAAGAAAAGCCTCAAACATTAATGTGACATGACGATATTTATTGATTCTAATTAAGGTTAAAAAAAAGGTTCACAGCTGTCAGATAAAAATATCTACAGAGCCTACTGAAAAGGG
Source organism: Chrysolophus pictus (assembly GCA_037305975.1). Taxonomy (NCBI): domain Eukaryota; kingdom Metazoa; phylum Chordata; class Aves; order Galliformes; family Phasianidae; genus Chrysolophus; species Chrysolophus pictus. The sequence continues at coordinate 84,849,164 of CM074576.1, forward strand.
AACATAAGAAGGAAACCAAGGGAGACAGTCACCACAGAGGCACTTGAGAAAATGCTACAGTTATAAAAGGCACAGACTCATCACGCACACAGCATACATATTCCTGCAAAGCAAAGTCACTTTTTTTCCTTTTTTTTCCAAAATGCAGAGGCAAGCATCACTTCACATCAACCTGCACATGGTCACAAGAGACACACTAGAAGCAGCAGTTTATGACAGAGCCTAAACAATTTCACTGTAAAAATGCTTTGAAAGCAAGTCTGCTTTGGCCATCTTATTTTTATCTCTATTTAAGAATGGATGGTTAGATCAAGGTGATCTTACGATGGAGAAGTGAGAGAAAATGTAAATCTATTTAAATGCAGGTCAGGTTTATTAATGAGCATTCGTAATCTCAAATTTGAGTGGTTTGTTTCTTGCCTGAGAACAGTGGAAGTTTTGTTATCATTTAATTCTTGGTTCCTTTTGCATCCAAGTACTTCTGTAGCACACACAATTCCTTCTTCCTTAAAAACATTCTTCTTTCATGTCTCAATAAAATAAAATAAAATCATAAATTCTGGACATATGTAAAATACCTAAAGGAGAAATAGTCCCACTGAGGAAAGAAGGAGATTATTTTAATAGAAACCCCTTGCTTCTCCACCAGGTCTTGGGATCCAGTCATGGACAGTGCTTCGACATATACTTAAATGTGATTAATTATTTGTCTTAATGACAGCAGATATGCTAATTGCAATCAAGATCTGCGTTGAGAAGAAAAATGTATTAGTTAAAGGAAAGACAAGGGGCTACCTCAGACTGCTCACTTCCTAGTTAGTATTGAACAGCCAGTACTTTGGTTAACACAGATTTTTACGCCACATCTTGATGTCCTGTGCAGCAAGCAGTTACCATTACAACAGTCGACAAGCAAGTAAACCATTTTTTTTCCTTTTTTTTTCTTTTTTTTTTTGTAGCAAACTCTAAAGATCCTTAAAATATATACAATTACACAAATTAGTTTGTAAGAGACAAATACAGTTATTTCTTACTAAGCTGGTAAACTCTGGAATCTTCATGATTAACAGATTTCTCATCAAACGTGTTAACAAGTTAAGAATATAGCATAGCACTACCAGTTGCCTATTACATAGATGCAATCCCTCTCTTTGAGGGTTGGCATGAGAATAAGCTAGTGCTAACAGTTCCCTCTAGCCATGCGAAAGCAGCTTCATTCTCTACCTGTATTTGTCATCAATGAGTTTTCTTGTCACACTGACATACACAATGTGTCACATTCATTTTATGTGAAAGATGTTGAGGAAACAACAGCAAACAGCTTCTTATCACACGTGGCAACAAGTTCCACAGCACAATAGGAAGACGTGGCTATGGAGGCAAAGAGACCAGTCCTAATGCTTTGGTAGTCTGGGAGGAAGAAATCAAAGACTTTGCTGTGCTAATACATATGCAGCAAAAACAGACCTTCCGGCTCTGTAAGTATTGGCTAGAAACCTCAGGGGATCCAAACTTCCAATTTCATGTCAATCCATCTGAAATGCTTTGTGGTTTCTTTTCTTGGTGTTTTGTTTTTTTGCATTTGTATTTCATTTTAAAACTAAGAATGAGAAAGTTTTATATCAATACATACTTTTTTTTTTTTTAATGGTCAACCTCATGAAAAGCTTTTGTTGTTGTATAATTCAGTTCAAACTACACCTAAATTTGTTTTTTTCCTTGAGTTTTCTGCTTCTATGGCACAGAGCAATTTCTTGTTAGACTAGGAAAAAAAAGTGACAGATTCAGGAGGAAAAAAGAAGAATACGCATTTTGCACATAAATAAAAACAATTTGCCCTTATTAATCTCATAGATTTGCTCCCCTTTCCAGACATGCAGACTATTTCTAGGGCAGAAATAGGACTTGAACTCCCGCGCTGGCAGTGAAATGATCTGTAAAGGTTCTTTATATGTTAAGTATTTGTTCAATATACAACACTTAGAAATATTGGCCAAGACTTCAAGATCATCTTCCCGGATTTAGGTTCCCACACTTATTTTCAGCCCGATAACCATCTGAGTTGCAAAAGCTCTGAACTCACACAGCTCCCATTCTCTGGGTTTCTAATTCATTTCGTAAATAATTCACAGAGAAAGAAAGCCCATGCAGAAACACTCTGTGGTAGGCAAATGTCCTCGCCAATTAGCGCTCAGTGCGATACAATGAGGAAGGCCATACGTACAGTGCTGCACTGTTCTTCTGACTTAAAGATCTTTATGTCTGAAAAGTTCCCCTGCGTATTTTAAAAGGCTGTTATGAGGATATTCATTTGTGATAAAATCCAAGTTGCTGCTACAAGAAGATTTTTAACTGGCACATCAAGATAAAAAGAATGAAACCTAAGGGCCAGAAACCGATGCGCCGCTCACAAATATTACAGCTTTATAGGTAGTTCGGTGGATTTCCATGGGACTATTTGGAGAGCAAAGTACTACTCAGCACAAGCAAGGACATCAGATGCTGGCCCAGAAAGTCTGCGTGAGACTGATGGTAAATTTCCTCTACTGTCTGTTCATTCCCCTTTGCTGAGTATATTATTATACTTTATACTTCTCTTCACAGCTTTTTACTGAAATGCAATTGGACTTTTTTTTTTTTTTTGCAAATAAATTACCACTGATTGAAGGCAGAAGTGCAGCAAATGGACTCAGAAGAATTCCATCCAATTTTTCTCATGCACCGTGCCAAATCCTTTTCCTAATTATACCTCTGACTTCCTCTTGTCATGCACAGATGTTAAACAGCAGAAATACTGAGATGGCAGGTTAGCATCTAAAGTATTGCTGGGGTTGATGGTTTCTCTTCTGGCTTTTTTTTCCCACTTGTCTCTTGCCCTTCTTCCCCCTTTTCTTTCTATTTTGCATTGTTTGAAAGGTATCAAGCTAGGAAGGGCAGAAGCACTAGAATGTGACTGTCTTAGCCATGGTTCCCTTTGATCTTTTCATCATTTAGATCCCTGATTAGTCACCAGCAGCACGCAGTCAGTACAACACTGCACAGCAGGTAGAAGTGGAAGTGCTAATCACGTCAACATGGTGTTAGGAGAGACTGGAACTCTGAATCAGCTGAGCCTGTGTTCAGCATGAAGCAGTGCTGAGGGACAGATAAGGGTATTATTTGTTATGCTAAAGCTACATTTCGGAACCCATTGTGCCCTACTAGGCAAGAGCTACCCTCAAGGTGTTCAAAGTATAAATTTAAGCAGTTGAAAGAAAGGAAGGAGATAAGAAAAAGTGGTAAAAGTGTTGTATGGACAGCTCTACAGCTTTCAGGGATAAGCAGAAGTAGTTCTCTTGCTATCTTGCACTTCCCTTTAGGGAGCTGAAAAGGTGGGGGAGGCTTGGAGTCAGAAAGAAGTCAGATGGTGACAAAGGTTCAAAATGCTTTGTCTGTATTATCACATTTAACCTAAGGCCCCTGGTTCACATTCAGGCCCAACAGCCTGACCAGCCATGCTGATCACTACATTGGGTGTTGTCTGGAGACTGCCGGTTTTCCAGGCCAAGAAGGTCTGATCCTGGACAGGGATGAACTCAGACACAGATAAGAAGCCTGAAATTCATCTTCATAGCAAGAGGCAGTAGAAACATTCTCCTTCAACTTACTGTAGGACAGTGACACCATTGGAAATATTAACAACCCGAGGCCACACTTGCATAGCTGGGATGAAAATGCATTTAGACCATCTTTTGAAAAGGTAGCCTGACTTCTTGTTTAAATACTACCTGGGCTCTGGACATTTGAGAGAAAAAAAAAAAATCACTAAAAGTATTCTCACAAAAAATTTACATTAACTAATCAATTATTTTTTAAGATATGGATTTCTTTTCTCAGTCTACCACAAAGGAGGGCAGAAGTGTTTTTTTGGTTTTTTTTGGTTTTTTTTTTGTTTTTTTTATTTTGTTTTTTTTTTTTTTTTCAACTAAAGATGGAAGTGCCAAGAAGACTCATAATTCAGGGCCTGGTTATGATATATGCGTAAAAATCACTGGAAATCTTATCAAAACAGGTATTATCAAGGCATTTTGTCACCTGTGTTCTGAGATCTGGATGAAAATCTCAAGGTGATAATTCTTTGCAAGGTTTCCTAGAAATTCAAAAACATAAAAATTACTGCTAGAAGGAGGCCTGGATTCAAGGGGCTCTTTTTGAATATGGATCCCCTTCATTTACCCTCCCCCTCTAGAGTCTTCTCTCTGTTTTCTCCTTTTCCCTAGTTCTGGCCTGTCTTTGAAGGCAGGCAAGTACATGCCAAAAAAACCTCAGAGAAAAAGAAAACTGTGAGTGTGAGGCTTTGCACTGGCACATTTTTCAGTTTCGAACCAGAAGTCCCCTTCTGTAGGCAAATAACCCTGCAGCAGCCACAGAGGTGAAGAAAGTGGAAAACCCAATCAGCTTTAGCAGTCCTGGTACAGATGGCAAGTTTCTCTCCCAAAAGGTGGTTGTGATGGGCAAAGCTGGAACATCCTGTGGAGAGAAAACATCCATTACCAACATAACATCTCCATGGCAGGATACATATAAAAAGATTCTTGAGCAGAAATAGAACTAGGCTGAAGCCATTCATGTTATTAAGAAGTACAGAAATGTAAGTTTTCTACTCAGTTAAAAGGAATAGGAAGAGGCACATGAAAAAGAGTAATTGACCAGTTAAAAAGTGCAATTCTTTCTGATCTGATGTTTCAGAGTTGTCGGATGGATAACTTCTCTTAGTTTCTCTTATTTTCCTGTTAGAGAAGGGCAGTTTTGTTAAGTAAGAAAAGATTACTGTGGCTTTGGTTTACAAAGCTTAAAAAAAGCCCTGTTTTGTTTTTTTTTTCTCATCCACAATACCAAAGATAAAATAATAATCCATTTAATCCACATAAAAACTTACAATCGATTCAGGTTCTGGCTTCCAAATTTCAGTGTCTGGGATTTTCCTCATAGCAAACAGTACCTGAAAGTAAATAGCATTTCCTAGTAAGCACCACTTGTTCTTTGAAGAGGAAAAAGGCTGTCTTTCAGTGTTTGTTTTAAAATAGCATGATTAAGATAACAACTCAGCACATAAATCTCTGTGTATTTAAATTTTAAAGAAAATGTGATCTTTTTACAACACATTTCTGAGGAGGCCAAATATTTAATAAGACACCCCTCTTAGCAGAAAACAGAAAATATAACAGAAGAAGCTCTCAGTGTTTAGTTGCTCCATGTCAGATACCAGAACTTGATTAGTCTTATGTGACTAAGGTAATATGAATATGACTAAGAGTTAAGTATACACTCACAGCAAAGTGAGGTGTGCATACACAGATACAACAAGAGCAACCAATATAGTCTTGAGTGGTTTGTTTATTAAGTTTTACCATGATGTAGGGAGAGGAACACAATCCTATAACAAAATACCACCGCTTTCAGCCAGGAAAAAAGTAAGATTAAAAAGGAAACCTTCACAATGAAAAAGTAACCATTCATAGTATCAGAGACACCAGATACAAATAGGAAAGCAAAGATTGTCTGAATTGAGAGTAATAAAAGACAGCAAGATGAACTGCTACAGTAAAATGAAACGGAGGTGGTGATATTAATGTTCTTCCTATTCTAGTCACTTGTAGATTTAACAAGATTTGCTGTGTTTTACAATAGGCTTTTATTCTAGACAAGATTCAGGAACGCTGTCAACTTTTCAATAAAATAGAGTGGGAAACATCCCTGTACTGGTTTTTAAACTTACTTTCCGTTCACAAGTAAATGAGGGAATGAAAAACATCACATTTTTACTGATCAAGCTCACTTGCCAACTTCTCTGCTACCATCTGTGGGGAATACAGATGGTATTCTTACATTAAAGAGGTCATGTAGCACAATCTATGGGGGTTTTCAAAGAGCCTTTCCTAAGCATTCCACGTCTAATGTTTCTTCATCCTTTTTGCAGTCTATCCTCTTTTTCAGAATGTCTAAAAATGTTAATACTCAGGTCCCATTTTGCCTCCAACCAGAATATATTTCATCCTCCATAGACTATTTGACAGCATCCCCAGTTTTGGGCTTGTGCCTCTACCTCTCTGGCTGCTCTTTCTCCAGCCTGTATGGCCCCCTCCATGTATCCACTCCACTCTGTGGCTGTCTCAGTGCCAGCGAAGTAGATCCGGCCAACTGGCTGTCGAAGAATCCTTGAGGGAGAACAAGCAATAAATCACATCAGCCATATCAGATAAGACAACGGAATCTTTGGATTAACATTGGAGTAAATGTGTTTTAAATAATAGCAGTTACTTAGAGATATTAACTTTGAGTGAGGTGAGCTGGACGGGTAGTTGGCATTGCAAGGCATTTCTTAAGGTAAACAAATCAGTGTTCATGTTTTCTAAACTTTCACATTGCAGTTCTTGCAGCACTGCTTCTAGATGTGAATTTAGTGCTTGTGTAGATGTAAAAGAATTTGTTTGAGATGAGACTTTTTATATCTCATAATTTTATACAGTGTCTTAAATACCAGGGCTAGGTGATACTGCATCTTCATACTTCACAGTGCAGCATTCTGAAATTTATCCCCATAATATCTAAGCAACAACCAGGAAATAAAAGATTTTATGCTGTATTTTTCCATAATTCACAATAATTAGTGTCATTGAAACTTTAAAAATTAAGGACTCCATATGTTCTTCATTACAGCTGTTTTGTTGGTCTCAGTTTTTTTTGTTTGCTTTTTTTTTTAATTCTGAAAACTTATATTTCAAGTAAATATTAAAAACTACGTATCTGAAAGCCAATCACTGCTCTGAGCAGCAAACCCTTTTCTTCTTGGTAAATCTTATTTTCATGCAAAAATGTTTGTCCGGGAGGACCATATACAATTGCACATTGTTTAAGGTATTAAATTTTGTCTGCTAAAAGGAACTGTCCAAAGAAATGACCAGAATGTCATTGTTGATAGGAATTAACTTTCCACAAGTATTTACAAAACACCAGCTAAAGATGGTCTGGAAATGGCAACACTAATCTCAAATACCTAACGTCTGTTTTGTAAACAGAAGCTGAAAACTTCCTAGTTCACTTCCAAAAATCTACTCAGTTGCATTCACCAAATAACAAAAAGGGGAAAAAGAAATAACAACAAAAACAAAAAAAAAAACCCCACACAACAAACCCTAATGATACTGTACTCATCCATCATAAAGCCCAACTGAGACAAGTGGAAGGTTATAAGATCTGTGTAAAATATTCTCTAGCAATCTCAAAGGTATAAAGCCAACAGAGTGACAGAGGATTTATGACCCTTCCTGAGATTATTTATTAACTTGGTCTTATCTTGCTACTCCGAAGCCCACTATAAATAGACACTGTACCTTCCATACTGAGTCATTACGCCTGGCGGGAAGTAGGCTGTGTAGCAGCCTCCAGAATACTGCTCTTCACACCAGTTCTTCTCTTCATAATGCACTGGCTGTAAAACAGACATTAATTCACTCAAGGAAAGGATAAAGTCCCAGAGAAGCTAATAAGAGAACGGAAGAGACAGCAGTGAAAATAGCTTATGATTTGTTGCATGACAATGCCTGACAAGATGAGCACATTTAACAAGTCTGTTAATGCAGTATGGATCAGACACAATAAACCTTAATTTTAGACACTGCTAGCTGTTTAAAAAAATAGCCAATCTGAGCACTGCAGAAGATAATCCTCTTAATCTGTCAGTGTAAATTTATGCTCTGAGCACAAATTTATGCTTTGAGCCATGAAAAGCAAAATTAACCTCTGGTATAAACTGGTGTAATATTTGTAATGTGTACATCGGATACAAAAACATACTGTTAAAAAATGCAAAGTATGATACTTGCATGGTTTGACATACAGTATTGCTATGTTTAAAATGATGTAATCTTCAAATTGGTGTCTACATTTAGCTCATGTAAAATTGCCCTTAAAGGATAAAGGGCTTTGATCACATAACCTAAGTCAGAGATGACAAATCCTATCAGTTATTTACTGTTACAGAGAAGAGAAGGGAAAGCAAAGATAAAAAGAAAAATGTGTGTAGTAGTGGATCTTAGCAACTAGTAAGAGAGAAGAAACATTGTGCTCAACACGGATTAAGATGGAATTTCAGAACTGTTGATATTTATGGTGGTAAACACAATGAATCCCACCCTCAGCAATGCAGAGAATGAGAATATATTTGTCCTTTTAACTGCTTCATGGAAGTATTCGTACCCTCTCTATCAGGTACAACACGAGACTTGCTGTAACATACTCTCCACTTCTCCACAGAGAGCAGCAAAACCTCCTGTATCATGAGCCACTTCCCAAATAGTGCTGTGCTCCAGCGTACTGCTGCATTCCAGTCTCATTCTGCCCTTCCCAATTGCAGCAATACTGATGAGAGACACCAAGATTTAGATTGTGTGCTTACATGTAACGCTTCCTCTGATCCCAAAACTTTTGCATAGAGTTCACACAGCCTTGTCTTCCTGCAAGAGAAAAACAACAAAAGGCTTCTGGGTAAGAAAAGAGAAAATACACTGCCCCTAAAATGTTCAAATTTCAAGATGGTAAGTGTAAGTATTTGCTCAAACTTGAGGTTCCACTTTTGGGATCTATTCTAATTGCTCGACTTTGGAGCAGATCACTTTAGGAATATCTTTCACTCAATAAATTTCTGTGCTGCATAAATGCCAATATTACCAGCAGTTATGCAAGCTGTTCCCTCAAGATAACTCTAGCAGCCCAAGTTCATATATTACCCAAAGGTCCTCTAGGCTGTCAGGAAAAAAAAAGAAGTAAGGGATTGGACTTTTTTTTCTTGGCACGTACTCCAAGATAAAATTTGTTCTTACAAAGATACAGGTATTGATAGCCTGAGGCTCTCAAAGAAACAGTTCTTTATTTCTGTATCTATAAAATCTCCTCCTGTTTTAGTTTATGAGTCTATAAATCCATGAATATAGTTCATTCTGTAGCAAGCCCCAAGTGCAATTAAGTTTGTTCTTATAAGCTTTTGGATCTTACATTTAGCTGCACTGCACCAATTTCCAAAAAGAAGAAGATCAAGATGAAATAATAGTTAAGCCATTAAGAAAACCAAATAAACACACAAATACAACACTGAAAAGGTGTTTACTTCTGGAAGCAAACCCTATGCTCCACAGAAAGCCACACTGGCCACACGTCACAGCAATGCAGCAGCCCCAGCTCCATATCTGCATGGGTCCCATCTCCAACCCTATGAGAGTATGAGAAAATCCTACTGATAGTGCCCTAGGATGCAGACCAACTATACCCACGGGCAGCTGAACTCAAGGAATACTATAAAATAGGATGAGAAAGAGAAGAGGAAGGCCTGAAGGCCCTTGAAGAAGGTGTTCTTCTGTGCAAGCTAGGGCAGAGCTGTGGGCACAGGGTGTTGTTGCTGCTGGAGGGCAATGAGCCTAGTGGCAGTAGATGGAAGAGAAGCAACTCCTTCCTGAAGCTCCTGGACAGAAACAGAAATACAGAGAGACTGGATAGGGGACCTAGAGAGCTGTGGGACCTAAATATGAACATCTCCTTGTAGTCAGGGATCTAGCAGCAGCCATAACGAAAGATACCAGTTCCTCTGCCTCTCACTCTCCAAGTGAAGTGACCACAATGCCCTACATTCCACTAGCACTTCTGCAGTGTCTCGACCAAAGCCATTTTAACAGGAGGAACCAGCAAAAGCCCTCTGTTAGGATCTGCCCACCACCCCTCACAAATGCCCACTGGAGTCCTGCTTTTAGGACAGGTCAATAACACCGCAAGGCTCCAGTGAGCATCACTCAGGGACCATCTGCTCCTGTTTCTTCCATGATGAGGGTGAGGAGCACCCCTCAAGATCAACATGTGCCCTGCCCCTTTTCCACATGTGACGTGTGGATCCTCCCAGGAGCCCAGAAGGTGGTAAGGATGTAAGGTGGTAAGCCCAGAAGGTGGTAAGGATGGTAAGGATGTTCAGGTATGGACATCCTAAGGGTTCCAGGATGCTGCAAGTTCGCTGCTGTTTGCCAACCACATTGCAAACACACATAAATTTAGTTAAAGATAGCTGTGTAAGAGAACATATTAAGCTTCAGGTCAAGGGCATCTTCAGACTATGAAGAAACTTTGACCTTGGAAGGAATTATTTATCAGTAACACGGTATTCAAAAGAAAGAAAAACAAGATAACGCACAGAAAAGTAGTTTCCAAAAGGCTGCAAATGTATCAACAGTAATCTGTTATTGAGATAATTCTCCCTAATAAGAGCAATCCCTGCAGATGCACTGGCCTCTCTGTACCATCTGTCTCCTTTGTTTCTGAGTAGTTTAAATAAATTCTTATTTATGAATTTATTGCTAATGCTTGTAAGGAACATATGGAATATGTAGCAAGTATAATCCTTATTTCTTGGCTTTGGACTTAGCTGTGAAATTGCCACCAGTACTAAATAAGAAGAATGTTACCAGTGGAGATCTTTAGGTAGGATCCTATCAAGAGTGACACACAATGATTCCTCCCCTGCAGTGAGGATGAAGTGCATGTGCAGACACGCAGCTCCCTGGTCTTTTATCCCAAGGCTATCTGATACCTTTGTTGTGCAGCAATGAAAGGTAGGGTAAAACCTAACATTGTCACTACTCATTGGCACCTGGCCTAGCTGGAAGGAAGTGGTGGGATTCATCCCCTTACATCTGGTTTAAACTGTAAAGCATTTCCCACGCCCTCCCACCACTGATGTTTACAGCCATGATTTAGGATAGCTGCTACAGACACTATATCCCACTCCTCACATCCACTACTGAAAACCTGACTCTTGATCCTGTGACAAAGCTGGAGCCCAGCTATTGCTCATAATATCTGTGTGTATAGAAACATTAAGGTTGGAGAAGACCTCTAAAATCATCTAGTCCAACCATCCACCTATCACCAATATTAATCACTAAACCATGTCCCTCAGTACATCCACACATTTCTCAAACACCTCCAGGTATGGTGACTCCACCATCTCCCTGGGCAGACTGTGCCACTGCCTCACCACTCTTCCAGAGAACAATTTTTTCCCTAATATCCAACCCGAACCTCCCGTGGGACAACTTAAGGCTATTACCTCTCATCCTATTGCTGTTACTTGGGAGAAGAGGCTGACTCCTACCTTGCTACAACTTTCTTTCTGGTGATTCAACGATAATATCTCACCTGATCCTTCTCCAGATTGAATAATACTAGTTCCCTCAGCCACTCTCCATTGGACTGCAGCACCAGAACATCGTAACCTCTGTGTAAATAACAGAAACCATTTGCACTGTGCCTTCTCCTGGACCCCAGTTTCCAGTGGAAGGAGACTTGTGCTGGTGTACAAGGAAGGAGCTAAGGTCCAAGAGGCTCTTGCCTGGACTGGCTGTGGCCAGGACCACATAGGTCAGAGAAGCACATTTGATCCCTGCACCACACGCATGGACATTTCATGACCATTCTTTACTGAAACAAATTCCTTTCTTCAGTTGTGGCTTATACATCACTAGAATAATTACAGAAATAGAATAGAATAACCCTTTATAGAAATAGAATTTGTTCGCAGGTATTGCTCAGTAATATCTCACGATATCTTTACGATGACTGAGAACATTGGGCATGCTGGATTTCAGAATAACTACATTACTTCTATCCGCCAAAGCCTGAATCCAATACTGACAAAATGAAGAGAGACTGTGATTCCAGGCTGTCACTTCAAAAGACTGGGACTAACAGCCCTAGCTAGATCCATTATCCACAGACTGCTAGACTACCCGCAAAGCCAATTTGAGATGACTACATCTCCTAGTTAGGCTAGCCATTACCCTAAAAATATTTGCTTATTTGGATATGATATTCTTTGTGGTATGCTTAAAATTCAAATACTTTTTCTCTGTGTTAAAACAAAGCTCTTCTCATTTCCACAGTCTACATGTAGCTTTTAATTTAATCTGATCCTGTGAATCAGTGTGATGGAAAAAAAAGTTCATTTTTTTTAAATTCTATTTTCATAATAGACAAAAGAGCAGTTCTGTATGCACACATTTGTTTTCAAGACAGTAACAAAGACCTTCATCTGTGCCTGAAGGGTATTTTTGTCTGCAACTGTGGGAGGAGAGCTGGTGGCAGCTTTTTGACCTCTTTGTGATCCTAAGGTCTTGTTCACAGCAGATACAGCAGCATTAGGGTTCAGCAAAAGATGCTGAAAGGACCCACCAGGATGACTCGCAAAATCAAGCACAGTGGACAGACCTATCCCTTCTGACAAGCTTTGAAAGAGTTCAGAGCAGTTGCAGGAAGCTAGACAGGTAGCAGTGGAGGATAAGGTTGCCCTGGATCCTTCCCAGTGAGCTCAGCAGGATATATACACTACTTCATAGTCAGCAGCTTACAGCAGTTCTTCTACTGGGGACACACAACCAGAGCAGCCCTGCTGGAGTCTGAGAACCAGTTCTAGAGTGTTTCCAAACAGAAGAGGCTGGTTGCCACATCAGCCGTCACTTTGGATGAAGGCCCCACAGGATTCCCCCCAAAAAACAAATAGGAGAAATTCTTCCTGAAAGTGACACTTCTGCTTATTGCCACAAGATTACATCCTCCTTCCAATCTGGATACCTTTTCTTGCTCTGGTTGTTTATAACAAAAGTTGGACTCTGAACCCATTCAAATTTCCAATGTTTGTACTCACCTTTCTTCTTTTGTGAGATTGGTCAGTCTTCTACACTTTCGAGCAAGAATGAAACTGTAAAAAAGGAAGACCACAAACAATTTGTTTCCATTATGTTACTACATTTCCTGCATAACTTAAAACACCCAAACATTTTGATGAGATGATTGATTAGTAATACTGGCTTTCAAGTCGCTATCTAAAATACCCATTTCTCCTCATTTAAGCTTTACTCACTATGGATGGAACTCATAGGTTGTAATATCTGTATGAGCTGTTTCCCGGTGACCTAAATTTTATACAGCAGTGCATGCAGTGCATAATAACAATAGCTGAAATCTGAGATTGACCAGGAAATCGGTAACTTTTTAAGACTGATCTGCCAGATTTAAAATAAAAATAATGCAGTGCTAGAGAACAAATTTTCATTTCAAGAGCTGCAAGTTTTGGGGGAGCAAAATATTTGGAGAAAACATTAGATCTGTGCATTCACTCCCTTTTTTCCTCCTCCTTTCTTTCTGCTTCTCCACTTTTATATTTTGCAACATGACAAGGCAAAATATGATGGGGAGAAAAAGAGAAGAAGTAGTATTTTATATTTTAAAATCTGCTAATAAATCCCAATGAGAATTCTATTGGAAGTAAGACTCATGGAAAATATTCACCATACACAGAGATCCAACCCTTTAACTATCATAGAATCATAGAATATCCACAGTTGGAAAGGACCCACAAGGATCAAGGAGCTTATTTTATCAGAGCATTCAAAAGTAGCAGATTTTCTGTTTCAGTTGTTGCCTCTAAGACAAAATAAAAAGGCATGAACTGGACATCTTTTCTGTCTCTTACCCTATTATAGCAGGAAAGCTGCCATCAGGTTTAGTATCATCAAGCGTTAAACCAATTGCAGCATCCTCATCTTCAATCATCATGGTACCACAGTACCCTGTAAGCATAAGGAGGAAAGAAGATAGGACCCACGCATTTGAACACAGCAGTGAACTTCTGAGATGCTGGGAAATACTCAAAAATTTATCTGAAAAAGCCCTAAACAACCTGATCTAAATTCACACTGCTTTGAGCGATGAACTGAATTAACTGATGTCCAGAGTTCCCTCCCAAAGCATATAGTTCTCTGATTCTTCAATTCTAATACAGGGATATATGAAAATGAAGGAAAGGAGAAAGAAGAAAAAACAACACAAAACATGCAGAGTGATCTCCATCAAGTGACAAAAACTAACACACATCTCTTGCTGAGCTTCAAGGCAGATCACATTGGCTCATGGAAGTGCTAGATACTATCTAGAAGGGATCTGTTGACAACAACTTTTGGAAGTGTTATTTAAGAAAAGGCCAATAAAAGAATCTTCTACTCTTGAATTCAAGTTATAAAAATAAATTCTGCAACCCAGTTAGTAAGGTTGCACAGAAATTGCAGAGAAACAGATTGTTCTCAGATACTGAAGGTATTCAAATGCCCCTAGCACAATGTTTCCATATGTGACATTTATGTCAGACCCAGGAGGAGATGTTTGTACATTGTTTTGAAAATGCAGGTGTTCTTAAAAGAACAATCAGAAGAAAAGGAGAGTATGAAAACTATGGATTCTACCAGGAAATGGAGTCATCTCTTGCTAATCCATTCCAAACCCTAATGGCCAGAATATGTCAAAATCCAGAACTGTTAAAATCATTCACAGAGATGAAGGGTGTGTGACATTTCCACACAAGTACAAATGGGGACTCATAACCACTGTTATGAGAGAAATGAGTGCTTATTACGGCACAGTTTGTCTGAGAGTAAGTTGCAAAAGAAATCTGAGGAATCAGGACATAAATGGAGCAGGTAGGAATGTCTATGGGAAGATACTAAGTGAATGTTTCCCAATGCATCCAGAAGACAGAGGTTTTGCAGGCTGATAATTGATGAAATAAGACCTGTCTCCATCATACATCACTTGTACCGTTAGATTACTTTACAAGGGAAGAGACTCATCTCATAATCATGAATCTCAAGAATCTGAAGGAAAAAGAGAGGACAACAAAGAACAACCAAGGTACTCAGCAACAGGCAAGAGTGCACTTCGTTTTCCCCCTCACATCTACTCCTCCTCTTCTTTTTCTTCTCCCACCCACTCTCTTTTCTAAACCTCTTTCCCTCAAATATCTCAAGCAGGGAAAGGCAAAAACAGTATAGGAGAATAAGAAATTTCCTAAGACCCATAATTCTCTGAACTCATAGCCTGTTCTGCTCCCGTGTACCTTCTCCCACTCTCTGTCACAACTATTACTACTAATCCCTTTAATTAAAACATAATACCCTTCTTCCTCCAGAAGGTTTCCTTGTAGTACACAATGCACTTGATGACTGAGCCCATCGGGATTCGGTTGATGAGCTGGTTTCTCATTGGGGGCAAAGGTGGGTTGAAATGAATCTTCAAACCAAGAACTGGGGGAATGGCACTGATCACATATTTGCCCTGGGAAAAAAAAATTATACATAAGCCAAATACATTCTCCACTACTTTATCCTAAATATTGCTCTAATGATCTCAGCAGACTTCTAGAGAGGTTGCAGGGTTTATCTTTCAAAAGCAATTTTGGCATTTAGCATAAGAATTGTGAAATCAAACCCTCACAAAATCCTGGTTGCTAAAACAACAAACAAGCATTATATAAACAGCCATCTGTTCCAATGATGGGCAGCTGCTCTTTTCCCAGCTCTTGAAAAAATCCAGGGGAGAGATTTTGTATGTTACAAGAGTTTGTCGGTCTTCTTTCCATCTGGTCTCTTTCCTTACAACTTCGAAGCCAAAATGGAAATGCTTTCATAGGCAGTTTATTACCAAGCTACATTGCTGTGTTCACCCTACTACTGCCTGTTAATTCCAAAGCTAACAGAACACAAAATAAAGATGTTTGTGAGGAAGGAATTTCAATATAAACTTTGCTTTTTAGATATCACTTTAAAGCCCTGTCATTGATTACTTTTAGGCAGGGACAACCAGAAAACATGGCTTGTCATAGTCATTTCAGTCTCTGTTATATTTTTCTACAGGATTTGGGAGAAGTCACAAAGGAAAACTAAAATTTTCTAGCTGTCCAAACAAAAATGGTTGCTGAGATATAAGAGGTTTCACCTCATATAATTCATGATCCAAGGTTTCCACTACGACATTTTCACCCGACTGGTCAATGCGGACTACTGGTTTCTTCAGCTTCACTCGACCTCCCAAGCGTTCCATTATTTTCTCACTGATCTGTCCAGAGCCTCCAACAAACTTCCTCTCCTGAAATGCAGAAAACAACATAGCAGAGAGAAATCAGCAGAACAGTGCCTGCAAAGACTGTATGTATCATGGCAAGTCTTTTGCTTGGGATTCAAACCAAACTCTATTCTTCTGTTATTGCCAAACCTTATTGCCAAACCTTTTTGATTAAGTTTAGTAGTTTCACTTAGAAAATGTCTCCACGTTACTTTTTCTTTCAGTGAACTTCTGCACCTCCCATGTTTGACTACCAGCCAAAACTGGAAGTATCAGTAATGTCATGAGAAAAACTTATTCTCATGCAATCTCCAAATAGATTCCACAGATATGTGTGAATAAGCAACATTTCCTATCAGGATTTAAACTTTTAAACCTTTCTCTGAGTTCACTCTTTTCATTGCTTAAGTCTGCATGAGAAGTAGAAACCCTGAATAACAAAATATAAGAAATGAAATAGCTCACACCAAAAACGTATCCTGCAGTATGTAACCTAACTTAATTAAAAAAAAAAAAAAAAAGATCACCTCTAACATACTGGAGAAATACAAATAATATTTTATGAAAAGTATTTATAATCAAATTATCTACATTATTGATTTATCTGTGCATATCTACCTATGTATTTTAATGTGCTGTAATGAATTCTTCATATTTTTATTTTTAGGTATTTATTTATGACTAAATAACTTTTCTAAAACTACAATTTTTCTAACATACTAAATAAAATTTGCATTTCTAAAGTAGACCATTAACAGAGCCTTCACTTTCTTGAAATGCAGAAGTAGCACCAATGTACCAGTTTACAATCATTTTAGAATGACATTATACTTTAGCATAGATGTTCATTTTCTTCAGACTGATTTTAAAATCTTTACAGGCTTAATCCTTGAAAGCTTGTGTTTTCTGGAACTGAGCTCTTGGCTACAATTTCAGTATCCATTTGAAGTGCTTCTACACTCTCCTGCAGTTAGCATTCCCATCTTCATGAAGTAGTTCTGAAGCGATAAGGCTTGCTTCGGCCCCACGACATTTCAAACTGAATAAACAATGTGTTCTGACCAGAGCCCAAAAAAAGAGACAGAGTCAGGAACTGCTATAAATGTAGTGATCCGTAGGTCAATGACTTCAGCACAGAGCCTTCAACACAAGTTTTCCAAGAGTCTGATTACTGTGTAAATGCATGCAAATAGTGCTGTTGCTTTTGTGCTATTGGTCAAAGTCAGGGGTGTATCAGCTTGCCCTCTGAACTTAACTATATATAAGCAGAAGAATGGAACTTAAAGAAAGGTCCATCAACAGCTGCAGAAGGTGATGGCTGACAGTACCTGCCCTCCATTGGTTGTTGAGAAAATCCTGGCTGTCCCCCCACATTGCTTCACGTACCACAAAAACCAGAGAGCGGATACCTCATGGGGTTCAGAAGTGACATCCACATTTACAAACAGAGTTGCAAAACTCTTGGCAGCCCTGCAGCAAAGACAAGAAAGTGTATTGCTTTAAAGACTGAAGAAAGATGTCAATCTTGTTCTTTAGTTGGAGAGATAATGACTTTGTCAACTTATTTTTCCACTGGAGTTGAGGGCAAAGAATTCCTTGATTTCAGATGAAAGAGAAAACAGTAGCAATTGGTTGTACGGAACGTTTTTCAAGGAATTCTGTAAAAAATGTTAATCAAATACTGCTGTATTCCAGCAAAATTAGAAAACACAAGAGCCAATGAAAGCTAATAGCTTGTTAGGCTACTAATACAAAATCAGCTTGCCATCCCAGACTCAGGATTATGGGAAAGAAGCTTTCCTGTCTTCACAGGACAGCAAAACCATCATGTCCTCCTGGTTCCTGGGTTATATCCAACATCTGCTGCTCTGTTTGCACTTGTGAAATGCCTGCCCCTCAAGCACACAGCATACGGATTATTCAACATTTGCCATTTAAAAAGGTTAGGTATCTTAGATGTTAATTATCTAAGGTCTCTGATTAGTCAGCACTCCCCCACACTGTTCTGTTCTGTTGTGCTTGGGGGGGGGGGCTGCTGCAGCAGGAACACACCGAGGAAAGAAATACAAGAAGGAAGCCATAAAAGAGGCCACAGTATATACAGACTCAGGCAAATGTCTGTCAAAAATAAATAAATAAATAAATAAAATTAAAGAAGAGGACAGTTTTGGTTGCACAATTCAGTATTTTAAATGATGGTCTTTTACCCAGCAGTGGAAAAGCGGTCTGTGTCTGAAGAAGGACTACTGCTTTATGTCCTGCTGTTGGTAACTTTCATTAGTGGAATAAGTAAAATGGCAGCACAAAATGGGAATTACTGTATAAAATTCTACATTTTGGGTTGCTCTAGGGCAGTTAATTATGGCTCATTCCTTCTGTTAAAAGTAAATGCTTCTTTTACCCTCATTCTGACAAAGATTTTAAAATGACATTTAGAACAGGACCATAAGATGGTCAGCTTAATTGCACCATGAACAAAAGCGATTGGGTGTCTAAATGCATTTCATATGCTAAGCACCAAATAATGAATGAACTCCAAAGCCAGCACTGAATCCACTTTCAGCTGAGCCTTTTTCAGCCTTTGAACTTCCAATACAATAAAAAAAAAAGAGAAAAGCATAATTCAAACATACTATTCCGAACTCAGTTGCAGTTCTACATAGAAGAAAGAGTCTCCTATCCCTGCTAAAAACACACACAGCCCTGCTGAAGTGAAAAGCTAACCCACTTTCTGAAATGAGTGTCTTCAGATTTCATTATTGACTGCTAAAAAATAATACAGAAAATATTTAGCATTTTTGTCTGCATAAACACATACTGTAAAATATGATCAGCACTGAAAGATGTTTTGTTTAATGGGAGAATTAGTGCATGCGTTTACTAATATCTCATAGACAGAAGCTAATAGGCAGTATTAAAACCTTATCATTTCTGCTGCCTTCTCCCATTGCTTTTCAGCATTTCAGTTCCCCAGTTTCCTCTGGTGTTTTACCTAGAAATGGCAGTATGATTTCAGCCAAGAGCACATAGGGCACTTCCAGCATATGAGACAAGCCAAAAGCAAATCTGTATGGTCTGTTAGATGAGAGGATACAGTAGAAGGCTACCCTTCTGGATCACTACCTTCCGGAGTGGGAAGTTTCTAAAGCACGTTATCTAAATGTGGGCAAATCAAGTTGAAATGCACAAATAAAATCTGAAAAGCATCTTGGAATTAAGGGAGCCTGACGGTCATGCCAATATTGAAGTAAAATGTCAAGACCTATTCCATCACAGAGTTCAAAAAATTATGATCGTAGAGCTATCAGATATTGACTACAGCATGTGGTGTTCTGATAACTTGAATAATTCCTTACCAAAACAGAGTTTAAGATGGCCAGCGAGATGAAAGCATGTATTTCTATTTTGCCACCATCCAAATATGGATGGTGGCACAAATGAGAAAGGCTCTCTATATATGTATGCACAATTTTAATTCTTGTTGCAAATGAAAACAAAATGACCAGAACACTGAAAATTTTGGACTAGAGCCTGCTGTTGATTAACAAGATCATGTTACCCTCTAAAGACTGGCTGAAACCATAAAAATGCTCCCCAGATGCCACTGGCAGCGTCAGGCTTTTCCACTAAGGCTGTTCAGACACCCTGCAGCAGAGTGTGTGGTGCTTAGAAATTCTGATTTCAACAGCAACAGCTTCAATCTCCTTTACAGCAAGGAAGAATTATTGTATTTTTGTTTCAGTGAGAAGAAAAACAATGAAACTGCTCTTGAATGGCAAGTAAAGAAAAATTGCTTTGATGTATACATAAAAAAAAGGAAGCACTCATTCTCAGTTTTTCCCTGGGTGGTATATAGTGCAGCCGTTAAACAACAGAGTGATGGGTGTTAGACTGATTTAGTGCCATTTCAAGACAAATGTTATTCTTATAGTACTTTGGTAAAATCAGTGGTCCAGTACTGAATAAAGGTAGGATCTTCCATCAAAGGTGTGATTCAGACACCTGTTGTAGCCAGAGCATTGTCTCATGAATAGCCAAACACATTTTGACATATATCAGATGAAAAGTACTACCCATGTATTCAGAGGTAATCCCTTACACAAAACCCATTTTCCTTATATCTTTATATCAGCCTAAAAAGTTATGGAAATATAATATAAACTACTGCGTATGCTGATAGATGTTGCAGTCTACCACTAAAATATTTTCTCATCTCATTTCCCTAAAAAGGCTGTATTTTAGTGGTAATTATATCTGTTTGCAAAGCAGTAGGGCCTATTTGTAGTTCTAAGGTATAAACACAAACTTTTATATCTATTTCCATACTGAAGAGTTTCTTACTTTGTCCAGCAAATTTTATCTATGAGATCTTGCATAGTCATTCTGTCCCATTCTTCTGCATGTGGAGCCTTCCACGGGGCTTCGTTGGGAATCTAGTAACATAAAACAGTGTTCATCAGCAAATGAATGGATGTCAGAAGAAAAAGATAAAAAGTGAACTAATTGTTTTCAGGTTAAAATAAGGAAATCCGGAAGTTTTTTTAGGTCTATTTTCAAAATAACTTTCATGTAGTGTTTTAATATTCATTTTTAATAATTCATTGTGAATGTGTTATCTTCAGAAGAAATATCATTTCGGGTTAGAATTAAAAGTTTAGGCAAAAAAGGAGAGAATTAACATTATAAGGTGAATGACTACATGAAAGAGAAATATGTAAGATGGAAGATAGGGAACAGAACTTCTCCTTTATTGCCAATATTTGCAATATCACCAATATAATCTCATCTTTATATGATTACTCAGCTTGCAAATTACTGACAGGTAGTACAGTGAACTTAATTGAATATGCCTTGAGAGTAATTCATTTTTATGTATTTTTGTAAGATTTAACAGACACTAATTTTAGAGTTAAGAGCTGGAACACAAAGCACAGTACTGAGGGATGATTCTGGTTTATTCTGTGTCTCTCTTGGTCATCCACGCAAGTTACAGTCGCTTCTTTTCAAAACTGCATGACTAAATGGAAATCATGAACTACTGGTGACAAGCTGAAGTGGTTGGGTTGAATTTGAGTGTGGAGAAGGATATATGTTACAGGCCAACAAGTCTCTTAAGATGCTAATTCCTCAGTGACTGCAAAATGGTAAATCACAGGCATAAACTCTGGATGCCCATATATAAAAAACTGCAAAGGTATGACTGTAGACAGGCTCAGCAGTACGGACAAGCTTGCCAGGATGCCATTTATACATGTGTTCTGTCTACCAGTGTGGAGCAAAATACACATACCAAAATATTGTTGTTCCTGCCAGCACTACAAACATTCAAACTAGAGCAGCTTTGCCTATCTGCATCCTGGTTCAATTTTTACTTTACTCCTCAGATCAGACCCTCACAGAGCTGAAGTAGTGAGCTGCAATTCCTCAAGCCATACCTCCTTTCCCATTTCATCCATGGTCCTCCACAGATTGTTGTAGTCCAGGTAAGCCAATGGATTCCACAGAGGAGGGAACGCACCTTTAAAGGGGTAAGATTTACCCTACAAGATGATTTAAAAAAAAAAAAAAAAAACAATAAGCTAATAAAAACTAAAATTAAATCATAATCATAGCTTCTATTTGCAGGAAACCACACTAAATAGTTGAACGTTCACTAGAAGAACATACAAATTTAATCACTAAGTCACTAAGGTCAGTTCAAAAATGAGACAGAACAGCACTGCTCAGATGAGATGAGAAACTGGCTGTTTCTGAAAATAAGAAACATATGTTGCACATTTTCCTAAGTGCTCATGAAAAGACTGAATTGGTAATTGCATTTAGGTTTTTTTTTTTTCTCTCAAAATCAGACCGAAGCAGCTGTGATGAGCTCTATCAAGCACTAAAATCATAGCTCAGAGACATTCCTGGAATAAACTGATTTTAGTTGCAAGAAAACATAGCATTTAATAACAAAACCCCCATTCCTCTCATTCAACAACCACATCTCTGGTAATATAGAGATTCTGGAGAGTGACAGCATGGCCAATACCAATGTCCCAGTTATACCATTATACACTTAATAGTTAAATTTTATAAGTTTAGCCACTACTATAAATTCAGAAGGTCCAACATAATTAAGGGCAGAATATGACAGGTAATTGGTAGAGCTATTTCATTTATCAGGCATTTCCCTGTCTGACTACAGGTATGGCAACATAATAGTTTTAAAAAGTCAAAGAATTGCTCATTAGCATTATATGGTTACTCATTTCTTCATAACATGTTCTGGACTCCCCCGAGTAAATGAATAATTAAGATCATTAGATGTGCCACAGCTTATATTTCAAAACTTATATTAAATTACACATTTAAGTGGGCAGTGCATTTGCATGAACATTAGTTGGCAGAAGTACTAACGTTTAAGTGATACTTGATACAATGCCACACAACTGAACGCTAAAAAAAGATTTACTCAGTCTTTCTTCAAGAGAAACACTGCATCATGATCAAGTATTTAGAACCAGGTAAAAATGAAAAAAACAAGACTATATCTCATTGAAGATAGCATCCAAAGATCACTTGCATGAAGAAGGGTCAAGTTAGGTTTGATTTAGCCTCTTTATGTGAAAGAAGGACATTCAAAACTGCAGGTGTTGCAAACACCAAAAGAGACGGTAAAAGAGCAGAAAGGGATATTGAGAGACTAAAAAAACTTGGTCTAGAAATAACAAAATCAGATATAACCTTGAAAAATGCTGGCTTATAACCTTGAGGGCTTCTAATTCAAAAAGAAAGAAACTCAGCCAAAATCCAGGGATAAGAGTAAAAACAAACTAAAAATCTGTTTAAAAAAACACAAATAACAACAACCACCACAACCAAAACCCAAACACACAAAGCCCCACAACAGATTAGAGGAAGAAGAAATTGTTTTTTCACCTAGTCTTTGTAAGACTAATGGAATCCTCCTATGAAACACCAAGGTAAAGAAAGTCAGAAAGAAAGCAAAGTGTAAGATGAAAGAAATTCATTCTTTGTTACATGCCATTCTTTGTTAATGGCATGTGAAGAAGTAACTGCAAAACAGCAACTCCATTTTGCAGGGCTTTAGAAGAGAGACTATGGTTTGTAACATGCCAAAATGTAAATATAAAAAAAGTTTTTAATCAGCAGTTTTGTTACAGTTGGAGTTGATTCCCAGCCACAAGGCAGAGGTACAAAGGTACAAAACACCTCACTTTCAATCTAAGAATGGACTTTACAACACATTCAGAAATACTGCAGAAAACATTAGGAAAGAACTTCTCATTCAAAGGAAAAAAAAGTGCATCTCTACAGCTTTCTTATTCAGTCATATAAAAATACATTAATCCAGAATAATGAAAGATATATTCCTGCAGATGGAGATCCTGAATAGTAGTGAGTTTATCCTTCTCTTGGCTCTGAAATGACATTTTGACACTACTACGATCACTCTTAACATGAACTTAATTTGAACTGGGATGCACCCTCATGGTCTATTCACCAGGGGGCATCATAACAGAAGAGCAATAAGTCACAGCGTAAGTAATCTCCTGTCCCAGCTAGTAAAATCTGAACCTTGTTGGTAATTACCTTTTAGCTTTTTGGTGCACATAAAAACTTCATGCCAGCTAGGAGCCAGATTTGCTGTGCTTTGTTCTGAGCACTGGAGGTGGAACACTTTGCATAGATGTTTCAAAAAAAGAGTGTATCCGTTTGGTTTTTAGTACCTAGCATTTCCAGATTGAGATTTATGAAATATGTATACTGCTGTGCTCGAGAGAAGCAGGACAACATCAGAATGGGTTATTCCAATTATTGATTTTGTTCTGAGCTTCCTGCCCTGCCACAGGCAATCCTAACTGAGTAATCCCCTCTGAGTTAATTCAAGTCTTACAAATTCCCTGTGGTGTTTCTTCATGAGTGCACGGCTAAGAGACACATAAAACATATCTTTGTTTTAGTATTCTTCTATTTCACTGCATTTGAACTGTAGAAAGGGAAAACTTGGCTATACTTCTTCTGTAGAAATCTGGGGTGACGGGTCTCATAAAGCACAAAAGCAAATCTCAACCTGGAAAAATAAAAACAATCACAAAAGAGAGGTAGTCTACTGTAAAGGTTGCATTTAATGGGTCCAAAGGCATTATCTAAAGCCTGATTCTTATTTCCTGTAGAGACAAAATTCCAGGTGCTACATGTCAGAATTCTGTTTGCAAAGAGACTTCAGGACCAGGATCCACACAGAAACAAAAATAGCACTACAGAAAAATTACTTATAGTTCTGAGTATTTTCCAAAAACTAAAACAATTCAGTTCTATAGAGGAATTTGCACTTTCACAAATGCAACAAGCTTTTTGATAGTTAGGCCATACCTACTGGTGCTGCATAATCTCCAAAGAAAAACAAGAAATGTAGATAAAAGTATGCCTCAAAATGCATGAAATATTTACTTTTCAAATGTTTTTAATACCTAAATCAGAGCAGTATACTGTAATAATAATCACCCCTTCTGATCATCTGATGCAATATTTTTACATCACAATTGTAATAATGCTCAGAAGTATTTCTTACCTTTTTTTCCTTCTTTTTTTTTCCCCCCCCCCAAGGGAGGAGAAACAGGATTCCACTCAATGGTATTTAGTAGAGAGCATGCACAGTCTTTAGAAACTGATTCATAATGCAACTTGCAATGTTTCCAACATCAGCATTGGCAGCTGGAGGACTACGTGCTATTGTACTTGCTGCTTGAAAAAACTGTTGCTGTAGCATGAGCTAAAGCATAGTGAAAAAAGTTGAAACTAGAGGGAGCAAACTGAATGAAGGAACACAGCTGTCTCAGGAATAAACAAACAGGGAAATGAGGAATCCAACTTAAAATGTCAGAACTATTATAATTCCCAACACATTTTCTCATTCATGTTTTGAAGAACGTCATGTCAACCAACACTGGGCTAGTTATACTGGACTCACATAATGTAAATGGTATGGAAATAGACTTTCTACGTACACCAAGTCAAAGAGATGACATAACAAGAAATAGGTTACTAGTACGGGATAAAGGAAACATATAACATGGCAACTGAGCATCAGCAGCCCCTTGCATATCACTCCCAGGACTTGGGAGGCCACAGGGCTGGTCCCACAAACTTTCCCTTCGAAGAGTGGCAGTGAGTGAATGGTTAGGGAAGAAAAGACGTGCTCTACCAGCAAGTGTCATCAGGATCTCTCTGCACACTGGGATCTCAGAAGACTGCTGCTTTTGCATGCACAATACCCCTTCATGCTCTTCTAAATGTTATGTGCCTAGGTAGAACCTCAGCAGTGTTCAACATCATGACCTGCAGCTCTTTGTCTAGGTTTTATAGCTGGTATAAACATCTTACCAATACAGTCAGCTTTTATTGTAGGAAACGAGACCCTGTGATGGAATCTCTGCATCCATGAATAAGCACAGATACTCCCTCAGCTAAGCCCTCTAAACCTCAGAGTAGCAGCTTCTAACTTCACCAGGATGCCACCCTGCATGTTAATTCACAGTTACACAGCTTTGCGGGCATACAGTGCCCTCTGCTGATTTGCAAGCGTGGGTACATCACGCACCTTGTTCTCTCAATTGAAAATCCTAGAAACCTCATTCATGTAAAACACGGAAACAGCCTCTTCTCCCAGGTAACAGCAATAGGACAAAAGGTAATGGTGTCAAGTTGTGCCAAGGGAGGTTGAGGTTGGATATTAGGGAACATTTCTTCTTGGGAAGAGCAGTGAGGCAGTGGCACAGGCTGCCCAGGGAGGTAGTGGAGTCACCGTTCCCTGGAGGTGTTCAGAAATCACGTGGATGTGGCACTGAGGGACATGGTTTAGTGAGCATGGGGGGGATGGGCTGGTGCTTGGACAAGGTGATCTTAAAGGTCCTTTCCAACCATAATGGTTGTATGATTCTAAGATATAAAATCCTGAGGAGGAAAATGAGAAATAGCAAGGAATCGCATCAGGCTGGAACTCAGTGTCTGACTCTCGTATTCATTTCCTCACTTGCTATACAATGGAAAACTGTTATTCTTGTTGTTTTCATTTTATTTATCTAATAATACGTGCCTTTGGGACTCAGCCTCCCATGTAATTGTAATTCTCAGGAAAACTAGAGAACTGGTGCAGCTAGTTGCACCAAATGATATCTCTAGCAGCCGAGAAAGATAAGTAAGTCAACAGAGAAAACTGAGACACTAAAGTCTTTTCCTTGAGAACCTGGCCTTCTTCTAAGTTCAACTGGTTACTGTGCTGATAGTTATCATAAAGATAAAAAGATACAAAGATTAGAAAATACAAATGCTGTGAAAGAAAATCTAGATAACTAAGGATGCAAACCTACAATATTAAGATGTGCCAAAATACCTTCTAATCATATTGCAGTACTCAGTTTGGGATCGTAAGCTTTGGATGCTAAGCACTTTGTGAAATTTGATCAGCAGAAGTAATTTCATTTTAAATGTAGCATAGCCATACACTCTGGCCTGAAACATGCACCTTGAAAAAGAAAAGAAGCCAAGTGGGAGCAATTTGTTTCCAATGTATTATAGTTGTAAAGTTCATCTTCACTCTGCCACCACATCAGTCACACAAAAGCTGAGATATATGTCTTAACTGAAAAAAGCAGAATGAGAAAAAAATATAACACTAAAGTATTTAGAAAAAAAGCTTGAGGTTCTGCTATGAATTTAAAAGTGAATATAACTCTTGGATCCTAGCAGTTGAGAAGAGAGTTGACTAAGTCTCCCTCCTACTAGAACCAGATTTTTTATTTAGAGATACTAAGAAACACCTTTACAAACAGTGTTCAGGTACCTTACGAAGCACAGAATTCAATGGACTGCAGTCTAAATATTCCCTGAAACTGGGGCTCCAAGTGGCTTTCAATACCTGAATTAAACCTGCCAATGAAGGGAATAAAAATCAAAAGAAACCTTTTCAGAATATTTCTGGAGTTTGACTTTAAAAACTTCCTTCCCCTCCCAGAAGCTGAGAAGTGGCAAAAATGGAAAGAAAAAAAAGAAAACCACAGAAGAAAAGAGGAGTGTCATTTTGGAGTTAACCATAAAACCAGCTCTCTACCCACAGAAAAAAGCCACACAAAGCCAATCCCTAAACACAAGGGCATCTGTGCCCTCTCAAAATGAAAACACTGTTTAAAGCAGAAGATAACATTAGCATCACTGGTTTTGTTTCTGAGATACTTGAGGTTTTTACATTTTTTATCTAAAAACTGAAATCTTACAGAAAATTTTACAGACATGTGAAACACAGTAGGCTCAGCCAGCTCTTCCAGTACGTATTTAATTCTGCATTTCTGTAGACCTCAGCCAGCTTCCCAAGGGAAACAAAAATCAGTTCTTGTAATCAAATGCAATTGAAGCTTTTCTCCTAGCAGCCTGAATTAAGTAAGCTAGGTGGGAGTACAGATCCTTTTCCTTATCTTCTAGGAAACAGACCCTGTGGACTGGGAGGGCTGAGGCTGAGGAATTTTCTTTGCATTCAGTTTTAATTAAGAAATGCATATTTTATTTCCAGTTCACTTTCCTTACTGCTTTCATCCTGGTGCTGCCATCGGGTCACAGCTGTCAGCCTTCCAGCCAATTTTCCTGATCAATAAACATCTCTTGTGAGACTCTTCTTTATGGTCCACTTTGACAGAGATCACTTTGCAGACTTGCAGTACATTTTGACCGTTTTAGACTGCTGTAATACAAATATTATTTTTTTCATTTTATTTTTTAAAAGATCTAATTACAATCTAACTTGTTGCAATTGCTGCCAAGAGACTGGCATTAAAAAAAGGGAAAACGTCCATTATTTACAGGGTAGGTACAAAAAGAACAGCATTCCCTCTACTACTGCCAGTGGCTGCTTTTCATTCACAGCATGGAGGACATCCCTTGTGGGTTTGGCAGATGCTCTCACCTACCTCCGCCTGTTCAGTCCTCAGAGTCTCCCCTGAGGCTCTCAGTCAGGGTGAATAATGACATGGCATTTTGTGACAGAAATGATTGCATCCCTATATCTAGGATACAGTTTAATCAACACAGATCTGCATTCCAGCAAGAACATATGAAACTACCAAGGCGCCGTAGTAATTTCACTGTCTTGGAATTTACATGGCTTCTTTTACAAGGTGCCAGATCCCCAGCTTCTTCAAGATTCAGAGGATTATCCCCAGTTCCCTAAGTTCTCACCTACAAACTGTCAGGAAAAAGGGAAAAATAAAGACATGATGCCATTCTGCCTCACTTAAATTTTTGGTAGCTAATAGCCTCACAGACTTTTCCATCTCTGGACACACTCTAATTAAGACAAACAAAATAGAAATGAAAGTGCTTTTATCTAGTCATTCAAAATCCATTAAAGCTGTTACATTACATATTATGGCAGGAGATACTGCCCTTAGATTTGCAAAGAAGCAGGTCAAAATAAATCATGTTACTTTAGCGTATGCATCAGTGATAGCACAGAAGAAACACCAGCAAATTCCCCAATTATAAGCAATATATATTCTATAAGCAATCACTCTTCCTGCTGCAAGTTAAAGCCTAACAGAACAGGACCATCACATTTTTATTCATGAACAAGATCACAGCAAACTGCATTTTAATAAACACAATAGCGCTGAAAATGAATGACACCTAGGAGGTTGTAAAAAAATTTTTCTGCAGATTCATTGTAGATCAGCATGTAGCCTGCTAACGTTAGAACTGATCTGTGATCCCAGCTAGAAGTATTGTTTGTATAAGATTAAATGTTCAACCCAGCAATGCCCTGCAGGCTAGGTTTAATCTGGCAACAGCTTGGCACCACACAGCTATTCAGTCAAGTACTCCTCTCCAATGGGACAGGGGAAAGAACTGGAAAAAGATAAAACTTGTGGATTGATATAATGACAGTTTAATAGGACAGAAAATGAATGGAAATATATTTTGTTTGTGCACATATACACAAGAGCTGCTCTGAAAGCAATGCCTCGTATTTTATGAGCTTGGCCCACAAAATAAGAGGTGTATGATGGTGATATGGCAGTAGAGGCTGAACCTTCCCATCAATATCCCATTATGTTTTGTTGCAGATGGCAGCAGAGGGGCAGT
This sequence comes from Chrysolophus pictus, assembly GCA_037305975.1. Lineage (NCBI taxonomy): Eukaryota > Metazoa > Chordata > Aves > Galliformes > Phasianidae > Chrysolophus > Chrysolophus pictus. The sequence continues at coordinate 84,878,270 of CM074576.1, forward strand.
CTGACACAATGGTATCTGATACGGAAGTGTGTATGAAGCAAAGGTGTGTCACTGAATTCCTCCAAGCAGAAAAGATGGCACCCACTGACATTCATCAACACTTATCGAATGTTGACGGAGATCAAGCAGTGGATGTGAGTACAGTGAGGTGGTAGGTGGTGCATTTCAGCAGTGGTGACAGCGACATGAAAGATAAGCCACATTCCATGCAGTCATGCATAGATGTCACACCACAAAACGAAGAGCATCTTGATCAGGTCATCTGCATGAATTGTCCAACTACAACCAGGGAACTGTGTATGGAGCTGAATATCAGCTTCAATGCATTGGAAACAGCGGTAGTAATGTTGAAATATCACTAAGTTTGTGCCAGGTTGGTCCCACGAATGCCCCACAGAAACAGAAAGAGCACTACACGTTAGTGTGTCAGGACCTACTGAACCAATATGAGGCTGATGGTGATAGTTTCCTGGATCACATCATTACCAGTGACAAGATGTGGTGTCACTGTTATGAGCCAGAATCAAAACAGCAGTCCATGGAGTGGTGACATATGAATTCCATGTAAAGAACATGTGAAGACCAGGAGCACATTGTCCTACCATGCTCACTGTACAGTCCAGATTTGGCACCTTCTGCCTTCCATCTGTTCAGGCCAATAAAAGATGGCCTGCATGGACAATATTTTCCTAGCAACTATGTCATCATAGCAGCTTTGAAACAATAGGTCACCTCTGCTAGCACAGATTTTTACAAGTGTAGTATGCCAACTCCTCCTACTTCTATAGTTCAGCATGATGCCATATGGTACGTGTATAACCAATGAAAAATATATAAAGGAATATTATATAATCAAATAATATTAAGATGTTATAATAATGAAATAAGCAAGAGAGTTAGGCACAGCAAGACAAAGAGAATAAATAGGATGCTTACCCGTATCGTGGGCTCGCTCAAGAAACTCCAGTGGAGTGGATCTTCCGAGGAGAGATCCTTCCCCACTGGTAGTCAGCTCTTAAATGGGTCTACGAGAGGTGGAGCCAGGCTCCACCCCTTCCTGCAGCACAGGTGAATTGCTTTCACCTGTGCTCCCAGGGCTGACTCATTGCTCGCCTCAGGTGATTAATCAGAGGTTTGGGCCTTGACTCAGCAGTTCCCATACAGTACTGGACATCCTTTTGGCCAGTTTGGGTCAGTGTCCTGATTCTGTTGCTTACCAGCTCCTTGTGCACTCTCAACTCCTTACTGGGAGAGCAGCATAAGAAACTGAGACATGCCTCTGGTTCTGCGTAAACACTGCTCTGCAATAATTAAAACATTGGTATGCTATCAACATTGTTTTCATCACAAGTCCAAAACACAGCACCACAGCAGCCACTGTGCTGCACTTAGCTCTGTCTCAGCCAAGAACAGGACAATTGGGTTCACCTTAGCATTCTCCCCAGTTGCCAGATTGTAGATAACTATGAAGGTTGTGCTAAACTTGGAAGGGCACATGACATACATTCAGACACCTCCAGCCAGCGCTGCTGGAAGATGAGTGGGCATGAGGAAAGCCCATCCCCTCACAGGGAGCAGAACCACGGTAATGAGTACAAGCAACTCACTGCCAAGAATCTGCCTGATGACAAGGGAGGAGATGCTTCCTATTTCACCCAGCATTTGAAAGACCCCTCTGGATGTATGCAGCATTTAGCTGCCTGACTTTTGGTGGTAATGGAACAACTAGCAGGGTTTATATCAATTGTCACCACAAGGAATATTACAGCTGCAACACACAATCCCAGTAGCTAGCTACTTAGCTAATCGCTAGCACTATCTCCAGTTTGCATCAAGACAACACAGAGATGAAGAAGAATAAATGGAACAGCCAGTTCCCACAATCTGGGGAAATTCCAGAAAGATCCAGGCTATTAATACCTCAACAACAGTTCTGGTGGAAAAAAGATCTGGAAAAATGTGACAGTGAGCATCAACAGAGTAGGGGACCTACCACAGACTAATGATTAGATTTTGAGAAACAAGTTCTGTTGGTCTCATGTAGTCAATAAGAGAAGTCTTGCCAACAGTCTGTGCTGACAGATTTCATGCAATCCTTCCATTATTGAAAATGGGATCAGTGTGTGCTCAGCTAACATCATAGCAGGACAAAAGGCAGATCATCCATACCATATATGAAGGAATCAAGTTCTAAAAAGATTGATTTATCAAACCAGACATACAAATAAATGTTTAATTACACAGAGTTATAATAGCAGACGAAACCAAAACTGTAGTTACCTTACTTAGCAATGGTACTGGTATCTGTTACACTTGATAACAGGGATTTGTGCTTGTCACAGAGTTAACTAGATCAATTTATGCCTGTGACAGGGGGCAGTAGGCCCCTGCCCTCCCCACCCCCCATCTGGCCCCACAAAATGGGAAGGAAGGAAGGAAGGGAGGAAAAAAAAAACAGCGGCAACAATCCATGGAGGTAAACTTATTTTACTAACTATGATATCGGAATGCAAGATAACACGATATAATACAATCTAATTGAAATTGAGACTAGTAAAATCAAATAAGATAGGAGAAAGAGTTCCTGAGACTGAGTCAAACCTGAAAAGCTTGGAACAGCTAAGAAAGCACCCTCCAGCACCCATTGCAAGGCAGTAAGAGACCGCCCCACCCGGAAGGGTCAGGTCCCATGACTTCCGTAATGTATAGGGATAGGTACGTAGAATTGGAGCATTAACACCTTAATTCCAGTACACGATGTTTTGATGTGGAATACTGAAAATCAAAAAAACATAAAACCATGACAGTGCTTTTTGAAAGACAAGAAGTTTGCATGGCTTTTGGGATTGCAGTTAAATGCAATGTGGATTAGCCAAGCAAATCTGTTCACAATTAATCCCATACAACAATTTGAAGTATTGTTGTATTTCATCATCTCTTTCCAGAGAGTCTTACATACCAAAAGTAAAAATTATGTGGGCTGTATATGGTTTGGCTTGTTTTTTGTAGACAAAAGCTGTCACTTCAGTAAGAAAAATAAAAGCTGGTGGTGAAAAGCTGCAGAACTACCTATCTAAGATAAGGCCCTGAAAACTCTCTTGAGTAGGCAAGGAAAAATTACCTGATTTTAAGAAGCATTTAGTATCTGCTTACTGGTTAAAAGGGACAACTGTCAGGAGATACTGATATCTCAGATACTTTTACTTCTTAGATCTGGATTTATGAATCTAACTTTGATTATGCTACTGAAAAGCAATGGTGTTCAGATAGCAATTTGCCTTCCAAATACAACCTGCAGAGCCATACTAATTTTCTCACTGAGACTGATGAAACTGCGCTTAACAAATGAAAAGAGCACACAAATCTCCTTTCAAAAACCATAAAAGAGGATGTTTAACAAGTGGAGGGAAATAAAAAAATATGTAGGGCAAAAATACAATTTTGAGTTTCTGTGAAGATATCAAACACAATATAAGTGAGCTCAAAAATACACTCACAATAGAACCTGGCATTAAAAAAGATTAAAGGGGAAGAAAACACACAATCCAATCAAGCTGGTAAAGCTTAATTAGCACAAACACACCCAGAGATCAACAAAATGCATTCTTTTCATTTTGTAGTACAAAGAAGCTGCATATATTACTTGTATTAAAAAGCCTGTAAAATGAATTTAATTAACTATGAAAGGCTTGATTTTGCCTTCGGGTACTTGTAAAAACAGCAGCTGATTTTCCAAGATACACTCTGATGCCTGATAGTGTAGTTAGACAAAAATTAAAACCTTTAGGTTTCATTGCCTCTCTGGATTCAGAGAGAATGCTGTGGTCTAGAATTTAATTAGATTATTAGTCTATAGTCATGAAGCTTCAGTCAGCATGTGCATTTAAATTCACACAGACCTTTGTATATTTTTGAATCTGTTTTACAAGGTATGACTTGAGAATGTAGCTTGGACTTTATGGAGCACACAAGAGTGTTGTCCATTTGAAGGGAAAGTGAAGGCAGCCACATGCAGAGATGTGCAAGGACTGTATTACAGTTACATGAAATGCAAAACTTCAAAGATTAGTGCACCCATTTGTACATTGTACATTTGTACATGCAATTATGTACATGTTTACTATATAGCATTCTAGCTCTTTAACTGTAATTCCTTGACTATGATAATATTTTCCCATAGTTGTATCAACATAGCAGTAAAAAAGAACTAAAAGATTTTAAAATGAATGAAATTAGGAAATTCCAAAGAGGAGCTACTGTCTGTGTGATATTTTCTCTCATTAAGCTTTGCTTGGCTTCCAGGAAGTCTTGGTACACAGTTCTCCCCCTGGCCACTTCTACCCTGTCTCCCTTCAGAAGCTCTCCCACAAGCAGCCACCACCAAGACATGCAATATCTCTCCTCAGACGATTTTCAGTAATTCACAGGACTGGATATGGCTCTAAGCAGGATGATAAAACTGTGACACACTGGAGTCTCGAAGGATCCTGCTGCTTCCAGGGTCTCTTTTTCCATAGGTCTGTGTAAGTCATGGTGCCAATCTCATACATACCTGACAACCTTCAGACCACCATGCTTCCAAGTATAAAACTACCACATTTGCCACATCTCCCTGGTATGTCTAAGGACACAACTTGCATTCTACTAGCAGGTCACAGCACTAGCACTTGAGTGTTAGAGTCAGCCCAGGTTTTCCGTCTTCTTGCAGACCTCCCGGGTTCTGTGTGCACCTATAACTCACACATGCAGACTTTAGCCAAAGTGTCAAGCCAGATGTGTTAAGCCATCCAGACTTGGATGGCTTAAATGCCTTCTGGATAAGAGTGGCTTCTCTCAACTTTAGATCTCTAGACACAAGTTGTACATCTGCATAAATTCCTTTGACTTGAGTCTTAATGCCTGGACAGACTGTGCTGGCTCAGCCCTGTGTTTGAGAACAGCCTTACTGCCACAATGCAAGGCCCTTCCTATACCCAGACAGAGCCAAGGCACATCCTTTACTGCCAGCCTGGGATACATTCCTGAACACCAGCAAGTTCTGTCAGTGCTGGGTAGGGAGGAAGGCTGAGAACCTTGACTCACACGAGCACTCTCAGCCCTGTGCTTAAAGGTGTAAAGGTGTCTATAGATAATGGCAAAAGGCTGTTTGCAACCCAACCTACCTCTAGCAATCCATGTGTTAAGACACTTGTGGTCAATTGAAAGACAGATTATCTTTGGAAAGAGCCCAAACTTCTACTTCATTTCAACAAGCATGCTAACACTAGCATCCTTCCCACAAGTTGGCTCCTAACGATCTGAAAAGAAAATGGGGTCTGGCCTACAAAACAAGCAGCCATGCTTGTGCTGGCTTCTGACAGACAAGATCCCCATATCAACTCCAGCTTTGGCAATACTCAGTATGTTTCAGTGACTTCTGGCAGTATTTTGGAATGCCACCATGCTAGGAGAGCAAAGTTATCCTCACAGTTCAACATGCAGATCAGCCATGTCAATTGTCTTTTAGCAGGAACTTTCCCCTCACAGTGTGACTTCCTGCTACAATTGAGGAGACCCTGAAAGCAAAATAGTGTGAAAATGCTTTGAGAACACACTTCATTTTCATAACAATTGAATGGGAAAGATACTTCAAAACATATTAGAACTTTTTTTCTCTATTGCTGTCAGTTTAAACACACAAACATTTTCTTTAACCTTTGATAGTACACCAACTATCATCATGTCTTTTCATAAGCATATAGTGAATCTCAGTGTTAATTTCCTCAGAACAAACACAGAACGTTGCTCTTCTATGAGAGTGCAACACTCACGTAGAATGGTATCAAGCAGTATAAAGAAAGGAGGAAAGAATTTAGGAAACTTACTCTGAGAAACTTTCAGTCTGACTCCAGATGCTCCCACTTTCCAGACTTGTGAAAGGGCCTTTCAGACACCTCATGTAGAATATATAAGAGAGCTGGCATATATAGAACAATTGCAGTTGTACTGTTTGGAAACCGTGAAACTTTTTGAGAGTTTTTAACTATGAGCTCAGACTTGAACCAAAGCATTGGTTGGCAGGATGCATCTACAAGGGTACACATGTAGATATGCATGCAGATAGTGATTTGTATCAGTTCTTCATTACCAGCATACTTATTTTTCTTCAGGAAACTCAGAGGATGCATACTTGAACTTGTCTGTCTACAGTAACAAACTTGAGAGCATCTTACCTTGACATGATGTATCAGCTGCTCAACTTCATTCACTTTATATGTCTCTATTCCTAACTCTTTAGATAATCGTAGAAGGCGATTCTGCGTTGGCCCCACATAGGCTCCTCCAAGGTCCACATATTTAACTTGCTTATTCTGGTATATCACACACACACACACAGACAAAAGATTAAAAAAAAGAGATGTGACTTTTGCAAACACCACACAAATGAAAAGAGCAGTCTAGAGGAATTATTCAAGCATTCTAGTGAAGATTCCTCTCCCCATAGAAAACTCTATTTTTCTTGGTTAAGTTCAGGAATAGCACTTACTAAGAATCTCGTATGTGGATTTCATAAGCAGCTGAAGGCTGTAAAGGAACAGGCCTCCCAACAAGCATAAGAACAAAGACCTTAACAAAGAAGATGGAGTCAGAGAGGTCTGCACAGTTCTTATTTGGTTGGACATCTGACCAGAAACTAGCCCAATACAGAGTACACTAGGGAACAGCACAGGCAAGGTTTTTTGATGAGCGAAGTACATGGGGATCTCCTGGGTCAACAGAGCACATCATAAAGGAGTGAACACTGATCCCCAGTTACCTTTGCCATTCCTGTAATCTATATCATTCTTAACAGGGCTTGTTAAAAGTTCAGCTCAAGGATTTTTATCACACAATTGGCCTTTATGGGTGTTTTTAAATAGCGATTTCTCCTGAATCGCTCCATGGGAAATGACTTCAAAACTTAGCTAACCATTTTCTCCTTCCCAGAGGAAAAGATTAATGATCCCAGTGCCTGCAGATAACATGGAAACATCCTGTCCCCATCATTCTGTCAGTTTTTCCCTATTCTTGTTTGTATGGTATCAGAAAACTTCCCTTCTGCTACTACTCTGGCTATTTTCCCACAAGGGCGCCCTGTAGCAGGTAAGTTAAATAAATATGCATAAATACATAAATACATTTATACATAATATTCATATAATGTATGCATAATGTACATACATATATGTCATGCATATAGATTAATCATCAATTTCACATTATACACATGTATAATATAAAGTATGTGTGTATATATTGCATAAGTGGGTTTGGAGACAATTACCTTTACAGTGAAGGTTCTTCCACCAACCCTGTCATTGGCTTCCAGCAACACAACATTCAAGCCTGACTCAGTCAATAGTTTGGCAGCTGAGAGACCTGAAAGATAAGAAAAAGAAACAAAGTAAAAATGATCTAGGAACTAGCTTCATTCCATAAAAATTTTCTTTATATATTTTTTCTTCATTTTGCTTTTCTTAAAGCTGAGACACCAAGAAAGGGAGCGGTGGGAATACAGGAAAGAACATCTCATTTTAGTTCTGATGCCATAAATCCTCACAAATGCAGAGAAAATATCAGTCAGTCTCTCCAGCAAGTGTGTCAAGCCACTATGGGAATTAAGGGAAATACAAAGGTTGGATAAGACAAAGGGAATGCAACTTGCAATGTCTCAGCTTTTAGGATCACCACTGCCTTACATTTCAGCATGAATAAACAGAGATTTGTATAATCTAAGGTTCTTATTTTGGTCAAGTGTGGCTGAATTTCCAGTGGGACAGCAAGCAACATACTCTGAAGGGCAGCATGATCTTGCATGATAGAATGTGCTGAATTAAGCCGAGCACACAATAGGCTAGAAACCACGCTCACACAGTGTAATTTTCTTAGCCATTTGGCTCACTATCTTGCTGCCATTGGAAAGCAATCAGTTGCCTCTTGATGTTTAGTACCTGCAGTTTTTGAAAAGGAGGAGGGAAATGAAGGGTCAAAGGAGATTGTTCTAAGTATAAATCAGCCATGGAAGAAATGCCAAAAGCACTAGCAGGAAAAACAGATGGCCAAAGCTAGCAAGGCAAGACTGAATGAAATGACAATGATGAAAACACTTTATATAGCAGTCCTGGATAGAAAGAGTATTAATGAGAGCTACTACAGGCACTACAGAACATCCTGATGGCAAACTATTACCCTGGGACTGGGAGATCCAGTTCTCGCTCCCAGCAGATAAGCAGCTGAGCAATGCAGGTTAAACAAATTAAGCTCTTCATTTCCCAGTGTCTTAAAAAGAGATGATGCACACCTATTTTTAAAGGATTTAGGCATTTTCTGGAAAATAAATAAATAAATAAAGTAGGAGGAATATGATCTTTCATTAAAAGATCATATTGTCCTGCTTTTACTTCCAGCTTCATGAACTTAATTTATCTTAAGTTTTCATGCAAGTGATGATGAGTAGAGTAAACCATCGATGATACTGGTATTTCCATACTTCCTTATCAAGAAAATTACATTATAGAAACATCCAGCTGGTTCAGCAGCCTTGACTACTCTCACAAATATTTAAGGAAGCCAAGGAGAACAGAATACAGAAAACAGTCGTAGTGCACAAACATGGCCCAGATTTCCAAGTAACTTTTAAGAACAGATCGGTTCTAGGAGGAAAAATAGACAAAAAATTCTCTAAATAAACAAAGTCTATCATGCAAAGAGAAAAAAAAAAAAAAAAGTTGCTCTTGAGCAAAGACAAATATTTGATCAGCTGGGACAAGTTCAATAGTATTTATTAATAATTTACAGATGAATATATGATCTCAAGGCTGCTATCAGGGAAGCTGACTTATTTTTGCTGACTTATCACGCTAACAGATATTGACTTATCAATTAATACTACTCAGTAACCAACACGGATTAAGCAATATGAGATCTGACTTTCTTAATGAAAATCTGAAGAATAAACATCTCAGTCCAGCTGGGAAAAGAGCAAGCTTACTCCCAGGAGCTGAACAGACAGAGAAGCCACTGAAGAGATGGCTCCCAAGACTCAAGTGGAAGACAGCTGATTTCACAGGGCTCAGCACGGACACCACCGTGTCATCTGCCTACACACATCTCAGCTACACTACCGCACTCATCTCTCAGCTACCCAATGTTCACTCCCTATTGTTTATCTGGGGGCAGGTGTCACTTTCCTTTCCCATATGTTCACAGATGTACCTTCTGAAGATGGATCAGTCTTTCCTGATGCATAAATAAAAAATAAAAATCAGTGTCACGGTGTCATGCTGGAATGGGCTGCTCAGGGAGGTGGTGGAATCACTGTCCCTGGAGGTGCTCAAAAAACGTTTAGATGTTGTACTAAGGGACATGGTTTAGTGGGGAAATATTGGATGGTAGGATTGAATAATCTTGGAGGTCTTTTCCAACCTTAGTGATTCTATGATTCTACAAAGGAGAATGACCAAGCAGAGCCTCGCTCTCCACTGGCATTGCACTGTCCCATGCCAATTTCCACCAGATTGGATCTCTGTAAGGACAAGGATGTATCCTTGGGGCTTGGCTGTACAGTGACAGTTGCAGGCTACAGGCACCATCTGACCACTTACTCCTTATCAGTAGCTAATAATCCACCTCCTTCTCTCCTGTACGTACCAGCTCCAGAATGGTCCAAAATTTTGGTGGAGAAATGATGCAAAGGTGGGGAATGTAGCCACCCTCTAACTCCCCTGCCTCAGTAATAATAGAGATCTAACACTGGGGAAGAATTTCTGGGATTGTTTAGTCTAGAGGAGACTTCTCTCTACAATTACCTAAAGGAAGTTGTAGTGAGATGGGGGTTGGACTCTTCTCCTAGTTAACACTGACAGGATGAGAGGTAATGGCCTTAAGTTGCATCAGGAGAGATTCAAGGTTGGATATTAGGAAAAACTTCTCAGAAAGATCAGTGAAGCACTGACACAGGCAGCTCAGGGAGGTGCTGGAGTCACTGTCCCTGGAGGTGTTCAAGAACCGTGTGGATGTGGCACTGAGGGATGTGGTTAATGGAGATGGGTTGATGGTTGGGCTAGATGATCTTAGTGGTCTTTTTCAACCATGATTCTATGATTCTAAGACGTGAAGGCAGAAGCTCAAGATCCAGATGGCACTGCTGAGAACCAGATCAGGTCTTGCAGCACACACAGGTCAGGATAAGGCAAGACTGCTGTTGCAAATATCACATTTTAGCATGGTATCAATACCTAAGAATTTTGCTGTTCTTTCTATCTCACATATTTGACATCACAGCGCTGCCACAGTACAGCCACATCCCCCTTACCATTCTTTACCTGGAGCTGGATCTCAGACCCCCAGAAGGGCTCTTGGAGCAACACTGCAATAACAGTGAGAGGACTGGATGATGCAGAGAGCTCTTGGCCACAGTGATACAAGGACAGATAGGGTGCCAGAACAACAACAAAAAGATATTAATATTAGTACACAAGTATCGGGCACAAGGCTGGGTTGTGCTTTCAGAATTAAAGAATTGGGAAACTCCTACAAATTACAATCTCTTTTCTTGCTAAGAGACAGAGGCTGAGCAAGAGGCTTCTCTGTGATTAACATTCCATAAAGCATTCCATAAAGCATGCACAGAGACTGGCTGAGAAGTTTAACCTCTCACATCTCAGAACTGTTCCCAGCTCACCTATTCATCTTTCACATCACTAGGCAAGAGGCAGATTTTCACTTTACCCCTGTTGCTCAAAAGGGAGGCAACCAACCTCCCAAAATATTCAAACATAAAGTTCATCCAAAAATATGGCGAGTGTTGTTGTTACTCCCATTTCTTAAACAATGTTTTGTCATACAGCAACTTGCCATTCTCTCTGGGAATATTTCTACTAAAACTGATCTAAATCGCAATATTCAAAATATGAATACATGAATTGCAATCTGAGACTCTTTAACCACTTGACTAGGGACAGGAATTTAGGACATCATCCCTTGCAAGACAGCTTACAAAAGTACAACAGAATATATATGTACATGCATACTTTTATATATGTATGTACATATAAATGGCTAAGCAGCCCCACCTGCAGTTCCACTCGGTGAACTGATACACAGACAATTAGTGCAAACAACAAAGAAGCAGAGATGCTAGGTTTTATCTGAAACCTCAGACTGAAAGCACCATTGTGCTTAGATTATGGTAAAGCAGGCAAGCCTTCATCAGTTACCATGGCAACCCGTTATCTAAATGCAACCACTTGGAGATGTTGGTAGGCGATTGCTTTCCATGGGATGCTACAATGTAAGTTCAAGCCATTTTTCCATCACGCAGCACTTTGCATGCACACAGATCTTACTCGGACATAATAGTCAGAAGAATCATTTAACATTACTTACAACTTCTTTCTTCCCTGTTTGATATCTATGTGCCTACTAAGCATCCTAATGCACCATTTGATGAAAGGATTTCATCACCATCTCATTTTCTAACCTTCAAAATTTCCTTATATTAAGAGAACAATCAATGTGTGTTTATTTTTTAATGGTAATCTCAAATTTCTGTGCTAGGGCATGATCTATACTCACATTTGGACTGATAAGTGTGATGAGTCACATTTTTTCAAGCATTACGGACTACAGTGAAGCCCTAGAATCAAAGAAATCTGATTATTCAAAAAATTTCTAAGCACAATTTTTGAAAACTGATCTCAATTTTGTGATACCAGATTGAGTCCAGAGGAGGGCCACTAAGATGATCAGAGGGCTGGAGCACCTCTCCTATAAAGAAAGGTTGAGGGAACTGGGCTTGTTTAGCTTCGAGAAGAGAAGATTCCAGGGAGACCTCATTGTGACCTTCCAGTACTTGAAGAGAGCTTATAAACAGGAGGGTGAACAGCTGTTTACGAGGGTGGATAGTGATAGGACAAGGGGGAATGGTTTTAAACTGTGGCAAGGGGGTTGGAACTTGATGATCCTTGGGGTCCATTTCAATCCAAACCATTCTATGATATGATTCTCTCTTTATCTATTTGCTTGTTTTGGCACCAAAGGTATGTTTCTGACATGCTAGGCAGGGGAATTGTAATATCTGTACTATGTGCCACACACTCGGAGCTGCATATAAATGTTGGTTGCGTAGGAAGGCCTACAGGCAGACATATCCCTGGAGGTATTTAAAAGATGTATGGATGTCACAATAATGAACTTGGTTTAGTGATGGGACTATGATTATATGACCTTTGGAATCGGCAAGCAGCTGACCAGAGGGGCCAGAAATGTAATTTCTTAACGAAAACAACAAGTCTCACATAATCACAAATCTTGGAGTAGCTAGTAGCAGTGATTGGAGGCGAGGAAATATCATCATATGCTGCCAGGGGAGGTTTAGAGTGGACATCAGGAAGAACTTCTTCATAGGAAGGGTGGTGAGAAACTGGAACAGACTGCCCATAAAGGTGGTGGAGTCCCTGTCCCTGGAAGCATTTAAGAAATGTGTAGATGTGGCACTGAGGGACATGGTTTAGTGGTGGGTTTGGTATTGTCAGATTGATAATCAGACTTAATCCTATGGGTCTTTTCCAATTGGAAAACTGGAATTGCATTGTACCCAGTAAAACAAAATACACCCATCTGTCAAAATACACAGCACAAGACATTTCAAGGAGAACCCCTTTGGTCATGGCTAACACAATTGTTATGTGTGGCTGAGAGCAATAGGAAGAAACAAAGATGAATATGCACTAAGAAGTTGAGGTAAATCTAAGGGGAAGCAGAGAAACACTCCTTCAGTGAGGAAAACCCTCTGTGCAAGTTCCTAGCATCTAAAAGTTAGTTCAGTTAAAGGAAAAATTCCATTTGCTGTTGTTTATAGCTAATTACTCTGAAATTCAAATACAAAGCCTCCATGCTTATACTCAGGGCTCAGCTCTCTGACCTCCTTTTCAGAGCTGTCATGTAAGTCACCTAGCACCTGTGCCAGGAGCACAACACAGCATATCACTGCAATGCTGAAGCAAAAGGAGGGATGGGGAGCAGAACCAGAGGAAAGACATTTTCCTGCCTGTAGCTGAACAGCCATTTGGCATCTGTGAGTTTTCTCCTTGAAATCTTCCATGGTTTCTTTACTGCATGATTGTATTAGAAACAGCAATTTAATAGCACTGTTTTTGTTTGTGTTGACCTCTCTAATGAACAAAATCCAATTACTGCTCTGCTGCTGAGAGATTGAACCTGGCATTGGTCACCTTTACCTCTGCCACTTGTGATCATAATTAAGTTAAAATATTTTAATTGAGATAATGGTTTCAGACAATAATGTCTGAAACATCATTGTAAGTCATTGTAAGTAAGAAGTGAAAGCAAAAAAAGGCAAAAGAAAACAGGGGTCTGTGTGAGATAAGGTGGTACAGCCATTTTTTGCACCTTCCTACTCATTATAAAACAGCCAAGCAATTTTTGCTCTCATGAAGAATACTTTGTAAATTCAAGAGACATGCTCAGAATTGTAACGGGAGCCCTACAGCAGAAACAGCTAGGACTACACAGCTTGAAACTCAGTTCACGTCAGGCTGTCCAAGTGCTTTCAAAAATGATGGCATGCATAAGAGAATAATAGTGAGTTTTCCTTCTTCACTGCATCCTTAGTCCTTTGCAATGTCTGCAGCATCCAGACTGCTCCAGGAGTTCTAGATGACAAAAAAGCCAAAAAGGGATGAAATGCAAAGGGCTACATGGACAGTGAGGTACTGCAACCCAACAGTACCTTTTATTAAACCAGCTCTTCACTTAGACGTTTTTGAATATGAATGTACTCTTTTAACCTCTACAATTCGAATCACATCTACAAAAGTACTTTAGATATTTTACTAAATTTCATGGAAGAAAGACAAAATCACAGTTCAGAACCTCATTACACCGTAGAGCTGCGTCGAGAAATTGTTGCCTTGGTTATTCTCAATACCTTACCTCCATGCACTGAACAGCACAGTGAAAGGTATCAAAGCAACATGTAGTTTCAGTGTAAGGGGAGACAATCTCTCTTTCTAAGCTGTATTACTGTGCAGTGATGAATGCCATCTACAATGTCTGGGAATTTAAAAAAGTAACAGTTTCTGAAATCCCTGTGAACAAATAAACATGTTATTATTCTTCCTGTCCAAAATGTGCATTTATTTAAAATACTGGTACGTAGAGCATAACATTTCTGCCTAGGATACAGCACTTTATGAGCAAATATAACATTTGTTAACATTGTTAACATTTCATTGTTGAGCTGAGGCAATGAGTTTTTCCATCCTGTGAGCTGGCTCCATAACCTTGTCACTAAGGTCAGGATGAATGTCCCAGTGAGTTAATGCAACTTTACAAGAGCATCAGTTCTAGTCCCAGCCCTCAGCCTCATGTGATCTTTCCTTTCTGGCAATGTTTCTAGATGATTCATCCATAGTGCAGGGAGGTGTATTTATTAAGCAGCCTAAATTTGTCCAAGGCTTCACACCTTGGAAGTGATACAGAGTTTGGTTAACAATGAGGTGAGACAAACAAACAGGTAGCACCTTAGCTCAAATTCTTCTATACGTGGAATGAAGACAGCTTGTTGCATTTCTATGGAAAACCACACAGTTCTACCTCAGCTCAAGCACTGAAACCACAGCTGTGCTGCCCTTGACCAGGGCTTCTGTTTAGTTTTTGTTGTATTTTTACACTTGAGGTTTCCAATGAAACTTCAGAGTGACAAACTGGGCACTCCAGCAGTTTAAAGGATGAATACTTCTACTATCAATCATTTACTGCATGCTTTGTCTATTTTAAGGAATTCTAGTATCTTACACATTGAGTGATAGATCTATTCAATGCCCAACTCACACTTGGGTCTCATACTTAAAAGAGTCAGAAGTTACTTTGTATGCTTCAGTGAGGTAAATATATATATATATATACACACACACACACATATATATATATACACACACACATATGCATATATGTACATATGCATATATATACACATACATATATATGTATATTCCCTATAGAAAGCTGGGGAGGGACTTTTTATAAGGGCAGGTATTGACAGGATGAGGGGAAATAGCTTTAAACTGGAAGAGGGTAGATTTAGACTAGATATTATGAAGACATTCTTTACTATGAGGGTGGTGAGACACTGGAACAGGTTGTTCAGTGAAGTTGTGGATGCCCCCTCCCTGGAAGCACTCAAGGCCAGGCTGGATGGGGCTCTGAGCAACCTGGTTTAGAGAGAGATGTCCCTGCCTATAGCAGGAACTAGATGATCTTAAAGGTCCCTCCCAACCCAAACAATTCTATGATTCTATGATATGCTGAAGAGTTAACATCAATTGCATTTCTATTATTATTATTATTATCTGTACTGCAATATTATCCAACAGTTTCAATTCCAAAGCCTCCTTCAGCTTGGATAATCCTAATCCTTTTCCTGCTACTTTACAACTTATGCTGCCTCAAAACGCAACAAGCAGAGGAAAGAACCAAAGCAGACAGAGATAACTGAAAGACAAGGTAGCACTACATCAAACATACCATGGCATTAGAACAAACAAAGCTTAGCACAATGACCTGGAGCATGAGTCAGCCCCTTCCTGGCTGAGGCCCTACAAGGGCAGCTTACTAAAAGCATCCTTTTAGGCATTACTGTTACATAAATATATAAAAGCAAATAAAATGCCAGGCAGATTTACTCTTAAAATGAGTTTTTCTTTCTACGCTGTAATGTGGGGAGAAAAAAAGACTCAAGTTTGGAAAGTTTTGCAAAATTATGCAGCACTTGCCTTAGAAATGTTCATCTGTTTTAATAAACCTTGCTTGTTCTTAAACACATCATTATTACTTGTTTATTTGTAAGCCTTCTAAAGAGAAAAGTAAATATAACATCAAACACATTTAAATTTATTAAAAAAAAAAATTAAAAAAAAAAAAAATCACCAGACTATCACTCTCAGATCTTGACATTAAGGAACACATGTAATTTCTCACATTCCTCCAGTTATTCACATACGTCTATCTATAGTCACTTCACAGGGAAGCTATCAAAGCCCCCAGCTAAGCAACCACATCCTCATTCTATGGTTGTTCATTTTAGTTTACTTTTTGCTTGATCTTTCACTAATTATTTTCATCCAATTGCACCTATTAGTTACAGTTTTACATTGCCAGGGCTTGTCTGGGTGTCACTTTCAAATATCCACCATATCATGCTCTGGCATTCTTTGAGATCTTGTGCTACATGTATGTACACCCTACATGCATACAAGTAGATACAAACATGTACATGTATAAGCTAAGTACTGATAGCTTGTGCAGCTTACAAAGATTTGTGAACTCCGTCTCCACTTGAACAACTGAAAAGTGTTCTGCTGCCCTGTATCCCAAATAATCAACTGAATAATCATACATGCCTGACAGCTTTTCGTTGATCACTGCATTTCTTGATAATTGGCTCAGGATGAAGGATTGCCTAGCTGAACTAAGACAGCTGGGCTGAGAAACCAAAAGCTGAGGACATAGATGTCACCCAGGGAAGCTCAAAAGGGAACCGTTGAAGATTTCCAATTGACTGTCTTCCCTCTATCTCTAATTACAGGCATGAGAAAGCATATAGAATCATTAAGATCATTCCAAAAGCATTGGAAAAGACTACTAAAAGCATTGGAAAAGACTACTAAGACCATCTAGTCCCATCACTAACCCATCCCCACTATGCTCACTAACCATGTCCCTCAGTGCCACACATTCATGCTTCTTGAACACCTCCAATGACAGTGACCCCACCACCTTTATGGGTAGCCCGTTCCACTGCATCACCACTCTTAGCCACATGAGCTTAGCAGCTTATTTAACATGTTATGAAAAAAGAAATACATTACCACTGTATTTTCCCCATTCTGATAGAATGCATGAAGGAAAAAGAAAGTGAAGGAAGCACAAAGGAAGAAAGAAGCATCCAAACTGTAAAACAAAAGAATTTACACTCTTTCCTTTTCTCACTTCTGCTCGGTACTTAGCATGACTCACTGATTCAGCCTCTAATGAAGCTAGTCTCATACTATTAACTCATACTGGAACAAAAGAGGTGTCTTTGTCCAATATTCAATGATTCAAACATGGATCTATCACTTGAGCAAACAGAGTGCAAGTTTATATGCAAGCTATCCAGGCCACCAGGATATTATATAGCATGAACTGGCTGTTTGATCAGCTGTTGCTGTGTGCAGTCCACCATGAAGACTGTATTCAGTGTTCTACCTTGATGGCATAGTTCATCTACAGAAACTAACTGGCTGAGAGGCAGAAGGCTACAGAGGCATATTTGAGGTATTTTTTGCTTTTCACTCCCAGTTGAGTCATATTGTAGAAACTGGAAAACATAGTGTAGTTGAATAATGGAGACATGATGTAATAGTACAGGCATATATAAAGTAATAGTACAGGCATAATGTAATAGATAGAAAGGCTTCAAGTTAATTAAAACTTCGTGGAACTCTTGAACCTCTTGAAGTAAGGGATATCAAACAGAGGTCATTATCCTAATTGTTGCAATTGCAAGATGCCAGAGGCCCTAACAAACCACAGCCAGACTCTTCATTCACTGCTAAGCACAGAGCACACAGAGCAGAGGCATAGTGGTGAGGGAACGGTACAGCTGCATGCCCACCTTGGTCAGGCATAATGAAAGATGGCATAATTTCAGCATCAACATCATTCCTCAAAATTAATTTTATTTTAAATAAAAAAAAAGAGGTAGCTGAGGCAAACTCAGATAGAAATCACCCAAGCTTACTCAGAGACTCTTCAGTTCACCAAGACAGCTGCCTGTTTACCAGGTCTGTACAAATTCTCAGATGGGTGGCAGCAAGGGCAGCATGGAAAGGGGTAGGAAAGAAAAGAACAGATGGAGGAAAAGATGAATTGAATTCCTTCAAGCAGATTTGTCCCTAAAAATATTTTACTTTTCTTGTTCTTGGAAGCCTGTTCTACCCATAAGTAGCGTCATCACTGCTTATTGACTTTAAAGTCGAGGCAACATTGGTGTGGCTTGATATGCACTTTCCAATCTTTTTGCTAAGCCACTCAGAACTTGGGATCTCCTCAACTGAGATACTGAAAACTGACAGGAAAGAAAAAGCTGAGCAAAATACAAATGCACAGATGAGTTACTGAGACATTCACGGTTCAAGTAACGAGGTACTGTAGCGTGCTCTTACTGACAACTAAAATCAGAAAAATGTATCTTCAAACGAGGATCCTACATAAACGTTAAACACATCAGCCTCTACACAGACTAGTCCATTAGATGAATGATCACATTTTAACAAACCATCTCATAAAGCAAGAACCTTAATATCTGACATAAGTTTACAAGGATAAAATAGGTTATCAGCCCTGAAGGAAAATCATGTTAAGTTCAAAGACAGCAACACATAAATTAAATGATTGAAACTATAATGACATGAATGCAATTTCCTCATGTAATTAAAGCCCAACTAAATGACGACTGATTTCAAAAACAGCATAACTGAGTGCTTTATAAATATATCAAGATAAGTCCTCTGTAAAGGAAAACTAAAGAAAGGTTTTTAAAACACTTTCAAGCACTGCTTAGAAAACTTTATAACCAACATAAACTTTATCATTGTACCACTCTATGAAGTAGCTGCTAAGAAAGGGAGACAAAACACAAAGGCAAGCTCCTCCTGTCCTTGAAAGAAGCAGTGAAACAATATTGCTTTTTGTCTTTAATTAACAGAACTATTTAACTATAGCTGTTGGTTGCACTACAGAGAAGCAAAATGAAAGCATGCCAAGATTACCCAGATTGTTTGCACACACAATAGTAACTTCTGAAGAAGAGAAGCCTTCTCAGTTGACTGAATTATGTATAAGACCTAATTCATTGTCATTAGCTGCTGTGTGAGATATGTAAACAGAGCAAACTCTCTGCTGGTTTATGATGCTACACGCAGCGTTAGAAGTTTACTTCTGGCACAATCAGGCTGTCTAAGCTTGCATTGCTCAGGCTGTCTACTAAAGCAATACAAACAGGCCCACTTAGCTTTTTGCCACAGCTCTCCACCTTTTAGAGAGACTAACACCACTCACCAGCTCTCTTTAAGTCCTTGGATACTCCTGAGATCACATCTGCACCCTGAACAAACCAAGGATGGAGCCAGAGGAACGGGCTGCTCCTCACAGCTTCTAGCGCTTTGGGAAATGGAGTTTGACCTGGATTTGTGTCATAGTGGTGAATATCTCTGCCATTTGGTGGAGATTGATGCTACAGCCACGCTGGGAGGAGCATGCTGAATTGTGTGACTTGAAAATTACTCCTATCCTTACTGAAGCCAAAGAGTAAAAGGGACAAATCAAAATTCATAGGAATGCAAAACACACCTTTCCACAATCTACTGATGCTACAAGACAATTATAGAAAGAAAGAATAAAACTAGGCAAGGAGAGGACATAGAGGATGGAGACAAGCAATGCAGGTACATATGACATCAAGGTGGCACAGCAAATTATTTTTGACTGCACCTCCGTAGAAGAAGAACACAAAAGTGGAAAGTTTACTCCTTCCATGCTACTACCTTTGAACTGTGCAACTAAAAGTATTTCAAGACAGCAAGTTTGCAGTGTCTATGCTAGCAAATATTGCTGAACAGGAGATTCACAGAGCAAAACAACTGTACCTTGAACATCCCACGTCATGCATGCGAAAGGTGCTTTATTTCAGACTAGTTCTTATATCCTACAGATTGAACATCCTATGCAGGGCTTGGAGCTCAAATGGTGAGCTCCTAGAGCGTGACTTCTCAAGGAAAAATTAATGCAGTGTGTATGCTCTGAGACTCCTCTGTGATACACACCATAGAGCAGTAAATAGGGTCAATCAGGAGATCTGCTTAAGGTACACACCTGCTCTGAACCAACACACTAATGCACGTTAATATCTAGTACCACCCCCTATTGTCATTAGGTGGTAGTTCAGTGCTAAACTAGATTATGACCAATCTACTGAACTACAAGTATCACAGCGGGAGGTTCCCAAGCAAACGACGCACTGAACTTTCTAACAAAGGACTTTCATCCTCTCCTATGTCTAATTCAGCTGTACAGACAAGAAAACAACAGTGAACTTTGCAGTCTGTAACACTAACATGAATTGCTACACAAACTTGCATTCTCCAGCTGTTATTTCTGTAACAGTTACTCAGGAATCTCTTGCAGAAAGTTTTAGTATCCCAACTTACCTTTTTTGTTGCTCCTGAGGTGTTTTGCTTATTTTGCTGTCTGCACGTGATGAACTTTCCCTAGTACCAGCCTTTCGTAACAGTTAAATAAGTTAACGGAAAAGCTTTGCTTAATGATGCATTGCTCCGAGCCTTGGGAGATGAGATTGCTCCTTCAGACAGAAGGGAAAGCTTCTTATCAAATCAACTTTCAGTTCAATTAGGAGGTATCAGTGAATGACTTACAACTACTGTCCCTGCTGCCTAGACTACCAGCCTATCTCACGGCATTACACAGCTGCTTTCTGCACTGTTTGTTATGTATTGCCAAGGTTTGTGTGAAAAATCTAAGTCAGTTGGCAGGCTCCGCTTAATTGCTTTGTGTTCCTTCGCAGCAGCCATGAACACAGTTGAAAACAGAAGGAAGAACTCCTGATGGCAGGGACAGACAATTGAAAATGTGAACAAAGAGCTTCAATCAATAAAGAAATGTCCAAAATTCTCTTTGCCTGCTGCATCCTACCATTGAGAGTGGTACCCCTCTGCAGAGGGACTTGGAGACGGTCACAGTCCTCCCTCAGAAGGGTCCAATCCTGCATCATTCACAGCTATTTCAATAATGCCTGTGTGTTTGTTTTTCCAAATAGACAGATGGTATAGGACTGCTAGACTGGGAATGCTCTCCAAAAATAGTGCCATCTTTGACAAACTGGATTTCTTCAAGAGAGACCTATTATGACACTGTAAACATCCACCAGGGAGAAAAAGGAAAACACCAATAAGCAAGCAGAAGTTATGCATCTCACATATACTTCTCTTGCAGTGCATCTTACATTTTGTTTCAAAAACTGATTTTGCCCTCTGCTTCAGTCTATTTTAAAACAAATTGAACATCTTCAGATAATGGCCCCCAGAACACCTGACCTGTTTTGTTTTGTGTTCTTTTCTAAGTAAATTGAAATTGACTTAAAGATGGAGTGAGAGACACTGTAATCATACAATGCATTAAACCTTCACACAAATAAAGAGAAAGATTTGAAGAGTACAATCACATCTCAATACGCCAATGATAGGAGTGTAAATATTTTATAAATCTACCATTTCAATAGAAATATTTTTGTTATGGCAGGTTTTCAGTCAGGAACATGCAGGAACACATCGGGTTGCTTGTGAACAAGAAAGCACTAAGCAAACCTCAAATGACATTACTGTATGTCAAAAAAGACTTTGCCTTTCACAAAGAATTTATTAACCTCACTTTGATTGCAAAATCTATGCATGACTAACTTATGAGAAGCATTTTCTTAAGTATGACTGAGAATGACTAAAGTACGAGCAAAATCTGGTCTTTTGAAAAAAAGGAAAGAGGTCTACACAGCAAAAGCAGGGACAGGGTGGCAGGTTTGAAAACACACAGAGGAAGTTTTTAAGTGAAACCTCTGAACAGCTTCCCAAATTTGATTTAAGAAAATTTCTTAAGTTCTCCAATGCTTCTAAACAATCAGAAGATCCTGTCACTGTGCAGGTTTTGAAAACTAATTACTCCCTTACATTTCCAATCTAAATATTCCTCAGCATCAAGCATATTCCATACAGTCTGTGGCTAAGTCTTTTCATACATATGGGCACTTCTTTTTAATCTACACCATCCGCAGTAATGTCAAAGACTGCAGCAGTTTTGTACATAAAACAGAACCTACTGTTCAATAAATCCTCCTGTTGCTGTTCCTATTACATAGGACAAGTTTTACATATCCCTGTAAAAGTCTCTGCCCCTCTCATAGGCCCCCTTTAAGTACTGGAAAGCCATAATGAGGTCTCTCAAGAGCCTTCTCTTCTCCAAACTGAACAAGCCCAGCTCTCTCTGTCTGTCTTCAAAGGAGAGGATCTCCAGCCCACTGATCATCTTCAGGTCCCCCTCTGGCTCTGCTCCAACAGCTCTGCATCTTTTTGTGTTGGGGGGCCCTAAGCCTGGATGCAGTATCTCAGCATAGAGGAGCAGGATCACACCCTCTCCCTGCTGGCAACCCCTCTTTTGATGGTTTTCTGGGCTGCAAGCATGCACTGCGGGTTAATGCATAATTTTTCATCTGTCAGTACCTCCAAGTCCTTCTTCACAAGGCTTCTCTCAATTCATTCATCATTCAGCCTGTATTTGTGTTTGGGATTGTTCCAACCCAAGTACAGCACTTTGCATTTGGCCTTGCTGATCTTCACCAGGCTCACATGGTTCCACTTCTCCAGCCTGTCCAGTCCCTCTGGATGGAATCCCTTATATCTGCCCTTTCAACTGCACCACTTGGTGTTGCCTCCAGACTTGCTAAGAGTGCAATTAATATCAAACTGTGGCAGTATTCAAATGAACAGTTTGTATTACCTTAAAACAAGTAAATAACTAGAAAACAGAGAGCTGGAAGCTGTCTCTGCAATGTTTGTTTGCATTTCTGCATCAGTACAGCAGCTTTTTGTTTCTTCATTGATCAGGTTCTGTGTTCACTGCTCTATCAGCCAAGTCAACAACACAGCCTGAAGGACAGGGGAGCACTCTGCTGTTTCACATCAGCACACCTACCAATGCCTGCCTCCTCTACAGGCAGAACAGCTAATCTCTGTCAGCTGCTCCTGGAACAGCTCAGAAACAGTGACTTTCTGAAGGAAATCAAACCTAGAGCACTAGGAAACCTA
This sequence comes from Chrysolophus pictus, assembly GCA_037305975.1. NCBI lineage: Eukaryota > Metazoa > Chordata > Aves > Galliformes > Phasianidae > Chrysolophus > Chrysolophus pictus. The sequence goes on from CM074576.1 coordinate 84,901,225, forward strand.
GTCTTCAAAGAGCGACCCATTTCAAAAATCAAAAGCTTCATTCTCCAGTCAGCAGGTGACCAGCTCTCTGCAGCAGTTTAGCATGCCACAGGCAGTTTTCAATAAGGGCAAGAAAATATAAAAGCATGGTGTTATATGCACCTGGGTGCAAGTCCAATGATTTACTAAAAGCACACTGATAAAAGATAAGGTAAATCTGGAGTAATAAATAACAGCTAAAGTAAAGTGACTGAAGAGAGTCACTAGTAATTTTTGTGTGTGTTTATGTTTCAAGACTCTGTGTGGGAGCTGGAGAAAAGCTGCTACAGCACAAGAACAGAGTACTTTGGAGTAACCTGGTGTAGAAAAAAGTAAATGGAAAACCGGTTTCTTACAACCACATGCTACTTGCTTCAGTTTGCAGGTAGAAAAAAGTGAAGCACATAAGTGAACACAACGCAGCACTGCTGCTCTGCTACAAGAGAAAACATATGAAGTCTGTGCAAGCTTGCCATGATAATATTCCCATAGCAACAATGAAAAACGAGGACATATTAAAATCTGTTACACTAACTCTGATTCCAACTCATTAAAGAGAAGGAACCTGTAGCACTGCTTCTGTACAAAAACATGCCACTGAGGCTTTAGAAGACATGAATAGATAACAGTGGTTAATTTTCTGTAATGTTTTCATTATGAAACAAGGTGTAAGTTAAAAATTAGCCATTACAGCATGTTTATAATCAATTCTGTTTCATAAAACAGTGATTTTTGCTAACCACGTAAATACACTTTAAACATTTAATAATTATTCAGCAGTTTCTTATCACAACACCATCCTTAGGAAAAGATATGAGAGTCTAAAGGCCCAGGCAGCTTATGGAAATAATCAGCTCTAAGGCACCAACGGTGGGTAAGCCCTGTGGAACGAGCACACCATTATCCACTGCATATTGTACACCTTCCTTCTATGGTGCACACCTCAGCATAGTGGTTATGCAAAAAATTAATACACCTCATATGAATAAGTAGGGGAAATTAAAATCCACATTGAATAAAAAAGGAAGGATGATCTTACTGGGATCTTACTTTCCAACTTTAATGATGATTCTGTACGTTTTGTAACATATCTTGATTAATTTGTTTCCAACACAAGAGATGCTGTTTGGCTCTGTGGACACGCATACTATTATGCACTAATGGGACTAACACGTCATTAGCAGAGGAACAACCACATTGCATACCTTCCAACATGCACAGCCCAAAGAGCAGCTGTTTCATATGTCAAAGGTGCAGAAGAAAAACTAAAATAATCTGTCACACATAACGCAATTTAATCAGGCCCATGCATCTCAGAACAAAATGCACGAGCAAGGTTCATCCTGGGCATGCACAGCACCCTTCCAGCAGGATTAGGCTAAAAAGCAGATTGCCACTGAGTGCAACAAAGCTCCCAGGCCTGCTGCTGCTTTCTGCAAGCTGCTGGTCTCACCTCCATCACACCTGTACTGAGAGGAACTAGAGACTGGGGAAATGACCCAGCTGCTTTCTGACATCGTTCCTTTATGCTTCTACTTGCTCTAAACAGAAGACATCCCAACACTTACATCAGTCGTTTGTGACCGAGGGCCATGACATCCCTAGACTTAACCTAGAAGCAACAGAGTGCATACCCCTCATCTATCCCAAACTTGCAGGGATAGGGATAACGTCGGTTTGGAGGATGTTGGGGCAGAACATAAGTCTGCACAACGTGTCACAGCCCGAATTACGGACGCTTTACGCTTAAAGACTCCTAAGCTGAGACACCGGCTCTGCCTCCCCCAAGCTGTCCCCGGCAGCGCCCAGCTCCTGGGGCGGGGATCCCCGCAAGGCACCATCCCGGAGCCGCCGTCCCCATCATCCTCCCGCCGGACCCACCTGATATGCCGCCCCCGACCACGACCACGTCGCATTTCTGTGCCATGGCGCTGCCTCCCGCCCTGTCGCGGCGACGGCTCCGGACCGGCTCCGGTGGGCGGGCAGCACAGCCCCGCCCAGCCGCCGGGCACCGCCTCTCGTCGCCCCGGCTATGAGGGAGCCCTGGAGAGGCGGCAAGGGTGAGGCCGGTGTAGGGGGGTCACGGCACCTTGTTCTCGCCTACCTCCCGCGGGGTTGGGCACGTAGTGAAAGGAGAGAAAAAGACTGGCTTTTCCTGAAACAAGTGTCAACACCTTAACCTTCGGTCTTTAGGCTGGTTCGATACAAACCCAGCACGGTTTTCCGTCTCTTGGATTTCTACTTTACTATAAGCAAGGCTCCAGGAGTCTGGAGACGGTACATGTGTGCTAACATGTTTTTTTTCAGACATAGACTGTGGGATCAGGTGTACCCCCAGCAAGTTTGCAGATGACACCAAGCTGAGTTGTACAGCTGACATAATAGAAGGAAGGGAAGCCATCCAGAGGGACCTGGACAGGCTTGAGAAGTGAACTTATTGAGGTTCAGCAAGGCCAAAGGCAGGGTGTTGTCTTTGGATCAAGGCAATCCCAGATACATACACAGACTGGGGGAAGAACTCGCTGAGACCAACCCTGCTGAGAAGGATTTGGGGATTCTGGTGGACAAAAAACTGAACATCAGCCAACAGTGTATGTTTGCAGCCTGAAAGGCCAATGGTGTCCTGGGCTGCAACAAACTACGGGAGGCCAGAAGGGAGAGGGAGGTGATTGTCCCCCTCTGCTCTGCCCTTGTGAGAACTAAAAAAGGGGAAATATAGGTTAGATGTTAGGGGGTAATTCTTTGCATAGAAGGCAATGGAGCCCAGCACAGGCTGCTCAGAGTAGCTGTGGTGCCCCATCCCTGGGCAGCCTGAGGTGGCGAGGGGCAGTTAACACTGGAGAGATAAATAGGTAAGCAACTTGAATAAAAAAGTTATTGGGAGGGTGCTGAGGCTGAATTAACAGAAGGTGCAATTTTTGTATTTCTTGTCAGAAATACATGTTCTTAATCCAAATAAAAAGAGAATCTGTCTCATTCAAGCAGATTAAATCAAACTCCAAGACCTCTTCATAGTGAGGGACACACAATTATTAAATGGCTGCCAGAAATAACAGTTGTACATATTTTTTTTCAAATCCCATGTGAAATGTTGAATGCGGAGCAAGGCTGTTCCAAAAACAGAAGAAAGTCATTGTGTTTGGGCAGTTATCACAGATAGCTATGGTTACAGATGATTAACATCCACCTTACTTAGGTTTGAGATTATTCTGGTCCCTGTCTTCCTCCTGGTGACCTAATGAATGATCAATATTTTTTAAATATGAGTGAAATAAAGAAGGCTGTATTGTCTGCATTGGATGGCTAGAAGGTCATTTGAATTATTTGAAGGTCCACAGGAGTGTTTGAAGGCAAGAAACCCTCAAAGAGTTGTTGAGATGCAATTAAGTGAACATCTGCGTCATTAAGTCTGGTTTCCTGACATTGAGAACACATAATCCTTCTGGTGAATAAATCTAGCTCTATCTAGAGCAAGCCAATCTCTCCTAAAGCCAGATGGGTTGTTTTTCCTCCTCTCTCTTGCAATAAATCCATTTCAAAGTTTTTCATCTCAGGCTCTTTTGCTTCAAAAATGTTTACACAATGGTGCATTTAAACAGAAATCATATTCCCCCTTCTGCTTTCCTATTCACAAGGTTAACACTAATCAAGGCCTTTAGCATCCACCAGTGCAGGGAGGCACATTTACTGATCCTAATAGGTCCTTTCCACACCTGTCTTAGTAAAAGTGTGTTTATCTGCAGTGTGTAGATGTAATCCTAATAAAGCTGCTTTGATGGAATAAAGATTTGCTTATGCCTGGAAACATCTAATTATATTAGGATTCTGTTTCTGTTTTATAACGGCCCCATTACTTCTCACATCCCATGTGGGTCCATCTAATTTAGCAGACAAAGGACTTTTCTACCCAGATTTTGGTACATTATCCTTTGATGCACATTGTTGCAAGCAAAGCAAATTTCTGAGAAAACAGAGCAACTGAGAGCCTCCACATTTTATCAGCTGGAAGGGAACTCGCCTGAGACCTGTACAAGTGTATTGTTTCCATAATTTTCATAGACACTTAGACACTGTGGTAATAAGATAGCATAAATAGCTATACTGTCTGGCAGAAAATGTACTGACAGCTGTGGACTATCTTTTGAGAAATTACTGGAAAGTTGATGGAGTAGGGGTCAAAGCCAAAGATCTCCAAACTTGCAAAGACTAAGAGGTAGAATTCAGGCTCATGATTCATGACTGTCTGGTCAGTGGTTGGTAAAAAAACTGCACAGCATTCTAAATTACACATCTTCTGAGCTTCTGTTCCTTATATAGCAGTGCTTTTAATAAGCAGGCTTTCTGTTGTTTATGTTACTGTCTCTCTTCATCATATTCAGCTGGAATGTATCCACTTTAGGAAAAGATGGTTTTCACGGCTGAAATTTCCTGCTGGTAGGTAATACACACTGACATTGACTTTAATCAAAGTGGCAGAGTGGATTCCTCCGTTAGCAACAAGCTGTTCTAGCACCTGCATCACCAAGGTGCTTCAGCAAGAGCAATTTGATCAGAATCAAGAATCCTGTGTCCAGATGCCAACTCTCACTGCACCAGGTCATATCGGCAAGCCTTGGGCACTCATCCTGTCTTCTACCCATCCCCATCACCGCCACCATCCCTTACTGCATAAGAAGGCAGCCCAAGCACACAGACTAGAATGGCACAGCTCCCAGACCTTCATAACTGCAGTTGGGATACAAAAACTACTAGACTGTAGTCTGTTTGAATGTCAGATGGTCAGGCTCAGGATCACAGTTTCAAAGTCTAGAAACAACCTTAAGGAGTCACAGTCACATATGGAAAATCTATGCAAAGAGAAAGATGACAGATTAGTTGTGAAAACTGAAAAGGCACCTGGTGAATTTGATGTCTGTGCTTCATGATTTCTTATGGATAATTCTTTGAAGGCACATTGGACACTGCCTGTTACCTCTATTCTGTAACCACATCATGCGGCTCTTCCAATTAACATTTTAGTTTCTGTTGAATATTGACATTACAGAAGATAGGTGTACAGTTTTACATAATTTCAATTTCTCTGAAACAATTGGTGCATAAATTGTGAAAGCACATGTCAGTGCTTTTGAAATACAGTACAATTAAATGAGCATAGGCTTCATGCCTGGCTTTCTAATAAATCAAAACTCCTGCAAGGAGTTCAGGAGGTTGTCTAATCAATCCCTTTGCCCTAAAGCAGCATCAGCCAAGATCAAAATGTATCTTGATTAACCTAAGAGCCTAAATGTTAGCAGCCAACATTTTGAATCCAGCATAAAACAGTCTGACATTAATCTAGAGCTAATAAGCAAAACCTGGATATTTTATCAGCCAAATTCCTTTCCAAGTAGAACTGATTATTAAATCTAAAACCTACAAGATTAAGGCCATTAGTAAACTTGTTGTGTAAATACAAACATGCTTCCCTTGAGCACAAAGAGCTGTAGTGCAAGACCAGAACAAGGGTCTGAGTTAGATTGTAGAATCATAGAATGCCTTGAGTTGAAATGGATCTCAAAGATCATCTAGTCCCAGCCCCCTGCCGTAGGCAGGGTTACCACCCTCTGAAGATGGAAAGGATGGCCACAGCCTTGGGCCTGGACCTCAGAAGCTCCCCATGGGGTTGGTCAGGGCAGAATCTGGTAGCCAGGGCCTGTCCACCAGGAGCAGGACACTAGGGACACCAGGGCAGCCCCATTCCCTGGCTTTTCCCTTGGGGCTAGCAAAGGCTGGGCCAGGACATGAATCTATGGATAGGTCCAGCTGGGCAGGGGCCATGGCAAAGGGCAGACAGAGCTCAGAGAATACAAAGAAATAAAATACTTTATCCATTATGCTATATTCTCATTGTCTAGTTATGTCTTCTCCTCAGTGTATCTTTTAATGCCTAATTCCCTAGCAGTTAGCAGTGGTGAAATAATCCATCATCACTATTATATGTCATGTTCTTCTTCTGAAAAAAAAAAAAAATATCCATATATATATATATTATAAAAATCCTATATATATATATTATATATATATATATATAGGAAGATGCTCTGGAAGCATCTACAGTGCAAGCTTAGAAAAGAGTTGAAGAACAGACTATCTATCATATATCAGTATGGGGGTTATTATCACTGAGGAAGCTATTATGTATGTATTATATATATAAGATATATCAGACATCTGTGTAGTAATGCTGCTGTGACTACTTGGGGAGATGCTGTTCAAACTTCTGTGGACACTTCCTAAGCCCAAGAAAGTACTGCATAAATTGAAGTAACTTTGGTGAAGAATTCTGAAAATAATTAATGGTTTGGAAAATATGTGTTCTAGTGAAAAATCTAAATGTAAAGAGAAAAGTCTAAATGTAAAGGAGAAGATTAAGAAGTTATAGCTTTTACAAGTAGAATTCATTTTGTCTTATGCTGACCATCTACACTGGCCAACAAACACCTTATCTGGGAAGTGGAGGAGATAGGTAGGTCTAGAGACTTACTTATGCTATACCAAAATAACTAATCAAGAGAGGTGGAACAGATTTCCTTTCAAGATACTTCTCTCCGTTGACCATCAAGGACATCTAGTTAGTTGACTAGGTAACGTTTTAGATAATTAAAACAAGTAAAATAATTCCCACTCCAAATATGCAATTCAGAAGTAAAGAGTCTTCAGGGAAGACAATAGAAGTGTTAATTAATACTTCTAACCTAGGAAAAAAAAGAGAAATTAATGCAAATCTTCCCTAAAAGCTTACCACTTGGGTTGTTTTGTACAGACCATAAGATCTTGTCCTTGCTCCTGAAAAAGAGGTTCTGAGTTCAGGATAGATTGACTCCCTGTTCTTCTGGAGAAGCTAGGGCTACTTCTGCAAAGGTTCTGCGTCCTGGTCACCCTCCCTGCCTTTTATTGGTGTCCCTCCATGTCCTGAGGCAAAGCTGATACATCTCCTTGAACAGGAACGGAGAGCCCTTTTGTACAGAAAGGCCTTGCTAATTAGTAAAATCATAGCAAGGATGTTAGGCACCCATAGAACAGTCAGTCAGCTGTCTGATGTACCGGAATCAAGCTTTTATCCTATAATTGCCCTTTGCAATATGTATTTTCTAAACAATCAAAATGGAAATCCTGTAAAGTGTGGACTTTAATCCAAATATTTCTCTGCTAAATCGTGTGGGATCAGGGCTTGGTCTTGTTCCTTGAGGTTTTGGGTAGCTTCCATGCTCATGTTATTTTTCTTTCTGTTATACACACAAGTTTTTTTCTTCTCAAGCCTAGGCTTTTTCCAAAATTTTCAACTGCCTTATAAATCCCCAAGTACAGTTCCTCATCAGTTTTTCCATATATAATTCTTTTAACATATTTTAACACATAAATGACAGACCTCTTCCAGAGAATAAAAAATACATATGTATGCCCTTGTTGACTCTACAGTAGTCTAAAATCAGTAGAATCTAGATCTAATACTGTTGGGTTTTTTGAGTTGTCTTCCTGTTGTTTTGTTGTTGTTGTTGTTGTTGTTTGTTTGTTGTTGTTGTTTTTGTCTAAAACAATAATTTTCAGATGCAAATATTTCTTTTGTCTCATCTCACATTTGCCATGATCTTGGTTTCATGGAATAGCCAGCAGGTGTAGTTAATGTTACTGTAAATTATGTTTCAGAAAGGATAGATTTTGGAAGAGATCAGAACTAGGCAGTATATTTTAAAATGCTGCTGCTTTACAGAGAGAAGAAACCAGCTGGGCAACATCAGGGGACCTTGTGTCATTCCCACTCCTCAGAGTAAGATGATTCATTTTCTTGTTGCTGGTGACTACATTGAATAGCGTTGTCAGGTATGGAGTGCAACTTAAACTACTTTACCTAAAGACCTCACCTGACACTAGCTCTATATTCATGAACTACAATCTTGACTTACAGTATCATCTAGAATATATATCAATAAGGATGTGGTGTGAAAACAGCGTATTTCAATTCTGGAAAGTGTGTCATGTTCAAATATCTAGCCCTACTTTCTGCATGCTTGGGAGAAGATCTTTGGTGATGTTTCATCTCCTAGTAATTATCATTTAACAGCAGATGGAATTAAAAATCAAGTCATACCTTCTGCATTTTCTATGTTGCAGTTAAAGTCTTGGTCCTGAGCCACCAGACACATCTCTCTGCTTGCTTCCTTTCAGTATGTGGTGACCACTGCTTTCTCTCATGAGAAACAGTTGATGTCTGATGGTAATGTGGCAGGTGTCTCCTTCATAATGCAGTTACTTGCAGCCTCTTCCTGGATACAGTAGGATGCTGAGCGAGGCTATTTTCATCTGCTTTGACTATCCAGTCATCCCTTTATTTTAAATGTTCTATTGGAACTCCATGCCCTAGAATCAGTCTATGCACTGATTTCAGTTTCTACACTTCTTGAAGTCTTCTTCACTAATACTCCTTCCATGTGTCTTATTTTGCATCATTTTCTTCATTGCTTGCACTCTCTACTGTCCTGAATGAAATTGAACTTTCTCAGTCTTACTCCTGTTACTTGCATGTCTCTGCAGCGTAAGCATAGTGGTCAGGGAAACTGCTACATGAGTTCTGAATACAGTAACACTGATTAATCGTATTGTTTATGTTGTGCATAGAGATAGTCCAGCTGTGGGTTGGCTTGCCTACTATGTCTCTCTACCAGTTTGGAGACAGGTCACAAAATAAGTTTGTTTAGATTTTTCTAATAATAGCAATATGAGGGGCTCGTTTCTAGCCATCTGCAACTTCTGTCACATCTTTTGCTTGTATGTGCTGATGATGAACTTATTTTGTGATCTTTTTTCACTGATCACTGGAGTCAGTGGAAAGATTCATACTGGCATCTGTTTTCTGAGAGCCCATTTTGGGATCTCTATTGCTATTCTAAAACTTCTGGCTTAAAAAAAAAAATGGTTTGTTATCCCTGTATTATTTTAGATGAGAAGAATGTTAATGCATTTAAGATGCTTTCTGAGGTTAGACATACTTTTATCTAAGCCAAGTTTCTGGAACTGATACCTGCCCAGAGATACATGGACAGATGTACAAAAAATATCACATCTGGTAATTTTTATGGCAAACAAACAAAACTTTTATGTTGTGTCAACCTGGTGAAGCCACTGAAGCAGTTTTATCAGTTAGGTCTTAGGAATTCAGTCGTAAAAGCCTTAGTGCTGATGTAAGATTCTAATAAATCAAGTATGTTTGCATACTTTCATACTTGGAGAATATGTATAGTCAATGCCAGAGAGAAATGGCCTTTTGAATATTGGCTAGTGATTTCAAATACCCTGAGCTCATTAGAATTTTATCTGAGATTGACTGACCAAAAAACACAGTAGAGAATAAGCAAAGTAGACACATCAGGATTAACTGACATTTTCATAGGAGATTTTGGAATGGTAAACATTATAAACCATGAGCCTTGCTTAATGGAGGAATCCATTCTGAAATGAGATTCCTTGATACTGGCACACAGGACAGGCATCCCTTATACTTTTTACCCATTGGTTTTTAGTGCATTACAAGAAATCACTGCCTTGACAAACAGCTGCAGGTTTTCCTCCAAAGAGGGTGCTGCACAATGTGGAGTAGTGCTCCTTTCCACAGCTGTTAGACTTTGTGCTCTGCAGATGTGGTCCCATGGTGAGAGGTGAGAGATCTCATAGAAACTAGCATGTAATCACTGATTTATACACCCTGGTGTCAAATTCTTAAGACCCTCTGGTTCTGCCCTTGAGCTGTCTCCCAGAGAAAGCCAGCACCATTGTCATGCCCCTAGAAGATCACTATGTGCAAGAGTGCTTTCTAAGTTCAGTGCTAGTTGCAGACCTGGGCTGGCCAGCAGTGTCTGCATTTACCCAGGTTGATCAAAGGTCAGAGATAAAACTGCAGGTTTTGGATTTCCAGTGTGCTGATGGAGGACCAGACCTCCTGAAGCCAGGATGTTGGCTACGTTTGTACTATTGCAAATGGTGCCCATACTGAACGCATTGCTACTCCATGAGAGGAAATAGTAAGACAGAAGTTGTAGAGAAATGCAGCACGGTATTCTTGGTTATTACTTCCCTTAACAGTCATTCCTGCTACTCTGAATAGGAAGGAAGATGGTAGTCAAGTCTTTAACAATACAGAGTTCTCCAAGGCAGTTCATCTGTATCTTAAATGTTTGTTTTATTTCTCTCAAGATCATGTCTAGATTTTTCCGTGTCGTGTTTTTCTTGGCAATAAACTTCTGTAAAGTAAATGGTACTCATGGCTTATAAACTGGGCTCAGAATTTTTATTTGAAGTTCTCATCTTGTTGTGAAATGATAGTGCTGCAATATCTAAATTCACAATGGTTTGCTGAGCTTGAAAGAGGTCGCAGATGCATGAACAGTACACAGTGAAGTGCACATAAAAATTAGATGAAGGACTTCATGGTGTTAGGAGGTTAAGACAGCACAACTATTGGCAGAGGTACTACAGATGTGTGAATGCTGTGACTTTACCTTGATCCAGACATGGAATACGGTCATGACAGCTGTTTGATGTTGATTGATTTCTTCATTACATGAAGTTGCTGTTTGCTTTTGCTTAATTCTAAACAGTGTTTGTGACAACAGCTCCAGATGAGTGTTGACCACAGAAGCAGGTATTGCACCTGTGGAGAGGGCATCCTTTAATAGAGGTAAGTGCAGACCCAGAATATAATTCATTTATGGGCATTCTTGCTGGCATACCATAGATATTCTGTGGCCAGAGTACACTCCACTGATGAATTTGGGGAGTTTTTCAAACTTGGAGACATTGGAGCCTGGTTCTGGGGTTTATATTTTAAAATGGCACTGAGCATTCAGGCACTTCTTCAGAATAATATTTCCTCAAATGGCAAAGGTTAGATAATGCAATGCCATGGGCATTAAGTGCAATTTAAAAAAAAAAAAAAAAAAAGGTTTCCAAAATTCATAGCTTGCTGGTCTTTATCATTTCACCAACAGGGAAATGCATCACGAACAGGGACCTATTCCAGAGATAATGGGGATGCTTACAAGTCACCAAATAATGTCATTCCAAATTTTAAAAGAAATGACTCTTTGTACCCTGTAAATGAATTCTGAGGATCTGTTTGTCTTCAAAGCATGGTGTTCTGTGAGGCTGTGGCAAGAGATCTGCAGTTGATTGTGGAGCTAATGTCTTTGCAGAATTTCCAATTAGAATTCTGTGCTAAAGAGGCATGTTTGCCTACAGAAAATCTGAGAGGTGACATGGGTCTGAAGGATCAAAGCTCTGGAAATCACTAAGTGAAGAATGCCGGAGTTCTTTACCTCTGATGTTAGAGAGGAGTGAAGGCAAAATATAAATGAATATTATTGTCTGTGGGCAGCTTAATGATACAGCATAAAATGGAAATGATGTCATTCATTCCTAAGTATGGAACAACATTCTTTCTGAGATTGTGTTGATTATTATTAAACATTTAAAAAAGAATGCTTTTCTGTCCATATATGCCTGTCTTTCTTTGGCTGATAAGAAGTGCCTGTTTCAGTTCTATCCACCAGAAACAGTGTTAGACTTCAGTGTCTTACTGTGGAGTAATACTTCCAGCACTTTCATCAGGTCCAGAGAAGGGCCACAAAGATGATCAGAGGGCAGGAGCACCTCCCCTACAAGGACAGACTGAGAGAGCTGGGGCTCTTCAGCTCAGAGAAAAGAAGGCTGCAAGGAGATCTTCTCGCAGCCTCCCAGTACCTGAAGGGGGCCTACAGGAAAGCTGGGGAGGGACTTCTTATAAGGACAGATAGTGACAGGATGAGGGGAAATGGCTTTAAACTGGAAGAGGGTAGATTTAGACTAGATATCAGGAAGAAATTCTTTATTGTGGGGGTGGTGAGACACTGGAACAGGTTGACCAGTGAAGTTGTGGATGCCCCCTCCCTTGAAGCACTCAAGGCCAGGCTGGATGGGACTTTGAGCAACCTGGTCTAGAGGGAGGTGTCCCTGCCTATAGCTGGGGGTTGGAACTGGATGATCTTAAATGTCCTTCCCAACACAAACCAGCCTATGATTCTACGACTTAACAGATGCAAACTATAGCTTGAATTCCATGCATGCCACATACAACATAAGATAGTTTATTTCAAAGGAGAGCTATCACCACATTCTGCAGCTAGCACTATTGCCATCTTGTTCTGCACTGGAATTAGTCATCAGCTGTAGTTATTCTAGTTATATTTCAACATTATTCATGTTCTACAATAGGAATTCCCTTTAAATATCTGCAACAGCATTAAATATCAGAGATGAATATTAGAAGAGCAGCAGTTCTCATTACAGGCTTCATGATTGCTAGTTATTTCTTCTTGCTAGCATTTTTATCTGTGTTCCATGTAAGACAAACTGTATTGGCACTATTTGTTTCTGGACAAGCCAGAAAAAGGTTGATATGTCTTAGCTATATTATGAAAAACGCATTTGTTTTCTTTTATGTGAACAGTATGATTACATTCTCTTGACATTCTTTTTATTTTATTTTATTTTATTTTTGTCATAATGAACATGATAGAACAACTCAGTTTAAAAGTGATAGAACAACCCAGTCCAAATGTATGAAGCACCAAAATGGAAAATCTGGGTGAGATTATTTTTTCTATATGAGATATTATTTTTTCTATATGTGTCTGGCTTCAGTAGTTTCATCTGGTACTCAATAATGATTCATAATCCAGTAATCTGAAATAAACCCCAGAATACTATTAGAAGTGATATTCTGGTTATTATTGTAGTCCTATGAAGCCTCAAATCCTGAACATATCCAATACTTAGTTCTCAGTGCAGAAAAAAATCTTAATGTTGGCATTTGAAAAGGCCACGGCAATTAAATGAGATACAGACAAAGTATTGTAATGGCTGGTATACTTCTCCAGAAAGTTCATAATCTTAGTGTTTCAAGACAGTTTACTGGTGAAGCAATTTTCAAGGAAAGGATGATAATGTTACCCTATCTCCTTGTTTATTTATACTGGTAATATTCCAGATCCCAGTCCTTGTCCAGAATGTCTTGTAGGGGGCATTTGTGCTTCCCTGCACACTATGTAACTTCAATCTCCTTGTGACTGAAGGATTTGTACTTGTTACAGAAAAGAGAAAATATCCCCTCAATTACCCAGTTTCCATCCTGCCTCTCACCACCCAGCCTGTAAAATTCATCAGGATGATATTAAGCATCAGGCAACATCAAGCTGTTCATTGCTTTGCAGGCTGAAAGGTAACAGAATAATAGAATCACCAAGATTGGAGAAGACCTCCAAGATCATCCAGTACAACCGTCTACCTACCACCAATATTTCCTCTCTAGACTGTGTGCCTCAGTACAACTTCTAAATGTTTCTCGAGCACCTTCAGGGATGGTGACTCCACCACCTCCCTGAGCAGACCATTCTAGTGCCTGATCCCTCTCTCACAGAAGCGTTTCCTAACATCCAACCTGATTCTCCCCTAGTGCTACTTGAAGCCATTCCCTCTAGTCCTATTGCTAGTTACATGGGATAAGAGTCTGACCCCCACCTCACCACAACCTCCATTCAGGCTACTGTAGAGAGTGATAAGGTCTCCCCTGAGCCTCCTCTTCTCCAGACTAAATAATTCTAGTTCCCTCAGCTGCTTCCTGTAAGACTTGTGCTACAAACTCCTCATCAATTTTGTTGCCCTTCTCTGGACATGCTCCAGAGCCTCAATGTCTTTCTTGTAGTGAGGGAGCCAAAACTGAATACAGTACTTGAGGTGAGACCTCACCAGGGCTGAGTACAAACTGAGAAAGTACGGCATGGCACACTGTTATCTAGTATGGTGGAATATTCTGCTGAGTTCAGTTGACTAAAAACTACACCTCTCTCCTTCCTCAAGCTACTGATGGTCTGACCTTCTTTTACCTCTCCAAATATGTCTTTGAATTAAGAAGAGGGTATTTGATTGTTGTTTAGGCTGAAAGTAAGCTGTTCTGGGATCACCAGTAGGTAAATAGATAGGAAATCAAGGAATACAGGATTCCCTCTTCAAGCTGAGGTTGGAATGGTGAGATGCGTAGAGTAGGAAAAGTATAGAACAACTCTTTTTGAATGTTGAAGTCCTTGTTTGGGTTCGGTCTAAGTGTAAAACTTAGTGATACTGTGTTATAAGTCAGTGATGCTGCCTAGGAATCCTACCTGAACTGGGAGGTATACTGCTGTACCAGAGGTGTACCCACAGCAAAACTCATGCAGGGAAAGGTGGAGATTCCTCACACATCTTTTCTTGGCTCCTTGCCATTACTGGAGATTCCAAAGAGACTATTGCCTCGATACTGAGTGTATTTGTCTTTTCTCAATAGAACCACTGTATATATCTTGCACTTTCTTGGGTAGTAGTTAGTGGTCATTATACCCATTCCTCATCACTGCCTTCTTCCCTCAAAATATTTTTTCTACTTTTGTTTTTTGAGATTTTAGTTTTCCCCAACTATTTGCCATCTACTTTCCTATATATCATCATGGCTATAAAGACAGAACCTTTCTGTACCTGTCTTCAGAACTAAGATATCTTATCTCTTTTGGCCTTGACAATGTATTTGAGACCAATAGAATATCTCTTTATTGCTGGACCATCACAGTTAGAGAAGATTAATATTGATAATTCTGTATCAAGGATCGATAGAGTCATGGAGTCATAGAATATCCCAAAATGGAGGGGACCCATAAGGATCATCAAGTCCAACTCTGAGCTCCACACAAGACCACTCAAAATTCAAACTCTATGTCTGAGATGTCCTCACTCTGTCCAGATGTTCTCTGAATTCCGACACTCAGGGCTGTGCCCACAGCCCTGTGCAGCCCATTCCGTGCCCATTGCCTTCTGGTGCAGACCCTTTCCCTAAACCCCAGCTGTCCCTCCCCTGACACAGCTCCATGCTGTTCCCTTGGGCCCTATCACTGTCACCAGAAATCAGAGCTCAGCACTGCTTCTCTGGTCCCCTCATGAGGAGCTGCATCTGCCATGAGGCCTCCCCTCATCTCCTCTGCTCTGGGCTGAATAAACAAAGGCACCTCACCTGCTCCTCATATGCCTTGCCCTTCAGACCTTTCACCATTTTTGCAGCCCTTCTTTGGACACTCTGTAACAGTTTTATGTCCTTCTAATAATATGGCACCCAAAACTGCACAAAATTTTTGAGGTGAGGCTACACCAAGGTAGAATAGACTGGTTGGAATTCCATGACTTCAAGTCTCTGGAAATTTCTAAGCCTCCTGTCTATGTGACAGATGTTTTAAGGCCTCTGGAAAATGTTGAGTACAAATAAGAACAGAAGCAGAAAATGTAAGCCAGGTGAAACAGAATCAAGTCACTCTTGGAAGGAAAAAGTAGGGGGAAAAAAAGGTGAAAGCACATGGAGGTAGGTATGTTCAAGATTTTAGGTTTAATCTCTCTCAGCTCTGCAGGCATCTGCAGTGGGCTTTGAGAGTTCGTGCTCACAGCTACAAGCAAACATTTTAATTCCTCTTGCCAAAGAGCAGTCAAATCAAATAGTCTGCCTTAGCCTACACTTTAAGTCAAATATTGCCGGGTCTCTGCAGGCTGCCCTATTAGTAAAAAAAAAAAAAAATAATAAAAAATTGCAGTACATTTGCTTTATCAAAATGTTGCAGCTCTGCTGTCTTTTTATCTCACTTTTTATAGCAGTTCATGAGAGATTTTGCTTTTCTGCTTGCGACTCAGAGAATCACTTTGACATGACTGTTCTGTGGCAGCTCCTACAAAGAGGCACACCTCCCTTTCTTTGTTCAGTGACACCTTATTTTAGCCCTCTCTCCTCAGGAGTCATGCATCATAAACTTTCCAAGAGATGATACTGTGACAAAATTGTCGTGCTACCCTGTTACACGTAAGGGCATGGACTCAGGAGCCTGAAGGAAGCCTGAGGAGATAATCTAATTCATAATCTAATTCATCATACCTAAACCATCCGTAGGAGGACATTTATCTAAACTGTTCTTCAAGGCACACAGTGATATCTTTTCACAACCACCTACTGAAATTCTTTCCAGTCCATTGTCTTTTGTAGAAGATTTTTCTGTTCACTATAGTTGTTAGTAGTCTAATTTCTGCAGCTGCTTTTTTGCATATGTTAATATTTTCAGCAAATTTTCTATCTGACAAATTTTCTCTACTGACTTCTTTCAGTTCTCTCTTATAGGCTATGTTCTCATTCCCTCTGTCTTTTGGAATTTCTCTCCTCTATATCAGCTGAAGTTTAGTTAATGTTGAGTAAACTGGAAGGATTGCTTCAGGTAGTTCATGGTGCCTTCCAGTATCCCATTTAAATTTCTCATAACTAATCAATAATGCTCTACTGTGACCCATCATAACTGCTACATCTCTTGGAGAAGTGTTATGAAAGATTATATTAGTACAGCTGATTGTTCTTTCCTGTCTGCTACATCTTGCAGTTTTGCCTTCTGTTTACTAGACATTAGGAAACATTTATTTACCATGAGGTTGGTCAACCACTAGAAAGAGCTTCCTAGAGAGGTGGTTGATGACCCACATCTGCCAGTGTTCAAGAGCCATTTGGACAAAGCCCTCAATAACATGTGTCCACCTTTGGTTAGCCCTGAAGTCGTCAGACAGGTGGAGTTGATGATCTCTGAATGTTTTTATTCTAGTCTAATCTATTCTGCATACTTTAGTAAGCACCTTCAATTTGTCAGGATTTCTTGGAATACTAATAATTTCTTCTACTGTATTTGCAGTCTGTCCCACTTCATGCCATGCACAAATGAAGTATCATCTCTACTCCTTTGTCATCAGCAAAAATATGAATGGCTCTAGTTGATATCAACTCCTACTTAGCATTTACTAGAGGCTACTCCCTGACAGTAGTTGCTTACTGTGTACCTTTCAGAAGTTCCATCTAGACCACTCTTCCTCACTTTGTTTGCAAGAATATCACTGTTATAATCCATGAATGCAGTCAAGACACTTAGTCTGGTCTAGAAGACTGTTCATCTCTGCTCAGCAAAGACAGAGGACAATGTCAAGTTGGGTGAGTTGACTTCAAACTCAGTTATCTTGACTGGATCTATAATGACTTCAGTGGGAAGCCAGATACATGATTTAATCACAGATCAGAAATGTTTGTGTCTGTGAGACAAATCCCAGCTGTTAAGTTCTGTATAACACTCAGGATGATATGCTGTACTTGATATATTCTAGCCATGCTTTGGTACACAGTTTTAGAGTGCAGCAAAAACTATCACGAGAGCAATAGTTCCAGTGCAAATGTAATGGTGCAACACTGGAGTTTCTTACTGTTGATTTCAGTAGCCTGTAACTGTAATGGGTAACTGTCATAGGGAAAGGATAGTGAGTCTTTCTAACCTTGACCTATGAGATCATCCTAAATTACTAATGCTGCTTCCATTTATAATGATTGCATTTTACCCTCAGGGGAAAAAGAAAAAGATCAGGGAGGAAAATTAAGTAATAGGAACAGAATGAAAAGCATGCACTAGAAAAAAAGGATAAAATTTGTTTCCCTTACAACATGATTTCCTTTTAAAACTTCTTATCACATACATGAAAAGTAGGTTTGGATTCTGGTAGGAGAGATCACAAAACGACAATTATTTGTGATGCAGATATAGTTTCAACTGATAATTTTGTCTGGAAAACATCTCATGGCAAGGTTAGCCATTTTACAGCTGTTCACAACCATCAGGTTTATCTGTTTGTTACTGTTTTTCTTCTTACACAAATAGAGTAAAAGACCAGGAATTCATGAGAAAACAGCTGAAATAAGTAAGCATTAAAATAAGAAAGAAGAGCATCTCTGCATGTTGCAGAGTAGTTAAGCCTAATCAGTTTGGATTTAGACTTGGCCTTGTTAATTGTGTATGTGCCATGTGGTTTGGGTTTTTATTGTACGGGTTTGTTATGTTTTTGTTTGTTTTCAAAATGCCTTTTTTTTCCATTCTAGACTCCTCTTTAATTACCATGTGCTTGCAGCCAATTCTTCCACAGAAGCATCCCATTAATTCTGAGCCCAAGCTCACTCTACTCATCAAACATTTTAGTTTAGACCTGGGAAAACAAGCTAAGGACGGTTTTTATAAACCATACCTTTCCATTAATTGCCAGGATTTCAGCAGAACATATGGCCCCTGGTAATACTCCATAGATACGTGTGTAAGGTCTTCTTCACCTCACAGCTGCTGAAAGGATACCCTCAGCATAACATTGTAAAGAAAAAGAAAAAACAAATTGCTGGGGAGTGTAAAAACACAATGGGCTAGATTTTAAGTTATTGCCAGGCTCTTCTGGGAGTATGGCATGATATTAATGGCAACTTCAGGTGTTATAAAAAAAGTGAAAAGTAGTGATTTTGCCTTCCTGTGTTTTGCAGATTCAAGGACCATTCCTCTTCCCAACTGCTGTGCAAAGCTTTCCCCTGGGTGGCCACATTCTTCGTGATCTTGAGCTACCAAAAGCCCTGCTTGTGATGCCTGGTACCACCTTTTCAATGTGAAATAAGCACAGCTCTTACAAGCCTGTATTTGCTAGACAAAATTACAAGCTGTCATATGTGACTTAATTGCAGTCATTGATTCAAGTTTTTTTTTGTTGTTACATTTTCACCCTCTTAGTTCTTCCCATTTTCCAGTCTGCCAGATTTCACAGAAGAGATGGGGAGAAGTGGGAACCAATGAAGTTTGCAGTAGAAACAAACTTGCCACATTTTCCTTGCTGAGCACAAAGCTTGTACAGAAGACTGCTTTTTCATGCTTTCCAGTGCACCCTACACGTACAATGGCCTTCTTCCCAATCACACAGCCTCAGCGCCACCATCCCAATCCTGCAAACCAAATCAGCCTCCAGCAGCCATGCAGGACGTGAGCTCCACCTAAAGGCTCAGTCTCTTCAGCACATGTGAGCCTTTGCTGTGCTCCATCTCCAGGGGAAAATGCACGTTATTCAGCAAATCACAGAAGCAGAATCAGTCATGGCCTTTACCTCCATTGCAGCTGAGCATGCTGCTGATCTAGCATCATTTAGTATTTATCACTTTTTATTTTATTGCATTCTCAATAGCTATGCAGCACAAGGTCATGCAGCAGTTTTGCCTGGCAACTATGGTACAATTAACGCATAAAAATACATTTATGAATATATAAATGTAGATTTGTGCGTGTCTCTGTCCATTTCTCTTTTATATCCAGTTGAAAGATTATAAATAATTTCCTATAAAGCTGTAATTATCAGAGTCATGGTTACAGACTATAGCTTTTACCTCCTACAGTCAACACTCTTACCCTTCCTCTCTGTGCACATAGATATGCACACATCTCTGCATCTATCAATGCAGATTAAGAGGAAAACAAAACAAAACAAAAACGCTAGGCAGCAACAAACAAGCAATGAAACACCGTGAGATCAATTCAGAAGCATGGGAATGGATTCTCCCATTGTAGGAACTTTCCTGCACTTTAAAATGAGCTAAATGTGGAGGCAGTGGTAGCCTTAGTCCCTGGAGGAGTAAAATTTGAACATACAGAGTTCATATAATATTAGCATCAATTTTAAGTCTGTGCAGTCTTGCTGGAGCAGGTCATAGGTTTCACCTGCCAGCTTCCCATTCCCAGTTACTAACTGAGTGCTTGGACAAGCTCCATATGTGACACCATAGAGATGTGACTGATATGAGCCAGATCCCAGACTCACATTTGCTTCCATGGGTTAGAGGTGCATGGAAGGTGAGGAGAAGCAAGGCAAGGGAAAGGAATGAAAAAACTTAAATGAGCAAAACTCTGAATTTTCCTAGGTTCAGGGCAGCTGATTTGTGGGACATTTGATGCTAAGGGCTGCCAGTATCCTGAGCAGGTGCACTATGGAAATGAATCCTTCTCTCTCTCCTTCTCTTGGCCCTACTGTCATTTTAGCAAGGTGTAAAATTTGATGTCTTTGTTCCCTCAAGCAGCTACTGCTGTATTTCATCCTGTTGCAGTTACAGTCAGTGGAAAAGAGCTACTTTAAAATACTATTCCAGAGATGAGGAATAACACAGTATCTAAATAGCTTAAGAAAAATTTGTGAAAATGCCTATAATTCTATTTGTTCACATCCTAAAGAGATCAAAGCAGAATCTGAGAAGATCTGCCGTTTCAAAAAGAAGAGACTCATGAAAAGTATAGATGAAAAAAAGAAATAAGCAACTCCATATGGGGTGAGCCCAATTCCTTCAATACAAGAAGCAATAGAACTTTCTGCCTGGAATACTTATTTAGGTGCAGTAAGTGACCACACAGAGCTGCATTTGACAATCAGCTGTGGAACTTACATGGACTTCAGTGCCTGCTGTGATGTCTCACAAGAGGAGAACAATGAATGACTCAGGCCACCTGCTTGCTGAACTGGCCCACCTGTGCAATCTGAGGTGAAAAATAGCTGCTTTCCAAGAGCAGTAGAGAGGGTCTAGGAAAGTGCTTTGCTCCTGCCAGCTTCTCAAGGAGTGGTAGAAGGCCGTGAGGATGAAGAGACATGCCTGTGAAATACATCTGCATATATTATGCGAATGTAATAAAAAAGTCACAAGTTCTTAATTTTAATAGAACCAGATTCGTCCTTTGTAAAGATGTGGGGCTGACCAACCTTAAGATTGCCACTTCTGCGGAAACATATTTTTTTCATTTTCAAGGACAAAAGCAGACAGTCAGTCATTTCAATACTCGCATAAATTAGTGGAGACTTTGTTTTCAGACATCCCTCAGTGTTCCTGCACTGCTACAGAGGTGGGAAGTGATGCTTTCAAAGAAGAGGACTTTCCACTTCTCCTCCTGAATCTGAGTCATTCTAGAGGCAGAACAAGGGTCAGCAAGAAAGCGTCCCTAGTGTTT
This sequence comes from Chrysolophus pictus, assembly GCA_037305975.1. Taxonomy (NCBI): domain Eukaryota; kingdom Metazoa; phylum Chordata; class Aves; order Galliformes; family Phasianidae; genus Chrysolophus; species Chrysolophus pictus. The sequence goes on from CM074576.1 coordinate 84,922,188, forward strand.
AGTGTACAGAGCTGGGGGAGACGAATCCTAGCACATAAGATGTTGCTGCCCTCCAGGTCAATCCTGTTTTTTTTACAGAGATTGTCTACAGTGCACAGCATTAGTACAAACCTCCATTAGTGTTTGCATCTGGAAATCCTTAAAAGAACAGAAAACTATGAAGTTTTGAGATCCACATAGAGCTTGGAATAGCAGGTATGAAGCTGTGAAAGCCTCTCTATCTCAGGATTAGCTCTGTAATTCTTCCTGGAAAAACAGATCTAGATAAACATATGTAGATTACTTAGCTGGTTTCAATATTTTGTTTTCATAATATGTGCTGTCAACACCTGAAGGAAGGATTAAATCTGTCTCACAAAAATGACAGATGTCCTTTTGTATTTCCACACACTTTTTTGATTCCTAGACTGCTCCCAAATGGTCTATTAAATATATTATTATTTAAAAAAAAACAAAGACAAAGCGAAATACTTTGAAATATGCATTATTGGTACAGTCCAAAGAAGATTGCTTTTTCGCATTAGTGAACTAGGAACTTTTGTACTTTGTTGTACAAAAATAATCTTCATATCATTGAACTACGAAGGACCATTTTCAGTAGGTTAGTATGTTTACTAACATAGTTGGCAGACTCTATTCTATTTCTTTTGAACCATAAATAAAGATTTCAACCCTGACTTGATAGACTCACCATTTGGATTTTCAAACAGCCTATTTGTAAATATATAAGACAGCGAGTTGGCTGGGCTCCTTCTTTCCTGTATCTGTTAGATATAATGCACTCTATCTTAGAAGGCTATCAGTGACTTCTACTCTGGATAATTTCCTTCTCTTTTCCTTTCCCTTTTTCTTTTCTTTTCCTTGCCTTGCTTTGCTGTGCCTTGCCTCCCCCTTCCCTTTCCTTTTCACTTCTCTCTTTTCTTTTTTTTCCTTTTTTTTTTTTTTTTTTCCTACAGCCTAATGGCATCTGGATTTTTCAGAAATATTTATGGGCCAAGGCAGAGGAAAAATTCCTTCGTAAGCAGAAGTTTCCTGAAGGATTTTATCCTATTTCAGATAAATTTAGTTTGAAACCTTTCACTATCTTTAAGCATGTAGGACTAGACACTGAAAAACAGCTCACTCACAGGAGGGAGCCCGAGGGAATTGCTTTTCTTTCATCAGATCCTAAGAACTGAAGCAAGACCCACAGAACAGCAGAGTATTGCTGTGTTTGCACGAGTCCTGATTGCATTCTACACATTTCTACCTGATAAGGGCCATGAGGAGGTGGTCAGGCTTGAGATCTCTTCTCTAGCAGAAGTGCTCCAAGCTCAAAGGGCAAAGTGAGGTGTAAATAGAATTAGTGGGTACATCGCAAGAAAACAGTTATTAAGTTTTATGATTTATATAAAGTCATATACATGTAGATAATGTTTTTGAATCTATGCAGCTTTAAGTACTAAAGCAGACCTACTGAAACTGGGAGCAGAATACTTACAATATGCAAGGTTGTGGGCTCTTTTACTCCATCACATCACAAATTATTTCTGATAGATACAACACACAGAATCACAGAATCACAGAATGGCCAGAGTTGGAAGGGACCTCAACACAGTGGCTTAATAAGACTTTTCCAGCAAGGAAAGGACACTAGCAAAGGTCCAGTGTTCATCTTGTGGTCTCCATGAGTACCATCAATCCAGATGAAATGTAACACCACAACTGCTGGGTTGGGTGGCTTTCAAGAGCAATCCAAGTTGAGCTCAGAAACTCCATCAAGAGAACAGAGGGCATAGGAGTCAGAAGTCTACATCATATCTTGAGTAAACTGCAGGAACCACACGGCTGAACCAGCATTTGTGTGAGGGAAAATAGTATCTGAGGGGTGAGGCACAGCTGAGGGAGAAGATTGCCATTTGAGTCTCAGGGAGACGATGCTTTAGCAAAGCATGCTGCCCCACAGAATTATCTGGACAACTAGACCTTTCCCTTCCTGTTCAAAATCAACACAATTTAAGATGCACAGACACTGTCGTCAGACTTGTAAAACAGCGCTTAAGTATCTAGTGTGGGGCCAGGCTAAGAAATTAGGAAACTGATACATTTCCAAGTACAATTTAGACTCTTTCTCACCATGAGACAAATCCTGTAGTTTTTACCGGAAGATTCATTTTCTTTTTTTTCAAATATGCCTTTTGATTTTTGCCATGAACAACCATGTGTGCCTTGCTCAACACTTCTTTGCCTTTTGTAAGTATCAAAAGTATCAAAATATACTTTATTATAGTGGTTTTTTATAGGTTTTATAGTGGACTTTTGGGTATTATGTTTTGAAGATTATCCCCACCTTTTCTTAAGCATTAATATGAAGATTGCCCGACAAAGCCAAGAGAAGAATTTGAAGTTTGATTCATTGTTTAATAACCATTTCTAGCTATTTACAGACATATTTGCCTTATGACTTCTGATTTCTGTTATATTCCTTCTGTGGATTTATTTGATTCAAAAGTTAAATTAGATTATGTGAAATCCACTTCACCTTAGTGTCTGGCAACAGGCTGTGATCACAAGGCAATGATTTCATTAGAGGAATCAAGCAAAAGTGGAAGGAATGTAGGGTGTGAGAGGGGGAAAAAAAAAAACATTTGTTGAAACACAAATACCTTCTGGGAAACCTATTTGAGCAATTATAGCTCTTGCACTGTGACAGTGAAGGGATGTGAAAATAAATACCAGCTGGGTTCTTCTTCCATTATAAATATTTCCTTTTTTTCCTAAATTCTCATTCCTTAGATAGTTGTGTAGCACTGCTTATGTGTTTAGATCACACAAGATTTTGGTTCAGTTATTTGGTGAGCAAAGGCATTGCTGAAGTTTCAGATAATTACTGAAAATTTCTCCACATAATTAACAGTAGAGATTGGTGCTTTTTTGGATGCTGGAAATTGAAAGAGAGTAGAAAATGAATGCACATAATCTTTCATATAAGGTAATCTGGTGATAATGCTTGGCTCATGCTCCCACCTCTCACCCTTTGATATTCAAACTATGTATCACATGTGAGAATGACTGACAGCACTGAAACGATGATTGGTGTCTGATGAGCTCACCAGGGCTCATCATGCATTTGAAATTTTAATCTGAGTCCCTTGGCTTCTAACTTCTTGATACACCTGTTTGTTTGCCTGCAGCTCTATGATACTGAAAAGTGCCCACCTCCAAGCCATTTCTAGAAGATAGAGTCCTTTCCATGCACTACAAACCTCTCTGCAACAAGTGTCTGCGGGAGTACTTGACCCCACTTCTGACTGACCACCACCCTCCTCCAGGATCTGGCTCACAAAGCCGGTATCTGTTCCCCATGTTCCCTCATATGCCATGCATACCCACCATAAGAAGGGATTGGAAGAGGAATTTGGTTTTGCCCTACCAGCCCCAGTAACCCTTGAGCGGAACACAGGACAGCTGCTCTCCTTGGTAGCCCTTGAGAATCTCTTTCTTCATCATTTACTGCAGACAGACAGGATGGTGCTGGACAGATGGAGCAAATCCTGGGCTTGGACAAGACTTCCCGTCCTTGCCAAAGGGCCTCCAACAGACATTGCTGTGCAGGGAAACAACTCCAAGAAGCAACTGAGCATGCCAGTGCTGCCGAGGAGTAGAAACTGCTCCAAACTTGAATCCTTACACAGCAAGGATGCTCCTGACATCTCCATGATTTCTATCCAAAGAATGGCTCATCCAGATGTAGGTGGACATATGGCCCAATCATGAGCAGTGGCATTCCCCAGTGGTTGCCATCTGGGTGGTGAGTCCACCAGGACCTCAGGTAGCAGATCTTTAAATAAACTGAAACTTGAAACACAACCTCTGTGGCCCAGTGGATAACACTGGGGTTCAAACTCTGCCTTAAACCTTATATGGGCACATCCATGTGATTTTCCCAACTATCTTTAAAAGGAACAAATGATATTTGGTGGGTAGATGAAAGTAAGTCCTAGATTTGGTCATTATGACAGTAGCTCTGGCTCTGTACGTCAACAGATTAAGAAAAGACGCAATTTAGTACGCATCATTTTATTTCTTGTTTAGTTTTTAGTGTTTGAATAATGGCTTTTGTGACAGATGTAATGTGTCACATTTACATGCTTTTAGAGGGGAATAATGCCTCCTGACCTTACACTTCTCAAGAGTCCCTCAACCACTCAACTGTGAAGCTGTATACTGCAAATAATCATTTCAGCTGGCGCTGGGTAATCCCAGAGGTACATTTTGTATTAGATTCACTTTTCAGTGATTTATTTGTAATTTCTGCTAAACCACAGTTAAAGCTATCCAGCACTTGGCTGATAGATCAGCAATGGGTAGCCCTTGCCAACGACACAGTTTGTGTGAAGGCTGATGTAGCCTGGAGTCTGAGAATACAGACAAGTGAAGATGTTGCATGTGAGAATCAATGCCCATCATCTGTCTGGAAGCTGGCTTCCAGTGCACAGTGCTGCTGCCCCTCCAGCCTTCTATGTTGAGCCGTTACTGCTCGGGGCCCAAATTAAATCACGAGCTGGACCTGAAAAAGGAGAAACTGGCAAAAATATCCTTTCAGCAAAAAAGAAAGGTTGCTTAAAAACAAGTCCACGTGCTCTTGCCATTGCCACAGATTGCACATTGATACCAGAACCATTCAGGCCCCAGGAGATATTCCTTATTATCTTTCAGCTCCATCCATCCCAGTTAGTTGTGTCCTGGAATTGTCGCCCTCATCTCCAGTCACTTCTTGGGAGCCCTCCTCAGCAGCAGCATCCCGGTCCTGCAGCACTGCAGCAGGCACGTCCCTAGGAGTTGCACTCCTCGCAGTGGCAGGAGAGGATGTAGCGATATGTGGCGGTGAGCCTCATGCCACCTGAGCAGCGCAGCCGCATGGCCTTCAGCTTAGAGGTCTGGGGCCGGCAGCAGTGGCAAGTGGAGCGGAAAGGCTGCTTTAGGACAGTGCTGAAGGACACCATTGGCTCCGAGCGCGATGTCTGGCTGCAACGTCCTTCACAGCGAGCCAGCAGCACCATCTGTGAAGGAAGAGAGATGGGTTAGGAATGTCCTTCCAGTCTGGCTGACCTGTCGGCACCGACCACATCTCTTCACCCATGGCACCCCCACCCATCCCTCTGCAGTACACTTTGTCCAAGAGAACTGAGGAGGTAATGAGGGCAGAGAAAAATGGAGTCTTTCCTACGGTCCCAGACACTAGTAACAAATATGGGGCCTGGTTCTCTGACAGCTGACCTTGGGCTCAAAATATTTGCAGCCAGCCCTGCTTTCCAGGCACAGTGACTGCAAGCATGGCTTGCTGGCCTCGGGTTTATGGAAGCCAAGCCCTTAAATCATCAGCCAGCCTAGTGCTTTGGTAGGGTATTTTCCAGTGTTTTGAGTTTATGTACTAGTGATCAGCAGAACTGGTCATCAGGGTCAGTAAATTTCTCAATTGCTTAGAAATATAAACATATAAATTAGAAATATAAAGAAGCTTCTAAAGAATTATGCTTCTGGCACTGTCTTCTGCACAGATCGCCTTGAGTGTGTGTTTGCAATTGTATGCGTAAATGTATTATTACGTCATTTGTATTCGTGTAAAATGCATTGCATTAACACAAGGCAATGAAAACATACACAAGCATGCTTGCAAAGTATGGGGGTTCCCTAGTAAGATCTTCTGAAAGCCAAATAGTCTCCATGACTCTTCTCCTGGATGCACCAGCTGAGCTATGACCAGAATAGGTCAACTTGCACAAAGAGAGGTGCTAAAGAACGAAATCCCATGGGAAGTTCACTGCTTCTGTTCCCAAAAATCCCTTGTTGATAAGTGGAGATGGCTGCAGTCTCCAAATCTCCACATAAAACATGGAAAGGACCTTCTAAAGATGAGATGATCATCTGGTTAGAAGCAGCTACTACCACCTTGTAGAGCTTAGTACAATTTTAAGCAAATTCTTACACTTTTATGAGGAATTAAATATTATTAATCCAGATCAGATAATTCTGATTAACCAACACAGATTTTAAACCAACTTTTTATATCATACAAGCAAGGGCAAAATGTGATGGAGATGATAATGTACGCACCAAAAAAGTTGTAAGTTTATCCTATAACCAAAGAAGAAAATTATCATATTTTGACCATATTGTACACATCTCATGACTTTTCCAGACAATCCAGAAGGACAACTATAAATGTGATGGCAAATATTTTGCAACATTAAACACTTCTAGTACTCTTCCACTTCACACTCTCAACTGGACACAAATCATAAAAGTAGGTATATCAAATGTTTAATTATCAGAAGCGCTCCTCTTTAGTTAGAATCATGTGGAAAGGCAAAAAGAAGAGAGAATATTCATGGTATTGAGTACCACCAGCACTAATGGTGTCCTTGGAAAAAGCACTTGTTGTCAGTAATGAACATACTTTTTGTACAGTACTTAAAAATGTCTCTTCCAAGAGAACTTGCATGATAAAGTATTACTTCAAAATGTGTTAATAAGTTAACAACTACACTTCCAGTCAACAGAAGGAACGTGCCTGCATGAGCTGATGATCTGGGCTTGCAACGAAGCATCTTCCACCTCAATTTTCTTGTAAGCTCTTCAATACATTTGCCATCTTTCATAATCCTAGCATGAATTTATTGTTCGCTTTCCCTTGATCACAGAATCATAGAATCAGTTGATTTAGAAGAGACCTTTAAAGGTCATCTAGTCCAACTCCCCAGTGCTGCCAATTCATAAACCAATTCACTCATTCCCTCGTAGTAATATGGTGGGAAGGAAGTTTCTGCGTACTGTTAAGCCACACACCAGCTTTAGATGTATTGGCAATGTTCAGCTCCTTACTATCAGCATATTTAGTGTAAATAAGAGGGAAAAGGAAAGTTATCACAATGCTAGTGCCCAGATGAAAATCCACTTTTGTCCCTGGAAGACAAAATTCCCTTCCCACAACAGGCAAGCAGCTGGAGAAGTGCAACATGCCTGTCTAATTCCTTTCCCACAAAGGAAACACAGAAGACTGGGACATGTAAAACAACTAGTTTCCTTCCATGTTTCTTGACAGCTCTCACTAGGTCCCCCACTTTGACCAGTTCATCAGATTGTGAGCTCTGTCACAGACTTCCCAAGCATTTGGCTGACATGGAGGCTGAGGAGGAATCCGACTGCAGCCTGCGGTCACTTAGAAGGGAGTTATAAAGACAGTACAGAACAACCATATTCAGGAGTGGCAACAGGGGATATAAAATGGCCACCAGCTGCTTTCTGGGAGCTTCAGAGGACTTCCAGAGTCCCCTCCAACCAACATTTCTATGATTCTGTGATTTCAGCCCATATGTGATGTTGCTCTATGATGGAGGTTACTTCTAATGGTTGATGCTTCTGGAGCTGGAACAATTAGTCTCTTCTGGCACATTTCTCCTCAGGATTTTTTATGCCACACAGCTGTGCTCCTGTACCAGCAGGAACCTCCAGAAACACCAGAAAAAAAAAAAAACAAAACATAACAGCCCTCAAGGATTACAGAAGAGTTGCAGAAGTTTAATTATAGGGTAGAATCTCTGTCTCAAGCTTTCTAGCACAATCAATATTTCTTCATCACGCAACTGCATTTCTAATTGCTTAGCAACCTTTGTCTTTAAAAACATGTTTCATTCTGTGGAGATTATAATTTTAATCTAAAATTTTGCAGGCTACCTAGCTCTTCAGAGGAGTATTAAGACTGTGTAAAATAGAATTACATACCTCTAAGATAATCTGAGATCATCTAGTCCAACTGTCCACCTACCACGAATATTGCCACTAAACCATATCCCTGAGTGCCACAACCACATGTTTCTTGAACACCTTAAGCCACAGTGACTCCACCACCTTTATGGGCAGCCTGTGGCAACAAAGTTACACAGAGTTGGTCTTATATTTTATTTTTGGATTATAGTGTATGTTTTTTGAAATGGCACTACACCATGCATATCAAGTCAAGCTTGCAGGAGAAATCGATTCAGATTTTCCATTTTGATGGCTTTCTAAACTTCTGAATTAACCTGAAGCCCTCAGCATAATTTAACCCCCTCCTCATAAATCCCAAAGAGCACCAGCAGATTTTGGCAGGTGTGCAAATGAGCTGGAAATAGCATGTACTTTAAAAGCTTTGCTTTGCCATTTAATCAATAGCACCAGCTGTTTATTGCATCGCATACTATAGTGCAATAGAGATTATCGCCTAAATTATTAGTAATGATATGATGGCATGGCACAGTAATACAGTAAGTGTATATATAGTAAAAATGTGTGGGTACTTTATAACCTGATATCCGTGCCTCCTGGCTCCCCTGCTCCCCCGCGCATAGTAGCCTGTTCATGTCACCTTGTGATGCTATTCACGGAAGTATAGAGCAATGATAGGGTCCCGTGTGCTTGTTTGAGCAGCTAGAAAAGTATGGTTTTTTTCCACTTCAAGTCAGTAATCTCATATCCATCTGACAGCTACAGAACAATCACATTCTGGAAATTTAGAACTTTTTAACTCGTTTGTTACTTTTGGTATTAGTAGCCGCGTTTTCTACACTCTTCAACAATGTGTTGAGGCCTGAACAGATGTGCTGAATGCATGAGCAAAGACTTGCATACAGCTTTCATGGCCTGGCTGCAAGCAGGAATGGCAATCCTCAAGAGCCACCTCCTGAGCAAATGCATTCCAATGTTTGCTAAACTTTTATACACCTGATACTTGCCTCTCTGGCCCAGATTCTTTAACGCTAAGCTATCAGCAACAGCATGCCTCTGGTATATCTGGAGGAAGTACTTGTGACAGCTGATACCATAATTTACAAGGATCTGATTGCAATTGCAAGGCAATGGGGAAATGGCCTCAAGTTGCACCAGGGGAGGTTTAGGTTGGATATCAGGAAGAACTTCTTTACAGAAAGGGTGGTTAAGCTCTGGAATAGGTTCCCCGGGGAGGTAATTGAGTCACCATTCCTGGCTGTGGTTAAAAAACATTTGGATGTGGTGCTCAGGGACATGATTTAGTGGTGGGCTGTTAGGGTAGTATGGTTAGGTTGTGGCTCGACTTGATAATCTTGAAGATCTTTTCCAACCTGAGCAATTCTATGATTCAGTCCAACACATCAAAGGCTAGTGACAGAGGTCAGACAAAATCCAATACAGTCAGAAAAGTCAGTACTTCATGAGTTGACACACTTATTTCCTTGAATTCAAAGGAAAACATGTGCTTTACAGGAGCACATTGCCTTCTTTCATCCCTCCTTTGTTTTGTCTATACATTCTGCTACTATAATGGGCTACGTTTACAAAAGCTTTGGAAACCTATTTTCTACATCTGCTTGACGTCACAAGCAAGAGGGACTTTAATGGTTAAATTAGACCTGGGGAACTCTTCCAAATGTAACAAGACTACTTTCCACATGGGTATAACTGGCAGCCTCTCCACAGAAAAATATGGTAAATGTAATCCTAGTTTAACCAAGATGGACAGCAAAAGTAATACATCTTGCAATTTCTGAAGTCATTTTTAACTTCTGTAATTCTGTGCTGCACTAAGAGAGAAAATGCACAGAGTGAAAAAAGATGGCTTGGTGAAACCAATGCATCACTCCAAAAAAGGGCAAAATCTCTGACAGAAATTCAGTCCTAGCTCCAAAACGGAAACACAGTGGAAACAAGAAGTAATTTTCATAGCTATTCCAGCAGAACCTTCCTTTTTTTGACTTGTTTATGTTTTATCACAGTATATACAGGAGCAGACATCACATCTAATTTTCATTAGCAAGCCTAATATTGATCTGTGTTTATACGCGAGATCCAGAACGAAGCCATCTGCCTATCAGAATGATTCAGATCCCTGAGACCTTAACAAAGAAAGAGCTGAACTTGACAAATGGAGGGGTAATAATATTTTCAAACATGATTTCCTTTAAAGGCCTCATTTAAAAAAATGTCATGGACATTTCTGCGGTTGGTTACAGATGTTTACGTCAACAGCTTTTTTTATCAAAGCTCTGTTTTAAAAGAATATGTTTTTCATTAGATTGCTTTCCTTGTTCTCATTTTCATCATTCCCAGTCTTCTATGCTTGATTATTTTTCTCTGCCCACAGGAACAATAAGAAAACAAGTTGTTGGGGGGATACTTTCCTTATTTCCTTCCCTCCTTCCCTTCCTTCATTCCTTCTTGCCTCTCATTCTTTCTTCAGAAAGCCAATGTTCTACGTGATGCCTGTAGTAGCAAGGCTTTTAACATAAACCTGGAGGGCAGCAATGATGATGATAGGGGAAGGAAAGCAACCACAGAGTGACAGGGTTTTGTTCAGGTTAACAAGAGCATGGATATCCAAGCCATCGTGCAAAAAACCAACAGAATCCTAGAAAGGCGCAATTGCAGCTCTTGGTCACGTGAACTCAGGATTCACCTCATACTCTGATCCTAAAAGCCTCCACCATAAGAAATAGATGAGGCACCAAAGCCCAAGAGTTGTGTAGTAAGCAATATCCTTAGCACGTAAAAAACAAACAAACAAACAAAGCAGCAGGGTGAGGCAGGTAGCTCTGGTGATGCAGAAGCATGTGAATCTGTGAAGCAGGGAATAGAAAAGCATCAGAAAAGGCTGGCAATCATCATGGCTGCTGGAGAGCTGTCAGTGTTGTAGGGCCAACCAGAGGCAAAACCATGCTGTGGGAATTCATTGCAGCCAAGGAATGGTGATGGGTGGGTAACAGCCCACAAGAGGAGATTGGGACACAGGAGCCTTTGGCCCTGGTCTGGAGAAGCCCCATCCCTTTTGCTCCAAGGCTGAATGGCCAGAAGTCAGGCTAGGACCCATTGTGCTCATCCTCTTGTTGGAAGCAGTGTGCTGGGGGCAGTTTCATGTAATTCAGTAATGCTGGATGCTTTCCATATGGGAGGAAAATCTAATATGGGCTAAAATCAGAAAAAAAACCCTCTTCTGAACCACAAGTAATATATGCTTTTGATGTTTGAATTCAAGAGCAGTAGGACAGAAACCTCTGATCTCATGCTGCTGTGGATCAGGAGTAAATATTTGCATAGCATGTCAGGCAGCGCTGGTATGAGACCAATGTTATGGAGATTCAAGCTTGGCTGTCCCACTTGCCCATTTTGGAAGCTGTCAGCTTCCCCAGCAAGCAGAGGGAGAGCAAGACATGCAGATTAATCATATAACCATAGAATCACAGATTGGGTTGGAGGGACCGTAAAGACCACCTTGCCACTGTCCCCTGCTGTGTGCAGGGCCGCCACCCATCAGGCTGGGCTGCAAAGGACCCATTCATCCTGGCCTTGAGCAACTCCAGGATGGTGCCCAACCTCTGCAACAGCCTCTCCCTGCAGCCCTTGAGCATTAAGCTGGGATGATTTTCTTCTCTCTATGCTTTATTTTACACTTTCTGGCCTGATGCTGCTAGTGGTATTACCTTATCCCCATGCTGAACCTGTGAAGCAAATAATTCATTCTATGTACAAAGACATCCAGGTGGTGAAAGAGTCAGCCAGCATGGCTCCTCTTGACTCACAAATGCTCCCAGGTTCACTGTAGATGGGCTTTGCTCCTATACCACAGCCAGCCTTTCTTCCCTAAAACCCCCACCAACTGCTCTGTTACACATCCCAGCTGGTACAAGTGCTGGCATGGGCTGCCATCTCTCTGCATTAACTCAGAGAACTGGGTATGTGAGGCAAATCTTTCTGAGGAACAGTAGAATGGCCAATGTACTGTCTTTGTTTGAAGCAAATAATGGCAAGACAAATGGGACCAGCAAGGATTTTTGCATTGTTTCTCCCAATTCTTTTTCTCTATGTAATTAAATAAATGACTGTAGGCTACATATGTGGACTACCGGACTTCTTTGACACTAGATTTTTCAGGCTTGAAATCACAATGGAAGGCTCCAATTAAAAGTTCATTTTCAGGAGGGGCTAACTGGAATAGAATCACAGAATGGTTTGCATTGGAAGGGAGCTCAAAGCCCATCTATCCCAACCCCTGCCGTGGGCAGGGCTGCACCCCACCAGCTCAGGTTGCCTATGGCCCCATCCAACCTGGCTTTGAGTGCTTCCAGAGATGGGGCATCATAGCTTCTCCACAGTAACCTACTCTTCTGAACTCACTCATCTCCTTGGTGCTGGCAGCTGAGTCCTGAGAGTGCTCCTTTGAATCACCTCATTTACTGCATGTTAATCTGACCATCACCATGTATTTCTCCTGCTGATCAAGAGACTTCCTCTCCAGCTGATGCCTCTACCTCTGTGTATATCTGTGATTGGGTTGCAGGAATTTATATAGAGGAACTCACGCAAATTGACTTATTTTAACACTTCTCCTACAGGGGAGCAGAGCCCTTACCTTTGAGCTGCACTTGTACAGGGGGTGGCTGATGGAGTCCACATAGTGATGCCTCATGCAGCGGCTGGGATCAGTGTCGATCATGAAGGAACTGTCTGGTTTGCTGTCCGTGTCTCCCATCATTGCCAGGAGCGAGAGCATGGAAATTGAAGCTGCAAGTACATGACTTCCCATTGTTGAGGAACTTTGCTGTGATAACAGCAGAGGGAGGTAGAGGATTAAAAAAACGCCAAATACTGTGAGCCAGTTCCTCTCCAGGAAAGTGAAAAGTCTGGTTTAAGTCTCTTAGTTGTCATTCTTCCTCTGGAGTTAGAGTTTGCTGAGACTGTAATCCATCAGAGAATCTCCCGTTAGCTGGAATAAAAACACCATAAATCACAATCCTGACCAAAAACAGCTCTGAAGAAAAACAAGCATAAATAATAATAAGGCTCATAGGATTTTTGCTTGCCAAAATACACTCTCTGAGAGAACATCATTCCCACAATAGGTATGGCACGCGACATTAGGAAGGAGATGTGTTACTTTAAGCATTTCTCCATCATTTTTTTTTACCATGGAGAACCTTTTAACTTTTCACATTACAAGTGCTGCAGCACCCATCTTGACTCAACGGTGTCCCTAATGGGCTCTCCTCAAAACTGGTGATGGATAACACATCAGAACTCGTTGCAAATGGGAAAGACTGCATATTTACTCGAAGTGCCAAAAAGCATGCTTAGAGGCAGAGTCAGGCTGCCTTCTGCCTCAACAAAGGGAATTTCCCAGGCAGTAAATGGAGAGGAGGGAGACAGGAGGGGCTCCTGTAGGGACAAGGGGCACAGCTGGACCCTGTCTGGGCACAAGCAGTGCAGTCCCTGTTAATTAAAGAATAGGATCTGAAAAACACATAGTATTCCATAATATCCAAGTGCATCCCAGTTGTCAAGTGGGGAAAAGCCCTTCAGGGGAACATCTCCCCGGGCTGCCCATGGCTGTAATCTTAAATGGGTGATTTAATTTTGCTTTTACTACACAGAGCTACAGCGGAAGAGATGTGAATTATCCTGCTGGATCAAAGAGCAGTTTTCAGTACCGCTTAAAGATCAAGGCCTTAAAGAAATCTATGACAAAAAAGTTCACTGTTCATGCAGAAATGCTCCCCGAAGCTTCTTACCTATTTAAAGAGATGCCATGTGCCCTTTATTGCCTTGCACAAGCCTCATTCAAAACAGCTTTATGCTTTACTGACAATACTCTAAGATGACAGATACTCATCTCTTGAACAGCCTGAAACAGCAAGGCCTCCCCACCAAAGTGCTCAATGATTTGTATACTGCTTTATAGCTTACTCCAATCCTTTTGTAAGAGGAGCACATAGAAGCAGTAAACACTTCCAGAGCTTGTCCAAGCTGGGAGTCGGGATTTGTCAGGCAAGCTCTCATGCTGGGAAGAAATGTACGTAATTAGGGATGATCTGTGTGTTAGACACTTATGAAAGCCTTTTTTGGGTTCGAACTATTGTTCATGTGCCTAAATAGAAAAGGAAAATTTATGTGACTGTATTTAACTAACAATATAATTTTTTCCCCAGCATCTGATGTATGACCTGCTGTACTTAGCCATAGAAGTCACAGAAGTCTTTTCTATGAGGAAATGTCTTATACTGGATGTGGCACTGAAAAAAATACTATGTCTTTTCAGTACAAGGAACTTAAGCAACGCTAAACACAGAATCTCAGATACGTTTGTGCACACTCTCCGTCACCTCAACAAATATTCCTCCAAACATTTCAGCAAGACAAGAGGGAAATCTCTCTGTCATGGGAGCTCGGACAGAACCCTCCACCGAAGCAAGACTGTGGTTCACAGAGATGTTGTCCAAGCATTAGCTAACAGGAGGAGTGATGCACTTTTTTTGTGTTTAACCTTTTACCTACTTTCCCATTCTTCTTTCTAAAGAGGCTGACCAAAACACTCTGCTTGGCAAGGTCTCTCTCCAGCATAGCTAACCAGTATTACACACCCAGCAACTCCTTCTCTGTCCAAGAAAATTTACTTGATATTGGATGGTCTCATCTCTTTTACCGCTATATCCAGGGATCCCCATTTCCCACTCTCTGTGTCCCACTCTTCTTTTTTTTCTCTATCTTTCTATGGTTTTGATCAGTATGATTTAAGACAGTGAGAGAAATCTGGTCCTGGCTCGGTTTTCAAAGGCTTATCTCTCTAGTTTGCTTCAGGAAATAATTGAATGACACAGAATCTGCCTCACAAAAACACTGTGAGAAAGTTGAGAAGAAGGAGGGGAAAATGTGAGAAAAGGAAAGCGTCTGTACCTTCTTTAGGATAAGCACAGCACAAAATCTGCACAAAAAGTCTTAGCAGACTCACAGCCTTTTAAAATTTCCCTGACACTTTCCTGGCAAAGAAATGAAGTGTAACTTGGTAATAAAACTCCAATAGAACACAAGCAGAGTGTTATATTTATTTGTTAGTAAAAAGAGACCATCTTTTTGTCTTTTGTGATCTATCTTTCGTGAAAGAGCTGTGATTTGTTGCTGATGGACATACTGGCAAAATGAGCATGTTGGAACTGATGATGGGACTGCAGACAACACTGGGATATTTGCACTCCAGTATCTACTGTCATTCCTACGTGAGGTATATACATACATTTCTCAAGTATATATACCATATACTATTGAGCTATGTAGAAAAATACATATACCTCACAGGAATATTTAGACATATAGAAGTTAGTGTGTATTTGGACCAGAGGTAAAAACATTTTTTAGATTGGTTCTAAAAGGTCTAAATATTTTCACCCAGCTATATCACCATGGCATGACAGTCCCATTTCCAGTTAAAACTGTGCAATGAGATATCATTTCAAATTAGCACTCATATTTTATTTTATTTAAAACAAAACAAAACAAAACAATACAAAACATTCTTTTTTTTTGCAGCACTGTCTGAAATTATAAAATACTACACATTACGTGGCATCAGGAATTACATCTGTCTGTCCATCTGCCTCAAAGCAGAAATACACCTCTCATCATTAATTGTTATAGATGCACTTAAAGATGATGTGTTGTGTTCTACATCATTTGGAACATACCACTTTTTTGGTCAAAATCAACAATTTCAGATCAATTTTTTTTAAATTTTATTTGGGCTGCCTTTCTCCCACTTTCTTCTTATCTGAAAAAATGTGGTGAGCAGTCAATCTGCCAAGCTAAGAAAGAGGAAGGTGAAATGCTTCTGTTTTACAGCATCCCATAAAGAAGAAGATGCACTGGTTACTACATATCCCTAGGATGAAAATCAGCTACAAAAAATATTTGGCCAAAGAATGAATGAAAATCACTGCTTTCCATTCTTTCAGAATTCACTGCTATGAGCATTATGTGTTGTTAATAATAGGCTTACAAGTGCACTTTCCCTAAAACTGCTTTTTCGGAACTCATATGGACATACCATGCTAAATTACAGCTGTCATTCAAAACTGCTACAATTGTTACCTAAAAAGTGAAGAACAATGGAAGCCATCCCAAAGCCAGATGATGCAAACATTCAATCTAAGACTGCACCACACATGAATATTGAGGCAGAGTTAAGGTTATTTTACCAACTTTGTGTTATCATTACCTGTTCTTTGAATGCTTGAAATAAAGATTTTTTTAATCACAGTTTCCATATAATTTAAATAGCAGGGGAGGTTGAGATTTTTGGTTTGCTCTAGGATCAGAATAAAAATTCCATCATCTGGAATTATTTAGTCAGTTGCTTTGAGAGAACATAAACAGAAATTCTCTTTTGCTATGTATCTTGGAAAAAATCAAGAAACGAGGAATTCTCCAAAGGTCTATTGGATCTGCTCAGCTTTTACCCTGGAATATAGGAAGGGAGCAATGGAAAACCTCATTTCTGGTGTACTTCCATTTAGCTGTTCCCTGCATATGAGCCTGTGAATTAGGCATGCACGTATATTCAGCTTGGCCTTCATTTGCAGAGTATTTTTTGTTCTTGATACTCCTGCTTTATGACGATGATGCAGTTCGATTCACTCAATGTCTTTCATGTTCCAGAAGCTGCCAAAATCCAGTTGGAGCAGCAGTGTGTATATATAACTAAGCCCGTCCTTGCGTGTTGTGCATATTTAGTAAACACAATTACTTGGAACCTGTCATGTGGTTCCCTCATTCTCAATTAGTTATGTAAACAGAACAGTTATAAGACCACTCAGTTTCTCCAAAATCCAACCCTAAAAAACCGTTACTAAATGTGTGTGTTTGTGTTTAGATTACTGCTGCAGTTCTGAGAAAAATGCCATGGAGATCTTTATGAGGGCAAAGTGGATTTTCTGATAACTTTGTCATACCTGGAAAAAAATTAGATCAGAAGAGTTGATATTTGGGGCGTTTGCACTCTTCTAAGATCTGAACTGGAATTGTGCTGTGTGGTGGTCAGCAGGGCAAGGGAAGTGATTGTACATCTCTGCCCTCATGAGGTCCCACCTGGAGTACTGAGCACGGGCCTGAGGTCCCCAGCACAAGCAGTGGAGCTGTTGGAGTGGGTCCAGAGGAGGGCATGAAGATGCTTGGAGGACTGGAGCACCTCTCCTGTGAAGAAGGGTTGGGCTTGTTCAGCCTAAAGAAGAGAAGGCTCCAGGAAGACTTCATTGTGGCCTTCCAGTACTTACTTACAGTGGGCCCAGAGGAAAACTGGGGAGGGAGTATCTGTCAGGGCATGCAGTGCTAAAAAAAGGCACGATGGCGTTAATTGAAAAGAAGGTGTATTCAGATCAGACATTAGGCAGAAATCCTTTATCCAGAGAGTGATGAGGTCCTGGCATAGGCTGCCCAGAGAAGCTGTGGGTGCCCCATCCGTGGAGGCATTCTGAGTCAGGTTCCATGAGGCTTTGGGCAGCCTAGTCTAGTGGAAGTTGTCCCTTGCCATGGCAGAAGAGTTGGAACTGGATGGCCTTTAAGGTCCCTTCCAACCCAAACCATTCTATGATTCTACTGTTAGGATTTGTTCTGCAGAATTAAGCTCTCCACTGCCATGAAAAGGGCCATGAAAAAAGATGAGGTTGGGAGGTGGGGATGAACAACCAATGTGCAGCAGCCACATTACATGATCTGCTTGCAGGCCTCCTCCAGGCTCCAGCATTTTGATGGCTTCCAGACAACGTCACCTTCCATACTTTGCCCAGGAAAACTGCTTGAGTAACATCATTGTGGGACAAAATCACAGAGATCACCACTTGAGAATTTAATAGACATCGTAGAGACAACCTAACATGCTCTGCCTGATCCTGCTTGCTGTCAGCTTAGAGATTTTATAAGATCCTGTGTATGCTTTAGTTTTGTTAATAAATATGCTTTTCTTCTCATTGCAGTATTTTACTGCAGTCATTTTCTGCCAGTGAGATAGTTGGCCTGTCATATGTGCATTCAAAATACTTTTGTATTGTGACCACTGCATTGTTAGAGAAATATCTCCATGCAACACTCAGACAGATTTCTTCCCTCCATTTTGCCACAGAGGTGGCAAAGGGGTTATGCAGTGGCCACTGGGACATAGGACTGGGAGCCCACAGGGACACTGAGGGCTGAGCCTTGAACAAGCCACAGGGATGTGTGTGCCCACAACATAAAAGCAGTGCAGCTCTGTGCAATTCAAGAAGAAAAGGCCTGGAGAATCCTGGCTACCAGCATGAGAAAGGCAGGAAGCAACAAAAAGGAAAATAGAATAAATCACAGAATCATAGAGCAACTTAGGATGGAGGGGAACTCAAAGTCCATTAAGTTGCAACTTCCCTGCTATGGGCAGGGTTGCCACCCACGAGGTCAGGCTGCCCAGGGCCCATCCCTATCCAGGGATGGGTCATACGTAACAGGCTCATAAGAAGGAGCTTGAGCCTTTTTACCTGGATGTCCACAAAAAGAAAACACATATTCTGGTCTTACTGAGGGCTGCTCTGCTCTATGGCCTGTCAGACAGCAGTTGCAGAGCACTGCCCAAAAAACCCAGGAAGAGAAAATGGACACTAACTAGAAATGTCAGACACACTAGTGGAAAAATGCCTACATTTCATTTTCTGCTCTGAGGTTTTGCTAAATTTTTAGTATTTCTGAAGAAAAATACCTCTGCTGGTAAGCAGACTAAAAAAGAAAATGAAATAGGAAAACCATGGTAATTCATAAGAAACAATGGTCAGTAATTGCAGCACATGCAAATGAAGAACTCATGGCTGCTGATGGCCCTGGAGCAGGGAGCTTTGGTGGCTGCTCTGCATGACCCCACAAGTGGGGGCACAGTGGGGGGACCAGGAGAATGAGATGGAACAATTCTTGCTGAACAGCACTCGAGCAAGCCAAGTTTCACTCCCCTTTTGAAGTCTCCAAGTGTGTTTTCAGTCCTCCAGGTAGCTGAGAGGGGGGAGAGCTACCAATGCTGCTGGGCAGTTGAAATAACAACGTCTAGTGGGTGCTGCGGGCTGGCGCCCAGCCAGCAGACAGGCAGGGACAAAAATGGAGAAAGGTTTTTAATACACTTGCAAAGAATAGCTACTAGTAGACAAAAGAGTGCTTGTATTTTTATTCTTTCTTTTTGCTGTCTCTAGGAAACTTTAAATAGATTGATTAGAGGCATGCATAGGATCTGTCTCTAATGAGCCCCACAGCAGTCAGAACTGTTTAATGGCAAGGTGATGCCAACCTTGGACTCTTTATTCAATCTTGTGTCTTACAGAGCAATCCTGATCATCAGTTGGAGATGGAAACAGGGAGGAATCCAGCTTTGCACTTGATCATCCAAACAGTAATGAATGGCATTGCCCCTCAGGTTCAGAGCCAAGCTATATTGAAAAGGCCCCCACATCTCCCAGCAGGAAACCAGCAGTTTGGAGGCTGCTGGGCACATGCAGATATTCCCAGCTGAGCATTAGCTATAGGATCTGCTTCAGTAATTACCTCTGTGTTAGTCTTATGACCCAACATAAGTTAAAATGACTCTTGGCCAAATTACAAGTTGCTGAGAGGTCTAGGGCATTCGGGCATGTGTTCTCTTACCTGTTGGAGTGTGCTACAAAACAGTGGATGTTTCTGGTTCTCTGGCTTTCATTATACTGCTTGTCTGATGATTAGAGATTACTTTAATGCATTTACTGAAGAGCTGTAGTTATCACTAGATGCAGGGATGAGTTTCTCATTCTTTAACATTAAGCAAAGACATCCCTGCCACCAGGATGAGCAGTGTGCTACGCAGCTGGAGATAGCCCATGGCTGAAAGAAATATTCCCTGTAGGAAAATCCACTCTTCTTTTATAGACAGGCGAAATTCAGACTAACAGCCATGCACCTCGATTAATTACAGAACCTAAGCATTTGGCTCATGGTAGCAATTTTATGTCATCTAACAGCATTCCCCTAGGTCCTCCTCTCTTTGAGCTGTGCTGCTATGACAGTAATGCGATTGTCACTGCCATGGTATGCTTAACCTTTGCCAAACCAGAGTGGAGGCATTAACTCAGATCTTCAACTCACATGTCTTAAAGGGCAATGTAACCTGTGCTGCCGCCTCTGCTGAACCGATGTCTGCAGCCCCTTAACAATCAGCATGAAAATGTGACAAGCGTGAGCCATAACAGTGATTGATGCAGGTAGAAGAATAACAAAGAGAAGCTGAAGAACAGCAATGCAGTGGAATTCCTGGGAGCGCTGTCTCCATGGCATCAGCAGCCAAATGTTGGGATGCCAGAAGAAAGGCTGGAATTGCCCATGTAGGAGGGATCTCTGTGAAATTCACACAGTGAAATTCCAACAAAGGGGACAAGAACTGTTGGTGTCTGAAAGTGGTAGTGCCACTGCTACCCGGGTAATCGTCTGAATTAGATTATGTGAAAAAAGAAGGAATATATAGACCGCCAGCTGCTCAAAGGCTTACTACAACCTTGCTTTTATTGTTCAGCTAAGTTAGAGGTGGGGCATCAGAAGGATTCCATGCATACCACTGCTGAGAAATTTTAATATGTTCCACACTGACACATATAAAAAGGAAATAACAGCTGATCATATCCAGCAGAGACAGCAACATCTCTTCATATGCCTGCAAAGAAGTGTGGGCAAAGTGGGGTGCTCTTGGTCAGAGGCAGACAGCTGAGCTAACCCAGCAGCAATCCAGCATTTCTCTTGCCAGCGGGCTTGCATGAGGGCTGTTCGGCAAGAAACAAGGAAAGAGCAGGAAAAAAGGTGAAGTGGGCACGGCTACTCACCCCTATCCCAAGATACCAGGGTGTGGGGAAGGGCAAGGAGTGGAGCTGCTGCATGTTGAACACTGATGAAAAGAAACACGTGGTTACACAACCCACAGTGATCCAATGGAACAAGATATCACAAGGGCAAAAGTTGAGCAGGGCTCAGCAAAAGGACTCAATATGTATGGGAGGGTTGCAGTCTGAAGGGTTTTATTTTTAAAGACTTTTGGGAAGGGCTGTAAGCTCTCAGGACTCTGAGAGCTCGGTTGATGGGGCTAGGGAAAAATCCTTCATGGCAGCAAGTTCCTATGTTGCTGTCTGCCCCAGGGTCCCTGTGCTCTGCTTTGATGTGGCCGCTTCCAGCCACGCTCAAGAGGTGATTACTCAAATAACAGGGCACTGCAGTGCAGGCTCATCTAGCAAAACTTTTCCAAACCTCAGAGAGGTAAGTGCCTCCTGGTACTCAGCAGGACATTAGAGGCAGAGGAACTTCTATTTGTAATAGTAGTTGGTAGTTGTAATTACAATAGTACTGTTTGGGAGAAACGGGATCTTTTTGAAGTTCTACTTTCCGTTAAACAAATTACCTTCCAGACTTGTTGCAAAAATGTATGTCTCAGTGACTTCACCCAAGCTTTGCAGCATAGGTCTTCAGCTCCCTCCAAAGTTCAAGAACAATCTTGGTCACTTCCTAGTGCATCTGGCAGCAGATGCATTGGGAAGGGGATAGCAGTGGCCCCAGGGAAATGGGGAATGAATTCAACTCCACAAGGGGCTCCTTGTCAAAAAAGTCAATGTGGGCATCAGCACCAGCCTGCAAGGAGGTGGTTCACCTCCCAGCCACCGTGGTAAAAGATACTACAGCACTGGCAACTCAAACAAGCAAGAGCATATATGTGCTGCCTAAGCCTCTATGGCACATTTAGGATTGTTCTGTTGGGGTCAATGGCTGTTGCTGAGAACAGCCGCAGTTTGGTGGCTATCTAGGGTACTGCTACAGCTAACTCTACACAAGGCTGTCTGTAACAAGACTGCAATTAGAATAAGCAGAGGTAGCCTCTAATTATATCTCTTAGCTAAATTAAATTTCTTCCTATTTTGTAAGTTGGAAACATCTTCTGTTCCTTCCCCATTTGCTTGTAACTGGAAAATCTTACAGTATATTTTTATAAAACCAGTATTACAAATAAGATTGCTCCAGCATGAATAACATCAAGGTACAAGTCACATTGGTAACCTCTGATTCAAGCTGCTAAGTAATTACTCACTAAATAGTTCTATTTAAGTCAAGGGAATTATTCATGTGCATAACTGCTCACAGATATGAATGAGGTCTCACAGTCTGGGCAAAACTGAGCATCATTAGCAATTCAACAGGAAAAAAAAAAAAAAAGAGATCCTAAAACATAGATTTTCTTTGGAGGAAGGACAAATAACCACAGCACTGTGATTATTGTATCCACATTCATTGACCTGCACCAGACATACGGGTAGGAAATAATTTTACAGCGAGGAACTGATTTGGAACGAGTTTGTACCCACCGGTACTTTTAAATAAGCATTTCACAGAATCATAGAATAACCCAAGTTGGAAAGTACCCGTAAGGATCTTAAGTATGGAGTCCTCACCTCCCAGTGACTATGGCAGTGAGTAGGACAGAGTCACTAAACCTTAGAAACTGTAATGTGTAGCAATGAAAAATTGTTCTTTCACCTCTAAAGAGCTGCAGAAACTTTGGCAAGTCACTTGTTGTGCCATCAGTCAGAGGTAGAAACAAATAGGATGTATTATGGGGACACTGTGGGAGAAATTTAAATCAGCTCTAAGGGTAGGATAAGAAATCTGCTTGACAGTCACAGAGGAGTCAGTGCTCACACACTGCCTTGCAAAATCGTATCTGTCACAAGAAAATTATCACCTCAAACACACATTCAGTTTGAGTCACTCTACTGACACTGGAACATTTAGCTAAGACAGTACAAACAACTGAGACTGTTCCTCACATGGCTTGTCTTTGTTACTCAGGTTTTTTTTTTTTTTTTGCTACTGAACACATCAATTTCAACTTTTATAGGTTGTATTCTCTTACCTGAGTCTCAGCAGAGAGATGGGGCTTTCCTCCTCAGCGGGGTTCTCTCAGGGCACTATCCACTCCAGAGGACTGTACTTACACTGCTCTACTGCTTTACCTCTTGGCTCATAACAGCAAAACTCTTCCTTTCTCCCTGAGAGGCAGAGAACAGCCATGCTCGTCCCCTGACACCGCTGCACAGCGACTCGATGCCCCGGCATGCCGGGATTTCAGGGTGCCGAGAGCCTCCCCCTCCCGCAGCGGGCGGCCGGGGGTCCCGCGCAGCATCCTCCCACCCCAGCGACCGCCCGCCCGGCCACACGCACGGCGCGTCGAGCCGAGAGTCGGCTACCTACTAAATATACCCTGCGGGGCTACGGCAAAGGCAAACGCCACGGCTTCCCTCATAGGCTTCAGCCAATCAAGGATGGGTATGAAACCTAGCCTAATCCGTAGCCAGTGCTGTCCAGTCTGTAGTAAAGCTTCCCAGAAGTTTGGATAAATAATAACGTGCAAATTAAGGGTGCTCCCACAGAGCGTGACACACAAAGCTAGGAATAAATATTGCCTGTTGTTTTGGATTATTCTGAGTGCTCCGGCAGATGACTGGCAAGAGAAGTAGCAATAAAAGTAAACAGCTCAGTTTTAAAGTAGCAGGGTTGCCTGCATCCATAGCTCCCTACTACAATGGGACAAAGCCAGCGATGGCAGTAACAACAACTGGGGCAGCACCCAGCTCGTCCATTCAATCCAAGCCATACAGTGACAGCCAGTGCAGAGGTGCAAACAGGCACACTCAAAAAAGTAAAAGTTTAAGCAATTTGCTCAGACTGTGCTACCTCTCTGCTTCCTTACAGGCATCCTTCAGGCAGAAGACAGATCTAAAGACGGGATTAGGAGACAGGTACTAGAGCTGTGCCCAGTCTACACTATCGCATTTTAATTAAAAGCCAGCACACAGAGAATATGTGTATGTCAGATTAAAGTGCTAAGTTTAAGCCCATGAAACACTCAAACCTGGAGGAAACTTATTTGTGTGCTTACCTTCAGCAAATGCTCTGCTCCTTCCTTCCCTCCAGCTCTTCAGAGAGCTAAAAAGAGGTCCTGTTGCTTCCAAATGCTTTTGTTCTGCTGTCCCTCTGTCACATGGTTTGCCTTTTATATTTGCAACACACAAAAGTTAGGGCTGTTTAACAGAGAGGCAGAGAGAGGGAGAGAGAATGTCAAATGGAAAAGTGCCATTGCAGTCATATATCAATCAGGGCAGCGGCAGCAGCAGCTCACTGGCAAATGGGAATTCCACAGAAATGCAAAGCTCTTGTTATCTGAGAAATCACAAAACGCCACCAGCCAAGCTCCCCTCTGCAGGGACTTCTTATTATTGGCAAGCCAGGGAATAGAAGGAAATGTAGGCTTTTGTTGTTGTTGTTATTGTTTCAGATCTGGAGATATGTATGCAAGGGCACATGTAAGACAATGGAATACAAGTCCTGAATAAAATTCCATTCTAAATAAATGTGCTGTGTACAAGACAAAGCAAACCACAGTGCAGTGATGTAATTAGAGCTAAGAAAATAATCTGAAAATAATAATTAGAAATTTTTATATGTATATGCACTTGGAAAATATCCACAGGGAAACTGCTTTTTCACTGAGTTACTCATTAATCTCCTTCTTTTTCTGAGAATTATTTTTTAGATTTTATGTGAGCTGTGATTGATCTCAGATATCCTAAATTCAAGCTGTGCTGCTTTACTGCAGTTGGTCACCGAAATCATCTGACATTCTCAGGCTTCCCAATAGAGTAAGCAGACAAGTGTTTTCTGTATCAATATTTGTATGCAAACTTGCAATTCAGTTGCTTCAAATGATCAGCCCCAAATTCTGAAATTTCTCTTAAGTAGACCCTCATATGCTCTCAAAGGCTGAGATATTTAAGATGTCTAGCTAACATTCTTTCTTCTCTATCCTCCTTAGAATGTCAGTGTTTGAAAATGCTTTCCTTCCAACCTTTTACACAGATATTGTCTTTTATGCAAAAATGAATGCCCTGGAAGGCTGAGGGCAGACTCCATCCAGTGGAGAAACCTACTTACAACGAGAGCATCCCAAACACGTTTGCCTGTACATGGTTCTGGGTGCACTAAAATCTCTTTTTTGGCTCCCACAGTGGAGAATGTTTTCCTTCCCTTTGGAGTGCCCCCTAGTCGTCCCGAGGCAGTACGGAGCACGAGGAAGAGCAGACCTTAGCTGGTTAATTAAAAAATAGGCGACATAGCTGGCCATTCACAAGCTGGATCTGTTCAGAGGCACTAGCCAGCAGATGGACGGGGTCCTGTGTCGATTGTGTTTGAACTCTAAAGGAAAGTTGGTATTTGATGGATGATGTTATTAACTAAATGTCTTATGTAGTATTAGATCAAAGAACAGATGGAAATTATGCCTTAAAAATAGAATAATCTAAAAGGGGAATGGCTTGTAGATGAGTAAGCATCATGGAAACAATAAAGAAGACATTCTTTGGCTTGCCTTGCTGCAGAGCCAGGTTTGGCTAACAGGATAAAAAATTGATCCACTTAGAACTCACATCCTTAGGACACGAGTTTTCCTGAACATTTTCCCCTCATATTCAGTGCTTATGTTGTTTTGCCTCTTTAGTCAACCCTGGGCTTCTCTCACTTACCATGTCTGTATGGGCTCTCTGCCTTCTTTGTTGTGGATACCCAGTGTGGA
Source organism: Chrysolophus pictus (assembly GCA_037305975.1). Lineage (NCBI taxonomy): Eukaryota > Metazoa > Chordata > Aves > Galliformes > Phasianidae > Chrysolophus > Chrysolophus pictus. The sequence goes on from CM074576.1 coordinate 84,947,638, forward strand.
TGATGGCTGAGCTCAGCATCATCTTCACTCACTCGGAGTGGCAGGCTGCAATGCCACCCACAATCTGGCACTGCACTTACCTTAAAAAGACTATCCAGAACAATGCTTTTTAATTTAGCCTACACCTGCTTGTTAAACTAAAGGCATTGTCCCTTTGGTCATTCAGCTGCCATGTCCACTTGTCTCTGTTTAACTATGAGAAGAAAAGTGGCTCACATATCTGGTTGCTCACATAAAAGACCTGGCATATCCAAGACAAAAGACACACCAAGCAGCTTCTGGATGAAGTCTGCCAAGAGACAGTAGATAACACACATTCCTTACTGAAAATTACACTTCTTGAGTTCTAAAAGGTACAGCATAGGTTTGTTTAGTTTGTGTCATCTATGGGAGAGAATATTCTTAGTAGTTACTAGTTGGGTGCAAAACACACATTAAATACTCAGTAATTAGCAATTACATGTCAAACAGTGGTACTTCTGAGAAGCTTACCTGGCTTCTGCCACTACAACAATTTCCAAATGTAGGAAAATCTGCAGATATTGGACTAAATGTGACAACAACAACAAAAATTGCATTCACTTTTTCATCTTCAGCTTCAAGACCACATTTGGCAGTAAGTGGAAGTTAATCAGCAGTTAATTAACCTCATAGGCTGGTGACTTACAAGCTGACACTCCCATTGTGGTCTGAATGAACTGAAGAATGACTGAAGGCACAAAAGTAAAAGTGTAAAAAATAACCCCTCCTCCTCCTTCCAAAAGAACTATAGAATCATAGAGTCACAGAATCATAGAGTCATCGAATTGTAGAATGGCTTATGTTTGAAGGGACATTAAATATTATCTAGTCCTAACTCTCCACTGTGAGCAGGGCTGCCACCTACCAGATCGGGCTGCCCAGGGTCTCTTCCAGTTCCTTCAGGACCCTAGAATGCATGGCCCCATAGACTTGTGCATGTTCTGTCTCATGAGGTCTCCAACTTATTTTGCTCTTACAGTGGGAGGAGATTTCACTCTCTCAAATCCCGCCTAGAGGTTCAGAGATACGAGCTGTATGGGAAGACTGACTGCCGCTGAAGACTGAGGGAAAGAATGACCTGAGTACCTCAGCCTTCACCATGTCTGTTGAAGCTAGTTCTTCTTTCACACTTACCAGATGGAGTACACTCTCCTTTGCCTGTCCCTTCTGCCTGATGTATCTAAATAAACCCTAAATAAATTTTCCACATCCCTCGCCAAGTTTGATTCCATATCACCTTGGCTTTCTTGGTTCCATCTCTGCATATCCGGACAGCTACCTTATATTCTTACCAGGCCACCCATCCCTGCTTCCTCTGCCTATTATTTTTCCTTCCTATCCCTCAGTTTGACCAGCAGGTCCTTGCTCAGCCATGTCCATTTCCTGTCTATGGCCCACAACTTTTTCATAATCGTTCATAAATATTCATCTTCCCTCAACAACTGTAATTTAATCCTTCCCATAACAACAGTCATTTAAAATAGAATAAGTGCAAAGCACAGATCAGAGATGTGTTTTCAGAGATGATTAGACATATGAAATGACCAGATATTTGAGAAAATATCCTGCTCCCAACTCAATTTTAATCAGAGATCCCTTCAAGAGGAGCTTTTCTCACCTAGCAGCTATCATCTGAAAACTGACCATAGGCTCTTCCAATGGCAAATGGAGTTTCCATCCCAAATTACTTTAATTTCAGGACAGTTTAAAGTAGTCATCAGCTACAGTCTTTCTCCCCGTGAGCAACAAACAATAATTTGTTGACAGTCAGATGAAATTCCTATTTTTTAGGTAGGTAGAATTAAATCAGATAAAGGACTTAGGCTATAGTTTTGAGGAGAAAGAGATTCACCTCTGTGTAGAGTTCTACTGGCATCCCTCACTGACTCCCCATGAAATGCATTGCAAACCTGAACTCTTAGTATACTTGCTTCCATATTCCACCTCGGTACACACCTACAAAATTTACGTCCATCCGCAGAAAAGGATCATGCTACCATTACCTGCAATTCAGTAGAACTGAATTCTTTGCCCCACTGACATCATTAAGCATCATATTTACTCCTCAAAGGAGTAGAGTTTCACCTCTACAGAGTGCACTTGTTGTGAACAAAAATTATTCAGAATTCTGCAGCAAAAGAAACCTTATGTTTCAATTTGAGAGATTTTCCAGTGCATCCAGTTCATAACATTCCATGTGTGATTGTTGTATTCTCAGACAGTGGATAACAGACGTTCATATCATCAAATGTACTGTCAGAAAAGGATCTTTTGGGAAACTAATTTCTACCATTTTAATAATCCAAACAGGTATTAGATAATTAATAATTCTGGTACATAAAGTTATATACCCATGTACAACAACCCAGGATCAAGCAGCACAAATGTCTGTTTTGTTTTTCATGTATTAAGTTATCCTGTCATGCATTCCCTCAGATTCATTTTGCAAGGTTATTTAAATACCTAACTGCCTATTTTCTTCTACAACTTAAATGCTCCTCTTGTTTTGTGTATACATGAATGTCTGTTAAGAGTATCTGGAATGTTTATTCCGTGACTTATATATATTACATTATTATATATATATATCATTATTATAGCAAGGCTTCCTCTATTTAGGGAGCTATAAAGAATAATGTGAAAATTAGGCCTGAACTATTATTCATTTTATTGCAGAAGTCAGAAAGACATATTGCCTGTGAAATATACTCAGATTTTTTTAAGCGAGCATGAAAACGATTCTGTGCTACGACCCAAAATTGATGTCCCCCAAAGCTGGTTTGCCCTGGTGCCTTCAGCAAGCAGTAGGTGCAGGACATGGACATGGAGGGCTGTCTTGCAACATGCTGCCTACAAATCCGCAATAAACAGGTAATATTGGAGAAGTGAAGAAGTCCGGATTACTACACATTTTTATTTCTACATCCTTCATGTTTGCCCATTCAAGTTTTGCCATTACATTACCTTCAACTCCCTGAATTTCCTGAGGACATGTTATGTCTGACTTTGCCTCAGCTGTATCCATTGTTTCCTTCCATAAAAATCTCAACTTCAACTTCTTTTTAAAGCTGCTGCCTGACTACTGAGGAAGGGACAGTATGCCCTAACTGGCTAGCAAGTACCCACTCAGCAGCCAGAGTGTTACAGCTCCTCACCTACTCAAACTTCTGAACCATGAGCTTCAATTTTTTTTCTGCAAGACATTAATAGGATGCAGCAGTATACTGTCTAGGGGAAAGAACCCATGCCTATTTATACATCCAAGAATTTGTCAAGAAACATTGTTTTCTCCAAAATCTCTGCTTTGCTGCAAAATTGGTTGAAATTGGCCAGCTGGTTGTAAAGCCAATGGGAGAAACAAAAGGTAACGGCAGACAGACCAGAAAGACAATCTTGTGGCAAAATAATGAATAAGAGAGTAAATATGCCTTTAATCTACCTTCAGATTGCTAGAAGATAGGATTGCCTGAGTCTGTTCCGCAGACCCCTGTGAGATTCACTGCCCTGAAGTTAAGAGATCTCAGACTCAGCAGATCACTCTAGGCTTCTGTTATTGTCAGTGGAAACAGGAATAGGTGCTGCCCAAAGAATGGTTCACTTGCTGATGCTAGGATGAGATGGAACCACATTTGACACTGCCTCTTTCTCTCCTTTAATAGCGAAGTGATCCAGGAGTGTTGGCCAAGATGCCAAGAGTTCTGATTTACCAATCCAGCTGTTGGATGGTTTGGTTCTGGCAGATGAATTTCACATTTAAGGCTGTTTGAAATCATCCTGTAGGCATATGCTCTCTCTATATAACCTGCCAGATATCCACAGTTGTACATAGGTCAGTGCTTTTTTTTCCTGAGGCTGCAGGAAAGTTTTGTGTCAAACAGTGTGGGATAATGACACTTGATGTGCAGTGTGCAGTTTGCAGGGTATTTCTCCCATCTGCTGGAGAAAGAATCTCCCTGTAAAGATTTGTTGTCTGTCAGATGCTTATCTGAGTATCAAAGAATGGTCATGATGTGTCCTATGAGATCTCCAAATACATCTAGAAGTAGACTCTATTCACCTCAGACTTTTTCCAGAAGGATTTTCAGTCAGGCCCCTCAGGTTTCCCTGTGGAAGTTTCAGACCTTGGAATATAGCCTACAGGTGGTCCCTCTTCTCCAAGCACTTTCTCCCAAATGGCAGCATTTATGCCCACCCATGTGAATGATACATGATGCACCACGGGTGTCAAATTTGGTCTCTACTCTATCATCTGTAAACACAAACTGTAGCAACTCTGCTGTTTTTCCTGTCTGCCACATTCCTCAAGAGATCAGAGATCTGTAGAAAGTCCTGAACAGCTTCCAGTGACATAATGGGCAGCTTTGCCTGAGTGTGTATTGAAGGCTAATGTATCTAAATGCAGTTTTAAGCACCATCTCTAAGCAAAGGTCAGACTCTAAGGACTCCTTGCAGCTTGCATATCACTGTGGGTCACATTGTAGTTTAATTTCAGGGAGGTCTGCAAGAATCACAAAGAGAAAACAACCTCAGAAGGCATGAGTATCTCCACTTTGTTGACAAGGAAATAATACCTTCCTGAATAGAATATCAAGGTAGGAGTGTGATTTGAACATTTCTATAGTGACCAAAAGCATTCCTGTAAATTCATCTATTGCACCAAAAAATGATCTGGGAAGATATAGGCAGATTCTAATATGTTACAACCTCCTAGCAGTACCCCCATTAAGTGATTTTCTTGGAATATAAATGCAATAGGCAAAGTGGAAGCGACATTTTTTGCATGCTATTTATTATGAGAAATTAAAGCCAATTAATTTGTTCACCACTAGACTTTGTGTTGTGACAGCCTGTACAAAGCTTCACATTTAAAAAGGAAACAGTAAGTGAGTATTAGTCTCAGCTGAACAGTTTGGGTTAAAATGTCAGAGCAACTTGCTGTAAGTGAAGTTGCTGAGAAGAAATGCTATTTAGAGCAGGAAATCGGTGATTCATAATTGACATTAACTCTAGTTACCTTCCAATGTGCATGCTGTATTTCACGTGAAATTATTATAACCAAAGAAAGGCCCTTCCCTTGAGCAAGTTCAAGTTAATGTTTAGGAAACCATTTAAGTTATTATTAGGACGAAAGTCATTACAGTGGAATGGCTGGATGCTCAGACTGTGCCCTCGGTTGCAGAGCCTGTGCATTTAAATACCTCTTTTCAAGTTGCTCATCAGACACAATCATTTTGGACTATTTGCTGACATTTCGGCTTTGTGGATGTGCAAACTCCTACCAATTTGAACTCAACCAGAGACCAGACCGTTTTTGCTCTCCCTGTAGGCTGCTTCCTAACTGTACCCAGATTTATGCCCTGTAATTTCCAAACACACAAGTCCCTCTGAACTCAGAGGGACTCCTGCAGTTGATGGGAACAGAGCCCAAGGACATGTCCGTGCCCATCTGTATGAGACCCTGGCTTTCACATAGTACACGCAAACAGATGTTAGAATTGCAGAAAGCAACTTTTTGCAATTCAGATCATAGAAGGAGACAGCCTAGAGACCAGATCCTCATCTAATGGGAGCCAGCATTTCTCTGTGACTTTTGGTGCAGGCTGCGACCCTGCACTAGGTGCTAACTTGTCACCACTGCTGCCTGGTCCTTGGATGCTGGGTGCTCTGCCCCTGCTATCCTCAGCAGAATAGCTCATGAAGCTTCTTTAGAGCATTGTAGTTTATTCAGTCCAAATGAACGTGTGAACTTAATTACTCCACCATACAGTAAGCCTAGAATAAGAAATTAAATAGATCTCTTTATAGGTTTTGACACAAGTGAGGTTTTAGCAAGTTGTGTAATTTTTTAATGGTATTTAGTGTTGTTTTTTTTTTTTTTTCTCCCTAAATTAAAAACAAGAACATCTTTCCTTCTGATGTAGATTATGCCTCAATCTGTAAGCATAAATCAGAGGCAGACTTCGGGCACAGGAAGACAAAAAACACATACATTTATAAATTCAAGCACCTTTGGACTTGGGAAAAGCACAGTAATCCACTGTTAACTCTAAAAAAGAGCAATCTGAGCTTCTCTCTAGAATATGAGATGTTCTGTAGGCCCAGTTCTTGGGGGGACCAAGAATGATGGACCATGCCTGGCCAAGATATCCTGGCTCTGGCTGCACGGTCCGAGCTATCTGTTTTTTAATAGGATACATGAAGGGAAGTTTGCCCTCGTGTGGCAGAGCCAAAGATAATAGCTTCGGGAGCAGACCCTGCCCTGGCAATTACTGTCTGGGACAGAGCCTGGGATGTTACTGTAGGAAGCAAAATTGACTCTGGGGGAAGGAATTGGAATTTGCCAGGGAAAATAAGCCAACCAGGACAGACTGAAGATGATCAGAGGTTGGGCCTTTGAGATACCTCAACTGGAAGGGCAAACCAAGACTGCACTGGGAGATGCTGGAAGAGCAAAATGATGTGAATGTCTTTTCAAGCTGTGACAGGGCCTGACATAAGGGAAATGATGCAGAAATTGCAATGAATTGCATTGTCTGTGAAAGAACAGACATGAGACTATGGCGCACAGCATGGGCGAAGAGGATGGTTGATGGCACCATGAGAGGGAAGGGGCTTATTCACAGGGGCAGTGAAAAATGTTGTGGCACAAGATAAATGGACAAATGACAATAATCAATTTTCAACTGGACAGAGCTGCACAAGGTGCTGTGGTAAGGTGTCTGGCAGGGTTACAAGCACCGAAAGAAAATATACAAGCAGAATAACATAAAAAAGTGCTCAGAGGGGCTGTTTCTCACTAAAAGAAATAAAGGCATGCACAAATGAAATACTGTTCAGAATAGTATCAAGGAGTTTTAAAATATCACATCCTTGATGTCACCTGAAGTATGAATGAGGTGGAACAGAAGCTCAGCCTCCCAGGATTGCAGCAAAGCTAACAGAGGCCATATCCATGCAATAGAGATTGCATTCCTGGCTGGAGGAACAGCACTATGGGGGCTGCCAATGGAGTCCAGTAAGACCGCACTCGTCACCAGGACTATCTATCCCAATAGACAAGGAAAGGATGCAGCACCAGCAAACCAACAAGGCTCGTGGGCAGCTCTAGCCAGCATTGATAGGGTGTACATTTTAATAAAGATACAAAGGAGAAAGAAACTTGAAAAGAATCCTTGACCCTCCCCTGCTGAAAGCTCAAAAATAAATTTCACACAGGCTTCACGAAGCAGAGGGCAAGTGAACCTCTGCCTGGAGAAGTGTGTCTTGTGCATTGTGCTCCAGGCACAGTTCTGGGTGCTGTTGCATAGGTCTCAGGGATGACTGCTGCAAGCACTGTCCGGGATGCAGCACTACAGAAGCGGATCAGAAAAAAGTGTCCTGGTTATTCCACTACCTAACAAGCGTAGGAGGGAGATTTTCAGTCCTACAAGAAATCTTTGATGATTAAAAAACACAAACAATGCAGAAGTTATCTAGGCATGCTACTAAGTAGAAGAGCCTGAAACAGCAAAATCAGATGTGGTTCCCACTGGTTCATGCTGTGTAGCTGTTGCCTACCCCTTGGCTCCCTTCTGACCCCCTCCTAGATTGCTTCCCCAAAGAGAAAAGTCACAGAAAAGGGATTGATACTTAGCAATACTGCTATGAGCCCATGGTCCTGGGACTGGGACTTAGATTCACACAGATGGGGATTGAGGAACTGAAAAAATCTAGAGAATAGACAGACAGCTTTAGGGTTTACTAGATTTTATTTTTGACATAAGTACTGACAAGGGCACAGCCTCATGAGCACAAGTCAGACTCTGAGGTATGGGTTTGGAAATGCTGCCAGTGGTCCTTGTAAGCCCCTACACAGCCTGTAGCACTGCAGCAAGCTGGGGCTGTGGGTTTGCTGTTTTCTAATAGCACCAGAGCAGACAGCTCAGACTAGGCAAGTGTCTTCACCCAGAAGTGAAAGAGTCCCCTGACACCCCTCATGCACCATCAATTAGCATATTGCCTATATAACATTAACTTCTGTATGTTTGCTTCTTGTCTTGATTATCATGTTTAATCCAGCAGGAAAGAAGCAGCAAGTTTTCAAGGCTCTTGTAATACTTAGCTGCAGTTACAGTTGTAAATTGCAGACTTTGTTGCTGGGCTGTGCTAATCACTTATAACTCAGCCACTGCGTAAATGAATGAACAAATGAATAACTGAATGACATAGACCTTTGTTAAGTTCTCTGGACATGAGAGTTGAGTGCACTTAATACACACAGTAAAAGCCTGTAAAAACACCTCCTCAACTATATTCCCTTGGCTGAATTGAGACGCTGTGCAGCATCAACCTTATGTGAGGCCACGTTTCTGTCTTCTTCCAGCAATGACTATAGTAGATGCTTTGAAATCTAAGAGCCTCATACTGCTAGCACAACACTACAGTTTCAAAGGGCCACTCTGGTAAGCAAGATGGCAAGGCTGTAACTCTAGCTTGCAAAAAGTGAGGTCCACTTTCACACTGAATCTTGCTTTCACTAATTCCACCAGAAAAACTTTCCTAAATTTTCAACTGCTGTAAATGTATTCTTCTGGCTATATAGCCGTGGTATCTAATTTGCTATTTTCAATACGTGTTGTATCAACACAATACAGTGTATGGGGTGATCAGTTGTATTGTTTCAAAACTTAAGCACAGTACCGTAGGATTTAAATTTCTTGTGGTAAATTTGGGAAAGAATCATAACTGTGCTTTAGGCTGTCTGAAACCTCTGGAGTTTGTGGATATGATGCTGATTATTTATTGTCAACATAGAAAAAAGATAGTTGGTCTGTAGGAATTGTTGGCATTTTGTTCTTTTCTTGTCCTGGCTCAAATCAGAAGGCCTTCAAAATCAGATATTGAAAAGACATATAGTCATAGCCAGCAAGACATTGTTATAGTGACGCTGAACTGTGCACAGCAGAAGATGAAGTAGATGCAGCAGCTGATGCGTGCAGTGAAGGCACTGTGCGCTGCAGCCTCTGTTATCTCTGTACTCATTGTGTGTGCCTGTAGTCAAGCAATCTCACCGTTCTGTTGCACACATGACATGAATTAACACTGCAGGGCCACACTGGAAGTAGATCAAGCCCATTCCTGGAGAGACAGGATACTGGCTGAGTGTACCTCTGCCTGGAGTGGTGCTACCCTTCTTAGGGTTTTATGATTGATATACTATGATATGATCGTAGAATCGTACAGTCATTAAGGTTGGAAAAGACCTCAAAGATCATCTAGTCCAACCATCCAATATTGCCCACTGCCCACGTCCCTCAGTGACACATCCACACGGTTCCTGAACACCTCCAGAGACGGTGACTCCACCACCTCCCAGGGCAGCCTGTGCCACTGCCTCAGCACTCTTTCAGAGAAGACATTTTTCCTAATATCCAACCTGAACTTCCCTTGGTGCAACTTAAGGCCAGTACCACTTATCCTATCTCACTGTCAATATAGCACAACAGAGTATGGCACAACTTCAATGAATTGAGCCAAATTATGAAGTCCAAATGGTTGTGCTTCTTCAAACAAAACTGTTAAATATTACTAAATCAAACCAAACCACTGATAAAGAAAAGCAATAATATGTGTTGCTGATTTTGTTTGTCTGGGTATTTGAGTTTTTTTTTTTTTTTTTTTTTTTTTGATATTGTAATGTTTTCACAGAATATAAAATTTGCATTTATTCTGTACTTTCCTGGAGAAAACAATAGATAGAAAACAGAAATGATATCTCCTGAAATTTTATAGTATGAAAATTATGATTCAGGTTCTTTATAGTTGTATATAAAATTCATTTGTCTAAATGTCCTAATCTGCCAAACTCAAGAGGCCAACACTATCTATCACAGAATCACAGAATCACGGAATGGCCAGGGTTGAAAGGGACCTCAAGGATCATGAATCTCCAACTCCCCTGCCACATGCAGGGCCACCAACCTCCCCATTTAATACTAAACCAGGCTGCCCAGGGCCTCATCCAACCTGGCCTTGAACACCTCCAGGGATGGGGCATCCACAACCTCTCTGGGCAGCCTGTGCCAGGTTGCCAGTGAGCCAGCACCTCACCACTCTCTCTGTAAAGAACTTCCCCCTGACATCCAACCTAAATCTTCCCTCCCTCAACTTAAAACCATTTCCCCTCGTCCTGCAGTTATCTACCTTTTGAAAGACTCCTGTCTATAGTACCTTTAGGTACTGAAATGCTGCGATGAGGTCACCCCACAGCCTTCTTTTCTCCAGGCTGAACAAGCTCAGCTCCCTCAGTCTGTCTTCACAGGGGAGGTGCTCCAGTCCCCTGATCGTTTTCATGGCCCTCCTCTGGACCCTCTCCACAGCTCTCTGTCTTTCTTGTACTGGGGGCTCCAGACCTGAACACAGTACTCCAGATGGGGCCTCACAAGAGCAGAGTAGAGGGGAACAATCACCTCCCTGTCCCTGCTGGTCACCCCTCTTGATGGAGCCCAGGATACCATTTGCTTTCCAAGCTGCAAGGGCACACTGCTGGCTCATGTTAAGTTTTTCATCCATCAGGACCCCCAGGTCCTTCTCTGCAGGGCTGCTCTCAAGGACCGCTCTTTCCAGTCTGTGTGGATGCCTGGGATTCCTCGGGCCCAAGTGCAAAACCTTGCACTTTGCTGTGTTGAACCTCATTAGGTTCACCCGGGCCCACCTTTCAAGCCTGCTGAGATCCCTCTGAATGCATCCCTTCCTTCCACTGTGTCAACTGCACCACGCAGCTTGGTGTCATCAGCAAACTTGCTGAGGGTGCACTCAATTCCGTCATCGATGTCATTGATAAAGAATCACACACCCATTCCTCATGTAATCAAGCATGTCATCCAGGATGATCTGTTCCATGATCTTCCTAGGCATAGAGGTGAGAGTCACCAGCCTTTAGTTCCCTGGGTCTTCCTTGCTCCCTTTCTTGTAAATGGGAGTGACATCATCCTTCCTCCAGTCATCTGGGACCTCACCTGACAGCCACGACTTTCCAAATATGATGGAGATCAGAGTACTATCCAGTACACAAGGAACTGAAGAATATCTTTGTTCAGCACAGCAGTCTCAGACTGTTCATAACACACATTGACATCTCTATACAAGCAAATTACTTTATGTAACTTTGTCAATTCTGATTTTCTAGCTGAAGGCAGACACCTTGCATAAACACTAAAATCATTTATCACCTGTTATGAAGGAGAGAGTTCATTCGCATCCTCCTGTGCAGGGAGACATATTCTGGTTCCAAAGTGTTCCATGCTTGGCATGGTAATACAAAATATCACCTGCTTTGAAGTTTGGAAGGCTATATAAATTTTGATTTATATAGATTGCCATCTTGTCTGACTTAGGAGCATCCTTGGAGAGACCAAGAGGAAGCAGCTTTTTCATGTTTTGAAGCAAGAACAACTATATCTCATTTATGACAAACAGCTAGTAAGGTAGCTTTTCTTCAAAATAAACCGCTCCTTCTAGGAGCTGTGCTGTGACTTAAGGGTATTCCCTTGCCATCTGTGCTATGTCCCTCAAATTTTTGGGTTTATATTCAGGCTTAGGGCAGCTCCCAGGTGGTCACAGCCCGAGAAAGGAAGTAAGGTAAGAGTCTATGCTTCCTCCTATTGTATTCATGGGATGCCTGCACTGACAATCCACCTTCCCAGCACTGAACATGGACCAGAAGGCATAGTACCCTTCAAGGGAACTATGAGCTCTGACAGTTCTGGAACACTGGGTCATCCATATAAGTCTGCAAAGGTGGGTGTAAGGCTGGAAGCTTTGGGGAATCACTGCATGACTTTTATTTTTAAATCTTGGTTCATGGGCGTTGCCAAATTGCTTCTTTTCCTGAAACGAGTAACAGACTTCAGTTTAAACAGTGATAGTATAACTTTATTTTCCCTCCTCTGCAGCATAACTGCAGAGGCTGTATACACATACCAATGCAACAGTTCTCATTTAGAGTCAAATACAGTGCCAGTAACTGTTAACAAGAGGTACTCAACCCTCCAAATTCTTCTCTTGTTTCTCGTTTGCATTCCAGATGAAGGCTGTTTTAGTCCTTGCTTAATGGGGAAAACCAACCTACATACTGCTCCATTCCCATTTTTTTCATCTGGCAACAGTGAAACATAACCGTCATACAAGGCTTTCAGAAGAATGCCAAGTTTCCTTGGTTTTCAGAGAAAACCAGTGTAATTTTTTCATGTTAAGCGTTTGCCTAGACATAAAAAGTGATAAAAGATCATCTTCCATTTGTCTGTTTTGTTCTTCTAAATTCAGTTATCCAAACACTCTTCTGCAAGCTTTCTCTCGAGAAGTAATTCCAACCTGCCCACTCCTTTCCTTTGCTCATTTCTTACTTTCTATTTAAGTTTGAAATCTGTTGCTAGAACTTCTTGAAACAAGAACAAAAATAATTCAGCTTGCTACTGGGTTGGAGAGAGAAGTGTTCAGTGTGAAAGGTGGAGGGAGATAGGGAGAGCAAACAAGGAAGAAAAAACTTCACTTGTATTTACTGAAACTCTAACTTTCAAGTGTCTAACCAACAACAGTTATTGTCAGCCTGGCCCAACATTTCTAGATTTTCTTTTGACATTTGAAGATTAAGGAAATCACATTTATGTGTGATAGTACCAGCAAACACTCGACTCTGATCTCTCCCCATCTCTTCAAGACTTGTTGCCAAGTGATACTATGGAAACAGAATTGCAGAATGCTATTTGGAGGTAGGGAATATGCACCTGTACCAGAGACCACAGTTACTAATCGATCTTCCGACTTGAGAGAATACTGAAATCATTTCCAGTCCTGCTTCCCTTCTATACTAAGTCGCTGATACATTTTTGCATACATTTGTAAACCTTTGTGATAAACATTTGCACTTAATCTCTAGATTTGTATTTTATTTGCCCCTTAAAATTTTGGTAAGAACTCAAGTAAGGATTCCACTAAATGTCTGCTGTTTATTTTATAAAGTAAACATGAAACAATTGACCATTAAGTGTAAAGTTCGTAGTGATTTTTTGAGGTTTGATTTGAAAAACACCAGAAGTCTGCTTAAAGGTACTTTAATTTCTAAAGGTTTCTGATGGATATCCAAGACTGACTTGCAAAAGTGAGGTACTGACATTGCCTTTATTATTGGTGATAGGCCTTATCAACCTCATGGCTTTTTTTTTACTGGAAATTCCCAACCCAAACAGCAAATGGGAACAGACAAATGCCAGGCTTCAAAGGAGGGAGAAATGAAAGGGAAGGAGAAAAAGAAAGAAAGGAAGGGAGAAGGGAGAAAGGGAAAAAGGGGAAAGGGGAGGGTGGGAAAAAGGGAGGAAGGGAGGAAGAAAGAGGAAGAAAATAAAGGAAGGAAAGAAAGGAAGGGAAGAAAGAAAGGAAGGAAGGAAAGGGAGGAAAGAAAGGAAGGAAGGAAGGAAGGAAGGAAGGAAGGGGAGGAAAGAAAGGAAGGAAGGAAGGGGAGGAAAGAAAGGAAGGAAGGAAGGAAGGAGAGGAAAGAAAGGAAGGGAGAAGGGAGAAAGGGAGGAAGGGGAAAGGGGAGGATGGAAGAAAGGCAGGAAGGGAGGAAGAAAGAGAGGAAGGAAATAAAGGAAGGAAAGAAAGACAGGAAGGAAAGAAAGGAAGGGAAGAAAGAAAGGAAGGAAGGAAAGGGAGGGAAGAAAAGAAGGGAAGAAAGAAAGAAAGGAAGGAAGGAAAGGAAGGAAAGAAAGGAAGGAAAGGAATGAAGAAAGGAAGAAGTGACACAAGGAAAGAAAGCGAAAACAAATGTAAGTAAGCAAGAAAGAAGAAGAAAAATGAAAAAAAAAAAAAAAAGGAAAGAAAAAGAGAAAAGGAATAAAAAGGAAGGGGAAAAATAGAATGAAAGAAAAGGAAGACAGTAAAGTGCAAGCTTTTTATAACCTTGACTTAACATCCAATCTGAGCCAAACCTGCTTTTAGAATATGTTTCCTTGGGGGCTTATTATGAGACTACAGAGAAGCCATGATCTGACACAGCATAAACCGTTCAGCAGCCTGATGAAAACTCAAATAGCTCACAGTGACAGGAGTATCAAACTATAACTGCCTAGAATGTGAGATTATGAAATGTGAGATTATAAAATATTATGATCCAAATTGAAATTCAAGATATTTATTGAAGTTGTCAGCAAAGGAACAAGGACTAATGGAAAATGCTCTGCGCATTCCACTCAGTTACTAACAGCAGCTTTTGGACAAGGAAAAAACTAACACGTTTAGAAGAACAACAGCAAAGAAAAGGCTTCTGATATCAGTCCAGATTGTATTCAAAAACTGGAAAAAAGCAATGGGAAGAAAGCAGAGCAAAATAACTCCGCGGGGGTTTGGAAGTGGGGGGATGGGCAAAGGCAACTGTAGCCTGTAATACTGATGCCTCAAAGACAAAGGAGTCCTATATAGAGAGGTCTTCAAAAAGTACTCTCTTGCAACGTCATGCCTTTGCAAAATCTGTGGTATTTAGAGATTTGCTTTCAGAAACTCTCAGGTTGGGTAATTTTGCATTTATCAAGTTAAATACCAAAGGGAGAACTAGACAGCCTGCTAGACAAACCACTAGTGTTGATGAAGATAACTAATAGCACTAAGCGATCCCTATTCAGGAGAGCAGTTAAACAAACATTTAGACTGAGCATATGACTTGAGCATTTAGTTAAACGATTTAATAAATTGAGGCCAGATTAATGAAATTCAACTGCTATTCATCCTGCCGCTCAAAAGAATCTGGTATATCATAGATATAAAAGCAAATAAGATAAAAGGAAAGATGAAATAAGAAAAGAGGTGCTACTCACCTGTGCTATGCATTTTGTCTTTTTTATGGAGCCATTTGTAACCATTCCTAAGCATGGTTTGCATTAAGGCTGGATCACAAACGACACCTTCCATCCAGCTGTTTACATCTGGCTCACAGGTGTTGGAGTGGTGTTTGCCAGAAGCAGATGGATGCCTTGGAGGTACCTCTCAGAACCAGGATGCAGAGCCAAAGAATAGGAAAGGGAGAAGGCTTTTAGTGTTCCCACTTCCTACTATGTCTCCCGAAACAAAATGATGGTCAAGTTGAACAGAAATACTGGATGGAACGCTATCCTTGTTTTCCTCTAAGGTACTGAAAGTTGCGTTAGTGAATACACCCAGAAGGATTATGAGGCAAGTCCCCTAGGAAATAAAATAAGAGCATGGATATTGCTGCTGGTAATTCGAGTAAAGCCACCAGCAACAGGAATTGAAAGCATAGCCTGTATCTGCACTGGGATTATAGTCAGTTGTCCTAACTGTGTGTCCTGCCACAAGGGCCAGAGTGGGGACACATGAGGCTGAAGAGCTGTTTAACTCTCTCTGGGGCTTGGCAGTGTGATTCATGCGTACAGCAAGGAGCCTTCTACATGACAAGTCCAGGTAGCCTGAATCCTTCCTTTTTTAACTGCTCTCCTTTATAGAACTTATTGTTTTAATTGTCTGTTTCTGTTCTCCATGTTGCTCCAATGAATCCAACACACACTAAAAAACCTTCTGCACCATGAAGAGCTCAGTGCTTTGGCTCTCTACAGGCTGACCAACTAGTCCTGCTCCCAAAAGCCCATTTGCTCAGAGACCTTATGCTCCATCTGACATAAAATATGCCTACCCACAACTTTCTGAAGGGCAGGTCTTTTGAACACCTGATAACACATTGTGTGAGTACCTGAGACCAGTGAAAAATATGAGCTGCAAGGTGTACAGAATCACAAAATCATTAAGGTTGGAAAAGACCACTAAGATCATCTAGTCTAACCACCAGCCCACCCCACCATACCCATTGCCTGTGTCCCTCAGTGCCACATCCACATAGCTTTGGAACACCTCCAGGGACTGCAATTCCATCACCTCCCCAGGCAGCCTGTGCCACTGCCTCACCGCTCTTTCTAAAAAATGCTTCCTAATATCCAACTGAACCTTCTCTGGCACAACTTGAGGCCACTATCTCTTATCATATCACTATTATCTGGGAAAAGAGGCCTACAACATGCTGCCTGCATTCTCCCACCCACTGCAGCAAGGGAGAGAAAAGCTGTGGGGCAGAAGGATGCAGGACAAGAGGAATAGGCAGTAGCTCACCCCCTCTGCCAGCCTGCTGCTTTTAGAGAAAAACACATTGGGGTTTTGGCAGAGGAGTTTCATCGGAGAGGAGCGATAGAGCAGACACAGTTATAACAAAGAGATTTTTGTGAATATGACTGGCCTGTGTTACAAGAGAAGGTCTCCTTTTCAGACTTGCTGCCTGGAACACTGATGGGACCAAACAGCTTTCCAAGTCAGGAAAATATGCCTGAAAATCTCAGCATATTCTCCAAGCTCCCTGTCTGTGCAGATCCTCAGCCCTGCAGCAAACTTCTTCCTCCATAGGAGAGTTTGGGTACAAAGAGGGTGAGATGCAGGATATCTAACAGCACACATGAATGGCCTATGGCCCAGAGTTTGGCTCTTGTAGGAGGCCAGCCAGCCTCCTGGTGGACACCACTGTAGTGTTTGAGAAGTCCTGCAGCTTGCCAAGCTTGCACTGACATGGCAATTCAAGGCTATTGCTCTCCAAAGCTAACCAAATTAAAGACAACCCAAACTTTGGTTGATCTACTGTTTCCAACTTGCTTGAGGAATTATCATCAGAAGACAAAGAAATGATTCTCATCTGTTTCTTACACAGTAAGCCTAGGGTTGTATATAGCATTCCACATTACCATCATTCATTCTACCACTGTCAAGTACTGACTGCAGCATCTTCAGTGAGAGCACTGAAGCCAGTCTTAAACTACAGCATAAAATGCAGATTTCCAACACAAACATACCACCAAGCTCACCCACTCATTCCCTGAACACAATCATTTTTTTTTTTTCATCAAATTCAGGCTGTAGGCACCTAATTTACTCTAAAATACACCATCTTGTAATGACCAAATTCACAAAAGATTTTTCTCTTTAAATAGCTATGTCACCAAGCCTATTGACATGACCTAGCTCCACCTAATCTGCACACCATAGAGCAAAACCTTGGTACAGATTTAGGCTGAACTAATACATAATCAATGATTTTTCTGGAATTTGCATACATATTCATTACATTTCTGACAACCCATAAGCATATGGTCCCTCCCTCTTGCGCGTGCGCCATGAGTAGTGGGGGTCTCCTCCTCACAAAGGCTATTAGTCTTCCTCACCGTAAAGTCTTGACCCTGTGGGAGGGGGGCAATCCAATTCTAACTTGCCTTGTGGACATCTTATTACTTACTTACCAAATGTCCTCTAGTTGTTCTCAAAACTTCTATGTTTGCCCTCCACTCCCACATTGCTCTAATCCCAGCTTGTTGCAATCCTCATCCTTTTAGGAGCCTCTGCAATTTGCTTCTGTAAACTATATTTTACCCTTTGTTTCTGTGAACCATCTTTTACTCTTCACTATACTTAACCAACATTTGGAAATCACATGTTCACCGTCTGGAATGGAAATCTGCACTTTGTTATCAAATCCTGTTGCAAATTCAGTAATCAGCAGTGCCATCAAGCTATTTATGAAATATTATTAGGCTCCTAGAAGCTCCATGAGCAGAATCATCACAGCAGTGACACACTAAGTCTCCCATGAACAAACATGCCTGAAGATCAGCCCTTGCATCTCCACCAAGCTGGCAATCACTCAAAATATTGTGTTGCTATGCTTTGCAGCAGACCCTCAGATACTGCTAGTCTCTTGGAAGAGAGCGCTCATGAAACACACTTCATTAGTATAAAATTGGGTTTTGCTTATCAGAGAAACTACTCTTTCCTTACACTTAATGAGCAACCAGAAGCTTACTTCAGTGCAAAAAAAAAAAAAACCAACATAAAAAATCAACTGACTCTAACCCTCAGTTTTCACATACTGAGCCCTAACAGCGTCAACATGGAAAATCAACAAGCAACCACATCAGCATTCGAAAACCACATGTTCTGAGAGAAACTTTGTCCAGCATCTAAATCCCTAACTTTTAAATAACTCCCAGCCTCAATAAACTTGTAATCAGAAGCAAAACAGCCTGGGCCTCTGAAAAATAATTAATAAAAAATCCATAGCATTCAGATAACATGTGAAGAACATTTTTCACTAAATGTTCCCCCCTGGCCTCTCAGAAGGGCAGTGCTTCTGAGATAATTCCAAAAGCAGCCATGAAAACAAAGAAAAAATGTTATATAATTTAAAAAAGACACAATTTCTCATGCATATTTCAATCTTCATTTAGTGTAGCTGAATTGTGGTATCTCACAAATCTTGCACATACAGTGAGTACTTCAGACCATGACAGGGCATTTGAGACTGCTATAGGAAGAATATGCCACACACATGCTCCACTGGGCCTTGAGGAGAAGGGTTAAGGTACTTCTTGTGACCAACAGGATATCTTCCACTTCTCACTGAATTCAGTGAGTGAGCAGTAGTTTCTCTCCCCACCATGCCTGTCCCTACTTTGATGTTTCCCTTGCACTGCTCTGTTTTGCACTGTCAGTGCACCAGTCCCAGTCCTGAGTCTGTGTCAGGAAGATGATAGTCCTGCATAGCTGAGGGTATACCCCCCTTAGAGATTGTCTTGGCTGCAGTAGTAGCTTTCCTGAAATGCACGTGCAGTGTGGTGCTCTAGTTACTTTCAGGAATGTGCTTCTACCAGGGATTAAGTAAAGTAAATGTTATGTTATTATATCTGTTTTCATGTTTGCATATGCATACCTGCCTTTAGCCGTGTCCAGTGCTCCAGCCTGCCAACTGCTCCTAGTAGTTAGAGAGTGCCTTAGTTTTACAGGGTCACTCTTCAAGTGCTTTTTCTTTAGAGAATGCCTGTGTCTGCCTGTTCACATTCCTACCCTAAACACACACAAACACCATATTTAGAGTTACAGTTCCCTACAAAGGAACTTCAGAAATCATCCTTGCACCATAAAGAAGCAATGCAAAAAAAAAAAAAAAAAAAAAGTCATATCTAAAGAATAATTTGTATGGTAATATATGTATTATGAAGCCTTGCAAGATGCTTTTGGGTATCCTTGTGAGCTAATGGTGCCCAATATCTTTTTCTCTGGGGACTTAGGTGAACTATCCTCTGACCTTCTATTCATAATTTGATGAGTTGACTTTTTCAGTTGTGATAGCACAACCTAGCCTCACTTTTCCAAGTCATTTTTACTTGATTTCCAAGCCACTGCCTCACAAACTGGGCCAAGTTTTTCATTAATTCCCATGACTTCTGCAGAACGGTGCTGCTCTGGAGAACAGCCCATTGTCTTCAGAGAACTCAACTGTGTTGACTTCTAAGGGATCACATTCTTCATCTTGGTTTCCTTGCCAGCCCATGCAAGGGAAGGATGGTGGGCTTGTTGCTCCAAAACGAGAGGTCCGTCAGCATGCAGGAATTCCGTAGTGAGGAATCTGATGGCAGACACCTTTGTTCTTCCTATGAAGAAAGTCTTCACTTGCCCTATGAAGACAGGCTGAGGGAGCTGGGCTTGTTCAGCCTGGAGAAAAGAAAGCTGCAGGGTGACCTCATTGCAGCATTTCAATATCTAAAGGGAGCCTACAGAGGGGAGAGGAATCAACTCTTTGAAAGGGTTGATAACTGCAGGACAAAGGGAAATGGTTTTAAGTTGAGGGAGGGGAGATTTAGGTTGGACGTCAGGGGGAAGTTCTTTACAGAGAGAGTGGTGAGGTGCTGGAACAGGCTGCCCAGAGAGGTTGTGGATGCCCCGTCCCTGGAGGTGTTCAAGGCCAGATTGGATGGGGCCCTGGGCAGCTTGGGCTAGCATTAAATGAGGAGGTTGGTGGCCCTGCATGTGGCAGGAGGGTTGGAGATTCATGATCCTTGAGGTCCCTTCCAACCCTGGCCATTCTGTGATTCAGCATGCTGGTAGAGCGCAGAGCAAGTCCAGGAGGGAGCGAGGCAGGTCGTGAGGCTTCTCATAGCAGAAACCTCTTCTTCTTCATGAGAAATCTGTTGCCAGAAAACCTTCTTTATCCTTCTTCTTCTGCCATTGTGGCATTCCTGGGCACTTGGGTCAGAGTCATGTGTGGCACCTCCTGAGATGGCCCTCTTCCTCGAGATAAGCCACACAAAAGACCACTTCAGGGCTATTAAGCTGCAGCTTATCTCTCTCTCGTTGCCCCTGACCTTGTCCAACTGTGTCCCTCAGACAAAGGATTTCACAACCCTTGCCAAGGACTTGCCCATCAATGTTCTCCAGACAAAGGATTTCTCAACCCTTGCCCAGGACTTGCTTGGATTTGTTCATCTGTGTCCCCAGCAAGCTTTGAGACAATGATGTAAAAGAATAATATCTTACAACTGTACTATAATGATGTAAATCACAAGAAATACTACAATGCTGAACACACAATAGATTTCTCCTTATGGTTAACAGCAAAAATAATCTATAATCTTGAAAAGGAGAGCTTCACCCCATAGATTAAAGTAGTGTAGGCTCTGTCCATCTTCTGCTGGGCAAAAGCAAATACATAGCTATCCTCAATGTTGTTAAGTCCCTCCACATGCACAACCGGTTTTGGATAACTGGGTCCCTGACACTCTTGGTGTACATCAATGGAGAATTTGACCTAAAAATTAGACATTAAAATAAAAACCACACGCAGCTCCTAAAAATAGCAGGATAGGTTGCTTGTCTTGGATACCTCTGAGAATAACTAAGAGCAGCTCTTCTGCAGCCTTTGAATGTTTCAGAATGGCTAAACCATTCAGGCAAGCAGACAAATCTGCACATCACAGCATGGAGCTCTGAGAAAGCTCATGAATGCTTTTTGCCCAGGAGGTGTTTGACAGTTCATGGGGCAGAACATCTTAGGCGATGCTGAATGAAATTATCTGCCATTGTTTCGTGTGGAAATGGGAGGAGAGGGGACACACTATTCCTCAGTCTCTAGACTGGAGCAGCAACGAGGGCTCAGACAACCTACTCATGCAAAAATCACTAGACTATCACCTTTTGAATATTTATAAACTCTGTGTGCCAGGATCACGATGAGAGCTAAGTGTGGAGCCCTGCAAATATGTGGCTTAACGAGTGTGCAAAAGCATTTGTCAGCCCCATTACTGAGCTAGTGATTTTGACAGCAGTCCAAGCAGTGGTGCTTCAGGGTAAATTATTAAAAAAGTAGTCCTGAACAGTTCAGTTGTACCTGCAGCTGGACACTTCCAAAATGAATTGCAGGTGCAAACAAGAAAGTTTGAATTTCTCTTTGCCTATGTTGCATGAAATACGGATACAGGACAGCCTCAGCAGCCACAGAAAGTGTGCAGCCTGCAGTGCAGTAGATTTTGTTTCTGCTCTCTCTCACACCCCCAACCAGACTGTCTTAATTTCTAGCTGCTGTATGTCAGCACACATGGGTTGATCAGCATGGAAGAAGGGATGCAATCCTTTCTCATGAAAACATTTGCTTAGTGAGCTGTAAGTAGAAGATTTGTACCTGTTAGGACTGAGAAAAAAAAAAAAAGAAAGAAAAAAAAAAAGTCATCCAGTGGATCTTGTGCTGTCACTGCAAAAGTAGCAAGTCACTGTGAGAGCCATGGGAAACATTCTCTGAGAGATAGCAGCAACCCCAGCTGGGCTGGGTATTGCCAGGCCAGGCACACACTGCTCTGCAGCTGACCAGCTCCAAAAAGAAAGGATCCCAGTTTCTGTAATAGGAGCTGTGGGCAGGATGCCAGCCCCCAGTTTCTGAATGCTGGAAAGGGTTGAGGCTGCTCCTGGGGAAAAGGCTGAGCCCAGCAGCATGGGTCCATGGCCAGCCAGGGTGAAGCTTAACTCTCTACTCACTACCAGGGAATGGTAATGAATGGAGCTAAATCCAGCTGGCGACCGGTCACGAGTGGTGTTCCCCAGGGGTCAGTGCTGGAGCCTGTCCTCTTCAATATCTTTACTGACAACCTGGATGAGGGCACTGAGTGCACCCTCAGTAAGTTTGCGGGTGACACCAAGTTGGCCAGAAGTGTGGATCTGCCTGGGGGTAGCGAGGCCCTCCAGAGGGATCTGGACAGGCTGGATAGCTGGGCTGAAGCCAATGGGATGAGTTTCAACAAGGCCGAATGCCGGGTCCTGCACTTTGGCCACAACAACCCCAGGCAACACTACAGGCTTGGGGCAGAGTGGCTGGAAGACTGCGTAGAGGAAATGGACCTGGGGCTGTTGGTTGATGCTTGGCTGAACACGAGCCAGCAGTGTGCCCAGGTTGTCAAGATGGCCAATGGCATCTTGGTTTGCCTCAGAAACAGTGTTGCCAGCAGGAACAGGGAAGTGATTGTCCCCCTGTACTCACCTCAAGTACTGTGTCCAGTTTTGGGTACCTCACTACAAGAAAGACATTGAGGCCCTGGAGCGGGTTCAAAGAAGGGTGACAAAGCTGGTGAGGGGTCTGGAGCACAGGCCTTATGAGGAGCGGCTGAAGGAGCTGGGATTGTTCAGTCTGGAGAAGAGGAGGCTCTCTTACTGCTCTCTACAACAACCTGAAAGGAGGACGTGGTGAGGTGGGGATCAGCCTCTTCTCTCCTGTAACCGGTGATAGGACTAGAGGGAATGGCTTCAAGCTGCACCAGGGAAAATTTAAGCTGGACGTTAGGAAATACTACTTTTCTGAAAGAGTGGTCAGGCACTGGAATGGCTGCCCAGGGAGGTGGTGGAGTCACCAACCCTGGAGGTATTCAAGGAATATTTGGCTTTTGTGTTGAGGGACATGGTTTAGTAAGAACTATTGGTGATAGGTGGATGGTTGAACTGGATGATCTTGTAGGTCTTTTCCAACCTTGGTGTTTCTGTGATTCTGTGATTCTCCAGGGATCTGTAGAGATAGCAAATGTGCCCAAGCAAAAAGCAAAGCTCATATAAGGGGCAATCCTGGTGCAGGAGCTGACAGAGCTCACTTTTATCAGTTTTTGCCAACAAAAGCCTTTACGCAGAACTTCATAGCAGACAGCCACCAGTTTAATAATTTGTATTGGTCTCCAGTCAAAGACACAACTGCACTGTTCCACGGCATTTAGACAAAGGCACCTACCAAATTTCACACGAAAGCACTGCAGTCTCCATCATTCTTTCACAACACTGTGGCCAATACCATCCAACATTCCTTCTGCTGAAAGCGATACATCATGTTGAAAAAATAGTCAAGAGCCAGCCTGTGTAGTGCTGCCAGTTTGCCCTGCCACTGCAGCCAAATACAAGCGGTACTAAACTTTAGACATTAATTTATAAGTCTCTGTTCTCCCCTTGCTCATTTGTTTCTGGGGTCTGTATGGGTCTGCTTTGATCTATGTATCCCTTTAGTCCATTCACGGACCACCTGTCTGCTGTCTTACAAGCCACCACAATGTGTATGTGTACCGTGGACTGAAACACCCTTTCCTTCCAGAGCCTTCCTATTACAAAATGCCAAGAGTTAAAATACGCTGTACATTAAGAAGTAGTAATGGAAAGAAACTACCTAGCAGGACACCTCTTACAGATTCAATGATGAGAATACAAAGGATATAGTGAAAAATAGAGGGACAGAAAACGTTGCCTACCTCAGAGAAAATGCAAAATAAACTTTTTCTCAAACCACACATCCTTTATTGAAACTGTATACAAGCAGAAGGAGATAGATGAGGAGGACTGTACTGTGGTTTATTAAGAGTACAGGAAAAAATGCAGAAGCAACAAAGTAACTTTCTCACTGGTCAGTTGATTGGGTCCCAGTAATAATCATAGAATCATAAGGAGAATAAGACTCACAGTCATGGCAATTATTAAGAGGTAGCATGGATAAGAGCCAACACATGATCCCTTCACATACCTCACAATTCATCTATCCCCTCAAGCTTGCCCAGGTTCCTGACCTTCATCTCTGCTGGTCCCTGACAAACATCCTACCTTTCCACAGTGCAAAACTGTGCTCAGGGATACTCCATCCATTATGGATGATACATTCCTTCCTGCGCTGTGCCTAACAGCCTTGGTGTTTGCTGCTCAGGAAAGCTCAATACACAACCCGTACCCTTCTGTGACTACTTATTAAAGCACTTATCCTTTCCATGAAATTATAAAGTTGTATGGCTCTAAAAATAGGCAGAGTGGTCTGGTTTGAAGCTTAATGAATCAGTCAAGAGCAGCAAGCAGCCTGCTCTTCTCTATGAATATGAAAAAGTAATTTCCAAGGGCCTGAGATGTTTGTCTTGCACTTTTCTTTGAGAAGTAAATGACTCTGGTTTGAGCGTTGCCAACACAGAAAAAATGAGAAGAATTAAAAAGCAGCATGTTGTTTCATCCCCTTTTTAAGTCACTGATAGAACAAAATTTCAAATTGCTATAGCAACTGACTTAAACAATACTCTGGAACTTCTGGGTATTTATCCTGTGACCTAAGACTGTGCTATTCTGCAAGGCAAAGGTATTAAGTCAGGACTTTATTCCTTTAACATATGGTGTCCAGGAAAGATATTTGCTCTTGTGTTTTGTACTATGCATTAACAGTTAAGTGCACCAGCAGTAAGATTCATAAAGAAAGGCATTGGTTACTTGCATGTAAACCCCAAAGCCTATGTATGGATTTAAAATTTATGGAAATAAAATTATAGACATAAAACTAAAGTTGCATAGATCCAGATGAGTGTTAACAAGTGTGAAGGCCTGAAAGAGTAATGTGTTATTTTACTATTATTGTAACATATGTTTATCTTTAAAGAAGGTGGCTGTAAAAGGTATCACACAGAGGTTTAAGTCTGGTGGGTAAGTGCAAGTAGCACTGGATTAGGTGGCTGGGGACCAGGCAAAAATCAAGGAAATTACGTCATTCCCAAATTCAGAGAACTCACCAAGGGAACAGTGGAGAATTTCACCAGAAGACATTTTAGGAGAGGTGAACGGGAGGATGCTGGTGTACGTGTCTTTAAAATTCAGGAGCAGCTAAATCTCTGTGATGCATCCCACAAATAAGGCAAGAGATTGCAATTCTGAAAGCATTGTTCCCTTCTGGATCAGTATCTGGAGATCCTTCTATTAAGTGAAAAATTCAGCTCCCAGTATAAGACAGTAGATTTTGGCTTATCTGTAGCAGCCTCTCCTCCTCTGACACTGTGATTATTGTGTATTGCAAAGCAACAAACTGCTTTTTGGGAATGCGTGTTTCAGTGATAACTGACCTGTAAGGATGGGTTGATCTAAGACATGGGTGTCTAAACATCTGGCTTGCCTGGGCCGCATTGACGAAAGAGGGATTTTCTTGGGCTACATGAAAAAAAAGGTTTTTATGAAAGTCTGGTAAAGAGGCATGATCACATTTTCCTTTGAGTTGAATATCTGATTGCAATATAGTATATTCCATTGGAAAATTTGCAGGTAAATTATGTCAACTGAAAATGGAGTCACAAATACACCCAAAATAAAGGTAATTTTTCATCAGTCTTGCAACCAGTTTTCAAATTCCTTTATCAAAACAGAAAGTATGGCTGCATATTTTTCACTGTTCAAAAGGCTGTGTTTAGCCAGTGTGTCCAAACCCAAAAAATTACGTGTCATCACTTGAGTTAGCACAGCACTGTGCCCTCCTCAGGTCCTTGTTTTAGCCCAGATGGGATTCATAGTGTTCAGTTGGTACTGTGGGGCTGGACTGGGCCTCACGGCCTCCATGATGGCGAGGGACAAAGGGAGGCCGCAGTGTGAGCTGGGCCGGGCTGCATGTGTCCTGTGGGCTGTGGGGTGGACATGCCTGCTCTAAGGGAATGGCCATGCACTCACTGCATGCTGCTGGCATTCCTGGTAGTGCCAGGGACAGGGCTCACAGTGAGCCAGATGTAGAAGGGTTTTGAGATGTGGGATTCACTGAGAGGGCACACAGTAAATATATATCTTAGCTTCAATAAAATTTTCAGTAGTGAGTTTGGAGAGACCTGAACAACACTTTCACAGGCAAAACTGGAATTCAAAATAGTCCTGACTAAATAAAAATGTGATCTGAAATCAAGAGGATGAGACTCAGTGAGAGCGGGAAAGCTCTGATATGCATCAGATTGAGCTGGCAAGATCAACAGCACTGCTGTGCAAAGAGATGCGGGGCCCAGAGCAAACCCGGGAGAAAGCATGAATCAACAATGTGATACTGTTGTACAAAAGGCAAATGTCATTCCAGGACATAGAAGCCTGCACTGTAAACAATTGCTCTGCTCTGCTCAGCATCCATGAGACTGAAGCAGCTGCCCTGCACCAGGGCTTGGCTCTGGACCTTGCTGGGGAAGAGGGTCGAGAGGAACTGCAAGGGGCTGGAGCACAGAGGAAAAAACTGAAGGAATAATTTGTTTAGGCTAGAAAAGAGTTCCGCTGTAACCACTCATTAGAACAATATTAAATGCTGAAATTCACAAGGTTGCTGGCTGTGCTGGGAAGCTCTGAGAGAGTTGGAGCACTCAAGCAGGGGGAGATGGTCCCAACACACTTGGGAATGAGCAGGCTGCCAAGGGTGACCCAGATTCACTCAGAGCTTCAGAGCTGGGAACAGCCCTGATGGTCTCCCAGGCCATCTGCCCACACTCATTGTTTACAGCTTTGCAGTCCCACCCTCTCCTTGACTGAGATCCAAATGCATCAGATCTACCAGCTTTGAGCTCACGTCACTGGTAGAAGGAGCAAAGGAGACATTGCACCATGCTGTGTGTGTCAGTGAATGATGATCACTGGCAGCATGTACTGTGGAAGTGGGCTTTGGACATGAGGGGTGGGAAGGACAGGATCCAGCTGCCTGTCTGTCCTACTTCAGCACCCTGTGGGGCTGGGCGGACATATTCCACCACAAGAAAAAAAGAAGACAGTAAAAAATCCCTTCTGGCTCTGGGTCTGCAGATGGGTTAGATCCATAAAAAGAGATAATCCAATCAATTGGGAAGGTTTGGCGCTAAAAGCAGGTTGATTCCCACTCTTCTTCAGACATTTCTTTATATAGACAGAAACTGGTTTGGAGGGTGAGGATGGGGTTACCTCCCACACCCACTCACCACTGGCTTCTTTCCATACTTGCTGGGGTTGCCTCTGCTGAGTCCTGTTGGTTTGAGGGGGGTAGGAGGGGGTGGTATCTCTAGCCATGGACAAAATATGCCTATTTGTCTTTGGAAAACCAAAATCTCACTTTACTTAATAAAAAGTGCATCAATATATATACATGTATATACATAAAACTTGATGCTCTGGGATTCAGACTGATATATCCAGTGATGTTCTTATTTGCACCATAAGCTGCTTTCCTGCTGCCCTTCAAGTATCTGTCACCTACACAATTCTTTCCCTTATTCTTCTTATAGAAGAAGGATATTGATAAAGCACTTCAAGACTTCATCCACACTGAGGGGCTAAAGCCCCCACAGGTCTCCGGCACACTCATTACAGTGCAATAGGTTTACAGGCTCAGGATTTCATTCTGCACAACGTTACCCATGAAATTAAAAAACAAACTGCACTACGCAATGTCAGGAATGGTCTCTCTCAGTCTGAGATGAAGACAATGCACCAAAGCTGTGCCTAGGGCTATTTTATACCGTAGTATTTTCACAGAATCATAGAATCATCAAGGTTGGAAAAGACCAGCAAGATCATCCAGTTGAACCTTCAGCCCATTGCCACCATGCCCACTAGACATGTCCCTCAGTGCCACATCTGCACATTTCTTAAATACTTCCAGAAGCAGTGACTCCAGCATCTCCCTGGGCAGCCGATTCCAATGCCTCACCACCCTGTCTG
Source organism: Chrysolophus pictus (assembly GCA_037305975.1). Classification (NCBI taxonomy): domain Eukaryota; kingdom Metazoa; phylum Chordata; class Aves; order Galliformes; family Phasianidae; genus Chrysolophus; species Chrysolophus pictus. Next base: position 84,975,481 of record CM074576.1, read on the forward strand.
AGAAGGTTCCAATTTGAACTTCCCCCAGCACAGCTTGAGGCCATTCCCTCTCATCCTATCACTGTTACCTCAGAGAAGAGGCTGATCCTCACCTCACCACAGCCTCCTTTCAGGTAGTTGTAGAAAATGATAAGATATTCCCTGAGTCACTCTTTTCCAGACTAAACAATCCAAGTTCCCTCAGCTGCTCGCCATAAGATTTGAGCTCCAGACTCTTTAGAGCTCTGTTGCCCTTCTATGGACTTGTTCCAGGGTCTTTCTTCTGATGAGGGGCCCAAAACTGAACATAATACTTGAGGTGCAGCTTCACCAGTGCAGAGCACAGAAAGGCTATCACCTCCCTGGTACTTCTGACTACACTATTCTGATACAAACCAGGATGCCATTGGCCTTCTTGGCCACCTGGGCACACTGCTGGCTCATGTTCAGCCAAGCATCAACCAACAGCCCCAGGTCCATTTCCTCTACACAGTCTTCCAGCCACTCTGCCCCAAGCCTGGTAGTGTTGCCTGGGGTTGTTGTGGCCAAAGCACAGGACCTGGCATTTGGTCTTCTTGAACTTCATCCCACTCAGCCCAACAATCCAGCCTGTCCAGATCCCTCTGTAGAGCCTTCCTTTTCCCTGACAGATCAACACTTCCTGCCAGCTTGGTGTCACCTGCAAACTTTCTGAGCATGCATCCAAACTCCTCATCCAGATGTTCAATAAAGATATTGAACAGGGCCAGACCCAGTACTGACCCATGGGGAACACCACTTGTGACTAGTTGCCAGTTGAATTTGACTCCATTCATTGTCACTCTCTGGGCCTGGCCCTCCAGTCAGTTTTTTACCTGACAAAAAGTACACTTGTCCAAGCCGTGGGCTGCCAGCTTCTCCAGAATAGTGTTGGAGACAGAGATGAGGCTTTACTGAAGTCTAGGTAGATGACATCCACAGCCTTTCCTTCATCCTCTAGATCACTTGGTTGTAGGAGATGAGGTTGTTCAAGCCAACTATCTCTCTGATCCTCTGATTATCCCACACACATCACATGATCTGGAAAAAAAAATGGAATACTTCATGAACTTACATGTCATCCTTGTGCAGGGTCCATGCTAATTTTCTTTGTATCAGTTTGATTTTAGTATATGTACTGCCAAAGCATGAAAAACAGCTGCAAAGCAGCTATATGTATATATACGTATATAAACTGTCTCTCTGCAGTGGGTGCTCTCTGTTCTTGTTTTCTGCACTCTTTGACCACAGGGTCACTGCCAGCAATTCTACCACTAATGCGTCAACTGCATCAGATAGCTGGCATTTTGGTGGGACCTGCAGGCAGCAACAAAGTGAAAATAAGTAACAGGAAATTAAACAAGCTCCTTTTTAATTTAATTTCAATTCATTTGTTGTCTAATCTTTTCAACAAGCCAATGTTTCCATCCCTTTTTTCTTAGTAGCTGTAGCCCACAGTGTGATCACATCAGAGATTAACACTGCCCTCTGAAACTGGTCCAGAGCAACACAAGTGTAACCCTTCCCCACCGCTCCTACCAGAACATTCAGACCTTTCCACAAGACCCCTGTTGGCTTAGCAGTAAATCTGTAGAATCAAACAGATGATCCTATGCAGGGTAGAAATGTCCTTCCCGTCAATGGTCACGATTTAATGCTTGTGCCTGCTATGCATCTCAAGTAACGCAAGGCATCGTATTTTACCAAGATCATATCTCTCTGGAATTGTGTATCCCTTCAGATCCCCTTAGAGGGTCTGCCATGGAGAGGGGCAGAGAGAAGTGATTTCCTCGATCCAAAACTAAAAGTCTTTGCTCTGCCCCCATCCTCGTGACTGCTTCCTTGCAGGGCAGTGCACGCTATCAGGGTTTCTGAGAATGAAAAAGGAGCATGTGATAGTGCTTTTAATGTCTGCTGCTTTTCCATGCCCTCCTCTGTGCTTGTCTCCTGGGGCTGTGCAAAACCTCCAGCCAAAAAACCGCTTTGAGTAACCTTCTAAAAATCCTCCTCCACAGAGTCCAGTGAGCTGTTCCTGTGGGACATTACTAAGAAACAAAGAGCACTGTGGGCTTCCTAGTCATACAAAAGACCTTGACAAAAAGAACAAACAGACAAGTATCTCAGTTATTCTAATTAGCATAAATGCTGACTCTCACGAAGACCTTATCTCCATTGTTTGAGATGCAATCTCCAACTTTGACAGCCCCGGCATCGCCACAGTCTTCATAGCCTGGGTTACGAAACACTGTGGTTGCTCCAGGCTTAGTGAGTTTGCTTTGTTATTACATTACAACTATTTCACTTCACAGCATCTCATGGAGAGGAAACACAAAAGGTTCCAGTCTTCAACTGAGACTCACTCTGTGAAGTGTATTTATATGTCAGAAAGAAATATGAAGCTGACGGATATATTCATTACCCAGTATATGAAACTTCCATTCCCAGCTGGTTCTCAAATGCCACACTGTCGGACAGGAAACTTCTGCATCTTTATCAGTTATACACACTGCAAATTAAAAATAAAGTAAAAAGAAAATGTTACTAGGGTCAAGTTATATTTTAGCAGAGATCCTCATAGAGCAAATAATTTGGAATATGTGTTGCAATTAAAACGTTTTAATACAAAATAGCATGTATTATGCATTTTCAATTCCTTTCTGCCTAAACTGCATAATATATTTCAGATAAGAATCCATTCAGAGATAGAAAAATTCCAGCCATTAAAAACACGAGCTGATTACAACGTTCAAGAACTTGTCCACTTGGGTTTTACAAGCTTATTGATGCCATGAAGTTGTGGTAGGTTCCACAGTCCATGTAACTCTGGGGGAGATTAAGTTGATATTTTGGAGGAAAACCTTTCTGTGCCTGGAATCCCCCAAGGAGATAGCACAGTCCAGTGTCTTCTTTCTTAATTCAACACAAGATTACCTTAAAAGGATGAAAAATTAGAATTCTGCCGCAAGACTGAGAGTTCTTGGTAATTTCATAACAGTTGCATGTCATTGGTGAATCACACCCATGACACAAATTAGAAGCAGGTAGAACATTGTGGTTTCTGGCTTGACAGAAAGATGGAATTTATTTTCCCAGAAAATGCTGACAGATATTGACAAAAATAAGTATTGATATATTTTCAACATTGTCTAATTGGTCCTATTAGGAAAAAAAAAAAAATTCCTTATAACCTCTGACAAAGTGAAAAAAACATTGAAATGTTGATATTTTTAAAATAAAATGCTATGGTTTTATGATTGAAAGCAGGGTTCCAGCACTCACTGAAGTATTTGAAACATTGGTTTCCAGACACAACGAGCTGTTTTGTTCAGCTACAAATGATTTTTTTCACTCTTCATCCAAAACACTGAATATTCTCTTTTTGGGGCAACCTGAAACAAACTGTGTTGCAGTTCTTTCAGCACTGCCAATGAACTGAAAAAACAATCCTTATTAGCCAAGCTCTACGGACAGGTCCTATGCCCTGTTTTAATCCTTCAGAGTCTGTTTTCCAGCAATTGCAGGTGTTCAGGCAGAGCATATGTGTGTAATTATGTGTAAAATAAACTCTGGCACAAAGACTTAGTGTGATGTGAAAAGCTTTTTGATTAATGACTGAAAAACATCCTGGCTTTGTTTTGTTTCTTCAGTACCTGAAGATGAACTTAAAGAATATGTTAGAGGGATGCTTTATTTTAACCTGGGATTCTTGTCTCTTTAGCTAATGACATATAAGAAGATCAAAGTTCAAAGCTGCCATTTCTGCTTCTATCTGAAACACACCAAAAGAAGTTAACCCAGAAGTAATACTGATGTCATGGGTTTTTTATGTATCATTTCTTACACTCACCTTTGGTGAGTCAGATGATTTGTGTCTTTAGTGGTTACTTTTTTTATAGCTGTAGGTAGTCATTGAGTTATGGGAGTATTCGCGGAAGCCCAAACCAAAACTATGTGTTGTTTTCATGGGACACTGGGATGTCTCTTTGACAATAGGGAAACTGTCTCTTCCCTTCCCGCTTGTTCTTTGGTTAGTCTCTTGAGTTTTGTAGTCATCTCTTCCCTAACTGTCACAGAACTGTAGCAAGAAAAGTAAGACATAAGCAATATTTTTCCATTTCAGCACTGTCACTGTCTCACCACAGCTCTGCGTTGCCACCCCTCTTGATTACCCACATCTGAGCTGGTGCTCAAAGGAGCAGAGAATGAATAATCTGACATTAGGGTAGGGCACTGTAAAATATGGCCACACAGGAAAAGTATGCTGTATAATAAACCAAAGCAGGGATGACTTTAAAAGAAGAGTCTCAGAGGCTAGTTTCTGTGAGCAGGAGAGGTTAAAAAAGAAATTAGGTACGGTTATATCTCACATAAGCCTTGACCTATCCAGGCCATGTTCTTTATGCAGGATATCTTGTGTGCAATAAGAGAAAATATCTCTTGGAAAGTAAAAGATAAACAGTTTTAAAGCTCTGGTGCCTGGCAGCATTCAAAAGGAGGCTGTTTGTGACATCCATCCCACCCAGGCAGCTCTGCTGGGAGCATGGATTCATTCACTCAGCTCCTTCACTAAATAATAAAAAGAAGTGCTGGAAAACATAGGGATATTTTCTCAACAGTGATCTTGACAAGGAAATTATCTGTTATGTGTGTGAGATATTTACTAACATACCACATGTAACATGAAATAGCCAATTCGTGAAAAATAATAGATGGAAGTGTGATTTTTATGGACACACACACACACATATACACAAGTTGCTCCCAAAGTAATGCACGTATTTTATGATGATGACTGACTTCAGAGGTATATTTTGGTGGTATGGTAGTAGAGGCTGAAACTTTCCACCATTACATTACAGTTTGTTTCCTTGTGACAGATGTTTGTCACTGAATTCCTCCGTGCAGAAGAAATGGCACACACTGACATTCATTGATGCTGAATGTTGATGGTGATCAAGCAGTGAATGTGAGCACAGTGAGGCTGTGAGTGGTGCATTTCAGCAGTGGCGACGGCAACAGTGAGTCACTTCTGTTGGTGCAGATTGTTACGAACATGGCATGCAGGCTCATGTTCATCACTGGTGAAAATGCATAGCTGGTGAAAATGCATAGCTGGTGAAAATGCATAATGGTGATGAGCGGTTGAAAAATAATGTTTTGTAGCTGAGAATTTGCTCCATCAAGTAGTATTATTATGCTCTTTTTAACTATTGTAATTTCCATGGAAATAAATAGGAGGCATCACTTTCGGCACAACCTATGTGTATGTTTTTTCCAGTCATCACATTTTAATGTGATATATATACACATATATATACATCATCACATTTTAATGTGATATATATATACATATATATACATGTGTATATGTATATACACATATATATACAAATAAATACACCTTTTTTTCCTTACTTTTTTCACAAGGACACTCTCGTGTAAGTTATTTGTGCTAATATCCAACTCATATTGTAGGCATTCATACCTTTTCCTTTCTCTCCATCACGGCTTCAATGGTTGTAAGGGGAACAAGAGTGTATTTTGTTTTAAACCAGTTCTTCTTCTGGTTTGATTCTGAGGTTTACAGAACTAAATCTTTTGCATCTGTCTTCCAGGTACTCCTGCCCTGGCAACGTCAGCTGCTGCATGAGAACACAACCTCTCCATGCTTGTGGCTCTGAGTTTACTATATTTCAGATCCAAGAATAATTTTCAGCTACTACTGAAATTGATAGAACATGTGTTGGGTGAAATATTCCCCTAATTTGTGTCTAAAATGGGTGAGTTTAATTCTGGTTGTACAGCACTCAGCCACAAAGATCATTCTGTTTTCTGAGGGACCAATCTTTCTTTGCTGTGTTTTTTTTTGATGAGCAGATTGGCATCATCACTCAAACTAAATTCTCTCCTAGGAAAAGTCCTCTGAGTGCCCCCAAAGTGCTACACAGCTGGCTGAAGATATGGAGCTTATTTGTCATGAGGACAAACTAAGATATAAGTCATTTGACTGCATCAAAATTCTGCTGGCTGCTCAGGAATGGCAGAAGAAAGCACTGTGTGGGCACTCAGATCTGCAGACATGATTCTGACCTGACATAACCAGCACAGAGTGACTCCTTGGAGCAGAGCTGTGCGTTACCCTGCAGCCGGACAAACGCACAAGACAGAAAAGTTGTTCTTGATTAAAAACAAATATTGAGCATGGCAAGAAAATGAGTAAGGATAAACAGATTAAGTGTGATATGTCTGAAGGCTTCCCACAGTACAAAAGCCATATGTGGGAAGCATGAGCCTAAAATTAAACTCCAAGCAGTGTGAGTTAGGGTTCTTAAAGGAGGCACCTGACACCATCAGAGGGGAAAGTCTGAGTAATAGGCTCCTCCTCGGAGACTCTTGCTCTTTTCCCATGATCTGCATCCTCGTTCTTGTGCTGTGCTCATCCAAACAGGAAAACACCACTGGAAGTTGGACCAGACGAGTTGACCCAAGCATCTCCATGCAACACCAAGGCAGCAAGGCCCACACAGGCTGGAACTGATGTGAAGGTCACGGTGAAATAAACCTTTTAGTTGCCTCCCTCTGCTACTCTCAGCCATACAGAGCCTGGCACAAGCTCAAGTATGAGAGCAAGAGTCTTCTTTAGAACAGATTTTTTAATTATTTTCTTTTTTAACCAGTCAATAAACCACAGATTTACTCTCAAACAATGAGTGACTAGCAGCTGCCCCTCTGGTAGACACTGCAAACCATAACCTCTGTCCCTTCACCAGAATGCAACCACCATAGCAATACTTGACCACTGTGCCCATGCAGCTGGGAGCGGCCAGTTTTCATCCCTGTCTTCCTTGCTTTCCCACAGGCCTCCTCTCAGGCTCCTTGCGCACCCATCAGTGTGAAGAGTCAACAGCTAGAGGGAAGCCAGTGTCTCCCAAGGTTTTATGGCAAAACGCTTACACTGCCAGTGGAGCTGCTCAAACCACATGTTTTTCAGTTCATTTCACCATCAGGCAATCAATTCCACTAGACTAAGCTCAATTGTTGTTTACTGCTTTAGCTTGCAGGCTGCTCAGCCCTGATAGTTCAATCCTATCTTCTTTCTGTAGTCAATCAGCAGCATTGTTCCTTTTCTTCACTGAGAAAAACATAAATCAGATCCACTCAAGGTATATTTTGTTGTGACTTGGAAATCCTGAAGCAACTGTTTGCAGTGACTGCACTGAGGGAAAAACAGTGGTGAGACCTCTCCCAGGGAGTCACTATTGCTGCCAGAATATGAGCAAAAAATTGTCAGCCTTTTGTCATTGAACCCTTTACCAGTTATACAATATTTTCAGGGTTTTGAGAGACTATTTACAGTGTACTCAGCCCATACGAATCTCAACTATTTTGAGAGCCCCAAGAACCAAGTTCTGCCCTGCCCTGGTGCTCAAGGGCCATGGGAAAAGCATACAATGCTTCAGCCCCCACGGTGTAGCAAGTTCTTACAACCAGCTCCCACCAGCAAATGAAATAAATGAATTTGTTATTTAAAACTATCAGCCATTCTACGTCAGGCAAGAAATTAATAAATGATTCGAAAAGGAAGATTTTCCTCTTCTTCTATAGAGGAGCTGTCTTCCTCCAACTCTGCACTGTTCCAGCACAAAAAAATTTTGGGTCCCTTTAATTTAGCTGTTTGAGATAAAAAGCTCATATTTCTTAGTCATCCAATGGCAGAACTATCTTTAGCTCTTTGCTGGTGTTATGACTTCATTTTCACTGTAATCTGTGCGTGTGGATCAACAAAACACAGTATCTGCTCCAATTTTAATTCAAGTTTTGTTTTTTTTTTTTGTTTTGTTTTGTTTTGTTTTGTTTTTTTAATGAGAATCCCTCCAGTATGAAACAGTGAGAGGTCAGAAATAATCAGCTCAAAGATGTTTTGGAAGGGCAAGAGGTGAAATTTGATCATTATCAGTATCAAACCTGTGCAGTGCTCACACAACTGTTCACAGAAGGATGCAATTATTACAAAAGATAACAAAAAAGGAGTTCTGGGTTTTGTATGGTTGCTCAAAGGCTTCATCACGAATACCATGGATCTGAAACACCATGCACATTCATGTTTCCTCAATGGAGTTACAATAGTCTCCAACACGAGGGTGTGTCTGAAAGTTAATACTCCCAGGAGAGCCCCAAGAGTCGCTCCCGAGGGAAACGTGTTTTCAATGTCGTTTTAAATAGTAAAAAGTGAACCACTTATGGGATGTTATTCACATCTTTAGGTTTTTATTTTTTAATCTACAGTGCATGGCAAATCTTGCCTTCAGAAGCACCAGATAATCGCAAGCTAGTGTTAGTATTTCTGACTGAAATAAAAGTCAAAAGAAAAACACTAGCTGAAAGATGCATCTGTGTAAAATGCCTATGTTCAGCACTGCTTGGAGCTGGACACCTCTGGCTCTTTACAAGGGCTTCTTTTCAGTTTTTAGTTTCTAGCACAATCAAATGTTTGAGGCATGTAGACAAGTTATCTTGGAAGCAGGGTTTATTTCACACACCTCCCTTAACTGTATCTTTTAAGAGACAATGACAGCAACAAGGAAACTAAGTGAAAGAGCTGGCCAAAATTAAACTTCTACTAGAAACAAGGAGTCCCAGCATGCTCCAAAAGCCAATAAGGACATATATGTTGTGCATTAGATATTCTTATTCAGGTGAGTATAACTTCCTCTATGCCACATTATAGACACAGCTGAATAATAGGTACAGTTACCAGAAGTCTCTTTCTTCAAGTTGCACTTCCTTAGGCTCAAATAGTAGAAGCATGCTAAATGGCTAAGGAAACAATCAAAGCGTCATAAATTTCTGTTATTCACTATGACCTGCTCCAGGCCAAGTGAATAAGTGTTTTTCAAATGTTATCCAGAAAGTATTGTTGATTAATGTGTATTCAAAATAATGAGCTCTCTTGGAAACACATTAAAAAAAAAAAAAAAAAAAAGAGAGAGATGAAATTAATCAGATTGATTTTTGCTGACAAATTACTAGCCCAGTATTGTCAAGTAGCAGTCTAACTAAAAAGGAATGGGTAATCTGCATTCCTTGAACTGTCCTGTTATTGTTTCTTGTTTTCCCACTTATGTGGAGCACTTTTTCACTTAATGCAAAGTTCCAAGAATCTTCTTCTATCAAAAAAATTTGGTTTTGAGTTGATTAGCCTGAAGGTGACTAATTTCCACCTACCTCAATTTCTTGATCACAGTGGTCAGTCAAAATTTGGGGTCTGGTAGACTGTTTCAAATTAAGAGGATAATAAACCCCATTTATTGATTGATTATATTGTATTTTGTCAAACTGGTGTAGGGGGGTGTGGAAGGTGAAGCATAAAGACCTGTTTTGTTGAAGTCAACACCAGGAAAGGAGATCCTTGCAGGTGTCCTTCAAAACATTTCTGGCCGGCTGCTGTTCCAAAAACTCTTGATAAAAGCTTCACTACCTTTCCATCCTCATTATCTCCTCTATGGTGATCTCCTAAGTGACTCCCAAAATAGCCCATCCATGCATAAATTTCACATTCTTGACAGAGTGTCATAACTGATATATTCATTTCATCCTGAAGAGGTGATACCATACAAAATGTATCTTGCCATTTCACCAAGAATTTGGCAGAATTGGCTTTATGGAGATCTACGAAGTTATTTGTCTGAGATATCAAGAAATATAGTGGTGTGGTTAGATGTCAGCTTGAGAAGATTGAATTTGCTCAGATTTACTTTGCCCAAATAGACATGCACCAAACTGTGTGTGCCCGTATAGACATATGCAAACCCACACACAAATGCAAGAACAAATATATATACATATTTGTATGAACACATATTTTCCTGCAGATGCATTCATATACAGCAAACAGATGAGTTTATCACGTTTTTCTTCACTATTTTACAATCAGACGGAAGTCTTTGGATATTCAAAAATCAACTAACCCAGACAAGAAGAAACTAGTGGGTGCTGAGCATCAATCTCACAGTTTGCAAGAAAGATGAAGGTCTGTGGGGAGGCTGCTGCCGTTCATTGTGTTTGCAGAACAAAGAGAACATACACAGATGTTCCCTATCACAGAGGCATTAACAAAAAACTGAAAGAGAAAATTCTTCTTCCACCTGAATAAGACAATCTCTCATCAATAAGTTTTTAACCAAAACTATCCTCAAGGGAAAGTTCTTCTATTTCTGAGTTTGAGGTCTCCTGTTATATCTACAGGATTTTATGACCAGCTAATATAGTCCAGGATGGTAAATGCCTATGCTCCTCACTTTCCCACCATTTAACTTCTCTGTCCTAAGGAATCAGATCATGGACAAATCCCATTGACGTAAATGCTGTGGGGTAGAAAGAATGTTTGCCACCAGGCCATGCTCTGGAATGGCAAGTATGCAAGAATTAGCATCTATAACTCTCCATAAACATTAGGGTTAATCTCCAGGGTTTACAAGACTCTTTAAATGTGTTTTAATAGGACAATATGCTTTGCTCAGTACCCATCCAACACTTCACATATCAGCAAAGCTTACAAGAAGGTAAACTGAGCTGGGATAATAGTTCAGATTTGCAGCCAGGTCTCTAATGAAAATGCCAAAGTCAAAGTCAAAGTAATAAATGGATTTGCAAATATAATGTCTTCCCAAATGGCCAAAGAACATTCCAGTCTGGCAGAACAGTTGTAAGGGAAGCACTGCAAGAATTGTATTGTTCTCTCTCAAATCAGAAATCTAAATACATGATCAAATTACTGCACATTCAGGGAAAAATTAAGGATTTGCATTCTGCCAGTTTCACACAGTATGGGTAGGACTTCATTCCTGGGGCAGTCTTATTGAATGAAACTGAGTGCCCACTGAGTTTGATGCTGATGAGAATGAGTAAGTGCAGTTTACAAAAGATGAAAATCATAGAGGATCGAAGCAGCTCAATGGTGCTTAGGTTGTCTTTTATTTAATCTGCTACCCACCAACATCTTCCAACATTCATTGTCAGTCTTCTGGCAAAATAAACTAGCACTATTAAGAGACTGTGGGAAAAGTATCACCCAGACCCATTTGTCATCCCAAGCTCTGGTCTCACAGTTACAGGTCAAGACAGACTATGCAATAATTGGATTTCCAGTGCTGTGGCACTGTTGTCCAGTATTTTCTGCAAGCAGGCATTTCTACAATTGGGATACTTAGATTTCATTAAGCGATGCCCAAGTCCCTTTTTGGAGTCTCTTGTGTTTTCCTCGCCTTCTGTTGATCTGCTTATCAATATCCTCTTGCTTATACAAGCCCTTCATTAAGCTAATAGTGACTAAAGGATATAGGGATTATGTGAAAACTGTTACCCCAAATGAGAATTCAAATACTATTAAAAAAATAATGATAGACTAGTATCCTGGCAATCAATGGGATAATGTTAGCACATCATGCATAAATCAAATGGACACAGCCTGTTCTACTGTCCTGGTATGGGAGTGAAAAACTCAGACTGGGATTAATTTCTTCCATCCTTTGTGAGACGTCCCAGTCCGAGCTGGTCATCTCAATTCTCTTTATAGTCAAGAAAAGGAAGATGATGCTAGCAAGGCACAGACAGTTTGGATTATCTAAATACCTAATTTAGGAAGTTAAGACACAGGCCTGAGAAAAACCTGCTGTTCGCCACTGATAAATGTAGTCTGCATACATATCAATTTTGCAGACTTGCATCCTAACTAGTTTAAGACTGGTGAGACTAATATTGTCCTGGGTTTATGAGAGCCTTTAGTGACCACTTGCTTCAGGTAGCAACTTGAGCATGCCATAAGACCAAATATCTCTTGTTTTTTCTTTGGAGAATTATTTTTAAGGTGGATGACCTCAGCCTCACCATTACCCAATAAACACATACAAAAGTCCAAATCAGCCTCTGTTATTAGATGATCATTTTGTTTCTAGTTAACTTGTTCTTTCTGTGCTTTTTCAACCAAAACCAACTATCAACTAGAAAATAAAGATGGAAGACTGAAGAAGTGACACATTTCCATTAAATCAATATGAAAACCAGCCAGACTATCCTAATAAAAGTAATGAATCAATTAGGCATTCAAAAGAAGAATGAGCTCATGTTTCACTACTTTATCCTCATCCTAATAATCACAGAACAATTGCCCAACATAGACTCTCCTTCCATGCCTCTATAAAGACCTGAAGGGACTTTTTGGAAGGAGTCAGTCAATATCTTAGCTTCATTGCTATTGTCTGTGTTTATCACTTGGCACAAACTCATCAGGCTATGGGTAGATTGGCAAGGAAAGGAGGATTGCTTCATTATAATAATTCGATCTGCACCGAGACAGGCTGTCGCCTGTGCTACGTGAGAAACAGCTAGAAATTTTATTTCATAAGCAAAATTACAACTGGCCATTTGCAACGCCAAGAGCAGCTATCATTAGACTGTGGTTCAGCTGGCTCTGCTCTCCAACCCTCCTGACATGCTGGAGCAAAGGGGTGACAAGCAAGAGAAGGTCTGACATCTTTAGCATAAAATCAGAAAGTTCAGGAAAAGTGTGCTTATATACCAAGAGAAGAAATTCTGTAATTTCTTGTGTATTGAATTGGGAACAATTTTTACTTTAGAAACAAATTTATCTTGATCATTGCCACTGAAATCTGCTGGGAAGACTCCCATGGCTTGAATGTTTAAATCAATCATCAATCTGTATTTCAGGAGGATCAACTGAGCAAAACACTAAGGACCTTCTCTGGTTGTGAAAATTGTTTTGTCCTGCTTCAAAGTTATTAGTAACTCAGGAGTGAATGTTCTCATATTGTTATGAATTAGCATCCTCAGGAATGGTGTCTGAGATTAGCACAGTCAGTATCAACACTAACGGCAGCAGGAAGACTGAATTTAATTCACTGGATTTTGAGGTCTAGGGACAAAAAATTGCATTTCATGAGTGCTGTGCAGCATGTGCAGTGCATCTATCTGCCGGTGCATCTACCAACACATTTATAGATTATCTAGACACACAGAGGACACAGCATAGCTTCAGTGAATGCAATGCGTAACATGCAGTGCATAACATCTGGTGTGTAATGTAATATCTACTAGATATTTTTATCTACAAGTTACCAGCTGGTTAGACAGTGCAAAGCAGTAGCTGTGTAGATATTAGCTATCACAGCTGGATAATGTTTGTTGGGATCATCACCATGTATCCCCAGCCAGGACCGGATGTTTTGAAAAGTCTGGCTTCAAAAAGCTGAAAATATCAGAAGAAAGAATTCAAACACGCAAATGCGAATGACTGACAATTTCTTATGACAAAAGATCGGTGATAAGCAGAATTAATGAATTCTGGCTTCTGAGGGATGTTTTTCACCACCAACTGACCCTTTATGTCAAATAAGCTCTGATTTTGGTCAGATTTTAGGACACTGATGGCTACTTACATAGGTTCTCTCTGGGGTCAATCCTCTTACGTAAAAAGTGATCCCATACTAAACACTTTCATCCAGATAAGTCATTACTTGAAAAAAAGGAAATTGCTGCTAACGAGAAAGAATTGCAGGCTGGAAATCGTATTTGCATGGTAAGGAAGTAGAAATCTATAGTCAGCAGAAGTTTTAAAAGTATGAGATCATCATAACGATACCACATAAATAGTAAATGGACACTATAAGACTGCCAATAATAATCCAAAAGAAGTAGAAAATTCAGGTAAATATTTTTGTGTTGCGCTGGTGAGACCTCACCTGGAGTACTGCATCCAGATGGGGAGTCCTCAGTACAGGAGAGATGTGGATCTATTGGAACACATCTAGAGGAGGGCCACAAAAATGATCCAAGGGATGGAACACCTCCCCTGTGAAATCAGGTTGAGAGATCTTGGGCTTTTCATCCTGGAGAAGAGAAGGCTCTGGGAGACCTGAAAGCAACCTTTGAACTTCTAAAGGGGGACTGTAAGAAAGAAGGGGACAAACTTTAGCAGGATTTGCTGTGGTAGGACAAGGGGAAATGGTTTCAAACTAAAAGACAGGATATTTAGACTGGATATAAGGAAGAAGTTTTTTATAGTAAGAGTGGTGAGGCACTGGCACATGTTGCGCCCAGAGAGGTGATGGATACCCCATCCCTAGAGACATACAATGTCAGGGTGGATGGGGCTCTGAGCAACCTGATCTTACTATAGGTGTCCCTGTTCATTGCAGGGGGGTTGGAATATTTGACCTTTTAAAGTTCCTTCCAACTCAAAATATTCTATGATTCTATAACAAGAATTTCTAAAGTTAGAAGATTTTAATTGGAATTTCCTGGATAACTTGTGTCCAGCAGGCAAAATTGTTCACTGGACCCCTGCTGATGATTTTGAATAAGTCTTGGAATACCAGCAATCCTAGAAATGTGAAGGAAAGATACTGTTGTGCCAGCAGAGAGTAACTAGGATGACATGAATAAATATAGCCTGTCAGTCTGACACTAATAGGAACAAAATGATAGAATTGTTATTTGGGGACACTGTTAAGAATTAGTGGGAAACAACAAAATTAAACTGAAATTGAACTTATTTAAATAGATCCTGTCCAAATAATTTTACAGTGTTGGAGCATGTACAAGTTTAGTTGGCAAAAGTAATATGCTGGTATAAAGAATACTACTGATCTAAAGTTTGTGAATTTGAGTTATCTCAAATCCATTCTTAAAAAGTCAGTTATTCAGAACTGAAATAGTCTATTTTACCAACAGAAATGTCCTCAAATAAGAATGACTTTGGGGAATCTGTCAATCTCTTGGCACTTCTGTCTTTAACAATCATTCACTGTGGATGGGTCTGGTGAATGGTGAAGATCTAACAGCTAATCTGAGAGACCAGTCCAGTTTGGTCTGTAAGACAACACAAATAAAGGACAGCAAAGGAGGCGAGATATAACAAGTAAGGAGATGAGTGATTGCAAAGAGATTTCCAGATCCTTATAGAAAGTAGCTAAATCTGAGCTCCTCACACTTTTCAGTGACTAAACAGGAAGGAAATAAGGAAGGGAGGAAGGGAGGAAGGAAAGATCTGTAAAACACCGAAAGAAGAAAATTTTACTCAAGAAGAAATCCAGGCAGTCCCATTTGCAGTTTTACTGTGAAGATCTGTCAAGAAGACTCTCAGGTATATTCTAACCTTAAAAATCTGAGAAAATTGATGGACAGTGATGCTTTGAGTGAGTCTTTTGTGCAGGAGACCATCTTATCACTGAGACACCTGGAAAAACCTCTACACAGTAGAGTGTTCAAACATTTCCAAAGTTACTGCTTGTTTTTACTACTACATGTTCTTACAAATAAAAAAAATATATATATATAAAAAAAAAAGACAGCTTGGCTAGTCCAGTCACCATTTTTAGTCACTCTAAAGTTTTTATGTTGGTCTTTTAACTGTGTCCTGATAGTATAGGACGTTTATAGATCTTCAAATAGCTGCACATTTAATATTAAGGAAACTAGATGTTCAAAATTGTTTATCCCTTTTCTTCATACTCTTCTGTTTCTTTTGCTGCATTGTAGAATTTCCTGCAAACTGATTTCACAAAGAAGCTGAGTACATCTCTTACTGTTTATCAGCTGATAAGCTGATCTGATGTACTTCTGTCTGCACCTTTGGTATGCTCAGTGGGAAAGTTTCTATTTGTGGAATTTGTTCCTTTAGTTCACATGGCCTTGCAGCCATCAGTTTGACCACTTCCAAAGTTTTAAATCAAAATTTAAGCAAAATCACCATGGTTTACTCCCTTTTCCCATCAAAAATGTGTGAAACTACCAATCTTTCCATGGCTCTTGCCAAAAACCACAACTCGCTGCAAACTCATTCAAAAGCAATTACAAACTTAACCTAAATTCATAACATTTCCAATTAATATGGCCAAGTTTTTCAGTTCAACAGATTAAAAATTGTCACATTTCATGTCTCTTTGTGAACATTTTGTTCCATTCAAATCACAATCCAACAACATATTATTACCACCAAGTTAAAGTCATAGAAAAATCTACCTTTGCATTTTGAAAACTCTACATTTTGTTGGAGTTTAGATATACAGTTTAATTTTGTCCTGATGTCCAAAGTGGGGAGGAACCTGCTTCTAGATCCAGAACAGTTTCCAAGTCATAGCCATACACAGATAGGGAGAGTTGGACCCATATGCTTTTGTTTGGATCCATTGCTAATTTTACTTAAAAGGGAGGGTGTGCTCAGATCATCTGCAAGTGTTTTATGCCAATGTTTTTTTGTTACCACTCCTTAGCTGAAACTACCACCTATGCATTCCGGAGATTGTTTTTTTCCCTGCCTTCTGCATTTTTTTCCATAGGTAGGGTATCTGTAGATAGAAACATGGGCTGATGATGACTGAAACCACAATCCCTTGAACAGGATGGCTCCTTTACTTTCCAGACCAAAGCAATCTCAGGGATCATGCTGAAAAAAAAAGAAAAAAAGATTTATAGGTTTTAATCTCCCCCTGAGGTATGACTGTTAAGCACACTAATATATAGGACAGGAATTAATACTGAATTTATTTAGTATGTTTTTCTTATTTCATCTGTCAGAGGATTACTATTTCAATTATTTATTAAGAAAATTATGTTTTTCAAGGTAAATGTATTACTTTTGTTATCTGCTTTCAATTAGCTGGGAATTCACTATGTTCAGCCAAATGTCCATTCATCAACAAATTCCAGATTCCTGGCAGTCTAAACAAATTCCCAATTTTCTTCTTTTATGGTGAAAATAAGTGAAGATATTCATGCCTCATGCTAAATTATGGCTGGGCTTAGCCTAGCCTGGAGGGAGACGAAAACAAGTATGGAAGGTCTTCTTGAAATATATTACTAGATGTTTTGATAGTAGTAGAGCTAAAATATTTCGTGATCATTTTTTCTCCAAGTGCTTTGTTATACTATCTAGGTGCCCTCCTTCAAAGGTCACTTACTAAACTAAGCAGGGCAATCTCCAAAATGTGTGCAACAGGTTGATAGGGGTGTGTCTTGGCTGCAGAGCTCTGTCTTCTGCATAGAAATTCAGGAATAAAAGGGAAGTGGAATACAATTTGCACTGGTACAAATCTTCCTGCCATGTTCTACCCTTCCACTCAATGAATTCATTTGTTTAGTGCAGTGCTGTGCTAAGGAGCTTCAGTGGTGTCATATGCCACTTGCTGCGAGATCAAAGTCCTACGCTCCAGCGGGGGAACTGGGCTTCTTGCAAAGAGGGTTTTATCCCCAAAAGGAGTATAAATGCATATTAAAGTGGATCATATTCAAAGGCACTTCTGATACCTGTTTGTAGTTGACACTTCAGTTGGTACTAACCAACGACCTTTACAAGGAATCTCCTGGGTGAGGCAGAAAGAAGGGTTCAAACCCTGCCAGCTGTAGGGGTGGAGAACATCCAGGAATGTTTCTGCAGCCTCTGTGCATGCTCCTACAGCTTGGAACTTGATTAATCTATAGATACTGTTTTGAATGATACTTCTTGTGTGCATTGACTGGCTCCAAGCTCTAGGGACAGCAGAGGAGTTGGGATGAAGTAATCCCACTGTCCTAGATGGCTTTATCAGCCTCCTACATCTCCACAGGCCAGCAGAGTGGGCATCCTAGGAGGTGAGATTCACATTCTAGGCACACCGTGGCTCCCTATTGGCCCAGTGTCTACATTTCCATCTCAGAGGGTAAGGAGGTCCCTACAGGAAGTTAGGACCTTGGTGGGATGCTCTATTGGACCCAGGAGATTTGGTGTGAGACAGACACAGGCTCATAATATTAGCAGTATTTAAAGCTTGACTTTTTCCTTCTAAAGTATGGAGGTTTTCAGTAATTTTAGTCATCTGTGTTCTCTCCTCCTTCTTTTGTTATGAAACTACTGTGTCCCCAGGCTGCCTCCAGAGATACTCTCAAAATTCCTTTGTTCTGACCTTCCTCTTTGCTTCACACAGCAACTTGTCTTTTTATTTTCTCTTTCTTGTGATTTTTGGTTAGTAATGTTTCCATTTTGTGGAAGAAAGAAGGACACTTAGTCCTTTCTCACCATAATCAGGTGTTCATGGGTCTCTCTCTCTCCATGCATGCTCTGAGATGAAGATCTCTTGTGCACCATATTTTTTTATAGTGTGAGTAAAAAAACAGAGTCATGATTCTGTCTGTCATTTCCAGGCTGTTCAGAAAGCTGACAATCCTTAAATGGGACTTTCTCAACCAGACACAGCAGAGGCATGAAGATAAGAATTTTTCCTTATATTATTTGCATACATCCCAGCCATACACCACTCTGGTAAGGTGATCAGGTTGCGATTTTTGGATAAACCCAATGTAGTCTTCGTTTCTCAGAAACACGGAGCTCTGAGAGCCACCCAACAGCTCAGTGCAATGGGTGCTCCCAACAGATGAAACAATCGCAATCTCCTCAACATCTGTCTAACATCCTATAACATAGGCAACTGTGAACTCGTGTTTATTTTAGTAGTAGAATACACCTGCAACTTAAATATTGTACGATAAGCAGATGTTCACTTCTATAAATTGAGCAGCACACGAAGATTTACGGACCCCAGAGACTGGGATTTAGCGAGTGAGAGCCAAGGTCACAACTGGACCTTCAGATTCAATAAATCCTGACGTTACTGGAGCACTGGGGGAGGGGAGGAAGGCGTCATCATAGGCATATAACAATTTTTAAAGTATGCCAGTAATGATCTGCAAAGCAGATGTAAGTTGAGATGGTTTTGATATGTTCAGCTGACCCTGCCGGGCAAGAGATTAAATAACTCAGTATTTTGTCTGGAGTCACAGATATAACATAGGGGTGGAAGTGATGGTAATAAGCCCATTCGTATGATTTTTTTCTAAAATCAGACTGTAACCAGGTGAACTGAAGGAACAAAAAACTATATTGAATGAAATTTTGAGTAAAAAACTGCTAATATCTAAGTTCATGCAGTATTGATAACAAATATGATGACGTAGAGGAAATTGTTTCTTTGGTGCCAATAGAAGACAACAAAATCTCTTCATTTGTATGAAGCAGTAAAAATCACATTAAAGCAATTTTCTTTAACCTTTGTCAACGTATTTGTTATAGCTACTGATGGTGCTCCAGTGATGTTTGGTTAAAAACAAAAAAGGGATTTAAAAAATTAATAGATGATTTAATTGCAGCCAGCAACTCACATTTGATGAAACATCACTGAATCATACAAGAAGAAAATTTACACATGAAAGATTTAAAAATTAATAGAGTTGTGTAAAATGCTATCAAAGCTGTGAATTTCATGAAGTCCAAAGGATTGGATCATCACCAGTTCTGGGAGTTCCTTAAAAGTATGGATGCTGATTACGAGGTCATCATTTATTTTTCTTAAGTGAGGTTGCTAAGTTGGGGTAAAATGCTAGAAAGATTTTATGATTTCTGAAATGAAATCAAGTCATTTACAGAATCAAAAGGAAAATTCGTGCCAGAACTTGGAGATAAAAAATGGCTCACATTTTTTTTAGTATTTTTGGTGGATTTGACGACTAAACTTGATTGAGTTAAGCATGTATTTTCAAGGTGAAAATCAACTGATCTGTGTTATGTTTCAAACCATAACAGCATTCAAAATGAAATTTGAATTATGGCAAGCTTAAGTTATGGCAAATAATTTCATGCATTTTGATACATTGGCTAAACATAGTTCTGTAAACAGTGAAAAATACATAAAGCTGTGCTTTCCATTTTGATACAGGAATTTGAGAATAAGTTTCAAGATTGCAAAAAAAAAATTCAATTTTTTTGTATATTTATGACTCCATTTTCAGACATAAATACAAATGTGGTTCTGAAATAATGCCTCTTGTTTTATTATGTTGGCCAACAACATCAGAGGCAGATATTGGTGGTATGGAAGTAGGGGCTGAACTTTCCCACCAATATCCCATTACATGTTATTGCCATGTGACAGATAGCAGCTGAGGGGCACTCTGAAACAGTGGCATCTGACATGGAAGTGCATATGAAGCAAAGACATCATTGAATTCCTCCATGCAGAAAAAATGGCACCCACTGACGCTTGCTGAATGTTGATGGGGACCAAGCAGTGGATATGAGCACAGTGAGATGGTGCATGGTGTATTTTAGCAGTGGTGATAGCAACAGTGGGGCATCTCTACTGGTGTAGATATTTATAAGCAAAGCATGCAGGGTCATGTTCATCACAAGTGAAAATGCGTAGCTAATGGTAATGACTGCATTGAAAAATAATGTTTTGTAGATGAGAATTTGCTCTATCAAGTAGCATTTTGGACAGGTACACTCTGCTGGATAAGAAACTGGCTGGAAGGCCAGGCCCAGAGAGTGGTTGTGAATGGAGCTAAATCCAGCTGGCGACCGGTCACTAGTGGGGTTCCCCAGGGGTCAGTGCTGGGGCCTGTCCTCTTCAGTATCTTTATTGATGACCTGGATGAGGGCATTGAGTGCACCCTCAGTAAGTTTGCGGGTGACACCAAGTTGGCCGGAAGTGTCGATCTGCTTGGGGGTAGAGAGGCCCTACAGAGGGATCTGGACAGGCTGGATAGCTGGGCTGAAGCCAATGGGATGAGTTTCAACAAGGCCGAATGCCGGGTCCTGCACTTTGGCCACAACAACCCCAGGCAACGCTACAGGCTTGGGGCAGAGTGGCTGGAAGACTGCGTAGAGGAAATGGACCTGGGGCTGTTGGTTGATGCTCGGCTGAACATGAGCCCGAGTGGCCAAGAAGGCCAATGGCATCCTGGCTTGTATCAGAAACGGTGTTGCCAGCAAGAACAGGGAAGTGATTGTCCCCCTGTACTCAGCTCTGGTACCTCGAGTACTGTGTCCAGTTTTGGGCCCCACGCTGCAAGAAAGACATTGAGGCCCTGGAGCGGGTTCAAAGAAGGGCAACAAAGCTGGTGAGGGGTCTGGAGCACAGGCCTTATGAGGAGCGGCTGAAGGAGCTGGGATTGTTCAGTCTGGAGAAGAGGAGGCTCGGGGGAGACCTCATTGCTCTCTATAACAACCTGAAAGGAGGATGTGGTGAGGTGGGGATTGGCCTCTTCTCTCCTGTAACTGGTGATAGGACTAGAGGGAATGGCTTCAAGCTGCGCCAGGGAAAATTTAAGCTGGATGTTAGGAAATACTACTTTTCTGAAAGAGTGGTCAGGCACTGGAATGGGCTGCCCAGGGAGGTGGTGGAGTCACCGACCCTGGAGGTGTTCAAGGAACGTTTGGCTTTTGTGATAAGGACATGACTTAATGAGAACTATTGATGATAGGTGGATGGTTGGACTGGATGATCTTGTAGGTCTTTTCCAACCTTGGTGTTTCTGTGATTCTGTGATTTTTTTGTTTTCTGTGTCCAATGTAGTTTCCCTGGAAACAAATGGAAGGCATTTTTTTGGACTGACCTTTGTATATTACCTGTGAATTTTCAAATGAAATGTATTGAGTTGCAATCAGACATTCAACTCATAGAAACCTTCGATCATGTTTCTTTACTAGACTTTCACGAGCCCTCTCTTATCAGAGAGGAATACTCACAGTCACGCCTTCCTCGTGTCACTGCTTTTTGGCAGTACGCACATTTGTGAAGAACTGTTTTCAAGGATGAAGCACAGGAAGGGTGAAATTTCATCAAAGATCTCTGATGAACGCCTTGAGAGCTCACTGAGAACTGCAGCTATTGTCATTGAATCAGTTATTTCATCTCTTTCCTTTTGTTTCAATAAAAATATTAAAAATTGCTTTGTTACTTAAACATACTAACTATATTATATATTTTATATGCAGTCCTAGAGTTACTTATACACATTAGCTACATTATATACTTCATATGTATTCCAAGACATTTTCTCTTCATTCAGTGTGGCCCAGGCAAGCCAAAAGTTGGACACCCATGCATTAGACCTTAGTCTCTTTCCAGCCCCAGAGCAGGAGCAGAACCCGTGCACTCGCAGCTCCATGCCATGCCTATTGGCTCCTACATCAGCATGGTGCCAGCACTAGGCAGGCCTACGTGACCACCGCATCCCTTTGGGCACCAGGCCTACTCCACACCTGCAATTTTGCAACTGTCTGTGCTGTTTTAAAACAAACAGCTGAAATGGCCCATTGAGCAATTGTCAGTTGCAACAAAAATCCACATGAAGGTTATGAAGGTTTCCAGCAAGCAATTACATGTTACACTGGTGTTTCTGCCTCTCTGTTTAGACTAACTTGCAGCGGTTTATGGGAATTATCTTCCCAGCAATTTGTAGGGACTTCCAAAACACGTAGTTCAGCCAAAAGCAAAACAGAAATAACCACAACCAGTAAGGAATTCCCCTGTTCCTGTATTGTAACAAATAAATACAAATACCCGTTATGCGAGAAGATAGAGGCAGATGCAAGCAAGAGAAAACAAACGTGAAAATGTCATGCTGATTTTTTTCTCATTGAGCTAAATACCCACATGAACACCTCCCTCAAACTTGTGCCTGAAAGCACAGCTGCCTGAAACAGGAGCAGTCAGGAAAATGCAGCTTTTGGTGGCTTCTGCGGCAACTGAAATGAGAATCTGGAACCAAAGTGAAGTTGCTGCTCAGTGATGAACACAATCCATGCAAATGGCTGTGCTCCCAAGTAAGACTGTGAGATAGTCACTGGCTGCCAGCTGCAATACGGACAAATAATCATATCATTCAAAAAGCAGGATGCAGCACCAGTTAAAGATTTTCAAGGCATTTGCGCAAGGATGTTCTAGATGTCTGTTCATAGGTGTCTGCATTGGCAGGCCAACTCTCCTGCGTGGAAATCCCAAAGGCATGAAGCAGGCAGGACCTGAGCACCGTTCTTCCTTGCTCTCATTCCAGCCCCAAGTTTTCACCTCATTGTAACTGTACCACTCATGAATGGAGAATGAAGGCATGTATTACTTCAGAGGATGTAGCAAAGTTCACTAAGTACCATAAGGTTTGAAAAGGCTGCAGTAACGATTCAATCTGCAGGCAGAAGTTTTTCAGCCAGCTGCTCTAAGAGCAGTCCCTGCCCTGACCCTGATCACCACATCCCAGTTCTTGGAGATCTTCCCCCACAGCCACAAACTCTGGGATCATTACAGAAAGGTATTTCCCAGTGGTTTCTCCATGTATAGTGAAAGTCCTACACAGTCAAGGGAACTGAGAATATGTACTGTACATATACATGTATATGCTATGTGGCCTTTATTCCAATACCCTTAAACACTGTCTCCAGCATATTTCCTATTTCCATACCAGCCAAGCATATTGTAGCTTCTTTACAGGTGAGGCACCAATAGAGAATTTCCCTGCCTTGGAAATCAGAAAAGACAGTCCTGATATCATCTATATGTTTGAGGAGAGCCCCTGGTGTCCTTAAAAAATATATCATTTAAGGGAAGTCAATATTCTGCCTCCCTGCTATCCCATGTCAGATCGGGCTGCAGGTGAATGTGAGTTTAGTGGTTGCTATTCATTGCCTAGTTGACCACTAATCCCATTTCCCACTGCTGAAATAAGGCGTTAAGAATCAACACACTTTCCCATTGAAAGGAAGACATTCCAAACAGCTGTATCCTTCAAAGGCTTAGGCCTTTTCTTTCCCCTCACCATCTCCCTAGGTAGCCCTCTGAGACACACTGTTATGTGGGATGCCAACTGCTCGCTATTCATCATGGTTCCATTCTCTGGGGGGCCATTGATTTTGAATAATTTATCACCCAATGTTTTGTGTGTTGCTGCAGAAATAAATCTGAACTGGGAGCGCCAGATGCTCCCGCATCCCATTGCACCGTGTTAATTTATTAAAGAGGGGTTTTCTCGGCACAGCCTCGGGGTGCAGGAATCTCCTCCGCAAGAGTGCTGGAGATGGGGGGGTTTGCTCTGAGCCAAGTGTGAAGAGTGTTGAAAGAGAGAAAGAGAGTTGGAGGGAGACTCCAATGTGGAAGTACACGAGCCTGGAAACCCTCAAAGGGTGAGCAGGCGGTCAGCTTTCCAGGCAGAGCTAGTGGTCACAGAGCTCCAAGAAAAATATATTTAGTCCTTAAGCGCGTAGCTTTTGTTCTGGGCTCACAGTCTCTAGTTTCTTGGACTAGGTCTCGCACCCGGATATGGCAAGTAAATATCAAACCATAAATCACAGATGTGAAGCTTGCTTTTCTTTCTTCAAGGTTGTATAATATAATGAAAATGATCAAGCAAGTGCAAAGCTATTTTGCACTGTACATGCACAGAGTGCAAAAGCCTTGAGTCTCTTCCAGTGAACCCACAAGAATGATGGGCCTCCTGTTAACATGAAGAACTATTTTTCTGAGGCATCTTACAAATCCTCTCATGGATTGAAGGGTTTCTCCTGTTGTTTTCTTTAATGCTCTTGCAATACAGTTAATTGAACGTATAATGACCCTTCATTCAAACCTTCTGCACTTGTATATTACAGTAGTTTCATCAAATGAGCCTCTGGCAGAACAAGAAACTCAAATTTCCTATGTTCTTTCCCAGAGACTTGAATGTGTGTCAACAGTTTTTTGGTACTTACCACTCAGTCATTTCTCACTCCCCTGTCAGAGCTCATGAACCACTGCTGCTAAGACACAATCTTATCTCTGAAGCCACTGCTGGAACACCAGACCGACTCTCCTGAAGGACAGGAGGCCTTTGGGATGTCTTGTCCTTGAAGTCCAAACCTGCCAAGGCTATGCCCTCTGTTCCAGCATTTCCTAAGTTGGCAGTGCCTGGAGTCCTGCTGCTGGTGTTATTCTGAAAACAGTTCCTCATAGAATATCAGAATGATAAAATCATTAAGAGTGGAAAAGACCAGTGAGATCATCTAGTCCAACCACCAGCCCCATCACACCATGCCCACTGCCCACGTCCCTCAGTGCCACATCCACACGGCTCTTGAACACCTCCAGGGATGGTGACTGCACCACCTCCCTGGGCAGCCTGTGCCACTGCCTCACTGCTCTTTCTGAGAAGAAATGGTTCCTAATATGGTACCAAATGGTACCAATATGAACCTTCCCTGACCCAACTTGAGGCAACCTCTCAAGCAAGGGGAAGAAAATGCTAGACTGCATGATTCTTCTACGCTCCCCAAAACAAAGCAACACCTTGTCTAGGGCTGTACCTACACCACAGAATAGGATATCCAATACTGCTAGCACTTTAGCAGCCTCTGCTAATCTCTGAGCATGTAAAAATTGGACTTAAGAGCATTGTATATATAAACTGCTGTGGTGACAGCAATAAAAAGCACTTCCTGGACTTTTCTTTCCTTTGCAATGTTTCAGAGTTCTGCCGCACCTCCAAAAGGACTTAGCAACCTTCAACAGAGTTAGCTGGTAGGTGAGTTCAAGTCCCCATTTCTGTCTCCACTGTCTTCTTATGTCCTTGTTTCCATTTGCATTGATGTTTTCCCAAATTTGTAAGCTAGAGGGAGATATCCTATAAGCACAATTCTAGCCCAAACAGCTGAAGTTTGCCAATGTTATGAGAAAGCATAAGCAACAGCTTCTAATGGGAAGTGTTGGGCAATCCCATCTTTTCTGAATTTTCCCTCTGCCGCCACCAAGATTAATTCCAGGTTTCCCTGGGTTCTATGGCATGCAGAGGGCCCATGCAAGGAGATGCTAAGCATGGCCAGGTCTAATGTGCTCTTGCAAATCTCTCAGCCTCAATATCAAGGGCCTTATTTTAGATTTTTTTTTTTTTTAAATCCTTGGGAGACAACACTGGGAAATCCTGATTACTCAGTAAGACTTTTGCTTATTCTCCTGGTGGAACACAGCTTCCGCTAAACCAGAATTATTCTTTCCTTAAAGATAAGCAAATGCTAGCAAAATTACTGTAAATCATGAGATTACTGGCTGAGGTTGCAGCAAAACATAGTTTGCATCTTAACTGTGCTTTCTCTCATTTACTGCCTTTTTCAAATGTCTTCTTTGGCACTGATAACATTTGTCTCAACCTAAAACTGAACTCTGGAGCTGGGGGGAGTCTGAGCAAAACCCCCACAGCTGTTTAGGAATTATCCAGGAGGAAAAAAATGCACGTTTCCCAGTATAAACACTATTTTATTTTTATTTTTTTTTTCTGTTGTTTTCTTTTTTTTTTCAGTTCAAGGAGAACATTCAGTTTATTTAAAGTTAGATTATTTTATTTTATTTTATTTAGATGTCAGCACAGCACATCTGTAGCTCTCAGTGAGAAAGAGGAACACGAGAACAGCTCTCCTAGGTCAGCCTAGAGGTCCATCCAACCCTATATCCTGCCTCTGACAGCGGCCGGTAGCAGATGCTCAGAGAAGGACCAGTGCCAAGAAGCCTCTTCCACTGTGCCAAAAACCCCAAGCTCTGTGGTTCAAGGACTTCCTGAGCTGGAGCTGCAGCTGGACCACAGTGTTTAACAGCCACCAATGGCCCTATCCTCTCTGAATTCATCTAATCCCCTTTTGTGCCTTTCTATCTTTTTGGCCTTCACAGCTCCCTGTGGCAAGGACCTTCACAAGACAGCTATGCTGTGTGTGAAATCAATACCTCCTTGAGCTTGGTTTAAAACTGGTAATATTGCTGGGAGGCTCTTATTTTTCGTACTGTGAGAAACACTGAACAGGTTTTCCTTGGTCCCAGACCACTGATGGCATTTGTGCCTTTTTACATGTTCAGTTTCATCACTCCTCTTGCACAAGCCTGGTCGTAGCTCTCATCATTCTTTTCTAATCTCTGTACCTCTGGCTCTCCTGGATCCATATTAGGATCCATGGTAGATCATGGATTTATGGTTTACGATGACTTCCATTCCCAGTAGTATTTGCCCAGAGAGGTGGACACTCCATCCCTGGAGACACTCAAGGTCAGGCTAGATGGGGCTCTGAGCAACCTAATGTAGCTATAGGTGTTCCTGTTCACTGTGGGGGAGTTGAACCATATGGTCTTGAAGGATCCCTTCCAACTCAAACCATTCTATGATTCTATGGTCTGCCTTTTTTTTTCTTTTTTTCCTCCATTACTGAGTACCAGGGACAGTATTTTAAGAGAATTTTCTACTGTTATTCCAAATCTCTTCCTAGAACACAGTAGCTTGCCAAGAGCCAGTTGTTGGGTAAGCACTGATAGATTTGCTACTTTGTCTTTGTTTCATCACTTTGGTCTTACTGATGCTGAATTTCTCCTGAAGTTTTTTCTCCCAACCACTCAGTTGCATGCGATGCTCCTGCGACTGTTTGATATCAGCTCTTTTGAATAATTCCGTATCATCTTCAAATTCAGCTAATCCACTCTTTATCCCCTCTTCCAGATCTTTGATGAATGCACGGGATTATACAGATTACATTTTTACAATTTTCTAGAGTAGAGAAACTCCACAAAAGGAACTGGGCCTTTTTCTCTGCACATCTTGTCTTTCCAGTGAGTGGAGTACCATTTTTGGGAAGCTGGATCCACTTAATGGGTGACGCCTTGGTTAGTCACGCGCTTAATGACTTCTGCAAAGGCTGCCAACAGATTTGCAAAGCAAGACTCCCCTACAGAAGCAACATTTCTCTCCTACTATCTTATGCTTGTGGGATCGATCCATACCTGTCAATTCCAGTTTGTGAGATAATACTCAGTACTTTGCCTGGTATGGAAGACCAGCATGTTAGTTTGTAGTTCTTGGATTCATTCTTGAATTATTTCTACATAGTTCATATGTCTGGAATAAAATGTTCATATACGAGGTTTAACTAATAATTAGAGGGACAAAAAATATCTCCTGAAGACAAGTGCAGCTACCCATGCTGGTTATCATGTTAAAAGCGTTAACTAATTCAAAAAGTCCGAAGTATGCCCACAACTAAAACATTTTGAATGTGATTTTCCAAGTTGCTCTGGTTCCTTTAATAAAGTTTTGATTCAGTTTTTACATGGTAAAATGCACTGGCAGAATCTTTCCCCATGAACTCTTTTTTTTTTTTTTTCCAAAATTTTGTTCCTATAGTCTCCTGTGAGTCAAACATAATACAGTGCATCAACTAAAGATCCAGAAGTCATCATATAGTTTGGCATGTGAAATGCTGCAATCTGAGTTCACAATTAATTAAAGCTTTTCTACGGTGAGAAACGCACTAGTATGATTTTGCCTTATTAATTTCAGTTCAACTGCTACATTTTTATCTCTGCAGACTATTTCTTGGAGTAATTGTACTTCTTTGTTTTTATTTTAACTTTTATTCCTTCAGAATGATTACCTCCAATTTTGTGAAGCAGAAACATGCATAACGATCCCTTTTAAAATGTCATTAAATGTATAGCATAAAGCCATGTCATTTAATATTTGGCCTACTTATCTTTTACATCTGTGTGTAAGTGCATAGCACTACATGCATTAGAGAAGGTAAATGCCTGAACCAAGTATATGTATGGGAACTGTATTTTAGTTTCAAGCTAAATTAGAACCAAAAAGAGATAGAAGTTACCTATAGCAATGAAAGTAACCCATCACATATTTAATCATGAACATAATGGCAAGCGTAAAAAGAAATCAATGCAACCTATCAGGTGCTTTATAAATAGGTTTGCACTTAAATATTTTGCCCACTCATGGTTTCTATGTGCATCATCATGGTACCATCTAGGTAAATCAATGCAGATTGATGGATAGAGGGTGGATGCTTTCACCTCCCTCCCTCAAAATTAGCAGCGTCACTGCCACATACCTTCCCACATGGCAATACGTCAGGACTGTGCAGCTGTGCCTCCACCCTCGAGTTAGATCAGGGCTGCGTTTGCCTCTGGGTAATGTTAAATCTAGGGTTTTCATTTCAGGGCTACTCATCTTCACCTTGCAGACCTCTCAGCTGCAGTATATCATTCGCAGGCCAACACCCCTAGCACACAGGGGGGTATCCCTCATGGCACACACTACTTTATAAATGAGACTGATATCTGAATGCGTCACATTTCAGTGAAGGAAAACAAACCTTATGGACTCTTTAAAGGCTGTGATAAATTAGAATGTGCACCGTACAAATATTTATCTTGCACCCTTATTACAAGTATTTCCTTTTCACTGGTTAATTTAATTAAGAGGTGTCCCACTGGAGTAAAACTTTGTAAGATGGATATATTTCTCTCCAAAACATAATTCATTTTGAGTGAAAGGGGAAAACTCATAGCTCCTGAACTTATTAATAATGATCTGAATTAAAATACATTCCTGGCTTACTTGAACACTTACGTATGTTAAGGGATAGCTGGGAGGGGAGACAACAGGGATTATTTTTGTTTTCATGAGAAGGACCTGATCCCAGAAACACTGTCAAACACATATGATGAGGAGTTAGTCACAATGATTTCTTTGGCAAGGCAAAAAGAAGCAGGAACAAAAACAACATATCCCAACTTTCTGTCAGGGGTGGGGGGCCATCAAGGGAGTCAGTATGGGATCATTCTTCTTCTGTCTTGAGACCTAGCATCCCACCTCACTCCAAGAAAAGCCTCACCACACTTGGCAAGCTCTGCCTCTGAAGGGGACCAAGGACACATGCAGGAGAAGTGGTGAAGCATGCCTGGGACATCCTATGGCTCAGAGGTGGTCACTCTCATGCACAACCCCAAGCTCTCCATATGATCCCCAAGCAGGACATTCCTCGTCTCTGTATGATCCAAGGCAGGGCACCGGGCAACACACTGAGCTCCCACAAAGGCAAACCCTGCAGAGGACACTATCCTTGTCCAAGCTCACAACTTCTGGGCAAAGACAGCCCACTCTCCAAAGAAGTTACATGTGCTGCAGACCCAAAAATTATAATGAGAAAAGGAAAAGATAAAGCCCACTGGAGAAGGTGCTATTTGGGGTTTTAGAAAGACAGGATTTTGCTTTGACTCTGCTGTACTAGTTTCAGATGTGTCATTCCACTTCACTTCTTGGAATCCCTTCCCAATTTTTATCCACCTATTTCAAGGGCAGTATCTGTGGGTCATGAATGGTCTCCTGTTGTGTTTCTGCAACAAGATCACAAAGCTTCTCTCAAAACCTCGCTAAAATGCAAGCACTACATAGGGACAATGACAAAATGGCAACTGTCTTTTCAAAATATCGGCTTTGTTTCTGCTCACAGAATAATTATTAGAATTATCCATTAGAAAGTTTGTCCTCAGCTCAGTCCCCAAAGAGAGGTGAGTGATTTTGTGCCTGATTACTTCTTCAGGGAAGCATTTAGGCATACAAATACGTGAGAGATGTACCTATTCCAAGATGCTTCTTCTTCCACACAGGTTAATATTTACAGCATCTCTTCTTGCCTGTTTGGCATGCTAACAAGGGATGATTTCAATGACTCTCAAGGCTGAAAAACACCCAAACACTTATCATTTCATTTCCTTTTTAGAGGAGGCTTTTTTTTTTTTTTTAAATCAGTTTTGAGTATTGGGTCAATACTTCTATCATTTTGTTTCATTACAGAGACTACCAATGTACTACTAGAAGATACATTGAAAACAAAAAACAAACAAAGAAGGGGTATCTCGGCCAGCAGAAAAGAGCATTGAATCACTGCTAGAAGTTTAAGCAAAGAGGTTTCTTTGAACATCATTTCAATCCATATTGATGCTGTTTCGATTTTGCAGCACCAGCACCTGCAGAAAGCTCTCTGCTACTTTAAAACCATCGGTAAGATTTGAGCCAGAATGTTTAGTCAGTGCCAGCTCTTGCATCAGTGACTGGCATCCTTTTATGGTTCACACATCCCACTTTTAAGAGAACAGTTACAGCTGTGCTGTGACTTGAATGACAAAGCTCAAAGGAAAATGAACTTGAAGATGTTTCTGGAGCAACTACAGACGAGTTTTACCGTCAGTCCAACTTACACAGCAACAGGCTTTGAATCAAAAGTTAAAAACACACACTGTAATCTTTACAGTTGAATGGCGAGTGCTGCCTGGCAGAAGCACAACTAGCGCCTTGCTAACAACACAAGCATTCACCTTGTGTGGATGACCACTGATGTCACTCTGGGTAAGGAACAGCAATGGCTAATCCTTACTGAGAGAGTATCAACATCAAGAGATAGCCCCAAAAATAAAATCCAAATAAGTTCAATTTCATGATTATTAAAAGATCAGAGCTGACCATCCATTTATCCCCATCTTTCTGGTCCTTCTCAGTACAGAGCTGGTACAATTTTAGCATTTGCTGTTCAGTGAGTTTCCTTCAGCCATCTGATATGTGCAGGCTGCCTTGAAACAGAAGCTGTGAGCTCTCGGTGGGTAAATGCAGGTTTGCTTGCTGAAATAAGTGTAATGATCTCAATGTAGTGAGTATTTCCTAGTTGTTCTTATCTTTCCTAAAACAGCCCCTCTCTCAGAAGCACTGTGTCCTGGTGCAGCCCACACTCACTCTTAGCAGGACTCCAAGGCAGACTTTTCTCTTTTACGTACTACCAAAGCAGTTACAGTGAGTGATGTTAACAGGATGGAGAAGAAGTGACGGTCCCATTACTAACTTAATAAACCCATTTACCACCATTGTTTTAACCAAAATATTCCAGTCTACTGCACAAAGCCAACAATTTTTCCTGAACCCTGCATTGTTATCTGCCAGAAGGGCAGTAACAATTTTCCTCAAAGATGCATCTCACAATCTGATTTACAGTTTACCTCCTGCAATATGAGAGGCATTTGGCACACTGAGGCAGAGATACCTCAAATGCCAAAAGGGATATTTTTATGAAAAGAATGCGGAGGAGGGAAGCATCCCTCAACAGTCACACATTGGCAGTGCAGCTCTTGATCCATTGGTTGGGTACTAATACTCATTCCTTCGATAGCTCTCCAGGTGCCACCAATAATAAAAGTTCAGGCAGGGCTTTGCAGAGCAGGGCTGAAGGGATGTCATTTGCATTACATGCAAAACCTCCTCTATTCCAGGATGGAACAGGCACGACAATCAAGATCATTCCTTCCAGTCTGTATGGGGCTTTCCTTCAACCTCTTCCCTTGCTGAGAGCCAGGGCACTGCTCCTCCTGGCAGGAGCTGATCCAGTTTAAGGGCTCAGCTGCTGCAGCTGTGGCACATGGAGAATTGAGGATTTTGTATACAACGATAGAAAAGCAAAAAAACAATTTCCCTTTCCCTTAAAGTATAACTAAACCCTGCTCCCACAGAAGCGAGTGGTAAAGCTGCTGCAACCACAGCAATGCTGGCTCAGGTGCTCTGTGGTCATTTGCCTCTTAAAAGGAGTTTTGCTTCATTAAAACGTCGAGCTTTTCATTTCCTTCAGATGTTGAGTTGTCTTCAGAATGTGGTTGCCATTAGGAACCAAAAGGGGCATCCCCAAACCTACAGAGAGGCCATGGAACTTTGCTAAGCATTACACGTGAGCACAGAACAAATGCACAGGCAAGTTCTTGAGGAGTGCACCCCTCTGTGACACTGCTGATATTGAAACTCCAAACTACAGAGTGAAGTAGGAAGGCTTGTGAAAAGCAAACAGCCTGAAGCCCAGCAGAGACCATTGTTCATACTGATCATAGTTCTGCAGAACAACAAAGAAAAAAGAGATTTCCTGGGATCCCAAAGGCCAAGCCCTTTGTAGGCGTGAATCTCAACAGCCACCTGAGTTGTTTCCTCTGGAAATAGGCTCCCATACAAGTGGCAAAACAGAAGAAATAATGCAACAGTGAAACAAATGCAAACATATTTCATCCTCATGATAGAATCATAGAATTGCTAAGGTTGGAAAAGACCTTCAAGATCATCAAGTCCAACCACAACCTAATCATACTACCCTAACTCTAACAACCCTCCACTAAATCATGTCCCTGAGCACCACATCCAAAGGGTTTTTAAACACATCCAGGGATGGTGACTCCACCACCTCCCTGGGGAGCCTATTCCAGTGCTTTACAACCCTTTCTATAAACAAGTTCTTCCTCATATCCAACCTAAGTCTCCCCTGGAGCATCTTGAGGCCATTTCTCCTCGTCCTGTCACCTGTCACCAGTGAGAAGAGACCAACCTCACTTTCACTGTAATCATCTTTCAGGTATTTGAAGAGAGCAATAATGATGCACAACCAGTTGGTGTACTGCATACCTCTGGCATTTCATGTCCACTTAGAAAATGCTCAAGAGGGCAAAAGCTTTATTTTGATGCATTCAGACAATATGATTTCAATAACACAGGAAGAAATGTCCTGCAGCAGGAAAATTAGTGAACAGA
Source organism: Chrysolophus pictus (assembly GCA_037305975.1). Classification (NCBI taxonomy): domain Eukaryota; kingdom Metazoa; phylum Chordata; class Aves; order Galliformes; family Phasianidae; genus Chrysolophus; species Chrysolophus pictus. The sequence goes on from CM074576.1 coordinate 85,008,709, forward strand.
AAAAGGTGGTTCATTGTGTAACTGTTTGCCAAGCAGAATGGAACTCTACCACGCTGCAAAATAAAGCTCTTTTAGACAAAGGGAATTGTTGTTTTTTGTTGCAAATGGCTTAATTAATCATTTTTCTCAGCTAAAGAAGGAAAGAGCCTTGAGCTACAATAGCTCTGCTTGTACTAATCTCCAGGAAAAAAAGCGTCTTATCCCAGAATTCATTTAGCTGTCAAAATGGGGGAAAATAATGCTAGAAGAGAAGTTCAAAAATGGTGAGTCCAGGCTCTTTAAAGATGCTTTTCTTTTAAAAATAATAATGCTAATATAAAAGTACAGTGAAAGCTAACTCCATAGAAGATATCTCCAAAACGGAGAGACAGGGTGAGGCTACCACCAGTGCTTTTATGCACAATCCTTTCATGTAAATTGTTTCCAACGGGAACTCTTTCTCTTGCCTGCAGACAAAAGTAGAACACATCGCTCTTGCCAGACCACCTGGGACATGGGGAGGATAGGAAATTTCCAGATGGGTTTTAAGACAATTCAGTTATATTTATACAGCCAGAATAAATGTTTTTTTTCTGAGATAGCATTTCCCTTTGCTCTATCTAGACCACCAGGAGAAGAGGGAGGCACAAAAATTCTATTGCATTAATAGTCTTGGTGTTTACAGTTTTGATTTTTATTAACTTGTGGGAGCTGTTTATTGAGTCATAAACTCTACTAATGGGGATATTATCTCTAAATTATTTAAGTACTATAGCATTTAGATTAGTTAAAAGAAAGGTTTAAAACAGTTACATACTTACAGTTTATCTCAATCACCAACATGATCCCATAATGGGAATTTAATTGCTAATTGCTAGCTTATATTGCTAAAGAACTACAATAACAACAGACAAAATATAGCCTGCATAAACATGTCCAGACAATTCTATATTGCCTCCTTTCACTGCTACCTTCTCATCTGGTGGGGATTTTTTTATTACAGTGATTTAATTCCTAACTGCCTCAAATGAGGAAACTCTCTTTGTCAGTAAACATTCCCACCAGTGCTTCACTTGACTGATTTTAGCAAGCCTTCTGCACACACTTCAATAGCTTTATACAAAAGGGACAGACTTACACATACACTTAAATACTGTGCTAAAGTAGATTCTCAGAGAGCTCTAATAGGAGAAATCCAGATTCCATTTACATCCACCCAAGTTTTTATGCTTGCCTAGCTGAAATTTGACCAAAACCCTCCATCCCAAGCCTGAGCCAAGCTGTGGGCAGCCAGGTCAGGTGAGGCATGGCCATCAGTCTAAAATCCAGAACAGTCCAAGGGATGGATCACACACATATTAAGGACATATCATGGGTTCACGGCCTGCCCAGCTCAATCTGGACCATTCTCAGCCCTCCCACACATATCACTGTCACTGCACTACGGACACGTAGTGTCACCATGCCTGGTGACAGTATTCCTCTAATAATGTTGATGTACCCAAGGAAGGAATTAGTCTCACCCAACAGCAACACAGCCATTTGCACCTAGCTGTCAGTGCAGGAAGAAGGGGCTGTTTAGACAAAATGCTTCCAGTGGATACCCCTGTGGGCAAGTCAGAAGTGCCTCCTACCCTTCCACTGGCAAGTAAGGAATCAAGAGAGTTAGAGGCCACATTGGCACCGGAGACATCAGAAGAGAAAGAAGGTAAGCTCCACACTAGTACAGAAGAGGCTGCATCCCATCTGCTGTGCAAAAGGTCTTCCTTTTGGCTTTCAGGACAACAACCTTCTTCCAACCGATTCATCTTTGAAAGTGGGAGCTCTCTCAAGCACTATTAAGCTATGCAATTAATTTATGCTGTTGCAGATCATCCTCCCATGCTGCCTGTCTGGGATCAGCATCAGATAGGTTGAATCAGCTTCTCCACTTCTCTTTGACTGTGGGTCTTAATATGAAACTAGTCTGTTGGAGGAAAAGAGCAAAGAGGATAGATGTCCTGTCTGAAGGGCAGACCAGGACAGTTAGCTTATTTATGCACGATACATGCCAGGAAAAACTTCAGAAATACTCAAATGTGCAGAGAAAAAGTTTACATAAAAAATCTATATCTTTAATATACTGTGCCTGTATTAACTTCCTCTTCTTGATTATACTCCCTCACTGGATTTAAACTTTACATTGGAAAGTGGTAGGGACAGGGATGTGCCCCCACCGCCCTTTCTGGGTTGTCTGGTCACTGCTTAGAAAAAGAGTACTGCTTCTACCTGGGCCTTAGTAACCAACTGATACAAACAACATTAAGAAATTAATTCAGAGAAAATGGCAATTTAAGGAAGTGTTTGATTTTTTTTCCCCAAGATAGTTCTCTCTAAAATGTTATCTATTCTGACCTCCAAAACCTAAAAATGATTTTTAAAATCAGAGTGAGCTCAGAGTGTAGTATTTTCTTCCTCCTGGTAATTGTAACTTCTTTCTAAACATGTTATTGCTTATTCTTTCTCATTGCCCTTGGGCTTTCTGTACTTGTGCCTGAGCCAGAATAGAAGAGAAGAGCTAAGCTGCCACAAGAGGAAGAAACACACACACAATGGACACATTACTGTGGAGGTACAGGACATTATTGCTTGAAGAACTCATGCATCTCTCCACATCACTGAATAACCTATATCTGAGTATAAGGTGTTAAAACACAGGTCATTTTTTCTAACTGTTAATTGCTGGTGTCAAACCAAGGGGACATGCAGAAGGGTTCAGCAAGCAAGAGGCAAATTATTATTAGCGGTATAAGGATTGCTGTTCTCTGAATGCTGCCAAGTGACTGAAAACTTCTGTTATTTATTTTGTTCCATTTTTGTTATGATCCCTGCAGTTTGCCCATGGAAAATGAGCAACAGAACCGCATTCTGTGCTAAGGCACAGAGAGTGGACTTGAGATTCAACAGAGCCTAATATTTTTTCTGTGAAGAGCTTTCCTGCTATGAAGTAGGATTAATTCCCATCAACACGAGGAACACATGCAAAAGGAAGCTTTCAACATCTTCTCATTCATGTAAATGAAGAAGATCTGATCTGTCTGATCCCTGTTGAAACACAGGTCATTTGTACATGTACAAATGGCTCTACCTAGGAAAATACAGCAAAGGCAGGAGGCAGAAAAATATTGCCTGGAGGAACTTTATTTTTCTCAGCAGTAAATTCAATCGTCTGTGAGTGCTTGGGCCTACCATGTCTGTGGGAGCCCACCTGCAGGTGAGCGGAGCAGGTACTTAACTGGACACAAGCAAAAATGGATGCAAAGTTGCAAGCTAAGTGGTGCACCATCTGCACATAAGGACAAGTCCTCACTGCTGTTCTTTTCTTGCTGCAGCAGTTATCGCAGACAACTTTAAGCCTTTTATTCTCAAATGCCAAGTTCAGGAAATGAAAATTAACACTGAACGCACAACAGAACTCAGTAGGGAGATGGGGAAGCAGCACCGTAATGTGAATCACTTCGCTCCTGCCATGGAAGGCACTGATACTTGTGGAAAGAAGATATCTTTGGCTCCCCTACAGAGATAGAGAGCTGAGATTAATTGGCAACTGTGAGGGATGCTTTCTCTTTATGCAATGCATGCTTTAAAGCTGTGGCCTCCTGCCATCTTGAAACATTATCTCGTGGTATTGTCTTCATTCAGGCCCCCCATCAGCAATGTGAAAAGAGAGAAGCCGGTGGCAGGATTAGAGGAGAGGTTGAAATATCCTGGGCAGCATATGCTGCAGGACACAGTATACAAAGAGTATTCTTGGACTGCTTATTGGCTGGAGCTTTTCCTTCTGGAAGCGCTGCTGCTTGTAAAAAAGAAAACCTTTCGAAATGTGTTTACAACGCATCAGACCACAGCATATGACACACTGTGAGCACAGTGACAAGCACTGAAAATATTTTTCAGTCCCTGTCTGTTCTGCTCCTAGGAGATCCTTTTGTGCTCAATGGAGTTACGAGAAATGCATGGGAAAAGAGGAGAAAAAGAAGTGGGAAGAAAAATTCAGAATGGTGTGAACAAAATATGCAGAGTATCAATAGGAAATACTGAAACATCAGAAATCAGATAATTCCATATTACTTTTAAAAGAAAAAAAATCCTCATTCCATAGGCTCTGCAGAGGGGGAATCATTCAATACCAGATATGGTCCTCAGTATCACATGCAATATTTCCTAAAATTACACTTATCAGATGATCCATCTTTAGTGGTAAAATTAACTGTGTTCTTTGCTCTTGGAAGCCTCTTTGTTTTAGAAGGTTAGAAACCTTCTTTTTACTGTCCAGTTTAAATTTATGGCTAACCATACCTACTTTTTCTTAGACTATGTTTTGAACTGAAAGATTATTTCCCTTGCTTGTATTACATACCCATATAACAAATTCACTAACGGCAGCCACATTCTCCTTGAGCCTTCATTTTGTTTCCCTAAATGAGCAACACTGCTTCTGCTTTCTTTATTTCTGTTCTCTTGGCCGCTTTTCTAGTTCTTCTCTTCTCAGGTTTGCAGTCACCATTCTCGACCATGACCAGACCAGACCATGATTGATCAGACCTGGACAAATGGGATTCTACACAAAATGGTAGGACATTTGTTATGCTTTTTTTTTTTTTTTTTTTTTTTTAACCTTTATCTTATTCACAGAAAGGAAATTTCCTGTCTCTAAAAGCCACTTGGGAAGTTTTAAATGTTCAGATTCAATCTTCAGAATCTCTCTTCCTTCAAAACTGTCACCTGTACAAGATCTCAACAACTGAAAGATATCCTGTTGAAATCTGGGCACATTAAAAACTTATGAGGGCAACTGTATTCATTTAAAGCGTCAAACCCAGTTTTGCTGCTATTTTTAAAAAGTCTTCCGCTTTTATCAAATGGGTTCCAAATGCAAGCTGTTATTGTTTTGGCTCCTGACGCTATCCCCACGATCAGATAATTTTCTTGTCATGTAAGAAACTATTTTCTTCATTTGGAATAAAACACAGTGCATAGTGTTGTCTACAATTTGGAGTACTTCAATAAGTTTCAAAAAACTCAAATTATTCTTTGAACTACTGTTTTTCTCTCAGTCTGGGGATTTTAAAATGCGTATTTTTCATCCTTTTACATCAAGCTTTCTCATCAAATTGCCATTTTGGATTACAGAACGCATGGAGTTTTCAGTCTACTGACTGTGTGAGCTTCTCAGCAGCAGGTTCACACCAAATCCCTTCACCATGGAGTCACTGTGGATGAGTCAGCTCCTCCCTTCACCACAGCTCTTGCATCCTTTAAACAGAAGTAATTCCTTCTCTCACAAGCTCATACAGTAAATTGAGATCTAACCGGGACTTTGAGCTGACACAAGCTTAAAAAATACAAAAATGCTAACAGGAGTTCCACTTAGTTATCACCATTTTGAGCAAAGAGAAAGGTATCAATTTTCAAAGGACAAGTTCAGTGCCACAATAAGAAAGTCCACTAAGAACCAGAATACCTTTTCTTCATTCATGTCTCACCTGAGTAAACTGAGCAGTTACCAATCTGAGTTGCATCTAAAACAAAAATCAAGAGTTGATAGCTTTTTTACATGGCCTGCAAGAAATTTACTTCTATGTTACTAGGTTATAATTATCTCCAATACCAGAGCAACCTGACACTGTTCTAAAATCTTGCAACTACTTCCTCTGTAAAATAACAAACTCAGACACACATAGCACTTAAGTATTACTGTATGGGTATTGGAAAAAAACAGACAGAAGATAAAAAGCAACAGAGGAAGTGTGAAGAAAATTATCTTACTATGCCAATTCTATCTGACTTAATATTACAGGAGGTTATCCAACAACCTCCTCTGTTAGCAAAACAAAGTAAGGTCAGTCAGATTTTGCTGTATTTGAATCAAGCAATTGCTGCTGCTTGTACATTCTCCATCTGACCATCTGATTATAGTTTTAATTGTGCTTGCATAAGCATTAAAGAGTACTGCTGATTTAGGAGTTAAAAAAACACAAAGTACGTATATATGTTTAAGTAAGAAATGTAATAAAACCTGCATCTGTCTTGTTTTTGTTTAACTTGAAATGTCTTCAATATCTAAATAAGTGTTGGAGCAGAAACACTAATCCAAAACCAGTGACTTTCACAGTTTGGATCATTCTTCTTTGCCAAACAGGTCATCCAGGAGAGGCAAGTATTTGATTCTTTTCACAGGAAGGAATGGTGGCTGTCCGTTCCAGTCATCTTCATCCTGAAATTAGTAATACAGACAGTATCTTAGAATATAATGTTGGAAACAGCAATAACGTAGAGCTGGCCAACTAAGATTTTATGTACTGCTTCACTTCCTCATACAAATATTCTGTGAACATGTGGACCTTTATATAGCACATTCTCTTAAAACATTATTACATGAACATTTTTAACAATCTTGCAGAATATTTTATTAAATGTATGTTTTCAGTCATTCAGCCTTTTGCAGATATTTCAAATTAAGTAATGCTGTATGTTCTTCATTAAGACACTTATACTTGAAAACCTTACAAGTCATCTATGATTCAATACTAAAAACTACACCAAAGAAAAAAGAAGAAAAAAACCACAACACCGCTGCTAAAATCTGTGAAATACAGACATTATAACCTGAAGATATCAATGTTAATCCAAAGTAAGTAATGAAAAGAGTGTCTAATGGATTCCAAAGTTGAAAAATTTAACAAGACTTAAATCCTTCCTTTCACTGATCTTTTCTTGATCTGCTTTATTACCTCTGCATTAAAATATACATAGTACCACCACTGCTTGCACACCAGCTTCGCCCCATAGGAGCCCTCTCTTTCCCTCACCTGCCAGAAAGCAAATCTTGCTCAGTGGCTAGATAAGCCATGCAGCTGTGAGGAAAAAACAGTCAAGCACATAAAACAGAAAGTGTATCTGTGTGTCTGCTTATTTCAATCTTGATTTTTTATGAAGCTTAGCACCACCTTCAAGGCAAAAATCCTCCTGGCACAGGCTCTGACCTTGTTTCATTAGCACAGTACCAAGGCCCTTGAGTCCCCTTACTCTGGCAGACTCTCCTGAAAGTGAGCACTATTTAAATATCAAACTATAGCTCAAAAACGTAATTATTCTGTGAAAACAAAATATACCCACTGAATACAACCTATTCCATAGGAGGCACAGGATTGCTACATAAAACACATGGAATGACTTTGATTTTATCTCTACAAGAAAGAAAAATTTTCCAATCAGAAAGTGGAAAATAGACCACTACAGAAAGCAGAGTAAAGCAGCATCACAGGGCCTTGGTTAGACAACATAGAGTTTGAGATGCTATAGAAAGAAGAACTTGTAAGCCAAGGAAGAGAGGGAAGCCAAGTTAATAGCATAGTACTTGAGGGAACTCTGATTTAAAATATGTCATTGTTGAACTGAAATTTAAGGGAATGCTGTGTTAATAAGTGGTCTGAATAAAATCAAACACATTCTGTACAAGTGTAGCAACAAATGGGCTAGGCCAGAATAGAAAAATGACATTTTGGCTGAAGGGCTTCATATTTATCTGTTACCAGATTTAAAAAAAAAAAAAATCAGTATAATTGCCGTATGTACCATCTATTTTAAAATGTACCATTCAGCACAAGATGGCAAGATCAGATTAATTTCTGCAGTTTATTGATGCCACATTTTTATTTACCCTAAGTAGCAGGCTGGTAGAGATATACAAAGTTGATTCTTCAATATTGATTCTGGCTATGCCTACCAGTGATATGCTATTACATACAAGTTTCCATGGAGTTATAAAAAAAAAAAAATAGCTATTTTCTGTGGAGTTTAAAGAATTTCCAGGCTATCCCAGAAGGCAAACAGAGCATTTGACATGTGGCAACAATACTTGTGGGTGGAGTGGTATTCACACCCATTGTTCAAGGACAAATACACTTGTTTCCCCCCTCTTTTTTTTTTCTTCCAGAAAAATGTCACAGAGATGTGGCACCCCCTAGGCAAGAGTGTGTTACAGGCTTTGTCTTCCCTGTGTAACTCCTTTTGGTTAATTCTAAACCTCCTGGAAAGAAAAATATATTGCATGAAGACACAAAAATGAAAACAGGCCCAAATATGAAAAGTTGAAAACTGTTGTAGTCTTTGCTGGATGAGGTACTCCTGTTACACTTGCCCAAATTATACAAGAGTCTCACGTGCTGAGTTTCAACTTTTCTTTTGCTCAAGGTTTTACCTTAGGAGGAAGCTTTATTGTCTGGAAAGCAGGGATTTGATTCTCTCTCCAGTTCACTGCATCCACAAATTTTTTATATTCCACTTGCTTATGGTCATCTTCAAACCTAAGTAGGATATCCATAAGACGCCTCATGATTAAACGAAAATTTTAACAAGTATGTTAAAATGTTATTATGTTATAATGTTATCTACATCACACTAATGCACTATTTTCCGGATAATTGCTTTTCAATCCTTTACAACCAAACACTGGTAAGAGTACAGAAAAATGCTGCGTAACTTCTGTATCACACATTACATTCCATATACTTAGTGCACATCAATGTCTCTCATACAATTTTTTTAAGGTTCATTAGATTCCAAGTAATTTCATTTTACTTTTTAACCATTGCCCAATTTCTTCACAACACTGGGATCTCACAATTGGTGATAAATAGATTTGGGATGGTGTGTAATTTTTCTGTAGAGAAAAGAAACAGGTAGAAAGATACATTGGAAAACATGTCCAATAGGAGTGGATATTGGAAAATACAGGCTAGGTGGAGAATGGTTTGAAAGCAGACCTGAAGAGAAGGATTTGGACGGTGTCTGTTGATAAAGACTCAAGATGAGTTGGCATTGTGTGCTTGCAGCCCAGAAGCCCTGGGTTGCATCAAGAGAAGTGTGACCAGCAGGTCAGGAGGTGATTCTGCCCCTCTGCTCTGCTCCTGTGAGACCCAAGCTTTAAACTGGAAGAGGGCAGACTCATACTAGATATTAGGAAGAAATTTACTGTGAGGTGGTGAGACACTGGAACAGGTTGCCCAGTGAGGCTGTAGATACCCACTCCCTGGAAGCACTCAAGCCCAGGCTGGATGGGACTCTGAGCAACCTGGTCTAATGGGAGGTGTCCCTGCCTGTAGCAGGGGATAGGAACTGGATGGTCTTAAAGGTCCCTTCCAACCCAAAACATTCTGTGATTCTTTGACACAAGAGAGTTGTGCTATAACACAATTGACCTGCTTTATACAGTTTCTGTCACTTCCTGAAACCAAGCAATCCCTTAAAAATGCTTTTTGCATAAATCTTGGAATCAATTTCCAGTTAACAAACATGCAGCTCTCTAGCCTACCATTTAATAACCAGATTTTAAAATTTCAACTCATTTCATTTGGTAGATAATTTCTTTCTATGAAGTAAATATTTGTAATATTTAGCATCTGTTACATGGAGATATAAACCCTACCAGTTAAGTTCTACAGCTACTACTACATGTTAACATAAACTCACTAGGAGCAGATCTGTAAGTCATGCCATTGATTTGTATGAAGTGGCTTCAGAAAAATAAATAAATAAATAAATACTCAATTCAGCAAAACACTTAGGTACTTAAGGCATAGAGAAATCCAATTGTTTCAGTGGGTTCAGTCAAATGTTTGAAAGGTAGTGCAGGCTGAAGCTCATTGCAGAATTGATGCTACAAATGCAGATTGCTTTTGAAATCATAGAATGGGCTGGGTTGAAAAGGACCAAAATGATCATTGAGTTTCAACCCTCCTGCCATGTGGAGGGTCGCCAACCACCAGACCTGGCTGCCCAGAACCAAATCCAGCCTGGCCTTGAATGCCTACAGGGATGGGGCAGAAATGAAGTTATCTGCTCTACTATACATACTATACATACTACATTCGGATGTGAATGGCATCTGTCTTACCTAGCACTACTTCTATGTAAAAGGGATCTGGTTTAGGCAGACTAAGCACATCCTGAAAGCATGTGTGCTTTGCTAGTGTCCACAGAGAAATACATATGAGTAGTTAGACTCAATAAGCTATTTTTGGTGGGAAACATCAGGTTAAACAATTCTACCATGTAACAGGGTGAGACAAATACTATTGCATGTGTAGGAGCAAGAGGACACACTGTCATCTCCAGGAAACAATTTCTTTAGACAACCATTTTATTTTGATCTTAAAGAAATAGCATTGCACAAAACATGGGCCTCAAAACCCTTCAGTTCTCCAAACCACTGAAAGGGCCCTGGTAAAAATCAAGAATGAAGGTACTTGAAGGATGACTTTACAACATAAGCTGGGAAAACAATACTGGAGGAGAAATAAATCTAGTGACAAAAATAAACTGCAGCTCATCCTCTTCCTCTCCTCCCCCCATGTATTTCATTTAACAGTCAGCAGATAATATAAAATATACTGAAAGCCATGAACAGAGATTCTAGTGATAAACTGAAATGTTAAGCACAGTGCGTTACACTGAAGATGAAAGCAAAGTCAGAGAAGAATGCTACTGTTACTGACATTAAAGATGAGCCTGAAACATTGCCAGGACAAACCCTCCCAGTATAGCTTTGGTTTGGTTTAGGTTGGGTTTTTTTGCAGGTGGTAACTGGGGAAAAAAAAAGAGTTTTGTATTGGGAGTAACAAGACAAAAATACTCTTGGAAATAAAACTGGGGCAAACAGATTTTGAATCTAAGAACAATCATTACTTTTTTTTTTTTTTTTTTTTTTACTATCATATGTACTAGCATATGTGTATTAAGCTTTTTCTATTTCTGAAAATTCAAAATATAATGTTACTATCAAGATGCAGAGCTGCATAAGTAGGAGCTTTAAGTGAAGATTAAGAGAGGGGGTGTTGTTTCTTCAGCATCAGTTTTATGTTGATGCAGTGAAATTAAGGAAAAGCATTGGTTCTGCTTTCAACAAGCATTACAAAGGAGAAAAGTCCTTTGAACTGACAGCATGAGCAAGCTGAGGCAGCACCACACACATGAAATCAACTATAGTTTTAAGGTGGGCATGGGAAATGGGACTACTAAGTCCCATGTTTTAAAAGCTGCAGAAAGCACTTCAAATATCACTCTAGACTAATCCAGAGGAAATAATCTACTTTTTACGTCTTTTTACTACTGTGACTTATTGCACCAATCTACTAAATGCACATACTTGTAATTCAGTACAGAACATCCAGATGGAATGAAGAGATGTTATCAAGTTCTGCATTATTAGGACAGAGATGCCATACATTTCAGAGCCTGGAATTAATATGACTGAAACTGGCAGTGCTCTTCAGTGAGGAAATTAGATTTGTCTTATCAAGAAGATACAACAAAGATCTCTTGAATCTATTTCTCTCTGGTTTTGCCCTATGACTTAAACAATCCATGTGATTTTAGATTGTGTAAGTCACTTCCCCAACCCCAACAATGTCTGCAGAGTTTTTTTCCCCTAGAACACAATTGTACAACAGAATCATGGAATCATTACGGTTGGAAAAGACCTCTAAGATCATCTAGTCCAACAGAACATCTATGACCAGCACTGACCACTAAACTATGTCTCTCAGGGCCATATCAACTTAGTACTTGAACACCTTCATCAACTCCCTGGGCAGACTGTTCCAATGCCTTATCACTTTTTTGGAGAAGAAGTTTTTTCAAACATGCAACCTGAGCCTCTCCTGGCACAACGTGAGGCCATTCCCTCTTGCCCTGTTGCTAACTACTCTCTTTCACATCACAGAAATAATCACATATTTCTGCTTATAAAAGTATATTTACAATGAAAAACTCCAGCTATGTTAAAAATCTGGTTAAATTACATGATGGTTATTTCTGAGGGTGTTTTCGTGAGTAAACGCTACTAATGAATATATTTTCCTTCCCATCAAGAAATCTGCAACCAAAAATTCATAGTAAATGCTAATGTACATGTAAAGATATTAGCAGAGAAGAGGCATTATGCTGTTTTAAGCTTTAAAAAAAAAAATCTGGGATTCTTCAGCTGCTTGACAATCCCTGTGTAACACAGTATACACCTAAATTTTCAAAAATAGCTCATACAAAAAGATTTAGGGTAGTAAGCACAGATGCAGCTGATCAGTATTAGCTAAGTAATGGCTGTTATCTTGGACATACATCTATTCTTGTCTTGGACTACAATAAATTGAACCATCAGTTCTTCATGATAATAAATAACAGAAATAATTTCTCTTAAGAGATCCATATATTCATGCTGGAGTCTTTTCATAATAAACAGCCAAGTGAGTTTTAGGCATTAAAGGTAACAAGCAGAAACAGAGTGCAGCAGAATGATTTCATGACCATTCCATTTCCAATCATGCTTCTGCCACCAGGACATTTCTCACAGCAAGAAAAGAGAGTTGATTAGCTTTCTGAGAGAAACAGGTCAAGTGTAAAACAATTAGAGGTAGGTGATTATGTTAAAGAAAAGATACTGTACAAACCAGGGAAAGGCCAGGCAGACAAGAAGAGGCCTGGCATGAGAACTGGGGTGATCGTCTAGGAGGCCCATTGTAAGCACTGCTACCTGAGGCCCTAAAGATTAATTTACCTATTTAAAAAAATATATATATATTTTTCACTTCTGTCCCACTGTTTGTGCTTCCACAGCTTAAAATCCACAAATGTTCCTCCAGAGTTCAATGGACTCAGTCTAGTACTGCGGAGAGGAGAACTGTGCAGCCAATTTTAAGTAAAATTAAAAGATATTTTAAAAATAGGGACATATGCTTAACTAAACTAATACAAGATCATTGACAAGTAAATGTGTCATCCATTTCTTTTTCCCACTATTTTTTCTTTTGTTATCTGACACCTATTTATATACATTCTGGGGAAGGACTGCATCATTCTAAGTCCTTGTTAGCTTACATTTAATATTGCAGCAAATTAAAATACTAGGGAAAAAAATGTGAATTCATTTCTTCAGCACTACAGCAACATTTATTCATTAAACAAATGATAATTGTTAATTATGTTTGCACAAACCTAAAGAAATGCTTATAGAAAACAAGCAGTTTACTGGCAGAAACAAGTTTAACATCTGCATTGTTTAATGAATTGTGATTAAAAAAATTTATATAGTCATGTAATTGAAGACCTAAGTGAAACAAGGCTGATGGAGAAGGGAAATGTATCTTTTAATAAGCTACAGGTTGCTGAGAGAGGCTGTGGAGTTTCCTTCTGTGGAGATATTCAAGACCTGTCTGGTCGCCTGCCTGTGCAACCTATCGTAGGTTTAGCAGGGAGTTGAACTCGATCTCTTGAGGTCCTTTCCAACCTCTGAAACTCTGTGATTTTGTGCATTCGAGAAATTAGGTGGGTACTCAAATCCTACTGTTTCACCATCCCACAACAATTGAAAATATAAATTTACTTCAGACAGACAATTTAAAATTTAAAAATCTTTTGAATCCTCATAGTCTTTGTGCTAATTCTCCCTGCACTGAAACTGAATGTTCTTCAGGTACAGTATACAAAGTTTTGAGTTATCTGGAGGTGATGATAAAATTAGATGACAATTTCTAGTTCCATCCCTTGATTTTAATAAGTGATAGATCATTGTAGTGTAATTTACAAATGTAAATAATAAATATTTTACGGGTATTACCTTTTAAAATGAAGAAAAAAAAAAAAAAAAGGAACCATTAAGTCCTACGGAAAGTCTTTGCCACCCAATCTCAGAGAGAAAAGCTGAATAAACGTACAGCTTCAGTCTTCAACGATTATCTGATCACATTGTGTAGGTTCATTTTATAGCTGAATAGGGTCCAGCTAGTGCATTAGCTATATATACTGATTTTATGGGAATCAGTCCAACAAGTTTTATTGTACCATTTTCTTCTTTCATAAATTTGGATATACACATTAGGAACACTACTGCTACTTGCTTCAGAAGCATCAATGAAAAAAAAAAACTGCATACATCCTCATAAAAAATAAACAACAACAGCAACAAAAACAATCCAAAAACAAAGAGAAAGAATATTGTTTACAAACTTTTTTGAACCTATTGAATTGCGAACATCCCAGGAGCCAGACTACTCTGCATTAACAATAAACCTGTCTGTTTCATGATTCTTCAGTCTCAAAGAGAACTAGAAAAAGCAAGACAAAAAGAAAACTCTAAATCTTATTCAGCTGACTCTACTTTTCAGTTTCCAGATTACTGGAAATTAAATTCTATGAAATATAGTTCATAAAATCTTTCCCTGACTCTGCACTCTCTTGAAACAGTACAGAAACAATAAACTTATCAGGCATTGTCAACTTCACACATTATTAAGAATGCAACATTCTTCCTTATCAGCAGTGTAGTTACCACAAAAATTGACATTTTTCAGAACTTCTACTATTGTAATTTAGAATCAGCACTATGCATCACACTGTCATATGGAATACTACTTCTACAGTTTTCTGAGGCCCAGCTTTCTCATACAGAAATCTGGCATACTAGCTGGCCATGGCCCCTTTCACGGGAAAATGGGTGGTAGTTTAGAAATCCAGCTCTAACACGGGCTGAAATGACTCTCTCCTATATGCTCTACAGAAAGAACCTACAGTGGCTGAGTCCCAGTTCAGCTGTCATGAATACCTGCCTAGGCTTGGGTGAAATCCAGGCTTCCTCCTTGTCTTTCAAGCTTATCTCTTACTTTTATTGTAGTGTACTGGCCTTTTTCTTCTTATCTGCCTACATTAAGACTCTTTAAGAGAAGAGATTCATCTCACAAAAGCTTTTCCTAGTATAAATTCACAAACAATAAACATGTCTCTGGAGCCTGTGACGTAGTAGGCCTGTCTGTTTTTCATCATTGTTGAATTAGTACATAAAGGAAAATCTCCAGTCCCTTGTCTCTGTATCTATTCAATTGCAGCTTTTATAAAGTGAATCTATGAGAACTCGTTCTTTAGCAGAGGATGCCAACTGTCCTCCAACACTTTTTGTGTTGGGAAGCTTAGTGGGAATTCTAAAATTGAGTATTAGATTAGTGCTAAAATGCAGGCATGCTTCTGATGTCTAAGGCTTGTAATTCAATTGTCAGAAATGATGAACAGCTAATCAACTGCCAAAGATGCTTATCTGGCTATTGAAGGGAAGTATTCTGAAAGGTTTTGGTCTAGAGGGAAAAGGGCTTTGTAGAAAATAACCCTTTAGGCTTCTTAAAGAAAACTTGTTGGTACTGACTGAAGTGGGAAGCCTTGGTTGCAGTAAGTAAATGTCTTAGTAAAATGGAAACTTTCTGCTTGACAAGAGTGTATTCATTATTTCATAAGTCTAGGTATTAGGTTTGAAATTAGTCCTGAAATCAAGAAGCACATCTACCTGAAAACAAGACCTGCTTCTGCATTTTACATACTGTGAAGGCACAGACAATATATTCAGTGGTTTCCCATGAGGGAGAGAACAGACCAGTGAGCATGTATTTTGCCTGTTTCCAGTGAAGCTGCAAAAATCAATGAAAACCAAACTCACCATGACATAAGTATTCAGAACACCACGGGTTACTCTAAACTCTAGCCTTTAAACAACTGCACTGAATACTAGTTCTTTTCATTTCTGTTCCCATGAATACAGCTACTCAAGCAATTTGATTCAAAATAGCTAAATGTGCTATGGAAAAATACCCAAATCCAGCAATACTACTTTTTAACAGTTAGGCACTAAAATAAATTTTTCAGATGAGATTAAAAAGATAAATAAAGCACTTTATTTACTACTGCTGAAGACTACTTGATTCATTGACGCAGAATCAGTGAAAATCAATGTCCCTGTATTCATCTTGGTATTTTTATTAAAACTCACATAATGTACTTACATGAGATTATTGTTTTTACCTTACATATATAAAAGAGGCACAAATGCAAAATAAAGTCTTAGTGATAATGGTAAGCACCAGTAGTTGACTACCACAATACTAATTTCACAGAATTCTGGCAGAATCCAGATGATCTACCATGCCAGATAAAAACAAAGATGTATTTTAGATGGTTACATTGTAGTTGATCATAGGCATTCTGCAAATAGGAAAGTCTACACATATATGGGGGGAAAAAAAATCAGCATAATGTATTGATTAAGATTACTGAAATGACAATCTCATAAGATAGGATTAAGTAGATATTTGAGATTGATTTGTACCCATGGAGATCATACTATCTGCTTTTAACTTACATGGTCAGTATAGTTTGTAGAAGATCATCAGACAATGGTAACTTGAAGGACTTGCAAATAGTTCTGCAGGTTTCATAGGGTAACACTCCGCATCTACACAAACAGAAATAGACAGGGAGAGTTGTGCACTAGGTATTTGCTAAGTTTATTTCAAGTTAATGTCAACGTGAACAGAGAAATGGGTAGGAATATTGGGGCAGAGACAATAAAAATGTGTTTTATGAAATTTCACTGTTACACAGCTGATAAACTTGAAGTGTGTGTCTTTCCCTCCCTGAGGTTCTCAGTGATTCTCTGTTATTCTTTATCTGTGATATCACAGAACAAAAAGGGCAAGTGATTCACATAAGGGATTGACTACGTCTTTGTTGTTGTTGTTGTTAAATCCCTATTTTCCTTTTTGATTTAATATACTGCTTTGCCTGTGAACAGGCATCTGATTAGGTCACTTAATACTCAGCGTAGCAGCTATAGCAAAAAGTCAATGAACAAAATAAAAAGCAAACAAAAAAAGGCTATCCTTTCCTTGTTTACTGTCAAGTGTTGAAAAAGGCTTTGCATTAGAAAAAGTATTCTTCAACTACAATCTATCATTTGCTTAGCAACAAACAGAAAGAAGGTAGGTTTCCAAGCAGAGTTCTCCAAATAACAGCCAAGGATATTAGAGGAAACTTACTTTTCACGGTCATTATACACAAGTACTATAGACAGTTGTTCAAAATTCTCAAAGCTATTTTTCTTAAGTTGTTCTTGAGCCTTTGCAAGGAGGAAGTAGTGGTCCATTTCATATTCTTCTTTCTCTCTGTAATGGCGCCCAAGAGTCATAATCTCATGCTCTGAAAACGCTCCATCCGTGATACTGACTATCAAATTTCTGTTTACAAAAACAGCAGCCTACATTAGTTTTAGTATAGCAGTTAAAAAGTTAATAATCACTAAATTCCCATGGAAACATCTATTTATAGGGCACTCATTATAAAATGCTGTATTTATTTAAAATCTTTAAATTTGAAATCCAGGCCTGTTCAAGAAAGTTCAATGGGAAATATTTGACACTTAACTTTTGGAAGATGTCTATGCTTCCTTTGTTGTTGGCCACACATGAAAAAACACTTTATAAACCTGATTGAAGCCTTTTACCTGACAATGCTGTACTAGCATAGAACATCAGCAGAGATTATCTTTGTCACTGCTTTTGTTTCAAAAATGTAGTAAATTATACAAGGTACTATTTTGTTTCAAATTGTATTCTGCATACTGCAGTATACGATCAATTATCTGTAAATTATCTGTAAGCATCTACAATGAGAGTTGCATAAAACAGAATTAATAACAGCAGAAGAAAAGAGAGGCAGAAGGCACCAACAAAGAACAGAACATTAATCAAGTGTTAAGTCACTTCCCACAAAGCACTATCTGGTCCCATTGGGTAGCGTTCACAGGGAAGCTGGGGGAACAGGAACTGAAACTGGCTACAGAGAAAGGGCAGAAAATTACAGCCAATTTGTAATCACAGTCTCTTGGTAAGAAAGGAACACAAGAGGCAGTAGCAAGACCAGCTGATGATTGGACACTGCCAGAGCCCACAGGGACAGCCTGAAGTATCCTCTTAGAAGGATGCTTGTGCTGCTCAGAAGAATCAGCCCAATCCAAGGAAGAAAAAGTGTTCCTGAGATCCATCTGATAGATCAGTGCTGGCACTGAATGACTAGTCATTCCTGTTGATACCATAGATTTGTTGCTGATAATAGCACGGGAGTGATTTGGGGGTAAGCTCCTGAAAGCACTTATCAGCAAATGGACACAAAATCTGAGACTAAGTTAGTTTAGTTATACATAGAAGTTCTATATACATCGGTATATATTTTTATACATATAGATTTATCTGTAAAGCCTTCTAGTTTATATTGTTGGGGGAGGGGTGGAGAAGGACTGCTTTTGATGATGATGAAAGCCTTGCAGCTGGGACTGTGCTGCCTTCACTGATTATAGAGTTTTTCATATGTCCTGGATGTTCACTCATCGTGAAGGAAGAAAAACATCAGTAGCAAGAAAATCCAGGGGACTTCTCATTTTCCAGAGAAAACTGGACTGCAGTTTACCTCTGTAGTTGCAAGGCTTCTTGTCCCACAAACCTGGATTTGTGTACCTATACGTTGGCATTACAATTCCAAATGTCTGTCTCTAGAAAACTCACACTCAGTCGGATTTTCTCAACAGCAAGCATCAAGAAAGACTTATGTATTTCAGTCAAAATTAATTACTTATTTATGGTGTTTCTGCAAAAACTGCACTGGGACTAAACTTTATCATAATGGATGATGAATTAGAACTGTATCTTGTGGCATTCCTATGGGTATTGAATCATTGTGATTATATACCAGTCATTGAAATGGAGGAAATTATTAGAGATGGACAAAGATCTGACATGAGATTTAAAACTATTGGCTGAGGAATAGTCAAATTCCTTGCTGATTCTGATAATGATTCTCTTAACATCTGTATGTGAAATGAAAGCACAGAAATTCAGTACTCTTCAAAACTACAAAATTTTGTTAATAAATGTAATTTTTCAGGCTTTTGCAGTCCTGTTCAAATGATGATACCTCTTCATTGAATATGCACAGCTGTTCAAAAAAGGGTGCTAAACACTGTATAGCTTCTATGTCAACTGCTGCTTTTTCATACTTTAATCAGTAACTTCTTTTATTTGCAATGGGAGGAGATAAATATAAGGAAAAGACAAAACAATCCAAACATTATTTTGAGTTAATGCAAACTCAGTGACCAAAAATTTGTTCCAGCTAGCTATATTATCTTGTCATTATTATTACTTACACTGAATATAATTATCTACATTGTAATAGAATCCAGGCAAAACTGAAGCCTCAAGTATATTAAACTCTTCCTCTCAAAAAGAAAGAAGCTGCAAGAATTGCTCCCACAGCTTCTTCTCTTTCACTTCTTTTTGCTCTAGAAGAATAGGACAGATTGCAATCTACATTTGGTAGAGAAAGAAGAAATAATAATTAATTGCTTAAGAGTTTCTCAAGCTGAATTAAAGATAGACATCTTTGTTAAACCCACATATGGGTCTCTGTTGCTGACAATGAACTGTCTTGCCAGTAGATTCTGAGAAAAAGCAGTCTGTTTAGGACAGTGTGGTACACAGACTTCCAAGTTTTAGTTATTTTCTTTTCCTCTCACTCTAACAGAGCTTTTTATATTTCTAACATCAGCTTAGGCAATAGCTTCAGTATGTGACGTATTTTATCTCCTTGTGTGCCATAGGTTTGGATACTGAGAATAAAGTAAATTGCATAATTACAATACTGCTTCATTAAAGGCTATTGATATAGTCTACCTTAACTTCAGCAAAGCCTTTGACACTGTCTCCCACAGTATTCTCCTGCAGAAGCTGGCAGTCCGTGGCTTGGATAGGTACACTCTTGGCTGGGTAAGGAACTGGCTGGAGGGCTGGGCCCAGAGAGTGGTGGTCAATGGAGCCAAATCCAGCTGGCGACCAGTCACGAGTGGGGTTCCCCAGGGGTCGGTGCTGGGGCCTGTCCTCTTCAATATCTTTATTGATGACCTGGATGAGGGCATTGAGTGCACCCTCAGTAAGTTTGCAGATGACACTAAGTTGGCTGGAAGTGTCGATCTGCCTGAGGGTAGCGAGGCCCTACAGAGGGATTTGGACAGGCTGGATAGCTGGGCTGAAGCCAATGGGATGAGGTTTAATAAGACCAAATGCCGGGTCCTACACTTTGGCCACAGCAACCCCAAGCAACGCTACAGGCGTGGGGCGGAGTGGCTGGAAGACTGTGTAGAGGAAATGGACCTGGGGGTGTTGGTTGACGCTCGGCTAAACATGAGTCAGCAGTGTGCCTGGGTGGCCAAGAAGGCCAATGGCATCCTGGCTTGTATCAGAAACGGTGTTGCCAGCAAGAACAGGGAAGTGATTGTCCCCCTGTACTCAGCTCTGGTGAGGCCGCACCTTGAGTACTGTGTCCAGTTCTGGGCCCCTCACTGCAAGAAAGACATTGAGGCCCCAGAGTGGGTTCAAAGAAGGGCAACAACACTGGTAAGGGGTCTGAAGCACAGGCCTTATGAGGAGCAGCTGAGGGAGCTGGGATTGTTCAGTCTGGAGAAGAGGAGGCTCAGGGGAGACCTTATTGCTCTCTATAACTACCTGAAGGGAGGTTGTAGCGAGCTGGGGATCGGCCTCTTCTCTCGTGTAACTGGTGATAGGACTAGGGGGAATGGTTACAAGCTGTGCCAGGGAAGATTCAAACTGGATATTAGGAAATACTACTTCTCTGAAAGAGTGGTCAGGCACTGGAATGGGCTGCCCAGGGAGGTGGTGGAGTCACCGACCCTGGAGGTGTTCAAGGAACGTTTGGATTTTGTGTTGAGGGATACAGTTTAGCGAGAACCATGGGTGATAGATGGATGGTTGGACTGGATGATCTTATAGGTCTTTTCCAACCTTAGTGATTCTGTGATTCTGTGATTCATTACATCACAGTTTTAAATGTGTAGTTTTAAATGGAGCTTGCATAAACTCATGCAGGTAGAAAACTGAACAATAAAATTCCATGCATAGCAATGCCTTAGCTGTATTTAAGATAAAGGGATTATTATGCTGGTTGAAGCTGTCATCCAAATAATTGCTTGTATTAAAAATAATCATTTCTAGTTAGTTTTTGTCCTGAAATGCCATGATTGATTTAAAATATGCAGTGATGCAAACAAGAAAACAGAAAATTGAAAGAGAAATACATATTCTTTTCACAGAAAAATATCTATCACTTCTCATAGATGCAAAAAAAGCTCTCTCTTGCCTTCGTCGTTAAAAAAGGTTTCTTTCCTAAAACAGATTTAAAATAAAAACTACTACATAGTAGTATATCTATATCCATATATATACACTATACATTACTACAAGGCACATAAGTCAAATGTTCTTTAGAGGCAAATCTTTCCTCTGGCAATGTGATTGCCATCTGCCTGGGACCCTTAGCACCTTAGCAGGAGGGATGCAGACCATTAGCAGGTGCTCAGACTCCCCTATGTGAACAGTGAGGCTAAAGGAACATTATATGGATTCCTATTTTTTCTCTTGCTCATGGTGAAGGATATTGCATTTCTATTGCTGAAACCAAGTGCCTCAGTACAATGTAATTTGACTTGCTCCATGGCACAGAACAGCACCAACTTAAATCAAACAGCTGGGCTGTAATTATATTTCCTTATCTGCTTGATAAAATAAAAATAATTCCCTGCTGTTTAAAAGCAAAATCATCCCTTCTAAATCTGTGCTCCACCAATCTTGTCATGAAAACGTTTTGAAAGCTTGACCTGTTCATAGCACATGTAAGAAGACAGTTTTGCAAATAATTATTTCATAATTTGAATTACAACTATTTTTTATTTAAGAGTTATTGACCACATAAATTAAAATCTTTTTTCACGTGCCATGAAATTTATCCAGATGCACATTAGCTTTCAATTTTCTCTCTTTCTTACTCTAGTAGTAAGATTTTCCTTCTAAATTCAGTTAGCAATTTAAAATCTTGCCTCTGTTGAGTAAAATGTCTTGGAGTCTAGAAATATTCTGACAAAAAACTACCTATAGCTCTGGATTCCCTTAGTATGAATCCTGTTTTTAATCGCTCAGTTTTGGATTTCCAAATACCAATTTGTTATCATTTGTCACTGCTTTCATTTCAAATTACTGGAAGAAACTTCTCTATCTCTGAATGCCTTCTGACTTATTTCATAAGGAATTTTCAGCCTCAGTTACCATTTCTATAGTGATGCACATGCAATATGCTCACATTTTAGTCATTATGATCATTCCTAAATATATATTATCACTGTGAAAACCAAAATGCTTCTAGGTAAGATCTCCTTCTTTGTTCCACACCACTAACTTTACCAGTATGCAACACAGTTCATGAGCTCAAGCATTATGTGGGATGAACAGAAATCAGCTTGCATTTGAACATTATTTCCCCTTCAAAGTAACTATATGCTTGTTCATTGCTACATCCTGATCATTACCAGAGTCCTAATTTCCACTCACTCCAATACTGCTGAAATTACTATGCAAGCGTTAAGCACTGCTCTCACAACTGCTTTCACTGATCCAGTAACTTTAGTACACTTTGGTTCTGTGTAGACTATCCTCTTTATCAATAATTTAAAACCTTAATAACACCATTTTCAGTAGGCATAAATTACTGAATTTGTGAACTACTAATTCATTTATTTGATTACCGCAGGTTGGATTTATCTTTCAGTAAATATTTTATTTTATAGTAAGTACTGCTTTCTCACTCTTCTTCATAATCGCCAGGTCCATAAAAAGCAGACAGCATTTAGTAGTGTTTTTCAGCTTACTTGAAGCTATCTCATTTCTCTTTTTCCAAGGCATGGATTCACTATCTTTTTTCCCCACAAACTCTTGAAGTAAACGTGAAGAAACATACACCATTTGTCAGCTAATATGTGCAGAAGGCGTTAAGAAATAGTAATGCTCTATGTATTTGGGAGGAATATGCCTTCATTAAATATTAAAAAACAAAACCCACTGTCTCACCTGAAAGGGTCATACTCTATCACCTTGGTATGCTGAGGGTCAGCAGCAGCAAACACTTGTCTGATTTCTCGGGAACGAGGTTCAGCTATGTCTTTCAGTTTCTTGAAGATGAAACCAGTATCAGCCACAGCGAACTTAACAAAGGAAAGCAAGACATACATTAGAGAGAAAGGTACTATGCAACTCAAGCACTAGCAAGAGTTGTGAAGATGCAGAACAATTTTGAGCTGCTAGTTTTGTCATTGCTACATTTCAAATGTATAAATATGCAAGGTTTGGAGGGAAGAATGCTACTGAAAAAAATCACTACCTATTGAGAATATAAAACAAAAATAATAAAAATCATCTGCTCATGAACTGTCAGAAAGCTTATTCCAGATACATGAAATGACATCCACTTTTGCTTCAAGTTTTGGGTTGTTAGAACAGAAGCAGAAACATTCAAAGTACAGCTCTAATATCTTTGTCCTCATTTTCTGCTGATGCATTCCATTTAATTTTCTATTAATAAACTTCACCAATCCAAAGCTAAGCTAAGTCATTGGCCACGATGTACTGTTCCAACAGATATTCATATTAGACTGACAATGCTTTACATACTCAGAATTACCAGACTGGAAATTGGTTAGGAAATAATTTTTCCTATCACGTAACAAGAATGCTTATTTCTTCCTAAATAAGTGATTAAAATAAAACTGAATACAGATAAACAGCTCTGGAGCATTTAGGATTCTACCCTATATTCAAACTGCTGTGTTAGAGCTCTACTAAAGATTTATTTGTTATGCTCATCTTTACCATTGATGTCTATGTACTTAGTCATTAATCTGGGGCAGAGTCGACTGAATCAATCAGTAGAGTATTTAAAGATGTCTGCTTAAAATGTGCCATATCTACACAGAGAAAGAAGTTGTTTTTACTACTTCTTCCTAAACTATACATAGCAAATACCTACGTCTAGTATGTGAGCAGCCTGGTACTCTTTACGCACTTTCCCAACTTCTCATGCAATTGCTGACCTTCTGATGTCACAACATCATTTTGTTTCATTGTCTTGCTAATGCCCAAGTCAGAATTTATTATGTTGAATTCAATGGAAGCAAAAACAACCTTCATGTCTGTGCTACAGAAGAGTATGAAGTTAAAACAATTGAGACTGTTCAGAGTTGAATACATTTCTAAGACGAAACAGCAATGCCTTGTTTGAAAGAATCCTCTTCAAATCTGGATAATACCAGTCAGTGATTGAGCAATACACAAATATTTCATTTGGAAGTAAGTTTACTCTCAATACATCTTTCTTTTCAAATTGGAAAACAAACAACGTGTATTAAAATGTTTTGAAAATCAGATCCTTCAAGTTACCTTCATTACTGGCTACCATCATAATGAAAAGATTCACTGATTTTTTTCACCCTTTCCTTTAAATACAATAATTTTTGAAACAGAAAATCGGTGGCATTTTTCAAGAGACAAATATTCCACCCAGATTTGTTTTCACTAGTTTTCAGAAAAGATTCCAAAGTGTTGTGCTGAAAAGAAACCTCTCTCTATAAAGAAAGAAAAAGGTTTTCTAGTTTTAGAAACAACTGACAAATATTAATCTTAAAAATGTTCCCCCTACTTCTAATCATCTTCTATCTCCTCTCTAACAACAATTCAAAGTCTTGTGGTTTGAATATATAGTTTCTTCATCAACTGAGGTAAGCGTATCCTTAATTCTGGATCTCTTGCCAAAGGAGCTGAATAAAACATCCTTGGAGAACAAACCTTTCTTTTTTCCTACCAGAAGAAATCTTCACCTTGCAAAGAACATTTTAAAATTTGCTTCAAAGTAGTACTTTTAGTACTGCTTCTTCCCACTTAGTAGATTTTATTTTGATGATGTAAAATCATTCAGTCTGGAAAACTACGATTGCATTTATTTCTTTCAAGATAATCGATGCAAACAGCAGTTCCAAAGAACATTTACAACCTAATGATGCATGATGCATTTTGGAGAATAGCTTTAGCTTTGATTTTTATTCTACTAAGAGAACAAACAGTCCAGCAGTAAGAAAACACAATGTATATAGCTTTGTATTTTATTGCTTAAAGCATTTAGCAGTCATAACATTTTATATCAACAAGCATTTGCAGACATTCCTCATTACTCTAGGGAAGGCAGGTGGTGCTAATTCCGCATTGCAAAGAAACCACACCGTTCTGCCATTTTCAATCAAGAAGAACAGCACACGTGGCCCAAAGGCAGCACAGGGTCAGATTGCATCTATCTCTACCTCAACAGCAGAAAGGTATCAAGGCTGAAACTCTCAGTCCTCCAGACTATGCTAGGGCTATTGACATCTTGAGAGCCTTGCAGGTTCACTCAAGTGTGGTGAGCTGGCAGACAGGGAACAACTGAACTCTGCACTGAGAGCCCTCTCCCACTCCTGCTCAGAAAAGGTCTGGACCAAAAGGCAGAGAATGGTGTCTCGTAGCTTGATAAGCACTCCTGGATATTCTCCCCACTCATGCTCTCAACAAGACTAAGCAACAGGCAGTTCTGGAAGCTTGCTGTTCATCCTGTGACCCCACCATCACTCATGAAGCATAAACACAACCCCAAGGCCTCACACATTGTCCAAAAGGCAATACTCAAGATTACATAGTGATGAAAAGACAATCCTAAAAAGGGGTTGGGGATGCAGAAATGTATTGCCTTCTGAGCTCATATATTGTTAAGATTGGCTGGTTTAGAACTGCTCACAATAGGAATTCCCAAGTAAATCATAGTTGTCTTCCTCAAGTATTTTAGCACTAAGTTCATCGTTATTTATTTTTTTTCAACCAGATGAAAATAGAACTCCACAAAACTCACTGTGACTCTTCTTTCTTGTGGTTTTCCACCCCCGTATCCTTTCTTTTTTTGACCTCAGAGACAACTGCTAGAGGACAACCCATTTTTCTTCCTATTGGATATGTTTTCGGCTTTTCTTTACCAGTCATTTGTGTAATGAGTGGTAGCATGAAGTATACATAAACAGAGAAACCCCAGTTCTCTACTTATTACTGCTGTCCCTCAGAAGGCAACATCAAAAGGTAGTGACATTCAGTACAAACTGTAAGCCCCAAATCCTTACTGTGATACAAATTTCTAATTTTAAAAGCGATGTATTTTGTCAAATAAATATGTATGAACACAAATAAATCCAATCAGGCAATAAAGAAGCCTCACCAGTCAGATTCTGAGCTGGACATGTCTGCATCTTGAGTGCTGTGTACAGTTCCACTCTCTACATCTCACATTTGCCTGGCAAGGGCACACTAAAAGCATTGGCACCCTTGTTTGAATGAGACTCTTATTCAGACAGAATTAGGTTTAGTAGAAAGAAAGTCTTAGATTTACAGCAACATGAGGTGGTACGTAAGGGGAAGAGAATCTTCACCAAACCCCAAAACACTAGGAGTTGCATTGAATGTAGTAGTGGGTTAGTTTATAACAAATAAAAGATGCTTATTCCTTTTAACAGATATTTATTTACAGAAAAGACAATGAACCTTTTTACTGCCACACAAAGCTGTGGAAGCAAATAATATCTGTAGGTTCAAAAGGAGCTAGACCAACTCAGAGGCAAGATGTTGATAAACAGTATCTAGAATAAATATACAGGGATACTGTATTGAGAGTGGTTTTAAAGTGTAAGCATGGGTGGTGAAAACCTAGAAGGGGAATGGACAGTAGATAATATCCAGGTTTGCATGCTGCCCCCAGCTAGCATCTCCTAAATTCAATGGTAGAAACAGAGCACTGGGCTCTGAACTTTAGGTGAAGAAATTAGGCATAACTTGTTCTGAAAGACATAATATAGATAAGATACAGCCAATAAAGAATAGCAAGAGCCTGCTTCACCTCATTTGCGTGTTTTTCCATATAGTTGATAGTGTACTCATCAGCATCCATCAAAAGAAAGTTGTGGCCATGGAAACAAACTCTGGCTCCAATAAACAGATCCTGAGCCTTGAAGTATTCAGATGGTTCACTCTTAAAGAGCTCCTGCCCAGGCTTTTTAATGCGACTTCTTTCCAAGAACTTCCCACCTATTATCCCTATGGAAATAAAATTGTAAATAATTAATTGTGACTTCGATTTGGAGGAAAAAAAATAAACGTGAGAACAAAAACCAAAAACATAAAAAGGAACCAAAAAAACCTCTCCAGTTTGTATTTAAATATTAGTTTTTGTCCCTGAGTTTCTTGTCTCAAATTATGCTCTCCCTCCTCCCTCCCATTTCTAAAGGAAAGATCTCTACTGGTGTCCACAGCAACAATTACATTGTTCATACTCTGTGATATGTCCCATCTGAATGCCTGCCAAACACCTTTGCTTTTTTCTTTTTCCTAAATTGTGAGAGAAATTTGCCTCTTCAGATGGTTCCCATAACCCTGTTGCCAGCCTTGGGACTGACCGTGAGAAATGAAAGATGCAAAATGCAAGATGCAGGCAATTATCCTTGAACTGTTAAAGTGAAAAAGAAAAAAAGAAAAAAAAGAAAAATCCACAACTTGGAATAAAGCAGTCCTACTGAGATCACAAAGTTTGTACCATTGCAATTCTAACTTGTTTTTAAGGCATTTCCGAGTACGAAAAAAAGCAGAAATGAAGTGACAATCTTCCACATACTGTTCTGCCAATGCAACTTAACTCCTTTCTGAGCTGGGTATGTCACATTATTTCTTTTCACATTATAATGATTTTACTCACGCCACTGGGCACTGCCTATGTTGCCCAAGGGTATGTAAGGTATTAAAAGGAATATTTTTCTTTCTGTTAATACCCTCTAGTGCACTACAAGATTACATCACATTTATCAATCTTTCTAGAAAACAGTCTGTCACATTTAGTTTCATCAGGATTTGTGCCCTACAACAATCCTGGAGTGGCTCAGGTTTGTTTCCTGTTTATATCTCAGCTTCTAAGCCAAAAGCCAAAAAGCATACTCCAGTAACATTTAATGATGCTTTATATATTAGGTAGTGATGCAAGTTTAATAGAAGGCTGATGAACAGTAATAAAATGCCATTTATAGTCAAAGTTATAAATGAATGTGAAATCCAAACTACTTACTAAACCAGAGTTCAGATCAGATGTCTTACTTAATTGCTTTACTCATACCATTAAAGCAAAAGACAAAAAAATGCAGTAAGGTAATGGTCAGGTCTAGTCTATATTAAAAACAACAACAAAAAAAAGATTCAAATTACTAATGTAACTCTCATCTTAACACATTCCTTTTCATCTAGCTATTAAAACAAATATGAAATGTTATGTTATATAATCCTGGCAACCACTGATAATATTCAAACAAAACTGATCAATGTAAGAATGAAATTTTTCTCTTCCCTTTGTATTTCTACCTAATTGTGCATCTAGACTGGACACTTACCTCAATATCTCTGTTTGATAACCGTTTTTTAAATGTTTTGGGTTAATACATTTCAAATGGTGTAAAGAAAAACAACTAAAAATACTTAATTAGGCTCGAGATTTTACGCTGAAACTCGATGAGAAAATTTGATGGAAATCTACAAGAATCATGTTCAGAGCACAAAATAAACACCACAACCAAAGATCCTCTTCCATTAAGATCAGATCAGGCTTTGTAGGTGTTTGTACAGCTGCTAGCTTTGTCTAGAGCAAAAAAAGGGGTTGTGATCTCCTGCACAGGGAGCCAAAGTTTTTATGTTTTGATCCCCCATCTCAAAAAGTGCTTCAAGATGTCCAGCCCTGTGTATTTCAAACACAGTTTCACAGTGTTACTAAATAGCATAAAGTACTTCTCTGCAACCTTCAGATCACTGAACTTAGAAAAGTAATTTTAATACTTTGGTTTTAGGATTGAGGTTTGAAACATTTTTGTTTGCCAATTTATACGAATCCATGCAAATAAAACAGGAAAATATGCCCTTTGAACCTATGCACAGGGGACGTGGTCAAGCTGTTATTCTGGGAACCATTTACCATTTTAACTCCTCCTCTCTCTAAGATGTGCTCAGCCTTACTCTACTCACACCCCATTCACTTCAACAACACTTTTCCTCCTCACACAAGAATGTTCATCTCGCTCCGTATTTGCATGCCTTACCCTTTTTCCTTGCATCTCCTAACTGACCTCTGCAAAGCCTTCTCATTCTTAACCTCAAGGAAACCTGGTCTCTTTTCCTTCATAAAACAAGGGAGGGACAGAGGAACAGACAGAGGGAGAGAAGAGAAAGGTAGAAAGAATAAAGGAAGAAGGTGGGAAACAAAGAAAGTTCTGCAGTCCCAGCCTTCTTTCCAACTTCTGCTGTCTCCTTAATCTTTACTTCTTGTTCTCACCAAACTCTCCAGTGGTCAGATCTTGGTCACATCCTCCCACTTCATCTTTCTACTGTTTCCTTAAAAAAACCTATTTGATTGATACTGATACTTGTCTTCAGTAGGTACCTTAAAGCATTTGTTTCTGTTGGTATGCAAACCTGTTCATTTATTGTTTCACACTCCATTTGACTAGCAATATTTAATGGCTGTAAACCTACCATATCTGAAGGAGTGTGGGGGCTGTGTTGTAGTCCCAGAAAAGCAGTACCTTACAGCATAAAATCATGTGTGGGGCAGAAAGCCTAAGAAGGTTTTTGGAGTATGTAAAACCTCCCGGGAAAGTTTTAGATGACTGTTAAGGAAAGAGAAACCATACCTGACGCAGCCTTGTTCTTAATGCCTTCAAGGAGGATTTTCTGGACTTAAGTATCCTCCAGAAGGGGCTCTGAGCTCTCTGGGGCCACATCTAGTTGGAATAGTTCAAAGGAGAATCAGGCAATACAGATGATCAGGATCAAAGATTCAATCTCTTTCCCAGACTTCTTTAATTTAATGGTGCAGCTATAAACTTTTCATCTTTTGTGTCTCCAGACATAAGCAAGCCAATCAGACATGTCATTCTCCAGTACAGAACTGAGCTGCTTAGGCTTCACAGCAGCATTACATAACAAATGCACATATGTGTGTATACTCAGCTATATAAAAGAAGTTGCATACATTACAAGACACTGGATGGCAGAAAACTAGTAAAGTAATACTGACAGGACACTGCTGCCATAAAGATCTTTATGCTGCACTTATGCAGGGCTACTGGAGAAAGATCACTGAAGACAAGGCGGGTGCTTTCCATATTTTCAAAATATTCCTCAGAAAAAAAATGCTTGCATTTAAGTGGAGGATGGAGCATCTATATTTATGCATTCATAATACAGTTTGCTATAGGCACAGGTGCCATTAGAAGTTCTTTGCACTGAGAAGGTTCAGGTCTTCTCTAAGTCATGCGGAGTACCCTACTCAGATGAAAAGCACTCTAAATGACTTAGTAGCACCACTGCCACAGAAGGAATTCTCTAGGAATACAGAATGATTTAGATATTCACATCTTCATTTTTCATGGATGTGATGTTCATCTCAATTCTGTTATAAATTAATATAAAAAATAATTTTCTCTGAAGGCTTACAAGTAAGGTTGCAAGAATGAGCAGTCCTCCCTGGGAAAGTCTTTGCTATAGACAGGTAGCTTTACCACTCACGGTACCAAGTAGGTCAGTACTGAGTGAGATGGTCATCACTGCAGAGCATACCTGGGATACTGTATTAAGGTTCTTTGTGTCAAAAAGCCTGTATAGGACAATTCAAACAGTATCAAAAGAGCTAATCACAGGGTTCTACAAGAGCCTTACAAGATAACCAAGAAAAACTTAGAATCATAGAATCACAAGGTTGGAAACGACCTATAAGATCATCTAGTCCAACCGTCTTCACACTACCACTGCTACCACAAGCTACTAAACCATATCTCGCAGCTCCTCGTCCAGTCACCTCTTGAACACTGCCAGAGATGGCGACTCCACCACCTCCCTCGGCAGGCCATTCCAGTGCCTGACCACTCTCTGAGAGAAAAAGTTCTTCCTTAAGTCTAACCTAAACCTCTTCTGGTACAACTTGCAGCCATTTCCCCGGGTCCTGTTCGTTGCCTGGGAGAAGAGGCCAAACCCCTCTTCACCACAACCTCCTTTCAGAAAGTTGTAGAGTGTGATGAGGTCTCCCCTGAGCCTCCTCTTCTCCAGACTAAACAATCCCAGTTCCCTCAGCTGCTTCTCATAAGACTTGTGCTCCAGACCCCTCAACAGTTTAGTTGCCCTTCTCTGGACTCATTTCAGGGCCTCAGTATCTTTCTTGTAGTGAGGGGCCCAAAACTGAACACAATACTCGAGGTACGGCCTCACCAGTGCTGAGTACAGGGGGATAATCACCTCCCTGCTCCTGCTGGCCACACTATTTCTAATGCAGGCCAGGATGCCGGTGGCACTCTTAGCCACCTGGGCACACTGTCGGCTCATGTTCAGCCGAGCATCAACCAACACCCCCAGGTCCCTTTCTTCTTCACAATCATCCAGCCACTCATCCCCAAGTCTATAACACTGCATGGGGTTGTTGTGGCCAAAGTGCAGGACCCGGCACTTGGCCTTGTTGAACCTCATTCCATTCACCCCAGCCCAGCGATCCAGCTTATCTAAGTCCCTCTGAAGGGCCTCCCTACCCTCAGACAGATCAACACCACCTCCCAACTTGGTGTCATCTGCAAACTTACTGAGGGTACACTCAATCCCCTTGTTTAACATCTTTATTGATGACCTGGACAAGACAGGCCCCAGTACCGACTGCTGGGGGACACCACTTGAAACAGGTCACCAGCTGGACTTCACTCCATTAACCACCACCCGCTGAGCACGGCCCTCCAGCCAGTTTCTTACCCAAAGGAGTGTGTACCTGTCCAGGCCACGGGCAGCCAGTTTCCCCAGAAGAAGCCTGTGAGAGACCATGTCAAAGGCTTTGGTGAAGTCCAGGTAGACTACATCAACAGTCTTTCCCTCATCTACCAGTCTAGTCACCCAGTCGTAGAAGGAGATGAGGTTGGTCAAGCACGACCTGCCTTTCATGAACCCATGCTGGCTGGGCCTGATCCCCTGGACACCACACACATGCCGTGCGATCTCCCCCAAGATGATTTGCTCCATTACGTTCCCCGGTACCGAGGTCAGGCTGACAGGCCTGTAGTTCCCTGGATCCTCCTTACGGCCCTTCTTGAAGATGGGAGTCACATCAGCAAGCCTCCAATCCTCTGGGACATCCCCAGTTAACCAGGAGCGCTGATAGATGGCTGAGAGCGGCTCAGCAATCACCCCCGCCAGCTCCCTCAGCACCCGAGGGTGTAGGCCATCCAGTCCCATAGACTTATGACAGTCCAGATGGAGGAGGAGCTCCCTGACCGTCTCTACCTGAATCGCTGGGGGTGCTTTCTGAGTAGTGTCCCAGACTTCCAGATCAGGGCATAAAATGATAAAATGCCCAAAGGATAACTAGTCTGGCTATTAAAGGCAGATGTAAAGAAGGCATTGAGGACCTCAGCCTTCTCCTCAGTGGCCACATTCCCTGCTGCATCAAGTAAAGAACGAGAATTGTCCTTGGTTCTTCCTTTGCCATTGATATATTTATAAAAGGATTTTTTATTGTCTTTTACTACAGTGGCCAACCTGAGTTCAAGTTGGGCTTTTGCCCTCCTAACTTCCTCCCTGCATACCTTAGCTACTCCCTTGTAATCTCCCCAACTAGCCTGTCCCTTCTTCCAGAGGACGTAGACTCTCTTTTTCTCCCTGAGTCTCAACAGTAGTTCCCAGCTCATCCACACCGATCGTCTACCCCTGCAGCTTGCCTTACGGCACTCAGGGACAGCCTGCTCTTGCGCCTTTAAGATTTCCATCTTGAGGAGCGTCCAGGACCCCTTTCCTGGACCCCTTTACCCTTAAGAAGCGACTCCCAACGGACCCATGCTACAAGTGCCCTGAACAGATCAAAGTCTGCCCTCTGGAAGTTCAAGAAAGTAGTTTTGCTGGTCACTCTTTTGACACCCCCAAGAATAGAGAATTGTACAGTTCCATGGTCGCTCTGCCCAAGACGATCCCCAACCTTCACTTCTCCCACCAGTCCTTCTCTGTTAGCGAAGGTCTAGCAGGGCACCACCCCTGGTAGGCTCTCCTACCAGTTGCATAAGGAAGCTATCTTCCACGCACTCTAGAAACCTCCTGGGCTGCTTCCTCTGTATTATACTTTCAACATATGTCAGGGAAGTTGAAGTCTCCCATGAGAACAAGTGCTGGCGATCGCGTGACTTCCGCAAGCTGCTTGTAGAAAGCTTCATCCAACTCTTCATCCTGGTGAGGCGGTCTATAGCAGATCCCCACCAAGATGTCGCCACTACAGGCCTTCCCCCTGATCCTTACCCATAGACATTCAACTCTGTCATTACAAAGCCCAAGCTCCTCAACATCAAAACAGTCTTTGATATAAAGGGCCACACCACCACCCTTCTTTCCTCGTCTATCCTTCTGAAGAGCTTGTAGCCATTTATCACAGCACTCCAGTCATGGGAGTAGTCCCACCATGTTTCAGTAATAGCAACAAGGTCATAATTAGCCTGACTCACAATTGCTTCCAACTCTTCCTGCTTGTTGCTCATGCTGCGTGCACTGGTATAGATGCACTTCAGTCGAGTTGTCTGCCTCCCCCCCAGCTTAATCATCGTTCTCCTAGGCTCATTTCTTGTGAGACCTGTTTTGTCCCCTTCCCCCTTCATAGCTAGTTTAAAGCTCTTTCTATAAGCCCCGCTAGCTCCTGCAATAATATTCGTTGCCCCCTTAGAGATAGGCGGGTTCCACGGACAGACAACAGGCCAGGGGCCGAGTAAACTGCCCCATGATCAAAGAATCCAAAGTTTCTGGCTCGACACCAGCCTCCGAGCCAATTATTCATTGCTCGTGCTTTCCAATCCCACTCGGTGTCCCTTACTGTCCCCCCGAAGGTATAGAGCAGAAGATCACTTGAGATCCCGCTCCTTGAACTAAATGCCCTAAACGCCTGAAATCTTTTTTCATAGTTTGTAGATTTGTCTGAGCAATTTCATCACTGCCAACTTCTGTAACTATTTGACTCTCTTCTTTGAGACAATGTGATCTTCTGACTTTTTTTCTCCGAATGGTTTTCATTAGAGGCTGACAGCAGATTTTTTAAAATAAATCCTTCAGCTGCACATCTTGAGAGGTGCCAGGGTACTTCAGGCCATTAACAAATACGATGCCACTGCTACAGATGTTCTGTAGTCTTCCCAAAAAACCACTAATCACTCCATCAGGAATCCACTTAGCCAAAGCTCCTCTGTCCTTTTGAGCTACAGAATGGCTTCCTGCAGTCCTTCCCAGTACTGTGCCACATGCATACATACACATGCACACATGTGCTAGTAGCACAGGGAAACCTTCACTCTTTGGATGGCATGATTGATAATAATGTATATTAAAAGTTGTCACAAGTTCTTCTGCCTTCATTAGCTGTTTTGATACAAAGGATATTATGTAGGTATAACAACACCGTAACTTCCTGCAAAATGAAGAATTTACTGTTTCATTCTCAGTGTCTTAATTTTCCTGCCCCCTTTTGCCAGCAATTACAGTTCAATTCCCATATGTTATCTACAACAAAAGAATACGCTTAAACGCCAAATTTGCAAATTAAAATATAATAAAAGTTCAAATGCATTAAATTTCCAGTTCCCAGAGGATATTGTGAAGTGCTGCTATACAATGAACAGCATTATTCTGAATTATGAAAATTATAAATTATTATGACATACAGCTATAAAACATAATGCAATAGATCTGTTGATGTAATTCCCATTGCACTTAAAGTGCCCCATCCCTGCTTCTGCTAGTGCTGAGTCTGACCACAGCGTTTACTGTAAACTGAAATCAAATGAGCAGAGTGACTGGGACTGATTGCAAAACATTGCTACATCTTACCTGTGTTCCGCTGCATATGTTCAAAAACAGAAATTGTATCATCACTCAGGAAGTAACAAATAATGAATTTCCGATCCTTGTCAATAGGACTATCAGTAACAAGTTTTGCAAGAAAGCGCAGCGTGTTACTTTCAAGACCACATCTAAAAAAGTTAAAGAAGATGTAAAAAATTAAAAACAGAGCAAGAGAAAAGTCTTAATCACTTAGAGATGCATTCTCCATTGTTTTGTAAAATACATTAATTGTGTTTTTCCTGGATCAAGAAAGGAAAGGCCATAAGGTTCCCTACTTCCCTAAAAAATCATTTTCAGCTTAAATTAACTCAACCAACCAGACTCAGTCAGATAGAAAAGAATTATTTTCAGGGAAAATTACTTCTCTGCCAAAGCTCTGAAATGAATTTGTATTCAAATTTAGTTGCAAATGAATTGCTTGCTTTCCTTCCAGATGCAAATGAAACTTTCTTTCCAGAGCATTTATAGACAGAAAATGTATTTAATGTATTTTCAAATCAAATTCTGAATGGTAAGACACACTAACATCATTTCCATGAAATCAGGCCTACCAAATAATCTTTCTATTTTGATATTTGTTAAGTCATTATGTTTTACATGATTTACAGTACCATTATATGCACTACCAAGTTTTTCTAATAGTTTTCTTCTTTTGTGTAGGTTTTACAGGTAGTTACTGATTCTCTAGCATGTCGCCTTGCTTTTCACTAAGGTCTCACCAACCATTGTCTGACAAGGTATTTCATAATGGAAAGTAAAGGATTTATGCTTTAATATTGCAGTAGCAAGCTGTGTGAAAATCAGCAGGCAAAAAAGAAAATGTCCAAAAGTCAGACATAAAAATAAATCAGCGTTGGACTGCTGAAGCATTCAGAATTCCTGACTAGTTCCTGGTCTATGACTTCCATCATACTGACAATGAACACAGCAGAAGGGAATGAGGGAAAAGGATGGGAGGGGCAGAAATTTTGCTGAGTTCAGAGAAAATTGGAGTTCTGTGTCAGTAAACCATTCCCCTAAAAGTTGGATAAACTGCATATTTTGCCCAAAAATTACATTCCCATTTAACGTCCATTGCCTTCACAAAAGAAATAATTACAACCTTTTTTTGTTATTATTTTTCACCAAAATACCTGTCTTTTTCCATGAATTTCTTGAAGTCTTTTTGGGGAGGCTTGGGAAGCAAACTCATGCAGGAGCACAGAGAATCCTCTTCAGAACCAAATCCAGTATACGGTGGAACAGGTTTTTCTGCTTTTGGAGGTGGTGGAGCTTTATATGGAACTGGGGTGAAATCCTCTATAATAAAGACAGCAATATTTATTTGTTCTTGTTCTGATGAAGCCACTCTACTAAGGATTTAAAATTTCAGCATGAATACTAATTAGCCTATTTCTGTAACAGAACAGTAATCAATGTGAAATAGGATCCCTCCTATAGCTAAAGAGTAAAAAAAAAGACACCATTGAAGCCAACAGTGACATTGTTTCATCAAGAACAGCAGAATTTTGTCTGTGATCCTAAAATGTTTTACAAAAATCATTAAGATACACAGGCAAAAGAAATGACAAATATAGTTTTGAAGTGGAATAGAAAAATAAACGTGAAATTGTAAGTTAAAATTTCAGCTTTATCCTGTGAGACCACATCAATAATTAATACTTGCATACCCACTGTTTATCCCAAGGAGAAAATAAATAAAGAATGAATAAAATTTTACACATTTTTATGTATCATACATGAGAAGAATTTTAAAAGTTTATGTCCATGTTGGTACATTGAAACCAATAGCTTTAGTCTGTATCTCAACTTCATCCAGAGCTTTGGAAAGTTTTTCTCCTTTTCCCCACTCTCAGGGCTGTGTCCAGCTGGGACATGAAACACTTCAGGATGGAGCCTGTGCAACCTGCCTTAGGCCCCACTGACCTCAGGAGGGAAAGTTTTTCCCAGTATTCACTCTGACCACTCTGGTTTCCATTTATCCCCACTATCTTGTGCCTTCCTGCCACATATTTGTATACCAGGCTGTTTGGTCTCAGCAGTGGGTAGGTGCAAGTGTCTGTCTGTGTCCAGCAGCTACCTGTTCCCTAGGCTGAGCAATCCTGATCCTCTGGCTCATTCTCCATGCTGACCATTGCCTTGGCCAAACCTTGTCTTTCCTGTGCTGGCCAACCCAAATGAAAACACAGTACCTCGACATGGCCCAAGGCATGCTGAGTAGAGTGAAGACAGTCATTCCCCTTGATGTTCAGGTAGCTGTTTTCATGCCACCCAGTCTGTCATTGGCTGCCACAGCTGTGGCCTCATGCCCAGCTTGCTGCCCAAAGCAACTCAAAGGGCCCTTCCTCTGCCAGCATGAGCGAAATGGGAAAGTTGAAGAGCTTGTTGCAGCCCAGCCAGCTCAGCACAGCCACCTCCTCACCTTGGATGGCCAAAGACATGTCGCAGGGAACCTAGAGCTGGCCAGGCTACCAAGTGTAGGACAAACACATGAGACAGACTGGACAGGAAGAGGGATCACAATCCACAGCCAATTTACAGGAAGCGAAGAGTTATGTAAGTGACCAGTGTGTAAGACTTCAAACAAAATAAAGTTTGTCTCTCCAAAACTTAACTTCTCTACCCAGAACTGAAGAGAGATTAATCATCTACACTTGTAGCTTAGTTTTCAGCACAAATAGAGGGCAACAATAAAACTGGTGTCACCTGGAACATTTTCTGAAGTGGTTTGTTATTAAAATGTTTTAAACAGCAATATATCAGAAGATCAAAGCAACTTAGCCTCTTAAAGTCTAACTTGCCTAACAACAGCATGGAGTTGAAAAATACAGAAAGAATTCAGATGCTTTACCTTGAAAATATAACACTATTTCCTTTGGCCTTTATCTCTTACAAGAATATGGTCTAACTGAAAGAACCAGTACCTTTCTCTTCCCTCAAAAAGAGAGTTGCAAAACCATGCCAACATATTTTTTTCCCATAAAAACTGTGTGTGCCCTTTCCTCAGTTCAGAAATACAAAGGCCAAGCCTATATGCAAAAGGAAGTCCACTCAGAAGTTTTGAAAGCTACCTTAAAAGGCAAAGAATAAGCGTACAGGTCAACATGCCTCCAAAATATTATTTTCTAAGTATTACTTGGGATAGACTTGCTTCTCAAGACATTTTCAATGTGCCATGTTATACAGCATAATATATGCAGCTCCTGTTACAATAAACACTATGTAGGTAAATTGACATATATTGACACAAAAGGAAAACCCCCATACCCAGAGGTATTCTGTATTATGAGCTGGTGCATGTTGAGTTACTATGTATCTACCCCTATAGCTGCCAACACAGGAAGAACTGTCGCTTTCCTAATACAGGTTTTTCTTCTGCTTTGTGGAGCGAGTACAAAAACCCGAATTCTTAATTAAGATCGTTCCTGCACTCCAACAGTGCCACCTAGTGCTTGTGAGGCTGATGGGACAGAGAGAGCCACGCAATGTCACTCCCTTCTCTGATCGTACGGCATTAAGGCAGCAGCAGCTGCTGAAATCCATAGACGCTACGGCAATTTTAATAAGTTATGATGCAAACAAAAGGCAGTGGCTTTCATCCGTGTGTTGAAGTGGAGCTGATCCTTTATCGCATCCTATGTCTCATCACACAGTTGCTGCAGGTGGTACAACTTGCTCTCCTGCACAGTCTGTTAGCTAGGTTCTTCCAACTAGGGTCATAATATTATTTAGGAATCTTAACAATATTTTTTGTTATGCACTGTGCTCAGCTTCGGTACTATTTTCCTCATGAAAGGGAAGATGTTTTTAACAATGCATTTTAGCAGAAAAAAAATAAATAAAACCTCCCTCACTGCACAGCTTTACATAACATCCTTCCTGCCAAAACAGTTTGGAAAGCCAGGACATACGGTTGAAACTGTAAGCTCAAAATACAAACTAATGCATTTACAAGCAGGTCACAGCATATGTGCATTAACACTGCATAACATATCCATCAAGAAATGCTAAAGCATTTCCACTTATATGTATTTTAGCACATATTGGTGAAAATTAGATTTATAAACTGAAAGGAAAATACACTTAAGAAGAATTAGCGTTAGTTTCAGAGAGTATATTAAATATCTCAGGCTCTGGGCAGGCTGGTCTGGTGGTTGGCGACTCTGCACATAGCAGGAGGATTGAAACTAGGTGATCACTGTGGTCCTTTTCAACTCAGGCCATTCTATGATTCTATGATTACAAACTCAAGCTCGGGGTTAACTAAGTCCAAAAAGAAATTTGGTGCTTTGTTTCTCATCCTCTCCCCAAGTAAAACGCTTTCCCTTCATTCAGATTCACTAAAGAAAACAACACAAACAACCAATCTTCTGCCACCTATAGTTTGCATGATTCTAAAGGGTTATGCATTCAGATTCTCTCCTCCGAACAAGGAAATTCATGAAGAATTTTACATAGAGAAACACCAACTTGCAAACTAGCTCAAAACTTGCGTCTTCAACTTTTGAGCAGCCAAGTAAGTGCACTGAACTAACAGCTATGCCTGAGTTCCAAATTGTTTTCATCTTTGCCCTACCATGCACCATTAGGGTAGCAACAGACAAACAATTTGCACTTACACATAGAACACACCCCTTTCAAAGTTATCACTGTTTCTAAGGAAAAATACTTATGCTCATTCTAGAAAAGGAATCAATGTTTTTCTCTTCTACTCAATGTGAATTTACAGTAGGTAGTGAGAAAGCTGAAAGTCATGGGTTACAAATTTCTAGATCCAGAAAAAGCAGTAGAAGTATTTTCTTCATGGACAGTCTCGCCTCTTTGTAGTACCATCAGCTGATACCCAGCAGGAGATGGGCTGCCACCGTGGTTATTTCACCCGACACATCAAACATTTGTAATGTACTAGAAAAGTTTTCTCATTACATCAAAACTTAAGAGAGATTGGAACAAGCACTGGGAACAGCAAGAACTAAAAACAAATCCAGCCACTTCTTTAGCATACAAACAATTTGAAGATGACAGAGCCCTCTGAGTCGGAGAAAATAAATTCCTCAAAAACGATTTGTTGCCAAAGGCAGCATTAAGCTTGCCTGAATGAGAATTTGCCCGCTTTCAGTTTCAAAAGACACAGTGAGACCACACATTCTACCTTCAGCACTCAGCTGATGAACTGTAGAAAAACTCTCACATATTAGAGATAAAAAGATATTTCAAAGAAAAGTCAAGTGATTTAAACTCTGGACAAGAGCAATAAGCACACGTTGAATATCAGTAATTAGCAGGCAGGCAAGAAATTCTACCTTCAGAGGAACAGGGTATGTACCTTTGACCATAACAGCCCAGAATAAGAGAGAGAAATCTCAATAGCCTTGGACAATAGAGGAGTTGGAGTTAACCTGGAAGGATAATGTTGCTAACATGACGTTCCTATATGAGTTCTACCTTACATATAGCTGAGACTTGGCTTTTGTGAGAGTGTTTCACAACTTAGGTAAAAGGGACAATAAGAAAGCAATACCACCATCTTCCTAACTTTTACATGCAGCAATTAAAGCAAATCTAGTCATCCCAACATCAGCTGTGCAGCTAAAACTCAGTACTGTTTTGATTCCAATAAAATCTGCTTTCAGAGAGTCCTACTTCATGATCATTCCAGCTACCCGAGAAAAAAAAAGGCATCTGCAAATGCATGTAGTCCTCTCTGTGCATATTTTGATCCTGCTGCTCAGCCTCAACCACATTTAATGGAGAGGTTAAATGCCAGAGAGATTTTGATCTCCCATGAATTCAGTGAAAATTGGCAGCAGGCTTTAATGCCCCCACTGAGGGAGAAGCAAGAAGTCAGCTGTTATCCAACAGCAGCTGCATGGCCAAAAGCACACATGTACTGGCCAGCCAACCACACTGCACACTGCTCTGCCCAGGCAGCAGGTCAGAGAGGGAGCCTGAGAAATGAGGGGGTGGGAGGGCGAGGAGAGCTGGGACACGAGAGGGATCACGAGGTGCTGCAAAAGGCGTAACAGACAGGCTTGGGAGGTGCTGGGACATTGAATAAGAATCAGGAGGAAACCAGATTTTACTGGTTTTGTTCCTTCAGGAACAATCTGTTATTTAAGAAAGGACAATTTATACTGAAATCCACCCTTTATAGTCAACTCTGTGTCGAGATATTGTATTTAATTAGAAGAACAAGTATTATCTTCCTACCACTGCACATCAGTATCTTTCACATTTCAGCTCCCTAAATGTTGCTGTAACACATGGTGTAGAATATTTTTGTTTGCTAGTGAAGCTGCAGAGAAGGACAGAGACAGATAATATCACACTAAGGTTTTTTTCTTGAATTCACAGCATTGTTACATGGCAGTGATGTCATCAGCTTCCTACTGAAGAGCATTAGCTATTGTTTACCCACGGAAAAAGCTCTTCTTCATTTTTCACAGATGGTATGAAGAGAAAAACAGACAGAAGCAACATTGGAAATATATCAGATATCATAATCACATACTTCCAAGCAAATCTAAACTACCCTTAATTCACCTAAAGGGCAAATTCCATTGGAAAACAACTGATGTTGAAACTGTACATTCAAAAATAAATGTTGGCCTCTTTTATGGCTTTGGCAGAAGAGTATAAATACAAGGGGAATAATGTAAAAACGCAATAACAAACAGCTGAATTGATGCTGTGAGGTGCTGAGAACTGTGCCTTGAAGAAAGAATTCATTTTTCCACTTGTTTATTCTCATTCAGCTAAATGGTCTGCCTGGGTTCAAATTATAATTAAATCCATTTCAGTGTTTCAATGGATTGAGGCAGAATGCTGGGCACTTTGTGAGACAAAGTCTTTTGAGACTACTTTGTATGTTCACAAAAACAAAATTGATAACACATAAAGAATAAAATGTGACCTTTCTCCCTCAAAACATAACCGTTTCTAAGCCAAAAAAGTACCCTGAGTCTAATCTTAGCCCCTTCTAGCTAAAAGAACATACATACACTTTTTCTAACCTTAGAATCATAGAATCACCAAGGTTGGAAAATACCTCTAAGAATGTCCAATCTGACTATCCACCTAACAACACTTCCCTCTAAACTGTGTTCCTCAGTACAACATCTTAACATCTCTTGAACACCTCCAGGGTTCCAAGACCCCAAGCAGCCTGTTCCAGTGCCTGACTGCTCTCTTGGAGAAGTATTTCCTAACATCCAAACCTGAATCTCCCTTGACACAACTTGAGGCCATTCCCTCCCATCCTATCTCTATAGTTACATGGGAGAAAAGGCCAACCTCCCATCTAACCACAACCACGCTTCAGGTACTTGTAGAGGGCAATAAGATCATCCCTGATCGGGACAGGTCCCAATACCAATCCCTGGAGAACACCACTTGTGATTGGTCGCCAGCCTGATTTAACTCCATTCACCACCCCTCTCTGGACCCAGCCACCCAACCAGCTCTTTACCCAGCAAAGAGTGTATATATCCAAGCCACAGGCTGACAACTAATTCAGGAGAATACTGTGGTTGACAGCGTCAAAGGCTTGCTGAAGTCAACGTAGACTACATCAATAGCCTTTCCCTCATCAACCAGGTGGGTCACTCGATCATAGAAGGAGATCAGGTTGATCAAATAGGACCTGCCTTTCATGAAACACCTGCTGGCTGGGCCTGATCCCTTGGTCGTCCTGCACATGCAGTGGGATCTCCCTCAAGATGATCTGCTCCTGGCATTGGGATCAGGCTGACAGGCCTGTAGTTTCCCAGATCCTTCTTATGACCCTTTTCGTTGAAGGGAGCCACAATGGCAAGCCTCCAATCCTCTGGGATCTGTCCAGTTGACCAGGAACACTGATAGATGATGGAAAGCAGCTTGGCTATCACCTCTGCCAGTTGCCCCAGTACCCATGGGTGGATCCTATCCTGCAGCATGGATTTGTGGTGGTCCAGGTAGAGCAGTAGGTCTCTAACTGTTTCCA
Organism: Chrysolophus pictus; assembly: GCA_037305975.1. NCBI lineage: Eukaryota > Metazoa > Chordata > Aves > Galliformes > Phasianidae > Chrysolophus > Chrysolophus pictus. The sequence continues at coordinate 85,051,420 of CM074576.1, forward strand.
GCTGAATTGTTGGAGGTTTCTTCTGCTCCCCGTTCAAGACTTCCAGGTCAGGGGGTAGAGTACCTTGAGGTAACTGGTCTGACTTTTAAAGACAGACATAAAGAAGGCATTGGGAAACTCAGCCTTTCCCTTTATCCTCAATGGTCACGTTCTGCACTGCATCCAGTAAAGGATGGAGATTCTCCTTAGCCCTCCTCTTACTGTTAATATATTTGTAAAAAAATTTTTTGTTCTCTTTTACCCCAACAACCAAGTTGAGTTCAAGCTGGGCTTTTGCCTTTCCAATTTTCTCCCTGCACATCATAACAACTTATTTGTACTCTCCTTGAGTTGCTCATCCTTTCTTCCAAAGGAGGAAGACACCCTTTTTCTCCTGGAGCTTCAGGAAAAACTCCCTGTTCATCCACATCAGTCTTCTTCCCCACTGGCTTATCCAGAGGCACAGGGAAACAGCCTGCTCCTGTGCCTTTCAGACTTGCTTCATGAGAAGCAATCAGCTTTCCTGGACCCCTTAACCCTCAGCACTGAATACCAAGGGACTCTCCCTACCAGCATGCTGAACAGTTCAAAGTTTGCCCTCCAGAAGTCCAAGGTAGCAGGTTTGCTTGCCCCCATGCTGACATCATCAAAGACTGAGAACAAAGGTAAGGCAAAAAAGTTACTCTCAATTTACACAAACCAGTTTCAGAGAAGCTATTAAACAATATTTCTAACTACGCATTTACGACAAGATACCTTAAGAGGCAGGTAAATTTCTTCTGAAGGATGTTAGTGAAAGGCTATACAAGCATCAGGCAGTGACAGTCCACGTATACACACTCAGAACAAAGAGAATTGACTAGATCACGTACAGTATCAATTTTCTGCAACTTTTCACCTCATCAACTTCTAACTTTATTTAACTTCTAGAGTAAATAACATCCAGAAACATAACCAGTAATTACTAAGCCAGCATTATAGGAGGAGACTTTGCCCTTACATAACACTTGGTAGCACGGCTTGGTTGCTTCAGAATGGACAGCTGCATTTCATTTAACTCTCATCTGCAAATAAGAAATCCTCATTCACTGTTCCAAGATATCTTGCTCAGACAGAGAGGACAATGCTGCCAAACAGAGGCAGCAATCTTGGCTGAAAAAATTACGAGGGAAATACCCCGTTTTCCATCTCTGGAGCTAGACTCATTGTTATTATAAATAATAGTGTGGTTATTGAATATGGCTTCCTTACACACTGGCCAATATAAGAAAAGATTTATTTTGGCACAGATATTCCAAACTATTATTTTAAAAGCCCTAATGAGGCATATTTTGCCAACTAAGAAATTTAGCATTGTAGTGGCAGCAGTACATGATTTAATTCCCTCAATGCAGCAAACAGGTTTTGATCTAAACGCTGCATTCTGATTACAAGTCAAGGTAAAAAAAAAAAAAATAGCCTGCCCAACTATTTTTTTTTCTCCATGTAAGAGAGGCCATAGTAGGATCCTTTCAATCATATCTGAACAGTCAAGACACTCAGCTGTATTTCTTGAATGAATAAACTGCGAGAAATCAACTAAGTTATTTTTGCAGGATGATGGCTATAATAGAATCACTAGCAAGTCAGACTGAGAGAATTCAGACAGATAAATGAAACACTCTGTTGTTATATATGTCCAAAATCCTTTTCCATAATGAGTATAGTTGATAAATGATTCCAGAATTCAGTAATGAAATCTCACAGGATAAATACTCTAACGATTCACAATACACAAAACTGCACTGTAAAAAACAGTAACGTGATAGACTACTGCTGTGCCAGAAAACCTTATTAAATGAGGATTCTGACATCCATACAAAGTGAAACATAGTGTAATGAGGGATAATTGAGCCTACTCTACATACTGCATGCCCTTTATTACCTTCTGACTGCAAACATGACTATTGGAACGGGAGGGAGAAATAGAAATGACAGTCTATCCATACGACTATTTTGTCATTCTAGTATAAAATGAAGGCAGTTAGAAACTAATCGTGGACATTATGTGCTGATTTTCAGCACATAACAAAATGCCCTTCTGGGCCACCTGTAAAGTTACCACTTCACTGTTAACAGCAATTGATTGTTATTGCAAAAGGCTTTAATGAACATGTTTTGTCAGTAATAAAATTTGAAGACAGCTCTGTCAAACTCAGAGGTGTAAAAACGCTTGTAAGGAAATGATAATTATCACTACTTACCAATTCCATATTTTGTCCTGTAATAATCTTTAGTGAATTCATCACAATCACACAGCATTATCTGCCTTCCCCAAACATTAATTACTGCCCCTATTTTCAGGTCGCTGTCTCTGTAAAATTCCTGATGCACTGCTCCTGTCTAATAAAATAGGGAACATTTATATAGTAGCTCTATAAATCTCAGCATCATACAACCTTTCTTACAAAGTAGGTCATTAAGTATGCATGACTTAAAATACAATCTTCATACTTCATTTGCAAGTAGTTTGCAGCCCATGCTATGCTACCTCACTTTCACAAACATGGCACAGTAAGTTTCAGTATTTTTGATACGAGCTATTGTCCAGCTACAATACAATTTTACAAATTACTTCTCTCACTGTAGAACATAATCAGAGAAATTACAAAAACTACTATAAGGATATTCAACAGCTGGGGGCATTCAGTAATATCTGACCTTACGATTGTCCAGAATGTAACGGCCTCTATTTCCTACTAAATTTCCAAATACATTGAGAACAGTGCGACTGGTGATTGTGCCTGGCTGATACAAACCAGTTGGAGCACACTGGAAGAAAAGAGACAGGCTGTTAAGAAAAACAGTTAACAAAGAAGAAAGACAACTCTTACCCTAGAAGTAAAAGCATACTTATTTACTTCTACAGACTGTTATAACAGTGTTGTCTTGGGAGAATTTTTACTAAATTCTAAGGTAATTTTATGGCACTGAACTGAAAACCCAATGTCTACATCAGAAGAAGCATTCAAAATCTTACTGTGCATTCAAGAGTGAAGCCTTTTTTTTCTTGGAAGCACAAGGAAAGAAAAGATTAGCAGCATATCCTCGTCAACATCTGCTCTAAAGGCTACTATTTTGAGCAGTAATAATAAGAAAAAAGCATGCAAAAAAACCACTCAGGATTGGTCCTACTGAGTTGAGCACTGCACAGAAAGAGGGGATTCAAGTCACTATGGATCTATTGAGAGAAATATTATTTTTGTTTATATTGTAAAATCATAGAATCATTTGAATTGGAAGGGTCCTTTAACGGTAATCTAGTCTAACTTCTCTGCAATGAAGAGGAGAGTGTTACTGTAAGTTTCAAAGTCATAATAGTAATTAATGCAATTAATATCCCAATAATATCAAACTTAATATGCATATAAGCAAAATGCTGATGCAGGGTAACTAAAGTACATTATTTTGTCATAGCATCTTCCCTGACATTCCAACTTTTGGCTGCCATTCTTCTCCAAATTGTCATTTAAATTAGAGGAAGAAGCCAGCCTTTAACACTGACACGCACTTCCCTAGTAGAAGGGGTCTGCCAGCATAGAGTCATTGCTAAATCAGCAGCTCAGAATGCAGGATGCTCTAGGTGAGCAAGTATTTTGCTGCTAGGATTTTGCCACAAAAATCCCTTGTAAATCTACAACAGAAAAATTAAAAGTATTAGGACAGGAGGGAAGAGATGCTTCAGTGTCTTACTTTATCTGTAGCTTGACTTTGTTCTACAACCGGGATCTGCCTGGAGTGACACAGAGGTGTAGCCAGATTGTTAGCTTTATCATCATAATAGGTTATGCAGGACTCAGATCCTTTAAGATTTATCTGAGATGAATTTCCTTTAATAAACACCTGATTAATGCCTACGTTTTTTCATGGATTCTGAATGATTTTAATTAGCTTTTTATAAGGTCTCAAATCTATGAATTCAAACTTAAGAAATCACTCTAGATATGCTACAGAGATGTAATATTACTGAGTACCAGAACTGGACTTTTTCAAAGGTTCTAAATATAATCCATATGAATCAAATGTGAATTCACCTCAGTGTTAGTTTATCTACAAATATAAATTAGTTTTCTGAATTTCCTTTACTGCATGGATTTATTTATGAATTTATGTTAATACAATAATTTGGGAGAAAGAAAACCATGGGATATCTTTCTACCTAAATTCTCTCTCCTTTAAACTTAGGTGTGACAAGCTGAAACTTAATTTTCCAATCTTCTGAAGTTGTATGAATCAGTATTCAAAAAACCTAAATACCTAATAATTCTGATTTAGGCTCTGATAATATGTTCTAAATATCATTACAATTGGAAGGCAAGATTTTCACAGCATCAAAGTCATAGGGGTTAGAAGAGACCCCAAGATTATCTAGCCCACCCCCTACCCCCCCAAAGCAGATTCCCTGGAGTAGGCTGCAAAACAATGCATGTAATATTTCTTTACTAGCAAAAGAATTTCAAATAGAATGAATTTTCTATTCCTCACCTTTGGAAGCTTATCTCTTCTGAGAAAAAGTGGAACTACATCCCGGCCTGAGTTTACTGGTATAACTTCTTTTATATCAATAGTATCATCAGACAAATAATAGTGCAGAACGAGCTCCCGTGTGTCATGAAACAGGGATTCTGGATCATCCCACACACAATAAAAGCGTAGAACATGCCCATCATGCTCCAGAAATTGTTTCAAAGTGTCAATGCGCTCATAAGGGCGCAATGGGTTCATGCTATCTAGGATCTGCAAGTAAAGGAGAAATTTAAAAAAAGCATCTTTTTAATGACTTGCTTTTAGAATAGAATACCAAACTTCATGGTACCATCTAACATTAAAATATGCTTCTTGGACTTTCGGATAACACGATACAATTTAAATATATGAAACACTATTTACAAAAGAGAAATATTAAGGAAGAAGTGCCTTCAGAAAAAAAAAAAACAAACGAGCAATTTCAAATTGCTTTTGACCTTTGTTTCTCTTTCAGAAAGGTCCTTGAGATGAAGAAAGCAATAAATTATTTATAGTGCAGAGTATTTGTTACCTTCAGAGCACTAGGATGGATTTACCACAGCACGCTACCTACTGTGGGCCAACAGTCCTAACAAGTCAGGAGAGAAAATCTGTGCCATCTGTGAAAGACACTGTCATTATCTCCTAATGGAAACAACACTCTCACTACTATGCCCAGAGAAAAGACTCCAAGCCCTGCAAAGAGGAATCCATATAACATTTAGGAGATAAAAACCTGAAATTTTTGGAGGATGCTACACGCTCCAGAAAAATACAGCATTCAAATGAAAGCTCACAAGTGGTAAAGCTGCAGAGTGGTGGAGTCTATGTGGCAGAAGAATTTGCTTTACACATTCAAAAAAAGATGACATCTGAAGAGACCAATAAAGTGAGTCTGCAGGAAGCCAAAGATGTGTTTGAAACGCAATTCCAACTACATCTTCCTTTAAACACTTTCAAAGTGTTGTCATTCAGTCAACTCAAGAAAAAATTAAGTAGAACATGCAATGGCTTTTTTTTTTTTTAGTTTAATACTGTTTTTATTTCCAGCAGCTGACACTGACAAATGCAGTCAAAAAGGAGCAAACATCTGCTCGTTTAAGTTAATTTAGCATCCTAATTTATCCCTTTAGTTCAGGGATAACTGTGCTTGTACCTTCCTGGTTTCAAGTGGGTAGGGAGTACCATTCCCACCCTACATCTTTTAATTATGTAATGAGCAGTCCTGAGGAGTTTGTCCAAAAGAGATCACAGAGTCTGATGCGCCTACAGAAATGACAATTATATGCACAGAAAACATACTACTGCAATTTTTTTTTTCAACAGACATTGTGAGAATAAATATTGTTATTCCAGTTCAAGGAACAACTCTGTGATGCTTTTTCTTCAATACGTAGCATTTATTTTCACCAATCCACCAACCAACATTTACAGAGAAAAGTCATTTATCTATACTAGACATCAAGTACGACATGAAAATCCATGACAGTGCTATTCCTAATCAATACTGCTGATTAAAGTGTGAGGCTATATGAAAAACCAGACAGCATTGATTATGATAAACCTGATTCATGTACGTAAGGTTGAAAATATGTTACGTAGATGGTAAATTTAACATTGTTTAGATACTTTGCACACAACTTAAGGAGAATTTTCATTCGACATATTTGGGTGCTTTTCTTTTGCCACGAGAGATAAGTAAAACTACATCAGTTTTGTCAAGATAATGCCCACACACACAAAAGGCAAAGATTTTATCACATTTCTTTTTCAAAAGGTATGTGAACACATCAGGAGAAAACTATGTTAGTACAATGAGCCATATAGTCAAATTTTAAAAAGCAAGTTCGCTCTTGTGATTCATTATGTTGAAATAGGTATGTTTTTTGCTCAGAGAAATATTTTATGTCATACATATTACTAACAGAAATTGCACTTTGATTAAAATCATATATTCACTTTTACTGCTTCATCTGACCTTTTGCCGCTCTTTGGTATATGGGTCATCTGGACAATTTCCTGGAGGATTTAATTTAAATCCCATCTTCCTCAGGAAATTTTTTGTGAACTGGTCACAATCTATAATCCTGTATCTTCGAGCATAAAAGACTACTTCAGTGTTGATATTGAAATGATCTATAGTATAGAACTGATCTTCATTAGGAGATGGAAGTGGAATCCGATGACGTCGAACAATAGTTCCTGTAAAAGAATTAAAATAAATTCAAAGAGTGAACATCCTTTGCTCTGGGGATCATTTCATAGACATGCTAATTTCCTATACTGATACAACCAAAGCAGATAAAACTATATGGGTCAAAAAAAATAAAAATAAAAATAAAAAAATCCTTCACTCAGCAAAGGATCTATCAGATAAGAGGATCTTGTTTTAATAACACCACCACTTCACAATGATCACCTTCTAGCACTTCAAGTTCAAGCACAAAACTTAGACTAATACAGAAAGCTACCACCTTTGTAAATAGAAAGGAATTCCCATTCGCTCCTCAAAGGTAACTGGTCAGAACTTTATCCAATAAGAACAGCACAGCCTTTCATTAAGAGACATCTTTCACTTCCAGTGAAAAGTAGTCTCCTGTACTTAATAGAATAACTAATTTCTCTTCTAAAAAAACATGATGTCATGCAAAAAACCACAGGGTAGGAATGTGTGGGAGGGGTAAAATTTGTCTTTGCACCCTGTGGGGTGACAGGAGTCATATGATCAAGGTCATGGAAAAAAATTGCCCTAAGGGAAAACACCTGACCTATCAAGTTTGGAGGAAAGGGCATTCAAATGAGCTTCCTTAAATTCACAGAATGGCTTGGTTTGGAAGGGATCATCAAGCTCCACACCCTCTGCCACAGGCAGGGCTGCCAACCAACCAAAGAAGTGAAAAAATAAGGGGGGGGAAGAAAAAGGAAAAAAATATTTGAATTTTACTAAAGCTAGTAGACAAGTTTTTTCTTTAGAATATTTTTGTGAAAGTAGGCACTACTATTTTTGGAACATTGCATTTGTTTATATTCACTACATTAAAAGAGGACGAATCTGCTATATGTTTATCAGCTGAAAACTCACATTGATGAATTGGGTAATGCTTCAAAAGTACTCAATGATGACAGAGAAGAGACTTCATATGAGAAAAGGCTGATAGAGCTGAGATTGCTTACCCTGGAATAGTAAAGGCTTAAGAGGGTCCTCTGCAAGCCTATAAATACATGATGGGGAGGAATAAAGACGACAAAGCCAGGTGGTGTCCAGGGACAAGAGAAGAGGCAATGGGTGCAAATTAAAAAAAAAAAAAAAAAATTCTATCTAAACACAAGGAAACACTTTTTTACTGTGATGGTAGGCAAATACTGCAAGAGATTTCCCAGAGAGATTGTAGAATCTCCATCCTTGGAGATAATGATACTGTCCATGGCCATGGACAACCTGCTCTACATGACCTTGCTTTGAGCAGACAAGTTCGACCAGATTATCTTAAGAGATTCCTTCCAGCTTCAACCATTCTGGGATTCTGAAATACCACAAATATTTCAAAAATACCCTATAAACAACAGGGTTTATATAAACAACAGCTTCAGCAGATTAAACAAATAAGAAAGATGAAAATTAAAGAAAAGTTATGCAGCTGCATGTATGACAAACTGATTTATCATGAGTAAAGTTTGAGTTCCCAAAGAACTTCAGATTGGCAAAGCTGGGACTAAGCTCTTGTTTTCAACATTTACAAGAGAACGAAAAGAATAGCAGTGAAAGTTTTGCCACATCAATACAAAGGTGTCACTGTGTGAAGATAACATGTAGAGAATAGAGCAAAGATAGTCCAGTTCTCAATTTCAGCATCTTTGTTGTGCTTACCAACTTGAACATCCCTGTAACAACAGCTTTATAACGCAAATATCCGCTGCCTAAGACCAGGTAGAAACCACCAGCCCATATGATTACAACAATTCCTTGCCACCATACCTTCCTAACAACTTTATAACTACAATAATAAAAGGTGTAACTCGAAAACAACAATAAACACACAAAAATTCCAAAGCTAAAGATAGTTCAAGTACTAACTTACTACTACAACAATAGTAGACAATTAGACACAGTTATGTCAAAAGTATCTCATTATCTCTCATTACAGAATTTTTCCAGGGCCCTTCAGCTGCGCATCTGGTAGTGTTTCCCTTTAAGTTCCTTCTGATGGTTTTCCAGCATTGTTTTTTCAGTCTGGGGGTAGGAGGGAGTGGAGGGAAGATGAAGAGAGGCAAAGGAGGTGGGAGAAATATATTGCTGTGTATTTATGTTTAGTGTTTTACTGGCCTTATTTCTGAATTACTCCATGGAAATTCTTCACTGTTCGGTTTATTTCACTAGGGACTAATCTGTATGAAATACCTTCCACAACTACATTATCAGAGTTGTTTGTTAAATTCTAACTGCTATAATGAGCAGACTCTTACAATATAACTCATAATTAGTTCAACACCCATAAATTTTCAGGGGAATAAAGCAACAAAGCAACTCTACTTTATATTCACATTAAATAAATTATTTTAGAGTTTTTCAGCATCCTAGCATCTCACATGTACCAAATCTGACACTTTGGTTACTGACCTTTGACTATGAAATAAATTCAAAGTTCTATCTGCTTAAACGTATATACATTTAAAAGGTATCTTTACAGAAATGTTAGTTAGAAAATGATAATTAACACATTTTAACATGATGCAAAACAAAAACATATACTTCAAAAACATTATCTCTTTTTGCTTAATCCTTGAGTTGCTCCAACAAAATAAAGATAATGTGCTAACCAGAACAGACCCCCACATTAATGCAAAAGTTGATTATAGTTTTAGTTAAAATATAATTGTTTACAATTTTCTGACATGTTTTCTGAAGTTATATTTACCTCAGAACCAGTAAATAAACATGCAGCTATTTTTTTCCATATCTCTTTTCAAAGTAGAGTACATATACCCATTTTGTTCTGAGGGGATAAGAACTTCTTTCCTGATGGAAAACGTCTGATACAGATAATACCAAGTCTAGCAAACCTCCTTTTGTATTAGATATCACTGCGCCTGATCTACACATGTGGAGAAGATGTTTTATATTGCTGAACTTGAAATTTAATAAAACGTGATGAGCTCATGTTAGGATAATTTAAAAAATGCTGGGACCTTTCTTCTGGAAAATAATTCTATTTTTACTTCTAGAAACATGTTAGAAATCATCGTAGAAGGATCTATGCACATGCAACAATCTCATTGCCAAGGATGGAGGTCTTCTGTCAGTTTATTGAGCAGGCTATCCAACTGCTGTAATAATCAGGATCCTAAATATTTGCATCTCGTCAGCCTACAGCTTTTCTATACTGTGTTCTTGTAAAGGAAGTTGGTGTGCTGCTTCTCTCAGCCAATAGGTCCCACATCACAGTTTGTAGAAGATTTTTTCTTCTCTTGGGGCTTCTGACTATTTGGCAGCTACTGCAGCAGTTTAAGGAGACCTTAATAGCAGTGAAGGATTTCTGCCTACAAGGCAGCACATGCAGTTGGGCAACACGCAATTTGATCTCTGCTGCTACACTGCTCTGCAGAAAGACAAAAGTGGTATCAAGAGTTTTCTCAGTACAGCCTACTCCCTCTGCACTACTCAGGAGTGTAGTGTAGAGGAGTGGAATAGGTAACACTTGGATTTTGCACACTCTGACTGCTTACACTGAAAGAAGTAAGTACCACTATACCTGCAACACAAAGAGTTCCTCCCAAGAAACAAGGGAGCTTCTTACATTCACTTAGTCAACCATCAAAAGGTGACTAAGCTCTGAAGATAGCCAGGTCCTGCTTTGGCCAACAATAAATATAGCAAGATCCCAATTATTTCAAGGGCTCCAAGGAGTTCTTAAACTTTTAGATAATCGGTTATACTGGAGGAGCTGCAGCAACTTCACTTTCCCAATTGCACTTTCCTCTTCAGCCAGTCGTCCTTGGGAACCTCGCCAGCAGGCAGCTTCACTTTTTTCCTCAGCTGGCTGACCTTGGGGAAACCAGCCAGCCTCTCCACGGTGCTCTGGCTCTCAAGGCCTGGATTGCTCTGGAAGCTACACTTAACCCCATGGGACGTAAATAACTTTTTGATAAGACAGTATCAGCCAGCCACAGTCCTTTAAACTGAAAATTAGAAATACAAAATGCTAGTATCATCCCATCTGGCCTGGCTCTCTAAGGTGAGAGCTTACTTTTATATAGGGAGAGTAATTAGCTTCCTGGCTCTGGAAGAACATTGTTGAGTTTGTTATGAGGTAAAATTTACTGTTCTTCCCTTCATTCCTTATCATTGATTAGTTCCTGAGCATTGTTATTGCCCTGGTATTTTTTGCATGATTCTGGTTTCTCAAGTTCAGGTTGGCCTCTTTTTTGTGTTTTGCACTTTTGTAGATTCTTTCTATAGATTTCCTCCAGTGTTCCTAAGAATTTCCAAAATATTTTTCAATCTATAGTAAGGCAGTTTCCAAAATTAAATCTACTTCAGATTTCAGCCATTGAGTAGTAACCTTAACTGTCCAAATTCATGTCCAAGTATAGAAGCCAATTCCACAAAGCACTTCTTAAAGTCACTAGAATGCATTTCCCACAGATTACTTACTTTGTCACTCTTAGATTTTGATCACTGGTAAAAGCACATTCTCTGGCTTTTTTTAAAGCCGATTTGTTTTAATTTTGTAAAATCATAATTAAATCTAGGAATTCTAACTTATTTACCAGGTGTTCCTTCACAAAATCTTCCTGTGTCTATAAGCCTCTCCAAATTTTTTCCCCTGCAAAGCAACAAATACTAACCACAGAAGGGGGGAGCACAGAGGGAAACGACTACATTTCCTTAATCCCCCCCATGCCCAGGGAGACCCATTCCGACCATCAAGCTCTCACTTGTGGGATATGGCACAAGCACTGGTAATCTAGTGGCCTCAAGGCACTAACCAGACAAGCAAAGATCTACCTTTGATCTATCCAACCATCAACCTTTGATCTATACCATCACTGCAATAATTACTCTTCAAGAGGACTCCTAAGAACAGCTGTCTCTGTTACATCTCTTCCACCTGGGTATGCATGCAAATCAGGATCTCCACTACCTTCTGCATTCTAAAGATTAATTCCAAAGTTCAGCTATTCAGCACCTTTTCCACCAAGGCTTACTTCTTTTCCTCCTTTACACAACCTCTTCCCTGCAATTGAAACTCTGTAGCTGTCTACACAGACTAAGCCTATGCTGTTCTTTGAATTCCCCACACGTTTTTCATCATCCACATCCCCACATCTGTGTTCTTTTGTTCAGTACAATTTGCCCTTATTTCAACAAGCCAAGTTCTCCTACAGTTGAACTCTCCCCTACAGAACCCAGGCATTCTAATTAATTGAAATATTTGATTTTAGTGTAGGTAGAGAGAACAGCATTATGGTTAAGACCCTGAACTTCAGCTCAGTTCAGCTTCTCTTCCTGTTACAACTTTTCTTATATGATCACGGGCAAGAATTTCATTCTTTGTGCTTCAACCTTTCAGCTTCACAATGCAGACAGTTATGCTTCTGTTCCTTTCAGTCTTCTTTTCAATCAGAACAGGGAATATGAACAATATAAGAGATAAAACAGGCAATGGGTTGATTTTTAATTGAAGACTGAGCAAAAGTAATGGTTTAAGCAGATTATAAATATATATACACATACAAGCACTTCATGGTTTCTGCATTTTATATACATATTCTTAAAAAAACAAGCAGTTTAAGACTACTTTTACATGTATTCAAGAACAAACTTATTGTCCCTAAGGTAACAGTTTCGTAGCTTTCATTCATGCTCTATAAATGAAGTCAGTGCCCAAGCACATAGGAGTAAGAATTCTCTGACAAGCATTTCCATAATTTTTTTTTTTCCCCTTTTTCTACATAAGATCAATCTCCAGCTTAAGAAGAATCTTTATGTAAATAATTATGATGAAGTATAGGCCCAAAGTCATCTCATTAGCTGTGAAGCCTAAACATACACCAACTGGTTCAGGAATCTTTCAATCTACTGCATTTCTCCCTTTGTTGACACAATCAATAAACTGAGATTCTATACCAGCTCTTGTACCAGCAACAAATAAATGAAGTGCTCTTTTAAGATACTGGAACACTTCTTTTTAATAAACTTAACACTAAGTAGTGTTTTCTACAAACTCATTTATCTCATATTGAGAAGTGTTCTTACAAAGCTGTAGAGGCCTTCAAAACATCCTTGCATAGAAGGCTGAGAAAATCCTTGTTTCTTTCTAATACTGTGCAGTAAATTTTAGATCTTGTACCAAAGATAACTTCAACAACCATTAACACAAGATCCAACCAAGGAAATAGGACGAAACTGTAGCCTTACTGTCAGCTTAGGATCATCACTAGACTACCAGGAACGTCAGGCCAGAAGAAGTAGACTGCATATCTCATACTGCAGTGGCAACCTAAAAGACTCATTCTTACAACTAGATACAAAGCAATCAGCCTTGAATTTGCTTTCTATAATGATGTGGTGCTATAATATGATGGAAAGTACAGCAGTAACAGCAGGGTGGCACAATTCTAGGCTGAAGCAAATGAGAACAAGCCCCAGTTCAGCAGCCATGGACACAGAAACAAGAAACAAAAAACATACAAACATCTGCTTACCTTTTAGAAGACCTCAGGTAGGCAGGGATCTCAAGCAAGATACCCTTGCCTCTGCTGCCAACCCTTAAACGAGGTCTCGGAAGAGGTGGATCCTGACTCCACACCTTCCAGTCACTCACATGCATCGCACCTGAGCTCCTTTGGGTCAGCCCTGTTTTCCCACCAGGTGCTCAATCACTGTTTTAGGCCATGACTTAGCATTTCTGCTACACTTTCCTGCTTTAACGAACCTGGTTTCTAGCTTCCCTCTCAGGGACATCATCTCTGCTTCTTAGTTTAATTGTATTTCCTTTGTTGATAGTCATTTGTTCCAAGCCACATAATCTAGAAACATCTGGTCCCGCTGCCGTGACACACAAGTCAAGGAAAACCTTCACCTGAGAATGTTTCCACCCTCACAGAGATAGCTGGAGAGAGGGTGTCTTATAAATTCCCAGGTGAAAAGATCCCATATGTTTTTCTTTAGGTAATGAAAAATCAATTGCTCTGGCAGGAGTAGGATGAGGTTCCTCTGAATTCAAAATCAGTTCCTGCTGAACAGCCAGCAAAATTTCTGGCAAGAACTATTCAACACAGGAAAAGCAGGGTTCGAAGTACTATTCTAAGATAAGATTCCCAGGCAATTTTATCCCAGATATAACAAAAATGAAATGCTTAACACTTTTAAATGGTATCCTATTCTGTAGACAAATAAATTGATAACATCTGATCATCCTGGAAAAGAATATCACAGTTAAAGAGATAATTAAAAAAAAAAAAAACTAAACTAAATTGCTGTGCAAAGATCCACCAGAACATATAAACTATCTTCTGGGACTGGGAGGTGCAAACATCCCAAAATACTCATCCCAAGACATCCTGCTTATCTGGACTACATCTCTTACAATTTCTTTTTTTTAATTTTGGCAGTGACCTATAAACATCAAGAAGCAGCAGCTGCACTCCCCTTCTGCAATAGGATGTTGACTGCCAGATCATATTTTCTTAATGTAAACCAAGTTCGTTAATACTCCAGTAAATCAGCTTTACTAAACCTTTCTCCACAAGTCCTCAGGCTGGCCCAAGTGTAGTGATATGACTCCGAGGAAAGGCAGCTTAGAAGTGTCACGGAAAAACTACTCAGCCAAGGGTATTTTAATCATAACCAACAGCCAGAGGCACAAAAGGTGCTCTCCTTCAGTAAATGCAAAGATATCTGCAGCTTCTAATAAACAATAAGAAAGCTTCAACTAGAGAATTTTTTATCATAGGAAGGAACCGGGACCAGGAATGGAAATCCAGAATGCAAATTGCTTTTCCAGAAGTGATACAAAACCAAGAAAAGACCAAGAATCACATTAAAGAAAAAATGTATGTGTGCGTGTATGAATGGATTCTGCTTTACTAAACCCATATCTTCAAAAAGTAAGGCAATACAAAAGTCCACATTGTGATTCATAATAAGATGATTACACCTATTCATTCACTGTCCATTTAAGTATTAAGAATTCATGTCATGTATTCCTTAAAACAGACCAAGACTTCGATGAAAGTATTTACACTTTCAGGAAAAAATAAAACGCTATTAAAAATACATACCTTGAATTATGCCGCTATTTTTCACTTGGGGTTCAACCACTTGAATTGTATCATCTTCAAGGTAGAAGTATATTTTACAATGTCTTATTCTATATAGCTCTTGATTTTTATCGGGCACTTCTTCCTCAAAATAGGCATCAAAAGACAATACCTATTAAAAACAATAAATACATATAAAGTAGCAAAGTCTTCAATGATTTTGCATAATGCATCAATAAAATAAACTTGTGCACATTATAAACTAATTAAATGTATGGATTTAAGGAGATAGATTTATTTCTCAGAAATGCAAGAATGGAAATCCACATTAAATCACATAAATTTAATATTCTTTGGTTGGCATTTTTATTATCACAACATCTAAGCAGAGATGGAACTATACAGTAAAGAAATAAATCAAGTATAAAACTATCAGCAGGCTGCTTGAAAATTCTTCCAAACAAAGCATTTTTGATGGCACAATGAGCTATCTAAGTCATGAAGAAACTTTTAGACTTCTATTCAATGAATTCCTGGAAAATAATGACAGTAATGGCTTTACCGTTGAGGTAAGTAAAAAGGAGAGTCCTTTTCAAGCAGGTCTTGCAAACTCTAATGAGTGGTATGGAAGACTATGAGAAAAATTATATTTTTTCAGGAGTCACTTAGAGCTCTGCAAAACTTACCTGATTCCGCAATTCAACAAGAAGGCAAATCTCATAGAGCACACCTATTGGCTCTCTGTGGTCTCTTGGGAGAGAAACAATGAAAGAAAAAAACCTTCACAGGTGAAGTATTCAGTGGTTTACTCCAATGGTGTTAATGTCAGGAGATCCCAGATCAAACTTCACAAACCTTCTTGGTATACTTCTTGGTATCATCCATGCTCTTTAATCACCAAGACCATGTTTAAGGCAATGTTTAAGAAATATCTATTTTGTAGTGTAGTATGTACCAGGATGCTTGCTGTGGTAAGAGTGTGCAAGGTAGCATTACTAAAACCTAGGTTTCCACCACCAGCACCTCCAACCAAAAATGTGGGTCACATCAGTGCTAATTCATAATTCATTTTTGTAATGATTAATAAATTCAACAACCTTCATTCTTGGTTCATTAGACATAATGACAGTGGAAAAACAGGAACTTAGTTGTTCCATTTCAGTGAGCATCTGGCAGACCTGGGCTTAAAAATGTTTGAAACCCATATATCTGAGAATCCTGAGGGCTCAGCCAACACGGAGTTGAACTTCACCCCTTGCCCAACTGGTGATAAGCCATGCAA
The DNA here is from genome assembly GCA_037305975.1 of Chrysolophus pictus. Taxonomy (NCBI): domain Eukaryota; kingdom Metazoa; phylum Chordata; class Aves; order Galliformes; family Phasianidae; genus Chrysolophus; species Chrysolophus pictus. The sequence goes on from CM074576.1 coordinate 85,067,489, forward strand.
CCCCAGGATGCATGTACTCTCTTCTCCCTATTCTGCTAGTCTCACTAGCATAAGAATGTCTGGCAAGCATAGTGTTCAACAGTGCTATTTGATTATTAACTGTTTTTAATTCTGTCAGTGGACATTTCTGAGAACAGTCTTCTCACGAGTCACCAGCCAGGTGAAAGGGTCTATTTGCATAGATTTTCAAACAGAGTTGAGTATTAAATAGACTGCAATTATTCCTTTTACTAAGCATGTCCTGGTCTACTTCACCAGCTGACTCTGTGGAAACTCTTCTGCAACTTCATTCTCTTTATATCTTTCTTTATGAGCATGCTAGTGTACGACCGATACATACTCAGCAGCCAACTGCAGTTTTGCAGATTGAAAATTCAGAAAGGGTGAAGTGGGAAAGAAACATAAAAGATGATGACTTATTTTACATTTTAAAACAAACTTACTTTTAAAAATAGTCAAAATTCAACATTTCCTAACGTATGTGTCATTTGTAGTACACTGCTGTGTACAGTAGCCCTTTTTTAGAAATTAGAAGTTGGGCATGAAAATTGAACATAAAAAATATTGAACAAACTCTGTGGCATATTGCAAAGTTGACATGAGGTTTCCCTAGAGCCTGTAGTAGTCAAATTATAAACATCTTTTCAAGCCCAGGAAGCCTTGTGTATGTATTTAATCACAGAAGAAATTAAATTTGCACCTGCTTCCTATTAGGCATATGAAGTTACAAAAACTATTTCTTAACCTACTTAATATGAAATATTATGCCCGTCCTTACTCCAACAAACTGGTACTGCTGAAAGCTGGAAAGAAAAATGGGTAAGAAAGCAGTACATTTAAAAACATAAACACCTGTTCATTTTTCATGGAGTCCACTTGGCTGCATCACAAACTGCAGCACTGGCAGGCATGATGCCATTTCAAGTTCTTACCTGGAGAGGTTAAATTAGTTGGATAGTACTCTTTAACTGTCTATAATTTAAAAAAAAAAAAGAAAAGACATGAGCCTTTCAGAGTCTAATTCCAAACCCATAAACTCCTGTCCTGCATTGATTGCCCTGCATAGGAATACACTGATGAGACAAGGAAAGTAGCCAGCTAACTCATTTCACCAGCAGGTCCCCTTGCCTTCTACCTAACTCATTTATTTCATAAACTTGGGTCCAAATCCTGCTAACAGGTATGTCCCCAAGAAACCAATGCACACTTTCATATCAAAAAAGGGGTGCAGATAGAGCATGTGCAGGACTGGCCAAGGCCTTAACACTTAGGCACATTATACCAATTCACATTTGAGCACACTGTTGAAAAGCAAGTGAGAAATACTAGGGACTTCAGAGGCAATGTGTATCTGTCTATTCAAGCTTTACATTTTCTTGCAGTAGTTCTGGTCTACCAAGGAGACAATAGGCAATTATACTGAAATTATCTGTGTGACTTTTACTTTAAAACAAAAATTATGTCATTCTTCTCAGTGTTTAAATATCCTAATGATTTTGTCATGCAACATTTCTGCAATTTGCTGAATGATTTCTTTTTCTGGATCATTTTCCTTCTCTGATTATAGGCTTATTGCTTTAGAAATAAACCATCACCAAGTAGCATTTAATATAAATTTTAAAAAGGAAAGTAATGACAGCGTGCTTGAAAATGCATATCATCCTAGATAACAGTTATTTGATAATTCTCTATCTTTAAAGGTGTCATTAGACTCCTACAAAATAAATAAGTATATATATATATATATAAATTTTAAATTCCAGCATCTGTAACAGATACTATTCATTTCCCTACATGTGAACAAAGACAACAGGACTTTGAGCAAACAAACAAGACTAGATAAGGGAATTCTAATCCTACAGAACTGCACTGTGGTTAGTGGTCATGCAGATTTTCTCCTGGACTGAGGCCTTTCTACATTCCTTTAACTAAGCATTTCCTTGTTTGATCATTTGAAAAACAAAGAAATGGAAAAGAGGCACGTTGTTGCAAATCAATGATTTGCTGTCACTATTTTAAATAGATATATATTAACTACCCCCTTATTTTTATGATGTCCTGTAGGAGACGTATCCCAGTACGGAAGTACTTGTGTATATTGCTGTAAAACATATGTTTACCTTAATTATACGATATATCAATATTATGGAAAAACAGAAGTTGCCACCCTTTTTATCTAGGAACATTTCTCCACACAAAAACTAATCTTCTTAAGTATTTGACTGAATTTCACATCTGTCATATTGTATCGGTTCCTAAAAAAACATACAGATACTGATTTCCACATACCTGTTTGTCAAATGCTATCCAGGCAGGAGCACCACATCCAAGCTCTGCAGGAAACACGCTGGATTTAGGTTTCAGCTTCTGTCCAGGTAACGGTTCACCTCCTATTCCAGGTTTATCTTCTGCAAGCAGCATAGCAACATTATTGCAGTAGCCCCAGTGCTGCGATTTGTGGAACTTTTCTTTCCCTAACTGTCAAAAGTTTGGAAGAAAAGAGAGAAAACGACGTTTTAATGTGTGGTTTTAAATTCGTAAGAGTTACCTAGCTAGGCAAGGGCGATAAATCACATAGTTTTTCTATAAGTACCTTTAATACTATCTGAAAACCTGTAACAACTTGAGTGCTGCCTGTGAAGTGACATTATTTCAGTAGTCAATTTTCTGTCTTATGGATCAAAATGGAAAGGCATTCTGGTAATATAGCTAGGCTGAGAAATAGGATGATACCAGCTGTTGTCTCCCCCTTTTCTTCCCTGCAATAAGGACTATGGAATAAGGAAGCAAGTCACCCATGAGAACAATGCAAAAGGTAGAGGGGAAAAACCTTCCTCTATAGATCCCCACAGGTCAAATGGAAACACTTCAGAAATACTCAGAAAACAGTCTGCTGTCATAACTTATGTTGAAGACCTTATTTACATTTACATTGCAGAGCGCAAAATACATAATCCTGAACACACTTCAATTTTGGGAATCTGGAGCTGAATCAAAAGAGAAAATTTATTCTATCCAGGCTTATTTCAAAAGACAACCTTTGTAGCAATTTTTTTTTAAAACGTTATTATTGTTTTTTGGGCAGTTACAGATGGAGTCCTTAAAAACAACCAACTGCAAAGAAAGGCATCCTGCCTGCTCCCATTTCTTGACTAATACTGGAGTCTGTCTTGAAGTGATGCAGAAAAGTCTCCAGTGAGCATCAGTCCTGCCTGTGGGAATGCTCCTTCCTGGCAACCTGCTCTACTGGCCTGCTCCCTCGCACAGGGGCAGCTACCCCACACAGATCAGACAAACAGGAAGAGCAAACACAGGAGACAGCACCACAAACCCTTCCTCCCATGAGCGGCAATACTGACCCATTAGCTCCTCTTACTCTGCTCCCTTCCTCATTCCTTCAAATCCTTGAAATGCTTTGGAACTGCCGAGTTGTGCCCCCAGCCCTCAGCCTGGGGCTGAGGGACCATGAGGAAAGCTGAGGCTGAAGGGGGAGGAACTGATGCTAGGGAAGAGCACAGGATAGACCTGGGCAATGGAAAGGCTGGACAGCATACTTCTTCAAGCTCCACTGGAGCAGATATGTCAGTAATGTAGCAGAGGGACAGAACTGCCTCTCCCATTGCATTTGGAAGGTTTGGGTTGGATATTAGGAATAATTTTTTCTCAGCAAGAGCAGTGAGGCAGTGGCACAGGCTGCCCAGGGAGGTGGTGGAGTCACCATCCCTGGAGGTGTTCAAGAACCGTGTGGATGTGGCACTGAGGGACGTGGGCAGTGGGCACGGTGTGATGGGCTGCTGGTTGGACAGGATGGTCTTTGGTTGGAATCATTAAGGTTGGAATCTTTTCCAACCTTAATGATTCCTTGAAGACTGAGCAACAGTAATTAGAGCACACACATTTAAACCAGTACTCCCCAAAAAGGTGTAGACAACACTGCATTACCATCATGAATAAAAATTGGCCAAGAGAAATGTTGTTCATCACGGCAACGTTTGAGTGCTCCAGAATAATAAAATACACATTCAATATTCTGGGAAGAGTGAAAGCAGTGGAGCTGCAAAATCTGAAAGGGGCTGACTAGTTATTTTATTCTGCCAATATGAAATTGAGTGAGGAATCTGAAAGGCAGCTAACCTTTGGCTCATAACATTCACTGTTCATATATACAAACTAGTGCACGCTGAAGGTGAAAATCTCAACGGTGCTCTAAGCTCAATGACACAGGAAGAAGAGCTGCCCCTCAGCTCAACGAACAGCTCAATCCCTACCTTAGTTTAGATTTTGCTTATAATGCAAGGGCAGTGGTATGCAAAAAACCCACATTACTTATTATTTTTACAACTGATTATTTTTAATGCCATAAAAATCAATGGCCGTACCCTGCTTAGGTTAACAAAGGCTGGGCTAAGCAGCACCCTTCAAAGCAGATGCTGCAAGGTGAGACGGGGCTCCCATACTGATAGCAGGAACAAATGAGAGTATGGATATGTTTCCCCAAAGGAAGTACCTAAAAGGCAAGCAGTGTTTTGAATAAAGGTGAGTAGAAAGGGCACATGGCATGTAGCATATGGTAAAGGACACATGAAGAGGACAAAAAGTTCTTCAAGAACAAGGGTTCTTGAATTATTTAAGGAATAAAAGAGAAAATCGATACAAGGAAATATTTATTGTGTAACAAAGTTAGCCTATGGGCCTCCCTGCCATGCAACATTGCTCAAGCCAAGAATTTAACAAGATTAAAAGAAGAGCTGCATATTTGCAGGAAAGATGCCCAAAACAAAATATTTAATATCAGCACCTTTTTTTTTTTACTGTATTTATTTTTGAGCTGTGATATTAAATGTCATGCTTCTGTGCACAGTGCGAGCGCTGACATATAGGCATCAAGAGAAGACCTTTTCTTGGTCATCCCACCCTTCCCTGAAGCCCACAGCACTGTCTTTGCAAGTGAGGATGATGGCCGAGGAGCACTGGCTGGGTCTGCCACTCGTTCTCCAGCAGATTTCCAATAGGGATGGTTTTCTCCCTCTTTTTTGGACACTAGCAAGCTGCCCTTTCTTGTTCTGTTCCCTTTTTTATTATTACTTTTGCTCCCTGGTAAGCTGATAAAAAGCTGGGGAGAAGACAGAACGGGAGGGAGATTTCTGCATTTATTAGGTCTAATATGGAATAGCTAGAGTCAAGCTGAGTTTTAAAAAGGAAATTTGCGGGCAAAAACATCTGATTTACACTGAAAGCTCCATACACCAGCACATCCATTTTGACACAGCAAGTACTTCTTCTCTGCCTATTACCAAAGCATGAGTAAGGGAGAAAAGTACAGTTATTAAAGCACAGTAAGGGTGGCAGCTATCCTGAGCACAGGAAAGTCCCTTAATGTCCTCAAAGCTTCTTCAAAAAGCATTTTCTGTGCTTCCTTTACTGGGCTTTGGTGAGTTACAGCATGAGAAATTGTTTGTCAAGGAAATCCACATTTGCTCCTGGTGGAAATTTTCTTAGGGCTGAAATCACAACAGAGTTCAAGATTTGATTTGAAAAATAAGTGGCCCACCAGCTGTAATTCTATTAAGAATCTTTTGTGGAGTTCCTGTAGCTTTTTAGGGCTTGACAGAAAGATCATTTTAGATCAATAATCACAGTACTACTTATAAGCTCCTCAGTGAAGATCACCAAAGTCTCCTCTAGAAACACGAGCAGGTTTTAAGCAGAAGGCTATTCTCTTTAAACAAAAGAGTAATTACAATGGAAGACTGCAAAAGACAAAAATGACATTTGAGAAACTTCAGCGAATGAACCCGGACAGCATCCAGCCGAAAATAGTGACAGAACATCACATTACATCCACAGCAGTATTAAGTGACTTCTAAAAGAAATCTGCGACAGCGCAGGGAAAGAGCTTTACTGTGTCAGCTGTGCTAATGCTGGCTGTAGATCTGCTGAACAAAGCTGACCATTTTCTGTGCGGTAAGCCTGAAATAAATATCAGGGATATATTCAATAATGATGAATGTGAAGGTTGGGATTCTCTGAAGCTTTGTGGACTCACCCACTGGGGTGCACTGCCCTGTGCTCTCAGCATCTTGCTCTTTAATACTTTGGTACAGTTACAGCAAGGAGAACTTTTCAGCTGAACCAAACACAAGTAGAAATTTGTCACCACAGCCACTGTCACAGGGGCCATGTCTTGTTAAGCAAATGCCACAGGGATTTAGGGCAAAAGCCACTGGCAGCACTGTGTTACTCTTCCCCATGTTCATTTTTAATTGCAGTCCTGGCTCAAATACTGTATTGGGATGAACAGTGACATTTCTAAACTACTTCGGACTGCTGATATGGTGTCCTAGTTGTTTCAGCTAAAGAATGGAAATACAAGTAAATGCTGCATGCTATGCCACTGAAATCCATGCAGCCTCCTGCCCTCTTGAAAGCACAGGTTGCCAGTGAACAGAAATGAGGTAAGTAGCACCAGTTCTCACAACGCTTACAAGTAGAGTCTCTCACAAAGCAAGCACTCATTTCATAGAATCATAGAATGGCCTGGGTTGAAAAGGACCACAGTGATCATCCAGTTTCAAACCCCCTGCTATGTGCAGGGTCGCCAACCACCAGACCAGGCTGCCCAAAGCCACATCCAGCCTGGCCTTGAATGCCTCCAGGGATGGGGCATCCACAGCCTCCTTGGGCAACCTGTCCCAGCGTCTCACCACCCTCTGTGTGAAAAACTTCCTCCTAATATCTAACCTAAATCCCCCATCTCAGTTTAAAACCATTTCCTACTGAAAAGCCACATTTCAGCCACATGTATTATCTCCATTCACCTTCAGAGATTTCAGTATGCTTAGGGATGAGTGGTGTCGTAAAGGGAGTATTGCCCTAAGACTTTGTTCCCAGCTGCAGTGGTGCCCCTCTAACATGTCCCAGAAGGTGATGCACCACCAAAGCCTGGAGCAGAATGACAAGTTTGCTCTTACTGCCAGAGCTGGGATAGCCTGAGAGGAGACAACAGTCCAGTATAAAGGAAGGAATCAAAAATACAGCCCTTATGAAAGAAAGATTTGGATTGGGGGCTGTAAGCAGACAGACCTGGGGATTGAGGCCACAAACAGTGGAACGGGCTCAGGAATGAAGGCTGGAGCCCAGAGCAGGGGAAGGCACAGCATAAAAAGCTTGGAAAGCACTCTGACAAGGAAAACAAATTTCCCATTTTGACACCAATGATTACAGAGCAGCAGAAAATAGTTAAACTGTCCAGAGACAGCAACAGTAGCACAAGTGAGGGCAATTCCATGCTACTGCAATGAACAAGGAAGAGAGGGAATTTGCTCTATGCCAATCAAGTTTGCAGCAGAAATGGATACTCTCAAGTATCTACTTTTATCCCCCAAGATCTATAAAGTCACTGTCTGAGTCTCCAAGAAATTGGAATTGGAAAGAATTCTCTCTCTGAGGAGGATTCCAAACCTCAGGCACAGAAATGTACTAGACAGAGAGAACTCACTTAATCCAGCTCACAGGAATAGTCCTTTCCATCAGCTGCTGATACAAGGCAAAAACAGCAGCCTGCTATCAGAAGGTGCCTTTCACAGCAGGAGGTGGATCAGTAACACTAGCAGAGAAAGTCACAGCATGACTGCACTGTCACCAGAAACATTCCTGCCACAGCCCAGACTCCAAGCACACTCACACTCTTGCAGTAACAGAACAAAACTATTACATGCAATGTTTCTGTCACGTGCAGCGTTAAACATGGGTATTGAGGTATGTGATTTTTTTTTTGTGTTGGCACATATGTAACTTGTATTAGCAAAGCTGAAAACCTCTCTATTGCACAATTTTCATACCAGTCAAGATTTGCAGGTAGAAGACACAGTAGTGTTTGGTCTTTCTTTGGCTATTATATGTTGGCTTTGGTGACAGGAACAAAGCTAGTATGTATTTAAAAAAATAAATGACCACGTTCCTTAACTCAACAGGGTGGTGCACCAGATGATCCCCATGCCCCGCCAGGCAGGGTAAGGCCATTTCCCACTGCTGTCAGGGCAGGAGAAACCAGCCCTCATATGCATGGCATCTTCAGCCCCGCTCCTCTCTTAAAGCTGACGAAATGCTGTGTTATGTTACCATAGGAACCATTCCAGCTATTTTGAAAGTGTCTATCACCTTGGTGTATTACCCTCTACTCTAATTAGCTGCAATGCCTGAGCAGTTAGGTTTTGTCTTAGTTAAACAGAACCACAGCGGCAGCACTGCTCTGGGGCATGAATTGGAAAGAGTTACCAGTCAGTTACAGTTAAGGGGAAAAACAATAAAATAGACATCACACAGGGGCTGCTGCCTTTTTGCAGCACCAGGCCTCGCAGTCTGTGGCCTTCAGCAGCAAAGGAAAGATGCACGCAGCTTGAGATGAAGCTTTTCTGCTCGCAGGCTGGAGAGGAAGTAAGCTTTCTTGGTAGAGCTGTCAGAGGGTAATAATAATCGTAAAGGAGCTGTGCTGCAAGAGCCAGTGACCCTTAGACACAAAGATGCAAGCGCTGCATAAGGATTTCTTAATTCCCCTTTGCCAGCAACAATTCCCTGCTGCCCTGGAGTTATCGGTGTTGTAACCACCTTAAAGCCCTGGTTTGAGCTCAGCCTCCTCATTAAGTACATCCAAATGGATACGCATACCTCTTCCACCTTTTGAGAGCCTCTATATGCAGCAAGTAGCATTGAGGACAGAGAACAGAGGATTGCAGCAGTAGCTTGAACAGTGATAGGAACAGGAGTGGAATTAATACCCATAATTATAAACCAAGGACTGACAGCAGCAGCAGTTCCCTATCCCCTGTTCATCCCTCTTCAGGAAATGCTTTGCTGCTACTGTTTCTGTGTGATAAGAAACACTGATGGCAGTGGTCACAGTACCAGCAGCAAAATGTTACCTTATCAATGTATCTATGGCAGTCATTTATTATTATTTTTTTTTCCTCCTTTAGATCTGTTCTTCTTGGCCTCTCATTTGTGAAAGTGTACAAAATGAAGTTAAATTGAATAGCCAACAGCTATGAAGAGATCAAATGCTTTTCAAGCAGGGCCAGTAATCATTATTAAACCCACTAAACAAAGGGCTGTACAAAAAGTGCAATTAGGAGTTCTCACCACAGCGTAACTATGGCATCACAACACCGTCTTGTGGTGATTTTAACTTGGTTTCTCATCTGTAGTTCTCATTACACATATACGCACTGTATGCACTCAGCATGACGTGTTCACTATTTTCTGTATGTTAACTCTCCTCAACCATGTGTAGTCGAACACTGGGTCTTCTCCAGAGCCAGCTGCAGTAGGGCTCTAAAGACAGCTTTATCACACCCCCAAAACAATAATCTCCATCAACTGATTTAAAATGAAAACTAGAGAACAATTAGATCCTGCATAACAATTTGTTTTTCTATCTCCATCTAGCAGATAGGAATGGTGCACACCTATTTCACCGCTTCTGATGTGCCCACTTAGCAGCTATCTGAAGTGGTACATACACAACCAACTCTTTACAATACAAATTTGAATACAGAAAACAGTGTTCACCACCAACCCTTTTCTCCTTTCCCTTTTAAAACAATGGTACCAGCCTGCTGATCATAGGGAAGAAGTCACATGGAATATCCTTGCTGCTTGTAAGAGGTCCTGCAAGAGGTGATGTGTTGGCAGGTACCCACACAATGCTCACACGCCAACGAGGCTGGGGAGCCCACCTATTCTACACAGTTTCATTCTCCTTATATGAGTAAGTAGTCATTCTCCTCATATACCTAGGTAGCTACACTTGCTTTTACCTGTCCTTGCTCTTTAGAGAGAGATTTTCCACTGCGCTGCACTTCATGCAGGCTGATTTATTGCTCATAGAGTGGGCTCCCAGATATGCTAACAGCACAGAGCAATCTCATCTTAAGAGGTGCTGAGGCTCATGGTATTGTTGGTATTACTGCATGCATCTTAACAAATGATTTGGAAACTCTCCCTCCCTACACTTTCTGTACTACCCCTCACAGGAGGAACTAGGCTCAGGAGCCAGCCAAGCACCCAGCAGTTGGGCTGCAGAAACCAGGACTTTGCTGGTTAGAATCCTTAGAGTTGGAAAGGACCTTTAAAGGCCACCTAGCCCAACTCTCCTGCAATGAACAGGAACACCACAGCTATACCAGGTTGACCAGGGCCTGATCCAGCCTTGAAAGTCTGCAGAGATGGGGCATCCACCACATCTCCAGGCAACCAGTTCCAGTGTGCCACTATCCTCACTATAAAAGAGGGTTCTTTATATCCAACCTAAATCTACCCTGTCTGAGCTTGAAACCATTTCCCTTGTTCCATCACCACAGACCCTGCTAAAGAGCCTGCCCCCTCTCTTTTAGTTCACGGCTTGAAAACCAGATTCCCCTCCAGATATTTCACACTTATTAAGAAAGCCCGTACTGCTGCGCCTGCTTCTTAAAGGCAGCACCTCCAGTGCCGTTCCCAAATCCTTCCTTCCCACATCACTTCACGGCACAGTACTCAGCAAATTATCCCTGCAGGCAGCGATGCGCTCAGCTTCGCAACGCCCTCTCCTCGCCCCCTGCCGACCGCCCTGCCGACAGCCTTAAGCTCGTCTTTTCCCCGCTCTGGCCCACGGGCAACGAGGCTAGAGGTAAAGGAAGGGACGTCCCGTCTGTACCACTCACGTTCCGGCCGACGGAGAAGCCGGGCAGCAGCGGCAGGGCCATGACCGGACCGCCAACGCCAGCCCGGCCCGCTGCGCTGTGGGGCCGTTGCCTGGAGACCGGCGAATGACGTCACAGGGGGGCGGGGTGAAGAACGGCGGGGCCGAGAGGAGCCGAGTGGAACCGAGTGAGGCCGAGCGGAGCCGAGCGGAGCCGAGCGCAGCCGAGCGCAGCCGATCGCGGCGCCCCCTAGGGGGGGGTAGAGAGCCCCGAGGAATTACCTTTTAACGCTTTTCGTTTCGCCACTTTTTTACACAGCGCGTTTTACTTTGTTGCCCTGGATGGCATGTGAGGAAGGAGCGAGGGGAGAAGATTTTATATCTTTATGGGGTTTTTTTTGTTTTGGTTTGTTTTTTTTGTTTTTTTTTTGCATTTCGATGCACCGTGAGGGTGGAACTGGGTCAGTGGGTTTGCACGTTCCGGTTTCCCAGCGCCGCATTATGCGCCCGCGTTTGCATGTGGTGCGGGAAGGTAAACGCTTCCCATGTATTTTAATTGAAAATAAAAGGAGCCGTCGTTTTAATCACATTCGTTTCATATGGTGGGCGGCATTAGGCTCAGATTTAAATTTCAAACAGAAGATAGAGAGAGTGAGTTTCTCACGGGTGGCTCTGAGAGGAAGGGTTGTGCCTTTCTGTGATGGAACTCACATTTTCCTTGTTAATGAGGGAAGATGCCCTCCAGATCGCTTCCACGGCCCATTCCAGAGAGCAGCAGCCATGCTACGTTGTGTTCCTCCATTTTACATAGGGATCTTCGGCAGTGCTTTGCTTTTATTAGGACTTTTCTTACAGCGGGAAAAAAAAAAAAAAAAAAAAAAAGGGTATGGGTAAAATATCTGGAACCCCAATATTTAAATTTTGTTATCTATTCTGCTGTCTCAATGGGGCTGCACTTGAATGGCCTCATGTCTTTATTCTCATAGATAGAACGGATCTCCCCTGCTGTATTTCATACTCTGTGATGCATCGGACCACGAAATTCCTATCACACATCATCTCTCCTCCTTAAAACAGAGATGTCATTGAACAGCAGTGGATCTAGCCTAAATGAGACAAGGAAGCACTCCCTGTACAGCTCCCGTAGAACACTCCTGTGGCATTCACTGTCAGAACTGTTATTATAGTGGAATTATAGAACCATAGAATCATTAAGGTTGGAAAAGACCACTAAGATCATCTAGTCCAACCTCCAACCCATCACCACCGTGCCAACTAAACCACATCCCTCGGCATTATTTCATCAAAATGTTCTCATTTCGAAAACTCACAACATCGTGGAAAATGCTCCATTTTTAATTGCTTCCAGAAGTTTGAAAAGGGAAAGAAGGAGGAGGAAGTTCTGCAAATCTGAAAGGGTTACTGCCAGGCATGCAAAACTTTGCTGAATGTCAGCTCTACAGCACTGCCTGTTGTTCTTTGTGTGTGCATGTGATCCCCTACTCTCCCTGTAATAAGCCTTTATGTCTCTGACAAACATTGTGCAGGAGACAGCTGGTGTACTCATAAAGCATACCTTTCAGTTTTCACAGCTTTCATTAGAGAAGATCTACAGAAAGGGCATCCAAGGCATTTTAGAACACTTATGTGTCGATATGTCCTTCTGAAATGATTGAACCAGCTGCTTTGTACCAAATTCCCATAAGTCCGGTGCAACTAGTGGCACAATTTCTCTTCTGGAATGGTAACCAGTGAAGAATTAGTGTCTCTTTCATGTCATTTTTTTTCTCTGGAAAATTTCATTTTCCTCTTCAGTTCTTGTGGCCCATTACAAAATGGGGCAATTGATATGTAATAGTGCAGTACTTTCAGTAGCAGTAATGTGTCACTTCAAGTCCTCAGGTAGCACAGGCAGAGACTACATGTGACAAATGTGCAAAGGAAACAGCAGCACATAGGAGGGTTAGTGAAATGTATGGCATCAGCAAAGAGTACAATCCATTGCCAACAGAAAATCCAGTGAAGCCTTTCTGACCTTCGGGTCAAATCTGCCTGCACAGGATTACCTTCAGCCTCATCCCATAAAGAAGCTGCAGGGAGCGGTGGGGAAAGGAAGCAAGCATCTTCCCAGAACACTGAAAGCACTATTGCAGTGTGATGTTTTCTGCCAGTCTTCAATCTGTCAGTCATTTTGCTTTCAAATCTGGAAAACAAAAAAAGAAAAGAAAGAAAAAAAAAGAAGAAGAAGAAAAAAAAAGAAGTCTATTATACCTAGAACAGAGTTGTTTTTTTCCTATATTACCTTCTCTTTGGGTTTCCTCTCACATGTTTATCTTTTTTTGCTCCTTGCTGTATTCACTCAAGAATACAGACTGAGTGAAAACAAATTAATTTTAATGCCTTTTCTGGGAAAAATAAAAGTACTACAGGAAAACCATTTTTGAAAAATGCTTTTTATTAAATGAAGATTGTTAATGACAACAAAGGCAAGCAGCAGGCAGTAGTAAATTAACTATGTTCTGACTGTACTCTAAGGATAATAGTGGTGTATGCACATAAGACAGCATTAGTTGTACTGTTCAAGGGAGAAAGAAAGTAGGACGGAAGCAAAAGCTGGGGAAAACATGGGAACTGCACTCGTGATAAAAAGACAGAGATTCTGATTTTATTGGGACTGAGTTTTACTAGTAATCCTGAAATTAGTAAACATATCGTAATATGAGCAAACCAAAATTTTCCAGAAAAGGCCTCATTTTTTTATATTGCTTTAAATCTGACAAAATAGCATTGACTCCAGGGTCCTTCTGGGTGGAAGACTACATCCAACCTGTGCATTTCATCCCTTTCTCTGTCTCTTTTGCAAAGCTTTCAGAGAACTGGAACCTCTGTTCCAGTCATGTATTGAATGGAGTTGTGTTAAGCACTTTGTTTTCCAGCCTAGGATCATAAAATATTTCAGAATCTGATTCCTGGTTTGTTCTGTTTTCTGTCTGTGCTCACGAGAGGAAGCAGACAGACATCATTCAGCGGTGTGAGAGGGACGCCTTGCTTTTATGGAACTTGTGTCAGTTCAGAATTCACCAGGAACGTATGACTTAAATCGGCATAACTTGATGTCACTTCATTGCAAAGATATGTCTGTGTTTCAGTCGTACACACTACTTCATCCTCCTTCTGGGAGTGGTTTCATAGGCCACGTTAAGGCTGGGATGTCCAAAATTAGATTGCTCCCAGACTGCCTGGTTTAAAGTGAATTATGGCTCTATGTGGATCACCATACAAGTACACTAAGAACTATCACATACACTTAGTCAACAAAAACTAAAAATGAAGAATTATTGCTTATGTGTGCTGACTTCCTTAGAGCTGTCTTAAAATAATAGCGAATACTGTTACAGACACCACAGAAATCACATAAAGGAATAGAAGATTTAAGCAAACATATACAGAAAACAGCAGTCTTTCCTGCACGTAGATAACCGAGGGGAAAAAAGGGCAATTCTGAATTGGCTGTGCACTGTAGTGCAGCATGGGCCAATTGGTACCACCCAGGTACACAACTGAAACACAGCACCATCACAGTCAATAGCAGATCCTTATAAAGGATCATTTATTTACATCTTTCATGACCTCGTTCATTTTGTTTTTTTCCAGTCAGTGAACTTGTAGCACTTGAAAATAGCTCCACATTGGTCAGGAAAAATTGCTCTGACCGTAACTTTTGGCTGCAGCTGTGGAATCCTCCAGGCAACCCACACAGGAAAAATCTATAATTTCTATGGCCACAGGACTGTGCTGGCCATGCACCACAGGGTCACTTGGTGCATTACTGCTGCAACCGCCTAAAGCCCAACAAAGGCAAGGTATTAAGCATGAATTTCCACACCTCTTTCTCCTGGCCATGCCACAGGGAATAGAATAGAAAAGAGTTCATCCAGTGGTCTCAATAGAAGCTGTTGTTAGCTGGAATGAGCTATCCATGGCTAATTGTTCCAGTTGTGCATTTTGTAGTAAGGCATATTTACACAATTCACTTTGTTCAAATGTGTGAGGGGAAGAGAGGTATAGGGCAGAGAAGAGTGGGAACTGTACCCTTGGTATACCTGTCCACGGTAGCCTCCCTGCTAAGGGCAGTTCTTCCTTCCTTTCTCTCCCCACCCCATCACATCATCTTGCAAATACTTTCTCCTCTGAAAACTTGATGGAAATAGTTTGCTGTCTCACAGAATAAGTTTGGTTGGCATGTTTCTCTTGGCCGTGCCTGTCGAAAGCATTTTGAAGTTCTTAGTCATCTGATATCCAGCTCTTTTACCTAAGGTGTGAGCTGCCCTGGATTGTCTCCTATCAGCCTGACTTCCTTGTTGCTGGAGTCAGGGAGAATTTCTTAAGTCCCCCACACTTCTGAAGCCAAAAATGGATGAGAGAGACTCGGAAATAACTCTGAGCCTTGGAATTACATGTTGTAGCTGCCCCTGCTGCATACATTCAGTGAGATTTGCCATAGATTTCAGCTCTTCCATTTCTCTACACCCTCATTGCGTGGGGTGATTTGAGATGCAGCCATGCTAGTAAAATGAATCTGGCAGAAAAGCCTCTAATTACATTCAGCAGTGCAATGCAGATTTTTGCCATTATACTGCAGACACACTTTTAGTGCAGCATGCAGCCACCGCCAGGATGGGTAAGAAAGCCCAGCACTGTGTCAGAGGCCTGCCAGACTGGCAGGGGAAGTAGGAGTGTGGCACTTGGCAGCAACATGGCCCTTTGTCACAGTGTCACCTGCACAAAAAGCCAAGCATGCTTTCTTCCCTCTAGGTAACAGCTATCTCAGTGAGGACAAATCACCTGGAAATCCAAAATGCCAGAGGGGACCTGTGGCTCTAACACAAGCAGCCATCCACAGACAGCCCTGCAAGTGGCCGGGAAATGCAGCACTCAGAAATCTGATGACAGGATCAGGCACTGCAGAACTGAGGGCCACACTTAAGGTCGCAATAAAGAAGAAAAGCAGCTGTTTCTCTCCTGATGTTCTTTGGTTTTCCTTCCTTTAATCTCTGACCAGCTTGTGATGTGAGTGAGACTGGAGATGTTCACATTACGACCACTTCCCAGCTTTCCTCTTTTTGCTGACAAAAATGAGGGGTTTGTCTCAGCAGGAGTTCCAATGCATATCTCTCATAGAATCATAGAGTCATTAACATTGGAAAAGACCACTAAGACCATCTCTTCCATTCACCAGCCCATTCCCACCAAGCTCACTAAACCATGTCCCTCAGTGCCACATCTACACAGCTTTTGAACACCTCCAGGGATGGTGATTCCACCACGTCCCTGGGCAGCCTGTGCCACTGCTTCACCGCTCTTTATAAGAGTAAGTTTTTCCTAATATTCAGTCTTTCATCATTGTACCAGAGGTACCACTAGCTTGCATATCAGTGTCTATTGCAAAAGGTCTCATACTGAGCCAAGGAGGCACTGCAAGACACTCTCAAGCTGCAGTACTGGCTCTGCTCAGCAAGATTTGCCAGTCTGCTTCCTTCTGCTTAGGAAAATCATGTCAGCACATCTCCAAGTCTCTCAGGTTGCCTTGTGGATATGCCATCAGCTGAGGCTGCATGCCTGATCAATTCCTCCATCTCCTCCCTTTCTCCATGTTCCAGCTTAATCTTTTCAGCTGATGGATAAAATAAAAAATAAAAAATAAAAAATATCCCATCATTTAAAAAATTTCCGTGACAATAAATAGATAGATTATAGCCAACTACAAAAAAATTGCTGTTGACTGCCGTTGATCTGGGTTGTTTCAGAAGCATACTTGCTTTCTGCAGTCAAGCTTACAATACAATTTGTCCTACATTCAGCATCCATTCCAATTAAAAGAGCAGAAGAAATGCAACTTATTTTAAATAAAAGGCTTTCAAGTTATTCTAGCAGGCTGCTTTGAGGATCTAGTACAGATCAAAGCTGCTTTGAGAACTCATCCATTCTGCTTCAAATATGATAGCACATTGTCCATAGAAAAATGAAGGCCTTGTAATGTATCAAAGCCAGAAGTACATTTTGGATTTCCAAGCAGCAGTCTCAAAGCTAGTGAAGTCTGTCAGGATAACAACAGACCAGTGGCAACAGTGATCCCCTCAGACACAGTGCCCACTGCATTGGCGGTTGCAGGAACCATACCAGAAATTGCTGCTTAAACTAATCAAGCTCTGTCTTAATGACAGTGAGGTCAATCATCTGTATGGATCAAAAGTCTTGGTCAATACCAGCTTCTCAAAACTGATTGAAATTTTTCAATTAGGAGTAAGTTAGGAATTAAGCCTTACCCCAACCTTAATTCCTTTGCTGATTAAGACTTAAGAAGTTGGAATACTTTCATGAACACTGTCCTTTAAATATAGCCTCTTTTTTTTTTTTTTTTCCCATTCAATGCCTGTTCCTTATGTAATTATAGACAGCAATCACATTTCCTTTCAGCTTTTTGCTAAGTTTAGCAAACCAGACTTTTTGGCACTCAATTCGCATGATAGTTCATCTTTCTCCTGCACAACCCGGTATGCTTTTCTTTCTTCCAGTTCCAGTCTGAGTGCGTCTGTCTTGAATAAAGTTGACTATTCACAGTAATCTAAAAGAAGTCTCACCAAGGTGACATACAGCTCTATTCACTCATATCTCTGCTCTATCTTTGTTCTATCTTCTCTGCATGTCTTTCTACCGTCTCTCTGTTTTCTTAGTTTTGCATGTCCTCCTACCACTTCTCATTTCCACTTGTACTGCTTTTGGTTCTGCTTCTTTTCTTCACTGCTGCTTTTCTCATCGAAGGCCAAAATAAGTGAGAAATGTGTCAGGCTCCCCTTTCCAAACTTGTTGATTGAAAGTGCTGAAGAATAAGTGGTCTGCAGGGAGCAGGATTTATTGGTCTGTTAGCTTGAATGGAGCCGTCTGCTTCAGTCTTTTGAGCCCCTGAGCACAATTTCTGTGCAGTTCCATTGCTGCTGTTCCTTTCTCTGAGTGTGTGCTGATGGACTTTTTTTTATCACTGTGCCTTGAGTATGAGGAAGACCTGATTTAGGGGATGGAGAAGAAGATTTCACTATCTGTTAGAAGTGGTTTTGTGCCTTTAACATATTTTTTGTTTTATTTTCCAAGGCGACCAACCCTGATGCCACATGGCTAATTTCTTTTCCATGTCTTGAAATTAAAGGTGCTGTCCCAGGGAGACATCTGTCCTGGGGCTTCGTCTGTTTGTTTGGAGGTAACCTATGCTAGCAGGGAGTCCTTTCTTAATTTGAAGTTCTGCACAAATTCTGATTAAACTCAGTTCTTTTCATGAAGAAGGAATGCAATATATTTTCTCTGGTTCTACCATGAAGAGATCTTGTCAATGAAAAGAATAAAGGATATTCAAATGAAAGACGAAAGCCTCTGGTCATCTTCAGGCGTGAAATGATCTGGTTGCTGGTGTGTTCCACACCAAAGGAAGACCACAGTTATTTCTGCGAGCTAAGTATTGTAACAAGGATGGTTTCTGGAAAATAAATGGGTTGAGGTTGGATCCTAAAGGGAATTGCATGTGGAACAAAGACTAATGTAGAAGTTGAGACTTTAACAGCTCTGACAGCATCCCTTTAAATTACAGTTATTAAATACTATGGAGCCGAAGTGTTCTGTGGTTATGCATATATTTGTAACAAATCGTTGCACAAATATTTGGCTTGTAACGATGAACTAAATGGTCTGACATTTGCCTGGGAAAATTAATTACTTTAACATGTGTTGTATAAAATATGAGACAATCATGTAATATATGTGTATCCTGTAGTGTTGCCGAGTGACTAAGTTATTACCAAAGGAAATTTATGAGAAATAAACAAGAAATACTCATAGATGCTGTAAATGTCATGTTATGCTCAAGGGCCCTTTGCAGCTGAACAGTTTTTATGTCGACGAGGAGGACAGGATCACGCAATGAAAAGTCAAGTTAGAATAAGTTAATCTTTGTATTTGCATGCCATTTTATTGATATTTAATGTAGCTATGTTGTTTCTGTTTCAGATTCTTGAATTCATAATGAAGATGACAAAATCGAATTATCAGACTGAACTTAGTGATCCAGCATGGTCTTGGTTCCACATTTTAAGCTGTCTGCATGGAGAAGAAGAGCTGCCTATTAAAGACACAGGGAATAAAGTAACCTTGTTAGTCAAATTATGGCTGCTTGGTTGGGCAAAATCTTACTGCCTGATTTATATAGTTCGACTTTTTTGGAAGGGTGAAGGGAGCTCCCTTCAGGGTGCATGTGGAGAGGTGCTTCTCTTGGGGATTCTCACATCTCACAGCAGTGAAGATGGAATGACTCCTAAGCACTACTCTCCCTCCTATTAGGATGCTCTGCACAGGAAAAAGAAATGGGAAGCAGCGAACTGGAGAAATACAAACTGACGAGGGAAAAGCAGATACATGGATTCTTACAGAATGCCAATCCCTAAATAGCAGCAGGAAATAATACAGTAAAAATTACATCCATTACACTCATCTCCTCTCCCCTAAGAAAGAAACTCAGATGATGCTCTTTTGTGAGCAGCTAGAAGGATGATTTTAAACAACCTGGCTTACTGGTTTTGGGGTCTTTAACTACTCCAACAGTTTTGAAGAAAATGATAAACCAAGCCACAGCCTGCTTGGTGCATTTGACACTGGCATTTTGTCATGCAGCATTTCCAGAATTGGCTCCAAACAAGAGAGGGGAACCTCTGCTGAATGTAGAGGGGAGGACAGAGTCCATGAAAGACTTAAGGATTCCTATGTCTCAATGAGTGAAGGAAAGAAAGCACACAGCTGGAGGCAGGGGACTTGAAGGCAGCAGACTTCAATGAATTCAGAAGATATTGGCAGGTAAATTCACTGGAAATCAAACCTATGGGAGAAAAGAGATACAGAAAGAGTTGATGATTCCTTTAAAAATGAAAAAATAAAAAAGTCTCTAGGAGCAGAATTACAAAATATACATTAAAAAAGTGTATAGAAAAGATAGAAAATGCAGTAAGAAATTTCTGTGAAATCACAAGCTCTTCAATGATCTCGAGTGCAAGGAGGGAGTGCACAGAACACAGAAATTAGGTCAAATATCTAAAAATGAATGTTAAAAAAAAAGCATCAGCCTGAGCATACAGGGACTAAATCAGAAAGTCTGAGGCACAAAATAAAATACTTTGCCTATTCTTTGCTTATACTAATAAGTAATTTTAAGGGCATTTGTGATAATAAAGGAAAGCGAGGAGAGAATTTCTGCATGGGGAGGAAAATAGGCATATGATGCTGAAAAGCTCAGAGTGTCCCATGTGAAGAAGACTAGAAGAACACAAATACAGTGCTTCTGTTAAAAGTAGGGGCAGGGAACTGTGGAGACAGGGAATTAGTCATGGGTGCTGAGAAGACTCACCCTAAATGCACCTGAAGGCAAAATGTGAGATCCCTTCTGGCTCCTGCTACCACAAACCTGCCTAGACACAAGACTGCATGATCTGTAAGAGCTGTAACAAGCTGGGAACACCAGAACTGAAGGGAGCCAGGAGAAACAGAAGTGAATGGTGTGTGCACTCTGCATCTGAGAGCAACTGTGGCACGTTTTAAAAAAAAGGTGCACAGCAAGGAGAGGAGGATGCAAGGAACACTTGTTGGCTGGTGGGGTCATTTGTTGTGTGGCTTTGAGCATCCTCACCTTCTGAGCTGAATGACAAGAAAAGATCTAAAAGCCTTGCAGACAAAAGGAAGTCAAACCTTCCCAGGGCTGATAGCATCTGTCTATTTTTGTGCACCATGGGTGCTTGTGGCAGTGCCTGAAGGAGAGCACCAAATGGGGGGAAAAGTGCTGCATGTAGGAAATCCCAAGGTTCCCTCTCTGGAGCTGTGATTCCTTATGTTTACGGCCGTGGTGGATGAGACAATACAAGAGGTAATCCAGTTACCTTAGAAAAATGCTCTAATAATGAGGACAGTGAAGAAGTGTGTTACACACCTCTCATATTCCAGAGCTTGTAGCAACAGGTTAGACAGATTTATCCTAGGTATGGCTTAGGTATACCTGACCCACTCCAGGTTGGTGGGATGTTGTGAATGCATTTGAATAGCCTCTTTCAGCACTCGTTTTCACCCAGGGTGCTATGATGCTTATCTGCAAGGATCCCGAGGCAATGAAGCTTCACCCCCACACTGGGTGGAGCAGCGTTCCTCTCTCAACCTCTGGCTTTCAGTGCCATTGATGGGCTTTGCCATCACACTAATGCAATGCCAGAAATGCTAGGCCCACCTGCTCTTGACTCCCTTAACGTGTATACTTTTGATTGCTCCCTATGTAAATCAAACAGCTTCCTCAAACTTAATTTGTTTTGTTGTTGTTGTTGTTTTCTTTACCAGCTTCCCTAACAATTTTCATTCACCGTGCTTTTTGCTTCTATGTGTCTTTACAGAGATAGGGCTAATATCGGCCTCTGATTTATGGAGAAAAACAGATTATTTGACAGATGGTTGAGACGTGTAGCTGTCAGTTAGATGCCTGAAATGCCTTCTAAAGAGCTGCAAGCTTACTCTTTTCTGTGGAGGTATTCTAGAGACGTTAAGCTCCTTAAACCAAATTAGCTCTTCTGAATAGATCTCTACAATGTTACACTGACCAGAAATAAATGCAGTATCACCGGTGAATCACCACTACATTACAGTAGCACTGTAATATCAAAATTTTGGGTATATATCTTATGTACCTCAGCATTTTGGTTGTGGTTGGACTGTTGCTGTACACTGAGATTCTGGGTGAGTGTCCCATTCTTATCATAGAATCATAGAATCATTTGAGTTGTAAGGGATCCTTAAAGGCCATTTAGTTCAACCTTCCAGCTATGAACAAGGACACCTACAGCTACATCAGGTGCTTAGAGCCCTGTCCAACCTGACCTTGGAAGTCTCCAGGGATGGGCATCCACCACCTCTCTGGGCAACCTGTGCCAGTGCCTCACCACCCTTATTGTAAAAACCTTTTTCCTTATATCCAGTCTAAATCTCCCCTCTTTTAGTTTGAAACTGTTGGGAAAATTTCTGCTCTGATAGGCTTGCCCAGTTATCTTTATTCCAAAAAGACACAAAAGCTTTCTTTATTCAAATAAAGGGAGAGTCAACTAGGGACACATCCCTGGAGGATCTCTTAAAGTATCGAGGGACAGAACCCCTCTTTTATCCCTGTACCCCAATGCTAGTAAGCCCTTCCTACTTTCCCCATTGTCTAAGGTACTCAGGGTTCACATACTTCTCGATTATCTGCACTCATCCCCAGTAAGTACACTCCTTCATTTCCTTCGTTTATACATATTTTGTAATCTGGATTCAGAGTTTGCTGTTTTGTAACCTGTAAAATCTATCACTCTTTGTTCTGTCCAGCAAACAAGATTTACACGCAGGTGCTAAGCTAGCATCTTCTGCCACATATCTGCAAGACAAGCTTGTTTAACTAGTTCTTCTTCTCTGATCTTATTTTTCAAGGACATCTTCTTCTTTCTTCTTTCATGTCAAAACCATTTCTCCTTGTCCTATCAGAACAAACCTTGGTAAATAGTCTTTTTAGGTACCAACAGGCCGCTATCAGGTCTCTCCACAGCCTTTTTTTCTCCAGGCTGAACAGCCCCAACTCTCTCAGACTGTTCTCGTAGGGCAGTGTTCCATCCCTTGGATGAACTTGTCCTGACTTTACTTCTTGTCTTGAGTTTGTTGGTGGCTGCTCAGGACCAAGCACTGTACAGAGAGCTTCATCCACTGGATGTAATTTTGCATTTGTGAGCGCCAGCTTTACAATCTGTGCATGCACTGGGCTGGTGAGAATGCTTGGGAATTATTATATCTAATTATTAACTCTTTGTTGTCTCTGCTTAACCTAAATAACTTTGTGTCACCTTCAAATCTACCTTCCCCAATTATTTTGTGTGGTTTCTTATTAAAGGATTATTTTTCAATCATCTTCTGTCCAAGGAAAATGAGGTATGAAAACATAGTCAGTTTGAGATGAATGTTATGTAATCCTAAATGGCATCAAGACTTCCATTGTTACTCTGAAGTAAACTAATAATATCCCTAATCAAAAGCATTTTGCTTTGCTAACTGACTCTGCTGTTTTTGCAAAAGTGATTGCAGTATATACTGGGCAATGCAACTGCAGTGACATGAGGGAATTACCTCCTACAAAATGTGCACCATAACATGGTGTATAACACACAAGAAGAACCACATATGTGTGTTTCTCTAATAAAGGGAACTGCAGTGTTGAACTGGTAAGGCTCAGATTTAACCTGTTGTAGGTTTTCCCCCTTTCATATCTTGTGGGAGATCCATTGCCAACAGCAAGTGTTGAAGCAGCAGGATAGCTCAGTTTGCAGAAGGCCTTAGAAGGTCTGCAGAAATTAAGTAACAGCCAGCTGGGTATATGAAAGGGTAGAACCTCACGTTTGCTAGCAAGGAGTTTATTTGTGTAGAGTCCTGGGAATTCCAGGTACTGACATGTCCACCTCTGTCAATTGGTCTTCTCTCAACTATGGTGGGCAGCCCATATGCCTCCAGACTTGAACACCTCAACAGAGATCCCTTCTCTCTGTACTTATCCTTCTTTCTTAAGTTCCCTTCTTACCAGGCTTCTAATAAAGTTCTGTTTTCAGGGTACTGCCATCTAATGCCTTTCCCCTGTGCTGGTTTGTCTCCTCTTAAGAAGCAAGTAAGCAACTGAGGAAGAAGCATCTTGGGCACCATCCAGCTTGGGTGATGGGCTGACATCTCTACCTAGGTGATCCTAACCACAGTTCCCTTTTGCCTCCACTCTTTCCCCATCAGGTTTCCTTCACTCTAGCACAACCTCAAAACTAGCTAAAAGAGAGGGGGATTTCTCTGTAATCTTTACAATCAGGAAAGTAAGAACTCCTACTTTCTTCTTCCCTGGTTAACGTCCTAAATTCTTTTCTACATGTGTAAACAACTAGGAAAGATTGACTTTTAAATTATGCCTCTCCTGCCTTTTTTTGGATCCAGCAGTTTGACAGATTTCATGGATTTGGGGACTCGATGATCCTTGTAGGCCCCTTCCAATTGAAGCTATTCAATTCTATTCTTATTTTGCTTTTAGGACAAAATTAGATTCACTGAAATGATTAGCAGTTTTATTAAGTGTTAAACATGCAGCTGTACTAAATAAGTTAAATTAATTTGACTGTAAATAAGAGCCAAAATTCAGTATAATCAAATTAGTACAACGAACTATAATAACAGCTGTTGAAACAAAATGATGCAATGTCAACTGCATTTACAATTTATGCTGATCTGGAAAAAAAAAAAAAAAGTACCTGGGAAGACTGTCATCAAAGTATTACTGGAAGTTTTTTCTGTTGCATAATTTTTTAAGAACCAGACCTATTTATTTGTCAATCGAAAATTAAACCAGTGAGACTCAATTAATGCATGACACTATTCCCTTTGAGGATGAACATGACTCACAACCAGTTTGTAAAGAAGATGAGCTCTCACTTACTTTAGCTACATGACCTGCTTAGTTCTCAAAGGGGCCCATCAAACCAAAATTAGGCAGTTAAAAAAATCATTCTAAATAAATTCAGTAACTAGCAGATCGTGGTATCCCTCTGCTTAACTGTACAGCTATACAATCACATTTTGTAATTGTTGTCATGATTCTCTCCTAAGTAAGAGCATGAAGGTGAGGGAAAGTGGTTTTTATATAACTTCAATGACAACTTTTCAGCCTGTGTATCAAAGTGACAGATCATACAAAGCATGATGTCTGTCCATTACCAAAAGCACGTCACATTCTGTCCTATGTTATCACTGACCATGTTTACCTACGTTTTCTGCATTTTCACGGTGAGGATTGCTATGGTGGCACAGGTAATTTAAAGCAAGAAGATTTCCGTAGGGCCAAGCTGCCAGCATAAGCTGAGCACAGAAAACTCTGTCCTTCAGATCAGATCGGATCAATTCAAGGTCCTGGGAAGGGGAAGTGGCATTGTTTCATTTATTCATATATGGCATTGGTTCTGGCCATGATTTCTCTCCCAGCTGAGGGACTCCTCGGGGTGCAATGTTTGTGCCGTTTTGCTGCTGATTTTTTTACAGGAGGTTTGAGTAACTACAATGATATTTGGAAAAACAACCCAACCCACTTTTTAAAAATCATATCCAACTCAGAAGCTTTGCATCCAGGAAAGAAGACAGTTTGAGTGTTTGTAGAATGCTTTCAAGAGGAGCTGTGCAGAGGTGAGGGTGAGATTCCCAGCTAATCTAGCTAGAGGCTAGGGAGCTAATCTAATCTGGAGGCAAGCTGGATCTCCCAGGGCTGTGATTCAGTTGTACAAAGAGAGGTGCCTAAGCCCAAGTGAAAAACTCTACAGTATCTGAACCACCCATTTAGAAGGCTGGTAGAGATGACACAAAACATTGTACTGATAGTTTAGATAGCCTGAGATATTCCAAGGGTGGTGGCCCCCTGTTCAGGCACCTGAGTCCGTTTCCTCTGTTGCCCCACCAGAGATTAGATGACACCCAGATCTACAATATCCTGTACAAATAATTGCATACATGCAAGGAAGACAGTTTTTACAAAAGAAGACTAACAGGTGTAAACTTAGGAGGCCTAATAGGGCAAAATCCTTGCAGTACTTTGTCACTCCTCAGTGAATCCTTCAGCAGCAATAGGCTACCTACAAAACCTGTATTAGATTAGCTCATCTCAGATTTACGGTATGCCTTCCCAGCCTGTACTGCCTCTTGCATTGAAACAGAGCTGAGCATTTCAAAACCATCACTGCTAGATGTTTGCCTAATCTCCTTGAAAAGTAGGAAACAACTTCCTTACATTATGTCTCTATGTTGTATGGCTCCTATCATTAATCAAGATGTTTTCTCTATTGCCTAGCCTAAATCTTCTTTATTCCAATTTAAGCTGATTTCTTCTTGTCCTTCCTTTGGTGGACATGATGAGCGGTTGATCATAATCCTCTTTATTACAACCTCGTACGTACTGGAAGTCTAGCAGACAGCTTTTCTGTGAACTTGTTTTTGAACTCAAAAATAACTCTTCCAAATAATTTTGCTTTTGTTCCACTTGGCCACAAAATGAGTGGTTTTCATAATAGAGAGAGGCAAGCAAGATCATTTGATAACCATCACTGTCCCTCTGCAAACACAGGTTTTAGCCTTCTGAGAGGTGACCTGTCAGACATTAAACTGATATTCCATTTATTGGTGTCACGTGCAATCTGTAAATCCTTCTAGCGAGACAAACATTTACAATTTTGTTCCAACAAAAATGTTTGGAGAACTTAACTGACTGGTGCCTCTGATCCCTCAGTGAACTTGCGGTGGCCTATGCGACTGGTTGCTGAGCCAAGGGAAGCTATATTAGGTAATCTGGATATTAACACAACAGACTTCCCACTTCTTACAGAGCTGGAGATTAGGAAAGACAGTGTAGATGATCAACACAATCTAAGTATGTCAATTTGACAAGTCTCTGTGGAGTATCTTCTCACCAATACTGCCACTTCAGCTCTGCCTGTTCAGCCAATTTTAACCCCCAGATCCATAGGACCTGAGGATAATGTCCAACAGTTCTGTGAGCTGAGGAGTGTATTAAAAAGAGCATGGCCAGCAGGCCAAGAGAGGTGAGGGCTGGTGAGGCCACATTTGGAGTACGCTCTCCAGATCTGGGCTCCTCAGTTCAAGAAAGCAGGAACTTAGAGAGTCCAGTGGAGGCTGACAGAGCACTGGAACAGGCTGCTCAAAGACGTGCTGCAGTCTTCCCTGGAGACATTCAAGACCTGCCTGGACACATTCCTGTGCAACACTTCATCCCAGGGACTAAATGCAGTGCAGGGTTTGGGTTTACTCAAGTCCCAAAGCAGGAACCCCTCATGGTAGATGCTATATAAGTGTGCTGGTTATGGTGGATGCTGTCGATGTGGAGGATATGAAGGATGCTGTTCTGTCCCTGAACTCTTCCCTTGTTTTCCCAGTGGTGTGGGTTACACTAACATCATGCCTTGCTCCCACAGCTCTTGCCTCACTGGTTTTGCTCAGACTGCTCAGATAGAGCTGGTGCTGGGCACTGTGGAAACCCATGCCACATGAAGCTTTGGAAAAATGCATCTGCTCTATAGGTAGTTCTTAAATTACTTAATGTCATGGTGGTTTAAATTACATTGATCTTCCTAACAAATGGTGCAGACTTGACTATGCAGGGAACACTGTCCTGGAGTATTTTTTCCGTGTGAGAAGAGAAATACCACATGCTGCCATAGTATTTCTTTGTGTTAATGTCAACTGTAACCACATGGGGATTGGTATCAGTCAAGCTATTTCATTAAGGAGTTACATTCCTGCCTAAAATAAATCAAATAATACAAAGGTGCGGAGATCAGACCAGGAAGTTGTGTGGAAGTATAACATCCTGAGAATTTGTCTTCTTGTCTGTTCTTATTAAACCTGCAGATGATAAACTGTGCATAGTTCACATATTTACAGAGCTCTGTGAAAGATTAACAGTTACCTCCTGTATAATATATTAACATAGGGAAAAAAAGCATTTGAAACTGTAGAGACATCTGAAACTCTTTGGAAAGGTAAACCATTAGCATAACATTGCCATGAACTCTTCTCACATGGACAAGAAAGGATTCACACTGATAAATCCTATTAATGGAGATTATTTACGTAAATCTTTTCTGCAACATACTCCAAACCATACATATTAGCTCCACTTCTCCTGTGGTATGTGTGTTAGTAAAATGTATTTTTAATAATATGTTCATGTAGACACTTATAGATGTGCAGTCAGGACTCACCAGTATTTGGTTTCTCCTGCAGAAGAAAAGCTGAGCTCACTAACCTATAGCTGCCGTACTCCAGTGCTCCTCCTTGGTTTTCAGTGCAAACTTCACAGAGCACTTGTGCCCTCAGTAATCCCACCCATGGTAGGTGACCACAACGGCTCCATAAAAGCTTTCCAACAGCCTCCTGCTCCCATCCCAGGATGTGATTTATCATTGCAGTCTGGGTGTTCTGACGACTTTTAAGAGTACTAATTGCCTTATTATCCACTCCAGTGCATGAGTAAAACCTTTTGACATTTTACTTCCTTCCCCGAGGAAAACAAATCCCAGTTCCTGGGACATTACCTTCTGCTGCTTCTGTGATTACTGGGGCGAAGAATTCCTTTAGGCCGTCTGCCTTATCAGCCTCATCTGTCACCAGCTTTCCACTCCTGGCTCTCAGCGCTCCCTCATTGCTTTGCACTATTCATTATTCCCCCCCCCCCCCTTTTTTTTT
This sequence comes from Chrysolophus pictus, assembly GCA_037305975.1. Taxonomy (NCBI): domain Eukaryota; kingdom Metazoa; phylum Chordata; class Aves; order Galliformes; family Phasianidae; genus Chrysolophus; species Chrysolophus pictus. Next base: position 85,095,534 of record CM074576.1, read on the forward strand.
TCTTTTTTTCCTTTTTTATTTGTTAGGTCTGTGTTCATCACATATTCCATTCTTTATTTTCTATCAGTGTGCTTTATCACATCAGGCTCTGTGATACCTTGCTTCAGTTAACTATTATTATATTACTGCAGGAGTGCTTATTAACAGAAGGAAAAAAAAATGTGATGCACTTTCCTGGTTGTTCCACATATAAACCCTAAGCCAAGTCCCATTGGTGGGACTACCAGAGCCTTCTGCTTGCACCAAGATGCTTACTACCACTAGGCCAGGTCATGTGTAGCTTTGCTCAGCCATCTCCTGCAAATCCCTGAAGACAGAGAGTTCTCACTCTCCCTGGGTGACCTGTCCAGTGCTGCACCAACATTCTCTTGAAAGTATTTTTCCTAATATCTGCTGTGAACCTCCCAAGCCACCACCTGTGGCTTCTTGTCTTTGAGGATTTGGCTTCATGGCTCCATCACCTTTGTTACTTCCCTTCTAGTGGTCATAGGCAGCTCTGGAGTGTCCCATGGCCTTCATCAGGCTAAATAACCTGGATTCTCGTTGTCCTTTCCTTTAGGCACCTGGCCAGCATAGGTGTTTTTCTCGAGGCCACCTATTTCTTCACATCCTTGAACTGGAGGATTAAAAAATGCACACTATTTCCAGGTGTGGTATCACCAATGCTAAGTACAGACAAGAAAGTTCATTACTATCTATAACTGCTTCTCCTTGAACTCTGAAATTTCTCTTGGTGCAACATTCAGCTTTCTCAAGTCTGCCTTTGAATTTAAGCTTTACAGCTCTACATTTGGCACTTCAAGTGCCAAATATCTCTCCTAATTCAATATCATCCACAGTTCTATTGAGAGGTACACTGAAGACATGGAATAGCATTTGTGCAGAAGCAGTGCCTGATGCCCTGCCTGTTACCACTGCCAGCTGTATCTTGGCATGGTGTAATCAAACCCAGTGTTTGTTCTACCTTTGATTTCATTCATATACAACCTAGACAGGCAGTCAAACATATGCATGGCTTTACTTGCACAAGCAGTCTTAAAACAAAGCTCCTACAGGAGCCAGCATGTAGTTTATCTATCTGGCACAAGAAGCTTTCAAGTTTGGAAAACAAGTATCATAGAATCATCAGAATCACAGAATGGTTTGAGTTAGAAGGGACCTCAAATCTCACCCACCCCAACCCCTGCCATGAGCAGGGCTGCCCCCCACCAGCTCAGGCTGCCCAAGATCCCATCCAGCCTGGCCTTTGGTACCTCCAGGGATGGGGCACCACAGCTTCTCTGGGCAGCTGTGCCAGCGCCTCACTGCCCTCTGGGGAAGAATTTCTGCCTAACACCTAACCTAAACTGTATCTCTTTTAGTTTAAAGCCATTCCCCCTTGTCCTATCACTACCTACCCATGTAAAAAGTCATTCCCCCTCCTGTTAATAAGTTCACCTTAAGTACTGGAAAACCACAATGAGGTCTCCCCACAGCCTTCTTTTCTCCAGGCTGAACAAGCCCAGCTCCCTTGGCCCTTCTTCACAGGAGAGGTTGACATGTGAAAATCAAACCCTATAGTCTGTAAGGATATAGAGTAGGTATGTTTTATTAGCAATAAGCATACGCTCTGGTGCAAGGGGGATAGTTCCACCTAACTTGCACACCATGAGGAAAAAGTGTGCTACAGATATAGGCCGAACTAATACATAATTGATTGTTTCCAGGAGTTCAGATACATATTCATTAGATTTCTGAGAACCCATTAGCATGCAGACCCTCCCTATTGCGTGTGCATAGTGAGTTGCGGGGGTCTCCGCCTTGTGGTCATGGGATGAAGAATCATCATCTTCCTCGCAAAGGCTCAGTCTTCCTCACTGTAAACTTCTGACCCTGCAGGAGAAGCAGCCCCTGATCCAGTTCTCGCCTGCCCTGAGGACATCTTATCACCCCCATACTGGACGTCCTCAGGTTGTTCTCAAACTCTTATCTTTATGTTCTCTATCCCCCTCATTGTCTCAGTCCCAGTGTCTGCAATCCCCATTCTTTTAGCAGCTTCTGCACATTTGCTTCTGTAAACTATCTTTTACCCTTTGTTTCTGTGAACCATCTTTTACTCTGTTTCTGTAACCATTTTTTGCTCTTCAAGGTGCTCAAGACTTCTGAGGATCTTTTCATCCTCCTCTGGATCCAACAGTTCCACGTCTTTCCCATGATAAGGGCCCCAGTATCCCAGATAGGGCCTCACAAGGGCAGAGCAGAGGGGGACAATCCCCTGTTATACCCTGCTGGCTGCCCCTCTTTCGATGCAGCCCAGAATACAGTTGGCCTTAAGGCCTGCGAGTGCACACTGCTGGCTCACGTTGAGTTTTTCATCCACCAGGACCCTCAGGTCCTTCTTGACAGGGCTGCTGAGTGAGTTCTGCTCTCAGTCTGCACACATCTGCAACTGCACTGACCCAAGTATAACACTGCACTTGGCCATGCTGAATGTCACTAGGGCCCATTTCTCAAGCATACATGGTATTATATAGAGAAAAAAATATTAGTAATGTTTTAGAAATAAATTCTCTTGGTATTTTTCAATCTTAACAATCATAAACTCTTAAGGAACATAAAGAATATGGACTTATTCCTGCTAAGATTCAGTTCTCTTTTTTTTACCCAAGTAGTTTCTGAAACAATCCTAACACTTGGCTTTTGTACATTTCTTTCATGTCTCTGTGGGTCTTTTTTACATTAACAGTTTTGTTCAGGTGGATTTTGGCTTTTATTCCTATCTGAGCAGTATCATGGCATTTTGATTGGTTCACTGGAGAGAGTTTGAAGTCTGAAAATAAAAACGTGGATTGGGCTGAAGTGTGAGTTTGTTGACCGTCAAATACATGAGAAAACAGCCTAAACTTTACTTCAAGGAAGTAAGCCATTCCACTAAAAGTCATACTAGATGTATCAGTTCTTAATTCTCTGTGTGCCATGAGTGTACGGGGGCAAGCGTATGTAGATAACCTCTTGTGGTGATGAAAGTCCAAAGTGTTTATGTTAAACAGGAATTGTATGGCTCAATAATCATTAATTTCCTTTGTGGATACTGACATATTTTAGGAAGAATTTTTATAATATGCAGAGCATATATGCAGAAAGGTTTTCCTTTATTTATAGCTTAAGGCTGAGTGAGCCTTCCTTTTTCTTCTCCTCTCCTCTCCTCTCCTCTCCTCTCCTCTCCTCTCCTCTCCTCTCCTCTCCTCTCCTCTCCTCTCCTCTCCTCTCCTCTCCTCTCCTCTCCTCTCCTCTCCTCTCCTCTCCTCTCCTCTCCTCTCCTCTCCCCTCCCCTCCCCTCCCCTCCCCTCCCCTCCCCTCCCCTCCCCTCCCCTCCCCTCCCCTCCCCTCCCCTCCCCTCCCCTCCCCTCCCCTCCCCTCCTCTCCTCTCCTCTCCTCTCCTCTCCTCTCCTCTCCTCTCCTCTCCTCTCCTCTCCTCTCCTCTCCTCTTCCCTCCCTCCCTCCCTTCCTTCCTTCCTTCCTTCCTTCCTTCCCATTTCCACAAGCAGCATATTTAACTACTTAGCAACAATTTAAGGCAAGCTTTGAGATGAGAACCCTGTGGCTGCCCACACTCTTACAAAAGCTGAGGAACATCCACAGGACAGAATTACAGAATCATTAAGGTTGGAAAAACCTCTAAGATCACCCAGTCCAACCAACAGCCCATTCCCACCATTCCCACTGCCCACATCCCTCAGTGCCACATCCACATGGTTCTTGAACACCTCCAGGGAGTGACACTGCTCCTGGACTGCCAGCTGACAGCTTTGGGTTGGAGTTCAAGGAAAGTTCATCCTTCCTGAGAAACTTCTCTCACTCTCTTGAGCAGTGCCCAGACCACCAAGCCAGGTGCTCTGGCACAAAGTCCTGGTCTCCTCCGTTGGCGCATTCAGGGGAGGTTAGGGTTGAATATTAGGAACTATTTCTTCTCAGAAAGATCAGTGAGGCAATGGAACAGGGTGCCTGGGGAGGTGGGAGAAATTTCTCAGGAAGGATGAACTTTCCTTGAACTCTAACCCAGAGCTGTCAGCTGGCAGTCCAGGAACCGTGTCAGTAGCAGGGTTTATTCCTCAACTAGTGCTTTTTCACAGACTACGTGCTATGTATGTTATGAAGCATGCACAGGCACCAATTTTAAATTACAGAATTGACTTCTGCAGCTTATTCTGTATACATGCCCCTTTTTAAGACCTCATGACAAATGAACATAGAATGCAGCTGTCTCAGTCTGGCTGATAAAACAAAAACAGCCTTCGAAGTCTTAGCCAAATTCTGTTCACTTAAAGTTCAGTAATAAAATCACAATGATTTTGACCAAGCAGTTATCTTACTTTAAATTAAAACCTGATGTTGCTTTAACTAAAATAATTTTTAAAATTAGATTATGTCATTAAGATAATGCAAAATGAATAGATGATTTATAATCGAGCTCTTCCAAAACTCATTATTCAGTAAACTTTCAACAGATGTTCACTGCATCGCAGAGGGATATGTGGCATGCCTTGGTGAATCATTTAGCTCCGTGTTCAATTCTGAAGTGACTGATAACAACTGCTTGAGGCAAAAAGATATACAAACTGCAAAGGTGAAGGCAGAAAAAACACTAGAATAATTTTATCTTGAACTTCACCAAGCAGTATTAGCTATGGCCAGAGAAACAAGATTTTGCTTTTTCCTCTTTAAATGTAACTGAGCACTCCTGTGACGTACATGAACATTGCTCCATCTTTCTTTGAATGGAGCCTGCTTCTTCGTTTCAGCAGCACACAGTGCAAACATGTTCCATTCCTTTGTGAACACATCTCTCTCTGCTGGGTTCATGTTTATAGTTCTATATGATGGTGCCATCATCTTTTTTTTGGCTGTAACATTACAGAGAATTCAGCTGTATACATGGACACACAAGTCCTTAGTCTGAGCTGACACACAAAAAATGCTTCTTTTACGTCTTATTTCTTCATGTTTATTGCCACTCCACCACCTGCTTCATTGGCAGTTGTGGTACTCCCCATCACCAATCCAGACCCAAGGAACAGCAAAGAACTTTGCAAATACTGCAGTGCCAGCAGCCATTATTTTCCTCAAGCCATTAATGCATTACGTAAGGCCAATTCTTACATAAACCATCAGCCTTCACATTTGCAATTACACCATTTCTCCTTATTTTGTCTTTCAGCCAATTTTACATCTACCACAGTATAATGCTTCTTACTCCAAAGGCTCTGAAAAAATAATAAGAAAAAATATACAAATCTAGTTCAATCATGTAGTTTTTTTATTCACTGAGAACCTCAGATAACAGCAATAGGATAGCAAAACATTCCTCAGCAGAAATTGGGCTTACAGACTGCTACGAAACTTATTTTAAATTCTGCTTTTAACTATGAAGCACATTCCTTGGTCACAGCAGCCTTTTTAGAAAGGCTTCTACAATACACTCCCTTGAAATCCTTCTGTGGAATAGAATGCTTTTTAAATGCTCGTCTATGGGTCTATATATTGGGGTGGTCACTTCATTCTCAGATCCCTTCAGAACATCGAAGCTCCCCCCAGCCAGTCTGTGTGATGTGCACCAGTTGGCTTCAGCTAACTCTTGAGATGCCAAAATCCATTAAATGCATCAGCAGAAAACAATACAGTGATCACCTTCCCAACATTGCTTGGATTGAATACTAAGGAAAAGAAACTTTCACACTGTACTTTTTTTATCGTTCTTTAATCCCAGATGAGCTGGCTTTCTCTGGGCTTCTCCCTTCCAGTAAACTGCAACAATTTTTACATTGCTGTAGAAATTCACCTTCTAAAAACTAAAAACCTTCACATGTTAACATTTTTTGTGGTTGTGTTCATCAGCGTTTCTTTTCTTTTTTTTTTTTCTTTTCTTGTGGGGTTTGTTTGTTTTCTTTGTGTTTTAACATCCACAAAGTCTTCAAGAGGTTTTAGCTTAACTAAATCCTTAAGCATGGCAGGCATGCATGACGTGCTTCAGAACTTACCCTGGCCAGATGCATGCACATGAACTTAACCTACAGTACAGACCTCTGAAGTCCACAGTTGCCCTAATCTAAATATATGTTAGCTTACAACAGCAAAGGCCTTTCTTGTACAGTCCACCTGATGGACGTTCATCACATGTCCTACACGTCAGAAGTTCACATTCAGCCATCAGATGCTAATTCATCACTACCATAGTTCAAACGTTTAAATGAGAACCCAGCACAACCTGCACAAGGCAGGCTCAGTTTCACATTAACTTGTTGGCAGAATATTTAAGCAGAAAAAACAGGGCCTTGGGTAAAACGTTCACAAGCCTGAAATGCAGAAACATGTACAAAGTACGTGTTTGGATTCCCAACTTCTTGAAGATAATCTTGCAACAAATTACCTAAACCACTTTAAAACCCTGCTTCAGAGTTAATTTTCCAGCCTTTCTACAGCTATGCTTCCAATCTCCTTTCGAGTCTGCCTCCCGCTTTGATCTGTCAAAGATGGAGAACAACCACATCCAGCAGTTCCATTTGCTTTGCCAGACTTCAGAAGAAATAGGCACTCTTCCAATAAGCTGACTGAACCCAATCTGTACCCTAGCTTTTCCATAGCTGACACTCTAGGAACTGGAAGTCAGATTTTAAAAAAAGTCTATGTTGGGCAGAACATAGTGGCAATAGAGGTGAATATGAAAGTGAGCATCATCTGATTTCATTTCCAGCTAAAAGGGACTGCAGGAGAAGCCTTGGGTACATCATGATGACGTGATACCAAGCCTTGCGAAGTACTAACCCTTGCAAAGTGCTCATACCAAAAGCTTCAGCACTTCATTTCTCCGTCTACTCAAGTCTGAAATGACCTCCACAGTTCACTGTGTATGAAACAATTAAGCATCAGATCATTGCAGAGTCTGCATTTGCAACTATTATCTGTGCACTATCATTTTATCAATGAGTTTATTCATGTCTACACATCTGGGAAAAACAACGTAGACATGCACTTAGAACAGGAATCACAGGTAACCTGCAAATATTCGTACCAGATGCCCACAGGCTATGAAATGAGACATTCTCTATGCATACAATGGCCAGAGTCAAAGTTAATTTTCACCTTTAATGAGCTCATGATTCTTTGTTATTTAATACTCCATAAAAAGAGTATTACAGATTTAAAGATTATTGCAGTTGACTTTTGAAGAACACAGCCAGCCATGAGGCTGGAACTACAGTATCATATACATTATGCAGTCATTGATACTATCTACTACAGCATGAAGAAAAATACTTTGAAAATAAACAGTATTTACTTGCAAACAGAAATGGAGCTTTCTTTCTTACATTATGGTTACATACCTATATTCCAAGAATAACATTTTAAAAATGCTAGATCTTGAAAGGTCATAGATAAAAAGTCATGATGACGATGAACCAGTTTTGCCCAGAAATGCTTTTAATGAGCACACTGCAGTTTTTCAGCAAATCCTAGTTTTGCCAAGCTTCAAGAGGCAGAAGCCTAAAATGTAAAAGCTTCCAAGTTGTCTACCTAGTCCTCTCATCTTGCTCTGGAGGGCCCAGTGATCCACACTGTTTTGTGACAGTGTGTCCCCACAACTGTTCTTTGACGCGAATGCCATCACGAAGAGATGATTCAGATCCTTACGATGCAAGGCCCAACAAAAAGCCTCCAACAAATCCACTGGAGACCACGATGTTCTGTTTGATAAATTCTGTTGACTGAGAAGAAAAACAGTATGCGTGAAGAATTGAGCCCATTGTGTCTGACTGTAGCATTTAATACTTTCATCACAACTGCCTGAAACAAGCATAGTGAAACTGAGAGGGAGGTTACTAACAGGTTTGAAAACACATACAGTTAGGTGGCAACTTATGGCAACAATGGAATGAAAACTGACTCTAGACTGACTATAACGATACGTTTACAATACAGGTAGCATTTGGGGAGTTAAAAAACTAAGCAATTCTCATAGTAATTCCATATCAATGCTACTCTTTTTATTAAAACCAGAGAGTTGTTTTACAAACCTGGCAAAAAAAACCCAAACACGTATGAGTACTATCATCATTTCAATTTAAATCACACACACACAAAAAAAGTTAATATAAAAATACTGTTCTTTTGGAAGACGGAGGCATTGGAAAACAATATACTTCACTCCATGTGAGCTAATTTCTTAGTAATGAATCCTACAAAAACCACATATTTTTGTACAAGATTTCATGAAGTAATCACAGAATACAGCGTGTATCAAACAGATGCCATTTCATAAACCCTTCACTTTGAACACTTCAAATTAGCAGCTAGTACACAATTAGAAAAAAAAAAAAGTAATGTAATTTGAAAAAGGGAAACAAAAGCCACTATGTCCCACCCATTTCTGCTGTGAAATGGAGAACAGGCTAAGCTATCTGGGGTACAGAAGAAGCCAGAAAATCATCCGTCTTGAATTTCTACTCCAAACCCACATTAAAATGTACGATAATTTTTAGCAACCTAACTGTAATGCCATCAGATTAAATATGAGACATAAAAGCTCCTTAGTTACAAAGCTCAGTGTGGTTGCTGTTTCATGGTTGTCTGCAGCATATTCCAGGTCAGGAATCACAGTTGCAGAGAAAAAAAAAAACTTGCAGTACCTATATGGCATTTGAAAAAGTACTACAACATGCCAAACATTTTTGCTTTTTTTTTGTTTTTTGGTGAAAGACAGAATGATATAAAGGACAAAAGAAAATGGCCTCAGTGACACCGATCAGAAAGAATTCACACCTCTTTTCAACACACCATGTAACATTTTGAAGACAGATATTCTTCATGTATAAAAATGAAATTGAGAAAAAAAATATGACTCATTACAAAATGCTTACTGCTTATCTCCAGGAAGAGAGGTCAGTCTTGTCTAAACAAAGAATTTGTGATCAGTGAACTAAGCCTAAGCCTCTTTTTTTTTTTAAATTATTTTTTGGTATTTGAAGCTACTGTGTTTTAACCAGACACTCTCAACTTTCCACCGTATCTTGAGCCAAGAACATGCACAGACTAACTGGCAAAGTCAACAGAGTCTCTAAATTAATACATCTATTATATGCATCATTGTGTACAATCCTATAAAAGTGAACAAAATACCTAATCAAATAAAAAAGCACACACCAAAAACTTTTAATAAGATATACACCCTGGTACCTCCCCATGATAATCAGAACTACGTGGTGCAAAACCAAGGAACTATTTTCAAGTGAGCACCACATGCAGGGGAAGGTGAAAAAAAAAAAACTGGCTGGCAAGAAAGTGCATCACCTTAGACTTACCTCTTCAATTAGAGTATTGATTTCAGGTGCTGCCTTATTTGCACGCTTTTTTAACTGTTTTTTTGCCTTGTTTACATCTTTCTCAACTCTCTTCCAGTCAACTTGTACATATCCACTATGACTAGCGATCTAGGAAAATAAATTGTAGTTAGTACTGTTCTAGTTAACATTTTCTGAATCAAAATATGGTATCTTTGTGCTTACAAAATTTGCTTGCATTGTTTAAATACTGTTTTCTGGTTTTTTTTTTTTTTTGTATTATAGATAAAGGAAAAGACATTCTCAAATTACAACAGGCACTCCAAACACTAACATCTTCTTGCAGTAAGAGCAACTGAAAATGAGCAAGTAATTGCAAAGTTCAATAGACTGTTAATTTTACCAGTTTTCTATTGTTTGCTTATAAAAACCTTCATTTTTTTCCTTCAGCACTCGGTGAAATTTTAATTGCAAGAATAGGAAAGTAAAGTAAATTTATAGGACAAAAACAATTTTAAAAGGAAGTTCCATTTTAGTTTCTTTCAAAATTGTCGAATTCTAACTTGTGACAGCATATCTGTGGCTAATAAGAATCATACTTAGAAATAATGAGAACTATTATCTTCCATCATTTAAACTGTCCAACAAATAAGTATTTGAAAATAGAATTCTACAAAACAGAGACTATAAGCAGAAAAAATGAAACACAAACACTGCAAATGCTGCAACATGAGTTAGCTTTGAGATTCCATAGTACATTCAGTCGTTATCCCACACTTTCTCTTATTCAGATTTAGTTCTGAAAAAGGGAAAACATTCAGCTACTCAGCTGTCACTGGTAGTCCTCTCAAATTTTCTCAAAACAATTCAGAGAATACATATTTAAATGCTTATAACAACATAGCTTAAAAACTAGGCAATTACTACATATTCTAGGTACAGTTAAAATAAAAAAAAACTCATCAGCTGGCAAAAGAGGAAAATCAAAACTAAGAATTACTCTCAGAGGATTCTCCTGGAGGAGCAGGCCACCCGTGGCTTGGACAGATATACCCTTTGCAGGGTAAAGAACTTTTCTGCATAAAGAATGGCTGGATGGCTGGGCTGAGTGGTGCTGAATGAAGTTAAATCCAGCTGGTGACTGGTCATGAGTGGTGTACCCCAGGGGTCAGCACTGGCGCCTGTCTGGTTCAGTATCTTTACTGATGACTTGGACAAGGGCATTGAGTGCACCCTCAGTAAGTTTGCAGATGGCACCACGCTGGGAGGAAGTATCAATCTGCCTAGGGGAAGGAAGGCCCTACAGAGGGATCTGGATAGACTGGATTGCAGGGCTGAAGCCAATGGGATGAGTTTCAACAAGACCCAGTGCCACATCTCGCACTCTGGCCACAGCAGGCAGTGCTACGGGCTTGGGGCAGAGTGGCTGGAAGACTGTGTGAAAGAAATGGACCTGGGAGTATTGGTTGACAGCTAAACACGAGCCAGCAGTGTGCCCAGGTGGCCAGAAAGGCCAGCAGCATCCTGACTTGTACCAGAAATAGTTTTGCCAAAAGGAGCAGGAAAGTGGTCATCCCTCTGTACAGAGATCAGGTGAGGCTGCAACTCAAATGCTGTGTTCAGTTTTGAACCCCTCACTACAAGAAAGACATTGAGGCTCTGAAATGTGTCCAGAAAAGGGCAACAAAGCTGTGAGGGGGCTGGAGCACAAGTCTGATAGGGAGCAGCTGAAGGAACTGGGATTGTTCAGTCCAGAGGAGGCTCAGGGGAGACCTTATTGCTCTCTACAACCACCTGAACACAGGTTGTGACGAGGCAGAGGCTGGCCTCTTCTCCCATGTAACAGTGATAAGATAAGAGGGAATGGTCTCAAGTTGTGCCAGGGGAAAGAGACAGAAAGAGCAGAAAGAGCAGTGAGGCAATGGCACAGGCTGCCCAAGGAGGTGTGGATTCACCACCCCTGGAGGTGTTCATGAAGTGTTTAGATGTTGTACTGACGCACATGGTTTAGTGGCAAAATGTTGGTGGTAGGTAGACAGATGGACTGAATGATCTTGGAGGTCTTTTCCAACCCTGGTGATTCTATGATTCCATGATTTTAACTGCTAAGACAAACATAGACCACTACCTTTAAAGATAAATGACTTACATAGAAACCAGTTCACAAAGAGTAAGATTTCTCAGGTACTTCCCAAGGCCACGTTTGTCAAATTCATGTAATTTATATAAAAGTATTCTATCCAAATGGTACAATTTGTAAATAAAATTCGCATATAATGAAATTATGTAGGACAGGTATTTAAGTATAGAATATATTAAGCTTGGGATATCTTAGAATATAAAAAATCCATTAGCCTTGCCTGTCTAATGGAAAACCAATTTATGTATACAGGTGCTGGTGTTGCATAGCTAATTAAGGACTACCTACTTAGCATGAAGACACGAAAGGTTTTAAACTGCACTGTGTTGCACATTCAGTCACTGGAAGACAAACTAGGGAAAAAAATAAATAACAAAATGCTGAGGTAGGAGGCTAGCTTTTTTTTTTTTTTTTTTTTTAATGAATTCAGAGTTCCCATAAGAATTTGAAGGAGGCCTGATTGTTGAAATGGAGACTTCTAACTCATAAGTTCAAAAACTAAACATGGACTTATGTAAAGTTCAGCACAATGCAAGAAATGCAAGCAAATATATTAGAAGCAGAATATAAACAATAGGCTTTAAAGGAAACAACCTATCATTAGGTCTAGTCTAATTAGCTCAGCTATCCACAGAGTACAGGCATGAGGCAGAAGTTTTTAATTAAGCTCAGTTTAGCTCTCTAACAATTAGAGCTAATATTTTTGTCAGAACTCCAGTTTACATAAATGCAAAATAACTATACTATTGTTTTCCCTGAACTCAGGAGAAGAGATCTGAAGTTCTGCTTTTGAATCTCTGTATGTATCTATGTGGCCAGTAGCTCTATGTCCTCTCTACAGCCCTCTCTCCTCTTGACAAGTTTCCAGAATACACCTGACGAGCCTCTAGCTTTGATATGCAAAGATAAGGAGGGACTGAGAAATGATACTGCAGATGCTGCATTTTCAGCCACCATCCAACTGGCACAACAAATGCAAAACTGAATGCAGCTCTGTTATCAAGTCTCCTACCCAAAAGCACACTGTCCTCTCCTCACTTCACTGAAGCCCCACAGCATCATCAGAGCACGGCATCAACATCTCTCTGCACAATGTATAGCAAAGGGTAGCTTATGGTTTGTTTTGTTATTATTTTGTTTCTTATTTTTCCTAAGTTAAGAAATTTATTTAACAAATATTTCAAGTCAATTTGTCATACTAATGGAATGACGCAAAATTTATCACTGAAAACACACACAAATACATCATTTTATGATTAAGAAAGTCAACACAAAATGGAAAAGGTGGCAGTTAGTGTGTTGAGTACAGAGCAAAAAGCATTACTAAGGATACAGGAATTTAAAAACATAGATCAGGCACCTGTTAAGAACTATTGTTTTAAGTAATTTATTATAGCAGAACGACATGGAGTTCATACTTCTCTGCTCTGTAGGATCTCACTGAACTGTTTAGTATACAACCAAAAGTTGGAGGAAGCAAGTCCCTTAGGTTAGTATTTGAGTTGAGAAATTATGTTTTCCTTAGTATAGTGCACAGACATTGATTTATAACCAGCATATATGAAAAATCACATCTTTAAAAAAAAAAAAGTTAAATGATCAAATTAAGCTGTTAAAAAAAAAAATCAGCAAAAAGATGTGATAACAGGTCTTAATTACAAGAACAACTCAAATTCCTTAATCTCATTTTTATTCTCCACAAAATACTTTTAAATCTTACTTAAGACTGAAAAAACATACGGATCACATACAAAAATCTGAGAAACCTTTTTGCTTCTTGTATAAACTGACACTTCAAAGTGCATTGCTTTCAGTTTCATACTAGATTTTTTCAGATAACATCATCACATGCTGGAGAGAAAAAACACACTTTTTAAGTTTCAGGACTGAAACGTTTTACTGAACAGGCTTTACCCAAGAATGTTGCCTTCTGTAGTTTTTGTTTGAGCAGGTAATTACAATGTCAATATTGCAATCAGGAGCTTAAATGAAATCTGCAGCTTCAAAAAAGTGCAGAGATAAAAAGGAAGTTTCTAGTCACTGCTGAAGTGTTCCTCTGCCCATTTAGGGGAAGCGCTGAACACATATTTAAAAGGAAATTAACATCACAATGTGTGATCTTTAAATGAAAAAATTAAAGACTACAGAAATGTAATTATACCATAGAATTTATGACTCAGCTTTAAAAATGCAAAATGCTTTGAATTGAAATGAAAAAGCGAGGCATTTATTTCAAATCCTTCCAAGAAAATCTGATCTTCCTTAATTAAAGATATAGACTAGATTCAAAATATGCAGCTTATTTTTTCCTCTTGGCTAATATTCCTTTTCAGATACACCGTAAATGAGATCAACTATGAAATCAAACACTCAAACAAATGGCAAACCAATTTAGTGTATAGACAGCTCCCTAAGCTTCACAGCTCAACAAGCAAAACACTGCATAAGTAATAAGTTTCAAGCAGTTTCTATTCTTTTCTATCTACAGGTTTTAACTTTTCAGCTTCCTGTAGCGAGAAGCACTAACACAGGGACTTGCAGGCAATGTTCTGCCTACTGCTCGTGGATTCCAGGCCTCTCTGCTCAGCAGACTCCACATTCATATTTAGATAAAAACTGACATTTAATGAATTAAGACCAACAGCATGCTATATGGGAAGAGAGATTCTGATATTTAACTCGATGGAAAAGAAGGGTGAGTACTTTTCAAGATTTACTGACTATATATAAATTACATAAAATTTAAATATTCTCTCATGATGCAGAACTACACGCTGTGGGCTAAAGAACTGAGGGGTTTTCAGATTGGTTCATTTGCTGCCATCGCATGTTTTGCCAGTAGATGTATATCTGTGTGCTTCTAAACCCTTTCTGATTCAATACACTTGTTAAATTCATTCCTTGTGTTTAGGTACAAGCCCAATAAGCAGTGCTTTCCAGGATATTTAAACAGGTCATCCACACACCATGGTGAAAGAGAATAATACCATGAAGTTTCATATCAGAAGTGTTTCTCTTTGACTCCTTACACGTTGTTGATGCTTGCCTTTGAGTAAATCAAAGACAAGTAAATTGAAGATAACTGAAAGTAATTGAGTAATTGAAAACTACATGTTCTATAGTTAATGAAAACAAGCTAAACCAAATAGTTTGAAAAGCATACATTCTCATATGGAATGGGATTGCAGTGTTTATGTTCAACAAGGGAAAAAAAAAAAGGATGGTCATAAAAGAAGGAAGAGTACTTCATGCAACTGTGATGACATCTTGCTGCATTACACAGTAGGAATGACAGGCCCTACACAAACTGTCCTGATCAACAGCTGGATCTAATAGCCATTGCCACCAAGGGAGCAAATAAAAGTGGGATGGGTTTTTCAGAAACCCTCCAGGGCTGTGTTGGCAAGAATAAAAAGAAACTATTTTTAATGCTCTGTCTCAAAAAAAAACGGTGTATTATTTGAATGAATCGAAGTAGGCACCAGTCTATTTCCTCATTTAAAGAAAAAAGACAAACTCACAGACATAAAGATGTGAAAAATGCTAGTAAAGGAATTAAAAGTTATTTGGCATCTCACAGAAGGACATGTGAAATTCTCCTTCACTTAAAGCCTTTTCATTTATTTGAAGGTTTTTGGGCAATATAATATAATATAATAGGGCAATCCTCCCCTAATACAATACCTGATGAAAAATGTAAATGGTCACACTAGATGGTACCGTAAGAATTTTAGACTTGAAATTCAGTTGAACAGAGGAATGCAATGAAGCTATCAGACCTTCAGAGGTTTAGTGGACAAAACTAGTGAAGAAATCTCAGGGAGAAAAAGGAAAAGCATGGCTTCATAACTGGACCAGAATACATCTTCCAAGTGACTGCCAATGCAACCAAGTTTTCTCAAAGCACTGATAGAATTTAAAGATCTACTTTAAATAAATACAGCTTACATACCCTATCTCTCTAAGCATAGATTTAAAGGCAGTTCCTCTAATCTGAAAATGTTGAATCGCGTACAGCATCAATTTCTCTACAAAGGTTTCCTGTGACTTAACACAAACTATGGTACAGGATGGAGTAAATTCTGCTTTAGCACTTTATTTTTTTTTTTTTGCTTCTTTTGCACACAATTTTTCATCTGAAATTAAGTTGTGGATTGGTAACACGAAAAAGATGATGCAGATAAGAAGCCTTCCTAATGAAATTTTACCCAGCAGCTGAGTTTTTTTCCTACTGTTCAAGTAAATAACGTTTGCCAACTTATAAAGCATGAAAATCTACATACTTGAAGCAGAAGAAAGCCACCACCTACTGCAGTTGCTGCAAGCTTTCCGACTTTCTGGAACAAAAATCCCGCACACCTTAGGAGAACAAAACAAAAAAGCCAGTCCAATGAAGTTGTCTGCTGAACAATGCTGCAGTCCAAAATTCCTGACGGCAACAATTACTATTACGTTTTTCATTTAACAAAGCAAATGTATCATTCCACATTTATAAAACTTCAGAATATTTAATACAAACCATGTGTAATGACTAATGCCCAAGGCAAAACAACGTGAGCAATGGTTGCTAGTTTACGGCTGCCCAACAGCCCCTTTAAAGTAAGCTTGATATCTCCAGGCTTTGTCTATACATAAAAGCTGCACGCTGCTATTGAATGCAGCACTTTAATGAAGCACAATATAGTAATATAAATGTGCCATTATAATAACTATTCCTAAATGTTAGGTTAATAATTTTACTATTGTTTATTCAGCTACACAATCTATAACTTAATTCCCAGCTAAAAAGAAGTTACAAACCTACAACAAGAGCTAAAAGCTGGTGGAAAAATAGGAGGATGAGGCAGGGAAGGGTGCTCTCTTGAGATATGACATTGGTCTATTTTTAATGGATCAAAGCAACTAGCAATTTAGAAATTCATTCTAAACATGCCTCCATCAAATGGGGCCCAGCAGAGATACCAGTATGAGAGAACAGTTTTGGCAGAAAGATGCCTATGGAAGTTATCCTCTCCAGTTCCCAAACTGGGCCAACCACAAAGCCAAACCCAAGCTCTAAGCAAAATGAGATTGCTTGGGGTCCCACTCCAGCAGGTGTAGGATATTTCCAAGGCTGACAGTCCCATGATCTCACCAGGGACATCCTCTGGGGTATGTTCTGCTCCTCCTAATCTCACACACTGGATGATTTTTTTTTTTTTAAAACTGCATATGAACAGTGAATTTACATACATAAACACACACACATATATACACATACACAGATACCGAAATACAGTTTCCACGTCTTTCAATTAGCCATTTTTTATGGATGCCTGATCCCATTAACTATTTCCTAGAAATTTCAGAATTTGTGTATATACATCTGTAGAAGTTATTTTAGAGGTAAATCAAACACTAGATTGAAAGTTCAGCCTACATTCCCTATGCAGTACTAAACATAGACATAATCATTTCATTTTTAGCCTATTTCACCTTCCAAAGCTTGCTTTCTGTGCAACCACAATGTTGTTTTCCACTGAACTTAACATTATTGCAGTAAACAAACACTAGTCAAATACCTTTCACAAATAACAAATACCTTGACTTCAAGACTGTGGCCCCATTTTCCAGTTTCCATTCTCATATATACTGTCTGCCTGTCACCATAAACTATTTTAGCATAGCTATGTTGTAGTAGCTGCTCTCATGTTAAGAGAAGAGACACCATTAAGCCGTTCAAAATGGCTCCAGTTTAATTTAGGGCAACAAAGACATCTCTTTAAAATGAGGCTCTTAAAGATATATGTGCCCTTGTGGCCAAAAAGGCCAATGGCATTCTGGGGTGCATAAAAAGAGCGTGGCCAGCAGGTCGAGGGAGGTGATCCTCCCCCTCTACTCTGCCCTGGTAAGGCCTCATCTGGAGTACTGTGTCCAGTTCTGGGCTCCCCAGTACAAAAAAGACAGGGATCTCTTGGAAAGAGTCCAGCGGAGAGCCAGAAAGATGGTGAAGGGCCTGGAACATCTCCCCTATGAAGAAAGGCTAAGAGAACTGGGTCTGTTCAGCCTTGAGAAGAGAAGACTGAGAGGGGACCTGATCCAGGTCTATAAATATCTAAGGTGTGGGGGGCAAAGTGGCGAGGCCAGACTCTTTTCAGCAGTGTGCAGAGACAGGACAAGGGGAAATGGCCAGAAACTGGAGCATAGGAAGTTCCGCACCAATGTGCGCAAGAACTTCTTTACGGTGAGGGTGACGGAGCACTGGAACAGGCTGCCCAGGGAGGTTGTGGAGTCTCCTTCTCTGGAGATATTCAAGACTCGCCTGGACGCCTACCTGTGTGACCTGGTGTAGGGAGCCTGCTTTGGCAGGGGGGTTGGACTCGATGATCTCTGGAGGTCCCTTCCAACCCCTACAATTCTGTGATTCTGTGATATTCTGACACACATTCCTGTCTTCATTTCTGTCACCAATAAAATACACCTTAGCCATGGTATCATAACTCAGCCTCTAAATCTACACTAGTAAGTAAAACTGCTTTTCCACAGAAAGTAAAAATTACATGCAGTAAATTTCCATTTACTCCTAAAACTTCTAGAGTTCTGCCATTTCTTCAAATCCTTTTCACAATAGCTGGAATGAGTTCCCTTAAATAAATGGTGTGTTTTACTACAAAAAGACCTTAGAATGAGGAGTCAGTGATAAAGAGAAGTCTGTTAGACAAAATATACATATACACTTCAAACAGCCTTGTAAATAGCTCTTCAAAATACAGTTACGAGGCCTAGTGCAGTTATCAAAGTAGTGTTCCCTCACCAGCCAGTCACTCCACCCATCACGATCTGTGTAGCTACAGAGTATTTTTCTACAATTGGTCCTGAATTTCGGCCGAACAAACGATTCCACCAATGGTGACGCCTTGCATATTCTGTTAGATCCAACACTTCATAGGAATCATCATCACTTTCGTGTTCTAAAAAAGAATAAAGAAGAAAAGAAATAAATTATTTTCTTAACTACACAGTGCACTAACATTCTATTGAAAAAAAAACAAAACAAAAAAAAAAACAACCCACCAACAAAGAAGCAAACATTAACAGAACCATATTTGGTATTATATATCTAATACAATAGCTTGAAATGCGATATAAGGGCTGCTTAAGGTCCAGAGGCTAACAGAGCAAATTACTTTGAGATTTTATGTCATAAGCTTCAATACAAGATGACAGCAAAGGTACAATCCATAAAATCCATGCCTGGCACAGATCAGGAACAGGAATCTGTCTCTGTTCAAGTGGAGGAACTAAGAGGCATCAGATGAAGCTAGCAGGCAGCTGATTGAACTCAAAAAAAGAGGGAGTCCTCCCCACTCCTCCTCGAAGTCTGGCTGACCTGCAGAACACCTTGCTGCAGGATGCTGCAGGTACCAAAAGCTGATTGTGAACTCCAAGTAACAACAGAATAAATTAAAGGTTTAAAAAAAAAAAAAAGTCATCAAGGGCTATCAGACAAAGGCAACAACCAAACCTGATGAGGTCCTGAGTAGAAGATCAAAAGAAACACTTTGAGAAACTATCTCTACAAGCCTACCATGTTATTCTTTCTTACTTCATTTTGGAGCTAATGGCTTTCATATGCACGGCTTTTATCTGACACAGTATAATTACTGTCATGATCTTAAGCCATTTGCAACACATCTAACTTAAGAGAAAGTGCAGGCTTCTCTTTTCCCTAGTCCAAAGTTATGAAAGACTGAGAATTCCCAGCCTTGTGTTCTCCACAGAGGGCTACACACCAGCTTGACTGATTAGCCAACAACAGGCACTTGAGTTCCTGTTCTGTAACAGATGAAATAAATGAAGCTAGGAATTCAATTAAGTTCTGCAATTTCTGTATAATTCTGTCAACGTTTCCAAAATAGGCTTCCTACAACTTCAAATTAAACATCATAAACATCACTTCCATTCAAACATCAAAGGGAAGGGATGGTCTACTTTCACAAAGGAACGTTTTAAAAGCGTATCATAGTTCTCTATGGATACATACAGGAATTAAAATCTGTTTCTGTCATGAATACTTAAGGTGAAACTCAGCTCAGCAACAATGCTGAGACATCA
This sequence comes from Chrysolophus pictus, assembly GCA_037305975.1. Lineage (NCBI taxonomy): Eukaryota > Metazoa > Chordata > Aves > Galliformes > Phasianidae > Chrysolophus > Chrysolophus pictus. Next base: position 85,115,082 of record CM074576.1, read on the forward strand.
GTAAGAGAAGCCACATTACTACCTGGAATCTTAATAACTGGGGATGTAAACATTCTGTCAGGGACGCCGGCAGTCTTTTTTTAATGCTACTACTTGTGACTGAAGTGCTGAAGAACGCAGGCAATACACACGCAGGTATGAATTCTTTCCCTCCCTGTTCCCAGTTACCAAAACACAAATAATCAGACCCACAATGTCAAAAGTTGCTACTTAAGGTTCTTTCCAGCTTTCAAGTGCTGATGGTTCACGAGAAGGTAACACAATATTAACAACGTAGGGGCAGAATTAAGCCACATCTCACACGAATAAGGCGTTCTATGGCCAAGAGCACTGGCTGACGACGCCCCGCTGCTACACGACCTTCTCTGTACGTGACACGAAGCTCACCCTTCGCAGCCATACAACTGTTAGCAGTTCAAACCCACGCACTTCAGCACGGGCACACGAACACACCAGCTGAAGGCGGTGCCGAGGACGCCGCTCCCGTTCCCACAGCGCACCGGGACAACCCCGTGCGGAGCCCACGGCCCGCGCATCGATGAGCTCCCCCCGACATCCCGCTTTCGGGCCGCCCTTCGCCCCGCCCACAGGGCCGGCGGTAACCCGGGGACGGGGGGAAAACGCGTGCGGGCCGGGGCACCGGCGATCCCCGCCGGCTCCCGGCACAGAGGGGTGAAGGCCGCTCTCGGCTGCCGCGCCTCCGCCCCTTCCCCGCGAGGGGCCGGGTCCCCGGGAGCGGACTGACCTGGGGCGGTGCGGGGCCTCCGCGCCGCCATGTTGGCTGCTGCTGACAGCGGAGCCGGGCCCGAAGTCGCGCCGCTCCACCCCCCCGCGGCCGCTCTGCGCTGTTGGCGACCGTCTCCTCTGCGGCCGCGCGGTGGGAGCGCGCATGCGCCCGCCGGCCTTTCTACCCGAGCGGGCAGCGGGGCGTCAGATGACGTCACAGGCAGCGAGGGTCCCCGCGGCCCGAAGGATTGTGGGGGATGTAGTTCTGCCAGGAGGGCGGCCATTTGGGCCTAGGGCTCTCTCGGCGTGGGGTTCTCAGCTGCCAGTACCCTTCCTCTCCTCTCCAGTCAGGACTTAAAGTGAGGGGGTCTAGTACAGGAGCCATCCGATGGCAAGTTGCAGGTGGAGGCCTGCGTCCCTTGGCAGGTTCCTTTGGCATTGTGTGGTCAAAATGGTTCCACCCCCCATAGCAGTCCCTCTTCCTCGCTGCTTTGTACCAGGTCTGCTGCTTGGGCAAGGCCTCTGTGGTGGTCTTTTCCAACCTTACTGATTTTATGATTCTGTGATAAGTAGTCATAGAATCATAGAATCACAAGGTTGGAAAGGACCTACAAGATCATCTAGTCCAACCGTCCTCCCATCATCGTTACCACAAACTAAACCATATCTCATAGCTCCTCATCCAGACACCTCTTAAACACTGCCAGGGATGGCGACTGCACCACCTCCCTGGACAGAAAGAAATCTCAGAAGAGTTCTCATTGAGAAGTAGTGGCAATAGTCATTGCAGCTGGCACGAGAAGCAGCTCTGGCTTTCTGTATACAACACAGACTTTCCAAAATACACATCTTACTGTCATAGGTATTAGGCGTCCCATAAAAATTAACAACTGGAAAAGAACACAAAATACCATCTCCTTAAATAACAAAGATTAAAGTAAACGTGAGCTGAGAAACTTTTGAAAGAAGTGAAATTGAGAATCATTTGAACCTCAGTTTACTCCTCCCTTCAATGCAAAGTTGGGTGCTAATGATGTTTGCGGAGTGAGAAGCCACACAGTGTTATTTTACTGCTTTTTATTATTTTTTTATTCTGTGCAGTTCTGTACAATCTTTATACTAATAACATAGAAGTAGATGGCCTGATAAGCTCAGGAACTTTGTGGTAATATGAACATCTAGAAAGTAAAGGAGTTCAAGTGTTATAAATAATAAAATTGGAAACTTCCTATTTAAGAAATGCTTATAGTCTCTCATCTGGGCTCTCGTGCTTCCAATACACAAGACATTTTCTTCAAAATGGCCAATTATAATAAAAAACCCCCCTACATTTTCCCTTGTTGTAAAGTTTTTTTTTTTTTTTTTTGTTAATGGAGACAAATCTCTTAACATGTGAACTAAGCACTTAAGATTCTAATTAACTTCTTAATATATACCAGCCTTAACAGACAAAAAAGAATAGAAAAACAGGTTCTACATGAAGGTGCTTCTTAAACCATCACCGGGATTGAAGATAGCATATAAAATAGCGACTTGCATATTAACTGATTTTTATTACAAATGGTTGCCGTTGTGATGATCAGGTGATGGCGTGCCAGAGAGATCGTGCTGGGGATTATACAATTTTCCTGGAATTCATAAGAGCGAATACACAGAAGTAGAAAAGGAACTGTTACTTTTCCCTGAATTAAAAAGTTTCTGATGCAGCTGCTCAGTACTCAGAACAAAACCCCACGGAATATTATTTGGTAGATGGTGGAAACAAACATTCCACTTAAGATTTTCAATAAATCTATTTCTGTGTAGAACACAAATATGTCTGACAATTTGTTTTGACAGACAACTAACATCTTTGTACTGCTCAGGTTTAAGCACACACTTTTTTTGTTGTTGTTGATGATGTTATTTGATTGAATTGAATTCCTGATCAATAATGAAAAGCTTTTTGGCTTTTATTCCTAAATGAATTAAACTCTTTTTTTTTTTTTTCCTAACATTAGCAGGCTGATGAAAGAAGAGTTTAGAGTATGTTGTGCAGTCCTTGTAATTAGCAATGAAAATCTGCATGCTAACAGAAGTAAAAAAAAAAACAAATTGCCTTCCAGTCTCCTTTCACGAAGCCAAGACTGGACATGGCAGAAATGTTTCCTTTACCTAAATATTTTGAGTCTTCCTCACTCTTGCTGGTCTGAGTTTATCCCTGAGTGTCTCCATTCGTGATGCTGATTCCCATAGCAGATGATCTGAACAAGAACAGAGAAGGGGCTTGGACTAACACAATTAGACTTATTGGTTGTTTTTACTTTCACAAGTGTTGGTGCAGTTGCAAACCCTACAGCAGTTTGTATGTCTGGCTTTCAGGGAGATCCCATAAGATTTTTATGAGTATTTACTTTTCTACCTCAGTGCACCCTATGTAGCTCCTGCAACCTTCTGCTTCCCTTGTTCATTGTATAAACAGGGCTGTAGAAGAGATTTCCAGTATGGTCATCACAGCCAGCTTTAAACCTTTTGTGTCTCATCCCATACTTTGACATTTCCTATCCAGTGCCTGACAGACAATCTTAAGCCTGTGCAAGAATTATAAGTCAGATGCCTTTCTGGTAAGGAAGGAAAACAGAAGATTGATCTGGGATTGCATGAGAGTGCTGGCTGCAATATTTTTCTAATTTCTGTTGTTCAAATTTTTAATATTTGTTTTCACTTTTTAAATAAACATGCAGGAACAGTTCTCAAATAACTTTCTTTATGTTTGTACAATTTTGCTATTTTCCCTTCAGAGTTAAGAGGGTTATATGATCAGTACTTTTTTAAAGATTAGTATTAGCAACTGCATTATATTCCACATGCAACTTTTGTTTACTTGAGCTTGGAGACTGAAACTAGTCTAGAAGCACTGGTCTGCTTGTCGAGTTTGCCTTATTAAACACATCAGTGTACCTTGACAAACTGCTGAATTTGGTGTGAAGCTTAGGTGTCATCTTGTTATGTGTCTGTTATCTTCATCTCATGCTGCCAGCCCTGGGAAATGATGGAGTCACTGTACCCAGAACTGTTCAGGAAATGGGGAGATGTGGCACTGAGGGACATGATTAGTGGGCATGGTGCTGGTGGGTTGACTATTGGACTAGATCATCTTACAGGTGTTTTCCAGAATTAATGTTTCTATGATTCTAAGCTGCCCAACTACAACATCAAAACTAATGCCACCATCACGAGGTCCCTCTGACCATGATGCTCACCCTGCTTGTTGGTAACAACGGCCACATCTGCATGCTTCTCTTGGCCATGCCCCTTAGTGCTATACTCTTAGGATACCCACACATCATATCAGGTGCATTCGTGCTGCCTGTTTCACAAGCCTTTGCAGCACTTTTTGCATGACTTTCCTTGTATTTGTTTTGGATCCCACTTGCATGTACCACACAAGCACACCAGGCAGCTTCGCGTCCTTTTGCCTATTCTTGCTGTGTCATGGCCAGGTAACAAGATCAAAGGAAGGATTTGGCAAAGCAGCCAGAATAAGATTTTTCAGCAGGTTGGGTATTCTGGTACCTCTTTTCTGGAGACAAGATGCACCCAATTCCCATCACAGGAAATTGAAAGCTATGGTGGGAAGGTGTCAACTGTGGAGGGTGCAAGAGGTCTCCTGCAGCCACGAGCAGAGGGCTTGGTTCTGCCAGGTCCTCAGGTGGTGTAGGATGGCTGCTGAGCCTGCCATACGGCTGCACAGGGTCTGCTGGCACTGCCTGTGGGATCAGCTTGATGCCAGAATGGACAATGCCATCAGGATTACTCTTGCCTCCTGCAAACGTCACAATCTGTGCAAAGACAGGCAAACCTCATGGCTCCAGCAATTCAGTGTGCTTTGCAGGGCTTCTGGCCAGCACCAACGTGATGTTTGCGTAATCATCTTAGACCTTCCTGAAATCACATATTATTCATGCTCAGTAGCTGTATAATCCCCCTTCCCCCTAAAATCCAGTCAAATTAAATGCTCATAGGTGCATTCTTCAAGCTAACTGCAGGGAACAATTTTTCAAAGAAAGTTAAGCAGTTTAAACTCTGGCCACATTTTGAGTTCACCTTTAAAGGCTCTTCAGAAGCAAAGAGTTTCCTGGGAGCATAAGGAGGATCAAAAGAAAAAAAAAAAAATCCTTCTTTGCTCTTTAATTCCTGGCTGCAAATTGAGCCTGTGTATTCATCATTTGACCAAGCACCTGTAATGGGTAACTTCACTGCAACAACTTGCAAGAGAACATACATGAGATAATGAGCTTGCAAACAATAAAAAAAAACCCACAACACAACAACCAAGTCAGGGAGTAAAAGACAGTGGAGAGTCCCTAGCCTTTGGACATCTCAGTGGCTCCAGGCACTGAAGGAGGGGATGATGACTCTTCTGCAACCAGGTGGTTTTTGGAGCAGAAGTAAATGCTTCCATCAGGAGTTATCCCAGCTCTTGATGACTTGGCAGAGCAGTGCCATAATCCAATCTGTGATGCTCTAGGAAGATGTTAAAATGACAATTCTCTTCTCTGTAGATATTACACTAAGAAATACCTATCCTTTTGTCTAGTGCCATCTCCATGTGAGACTTACGATGTTTTTTTTTGTGTGTTGAGTGTCTTCAACCTTCCGTTGTCAGTTTTCTTAACTTTGAAAAATGTTATTTACTTATGATTTTTTTTTCTGTATTAGGATCATCATATAAATTCTGCATTTCCATTTTATATTCTCTAATTCTATAGCAGTCTCTTTCATTTTAATTTGTTATCCTAATGAAATTAGGGTTCCCACCACAAACTATGTTGGAAGAAAGGCTGGAGAGGGGATGGCTGTTGTGAAGATTAAGTAGTAGTAGTTTAAATTGTCTCTTGCTGAAGGATGAAACAAAAACGTATGAAAAGATAAAACCTCATAAAGAATGTGCAGTGAGAAGTTTTTAAACAGGTAAGAACCAAAGGCTTCTCCAGAGCAACATGTGCTGGGTCCACAGCATCTGCAATTTAATTATTAAACAAAGCCAATGCTAAGTGGCAAGTAGGTCTGCAGCAGGATACATTCCCATAACCCTAACCCAGAAAAGGAAGGAAGAAGAAATAGAAAGTTAAGGGAGAAGATTGATCTTTCCACTTTTGTTTTACTTAAACACTGTTAACAAGGCAAGCTGATTATCCATTAAGCTTTTGATCTCATCTCTGCTATCAGGCTTGTACTCTTAACACAAAGACCATGACTTCATTGCTACTGTGTAAATCCCATCCAAGTATTTGGACTATTTATCTGATATGCATGTGGCTAGAGGGGAGCTAGCTTATGCAGTGAAGCATGCATCTGGTGAAACTGAACTCGTTACTGCCTTAGGGTATGTCTGGGAGGTAGCTAATACTGAAGTGGTGGGAGCAAGCTGCAGAAGTAGATGTCTGCTGTGACTCAAGGGGGCTTGATCTTACACAGTCAAATGCTTTATAAAGATTGGAGTCCTGAGCTAATTTGAGGCTTCTTTTGATAACTAGCCTAATAAAGGGTGGGAAGGGGAATAGAGCCATCTCCAGTAAGTCTTAAAAGACACTGGAGTCTTTTGCCTGACATGGGTCTCAATGAGCTGCAGCTGTTGTCATATTCCTGTTAAAAATTTTGTTGTTTATAAAAAAAACTTCCCATATAAGAGTTTTTTTTTTTTTTTTTTTTTAAGGGTTATGTATAATGTGTGTTCTTGATTGGTAGTTTTCTTATAAAATAAAAAATTTCAAAAGTAAAAGGCTTTTAACTTTCTGGAGGTAACCTCTGGTTGGTTGCATTCCATATATATATATGCATAAAACTGAAAAAAAGGGTGCTGACTGTAGCATGGCATTACTTCGGAGAAATTATTTGAACAGCTCTCAGCCCTTATCATGAATGCAGTGATACATTTTATTTGGAAGTTTTCCTTCAGAGACAAATATCTGTCCCTGTTGGTAGGTATTGAGGAGTTGCCTACCACCATCACTGAAGTAACTATGACCAATGAACTGGGAGAGCAAGAACGTGGGCTAAGGACCTTCCTGGCCATCTGTCTAACAAAGAAAAAGTAAGGACTTACTTCGTTAGAGCAGCTATATTGATGAATCAATCACACATACCACTTACACCATTAACAGATGTTCCCATTAAGTTTCTGTAGCTTAAGTGCAGATAAACAGTTCAGGAAAAAAAAAAAAAAACTCTTTTGAATAGCTTTTTACACAGCTAACAGTAATAGAATAATAAGTGGGAAGGGCAGATGTAGAAACAATACACAATGAAAAAGTTGAGGACCCTCCAGAAATGCCATCTGAGTGGCAAAGAGCCCAAACAATGTCAGGCTCTTATGGTAATGAAATCCTGTATAAAGAAAAGGCTAAAAATCCTAAACTGAAGGGAAATGTAGTAATGATGCTTTTCATTTTCTTGCAAGAAATGAAAAACAATACAGAACTGTAACAAGTAAACACTAGACAATATACAGAGAGAAAAGATAATTAATGCGAGTCATTTCTGAAGGCAAGGAAAACTGTCCAATCTGATACTGCTCTCCTAGGCCCAGGTGATACTGAAATGCCCAACTGCCCTCTGCTCACCTCAAGCTTCTGAAGAGTTCTCATAAAGCTTCTTCTGGAGCTCCTCTTTTTGGCTGAAGTAACTCTAAGTGAATTTCCTCCTGATAACTAAAAAAATGCGTGTGGTCAACACAGTCAAATGTGGGATTTCTGGAGCACAGGACCCACTGTGGCCAAAGGAATAACTTGCTTTAGCAGCTCTACAATCCCCCTTGCTTTTCAAGGCTAATTTTCTTGCAAAAATCTAGGCCCTTGGCAAGTGGGGAGAGAGACTGACAAATGAGAGGTGCATTCCTTGTGGCACTCGTGAAGAGCTATGGCACTTTATCACCAGGACTCTTCTTAACTTCACAATGACAACATCAAGTAAAACTTCATTAATTTCTTTATAATAAAGATTATTTCTCAAGAAATCCCCCACAGGATCAACTGCCATTTAGTTACCTTTCGAAGGTCAACAATAATGACTATATGACAGCATTCTTTCCAGGAGCACTGTTAATTTTTTTCATTTTTCAATACTCAGATGTTGATATGTGATGAAATGGTAACACAGATGGACAAAAATTGAAAGCAGCTATTGCCGCTGATAAAACTGTTCAAAGGCAGATAATGTTCCTCTTTTCCCTCTGATTTTCATTATTATTATTATTATTATTATTATTATTATTATGGAAGCATTCCCTGCACTGCAACTCATCAGCACTGATCAACTTCAGCACTTATGGTGCTTTCAAGGGCTTGACAGTGGTTTCCGCAGAACATGAAGCTATGAGACCAAGCACTACTGTGAAGTGCATTCAGCAAAATGGCAAGACAGAGGCAGTGTTGCCTGCTGAAGAAAATTGGGGATATAATTCTGAACTAAATATTGGTAGCAGCAGAAATGCTGATCTTGATTAAATCTGAAAATGGCTTGGCTAAGGATTGGAGGAGGAAACCTAGTTCCTCTTCCTGCCATTAACTCAAGATGCTCTGGCTCTATCTATATAAGTTTTATTACCACATATTTCCCAGTGCTGCCACTATCTAGGCAGTCCTACAGACTGCTGCAACAGTCAGGATGTGATAGCAGGAGCTCCTGTTCAGCTCTTATTCTTTAGAGCTGTACTTTAGTCTTGTCTGCCAAAAGGGCAAACCTATACCTGGGGTGTACCGGGCTAAGCACTGCCGCTGGGCATCCCTCTGCTCTGTGCAGCATCACCTCCAGTACCAGGTGTGGGTTTGGATGCCAAAATCTAAGGACATAAAACTATTAGAGAACGTCCAAAGGAGGGCTACAAAGATGGGGAAGGGTGTAGAGGATAAGATGTATGAGAGCGGCTGAGGCCCCTCGCTGTGCTCAGCGCAGAGCAGAGGAGCTGAGGGGAGGCCTGATGGCGGCTGCAGCTCCTCACAGGGAGCGGAGGGGCAGCGCTGAGCTCTGCTCTGTGTGACAGCGACAGGGCCCGAGGGAACGGCATGGAGCTGTGTCAGGGGAGGGCAGATGGGGGTCAGGGAAAGGGGCTGCACCACAGGGCGGTGGGCACGGAACAGGCTGCACAGGGCATGGCCCTGAGTGCTGAGGTTCAAGGAGCATCTGGACAATACTTTCAGACACAGAGCTTGATTTTGGGTGGTCCTGTGTGGAACCAGGGGATGGCCTCAATGATCCTTGTGGGTCTCCTCCAACTTGGGTTGCTCAGTGATTCTGCTCCGAGGGAATGACAAGTGTGAGAGATCTGCTTTGGCCCCTTTCCCAACTGGAATCAAAATGAATGCATTGAGTTTTCTCATCCATTCTTTTATTCACAAGACATAGATTCACTTGGAAGAGAACAAGCAAAAACAACAGAACTACATGTAGGCAAAAACACTCCTTAGAGGAATTTGCTCACACTCATTTTTTGAATTGTTTAACAGTAAAGGCTCCCTTTGGGTGTCTGTCTACAAACTCCATTTTGAACATGGATTTTATTTGCTCTTTTTCCTCTGCGCTGACATCATGCTGATGTCATGTGCTGGCCACTGCTGCTAGTCCAGTTTGTTCCCTGTGCTCAGCCCCAAGAAGATGCACATGAGCTTCAAGAATGCAGGTTCCTGCTGCTGCTCTTGGGGGTGAAGCAGTGCATGTAGTGAATGCTCTGTTTTGGCTGGGACTTGCCCACGAGGTTCTGGGGGGTGCAAAGTCCAGCAAAGATATTCCAGCTGGTCACTGGTGCAAATGCACCTTCTCTCTTGCTTACTGATGATGTATCACCAAAGTTAAAAAGTAAACCACAAAGCTAGGCATCCTCAGCTTGACATTTTTGAAGTACAGTTTTGCAGCTTGATATCTATAAACTTTGTCTTACAAAGTTTAGTGGTATTTTTGGTTTTGGTTATTTGTATGTTGCATATTTTATCTGTATTCAATATCCCATAGACAAATTCTGAATTCAGTTTAGTTCACTTTTTTCCCCCCCTCCCCCCACTGATCAGGACCTGTAAGTAATCTGTAGAAATTTTTTGTTCTGTTTGTTCCTGTCTTCTTCCTAAATGTGTTTGATGAGTGGGTGATTTGTTTGTGCTGTCATTACGAAAACCATATGTTAATATGGTCTTACGGAGGAGTGTTTTTATTATTTTAAGAGTTCAACTAAGGATGTTTCCAAAGGAGTCATAATTGCTCTTCTAAGTACAAAGGCTTAACAATGACTGGCTTACAAATAATGCCAAAAATCTGTTCAGCTCAGTCTATAAAATCTGTTTCTCAGAAATGTCTTCTTTCCATAGTCTGAACTCCTTAACACACTAAGAAATTATGATTATTCAGGTTCCCTATGGATCTTTACTGCAACTGCCTGGGACTAGGGAAAGTATCTGCTTTTTCATGTATGTATCAATGTATGCAAAAACCTTAGGGTTGCCTCTGTGCAAAAGGCACAGCTTTAAAAGCATAGCTTTAGACTGATCCTGCAAGGATGCTGGTGAGCTTCTTGGAGGAACAGCGTTAGAAGAGTGCCACTACCAGCCCAGTGTGCTGCATTAACCAGGTCAGTGCTGTGTTTTGTGCATTCATCAGGAAAGGAACAGACAGCATTTGAAGCAGACTGGGGTCTTTACTGGTAGACCACTTGGCTCCTCCTCTTCATTATGGACACAGGTTCACTCTACCAGCCCACTGACACATGTACTTTACAACACTGAGTGAAGAGCATTGGTTACAAGTCAGCTTCTGGTCTTTCTTCTGTGTTGTGATGAGCTGAGATCCCATGCAGAATAGCACTGGAGTATGCTGGGGGCTCTAGTTCTTTCTGTGGCAGTGGTGAAACCTGAGGGAGCTTTCAGCCAGGGGACTGGCTGCCCTGCTGTTGCTGGCTGGTCAGTATTCATGGAGACACCTTCCTCACGAGGCCGTTTGGTGATGCAGGTGAGCATGAGACAGATGCCGAAAACTCTTAACACAGATTATAGCAATTTATGAGATATCCATTGATGTTTGGGAATGTGATGTAAAGAAAGCACCTTGAGTGTAATGGTGGTAGAACTGGTCCCTATGTTTGGCTGATGTCAGAGACTGAATGTTAGGCAGGCAGAAGAATCACTGAAAGTGCCTTTGTGTTCAAAAAAGCTGCTGAAAAGGGAAGTATGTGGTAGAGTCTGCAATGCATTATATATAAAAAAATTTAGATAGGGACTATTATTCTGTACTGCAGAGTTAAAGAAAATGGAAAGAGGAAAATAGCTGTGCACCTGGCCAAGACCTTGAAAAGGACAGACTTTTCAGAATAATTTTCAGAAAAATAATTCCAAATCTCCTGGTTGCAAAGCCTCCTACACAGCCTTTGCAAAGAACCTATCAGAGAAGAACTTCGAAGAAGTGCAATAGCATGCCAACATTTTGTGAGAGCAGTATTGCAGATGAATGCTACACGTTTCTAAGTGCAAGTCCGTCAAAATAAGTTGAAACTGCTTTTTTGTGTACTGCAATGAGAAATGAAGAAAAAAAAGTAAATATTAATTCTTCATTGAGAGACATATCTTACAAGTGTCATACTAGCACTTTTTAAAAGCATGTGTATATCTATCATTTATATTTACAGAAGCAGAGGATATATTACATAAAAAGTCATTCGTTCATAAATATTACCTAAAAAAATACAAACGAATTTCTATCTTTTGCATGTGTGTGCATATGCATATGATACAAATTTTGTATTATTAGATTATTGGTGAAATAAACAGCTTATTTTTCATCATTATCCAGCAAGACTATAGAGGAAGTCAGTCAAATGGTGAAAGCCCCAGCTGATTATTTGGGTTCAGGTCTTCTTTTGCCTCAGGATTTATGTATCATCTTAGAGTCTGAGAGTCTCTGTGCTCCATCTGCAACACATCTCAGAAAGAGTGGGTGAGATCTGTGTCCAGCAGGTTCCCCAGTTTGTGTTGGTGCACAATCAGCAGCACACTGAGAGGATTAGAGTTAAAAACTACCCTGCCCCAAAAAGAGGTGTGTTGTTGGAAGATGCACCAAGTGGAAACACAAAGGTATTAATGTGCATAGGTTATTAGTGTACACTGGCAGCTGCAGCTGCATGATTACAGTTGGATCCCAGTCTTGCTGCCACCCAGAGGAATTTTGACATGGGCCACAGAGATCAGATCTATTTGTCTTACTGCTTTTCATGCAAGCTCCCTGGTATTTCCCAGTCAGAATTTTCTTCCTGCAAGTGAGGAGTGTTTCTTCTTTTTTTTTTCACAGGGCAAATTTTATGCCCCTTCCTTGCTTGACTTGGTGTGCTGCACTTACATGGTCAGCTTCAGCTGCCCACAGTGACTGTAATGTTGTCCATCTTTGTTAATCACCCCTTTGTTAGCTGTGCCATAGCAAAAACAGACAAACAAATAAAAAGCAAAGTTAAACTTTATAGGATATTTTCTTCTGAATATTCTCAATGTTTTCTTTTTGGGTTGAACTAGCAATAGCAACTAATTAAAGACACGGCTTATGGCTGAATGTTGTGCCATGTGCCTGAAAGCACAGGATCAGTCCTGTAAAAAAAGGAATGGTGTTTGCTGTAGACTACATTGCTAGCATGATCAGTGGGAAAGGAGGCATTGTATGTAGGTTGCTCCAAAAGTACTACCTCCTGTTTATTTCCATGGAAACTACAACAGATACAAAGAGCATAATAACACTATTTGATAGAGCAAAACTCAGATACAAAGCACTGTTTGTCAACACAGTCACCACCATAGCTGTGCGTTTCTGCCAGCGATGAACAAGAGCTGCATGCCGTGCTTGTAACAGTCCACACTGGTGTCCCATTGTTGCTGTCAACATAGCTGAAAGGTACCACCCACCACCTCAGTGTGCTCACATCCACTGCTTGGTCTCCAGGAATGTTCAGTAAATATCGATGGATGTCAGTGGGTGCCATTTCTTCCACATGGAGGAATTCAGTCACATACCTTTGCTTCATACACACTTCCATGACAGTCAAGAATGAATGCCCCTCTTCTGCCATCTGTGACACGGCACCAGAATGGAACAGCATATTAATGGGAAGGTTCAACGTCTACAGCCATAGCACCAACATCTGCCTCTGGCATTGTGGGCCAACATACAAAATAGGGAACATTACTTTCGGTGCAGTCCTCATAACAATCTTAATATAAAGCTCTCCTGCGTCTGCTACGTGACACTACGTGCCATTATTGATGGAAGCATGATGGAGTGGATGCTGACCTCCCCAAAGCTGAATTGCAGCTAAACCCTAGGGAAATTCTCTGGTTTAGCTCCCAGACAGAAACCCACCCACCAGTTTTCTTTGGAAAGGACAAGAATTCAAATATTGGTTTGGCATGAAAATTGTTCTGACTACCCTAAAGGCAAAGGGAAGGTGATTCTGCAAAGCCACAAGAAGAAAGTATTTTAATTCAGAGATCATTTCCCTGATTTAAAATGTTATTTTTTATCTAACATTTTCCTTATTCTAAAACCACATTGAGTTTCAGTTATACTTCCTTTGAAACCAGAAAGCAATTGTACTGAAATGCAATAAAGGGAACTAAAAATAAACTTCAATATTTTTTTTTTCCCTTTTGTGCCTTTCCCCAAATGTCTGAGGAGTAAAACTGGATGCAGTAATTTGGGAGGAGAAGCAAATGGTGGAAGTCACTGTCAAAGAATCAGTGTGTTTGGCAGAGCATGGGCATTTCTGAAGAACTTAGCCAGGGCTGTATGCAGATGGGTTGTGGTTCTGGTGAAATAGTTGGTGGGTGATTCTGTCTGTCACTGAGCTAACCAAACAAGGAACACATAAAGCCCTCTAAATGTGCTTAGTCTGTGCATATGCCTTTCACCCAGCAGAATGAAAAACCCTGAAATGCACAGGATAAAAAAGGAGAAAAAAAATATACGCCTATGGTCAGTGTTACAGAGACTTTGTTGGTGCTCGTTTGGCTAAGGCATGACTGGAAACTGTCAAAAGATGAAATAATGGCTTCACAACCCATTTGTCAAGAAGGATAACTCTAAGATAATCTATATCTGAGATTTTCCCTTCATGTCACTGGCAATAAGATAATATCCATCTGGCCCTACAGGATTTGTTTCAAGGGAGAGAAAAACAAGTTTCTCTTTAGCTCAAGAACTGCAGAAATGCTTTAATATATCCAGAAGTATGCATACAAGACTTTCAAGATGTGCTAAGATTCTGATACTAAACATACTGACAGCTTGCAATGTCCTGTTCATACTGTTCATATGTAGAAAGAAGGCAGGAAGTGCCACCAAAACATCATGCTAGTGTTGGCTCAGCCTTTGCAAAGTTGTGTGTGGCTGCAGACTGTGCAGAACAGAGAAGATATGAACTTGCTATTAGCAGGACCCATTCATTGTCCTGTAATGGATTTGTATTAGTTTATAATGAAATGTGAGGAATTAATCACAGCTCAATTACATTTATAAGTGCAGTGCTGTATTTTAACAAGCGTGCACATGTTTGCCTGTTTTTAATTACTCAATGACTGTGAAGTTAGGGTCCTGTAGTTGGAGAATCCAACTTTGTCCGTCCATCAGCAAGGCAGCTGCCTCACTGCACAAAGGCAGCTGAGACAATGAAAGAAGGAGTTGGATGATCCTTGTGGGTCCATTCCAACTTGGGATATTCTGTGATTCTATGAAGCAGAACATAGTCATGCTTCTCAGCTAGCAAGCAGAATACTGGCAAAACCAAGCAGCCCTCCTTATTTTTTGCTCCCAGGTCTCTCTTCTCTCTCTTTCTTAACCACCGTGGTCCTTCTTTCACACTTGTTGCAGTGAGACCGGTGATGCTGGGCTTCATCCTTACTGGCTAGGGAATGCTGCTTTGAGTTCAGACACTTCTCTGTTTTCTCAGCTGTGCTTCAGATGACTCAGATTTATCTCAGGGTTCTCTTATTTTTTTCTTTTTATCTGGATCTGTAGTACTGGATATCCCAGTTTGCTTTTGGCCTTGCCTACCAAGAATGTCAAATAAGGATAAATTAAACTGTTGGTAGTCAAAACATAATGATGTTTCTACGGTAAAATATGATTCGTATTAAAATCTACTCATTCATTAGCACTCACATTGTGAACTTATTAAATGCTCTTAGTTAACATAAATCTTTTAGGAGTTCCTAGCTTAATGTCTAGTGCTGCAAACAGCTGCTTTCTGTTTATAAAAAAAATGAGGTATGAATTTTTATTTCTTTCCAACACAGCCCATAAAAAATAGTCTTTTGGCACTGTAGATACACACCACCAATGCATTCTGCTCAGAATAACTGTGTTTGCTGAAGGGCAGCCTTGCACAAACACTGTCTTAACATATAGTATCATGCTTTTTCAATTCTGCATATTAATTCATGCTGACTTCAAAAGAAGCTGAATAGCGTTTTAAAAATCTCCTTCAATTCTTAACTCTTACTGAGATTTCTGAGCATCGCTCAGGCCTGTATGTAGCGCTGGACTATGATGAAAGTTGCTCAAGTAAAAACAATATAAGGAATGAAAGCATACCACTGAATTTCAGGGAGAAGTGAAGGGTCGGGGTGATCATTTCACAGAGGATTACGTGGGCATAGGTAGGACACAGCAGTGGTTTCTAAGCAGAGATCTACTCAAAGCCATTGCTAGATGTAGTCATAGTTCGAACAGATTGTAGATTGTCTGTCAGCCATGTCAGCAAAGGCCTGTTGTGCAGAAATGTCATGGTGTGAATATCTGATCTCAGAAGCTACTGCCAGGGGCCTAAGGCAGCATGTAGGTCCTCTGCTCCTTCTTTGGCCATCTCCAGAGCACTCAGGGTATGGCACATACACACACAGGCACATAACTCTGAGGTCACAGAATCACAAAGGCTGGAAAGGATCTCTAAGACAATCTAGTCCAACTGTCAGCCTGCCCACACCGTGCCCACTGCCCACGTCCCTCGGTGCCACATCCACATGGTTCTTGAACACCTCCAGGGATGGTGACTCCACCACCTCCCTGGGCAGCCTGTGTCACTGCCTCACCGCTCTTTCTGAGAAGAAATAGTTCCTTGTATATGGTCCCTTTCTCAAATACAAACAATTGCACCTGTTCAGATTTCTCATAGCCTTCCTCTCCTTTACCCACAGGTCCGAGACCTGCTTTTTGAAGGGCTAGTATAATGGTCGAGCTAGCTGCCCTCCTTTCAGTTCCTTGCAACCTCCTCCCTTTGGGTTCAGCACAGCTCACGCTGGTAGCCCATTGGCATGCAGCCATGCCTCCCTTTCCGTTACTGGTTCCAAACATACATAGCAATGGAGGAAGGCTCTGAAAACTCATATTGGTGATCCTTACAGGAGGATATTTTCCATATGCCCTGCAGACAGCTCCTGACTGAGGACTGCCAGGGCGGGTGTGGTGCCATGGTCTCTGAGCAGGCCCTGCAGAGAGGCTGGGAAATAAAACGTGAGGCCTGCAGCTGGCAGCTGCAGAGGGGCCAGAGCACCTTCTGGCCCAGCTTCAAGCTGACGCTGATAACCAGTCGAGCATAAAAAGAAGCATGACAAGTTCTTTAAAAGAGTAGTAAAATTAAAAAAGCCAAATTGCTTCTGCTCTGAAGGTGGAAAAAATTCAAATAGGTAGCAAAGTGTGGCAGAAGAGCAAGAAAGGGAATGCAAGAGGGAACACGATGTAATCCAGGGAGGCAAGTACATTCGGAGGCTCCTGCCAGGCTCCCAGGAAAAGTGTATGCTGAAAAGCAGCCAGTCCGTTACGCATGCTGGCACAAAATACGTCAAGAGAAAGGCAAAAAGCTGTAAACACCTGCACTGAGCTGGGAGACTTTTGCAGTTCCTTGTTCATTGTTATGAAAGACACAGTTGTTTTCCTAAATATAAGAAAACATACCGTAGAAATTACTACAAAACACTCCCTGTTACTTGGGTATAAAGAAGAGCAAACTATGATTCATGTATTATTGCAAATGCTATTCACTGTATCATAGCTTGCACAAAGTTTTGTAGTTACATTGCTGTTATATCAAGTCAAGAGGATTTCAGAAGTGTGAATGAGGGAAGGTCTCATCTGCTGTGACAAATCAAACTACTGTAAGCGATTATAATGAAATCAGAAGTATATTTATACCACACACAAAATTGAGCTACTTTACCTTTTATGATGTCAGTCAAAGAAAATAAGTGTAAATAGATCCATTAGGAGATGGGGTAATAATTACTGCTTACACTACAGTTAGGCTGTTTATGTGCAAAGTACAATTCTACAAGGCCTTAAGCCATGCTATATAACAGCTTTTGATTGATCTTGGTTCTGTAAAACACTGTGGTTTCTAAGTTACCAAACACTATATATATATATTTTTTATGTTAACTTCCATATATTTTTATTTAGAGAAGAAACATTTTTTCAGCACTATAGGCATTATATCAATTCCTTTCACAGTGATCCTGGAGTAACCTCTACGTTAATGGCAACTGAATTAAGAACAAGAGGGCAAAACATTTTTCGTTGACAGACTCCCAGCAGACAAATAGATCAATAATCCAGAGTTACTTGGCTCTTTCATGATTCCTCATATAAAGTAACTACTGCGTGCTCCATGTAAGAATAAGATGTCTAATCCTTATTCTGTACAAAGCAGCTGTTTGCTAAACCCATCTTCAATTTACTGAAAATGAAAATGTCATCTGGAAAGGCCTGTGATTTTTTTTAGGACTATTAATCAGTGATTAGGTGCCTCCTGAAGCAATACATTATCGACTCCTGGTTTGGAAGAGTTAATTCACTGTGCTGCAAACTGATGTAAAATGGAGGAACTGGAGGAAAAGGAAGTTTTAGCTTTGATATGGAAAACGAGAAGAATGAAACAGAGACATCAAAAGGGAGCTTTTTATAGAAAACATACTATAAAGCTGAAATTCTTCTCCATTCACCCTGTTCACTTCCAGAACTCTGGTCAGCAGAAATATGAACTGATGATGAGTTTTCTGTGCTTCTTGGTCCCTTCTTAAAACAGGGTAACCTCAGCTAAGCTTTTCTTACAATCAAAGTAATGTAATACGCAATTCTTGATCCTTGACATTTGCTTTCCTTCCAGTGAATTCTCAACATATATATTCAAACAAATGTATACTAATATCCTAAAGACCCTGAATTAATAAACAGAATGTAATTTTGACTGGGACAATGCCTAGTTAAATGGGTAACAATTCTTTCTGCAGGCAGAGAAGCAAGCTCAGCCTCCAAAAAATTCTTTCCTGCAGATTTGGATTTCCAGATACTCAAAGTCATGTAGTCACTCCCTCCATGTGAGCAAACTAAGCTGCCAGATAGATGGCAAAACTGAAAAGCAAGGCTCAAAAAACGAAATGATCTGTGACAATTTAAGAATCTTGAAAAATTTACTCTTTCCTTTTTTTACAGTCCTCATTCTCATGCAAAACAGAATACTTTGGGATTTCATTGTCAGATGAAAGTTAGTAGATTTTCCAATTATATGGTAAAATTCTGGAGCCCC
The DNA here is from genome assembly GCA_037305975.1 of Chrysolophus pictus. Taxonomy (NCBI): domain Eukaryota; kingdom Metazoa; phylum Chordata; class Aves; order Galliformes; family Phasianidae; genus Chrysolophus; species Chrysolophus pictus. The sequence goes on from CM074576.1 coordinate 85,133,386, forward strand.
TTGCATGCATACGTATGCAGTTTCAACCTCCTGGATGCAGTAGAAATTTCAGATGTTGAAAACCTGTTTGATTAGTTATCCTACCACATCCAACCAATACAAAATGAATCACTGATTTTTCTGTCTTTTCCTATCTAGTTTTAGATGTACAACCCAATTACTTACACTGCCAGACTGGTATCAGAAACTAAATGTTTGCTTAATACTTAGTCTGAGTTTTATATTTTTAAATTTCATTTACTTTCTTTAGTTTTATTTAATAAGTTGCACTCTAATGCAAATTGCATAACAATTCTGAATATTCAAACCTATTTTAGAAGAACAGAAAAGCATCTGTCAAATTTGGGGATTGAGATAAGCAAGAAGCACAATAAACATGACCAATATTCCCATTTTTTGGTGACAATTATCTCTGAAAGTGTAAACACAAAGTCAAGCCTTGGGATCCAAACCTTAGGGAACTTAATAACTACTGCACTCAAGACACTGTTAATGAGCATAACCAGTAAGATTCATGTGTTTTTGTTTTTTTTTTTACATTTGTTGTTTAAATCATAATTTTTTAATCTCCATGTTAATTTTCTGCTCTTTCATATACCACCTTAATATTTTTCTGAGATGGAACTGAAATCACTATTTCAGCGTGATCACAAAATCTTGTGAAAAGGCAATATATGTTAAGCAGTATCTCTGCTATTCAAAACTCCATCGGTTTGTGCTGTAATGAACTTGCTTGATGCTACTCCTAGGCTTCATACAGTGTTTCTGTTACCTGGACTGTTAAGGAACAACTTTGTTCTTGACCACATTGCCTTAGCAGCACTAGGTCACACTAGGCGCAAAGTACTGTCATTTTATTGTTTTCAACCCTGCATTTGCTTTATTGCAAATATGCTAGACTATTCAGTCTAGCTGAATTCTATTTAGTTGAAATAAAAATCAGCTTCCTTCCTTCTTTTCTCCACTACTTACCAAGATAACAGATAGGACAGAACCATGCCCCATATCCAGCCTGGGACATCCACTCTCATCCAGTGCTTCAGGCAGTGCCATCGTTCCTAGTAAACTTTACTTGCTGAGTGCAAAACTGATGCATTTCCAGATATTTCACTGAAGTCCTGGTGATATTTTATTTGCCATGTTTGCCTTACTGACTGATCCCATGATCCTCTGTTCAAGAGTCATGTAACTGGACAGGTTTACTGTTGGTTTTTTTTCCAAGTATTTTTTCTCCTTTTGAAATAACTATAAAAGTAGCTATGAAAGGATGCATGGCTTGGAATGCAAAACTGAATGCAAAACTATCTATCAATGAAACAAATAAGCCTAAACTAAAAAAAAATTCTGCAGAAGCACACTAGGAAGACAGTCAGAATGAAAAAAAAAAAAAAGCAGTGAAAACAATCTCAACTACAAAACAAAAATATAATTAGGGGCCCTGAACATTATTATGATGAGAAAACACCCAAGAGTGTGTTGATGCAATAGGAAGGAAACAAGAAAGAAGATATTAAAATTCTTTATTTAAAGATGGTTTCAGGGACATCAGAATCGGGAGCTGGCCTGCACCCTACAACGTCTGGTTTTTATCATTTAGTTGAGATAGCAGAAAGAACTTTTTTTAATTAAATAAGATGTATGCATTTGGAAGCATTATTAGCTTACGTTTGGCTGAAAGTAACAGAGAGAATTTGAAAACGAGGAAAGAAAATTCTGGATACAAAGCTCAGATATTTGCATGACTGTTTTGACTCCTGGGAATATCTGGGAGATAAAGCCAACTTTTTTTCCCCCTAGTGACCACACCAGGAAGCTATTTACCTTTTGTATAGTTCACTGTCTTTTTTTTTTTTTTTTTTTTCTTATTTGGTGTTTATTGATTTCAGAAGAATGGATGAGGCACAAGAAATTAAAAGACAAACATGAACAGAAATCTGAGACAATTTACAAGATGTAGTAGTAAAAAAAACCCAAGAAATTATTTTATATACTATAAACACTTAATATACCAGCAGGCTTGACAACAAACAAAAACAGATAAAAAAAGAATCTACATCTTTGACAAAGTAATAATAAAATTGCTTGGGGGTTTTAAACTATTTTCACGCACTGCATTTTATGATGTGTTTTAGGCTTGCTGATGATCCTCAACTCTATTTGAAAGACTGTGTGCTGCAATGCTTATTTAAATAGCCATTCAACTGGATGTAAACTACTTCTAGATCATCCTAGTTTTCTTGCTGTCCCCTGCTCAGCCTTTTCTGCTTTAAACACGAATTTTAGCATCTTCCAGTTGCATTTATAGCATTTATATCAGAAAAAAATTGAATGATACACTTTTATATCTTCTCTACAAAAGTCAGCCTCTTTGCTTGTTTTTTACAAAATAAAATACTTCAGCAATACTGCATTTGGCATTCTCAGTTCTTATCATACTCAATTTAAATATTCTGTGGTTGTGTGTTGACTCACTGCTTGGAGTCTATACTAAGTGAACAATGACTGTTTCCTCTCGCAATTAGCACAAGATAAATCCTGTTTTTAAATTTCCTTTCAAACTCTTCAGGCGGATCAGCAAGCTGACCTTGCATTCTGCACTGCCATGACTGTTAGGCAAGCATGAAAGATGCAATCAGAAATACGGCGACAGATAGAAGAAAGTATGTAGCTTCTTGTTTTGGCTCAGCTTCATCAGGGATCGATATTGTTCTCTTCTTGGCAGCTGACTCCTGATCCCACTGAAGTTAACAGAGAATCACAGAATCACCAAGGTTGGAAAAGACCTTCAAGATCATCCAGTCCAACCATCCACCTATCACCAAAAGTACTCACTAAACCATCTCCCTCAACACAACATCCAAACAGAATGTGTCACTACAGTATGTCTCTCATCTGACCACAGTTAGGATGGGGGGGAAAAAAAAAAACACAAACCTAAACAGTTTAAAGATAAATGCAGATATTGCTTTGATGCAAAGATAGCTCACTGATAAAAATGTAACATCTTTGTATACCTGTTTGGAAAAAAACAACAGCATCACCGAATTTGGAATGTTTTGAATGTATTCAGACATTAAAAGCAGCTGAACTGTGATACAGCAATGCAAGCACGTTTTATTGCTTTATTTTCATTGTATGGATACAAGATACTTCTAAATAACTAGTTCCTGAACATTTCATTACATTTTATCATGTCACAAATGTGCAGTCCCCAAATATTTTTCTTCACAAGTTGCCACATGGAGAAGCCAACTGTCATGTTGTTTAGATACAAACTGCTGACATGTGCTTTGTATACACAAAAAGCTAGTTTATGAAATGCGAGATTGAAACTTGTCAGGTTTTCTTCAGTACAGACAAAAATAACTGTCTGCAAATAAAACAAGACCACATCTATAATATATTTCAAAAGGCTTAACTACTTATTAAAAAAAAAAATACGATTTTGTGAAAAAAAATGTAATTTTGAAGCTGAAATGTGCTCAAATTACTTATGATTTTAATTTGCACTGAACATTTTAACATGTTGGATGCATTAGTGACTAAAGAGGACTGATAATGTAAATCTTATGCTGTAATATTGTGAGTGAAGCACCACGGTGAGGAGACAGAGAGAGGAAGGCGAAAGGCTACAACTCCTCAGTCTGGTAACTCAGATACCATATGCACATCTTGTCAACTCGGATGAAGTATTTTAAAATATATTTAATATGGTTTAGAGACACAATGGATAAAGTTTGCCTAATTTGTCCTCAACTGACCTTGGTGTTGCTAAGCTGATTACCATTAGAAATGGTAGATTTTTTTTTTTTTTTAAGTTAAAGCTATTGTTATTTCATATAGAATAACTGTAAACTCTTTAAATAGGATATTAAAGCTTCTATGAAAAAATGCCCAAACTTGAAACGTTCACCTTGGTTTTGCTTGTCTCCTACCTTTTCCTCCTTTTTCTATCAGTCTTGTCTTTCTCTCATTTCTGTTTTGCCTCGGAAAAGGAAAAAATACAGAACAATATATAAGGAGGATGAAAACAATAATGGGTTTTCATTTGTTAGCTCCCCTGAACATAAGTGAAAGCAATAAAACAAGGAAGTTCCACAACAGTGGAATAATAATATAATAAATAATGGAATAATGGATAGGTTGTCTTTCCACTAAAATAACAACAGAATAAAAGCTTGATGTAGGTGTGTAAGGTATAACACTCCAAGATCACATCTGACACATTTTACTTGGTAGTTTCTAACAAGTGACTCAGGACATGTGAAGCTCAGAGCAAATGTCGTCATTTGAATCTAAGAATCCAACTTATCCAAAAAGGGAAAATGTCTCATGCATCAAGAAAAACAGTAAAAAAGATTCTGGCAGAAGCAGATTAATGGAGCATTACTGCTGGCATTAACCATCAAGGGAAAGCTAAGTTCCAGTGAGACTTAGTTGACTAATGAGACAGAGGCAAAAGAACTTGAAAGCTGAGACTGCCTGTGTTACAAACACCTTTCTCTAAGTGCTGAATAATCTTTAAAGTTTTCAGCCCTTCTGTGTGGCCTGGGCTTGCTTGTTCTTGCAAAACCAAGGCTTTTATCATTGTCACTCCTAGAAGAAGCAGTACTCAAGAGTAACAAATTTACTAATTTTTCATGATATAATAAGATGCACACACAGATGTATTTTATTTTCAAGAAGCCAGAATCATTACTTAATTCTTATTCATTAATCAGTATGGAACACAGATTAAAAGCAGGCATAGACTGATATCACCTAACAGTAATATGCAAGTAGACAAAAAACTGGGCAGTAGTCCTCTGAGCAGAACTTCAGAAATTATTACTAGAATCATTACACATAATGCTCATACATATCTTTAAAGAAACAGGCTACTTTTCATCACAAAGAAAAATGAAATGTCAGTGAAGCAAAACTGGGAGATGTAGACCCAACAGCAATGAGAACTCTACATACCAGTCATTGCATTGTGCCAGGAAAACACCTCTGCCCAAAGACACTGCAGTTTTTTCCAGGCACAGCAGAACTGTACTTTTAAAAATTATTCCAAGGAAAGTAAACAGAAGAAAAAACATTTGGTGTGTAACCCAGGAGCCTCTACTGCGTGGAGCATGTTTCTGAGTGCTACTTTCCTTTCCTGTTTGCATTGTCTTTCAGTGTGAGGTTCCTTATGCTTCCTAAACGTATTTGAACACACTGTTTTCTGCAGGTATATCTTTCTCTTTGATGATTTCTGTCAAGTATTTATTTTTCTGTGTTTTTCTCAGAAGAGAAGGACCCATGTTCAAAAGCCAAACAACTTCCCCTGCAAAAATGCTAAGTAACTTCTCTAGCATCCGGAAGGACATTTTACAGCATTAAGCCTATTATTTTCCCAGTAAATTACTCTGGAAGTTATCATTTCTCTCCATGAATGACGCAACTGCTACTGACAGATTATCTGACAGCCTAGATGTCAAAATATTTTTCTTCTTTGCAAGTGTATACTTGCAAATGTTAGAACTGACTGTCAGGATTTTGAGCTTGGATGTTGGAAGTTTCCTTGATTTCAGAAAACTAACATATTTTTGTATTATATTCAGTTGCTTCATCATTGGAGATTAAATTGAAATAAAGTCAACCTTTCCCACTCCTAAAAACAACAAAATCCAGGAAGAATCCATTGCATTTTTCTAGACCCAAACCCTTTGCACTGAAAAGTAAGGCTTCCTATGGATAACAGCTACAAACAGTGAACTTTAGATGTTAAGTAGCAATGAAATATCTGTCCTGGAAAGGTTATACAATGCCTCCTTCTGCTTAGACAAATGGCAGGATATGCTTTACATCAAGCATGACAAATCGTGATGAAGCTCTGAAAAACATACTTGTACAGCACACGCATTTCCCCCCAAGAGCATGACAAATTTGAGTTAGAAATCCCATGTCTGAGTGGAGAACTGAGCTACACAGTGGCTTCCGTTAGAGGGCTGTGGAAGAGGGCTGATAGAGGAGAAAAAAAACAAGCGCTGAGTGCATGAGAATAGGTTTGGCCAAAAAGATTTTCTTTTGAATACTAGCCTCTGTAAAAATAAACAGTCATACCTCTAAGCATCAGTCAGGCTAGCTATCTCTATTCCTCCCACTTTCGTATGTAAGGGAGATACTTTTCCAACAAGCAGTTGGAGAACTATTCTATCGAGGCTTTACCTACAGAAAGAGTTGCTGTTATTTTGTGTAGTAATAACACCCTACACTATCAGGCCGCTATCATGGGCAAAATCATATGAAAGGAAAAGATGATGTTGACACTAAGACCTTTAGAAACTCCTTGTGTTGTGCCAGTCCTTTCTCTCCCTACATTAACCACTAGAGATAGTTACTATCTTTTCCTCAGAAACCTGAAGACATGCCACACCAGCGGTACCCAAACTTGCTGCTATCGCAAAGCCCATGGCTCAGCTTTGTGACATAACAAATTAACTTCTGTAAACATCTGCAAAGCAATTTGCACAAGTGCAACAGGTTTGATTGGCTCAAACTTTTGAACATCTGTTGTGTAGCAAGATGAGGAAAATGAGGAAAGCCAACCATCAGAGCAGACTACTACTGCAAGAACTATTCATTCAGCCTATTATTATTCCCTGACTGCATCTCAAAAAAACAAGGTGGCTGGGAGTAGGCCAAATGAATTGTTCTGGTAGGCTTCAATCTCCTCCTGACAAGGGAGCAATAGATTTTCCTGAAAAGAATTGGAGAAGAAATGTAACAGGAAGCCTCTAATGATCTGCTTAGAAGATAAGACAAAACACTGCTGGATATCTCTTTACAACTAAATATCTTTTGTAATTGTTGGACTCTGTCCTAATTAGCTTTGATGTACCAGAGAGTTACTTTGCGAGCTGTTTGCTTAAAACATGTTGTTCTGTTCTACTTCCTTTCAGATGTTCTATGGATAACATCATTAGGCTTACCTTTTGTTCCTTCTGTATACTGTTTCTACGTTAGCAGAACGTATGCTCACCCTCTGCATTTGATTCAGTCTCTGAATTAGCTGTCCAACTTTAAAGATGAGATTTATCTCATTCTATTTTAGTGCTGATTTAGATGTACATCCACTGATTGCCCAAAAGTTGTGTCCGGTTCATTAAAGTACAGATATATTTGAATCTGCATCTCTTTCCTATTAACACTTTGCAAGTCTCAAGAATTTTCTGTGAACTGTGAACATATTCTAATATTCCACGTTCCATACCTTCTCTAAGGAGTCCAAAATATTGATCTAATTTTCACCTTGAATCTCTTTGTTCTTTGTGATTAATATCAAGATCTGCAATACTAAATCTAATACCACTCAGGGCAAGAAGTTACTTACAGCATCCTACTACCTAGAGTAAGCAAAACTTTGGTGAAATTAGAGGATGAAGTCACATCCCACACTGAAGACAGAAGTGAGAAGCAGTTGTACTTTTTGGGACAACAGAAAAAAAAAAACTTATGATACATGCCATAGCTCACCTGGCAAGCCAGATGATGAACACAGAGGAGTTTTGCCAGGGGCTAGAGCCTTATCACATTACCCACCATAAGGAGTTGGTTATTCTTTACTGTAGGTGTGAGTATCTTTGAGTTGGAGATGATGAGACAATGTTGAAGACTGCCAAAAAGCAAGAGATTGTTTTCTAGAAAATACTTGGAAAACTTTGAATAGAAACTGCTCCAATTTCTTTCTGTATTCCCAAATTACTCAGCTCCTTCTGCAAATAAATATGCCTCTGTACTCCTGGTAAAGAAATACATTTATGAAGAAACAGCAAGTTCAATAAGTTTTACTTACTAAAGAAACCTATCTGTAAGAGGCTATAACTTTACATCAAAAGAAGGAACAGTGTTTTGGAAAAATAAGCAGAAATTCCCATAAAGCAGAACTTATTTTTTCCCTCATGTGAGAGGTTAACCAGTTTCCACATATTGCAACAAATATGCCTGTATGCTTTTATTTCCTCAATATATGCATGGTTTCATTAAATTTTACTGACTAAATCATATGTATTTCTCATCAGTATAAATTTGGCCAATCTGCAAATCCTTAAATACTCTCCCTGATGCAATTTTACTAGTTACACTGATGTCGTTAGCTGGTATTATTCTTCCATTTGAAATACCCATAGGCACGATTCTAATTTTGCATACAACAATTAAGCTTCTAATGCAAACAATTACATGTTCGTGGTGAAAAACTTTCTGAATGTTAATGTATAGCAGAAATCATAGCTCATTTGTTAAGACCTCAAAGCAGGTAGACAATAGGTAAGAGTTTAATTTCTTTTAGCCCTTATGACATTTATTGTATATTTAACATTAAACACTTTCCAGAATTGGCACTTTCACTATGATTCACACATTTTCAAATAGGCATAATGGAAACATTTCAAAGTTGGACTTAAAGTTTAGTACAATTAAATAATCTCAGTATTTTTGAACTGAAGAATTAATACATGTTAAGAGACACTTATTTCCTAAAACTTTCTGCAAATTATGACACAATTTGTAAAACACTACACGAGGGGAAAAAAAAAAGTACACGAAGAGTAATCAAATGGGAAAAAAAATAGAGAACTAGTACGAGATTTCTTTAGAATTGAAGAACGGTGTGGGTTATTTTCCTATATAATCTACTAATTGTATCATTTGGTAGATACTGTTTCCTTTCAAGCCGTGCCAACCATGCAAAATCATGGTTCTTTTTGACCGTTCTTCATTAGGAAAGAGATGAGCACACAGGTAATACTGCATTCAAAAGTGTTATCTTGAACAAAGAGCTGCTCCTGCTTGTGTGTGGGTTTTGATTCACAGCAACAGCTGCTACATCAGTACAGGAACAGTACCGAAAGACAGCTTTTGATAAAGAGCAATAGAAATCTGTCCAACTCTCCTGGCTTAGAAACGCAATCTGACTAACTGGCAACCAAACTAACAATTATTTAGACGCAATAAAGATCTACCAGTAGATCAATTCAGTGGTTCAAGCTTTTAGAGATTCTGTTTTTAAAAACAATTTTGTCTTTTTTTCTAGCAATCTTTGGTCTCATAATATTGACTCATCTTAACGTATTGTGCATCAGTCAACCAGCTCCCGAGTCACTGTTATGAACGTGCTGGACCTCCTTACAAAAGGATCTCAGGATTCTTTGCAGCAGCAGCCAGTGATGACGCAGGTTTTACTAACACCAGAAGTTTTAAACAAATTCAGTATGCTACCCAACAATACAGTCACCGTACTGTCTATTGCAGCATTTGATTTTGTTTTAAAATGACAGTCCTACATAGTTCCTACAACACGTGATATTATGGGTGAATAATTATCACAAAAGCTATCTGAAAGTGGCATTCATCTATATTTGGAAGTTTTGATTTTCATTTATTTATTCAGTGACTTTGCCTTAGTTTCCAGCATGGTATCATAAGCAGAGCAGAAGAAAATGCAACCAAGGAGGTCTTCCATAATATGGGCTGAGCTAATAGAATCCGAGAACAGCACTGAATCTACAAGGAAAACTGTTTATAGCCCAATTCCCTACTAAAGAATTCCCTAAAGAAGTTCTGATAAGCACTGAAACTTCGCAAGCTTATCTGAACTGACTCATTAAAAATGGATCTAACCAGATATTCAGCAGAAATTCTCTTCAGCTGGTATTCTCTAACATGCAGGCTTATGACCTTAGTGAGGTGGGATTATTCATCAGGAAAAGCCCAGTAAGTTACTTTTCATTGGTTCTTAACACTGGATTGCTCACTGAAGGTTACATCAGCATTAAAGGGATGTAAACTTCAGTGCTTACATGTAAGTATGTGAATTCAATGGATACTGCAATTTTATTTTTTTTTAATTGTGGGAAAAATATTAAAGATGGACTTCCTTCTCACTGACACTAAGAAACCCCTGGCCAAATGCTGATTGTCTTGTTTGAAGTTTTACATCTACAACTTAAAGTAATCTTTTGTTAACCCACCACTTGTGGAAAAAAAGTACTGATTTAGCCATAAAAAGGTTTGGGAAAATACTGCTCATTCTTAGCAAATCAGCCCCTTGCTGCCCCTTTCTCCAGAGTCTATTCTTCTATTGAGACTGACAACAACTCCCTTCTTTCAGCTTTCCAGTATACATCCATGTAAAGAAACACATCACTCACAAGAACAAACAATCACAGGGTTCATTTTCAGACAAAAACTCCTATCTGACTTCATTAGTGCCACATATACCGATATACATAAGAGCATGAATGAGAAGGTTTAAGATGGGAAATTCTCTAAACTAAACTAGCAGTTTCCTGTTTCACGGTTATCAAGTGTAATGCAGCTGACAGGTGGGGGGAAGCAAGAGAAAACGTATGTTTAAAGGCAAGGTTAGCTTTGGATTTTAGGAACACCAGGCTTATAACAGAAAAAAAACCCAACTTGTTTTCTTCATGCCCTCCTGATGTTCTTAATTCTGTCAGAGGCCTGATCCAGCTCTCGTTGATATGTGAAAGAAACGAGAATGCAAAATGTCAGAGAGCTCCTGAACAGAATCCATCAGCAATTTTACAAAAAATATCAAAATCTCAGTTTGGAATTTTGTAATAGGATTTGTCTCTGTATTATTTCATTCATCCTCCAATCACACATTACAAATAAATTTGTATGCTTCGGTTATAGCCCTTATTCATTAGGTCCCATGCATCAGATTGGCTCCACCTTGTTTTGATGAAATTCTGAAACACGGGGAGACATTCTTACTACTTTTAACTACAGCAATAGGTGTTGCATACTCAATAGCAACGCTTTCCAAATTTAAGCATCATTTTATTTGAGATACCTCTGATTTTCTAGTTGCTCTAAGGGAATCCTGGAACATGTTTAGACAAGGATGGAGAACAGTCACTGCCTATGTCTAACAGGGGCACGATGAAGCTTCTTGAGTCACTGTCTTAATCCCCAGCAAGGTATGCTTAATGTCACAGGCTGCCTTCTGCTGTTAGTACCTTTAAGAGTTTTGTTCACATATGATTACAAAATTTATTATCTACTACTACTTGTGCAAATCAACAGATTTTAAAAAGGCAGATGCAGTAAAAAATGACTCAGATTCCACAGCCAATCAAATAGCTTTTCAGATTGGTTGTAGATTTTATTGTTTTAGGCACTCATGGCAATCTTAGCAAAAAATAGCACACGCAATAGTTGAAGGTTTTTAAGAAAAGTTTTTTTCAGGTACTTTCTTAAAAAGATTTGTCAATAAAGGCTACCCTAGCTAGTTAAAGAACTAAATTAAATCTCATAAAAGTATGTAACATCCTCCACTTTGGAAGAAAAAAATAAAAGCATTCAGCTAATAATGGATCTCGGATAATACTGCAGACTGTTCCAGGATTTACAAGAGTAAATAAAAGAGCTGTTCATCATTTGCTGAGTATATGAATGGCTCCTTTCAAATGTTTATACGTTTTATTTTAAATTTACTCCAAGGATATTTTAAAAATGCTATTTATTTTTCTCTTAAAAGTCAGAAAATCGTCAGGCTACAGTACTAGCCTAGCATCTTATATTAAGTCAACAGATCACAGAGGGTGGAAGGGACCTCAAGAAATAATCAAGTCCAATCCCTTGCTAAAATCAGGCTTCCTATAGTAGGTTATACAGGAATGTGTTCAGGTGGTTTTTTATTACATCCAGAGAAGGAGACTCCGCAATCTTTCCAAGCAGCCTGTCCAAGTGCTCTGTCACCCTCAAGTTCACATGGAACTTCCTGTGTTCCACATATTTAAATACCCCCTTCACAGCATTTGCCGAGTTCTACAAAGTTACAGAAAAGTTGTGAATGCAAAATGAAGACTGTTAACATAAACACAGTGCTTATTATCAACTACTCAGAAGCTGTATTAAATTCCCGTGTGGTCACAAAGGTCACAAAGAAAGATCCCACTAAGCATTGTTTTTTGAAGAGCCAGAGATATGTCCTTGTGATTTCCTTCTATCAGACAGGTGACTTCTTTAGAAGGCAGTATGTCACAGACAGCCACATTTGGCTCTTAGTGCAGGAGTGGATACTTACCCTACTTACCTTCTGAAGCTATTAACGTAAGTGGAAAGCACGTTTGGAATATACATCAGTAGACACAGCCAAAATTTCCTGTAGCAGGGTAGGTGGGGGGGGGGGGGGAGGGGAGTCAGCTAACAAAAGCACTGTAAAGAAAACACTGTCCACACAAATGTAGTTTTTCCATATTATTTATTTCTCCAGCCGAACACAGATACTGACAATTACTGTAACATTAGAGAGTGTGAAAAACATGACACTGAGGTGGCTGGTTTAACAGCTGCTACTTCTGCTGGTACAACGTCAGTAAGCAGGTCTCTTCAAACCAGTGCTTAGAGTCAACCCTTCTTAGACGATCTATAGACTACCCAGCAAAACTGACTCCAAATTGAATGAGACAGCTCAAAGTATGGTTATGGTCATGAATAAAAATTCACGGTTTCTATGTGTAGAAACAACTCCATCGTTGTTGTCATATTTATTCTTTTAAAATGTGGAACAAACTCCAGTGCTCAAGGGAAATTTTATCATTTCTGCTGACATACTGCACAGCGATGGAAACTACCGCTTAACTACATGTTTCTTGGGACTACAGATAACTACCTGAATTCCAGATGAATTCAAGCACTGAGCCTTTCAGGCAATGCAGATATGAAAAGCAAACGGATCAAGGGAAGGAAAGTATACAAAAATGATTACATGATTCAAGCAGTAATGCAGGACATCACTAAATAAGGTTTATAACCAAAGCATTTAGTAATTATTAGTCTTTAAACACTTTCTCATAAAGAAGCAATACCTTTATGATAATAACACATTTCCTATAGAAACTCACTTTTACTCCCATCAAGTGCTTACTGGAAGCCTATTAAAGACTTATCTACCACTCAAAAACTAAGTAAAATACTTCTAAGATTTAAAAATAAACCACAACGTATCTTTGATAGTATGCTGAAAAAATTGAAATTGCTTTTGAAAAATCTTCTAGTTTCAGTAATTACTTGTACTTATATTTATTTTTTTCTTACAAATAGAAAAAGCTTTTCTTGGGGGAAGGGGTGGGGGGGGAGGGAGAGGAGGAAGGTGTGTGAAGTGTGAAGGAAGCCTTCTGGAAGAAAAGGATTTTATATCTTGCCTATCACCCACTGTCAAAATATAACTCAAATTATTGAACACCGCTCTCATCAGACCTTGAGGGAAGGCAGAACTGGGAACATGCAAATTGCAGATCATTTTATTATGAACTTCTGGACAATGACGGAACTACTGCTAAAATAGTGAAATGAAATACAGCTCACTCTCTTTATTCCAAATTTCACAAATGTAATTTAGTAATTTAAGTCTGACAGTTTGTTCTGGCTCTCTGTTGAAGTAAATGAGAAAGAAAAAAAGAGGCAGAAAAAAAACAACTACTGAATACAGAAAGCTACACAAAGGGATTATTTTCTCCCCTGATTAACCCATTGTCAGGTTGTATTAGTTTATGCTGCTTTCTCTTATATGCCCAGTAGTCACATATTTCAGGCGGCTCGACTAAAACCTGGGAAGGCGTCAATAATACAAGAGCTGGATTTACATCTTATAAAACACAAAATGGTATCTTGTGCTTCTTCAACTTAGCTTTTTTTATTTTGCTCTTTTTTCATTATGTATACCTTGTTGCACATGCCTGACACTGCTCCTGTCTCGTCACTTTTCTCAAGCAGCTGTAGGAGATGCCTTACAGCTAGAGGTCCTCTGAGCTGTTACAAGTGCCATGTTGACCACAAACCTGAATGACTGTTTTTTTTAAAAGCAATGTTGATAGACATCATACGTGCATCCCATGCAACATTATAAGGAAGTGATTGCTACTCTCACTATTTCTAGCAGCTTATAGCTTGTAGCTGCAAATAACTTTGAAAAGCAGAAATGAAAGATTAAGTTGAACTGATACACCTAAAAAGCTTTCAATACCATTGTTTTTCCAAGGACTGAAATCACAGGTCTTGCTGCAGATGACTAACAGCATCTTGGGTTAAGGAACAATGTGAGATTTCAGCTGTATCTAGTAGGGACTGAAACACTGCTACCTGTCTAGGAAGTCATACTAAATACATCAGTAATAATCAGTACGCTCTGTTAATCACAGTACTTAGAAACAAGTATGCATCTGAAGTTACCAGAGAATGTATCTGATGATGAGGTCAAATAGACAAGAGCAGAAGAAGTCTATGGAAAAACCCTCTGAGCCAGAAAACCTTCATGGATGAAATCAGGCTTTCAATACACTTCATATGAGTACCGAAGCACAGCAAAGAACCTTTACAACATAGAAAAGAAAACAGGATTTGTTCAGCAAATACTCTGGTTTTGAGAAAGTGACTCAGTGGTAATTGTTTTGTCCACAAAGAACCTCAAGACCACATACAAGAAAAACAGGGTGTATGGTTCTTCCAGCAGCCCAGCTTGACTGTCATGAAGGCTGCAAGGAAGTTCAGCCTTCCAACCAAAGACAACATACTGAAGTAATTGCTATAAGAAAATAATTCATTTTTCTATGATACTGCACAGAGTACAAAGAGAGATCAAGAAAAGGCTCTATTAAGTTCAAAATGAAGTAAAAAAAAAAGACACTTGAGGAATGTCACATTGAATTATGAGAAAATTAAATATGCTAGAACAAATCAGTATGATCTACTCCCATCAGGTAAGTCATCTGAGTACTGTTTTGCTTATGAAGAAATAAAACTTCAGACAGGTTCCTGGCAATACCAGGCAAAATATTCCCAAGTAGGCCAATAGTCACATACAGAAAGAACAGAACTCAGCCAACTGGTGAAGGGCTCTCCAGCACTACAGAACTCACTGTTAGGAAGCAGCTTAGGTCCCTGAGATGCTCTTTCTTCAGTGCTGGCCCTTACTTGAGCCCAGAGTGGCTCCACCCTGGATCCACCCCTTCTGGTTAGATGGGGAACACAATGTGCACACAATAGCATGTGTTCTCCTGGCCAGCGACACCCCTTCACCAGGTGTTCAATCATCAGTTCAAGCCCTGACCTAACAGGTCCCCGACAAATCCTGAGTTGTGTTTTTTTAAAGAAGCGTACAAATTAAAACTTCTTAATAGCTATCATTCCATTTGCCCTCTTCTCTGTATTTTCCATTGGTAGCCCAGAACGTTTTACATTTTGAAGACCAAGACTTTTTTGAAGAAGTAATGCTCTTGTGAGCATTCTGCTCAATTTTCCAGCCTCTATTGGATAGAACTGATACTTGTCTTGTCCCAGATTGTGACACAAGAAAAAAAAAAAAAAAGATCAGGTCTCAGGATATGCAGCAAGAAGCATCACCCTTCACCAGAAGCAGCATCATTCCTGACGTGTCTAGAGAAGGGCAATGAAACTGGTGAGGGGTATGGAGCATAAATCTTATGAGAAGCAGCTGAGGGAGCTGGGATTGTTTAGTTTGGAGAAGAGGAGGCTCAGGGGAGACCTCACTGCATCTACAACTTCCTGAAGTGAGGCTATGATGAGGAGGGGCTTGACCTCTTCTCCCAGGCAACGAACAGGACCTGAGGAAGTGGCCGCAAGTTGTACCAGAGGACGTTTAGGTTAGACTTAAGGAAGAACTTTTTCTCTCAGAGAGTGGTCAGGCACTAGAATGGCTGCCCAGGGAGGTGGTGCAGTTGCCATCCCTGGCAGTGTTAAGAGGCGTCTGGACGAGAAGCTACATGATAAGGTTTAGTAGCCTGTGGTAGCAATGGTAATGGGAGGGCGGTTGGACTAGATGATCTTGTAGGTCCTTTCCAACCTTGTGATTCTATGATTCTGACACTAGACAGTGCTGTAGAAACAAGCCTCTGGTCAGAACCTGCCATCAAGAAATTTACAAAGCATTTTTGTGGTGAACATTCATCAGACTACCATACTCTTGCTAATTACATAAACAAAACCCAACAAAAAATGGTTGGATTACTACCATCTCTAAAAAGGACCTGCTTTAGTTGACAGCAGCAAAATAAGCTCTTGCCAGCAGTGAAAAGCAATGACAGGATAAAATGAAGCTCTGAAGGAGGTCACCCTTCACTTACCCCATGCTAAATGGAATTATTTCCCAGAGATTGAGTTCCTACCTACATTCTAGTGACCCAGGATGTTTGAGATATGGGAACGACCTGACATCAAGTGAGATGACAGCTTGAATCCTAGCGTTAATTCTAAATCTTTCTTCCATATCAATTTCTGTGCACTGATTTTAAGAAGTGCCTTTCATCT
This sequence comes from Chrysolophus pictus, assembly GCA_037305975.1. Taxonomy (NCBI): domain Eukaryota; kingdom Metazoa; phylum Chordata; class Aves; order Galliformes; family Phasianidae; genus Chrysolophus; species Chrysolophus pictus. The sequence goes on from CM074576.1 coordinate 85,149,706, forward strand.
CAAGAGGACATCAAATGATATCATAGAATGGTTTGGCTCAGAAGGGACCTTTCAGATCATCTAGTTCCAACTCCCCCAAGCAACATGTTCCGGTGTCTCACCACCCTCACACTAAAGAGGTTCCTAATATCTAGTCTAAATCTACCCTCTTACAGCTTAAGGCCATTTCCCCTTGTCCTGTTGCTACATGCCCTTCTATAAAGTCCTTCTCCAGCTTTCCTGTAGGACTTCTTCAGGTACTAGAGGGCCTTTATAAGGTCTCCTTGAAGCCTCCTCTTCTCTAGGGTGAAGAGCTCCAGCTCTCAGTCTGTGTCCTTATAAGGGAGGTTCTCCAGTCCTTTACTTATCTTTGTGACCTTCCTCTGGACCCGCTCCAAAAGCTCCATGTCCTTCTCGTTGTTGAGGCCTCCAGAACTGGACGCCATGCTCCAGGTGGAGTCTCACAACAGCAAAAGGGCAGAATCATTTCCCTAGACTGCAATACGTATTATTTTATAAGGAGAATTCTAGAATTCACGTTTGCTCTTTCTAACATTACATTCAAGCAGTGGAGTATCCTGGATTCCAGCTACAGAGAATGACAAGCACAACAAATACCTGCTTGGAACATGGAGCTCTCTCCAGCAAACTGTTCCATGACTGTATGCACTAACAATGTTCAGGCTCCGAGTGGGAAGCCTTACGCCACAACAAAGCAGCATTTGGTATAGTATGCTAGAACACACAAAGAAACTGTTTGGAAGTGTAATGAGGGTGGAAGTGAAGAAGAAAGTGGTCCCCAAGGAGTACTGCTCAGGACAAGAGTTCTGCTCACCCACAGCTTTCACACAGAAGGTAACGAAGTGGTTCTGAGGACTCTCAGATGACTACACAACTCCAACCAAGCTAAAAGCCTAATGCATTAACTAATGCTGAATAGGTATGGCACAATACTGCAGTTTACATCTTTGTTAAGGATCTAAGGACTTATTCCTCCAAGGTCAACTTCCAGCTCACCTCTTAGGAATGGAAGGCTAGGACCATGCTTGTCTGAAACAATCTCTTTGTACAGGTAGTGGTAAATCAAGGTAACTTGCAAGATAGTTATCTGTCTGCAAGCCTCTCTGTAAGGGCAGGCAGTGTTAGTTTCAGTATCCATTTTCAAGCTTTTCTTTCTGTTATTAAAGAATCAGAGCTTTAGCTGTATTTTGAAGAGATGAAATGATACACAGGCCTTTACACCACATCTTATATAACCCAAATAGTAGTTCAAATACAAAAAAAGGAACTGGAAAGCCAGCACAGGTAGGCTGTAGGGTTGAGTGGTGTCAGTGAGAGTATAAGAAATAACTTGGGTTACTTCAATTGCATTAAAAGTTAAACTGAAAATGGAATGAGGTATCACCGCTTCTATTGGTGGCCCTGTATGTGGCAGGGGGGTTACAGATTCATGATCCTTGAGGTCCCTAACAACCCTGGCCATTCTGGGATTCTACGATCTCTTCTGAATTGCTTTGTGATTCAGAAATTACCTCTCCTGTACTGAGAAACAGTTTAGTCTACTCTCTTTTCTACTGATTTGTAATCTAGGTACTGCAAAGTGGGAACATCAGGACTCATGGCCAAGATCTTCAGAAACAACTGGTGCTGAAATATCCAATTTCTGACATGTTGCCAATCAGTAGAGTCCTCAGCCTGTTATGGAAGCGCTGCTGAAACAATGTGACTGAGAAGCTGCATAGAATACTAAAGACAGATATTTGATGATAACTTCATTACCACTATTAGCAGACTGTAGCCCATTCCCGGTAACTTGTTTAATGTGGAATCTAAACTTTAATAGTTTTTACACAATATATTAATACTCTAATCACTGGTTACTGTATAAAGATATGAAACCTATCTAAACACAGGTGCTTTTTTGTACCAACTGCACTTGCACCAGAGAGCTTATGTATTGATCTTTTAAGAAGAGCACAAAGACACCGGAGTCCTTTGGACTGCTCAAGACTTTGCCTTCAGCAGATTTCCTGTGATGCTGGAAATGCACACAAGCCCTGTGTACTGGAGACAAAATGCTTGAGGAACCATTTCCGAAACACCACTGACATATCAATGCTTGCTGCTACATCTATGGATGCAGCAATATCATGGTTCAGCCTCATGAATTCCTGATTTCATCGTGGCAATTAATAACAAGGGGACAGAACCAGCAAGCAGCAGTGCTATGACTGAACATCCCTTAAACAGTTTGGCCTTTACTCTTATTAATCTAATTGCCAGAGGGGGGTTAATCCCTTCACGGATGCATGGGAGTGCCCGGCAGTCACAGAGCGGACCCAGCTCTGAGGCAACTCAGCAGGCAGAGAGAAACCTGCCCAGCTACAGAGCTTTTGCCAGATACCAGAAAAAGGATGCTGTGGGATTACCAAACAATTGATGCCACTTGCTGAAAATGGCATATAAGCATTGAGCTGTGGCACTGCGCACGTGCAGCGTGCATCACGCTTTAGGCAGCATCTAGCTATTTCCAAAAGTGGCCGTGTGGGCAAATGAACTGTAGGCACAGCAGGACCACGAGGTTCCTGGCAAGGGTGGAGGAACTGGAGGCAACATCCCAGCAAGAGATGTCAGCGAGTTGCCTTGGCCTTATAAGGGCCAGAAAGCAAGCCCAGCACACGCAGCCCCTTTCCCCAACGAGCTTCAAAGAAATCCGGACATTTACTTACACCACAGGCTCCGTAAAGCTCCTTCGCGCTCCCCTACGAGATTACCCCGCCAGCCCTCCGCTAGCAGCCGGCAGCCGCACCCCCTCCCCTCCCTCACGCCTGCGGGGCCGCGATAGCTTCGTCACAGCGCTCTCGCGAGACGGTATCTCCTTCACCCTTCTCCCCCCCCCACCCCACTCACGTGACGGCAGACGGGGCACCGCTCCACCTGTCAGTGAGGCGAGGGGAGGAGCGCGTGCGAGGCGGGCCCGCCCCGCCCCTCTTCTCGCGCCCCGCCACGCGCCCGTCCGTTGGCGCAGGCGGGCCAACGGTCGCTCCGCCCTCGTGAGGGGAAAGTCCCCGAACGGGCGCTGGCGCCGCCGCGCCTTCCCCTCGGCTTTCCTGCGGCGGATGGAACTAACCGCCGTAACGCGAGGGCAGCGGGATCCGGGCACGGAAGACCTTTCTCTACCCGCCCTTCGGCGCGGGCGCTACCCACAGCCTAACGGCCCCTCAGGCGGCGGGTGGGCCTCCTCCCTTCTCCCCGCGCGAAGAAACCATTATGATCCGGTGGTGCCAAGGCAGCCACGCCCCGTGGCCGAGCCACGAGAAGGCGGGCGGGCACGGCTCTGCCCGGCTCGTGCGCGAGGTCCCACTTCTTCAACGCCGTCTACGCCCCCAGCCCGGAGCCCTCGTTACGCAACGCCGCCCGTGAGCGCAGCGCAGCACACCCTCCTCCTTCTTCTCCTCCCACCCCAAAGCCCACACCGCTCCCGAAAACTTCCCCCCGCCTTCTCGCCCTCCGGTTTTTAAAGGTGCTCAGCAAACTTGCTGGTACCTGATCATCGCAAAGCTCCTCTGATTGATGGGCTCCTCGCCCTCTCGTGAACTGCGGACGGACACAAAGCCCGCCTCCTCCTGTGACGCCGACCAATGGCGTGAGGCCGCCGAGAGGGGCGGGCGCTGAGCGCCAACCAAACCGGAGCGCAGCAGTGGAAGAGCACTATGACTGACGTAAGTCAACAAAGGTCACGTGCAGCGCCGCTGAGGCGCCGATTGGCCGCGCGGGTCCAGGCGGGCGGGGAGGTGGTGGGGGTTGGGGGGGGGGGGGGGGGGGGTGACGGCGGCGGCGTGGGGCTGGCGGTGTGACACAATTACAACAACTTTGGGCAGCCGCCGGGGAAGTTTGTACGGGCGGCGCGCACAGCCCCGCTGCGGGAGGGCGGGCCGGGCCCGCGCCGCCCCGGCTCCGCGCGCAGCCCTGGCCGCCGGGGCGAGCGGCGATGTAAACACCGCTCGGCCGCCATCCTCCGCAGTCTCCTCCTCCCCTCCCCCGAGCCGCCAGCGCTGGGGCTCCCTCCCTCCCCCTCCCTCCTCCTCCTCCTCCTCCTCCTCCGAGCAGCGGGGCTTCCCCCCGCCTCCCTCCCTCTCCCCTCCCTCCCTCCCTCCCCCTCCCTGCCGGCTGTTGTTGTTGTAATAAAAGTTGTGGGGTGTGTGCGTGTCGGGCACCCCGCCCCGCCCGGCGCTGGGGGGTGTCGGGGGTGCGCGGGGGGGGGGTGCGATCGGCAGTTAATTACGCTGCGTTTCCATGAAATCGTGCGGAGTGTCGCTCGCCGCCGCCGCCGCCTCTGCTGCTCCTTTCGGTGATGAGGAAAAGAAAATGGCGGCGGGGAAAGCGAGCGGCCAGAGCGAGGAGGACTTCGCCAGCTTGACAGCCGAGGAGAGAGAAGCCCTATCCGGTCTCGACAGGTACCCGCTCCCCGCTCCGCGCCCGGCCGTCTCCGCGCCCGGCTCGGCCCGCGCTCTCTCCGCGTCCCCCCTCCCTCGCCCGCGGTTCCCCGCTCGGCGCCGCGCGTGTGCCCGGCCCGGAGCCGGGCCTGCCCGCCTGCCCGCGCGGGGGGAACTGCCTCCGGCTAACGCGGCGCCTCGCGCCTTTCCTTCTTCTCTCTCCTCCCTCCCGCCCGCCCGCCCGCTCCTCTCTCTGCAGCCGACTCTTCGGATTTCTGAGGCTTCATGAAGATGGCGCCAGAACGAAGGCCTTGCTGTTAAAGGTAGGAGCGGGGATGGATGGGGAGAGCGGCTCGGGGGTATGGGGGGGGGGGGGGGGGGGGACGAGAAGCGGGAGGGGGGGGGGGGAGGGAGGGAGGGAGGCCTCGCCGCACGCTCCCCTGAGCCCACACGGTGCGGAGCTGTGCGGGGCTCTCCCCTCTGCCCCTCCTCAAAACCGACGCGGGGACCACGTTTGGGACGAAGGCGGCGGTCCGGCACCGGGCCGGAGCCGGGGGCCGAGAACGAGCGGCGGGGCGGGGGGGGAGGGGGCGCGGGGGAGGGAGGCGGAGGGGGGGGGAGAGGGAGGAGGAGGAGGCGGCGGGGGGAGGGCGCGCGCGAGGCGTTGCTGACGTTGCCCTCTCCCCGGACCCTCCCTCGTGATTTGGGCCCCGCGCGGCCGCGGAGCGCCGGGGGAGAAGTTGGGAGTTGGAAGGGGCGCGGGAAGCGCCGCCGAAGGGGAGCGTGGCTCCCGGCCCCGAACTCGCGGCGTGCCGGCCGCTCTCCCGCGGGTCTCCCCCGCGTCCCCGCTGCCGGGCGGCTCGTCGGGAGCCCGCCCGGCCTCGCGGAGCGGCGTTTGCGTCCGCGAAAAGTTGTTGGCCCTGTCATTGAGTTAAGTAATGGCTGCTCCTGCCGGCCCAAGATGGCCGGACAGGGAGGAGAAAGAGGAGGGGGGGTGGAGGGGGGGGGAGATAAACACGAAACAAACACCGCGAAGAGACGTGCGCGTCGTGCGGAGCGCGCGGCCCCGGCCGAGCGCGGAAGGGAAGGAACTCCGCGCGCGGTGTCCGGGCGCTGCCCGCGGGCGGGCGGGGCCTTATCAACCTGTAGCACGCGCCGGGCCGCGCTCCGCACCGCGCTGACAAAGGCCCGCGAGCCGCCGGGGGCTCCGCGCGGGGCTGCCCGGCGCTCCGCTGCTCCCCGCTCCTGACAGCAGCCGAGCGTTTGACACTTTGTTCGCCCCTTTGTGGTGCCCGGCCTCTGCGCTCCCGTTTTCACGTGGAGGATTTCTAGCTGAAGTCGCGGCACCGCGGCGGCCCAGGCCCTCGCTGAGCTTTGGGTGTTTGTTTGTGGCCTAATTGGAAAGGCTCGGTGTCAGGACGTGGGGGAGGGTGGAAGGAAGGAACGCGAAGCCGAGTGCGCCCTTCTTTGTGTTTGCATTTAAAAACCCACGCCGCTTCGGTTGGGTTTTCAGGCTTATTCATTCGGGTATTTATTTTCCCAATAAATCAAAAAGCTCGAGGAGTGATGTGTCACAGCGGTTATGTTCTCTACGTTAAGTGTGATGGGCCAGGATTCATCCCTGTGTGCTGCCGAGGCTGCCGGAAACATCGCAGGGAATCACACATGGGATAGAGCCTGAGGATGCCGCTCAGAAAATAAAGGCATGGTATCATTGAGGTTGCCCGTCTCGCAGGATCGCTACCTCACGTTGGGTTTCACATACTATAAAATGAAGCAGTGTGGGCCACAGTTAAGCACGTTATTGAAGTTTTTGAGGCCTTTTGGAATATAGCACCTTTTTTTTTTTTTGCCATACATTTGAGTTGTGTCTACGCTCTGTGTCAGGTAGCTGAAGTTATTGGGCATTTTGATATTTTCAAAGTACGTTTTTGGGAACACTCATCCTCTTGCTGCATCAGCATATGATTCCATGCAGTGAATATTAAAAAAACACAAAAACAAAACCCAAGACCATCACAAATCGGAACTGGCAAATATTTTGATATTGCAGCTCTGTTTTCTGACAGTGCTTTGGACATTGATGAATTGCACGCTAATTTATGGAGCTTGCTCTTTGTAAAACTTGTCACTGAGAGAAGGAGATGGTTAAGGAAGAAAGATTAAAATGTTACTGTGCAGTGCAGAAATCTCTCAAAGGCATTTCTTGGCTTGTACCAGATTCGGATTTGTTTGTGTTTTTTTCTTTTGGGGAATGTATGTTTCAGTTACTGTTATCAGTAAGTAAAAAGTTGTTATTTATAAAATGTTCATTACTTAGTTCTGAGTCTGTGTGTGTGTGTGAAACGTTATAGGTTCTGTAATATCTGTGGTGGAAGGGAAGGTTTGGAGTAATTAATCTAATAGGCCTCTGAAATTTCATGTAATGGTCATTTTTATTGTAGGAAGTGTAGACATACATATGTACATTTAATTAATGGCCTTTGCAGTGATAGTAATAAAATCATTCTTTTTGTGCACGGAGCTAACAAAGACCCTAACTCCATAATTATGAAATCCTAACTGTGATTTAAGAATCTAGGAGTCAGTGCATTGGAAAGCAATGCAAGATGTATGTGCAGGAATAACTAGGAAAGTCATGTTTTGAAAGGAGTCCTTCACAGAGGCAGAAACATCAGTGCTCCCTAAACGGCAGGAGCAGTGTATTTGCTACTGCACCCTTTGAGAAGAAGGCTGTAGCTCCTCTTTGGCAGTGCTCCCTGGTTGCCTGTGGTTATAGGGTGGCAAGAGCAGTGTGCCAGTCCCGGGAGGCTCTCTCTCAGCTTGCGAGCGTGGAGGGAATTGCTCCCTTCTTTTCCTGAGCTTGTGTTTAGCGAGAGGGCTCTGGTGAGGGCTTGAGTTTGGTGTCTCAGTACTGTGAGGTGCTGCTCCCGTTCTTAGGGGTTTCCCTCAGCAGGATGCTGTGTGCTGGCTCAGGCCCTTCCAGGCCAGCCAGGAGATCTCATGGAGCCTTGGGAGCAGTGGTCTAACAAAGCCACACCCTGGCAGAGCGAGCAGTAAGTAATCCAGAATCTCTTTTAAAGGATGAAGGAAGCTTCATGTCCGGAGCTTTGATGTGGCTGTGGGTTTTATTCCTTCTCCAGGTCTGGAGTCCACCTTTCCAGTAGTTTTGCTCTATAGGATATATGACTGTAGCACCCTGAACTAAACTGGGTCCTGCTGCTGGGTGTAACAGATCAAAAGAGCAGATATGACATCAGATCTATACAATATTTATGTAGTATTGAAGATAATGTCTAAAGGTCAGGAATACGGTTTTGTTGCTCCATGTATTTGATGTGTGATAAGCCAGAAAAAAAATCAAACTTTTATGTAATTGTGTACGTGCTGTTAGTATTGTGACAAAGGGGTAGAATTTGCTGTTGTCGAAATATTTTGTGTTTATTTTGCAGAAAAAGAGTTAGAAAGATAATAATTTGCAGCTAGTGTCGTTCTAGGGAAGAGGTGAATTAAGTGATGTCTCCTTTCGAGCCTGCTGAAACTCTGCAAATCCAATGCAGCTCGTCTCATTTAGGTGAAAGTGCACACAGCTGTGCACTGGAGTTGACAACAACGTTAATGTGAAGGAGCCAAAAACACAAAATGAAAAAAAAAAAAACAAAAAAAACCCCAAAACTCGCTGGTATTGTGATGTCTCTTTCTCCCAGAAAGATGTTGGTTCTCACAAGAGGTGAAGTTTAATTACACAGGGAGGGGGGAATGCATGTTGTACTGGGAGTGAACTGCAGACGATTTGCTTTTTCTCTTTATTTTTCAGTCTTTTTTTAATCCCCGCGTTTCGCCGAAGTAGACTTTTTTCAGTGGCAAACCTTTGTTTCATAAGCTATGATTTTTTGATTTCCGTGCAGATTTCAGTTGATGTAACTGGTTTTTAGGTATTTGTAAATTCTCATTCATTGACTTGAATCAGTTTGTCGGACCCTATAGACAAAATTTGAAGCATGTTCCCATTTAACAGTATTGATTATGAAATCAGTTCCAAGAGAAATGAAATAGATTAATACAATATAGCAGTTCTGGGTCTCTGTTACCTTTTGTGGTTCATCAGGCCTTCCACCTGATGTAAAAAATGCAGTTTCCTTTTTGCAAAGGTCACATGTGTTGACAAAATTAACAGTGACTATCAGTGCTTTTATTTAGTGTACAAAACAAGTGCACAGTGACACCATTCTTTCACTTTTCTTATAATTGCAGGTGTTACTTGCTTAAAAACACTTCTGGACAGTGTGAATTACCATACAGTGACTTTGTGCCTTCAGTGTTGACATCGATGCTAATTTTCTACTAATCTCTAATTAAATATCCTCAGTTTTAATTGTACCAGGCTGCTTGAAAAATAATTGATCGGGAAAACATTTCAGCAGACCAGCTTAGGTATAGTAAAGTTTTTTTTAAACAATTTTGGAAACATTTTGGCTCTATTTATTTTCATCAAAACAAAGGAGAATTGCTTTTAAAATAATTATAGCGTTTGCTTAATGTAATGGCAGTGTTGGGAATTGAGAAACTGGGAATTGGTACCATGAGACATCTGCAAACCATTCCAGGAAGTGGGAAGCCTCTCCAGTTTCTGTAAATTTATATCTCAGCTGTTCCTTTATGTTTTTTTTAATACGTTTTACATTTCTTATTATTTGCCAATTATCTGGCATGCTGTTTGTTAAAGCAGAACAAGTTTGAGTCGGTTAACTTATTGCAAATTGTCTTATGGACTCAGCTGGTTTTCTAGCCCTTTTTGAGGGTGTTTGGAAGTTGGAAGATTCCAAGTAAGAATTGGAGCTGCTATTGGATAGCTGGGAATGAACCACAGACTTCAAGATCAGTATTTTTCTGCGTGCTGCTTGAGCTCAATGTTCGTTTGATGGGTTTTTTAGGATCTGATTAAGTAATGGACGGCATTCTACAGTTCATGGTTGCACTATGTTTGTATTTTGGAATTGCTTATCTTGAAACAGCCCGCATGATATGTATCTATCTTGGTTCTTAAAGACTTAATTATATGCTTGCATCATTTGTACCGCATCTGGCATTAAAAATAACTTTTTTCTCCAAACGGACATTAGACAGCTCAAGTGTGAGCTATTTGGAATGTTTTCATACTTCCAAAGCTGATGTTTGAGGCGTATTTCTTTAAAATGGTGTTGTTTTTTTTTTATTGCTCCTAACTTAAGTACTTGAGTATTTTGGCTATTTCATAATTTTGAAGTGCAATGTTGTTACTTCTTCCTGTGGACAAGGAAATGAGTGAAGTTATAGTTGTACTTAATATATTAAAGAGAAGGTAAGGAAGGATTACTCTCCTCAAACAACGTGGTTTTCTTGGAAGTGTGGTTAGATTGCAGGAAATCTAACATACCCATTTCATTATGATGTCCTCCATCAAGAAGCTTTTATGAGGGAATACAATATGAGATTTTTCTTTGTTACTGTAGCTTTTTTTAATAGAATAAACGTTGTTACTAATGGCAGCCTCTAAGTTCTAATCTGCTGGTCTCTGAAAGCTGAAGTGACCTTCTACTGATACATATCCATAGACTTAAGACTGTTTGTGCCCTACTGACTTAATAATTAAATAGACGAAACATGCAGCAGGAATAAAGAAGAGGGAATTGTTATTGTGCGTTGGCAGCTGAGGAAAATGGGTTGTGATAGATTACTTGTTTAAAGTTTGTGAGGAAAACTAATGGTGGGGATGGGGCTACTTTTTTCCACACTCAATTCCATTCTGATAATTTAAGCACTCAAATCCTTCCATTGATCTTTTTGTGGTTCATGGTAATAGTGGGCTCTGTTTTTCAAAACTCTCTATGGGTAATATTGGACACTATGCAAAAATGAAATGTCCAAAGTATGCATTTTTGTCTATGGGTAGTATTCAAGTGTGTTTCCTGCTTGTGAAACACAGGGGTTCTCTGCCTCTTGCCAGCTTTTATGGCTGTCTAGTCACTGTCGTAGATTGAGTGGACATGTTAATTACAGTGAAGACTATCTGCAGATGTTAACATTGTTGTAGGTAAATGTTGAAAGCATGATGTAAAAACTATACCATATACATTTGTTTTACGTACAGTTTTAGAAAAGAATTATGTTCAATACTTGGGAAGTTTTGCTTGTAGAACCTTTTGTTTTCATCACATTTGTGTAGTGATGGAAAACTAAGGGAAGTAAATGGGAAATATTTATGGCTATGAAGTTATTTGATAGTGATTAGCATTTATTACAGGACTCTGGTACCAGAGTTATATGCAATGGCCTACTTTTTTTCTTTTATTTTTTTTCTTTTTCTTTTCCTTTATTCCACTGAGAATTAGACAGGCTTCCATTCTGTGGAGAAATTAAGCTTTGGTTTTCAGCTTTACATGTTCAAGAATTAGGCTTCAGGTTGTTCATGGTTGGTGAGCAAATACTGTTCTTGGTTCTCAGCTGTTGGGATTTTCTGGGCAGCAGTAGGGATTTGTCAATGTTTCCAGCAGATGAAAGGGAAACAAATACATAGTTTATGAAAATTGAAATGGTTGTTTAAAACCTTTAAAGGAATTAGATGAGTTTCTGCAGAAATGAGCTAAGCGGATGAGTTGTGAATATTCTGCTGAGCAAGGGGACAAATTTTAGTGTTTGTTCGTATGATTCCAGAAGCTGACCTGTTGTTATGCTCACCCACTATGCCCATAGGTAGGTTTATGTGTCTGTCTGTCTCTCTTAGTTTCAAATATACCTTGTGTTTACCCTATACCTTTGATGTTAGTTACTTTCTGTTGGGTTCTCCCATGTTGGTGAGGTCCTACAGCTATGGTGTTTGAAATGTAACATTTGAATCACCATTAGAAGTGATGGAAGAGATGCTTATTAAACTTCCAGTGGCCTACAATTGCTAATGGCTTTCTCCTGTTCAGTGGCAGAATACTTCTCTGTAGTTAAGAACAAAGACAGTGCTCAAGTCAGTGGTTCTGTATGGAGCCATACAGAGGCTGTCAAGTTTTGTGCAGTTCCTTCTGAGGAAGGAGAAGAACTGTGTTTGAGAAAATGTAATCTGAGTTTGTCAGACCGTGGAAGTCCTGTGATGTATTTAACTCCTCTCTTACTTTATTATATACGTTCCTGGTTCTCAGATAAGCATAATAAAGCAATTGCATTATAGCTGTAATTTCTCTTGAGGAATGTGTTTTCTGGACTGGTCTGTTCAAAGCCTGCTTTCAAGACTAGTTCTGCTGATACTGCTGAAAGTGCTGTGTGACATATGGCAGAGTTTGCATGAGGGTAGAGTTTACTGAATGGTACACCTTTAAAATCAGCTGGTGTGTGTCAGGTGTTTGCCGTGAGTGAGTCAGGAATTAATCTTGATACTAGATAATATTTTTAATAGAACGCTGAGGAAGTGTTCCCTAGGTAGATAAGAGTACCATGTTAATGAACAAATGTCCCTTAGGTGTGTTTGGCAGTTGAAGAACATTCTTTCTCAGATACTTTCACTTTGGAGTGTAGAAGGATGCACGGATTGCCATCAGAGTGGTACTGACAGAATAGCTTCCTTTATGGTTCTTGCATTTGCTATATAGCATTCATGGAAGAAGCTTCTTTAATTAAGATATATAATTAAGAGTATTTTTAATGGGAGTGACTAAAAGTGTGTCGTGAATTACAGCTAGAACACTATACAGCTATATCTGAATTTCCTTTGTGGTATATTGTTAAATTAATTGTTGTCAGTTAAAATGCTTGAAGTAATTTCCTTTTCTCATGATGGTATTTTGTGGAAAGTTATTCATAGATTGGTTATTAAGTTCAAAAGCAGATTGAATCGTGAATATGCGTTTCATTAAATTTTTGGTTGCATTTTGAGAATTTTAAAGTTCTGAACAGTTTCAGGATATCATTTTTAGCATTAGTCAAATGTTCCAGTGTAATGGCTTCTAAAATGGAGCCCATCAATCTTCTTGCTTTTGTAGTATCATATTCCTTACACTGAAGTTGAGGTTGCCATTTTGACTTTTTATGTGAGCGCTATTTTCATTATTTCGTGATTTGAAGACTTGTTTGTAAGTAAGTAAAACTTGTAAGTATTTAGTGGGAAATAGGGAATTTAAGTTAAGACTTTAGGTTGTTTTTTTATTTATTTAATTTTTCCCTTCAGATTAACAGAATCTTAATTAATCTGCACGTTTCTGTTCCTGTGCTGCTTCTCATGTGTGCTAGTGAAGCCATTTTTGGGCCTGTGCAATAAACCAAGCTGGCAAACTGATTCAGATTTAAAAAAATGTAAATAGTACAGGTTACTTTGCAGACTCAAAAATGGATGTGTGGTTGTTTTAATAGTGAAAGATTTGAGAACCTAGTGTGGGTTCTGCTTAGCTAACACTTTCTGGAAAGGATATTTGCACAATTGTTGCTGAAGCAGAAAGGATCGGTCCCTTGTTTTCTTATGGGAAGCACGATTTGCTAGGATTATACATATGCCTTCTGAGGAGGGAAGATGGAATGAGTGTAGCGACCTGGCTTCATTACCCTCCCTGAAGAAAGACCGAGCATTCTGTGAAGGTAGTTGCCGATATGAAACCCAGGACGGTTTCAGATCTGAGTTGATGTGCAGCAGCAAAGAATGCCAGTATATGTGTGATCTGAACTGCAGAAGAAAACTGAAAAAGTTTTATGAAGATTTTTTTTTAATGTTGTTGTCGACCTGGCTCTGAATAGAGGAAAGATGCTGAAGGATCCAGGCTGTATACTCTATAAACTGTGTTTGAAGCTATGCCTTCTGAAAATGAGGCCTTCATTTGCTTTTGAGGAAGGAGAGAAATGAAACGTCCTTCTGGGAAAGTCTTTTTTGAAAGAATATAGTGTTACAATAAAAGGAAGAGATTTTCAGTTAAAGGATATTGTGGTTTAACCCTACAGGTGGCTCAGCACCACAGAGTTGTTTGCTCACTCTCCCCCTATTCAGTGGGATGGGGGAAAATAAAAACAGGGTAGAACTTGTGGGTTGAGATAGAATTAAGATGAGGAGAGGAAAAGAATAATAGTTATGGCTGCGTGTGTATGATTGTGTATCGCATATACAAGTGGTGCACAGGCAATTGCTCACCACCTGCTCACCAATGCCCAGCTAGCCCCCAAACAGTGGAAGAGAGATGAATTCCCGCTCCACTCAAAGCTCTTCCCCCATGATGTCCTATGGTATGGAATATCCCTTTGGCCAGTTGGAGTCTGCTGTCCTGATTCTGTTCCCTTTCAGCTCCTTGGGCCCTTTGCTGTGAACAGCCTTGGCTCTGTACAGTTCTGCTTAGCAGCAACTGTAAACATTAATGTGTTATCAACAGTGTTTTTCTCCTAGAACCAAAACATAGCATCATACCAGGCACTCTGAAGAAAACAATTACGTTCCAGCTGAAACTAAGACAAAAGAATTGAAAGAGAGGTTGACAAGGATAGTTGTTAGATATGAGGAAGCCAAGCAATAGGTGATAAAGTGATGCAGACAAAATGTGGGTGGCTGAGAAGCAGTGAAAATCAGAGTGTTTTTTTTCTAGCAGCTACCTGAAAGCTGATCCTGGCTACCATCTAACTGTTACTGCTGACTTCAAGTAGCATTTGTGATGTTGCCTGCTTCAAAAGGCTTTAAAAGCACGGTAAACAGGAGCAGAATAGACAGAAGGAAGTTGACGAAGGATTAGGAAGGGTGTGAGAAAGCCTAAGAAGAGTTATGTACTTTAGGTTCTCTTGTGTCTCTTGTGTTCTCCCATTTTTGAAATAAGATTAAGGCCTGGTAGAGGAAGAAACTCCTTTAGCAGGAGCACTGACTGCATTGTCCAAACCTTTGTCATCTGCTGCTGCCTCCCTTCCTCCCTCTGCCCTTGCCACGTAATGGAGTGCAGGAGCTGGGAAACCAATAGATTTTGCTTTTTTCCTCAAGGTGAAAATGAAGGTTAAGAGGACTGACGTGTCTGTTTGTCCTCGTGTCATGTTTTCCTACCTATAGATTTGAAGGATGGAGAAAGCTGAGCAAGTGAGGAAGGCATAGGCGGTTATTTTAAAAGGGAAATAAATAGTTTTAAACGTGGAATTGAAAGTTCTGAGTAAGGGAAAGAGATGTAACTGTATAATTCAATGCTGCAAAGTGTAGAAATTGTACAAGATAAAGTAAAGGGTAAGAAAAATGTGAGACATCCTTTGCATAACATAAAACGTGCCATAAGCAGTCACTGGTATGAAAGAAAAAGAGAAATGTTACTGGGAAGAATAAAGTACAGAAACTGAATACATTGGTTGGTAAACCATAAAAGAGCTTCTGAGCGGCTTGCAAATATGGTGTCTAAAGATATGGGACCACAGTGTTTCTTAAAATTTAATGCATTCTTGGTCTTCCTTGTGGTACACAAAGCTGCGTTTTTTTTTTTTTTTAACTCTCCTATCTTCCCTAAGGTTTTAATGGTTGGAAGGCCAGAACCTTTGAATTTTTGAGCTCATTAATGCTTATACATTGTGAAACATGTTGAAGGATTATCTGATTTCAAATGTTACCTCTTAAAAAAGATCAGCAAATTAGGCTTACAGTGCTCTTGTGGTCTTAATAATTAAAAAAGGAGGAAAACTAAGAAATTTAAGACAAATTAGTTATTATTTCTCCCTTTCTTGATTCAAAGGATGGATATAGCTTTAAAAAAAAATTCTGAAAATCTCATTAGAAGTTGTTTTTCAGCTAGTTTTGAATCAGAACAACACATACTCTTCTATTCCTTGTTTAAGAGGTGATGAAATAAATAGTTTGTATAAGGCAAAAACAGATATGAAAGAGATGTATGTCTGAGCCAGCTATGAAAGTGACCTCTGTGAAAATCCTCAAATACACTCTTAAGATCACAGCGCACTTAATTTAAATAGTGAGTTACCTTTTGGGATTGTAATGGAGGGCTTTCTTAACTGTAGTTACTGTGTGGAGGAAATGAGTAGTTTAAGTGGCTTCAATGTCTCTCTTGGTTACATATAGGCAGAATGTAGAGGGGCTTATGTTTACAGCAGAAATCAGTTCTGGTGCCTGTGTAAAATGAATGACAGAAGGCCATTACAGTCTATTTCAACTAATGAGCAGAATAAGGTCAAATTTTCAACCTTAAATGGGCTCTCCTAACTTGAAAGTTCATGTGCTAAAGAATTTTAGTTTTGACAGTTTTCTTGGATTAATTATATACCATCCATCTTTGCTGTTACTTTTTTTCTATGCATAGCGTAGTATGGGACATTTTTTACAAAAAGTTGCTTTGATATAAATAGTTTGCTAGTAGTCTTAATGGCTGAGCAGGACCTGGAATGGAGATACATTACAGCAGAGAAAATGGAAGCACAGCAAAAGTTGCATTGTAGTGTAGGAAGCTGTTGCGGAGATGTAATTGGGGTAGTTGGAGGAACCGTGGAAGGTTGTTTACAGATTCCTTAGATAATAGTGTGCAATGGGGATAGGACTGTTACATTGGGCTTCGGTGCCTAATGTGTTGAGGTTGTCTTCAGTTATGTTCTGAGAATATAGATGGACCCAAAACTGTGTGGAAAAAGTTGGAGCTGGAATATTGCAATCTATTTATTCCCTGCCAGTAAAAATGCTGTCATCTTAAGTTGATGATCATTAGTTGATTCTCTTCCCCTGTGGCAGCTCGTTTGTTGCTTTTGAATGGTAGGATGTTTTCAAGTGATGCCAGTTGTGAACTTAGAGCTTGCTTATGTTACGTCCAAAAATTTGAGAAAATGGATGACTCCTTTATATTCAGCGAGAAGAAAATCCTTTGTACTGCTTTCTTTTAATTGCTGATTGTTCCAAGTCTTTGGTAGTATGAAACAATGGCGTAGCTCATGCCCTTTAGACTAGCATTTGCTACTCAGATGGAAGGGGTGATTTTTAGAATGACTTCTAGATGAAAATGATCTTGTTCCTGAGAAAATGAGAATGGATAAGCACAGCTGTTGTGTGCAGGAAGCTTTCAGAATTCAGGAAATGTGTGGCACCTGTGGAACTGAGGTGCACATTTGGAGGACTTTGTTTCTTGAAAAGGCCCAGCAATGCACACCCAAAGCTCTCTCAGAATTTTGCCTGACCACTCTGCTTTGATTTCTACTTATAGAAATAAAAGGTTTTTTAGATTGTCCAGGCAAGCAGCAGAGATCTTCTAGAGAAAGCTTTTTGATATTTGGAGATTATTTTAATTTCTTCATGGCTTTTTAATATTAGTTAAGGAGATTAGAATGCAGCTTCCTTAACAGTGAAGCTCTGGCTCCAGTCCATTAACTCTTTTCTTCAGCACCAGTAGGTAGGAATTCTCTAACACCAGGAAATTGTGCCTCACGAGGAGCTGATAGTCAGATCTGTAGACTTACTGACTGAAACAGGGAACCAGGTCTCAACCACAGGTCATTTCACAGCTTTTTCCCTGGAGCCTTTCTCACTTCCAGAATCAAAACTCAAAAATGGAACAAACTGATTCAAAGCAATTCATTAATGACTGGCTTGAGGTCTGTCGGGCTTCAGACAGCTGTAAAGGAGAAAAAAAGCACTTCTGCTCTAATGACTTCATTTTCACTAATTTTTCTATAGCAGTGTAGAACCTTTCCAGATTTTTGTCATGTCATTGCTGAAAATGATTAACTCTTACATTCTCATAAGTAGATTACCTGTTTTGTTCAGCTCCTTGTTTGCCAGTGATTTTCTTTATTAAATAGTTAAAAAAACAAAACAAACAAACAAAAAAAAACCAGCAGTATTGAATGAAGAGTAGTATCTAATTGTACCTGTGTCTATTGGTACATGAGTTTTGGAGTGGACATATTATCAAATACCTATAGCCCCTCTGTGTTTATGGTTCACAATTGAATCTCAGTTGGACAGTAGTCTGCTGTTACAGCTGTGCTGGCATTTTCTCTAACTTGGCATTCTCTACATACAAGTTACTGTTAGCATCATTGCACTGTTATGTGCAGTGTCAGATTCAAAAGCGTAAGAGCTCTCTGTCGCTGTCCTGGTTGGAAGGTTGAGCCAAGGTCTTTGATTTTTTTTTTTTTTTCTTCTTACCCTAATGTATGGGCAGACAGCTTGGAAGGGCAGAGCTGATTTTCTAAAAGCGGAGATGATGTCTGTAGTTGTGGCTCTCCGTGCTGTTGTGATACTACTTGTATTATTTGCAACTTTCAGTATATTCTGTGTTTTCTAAAGAATAAAAAATTCCAGTCAACCTTAAACGTTGTTACAAGTAATGTAATTTACAGCCCGGGCCAATGGGGTGTTGCTACTTATTATCTCAAAAGACCTGAAAAGCTATGTAATGTTGTATTGTGAAGCAACTGCATGGGATTTGACTACGGTTAGGGCAGCCTAGTCATGTGGAGAGTTGCAGTGGTTGGCGACCCTGCACATAGCAAGGAGGTTGAAACTAGATGATCATTGTGGTCCTTTTCAACCCAGGCCATTCTGTGATTCTCTAGATGAAAACTGTTGTGAAGTAGTAGCTTGTAACATTTGTTAGAGCCTTCATAAAAGGTGCATTGCAAGTTATGAGATTTCCATTGAGCGTATGTGAAGCTTCCACACCAGGATCATTACGTGATAGTGTAAGAGAAATGTGTTTTTAGTGTATGTTGTGTTGCATAGTTTTCTTGAAGATTTTTTTTTTTTTTTTTTTTTGTGCAGATTCTTTGTTTTGGAACTGCTGTGTCAACCTACATTTTGATTACAAGCTAGTACATTTTTCCTGTTTTTAACTTGGTTTAGACAAAATACTGGAAAACAGACGTTGGTGATTAAATCCGCAGTGCGAGTGGAATAACTAGCGTTGCTTAGATTTGCAGGTAGGAGAACATTATTAAAAACAGATATGTTTTGAAGATGATGCAACATTTATGTAACTTGATAATGTATGCTAAATTGGTAGTTCATTTAAATAGAACAGATTCCCATTTTGTTTAGAAGACGCTGAACAAGTGGGGCAGATGCTGTGGTATTGCCTCTTCTTCCACAGTCAGATAAGGAATTAATGTTACTTGAATAATTTTCTCTTTGTTTGAAGATGACTTATATCCTTCATTAAAATACACATTAAAAGTGAAGTGTTGGACTTTCTTTTCCTTCACGTATATCAAAATTTTGGCATTTGATTATTCCTTTGGTTGGATCTCTGACTTTGCATGTAGAGCTTAAAGAAAGATTTCCTGAGCTTTGGAGAAGGGATACATGTTGGAAAGTACTATTCTGTAGCACTTGCTAGGGGAATTGAGCTGAAATGAGTGAAGTTTCTTTTGCCCGTTGACATTTACTACAGAAAAGTCCCCATGAAGTTGCCTGAGTGAAGCTGTAGGTCTGTTAAGTCATCTTTTCTTTGGCTGGGTAACAGCAGTTAGAGCTTAAGGCTTCATTGCTTGCATAATGTTGACCTCCTGACCTCTCCAACAAGTTAACCATTCCATTTTTTTCCCTACACCCCTCTCTGCCCTCCAGCGTTTCTAGCTTTATCTCAAGTTCTTTGTGTGCCAAGCCCTCTGTCAGTGTCAAGATGCGTGAGGTGTGGGTCATATGCTTGTGTGTAGTGATAAAATGGGTGTGGGCGAGGGGGAGGCCCGTACTTATCAATTTTAGAAAAACTAGTTTGAAATAATTAGTATAATATTAAAAATGTTTAAGGTCTCCACCTTTCCTTAAGGAAGCTTACTCTCCACATTTACTCTATAGAATGTACAGTAACAAAATGTGATTGGCATAGGAGGAGGAAAGAAAGGGCAGAGCTGACTGTGGGTGGGGACCTCTAACACAGGAAATTAAGCCCCAGTGGTATTTCTGGAGGTGTCTCAGCACATCCCAGTTGTGCAGTGGGGTTGGAGGTAGTGTATAGCGTGGGCCATGCATAATTAAATCACAAGCTGCATGCTAATCTCTCACTTGCTTAAAATTATTGTTTACAGTGGAAGGAGATCTCCCAAGGCTTTGGGAAGTAGCCCACTAATGGGGACTTAAATGTCCTCATTAATTGTGCACTCTTACATATACTCTGAAATACAAAAGGTTTTGCTTCATTCACCCTGTGTGATGGAGGAGGGAAAGGAGATCACAGGACAGAAGAAGGCACTGTGCCATCTGCACGCCCGTATGTCAGGTACGAACGGACTGGTTAGTTACATCTGGCACATAAAGTCATGGACTCTGTGAGCGCCAGTGGTTGTAAGTGAGTTGTGGAGGTGAAGGAAGCCTAACTTTGTGGGGAGGAGTTTTGAGTACACAACCCATAAGTGTTTGGAAATTATAGCACAGTTCTTGGGGGAGAGGGGGTACTTGAGAATTGCTTAGTATCCTTTAGCTAGTGATGACTGAGTATTTTTTATTTTTATTTTTTGTTTTTCCCTACCTGCTGACCTGCCTCCTTACAACCTACTTTAAGATTTGCTTGCCATCCTTATCTTATGGAACTGCTGATGGTCACTGTTGCTTGGTGTCCCTGCACATTGCTCCTGCTTAATATGGCACTGCTAAATAAATCATAGTGGTTTTCTTAAGGCACATGAGTGTTCTTCCATTTGATCATGTCAGCAGTCAGGCTCACAACATCTCTCAAGGGAAAGTCTTTTTGTTACATCACTGCTACCATAACTCATACTTTTTTTGCTTAATACCTTAACTGTAGGGGACAGCCAGCCCTTCCGCAGCTAGAGTGCTGATAGCTGCTGCCCAGTGACCGTTGTCAGACTGAACTGTGGTTACATGCATTTCCTGTTCTCAGGACATTACTTGGTTGTTTGAAACCTTCTGAAAGACCTCATGCAAGCACAATTCTACTAAACTATAGTCAGAAAACTGTTAAATTTTGACAATGACTTTTGTGGTTTTGTGCTTAGCTTGCTGCTCTTAAGACTTGCTTCACTGACCTACAGCTGTGATTTTTGTTTAGAAGCTATATTATGTTTTCTGATAGCACTGTCATTATTTGTATAAAACTCATCACTATTTGTAGATTTCACTATGGATGGATAGTGATACAAGTGTAGCTTTAGATAGTGATATCTTTTTGATACTGAAAGCAAATAGTAACATTAGGACATAAATGTTGAAAATAGCACTTCTCAAATTATAAAATAGTGCGCCAGTGGTCTGTCAGAAACAGAGCTGAGATTCAGACTCAGAAAATGGGTAATAAGTTAATTATTCAATTCATTACTAAGCCCTGAACAAAAATCACAGTGGAATCTAACTATAATGCTGCATTTTGCTGATCTGTTTCTTCATCTATCAGTTGCTTCTGATCTTGTTGAAACCACTTTCATTTTAGAGAGAAAAATCATCAGTCACAGAGTTTTCTTGAGAACTAGGAGCGCTTCAGAATTCTAGGTGGCAGTTGCTGTTCCTATGTGCTTTGGAAAGAAGTGCAAGTTGGAGTTAGAAGCCTACCTGTTTGGTGAATGATGCAGCAGAAAGCAGATTCCTTTCTCCTGCCCATTTGATGGGGATGTCTTTGGGAGAAAAATGTTGTGAACAGTTACTTAGAGCACTTCTAGAAAACTTGAGAAGGTAGCTGGACATAATAAAACCTTTAAAAATACCCTTTGCTGATATAACTGCTGTGATTTCTGAATGCCTGTTTTTACTTGTCACATGTTATTGCTAGCTCTTGAGATCAGAAAGCTGTTTGTTCATTTGGTACCATGGGTGGCAGCATGTGTTGGGCATGAGACATCTGAAGTTATTTGAAAAGGAATATCCAGTCTCTTTTTTTTTTTCCTATTTAAGTTTTTTTTTTTTTTTTTTTTTTCAAACCTAATAGAAAGTTAGGAATAGCTGTTCAATTTTTGCTTCAAAAACTTCTTATTTTCTACATAAAGTTTTGGAAGCGTATCACAGAATGTGTGATGCTGCCGACTTTCTGTAAATGTTCTTACTCTTTTACACCATCGCTTTTCTTTTTTGAGAGCTGCCAAATGAAAACTTGTCTTCAGGTCTAGGAGAAATTTGTTTCACAAGTGAGTTTAGAAGGGTGGTTACCTTTGTGTACAGGAATCTAGTTTGTATGAGGATGGGAAGCTTCAGTTATATTTAGCTGAGATTAACGTACCTGCAGTGTTAGTACTCATCTTGCTACAGTAATGCCAAAATGAAAAAACAAACTAGGTGACTTTAGTTCTTAGTAAACTAGATACATCTGCTAAAAATTGCATTCCTTCATTAATTGAAAATACTGAATCCCACATGTATTTATATTTGAGGCTGGCCAGATTTCAAATATTGTCTGTAGTTTTGGGTCTGTAGTTACACTCTCCGCTTTCAGAAAATGTGTTTGCCTTCTTTCTGGATGGTAGGGATGCCATTATTTGAAATCTTAAGATGTTAGATCATTCTTCCCCAGGCTTTCCCAAATGCTTTCATCCAAAAGAGCCTCAAGGGCATAAGTCCCTTGTTTCAGTTTAGCTCTTTATAGTAAGTAATTGGTATTGGTCTGTTGCACTCAGATAGAAATTGTTTTCAGAAATCCTGTGCAGAGTCTTCTAGAGAGGACACAAAGAATACATAGGTTTACATGAGAATTTCCGGCTGTTTATGAAGCCTGTCCCTTCTTATTGCAGGCAGTTATATCATAGATCTTGCTATATTTATGAAATCTCACAGTCTTAAAAGTGGTAATGCTCCTTTGCCTCTACTATTGTTATGTAAATGACAAGAAAATCCTAATTTTCTAATTCTCAGAATCCTTTTTTAATTTTCAGTTTGAATTTACACACGTTAGTTTGTCAGTACTGCTGCTAGGCTGAAATAGCTCTCCTCTTTCTCAGATGTTTGTCCTGTTGGTACTTGTAGAAAAGAGTTGTGCTAGCTTTAGATTTGTTAACCTAAGTAACTTGAGCTGTTTTGACTTCCTTTTCCAAGAGAGGAACGTCTTTTCTCTTATCTTTGCATCTGAATGTATTTATATTTTTTGAACATGGAGAAATTACATAACATGCTGTAGGTCAGAGCTGCCAAGGTGCTATTAATATTTCTGCCTTTACATGAGGTTGTTTCCCATCTCCCCATCTCTGTACTAGGAGAGCTTGGGAAAACCAACCGAAGCTACAAGGAAGCAATTTCAACAAATTTAAGACAGTTCCCTGCAGTTAATCTGTGGAACTAGTTGTGACAGTATGTTGTTAATGTTAAATGATTTAAC
Organism: Chrysolophus pictus; assembly: GCA_037305975.1. Taxonomy (NCBI): domain Eukaryota; kingdom Metazoa; phylum Chordata; class Aves; order Galliformes; family Phasianidae; genus Chrysolophus; species Chrysolophus pictus. The sequence continues at coordinate 85,172,339 of CM074576.1, forward strand.
ACGGTTTAAGAAGTAGTGGAACAAAATAATGGGAGGAAAATCAATTAATACCTGCGTTCAGGAAGTTTCTGAACTAATTTATGTTCTACAGTCTGTGAAAGTATTAATAAAATGTTGTTATATGCAACCTTTTTCCTTTTGTTTCTCTTTCAAGAATGTGTATTCATGGGAAGGCTGTGCTCATCTTTTCTTGCTTTTTTAATGCACATTCTGTTGAAGTGAATGTGGAGACAGGATGGTGGGCTGGGCAGAGTACCGGTCAGACTTAACACAGTGACCTCATTTTATCACTGTCAGGAAATTGATTTTAGAATTGTGTATGTTTTCTTTTATCTGTCTTATGTTGACAGCATATACTCTTTTTGCTTTATTGCATTAAAATCCAATTATTAACATACTTGACTTGTCAGAGTAGTTTTAACGAGCCTTCTGAGGTGTTCACAGTCCTCTATGGATGTACGAAGTGCTGCTGCATGCCTCCTAGTTTTACCTTTGCAAAATGCAGCTATGGCATTCTCATAAGTATTTTCAAGTTGTCCTCACCTCATTTATAGTTGACAGACCTAAAGTAATACTGCAAATTCAGTCCAAAGGCCAGTATGGAGTCTCTGCAAATTATGGAGACAGTGATAGGCTGCCACCAACAAGTGTATTGCAGAGGTAAAATTCTGTAAAACGGTGTATTTCGTGTTTCCTGGGCACAATAAAATAACTGTGAAAATGGATTTTAAGTAGAGTTGCGTCTGACCCACAGAAAAAATGAAAGCATTTTGGACTCTATGTGGAACAAAGCGCAGGAAACTGTTACAGAAACTGCCATCTCAAATCTCATTCCATTACTACACAGAAGGAATAAACTTTGACAAATGTAGTTAGGCCTGCTGCACCTTGTGGTCTCGTGTGCAGCAGCTTGGCTGTACTGTTAATATTAGGGCAATAAGGAGAATGCAGTTGAGGTTCTGCTCCTTTTAATTTACCTGAGTGTGAGAGGGCCTAGCATCAAGTAGGCAGCTAAATCTTTACATCTGGGGATGGGGAAATAAAATGAACAAGAACCGTCAAGTTTTAGCAGCACTTGATTTTAATATTTCACGAATACTTTCAGTTTAAGTATCTAGCAAGAAAGAAAAAAGTTTTCTTAATTTTTTCTTGTTCTACTTACCATGAATTAAGAATCAGTTCTGTATGGCTTGCCTTTGAAGACAGCAATAAAAATTTGGAATCTTATACCTGCAGCTTCTAATTTGCGAATGTGTTTTCCCTTCTCTCTGCTCTGATTCTAGGAGTATTTGTCACCTTCTTTTGAGGCTCCATGCCTCTGACTCACACTTTCTCTTCAGACCTGGGCCTCCCTGTCTCCTGCTGTCAGAGACTTTACAGAGCACTTTCACCTGCTTGGCTCATGGAAATGATGGACCCAGAGTTAAGAAGGCAGCTCTCCTGGTTGCCCCCACCATCGCTGTTGCTGCTTGCCCCTGATTGCTCCAGACAGGAGAGCAGCTTCTCCTCCATTTATTCAGTGCTAGTTGGCCAAGAGGCTGAGAACAGTTGTACCCTTTCCGTGCACTGCAGGACTGCAGAGGCTTCAGTGGTTAGCAGTTTTTTGCCCCTGTGAGCCTCATTCATAACATAGTGTAGCCACATGCACTTCGTTAAGATGCCAGTTCTCCATCTGTGACCTAAAGACAACATAAATAATTTCTTGCATGTGCACATGTTAGTCACGTTCTCAAACCTAGGTGTAAAAATTACACAACCTCCTGTTGCTTGCAGAAGATTGGCCATAGGTGGTCCTGAGTGGTAGTTCTTGCTTTATTTAGGTATAAATAAAGCTGTTACTTCAGACAACTATGCAAAATGAATCTTTTGTCTACTGTTGATGTTCTTAAATAAAGGAACTAAGAAGACTGACACTTGGGACTGACTTGCATATTATCCTTTGCCCTGTATTTTAACTTGGGAGTTATAATTTTAATTTGATATATTTTAATTTGGTGTATTTTAAACTTTTCAAATGTTCTCAGACTCTGTAACCTTTATTTTTCATTCTCCCTACGCGTTCACCACAGAGGGCTAAATACCTGTTCTTTGAGTGACTGGCATGATTGAAGTGACCCATGGAGAAGTGATGTATTTGGTGAGGAATTACAGGAAGGCTGCTGCTGGCAGGTGGAGCAGGAATGAAATGATAGGCAATGAAGAAAGTGGTGATGTTCAGTTCCTCTTTGAGCAAATGGTGAACAATCTGCTTCTCTTCCCTGTCATTCCTCTGACTAAGATTTTATCTTGCTGCCCCTCACATGTTCTCCCTTGCACACTTGTGCTATCCTTTATTCTGCCTGAGCTTTTATTTGCCACTTCTTTGATTGTGCCCAGCACGTTCTTTAGAGTTTTACTGGATGTTGTCATGCTGGGTTTGTAAATACTTGTTTGGTTTTACTCTTTTCCACGGTACTTGTCTAGGGGAATTGCTTCTTCACGTATTTTTTTAACTGGGATTTTTTTTTTACAGTATATGGTGATTTTTAATTTTTTAATAAAGGCAGTTTTAAATGTGTGCACCTTTCTGCATATCCAGTGTAGATGTCATACTCTTCCAGTATTATTTGTTCTGTTCTTTGGGTCAAGTATTGGAAAAAGTCCAGTCTTCCATGTAGTGAACCTTTTCTTCAATTGAGGAGTGTTTTTGTTAACTGCTGTTCTCACCAGTGTGTTTTCTGACAATGTAAAGATCAGGCCAGTGAGTCCTTCACTGAGTAGCTTTATGCCCTGTGTTATATATTGGTGGCTTTGCAGCCTCAATCTGCTTGCATTTTGGAAACTACTGTTTTTTCTGTAAAATTGATGAAGGTCTTTCTGAGATTTTTTGCAGTTACATATACTTGAAATTAATGATGTATGCCACTATGAACAATGATGGAATTGGTTCTTCACCAACTAAAGGCCTGAGTCATTACAGCTTCAGCTGAAGAGTCAGCTGCTTGACTTACCAAACAACTCACCTTTTGTGGACTAAATTCAGTTGAATACAGTACATCCGTCAAGAGGAGACGTTTGTCCATAAATGTCTGAAATGCATGTTGTTGACTTCTGTCATTTCATTTTAAATGCAGACCCTACAGTAATGTTAGGAGATCTTCAAAGGTATTTGATGAACAAATGACATAAGTATGGTTTATGAGTGGTAGTAATAGCATGCGAACTTCCTGACATTAAATGCTGAAATGTGCATCTCTTCTTTTGGAATACTTTGTCCCATTTCCAGTCTCTGATGATGGAGCTCACATTTCTGTGGGTTTATGAAATGCTTTGTAGTAGTTAGATTATCACTCAAAGAATTTCAAATTTTCTCCCCAGTTCTGAGAGACCAGAATTGTTTTTGGTGCTCAGAGATGCTGATTCAGGTGTTCTGAGTGTCAGTATAGATACAGTGCAACGTAACTGCCAAGTCAAACATTAGGTTTCCATACAACAGAATTCTACTTGCCTCGTGCATATTCGTATATATATATTTAAATCTACTGATCATCTTAGCTCCTAAAAATACCTGTTTGCCATGCAGGTTGGGACTGGCAAGTATACTAAACAATAAAAGCAATGAACTGTGTATAAGCTCCAATAAATAATAATATTTTTTTGGAGAACCTTAGCTGGTTCAGAGAATTGGATATGTGTTGGGATACATTTATTAAAAAAACCTGTAGTTGACTGTTGTCTGAGGTTTAAGTTTTTGTCTCCTAGTATTTTTTAAGTTAGATTTATCTACTGAAGAGTTCGATGTAACTGACTGTAGAATAGCACTCAACGACAAGGAATTCTATATATAGTTTGAACTGGTGGCTTCTTGTCCACAAGTACTGGAGTATTATGCATTGAGTTGTCCAGGTTAAGCCCAACAGATATTGTACCTCATGCAGCTGGACATGGTAGAAAAAAGAATTTGCAAATCATTGTTGGAAAAAATAGTGGTGTGATGGAGTTAATTAGAAATTACAACACAGGCTAAATTGATTAGCACTCAGCCAAGATGGGTAGTGAGATGGCCCCTAATTCCTCAGGGCTGTTCTCTAATGAATTGCATTCCTCTTTGTTCATTTACATACATATGTGTGTGCACATATGTATGTATATATATAATTAGTAACAAAATCCACCTTGTCTTCACAGCATTATACTCTGCTTGTGGGTTGGGAAATTTTAGGTAGAATTGAGTTCCGTATGTATAACTAGGAGCTCAGCCTTTGTTATTTGTCTTCACTTGTACTATGAATCATTGCGGTGACTTCTGGCCCAGAAGTGAGGAAGCTGTCTCTGGAATCAGATATTTAAGGCACATGCTGAGTACTGGCCGCTATAATTGAAGCCTTTGTTTTAGTTTGGAGAAAATCCTGAATTTTAGTTTTTCGTATCCTAGATGAATGGTCATAATGAATGTTGGTAATGGTTTTTTTGGGAGTGAGTAGGGGAGAGGAATTTCTGAGATATTTTCTTTCCTATGCATATGTTTTTGAATGTTGACCTTTTTAATCCATTGCCGGTAGAATTCTGAGCTGCTGTGGTTACTAAGAGCTGTGTCCTTTAGAGCAGCCTTTGCTTTCTCGCTTAATGGCACCTCTGGAAGCGCACAGATACATGGAGAAGCAGTGTAAATGTTGATATATGCATGCTTTTTCACTTACTCTTGGTCAATATCCATCTCTTTATCAGCAGATCAGGTAGGGTTTGGGAAACATGTTCCAGAAGGAGGTCTTGTATCCAAGTTCAGCTGAATGTTAATGAAAATAGCGTCAGTTGACATCTGGTATGGCTAGTTACCCCGCAGTTAGTGAATTCTTTGGGATGTGTTGCCTGTGAAGATGCACTACAAAGCTAACAATGCTATTCTTCTCAGAGGACTGTGTTGGCAAGTTCCTGAGAAATATTTGAGTGTATTGTCATCACCCTGGAATCTGTGTGAGCACTCCCCCCACACTCGCTATTGCTGTGTTGCACAGGCAGGCCTTATTTCTTTCCTTGAATGCGGCTCACTAGCCTTGCTGTTCAGTAGTGGTACTGGTGATTAGTTGTGTGGCTGCATCGGGAGGATTGTATTCCTCTCATTTCCTCACTGTAACTGTCCTTAGTTTGGAATACCACATAAAGCGGGAAAGCTTTGGGATAAGGCTGAGAATTTGCAGGTGTTAACTATGGAGAAGCTTTAGCTCTTAATGGGAATTACTGTGTTGTTTTTCAAGGGCACTGGGCATAAAGTTCTTGCCCAAAATATTTTTGTATGCAAGCTAATTTTCATGCACATTTGATTATATTCCGGTGTTGCTGACTTTAAGGTTGAGTGGGTTTCCCATTGTCTAAGCATAATTAATCAGCCAGCAGAGGAGTATATATGAATGGCTGTGGAAAAGGTACATTGTGTGATACCCTTGTTTGAGATTGCAGTGATAAGATAGAAGATGTTTGTGGGGAGCTGTTCTTAGTATGATAGCTATGTCAATTTGAAAGGTGCCGGCATTCTGAGAATCCTGGAAATAACATTCCAGTATTTGAAACCAGGTTCCTTCCATTTACAGAATTTTTGTCCTTTGTGTCTTACTGTAGTGTTACCAAATTAGTATCTCCTGTGGCGCTGAAAATTTCATACTTCCCAGCTTCTTAACATCCTTCTATACAGCTTCTTCCCTGTTATAATCTCTACCTGTTTTAAAAGAAATGTTCTTTTCCTTGTATTTTTGTAAATGAGCTACCAATAATATTTATTTCTGAAAGTTGAACCACCTCTGATACTTGAATCCTTTTGGACCTGAACTTCAAACTGTGCAATTTTAACAGAACTTGGTGGAGTTTTTTTAATAGTTATAGTAGTTAGTCCCCCTGTATTACTTTGCGTTTAGACAACAGTGCTAACAAATTCTATCAGTCTGAAGCTGAATATTTTCACATGTGTTACGTCAGAATCTTGGTAGAAAATTTCTTCTGTGTATGTGTATTTTTTATATTTTTAATATTATTACTTTTTTTTTTTCTTCCAAGCTTCTTTATTCATTTCTTTCCTTTCTGCTTTTGTTCTTGGTAGCTGATAGTCCCACTGTTGCATTTCCCAAGACTTAACCAGATCAGTTTTTTGCATGAATAACAGCTGAAATCTTAACTTTTTTTTTTCCTTAAGCAAAGCAGGCAGTTTCTAATGCCATCTGGTTTTCATTAATTTTCCCCTCTACACCTCATGTTGATTTAGTTGTATTTCCAAAGTTTTATTTGTACAGTAAAACTAGTAACACAGACATCTAATTTAGTTGAAATAATAATGTAAAATGTTACTAAAATCTATACAGGAAAATGTATCCTCCCAGATACAACCGATGTAACATTTTCGGAAAGAATAAGTTTGTCTATCAGAGTTAACTGCCTAAATGTTTGGAAGGATCATGCCCTTGCCCCTCAGTTGTGATGTGCTTTTTGCTATAGTTAAGAATTGCTAGCATACAATCAGATGAAGTAGTCTAAAAGTTTGCATTGTAAAATAATTAATTAGCTTTACAGCAGTTGCTAAATTAAGGTGCTAAATCTTACTCAAAAGATAGTTATTATGGAAACTATATTATTATGGTAATTATATAAAAATCTGCCTATATTCTGATAAAAATCAGCCATTTGAATTGCCTACGAAAAACCTAGTGCTTGCTTAAAAAATAATAAAATTGAGAATCCATGCATCTATATAAAAATAGAACGCAGGATTTGGAACGATGAAATTCCATACAATACTTGTCATATCTCTTGGGTTTCCAGATCATGAAATGTTTTCCAAGGACAGAGTAGAGAACATTCTGTTCAGTGGTTGTTGAAAATCTGTTTTAATTTCCTGTACAGTGTGTGTGTATATTCATACATACATATATTTATATATTTGCAAGAATTTTTGTAAATACAGTTGAATAAAATGGTTTTGGATCTTGAACATCAACTCCAGTCAGTAATTTGTCATCAAAATGCACTTGTTTGTGGACACTGTCAGCTGCAAACCAGCAAGCTTCCTATGTTTCTGTAAGAAGCCTTCATTATGGAGTTTACGCTGGTGACAGAAAGGACTCAGAATCTTAGCGTTAATACCAAGTGTTCTTGATTCAGTGATGACACCTTTGTGTTCTTGTTTTCTCCACCCTCTGCTAAAATGTCACTTTTCTCCATTTGTCATTTGAATATAAGCTTGCTTGTTCATATGCTTCTCTGCAGTTCTGTGCTTTTAATGAAGTATTATCCCCCACTTCTGATAAATGGTGATAAATGATGATAAATGGCTTCAGGAAGAACTCTTGGTTACTCCTGTCTGCTTTTCTCCCTCAAACTGTAGGGCTTTTTTGGTGATGTTATTTTCTGCAGTAGGTTTTTAAATTACTTTTTTTAAATTTTACTGTTTGTTTCTAATGGTGATAGTGTGCTGCTTTCATTCCAGTGTGTACAATGTTTTTTTGTTTGTGACATTCACCTTTCAAATAGCTTGTGTGTTAATTTTGACTTTATATTCGCAACCCTGACCTTAGTTCTGCTGCTTGCTTCTTCATCTTTCTCTTCTATTTCTATAAAAAACCAACAGTAATACTTGCAACAATATATTTTTTTTCTCAAATGATAGTTTACTATTGAAAAGCCACTGCAGCAGTGGTTCCATCGAGTTATGCTAACATGTAACTGCTTGTTCTTCTTTCTTGCTTGCAGTGTTTATTCTCGTGTACAGTTTTGTGGAGCAGTAGTCAGGGGAAAATAAATTGGCTAAAGCTGATGATACGTCTCTAGAAAAATCATGCATGGGGAGGATCAGCTTCCACTGCTGTAAACTGCTTAGTGTCCCTGAAATAAGGACTTGAAATGATCTTAGTATTGTTAGTAGATCAGAGTTGACATTCAAATATATCATAGGTATTTTTGCAGAAAACAATCAAAATTACCAAAGAGCTCAGTAAGTATTCTTTCTCCTTGAGGCCTAAACTGATTTGGGCGTGAGCATGTTTGTGCCTGGCATGCTGAGCTTAAAAGCCATGCAGTGGTTGTTATATAATACAGCCTGCATTTGAAATACAAGGAGAGCTGACTTGTGTTAAGATGAGAGAGAAACTTTATTTATAACACAATATGAGCTTCGAAGTGAGTATATAAAGAAGTCCTGAAAGCTCTGTTGGGAGTTGATACTAAGCAAATAAGGGAAGCTAAGAAACAGTATTGTGCCATCCATACGGAAAAAGAGAGCCTTTACTGAGGGATATGTTGAATTAATGTAGGTTACCTTTCATCAGATATGAATTGTATGCTTTTCTTTGTAGATGTATATGAAATGTTCTTTTAAGTCATCTGTAGCCCAGGAGTTGGTGTTTATCCAGCCACTTGCTGATAGGGAGAAAAAGCAGTTATAAAGAATTTGGGCTTGTCTTTTTTCTCTTTGCTTGTGCTAAGGTAGCCTTGATCACACTTGTGTTGCTGCAGAGCAGGAGCTAGAACTAAATCAAGAGGCTCTTAGGATGATATCTATCATCATTGTTGTTTGAAAATAACATGCATTTCAGTCAGTTGCGGCATGGAAAAAGGAATGGAAGAGCAGCCGTTGAAAGCATCTGCTTTTAATGCTGAGGGGGGGAGAATGGGCCCAGGATGTACATGGACTTCTGCTTTCCTGGTCTGTAGATGTCCCTTGGATTGGCTGGTCGGAGAGATGGTATAATTATCACTTCAGTATCCAGCACTATCTATATAATTATTTTCTTTTCTGGAAGAGTAAAATATCCCTTAGGAGCTAGTTAACATTTTATTTCTATGTGTAGTATTCCATTTGTGAAGAGTCTGCTGGTGTCTCCTGTTTTTTTTTTTTCACCTGAAATTTCCTTCTTGCTTGCAGTTCTTGTTAGCTGCATGCAAAGTCAGGATGTTCATATCATTCAGAATACATTTAGAAAGAAGAAGCAACTGACTTTTTTTTTTTTAAATGTACATTTACAACAGTGTTTTGTACTTTAATGTTGTGTTCTTTAAGGCTCTAGGAACATCTCGGGGTTTGAATCTGGCATTTTACTCTGTTGTCTGCTTTTTCTTGAACAGTTAATTTAGTTTTTGGCTTTCTGTGGTTCTGTCTTTGCCTTTTTTTGTTTTGAGTAAAAATCTTCTGCGTCAGTGCATTCTTGCATTTTCATACCATTATTATATTGAAAATTAAAAATAAGTAGCTATGTTTAGCCATGTATTCCTGCTGCTTCCATCTTGATCAGTGATGCTTGCAAGAGTGAGGAAGAACATACATAAAATGTATAGCCTGGGTTGAAAAGGACCACAAAGATCATCTAGTTTCAACCCCCCTGCTATGTGCAGGATCACCAACCACCAGACCAGGCTGCCCAGAGCCACATCCAGCCTGGCTTTGAATGCCTCCAGGGATGGGGCATCCACAGCTTCCTTGGGCAAACTGGTCCAGTGTGTCACCACCCTCTGTGGGAGAAACTTCCTCCTAAGGCATTGTTACAACATCTTCTTTATAAACTGCTCAAAAAAAGCTGTGCTAAGTTTTTTCCCTTAAAAATTGTTCAATAGTATTTGAATACAAATTATTACAACCAAAGTGGTAAAGTTGTTTGTTTGTTTTTGTAATAGATAAAACGGGGCTAACATTCCCTACCTTCTCCTTTATGAAGTAGAACTGTAAGATGTTATCAGTGACTCCTTTGTATCATACCTCAAATTCTGCTCTTATCTGTTGGATTATTTTTTTTTCTTACAAAGTACTCCCAAATCTAGAGGCTTTTCTTCATGAAAAGAAATCATGTTCTTAATAGTCAAAGTAGGCATTTGCTTTATTATGTTATTTTGTGTTCAGTGGGGAAAAAAAAATAGTACTCTGCAGCAATGTAGTGAAAAGATCTCACAAACAAAAGGAAAAAATGAGTCCAGTTCCTTCCCCTTTGAAGTAATAAGTAGTGAGCATGCAGGGATTTGGTAGTGGTATTTTTTTGGTGGTGGGATTTTTCTTTGGTGAAGTGGTAAGGATTTTTTTTTACTCTCCTAAACAATAGGAATGTTATGCAAGCATTTTCCTGGTTGATAAATATGTAGAAGTATGTGTTGTATCTAAATTGTTGTATTTAATCTTGCCCTAGGAAATGATTGTTGAATTTGTGGAATCAAAATTTCCACAGTAACAAGCTCTGATGTCATAAAAGTTGTTTCATAACCATCTTGTTAGAAGTGTTGGCCATGTGTGTTGCTTAGGTTTGCTTTTAATCAGGCAGCTGGCAGACAGTGTGGGCATCATTGTTGATATATATATATATATATATATATATATATATATATATTTCCATCTCAAACTGTAGCTTCTTTTCCTGAAGCCATTCCTGAATTTGTTTCCTGCTTCTGCTCAGGCAGCCATACTGCAAAGCAGCTGCAGGTGATGGTTTTGCCGTGTTCTTAAATTCTTCAGGTTTCCCTTTTATCTTCATGCAGCCTTGAACAAAGGGAAGGAAGCGTACGATGCTGTGTAGCAATCTTCCTTATCATTTCAGAGTCTTTCTCCTTCTTGTTAATTTGTCAATACTAGCGGTCTTCAAAGCTGGCTTCGTTGAGTATGCTTATTTCTTCCACATTATATTGATTTATAACAATACTTAGGAATCCGGGTTTTGTTTTTATTTATCTTATTTGTAACTTCTGCAGAATTCTCAGTGTAACAGAATGATTTAAATTCGTGCACAAGTGGTGTCATAGCTGACCTTTATAGTTACAGAACCACTGAAATGAGATCTTTAGATTACTCATTCAAAGAAGCCATATGTGGATGCATATAGTTGTGACCTCCCCTTTTAAAAATGCTTTAATCTCTTGCTGAATCTGTTAATTCAGCTAACAAACAATTTATTATCTGTACGGATAGATACTTGTTATTTCTAAAAGTGATTTCAGGTGGGTTTGATTAGCAAGAAGGTTTCTCAGCCAGCACTGAAACTGGGTAAATCTATTTGTATGGGTGATTCCTCTTGGGCTGCTCAGAAGAACAGCCTTGTACTGAGCATTCACAGCCTGCCCAGGACTTGGGTTTGCTCAGGTGTTCCACCAGGGATGGAGAGGAAGGGGTGCTCTTGCTTTTGGTTTCTGTTTCATTTGGTGGGAATGTGCTAGAAGAAAGTTGAAAATCCATATGAAATAACCAGCCCCAATATGAGTGCACTTAAATGTAAGTGCTTTCCTGGCAATGTTGCTTGTCGGTTAGAGATCAGCTGAGGCTGTGTGCTTGATGGCACAGCTAGATTGCTCTAGCAGTTAACTGTTACTTCAAGAGGAAGTTCTGTTTTGTAGCTTTGGTGTTCTATGCCTTTCCTTCTGCTGGCAGCAGGATCAGTAAGATGCTTGAGCTGTATTTTCAGAGCATGTTTTAAGACAGAGGGCAAATCTGCCTTGCTGAGGGCTGGGCAGAGTTCTGTGAAAGACATGAACACAGCTTTTGGTATCCCTACTTTATATAATGTTCCAGAAGCTTCTCATACATCTTCTAATATGCGTTTATTTGAGAAGGGGCAGGGAGAGTGTTAAGGGTTCCTGGATGCCTGGTTGTTAAAGTGCATATGTTTATAATTTCCTTGAAGATGCTATATGGAAAAATCCTGTTATATTTGTTCACAAAGTTAAATTCTCTTAAAATACCAGTAGTTCTCTAGTAAAAGAAATAAGCTATCTCCAAATTTTTCTCCAACAAATCTTGTAAATGGATAGTTGTGGTAGTAGCTTCTTTATGCTCTGTGCAGTGACTGAATTATAAAGACAAAACGTTTGTTTCAGAAAATGTCAAAGTGTGAGTATTCTCTTCAGCAACTACACAGCTATGGCATATCATCAGAAAATGGAAGTCGTATCTGCAAATTGTAATTGTGACAGTAACAGTTAGAGGCAGCAGCAATAATTGTGTTAGATTTGTACAAATCCAAAGATAAGACCAAAAAGTAGGGAGAGAAATTGAGGCACAAAAACCCCAAGATTACATATAACTGCAATTGCAGATGGTTCAGCGGATAAACCTGAATGCTGAGAATTGACTCAAACATGTAATAATTTTAAGAATTCAATTCAAGCTTGTATGCCTTGATTTGGATTCCAGGGATAATTTTCTTTAGACTGAGAGCTGGCTGACTTTAGTAGGTATTTTTAGTGGTGGGAGTAAAATTAAAGGAGCAGTACCTCTGATGAATTGTCAACAAAATCAGTCTTTTCAGAGTAGTTTGGTAAGGCAGAATTTGCAGCATTAATGAAAAACATGAACCGGTATTTTCTTAACTATTTGACAGTATTTCCTTTTCATGTTGTTGGAATTTCTCATTTTGAGTATTAATACAAGTTTTTAAGGAAGTAAATCACAGGTATGGACAGAATGATTTACTAGTTGGACTACTACAGGGATAGGTTGGCATGCTGCCTCTGCCTTCCTGCTGCCCCCCAATTACTTACAGCTTTAATAAGATGACTTAAATTGTCATTTCGTGTTAAATATTAAGGTCTCTGATTGTGATAGTATATTAAAGTCAAGCAGTTCATCACAGCAGCTGCACTGGAAGCATGTTTAAGCCATGAGTTGGTGAAAAGTAGGGACTACTCAAATGGATTTGGAATTCACTGAAGTTCTGGCAAGTTTTTGAGAGTTTTGAAGGTCTGTCTGTGCAAAGGACCCTCACTCACTTCATCCCTCCCATTTAAGTTTGTTCAGCTACTTCACCTTAATGGCTAGCATGTTCAAAATCAAGAAACTGATTGGAAGTTCAAGAAGTTGAAAGACTTTATCTTTTCCCAACCTGTCAGAGGGGTCATGAGGTAAGAAAAGGAGAGGTCAAAGATCGTGACTGTTGTGATGAATAGAAGATAGTAGTTTAATAAAAGTCTATCTTTGCTGCGCAGAACATATTTAGTGAGTGCTACTCACAAACTTCTAGGGCCACTTCTCTCAAAGTAAAATTCTGTTGGATTCAGGTTTCTAACTTCAGTGATACTTAGTCTGAAGTGACTGTGTAGTAAATGGAAGGTAGTAGTAAACAGTGCATTTTACGACATGACAGCATTATGTGAAGGAGTCAGATCTTTGAAAATGCATGCTAAGCTGCATGAATTGTTCAAGAATACATGCTGAGGTTCTGTGTTCTTCAGTTTAGCAAAAACTCATTGAATGCTTAGGATAGCGAAAAGTGATTCCTTTAGGAATAAAAGCCAAAAACAATGAGAAAAAAATGACTGTTTTTTTAATTTTTAATGATTTTCAGGGTATGGAAATTTTTGGGGGGAGAGCAAATGTTTCAGAAGTTGACAGAGAACTTTAGTTACTTGTTTGCTATTGATGTGCATTAGAAGATTTGAACTACGACTGTTCTGTCTTAAATACTACATTTTATGTTTGATAAACAATGCTATCTGCACATTATTTAGATGATGATCTTCTTCCATTGAAGAGAAACAAGATGCATTGTTGATCAGAAAATGTATTATTTGCTCTAGTTAAATACAGGATTTTGACAACCTTTTATTTCTTTTTCACAGGCTGTTCGCTGCTATGAATCGCTAATTTTGAAAGCTGAAGGAAAGGTCGAGTCTGATTTCTTTTGTCAGTTAGGTCACTTCAACCTCTTATTGGAAGATTATCCAAAAGGTAAGCTGGTTGGTTATTTATTTATTTATTTTTAGCATTTCCAATATTGGCTGATATAATAGAATATGAAACATTTGGGTAATTCACTGTTTTCATGGCTTGTACTATATTTCAAAGCCTGTAACACAATAAGACTGATGAGAAACACAGTTGTATTTTAATTTATTAGCCATTTCTAAATTGAATTTTAATTGGGGAAAGAAAAAAAAACAGCCCACAATACACTTCTGGTTCGGATATGAGTATGAAGTTTATTTAGTTTATATAGTAGTATCACACTGCTTGTTTCATTTTTCTGGTTCACTACGTGACTGTACAGAGCTGAACCTGTACCTTGAAAGAGTTCTTAATTGGATTGGGAAGCACGGAAACTTCAGAAGCTAACTGTTTCTTCAAGAGGCACAGTTGTGTAGAATGGGTGCCTTAGATTGGGCTTGTGTCTTCATATTTGTTTGCTCTCAGTAGATAACACAAGGCTGAAAAATGCTAATTTAAGAGCAAAAGATGGCACTTAATGTGTGTTTCAAGTTCTATAGTTCTATTTTAAATACTGAGTGGGAGAATGGAACCGTGATTTTATTTGGGGTAAGTGTTGGTTTCTTAGGTTTATTTCATCAGGCTTTCCAATTATTAAAAAGTTTTTGGTTTCTTTTTTTTTTTTTTTAAACCATTATTTCAGCCAACACTCATAGAAATTTATAAATGCTTGTTCTTCATTGCATGAGGGTCAGTAGACTGTTTTTATGGTAGTGCTGATGATTACACAGCATAACCTTCTGTGTTGCTGACTGATACATAAGGACAAGATCTTCAGCTTGTGCTATTGTGTGTTCATTGCAGGCTGCATGTCAGCTCAGTGTCTGATAGCTGTCTCCCTTCCAGTGATTGTGGAGTGCATAGAAGTGCATTGCATAATAAGTTTGAAGTGTGAATAAGTTTTATTTCATTCTATTACTCTTAATTATTAAACATACTAACTGCAATTATGGTTAATTTTGTAAATGCTTGGGATCTGAGAAGTACAGGCAATTCAGACATGTTTAGATTGCTCTGATATGTACAACATCCAATTGTAAAGTCCTGAGAAGTTCCAGAAGTATGAAATGCTGAAGCAGGGTGGTCTTCAGAACTGCAAGGTGTCTAGGATGAAATTAGCCTTGGATAAAGTTGTGGAGAAGATGATGAAGGATGTAATTACTTAAGAGCAGCATGACTAATGTTGTTCTGCTCATGACGAAGTGAAATTACTTCTGACAGGTTCTTGGCAATACCAGGCAAAGTATTCCCAAGTAGGCCAATAGTCACATACAGAAAGAACAGAACTCAGCCAACTGGTGAAGGGCTCTCCAGCACTACAGCACTCACTGTTAGGAAGCAGCTTAGGTCCCTGAGATGCTCTTTCTTCAGTGCTGGCCCTTACATGAGCCCAGAGTGACTCCACCTTGGATCCACCCCTTCTGGTCAGATGGGGAACACAATGTACACACAATAGCATGTGTTCTCCTGGCCAGCCACAATCCCTTCACCAGCTGCTCAATCATCAGTTCAAGCCCTGACCTAATGACAAGCCCTGTCCCCGACAAATGTATTTTTTTTCCCTTGGAAGCCTATTTTTTTTATTAACTACCTTCAAATGTATGGACTTGTGCATGTAGTGAAGGAGGGTATGTCTTTATTAAAGGCATAGATCCTTTGTGTAAAAACATTGGCAGTGTAGTTTGCACAAAGTAGATCAAAATTGCTAATTGATTTCAAAAGTACAAAACATGATCAAGATGAAGCAATTCTGGGTTGATAGAGATCTGTTGAAAGCTTCGTGGTGTTTTCTTCTGATTTGATCTCTCACATATATTTTGACAAATGTGGATCATTCCGTTAGATATAGCTCTGTGTGTTAATATTTTTAAATTACCAGCTATTTTGTAGCAAGAAAGACTATCAATCACTTCTGGATAAGAGTTGGGACTTGTAAGATTCATGGCAGGTTATTGCATGTCATTATAGGAAGCAAAGTCTATCCTGATAGCATTGTATAGAGAATATCAGTAGGGACAGACGAACTTTGAATGTGGAATAAGTTGATGGCAAATGTCTTGCTGAAGTCCAGGTAAATTTAGCATGTGTTTTTATTTCATTAATTGAAACCCATCAAGCCTGTTCTTTTAAAGTGCATTATGTTTTGGGTCACTTGCATTCACTGAAGTTCAGATTTAATATTTATTTTCAGTTAAAAAAAAAAAAAATACTAGTCTTCAACAAAAGCTGTGAGTTTACATCAGATATTACTGGATGACACCCTTCTCTTTATTATATCTGAGGTCAGACTGCAATTGTTTGGCATTGTAGTCATGCCAAAATGCAGTGTACTTGAATTGCTATTGTTAACTAAGAGGTTTCATTTGCAGCCGTTGCAATTGAGTTGTCCTGTTGATTTTACTCAGCTATTGTTAGGAGAAGGTGCTATAGGCAAGAAGGTGTCAACTGTTAGCAGATTTTGAAATACTGTGAGCTACTAGCTTGGGTTTTCGGACAGTGATAAGTAGGGCAGATTGATTCAGCTTAGCGTATATGTTACAAGGTGGTTTGTGTGTCTGGCTTTTGTTTTTCTGGTCGAGAAACTGGGGAGAACTGGCTTCAGGTGTATCTGAAACAAGAACATAAATTCCTCCTAGTGAAAACTGCTATGTTTTTCTTAACTTGAAGATGATGTCTTCACTGTCCAGTAGAAAATTATTCACCAGTGCTTTGATCGTTTCAGAGGCTTCCATTGTTCCCTGGCTGTGTCTTAAGTGTCATCACTTACCTGCTTGTTGCTTCTCTCTGTGTTCTGCTGGCACAGTTCAATTTGCAGCTGTGTGGGGAACTGATCCAACTAAAAATATACTAGCAGAAAAAACAGTGCACTTGCCCCACAGTGTGAAACCTCAGCCTCAGGTTTTGCCTGAGGAGGCTAATGAGTGATCATGTAGGCTTCTGGACACAGCAGTATTGTGCATCCAACTAAGACTGTCATCTTTTTTTGCTGCTTCATTCCTTGAATGAGCTGGAATTTTACCAAAATTTGTGTGTTTCTGGTCTTAAGGGTGTATTAGTAGTTGGAGATGATTCCTTAAGGAATGGTTTCCATAAGGAGTACAGAGTGTAGACAGTGATTTTAGAAGTTTTAATTCCAGTTGAAAGTCCTTTGAGTTCATGGACTCTGAAATCATCGGTGTTTTCCTTGAGATTCCTTATTTTATGGAAGGTTCATGTATATTGGCTGTGTTCCTGCCTATGACATGGAGGACAGCTATCACTTGCACACGTGGAGGCACGCTTTTAGCGTCGGCCACTTTGGATTTCTGTTCTCTGAATAAAATTCTTGAAAGTGGTAGGTAATGCAGTTAATGAGATAACTGGAAAAAATATGCAATTATTCACATCATTGTTAGAAAAACACAGTAGATGATGCACTGAAATAATTGGTAGTGCTGCACTCAAGAGTGATCACATTTTTGATGTGCTATGCCAGTGTAGTTTGAATAATTGTTTATAGATAGTGACTGCATTGTCAGAAATACTAATAAAATATTCTAAGTAATTTGTATGGCAATATTAATTAGTTCAAGAGCATTTTAATCAACATGTAAAATACTTCCTACTCATTTATTAATAAAAGACTAAACCTGGAATTTAAACACTCCAACCATTCTTACGTAGAGTTGTTGTAAGAATGATCCCCAGCTTCAACAGTCTGCCTGCATTTGTTTGTTCTTAGAGTTAAATTTGTATACTTGTTAACATGTTAGACTTTCAGAACTTCTAAGGAAAGGAAACCGTTTCATGGTGCTGTATTCTGAGATAATTGAATAGTAAGCATGATCATTTGAGCATAAGAGAGCAGTTCCTGGCATAGGTTGAATCGTGCGGGTTGCTTCTGGGCTGGCTTTTGTTGAGTCCCAGAAGAACTAGGATGCAGATTAAGTAGAATAGGATCTGACTGAGCTGAGGTGGAGGTGGCAGTGTTTCAGGTAAGTGAGACTGTGTTTACAGGTTTTTTTTTTCTGTTGTTGTTTGTAATTGTTAATAATTGTCTGAAATTGGGTTGCCTGTATTTAAAGGTTTTAATTTCATCTTCAGGATGCTGTCATAAAATTTCAGGCAGTTTAAACTGCCACATGGAATTCCTGTAGAAAGTAGTAAGAATGTTCTCTGAAGCTTTTGAAATACAGTGCTCTTTATAAATAGTTTTTTGTTTCGTGTGTGATTTGTTAGTGGTAGAAGATGTATATTACAGGATATAACTGGGCCATGTTTTTTGACTGAAAATTTTCATTTTGGGCAATGTTTGAAATAACACTTGTTAAAAACCATTTTGTGGAATAAGTTCTTAGAAGGATTTTGAGCTTCATGTGGTTCCACTGTGTTCCTTCATTGATACTCACCATGTTTTAAGACCTTCTGTAGAGTAAATATGCTTAACTAGAAGTAGGTAATTATCTGAAAGATTTCTGTAATAGCTCCTTGTCGTGATTAACTTGTGTCTTAAAGTTTAGTACTTCTTAGTTTCTTGTGCAGCAAACAGTTGGATGTGTTCATAGTACAGTGGCATCCCACCAGTTTGGTGCTGCATTATATTTCCAGATGCAAATGTTTATTTGTCAATAATGTTACTTTGAGGACTGCTTGGTATTTTGTCTTTTGTAAATATATCGCATTTGTGCGTCTGCATTCATTTTGTGTTAAAAGGAAGACATGCTCTAGACTTCTTTGATCATGTGTATTTTGGTACTTTCAGCAGAAATCTCTGAAGGAAACAGAACAGTGCCTTCCCTGAGGCCTTGGAACAAAAGACCTGAGTTGCATTTCTCTGCTTGAACTTCCACATTTTCTTTCTTTCTTTTTTTTTTTTTTTTTAATTTAATCATTGACTCAACCTTAAAATTTCCTCAGCTTTTGATGTTTTCAATTCTGTAGCCTAGCAGAGTTCTTCCTAAATTAAAATGCTGTTGTGGATGAAACTTTGTACTGTGTAATCAGCTGTTTCCATAATCTACAAATATCTCCCACGTGTTTAATGAACATTTATTATTTTTCCTGGAAATACTGTCAGATTGTAGTAATGCCTGTACCCTATGCTTGATTTGTGCAATTCTTCACCTAATTTTCTATCTTATTTTCACACCAAAAAAACAAATTATTTAAAAATTACCACTTCCACCAAAAATATTTAAGAAAAGGGCTAATGTTCATAGACAAATATAGATCCTTGGGTTGTTGTTTTGCCAGTTAGCACAGAGGTCAGACATCAAGTTAAAGTAGTGGGTTTATCTTAAGTTCAAAGCAATGAGATAATAAGTGAAATGATACAGCAGGAATGAAACAGAACAAGGCAGTGCACCTAACCATTACTACGTGGGGGTAATGATAAATTAAGAAAGATACATCACCAATTGCCCTAATACTTTACCGTAATCCAGATTTGTATTTGCTAGGGAGCGAACTCTGGTTGCAGCGAGGATTTGGAGAGCTTTTCCTGGCAGTTGGGGGTCTTATGCAGTGCGGTCACTTGTAGGTGAGCTCTCCAGTTTTGCTACAAGAGGGTCCAGTTTTTATATTGTTGAATAAACAAGTTTGCGTGACAGTTAGGTGGAAACATGTGTTTTCATTCTCCCTTTTGGATTCCACCTCAAGCCTGGCCAGGGCTCAAGGGGGAACCAAGGAAGTTTGTAGGCCTTGACACTGTGCTTCTGAACAAGGAAAGGTTAATGTGTTCTCATAACACTTTATCTGAGCTACATCTCTTGCTAATGAGATGTTTTGTCCAAGGTACATACTTGGCCAATGATCGTACATACTTTGCTAATGATCGGATACTGATGATATATAATGCTGGGTTGTGAGATTCATTTGGAGGTCAACCTTGTTTCCAGGCTTACTGTTCAGGCCTTAGTACTTCAGCTCAGGGATGTATAATCGTGCATCATTCAAGCCTGCAGTTGTATCATAGAATGGCTTGGACTGGAAGGGACCTCAAGGATTATCAGATTCCACCTCCCCTGCCACAAGCAGGGTTGACAGCCACTGGACCAAGTACTAGATCAGATTGCCCTGGGTTGCATCCAGCCTAGCCTTGAACACTTCCAGAGATCAGGCATCTACAATCTCTCTGGGCAGCCTGTTATGGCACCTCATCACTGTCAGCAAAAAAAAACTTCCCCCTGACGTCTAATCTAAATTTTCCCTCCTTCAGTATCAAACCATTCCCCCATGTCCTATCACTGTATATCCATGCAAAAAGTTGATTTCCCTCTGGTTTGTAATCTCCCTTTAAATTTTGGAAGGCTGTAATGAGGTGTCCCTGTGGACTTCTCTACAGACTGAACAAGCCCAGTTCTTTTAACCTATCTTAATAGGAGAGCTACTCTCTGATCATTTTCATGGGCCTTCTGTGCACCTCCCCCAAAAAGCTCCACATCTTTCCTTCGTTGGAGGCCCCAGACCTGGGTGGAATACTTCAGATGGGGCCTCCTAAGGGCAGAGAAAGACAGTCACCTCCCTCACCCTGTTAGCCATTCTTTTGATGCAGCCCAGGATGCCTTTGGTCTTCCAGGCTGTAAGTGCACACTGACTAATAAGTTTTTCATCAACCAGGACCCCTGTCTTCTTCTCAATAGGGCTACTCTCAAGGAGTTGTTCTTCCAGACTGCATACATATGTGAAATTACCCTGACCCAAGTGCAAAGCCTTGTACTTGTCTTTGTTGAACCTCATTAGGTTCACATGGACTCTTCTTTTGAGTTTATCCCTTTGCATGGCATCCCTTCCTTTTACAGGATCAACTGTACCACTCAGTTTTGTGTCATCAGCAAACTTACTGAAGATGCACTCAATCCTCCCATCACCTGTGTCACTGATAAAGTTATTAAAGAGTATCAATCTCGAGATGAACACCTGGGGGACACCGCTTGTCACTGGCCTCCACCCAGACTTAGAGTCATTGACCACAGCCCTCTGGCTGTGATCTTCTAACCAACTCCTTATCCGCCAAATAGTCTACCCTTGAAGTCCATATCTCTCCAATTTAGAAATAAGGGTGTGATGGAGAACCATGTCAAAGGCTTTGCAGAAGTCCAGGTAAATGATGTGACTTGCCTTCCCTTTGTTCACTGATGCTGTCATAGAAGGCCACCGGATTGGTTGGGCATGGCCGTCCCTTGGTGAAGCCGTGCTGGCTGTCCTGGATCGCTGGCTCATTCTTCACGTGCCTTAACATGTCTTCCAGGAGGATTTGTTCCACGATCTTCCCAGGCACGGAGGTGAGGCTCATCTGCCTGTAGTTCCCTGGCTTTTCCTTTTTTTTCTTTCTTCATCACTTGGAAGTGATGTTTTCCTTTTTCCAGTCACCAGGCAGCCATGACTTTTCAAATGTGATGAACAAAAGCTCAGCAGCTACATCAGCCAGCTCCCTTAGTGCCCTTAGGTGCACGTTATCCAGCCTCATAGACTTGTACATATTCTATCTAAAGAGGCTTAGCTTTTTGAAGTTTAGCCAGCCAGATATTTGTGCTGGTCACATTAGCCTTGCATGGTGCCACTAGATGGTGTCAGTATCTAGTTTGATGTAACCTTACTTTAGCACTAAGACACTAAAAACTGTTCTGTTTGCAT
This sequence comes from Chrysolophus pictus, assembly GCA_037305975.1. Taxonomy (NCBI): domain Eukaryota; kingdom Metazoa; phylum Chordata; class Aves; order Galliformes; family Phasianidae; genus Chrysolophus; species Chrysolophus pictus. Next base: position 85,193,646 of record CM074576.1, read on the forward strand.
CAGCTTCAAAGGCCTCTTAAATTTTGAGGTATCATGAGGCATATCTGTTAGAGTAGACCATAGCAGAGCCATTCTTTTGTAACTGTTTGCTTTGTGATTGAATGTGCTAAAAATGACTAGTAGAGGGATGTGTTCCAGGCAGTTCTTTGCTTCCCATTTTCACCTTACTTCTTTGTTCAGGTTACACATTTAGAGTCTGGGTATGAAGAGAGATTGGCTATCACAATGCTGAGATAATTATGTAATTTGTAAAGTTGTACAATTTTCTCATGCAATTAAGTAGATTAAAAAATCCTGAAACCACATGCACGGTAATTATGTAAAATCTATTTTGTATTCATTCTCAGTGTGAAATCTAGGAATCTTAAATAAGCATGAGTAAGAAAATAGTATCATCCTTGTCACGATTGTGAGATGTCCCTTGACCTTCATCCATAGTACGAGAGGAAGCAAAGTCTTTGGGGAAAAAAATAGTAAGATTGCATCTTTCTGTCAGTGTGTAACTGCAGATATTGCAGGGTGGGTGGTTCTAGGTGGCTGTAAAAGCCTTTTAATAAGATGCAGGCAGTATAATGTAACTGTATGAACTTATGAAAGGCAAGCTTTGCACTGGGTGGCGGAGGTTTGAAAAAGAAATTCTGAAGCCAGCTTTGATTCTGGCACAGGAGATAAGGTTACTTACTGTCCAATATCTCTTTAATTCTCTGGGTATAAAGACAGTGTTCTTTTCAGAGCTATTTTAGGCAAACACAGTTTTTTTCTTGTCAAGCAATATAGATTATTTTGATACCTTTAGGGCAAACAAACCCATTATTCAAGGTGGGATGGCACATGCTGGCTACCACTCGGTGGGCTGTAAGGTTTACCAGAATCTGAGCATAAGGATCGTTTTTAGGCAAGTATCATAAAATTGCTGGGTTTGGAGAATGATGTTGTCTGGAAGAGTGCAAGCTAGAATTGATTTGGTAAGTAATGAAATACTGGGTGGAAGGACCAAAATAGGTATCCAAGAACCCCTTTTACAGCAACTCTTGAGTTGCTTGTCCTGTTTTGTTTTAGATGTTGAATACGGTCTTTCAGCTTTGTGCTTTTAAAAGAATTTTCTGTGGGTGAGAAGGTCGTGTTATGAATGTGGTTGAGAGTGAAGAAAAGTGTTTGGCACACTGGGGGAAAAAAAAAACTTTCTATGTGTTTGGCCTCTAGCAGTTCCACAGGTATCATTTCAGTGGTGAACTTTTAGATTTGAAAAGCTCATTGATAAGCTCATAATCAAAAGTTTGTCTGCAAAATTCTTCTTTGCTTAAGAGTGAGTTTAGGGTACTCATTATGATATTCTGTACTCCTAGATTACTTTAAATGGATTTTTAAGGCTGATTTCAAGTGGCACGTGGATGCTTAGATGATAATTTAACTTTCTCTGTTTCAGTAAATATTGATTCCTTTCAACTTTTTTCTCTGTATTTGCAATTTCATATTACTCCTGGAAATGATACTACTTGCAAAACCGATCTTATGTACGGATTTCTGATATTTTAATTTCTAATTTGTCTTTCATGCTATCTGTATATTTTAAATGAGAATTCCCTCTCTTTTTAGAGGCATGTAGATGATCTGGCTTAATCTCTCTGGAAGCCTTTAGAATATGGGCTAATCTAAAAAAAATGATATCTTAACTGAGAATTTCAAAAACTTAATGAAAATGTAATTTTAAAGATGGGAGTTTACAGAAGAGTGGAAAGGAACAGTGGTTCACAGAATTTTTTTCTGACAAAAATCAGCTTGCCTTGGAATGACAAGTCTTCAATGAAAAACAATTGAGCAAATGACAATTTAATTTTATTTTCTAAATGCTACTAATATGACTCATAAGTTAGTATCTACTTGCTTTCTAAAAATCCAGGGTACCCCATACTACGGTTAGAATCATAGTACTGATGAAGAATAGACTGCGTCTCAGAAGGGGATTTACTCCAAATTCTTGTTTATTCAGTCAGATTCACTCTTACCTTTTCATTCCTTCTTCATTTAGAGCAAGTTTTATAACTTGGTGGATTTGCACTCATCTCATACTGTTCAAAACTTAATTTAAGGGGGAAGTTGTTTATAGTTCCATAATATGGTTTTTAGATGTTGAAAATTTGGTTTCTATTTGTTCTGTTGAGTCTAGTCTTAGTGTACATGTCTGCACTGAATGAGCTCTGGGAGCAGAAGGTATGATGGGCTTCAAGGTCTTGTTTTACTGCTTTAAAACTAGCAGGTAGTTTCAGCTTTATTTCATAATTTGGTTTCAAGCCTCTTTTTATATGCAAGATTCTTGTTAGGAGTGTGCTTGATTAGAAATGGTTCACATAGGTTCTGAGGGAAAAAACAACACAGTTGAATCCTTTCAATTTTTCTGTCCTTAGCAGCAAACCTTGTGTGTCTGTGCAGTAGATTTTAATGTAGCTGTAAACAGAACTGAAATAAACTTTGACAGGTAACTAAGTTGAGCACTTGTTCAACTCTGAAATTGTGCTTGAATAACAGTTTCTAGTTGTCTAACTTACTTGAGGAGGAAAGGGACATTTAGCTCCTCTTAGCAGATGTAAGGGATCCCTCTGGGGTTTATTGTTAGCGTTTTCAGCACGATACTGAGAATTCTTTCATTTCATTTTCAAGAAGCTAAATGCGATGGCTGGTAGCAGCACAGTGCTGTCACCCCAAAAGGAAAAGATGGTAGCTTTCTCGGTATGACCAACAATTAATAATGGATCAGAAACAGTTACGAACTGAGAAAGATGAGGAACTATCACAGAATATCCTGAGCTGGAACTGACCCATGAGGATGATCAAGTTCAGCTCCTGGCTCCACACAGGACACCCAAAATCAAACCCTATGTCTGAGAGCACTGTCCAGATGCTCTCTGAACTCCAGCACTGGGGGCCGTACCCACAGCCCTGTGCAGCCCATTCCATGCCCACTGCCCTGTGGTGCAGACCCCTTCCCTAACCCCCAGCTGCCCCTCCCCTGATCCAGCTTTAAGGATGAATGCCTAGAACAGCTTACTGAAGCCAGAAATAGGATTGGGTACTACAGACGCTTTAGAGGAGGACTGTCTTGTGTTCTTTCATTCTTTATAAGAATAATGTGATTTTAGAATGAATGTCTTGCCTCCTTAGTATGTGTATACAAAATATGCTTCAGCGGGCCGTGCTTTCCATGTACTTGCTTTTAATTGTAGCATGAGGCAGGTGCATTAAAACAGTCATTTCAGCTGTTACTGTGGGAAGTTGCTGAATTTTACTTAAGTGTGGTAGAGGTAGTAAAGAAAATAATTTGCAAACATCAGGACTAAGGATAACTGGTACGGTATGATGGTGCAAAGATTGATTGATTGATTTAAAATCTAGGATCTTTTCTCCATGTTAATTGGAGGAGCTGGTACTTCTTTGGGAAAGTTGCCTTAAAGCAGTGGCTTTAGTGGATTCTTGTGCCTCCTGTACCGCCTGCTCTCTGACATGTGCTTTGTCTGGTCTGGATGCAGCTAATTATGTCTTTCCGTCATGATGTTATTAGTGAATCTGGAAAGAGTGTTTGTGGCAGGAGCTTGTTTTCTGTTACGTGAACATATAGTGCACAACTTAGTTACAGAATGTGAGTGAAATGTGCTTACTCTCGACGTTTATAAACTTACATTTAGACTGCAGTTATATGTACTGAAGTTTGTACTGATTGGTGGAAGGGAATTGTATTTTTATGTTTTGAAAATTTTAGTCTAGTGGGGTAGGTCATTAGAAGTTTCTGTTCAGCTGAGCTGCGTATAAATAGCTATACTTTCATGTGTTGATAATCTGAGGTTGATGAGTATTCTTCTGTTTGTTTTTTTTTTTTTCTGTACTGGGCATCTAAATGAATCTGCAGTTGGCTTTGCAGGTGATTCCAGCAGTGAGAGGCAGAGCATATGCACGATTCACCACATATCAGTTAGGTGCATGAGAAGCGTAGTTTTGAGGAACAATATTGATCAGCACTCAGGAAGACTGGCAAAAGATCTGGAAGGTCTGAGTGTCTTGCTAGTGAGCTTGATGGGGGGAAAAAAAAACCACTAAACCAAAAGAAAAAGGTATTTGCTTTACACTTCGGTGTTTTATTGTGGAAAATAAATCAGTGAATGTATCCCTGCTCCAAATAGAGAGGTATATCAGCTACCGTTGATGATTAGCATGCTAATAAGCATGTTTATTTCTACTGACAAGCAGAATTTTGTAAATGCAATCCAAAAGTATTTAAGGCTGTAGTAATGAAGAAAGACTGTAGATCACCAGGCTGCAGGATATAGTCAAAAGAGATGGAAGATGTCTGGGTGTATCCTCAGCTGTGTATTTAAGAAAAGGAAGCCCTGCGTGCCCTGTCATTTAATCCATTTTGTTCTTATTTTGCTTAAGCCTATATACTTTTGTTAAGTTATGGAAATGAGTGAGCAGGACAGGCATTGAAGGATGATATAATGTTGGTATGTAATTTGTCTGTGGTACTTGCAGGAAATGAATCTATGCGTAAAGTACATATTATTCTTGCTGTCTTAATCTGCTCAGTGCTGGTAGTTTTTCAAAGCAGAGGTTGTCGTCTTTTGTTATTTGGAAAATGCATGCTATGTAGAAACCGTTCTCATATCTTAAGATTTGAAAAATTAAAGTCTTGGTGTTATTGCGGTGAATCATTATTTGAAACAGTACAGTTTTGATGGCGCCTATTGAACGTTCTTAGAAGAACATAAGGCCTGTTTGCACTGTAGTCTGATGTTGCCGTATGCCTGTTAGCCAAAGGGCAAGTTGCATCAACAAGAATTTTTAATCAGAAAAAGAGATGAAGGAATGGTGAATTGAGAAGTTCACTGCTAAGTAGTATTTGTATTCTACAAAACACCACAGAGCTTGTGCTGTTACTCAGCTTAGTCTCTGTCTTCTTAGGTGAGTAACATATAAGCCTTTTTTAACTTGCTTTTGTTTTTCCAGTTACTGAATGAAAGGACATGTGAAAATGCTTTCTCTTTGCATGTCCCTCCACACCAGTTCTTTAGAAATTACAGTACATCAGGGAGAATGGTAAATGAGCTACATGATTAAATTTGTAAATCTTATAGCAGCATTGTCCAGGAAGAAAGTTTCAAAATTTAAAATGATTCCTATGGTTGTAGTTTTTCCTTAAAATGCTGCTTGATTTACATTTGTATGATCAATAATAAATATAATTTTTAGTTGACATCTCATAAAATTATAATCGTAAGGAATGCGTTACCCACAACAGGGCACTTATTGTGGCAGTGTTACTTTTATTAAGCCATTTGTCATTTTAATGTTGTGTTCTGATTCTTAAGATTTTCTGTCTTACTCCAAAAACAAACAAACAGCAAAACAAATTCAATACTGTTTTTTTCTTTCTTACAGCATTATCTGCATACCAGAGGTACTACAGTTTACAATCTGACTACTGGAAGGTCTGTATATGCAGCTTCTAAAATCTATTTATTTATTTTGCTTAAATATATTGCTGTAATGATTGAATTTCTAAAATAGATAAATTTCAGTATGTTTGGAGTATCTACCTGCTGTTTCTTTGTGGTGTATTAATTGAGCCTAAATGGAAATGTTCACCTATTTGTGCAATTTATCATAAGTCTAAGTGGAAATAAATCTTCACACTGTTTATTGAAAGGAGAGATGGGGTAATTTGCCACAGTGTAGATTTTTTTGTTGTCTGCTATTTCAGTTTTTTTAATGTAAACATATATTTGAATGCATGTGAGTACTGAGAGAACCTTAACTACTTGAAGGCTGCTGCATAGGTGTTGGATTTGTACTTGGAAAAATGTTCTCAGGTTGCTTTTTATTTTCATAGATATTCCTCTCAGTATCTCAAGAGAGTGTCCTTATATGAAATGGGAAAAAGTTCTGTTTGTATAGACGTGATATCTGAAAGTTAACATGAAGATATCAGGACCTTAATTGAATAACATTTTAAAATTCCTTAGTGATACTGTGGAAAAAATAGGTAGCATTGTTGCGTTGTCCTGTGAAATAATGGGAAGCTTATAATTCAGTCACAAGTGCAGGAAAACACACAGCACACTGTTCTGTGGTCTTTACAAATGTTATCCTTAAAAGTGTTCTTAAGTACGTATCTCAAATAGAGAGAGAGGGTTCACTCCAGAGAAGACATACCAGCCTTCAGTAAACAATATTTTGTTTGTTCTTTATGTTTTCGTAAGGCATGTCAGTACGTTATGAAAAGTTTGGGAGGATAGGAAGTGGAAGGCAGTGTAAATAAAGCGTAGAAGAATGAGTCACAGAATGGCCCGAGTTGGAAGGGACCTCAGGGATCATGAAGCTCCAATCCCCTGCCACGTGCAGGGCCGCCAACCTCCCCAGGGCCTCGTATTGAGCTGAATATGTAGGGCCTAGTAATGAGCTGAAATAAATGTGTTTTCCATGCACATGGAATAGGCTTACAATGGGACAGTCCTAGGGAAATTGTTCACTTGGTTTTGTCATAGCCCTTAGTCCAGTACAAGTTGAACAAGGTCCGTTTTTGGACCAGAGCATTTTGGAGTTGAGGAAGTTGCTTTTCAGAGATAAATGTTGCATTTAAAAAATGCAACAAAATTAGCATTCATCTGTTCCTCTTGTATGTGCTTGGAGAGTAAAAGATTGTTGTAAATGTGTGTGTTGGAATCAATTAAATGTCTATTGTAATTATTTCTATTATTTGTACTCCTCCCATGTTAAACATTTCAGAATATTTTGTCTTTATTTCTAATGTTTTTTTACTCTACTGAAGGAAGTGATGATTAGGAAATTTTCTCAACATTTTTAGAGTGCATAGGGTGGTGTATAAGTGATGGTATACATTTTCAGAGACATAGAATGGTTCAGTGTGGCTCATAATATCTGCAAGTAAAAGAAATGCAAAAACTGTTCTGTAGTTCTATTTCAAGGGTGTGGATGGCAGTAAAATGTGTAATCTCTACTTGACTTGTTGAAACCAATTTCTGTTTATTTACTGTGGTGATATTCTAAGGTTTCTTGTTTGACCATGCTGAGTTACTTGATGTCATTAAGCTGTCTTATATATAATGTTATTTAGTGGTTTTTCGGTCACTGTTGTTTTTTTTTGGGAGGGGGGGGAGCGGTCATAATTAGTTTTGAAATTTTCTTGACTTTTATCTGCATGAAAAAGAGCTTGAAAAAGTCCAAAGGCATTTTTCAACTGAAGCATCTTTTTGATGAAACTGATTAAAAATCAGACTAACCAGATTGCTTTCTTAATGCATAGTGAAGCTAGTCTGGACTTTGCAGCAGAAAGCTGCCTGGATTGGGGCACAGTGTTTCCCCTCCCTGCATCCCCATGCTTCCCTGCATTGAGCACATTTCTTGTTTCTCGTTGTCCTTCAGATCTTGTATCTACATGAACACTGAGTTTGCAATATATTTTTGGTCACCCAATAATACGCTTATAAGTTCTTATAAACTTAATAATTAACAGCGATTTGCAAATGCGTAAAAATAAACAATAAAAACCTTGGTTTACAACATTTTTTTTTTTTTTTAAGATTCCATATTAAAAAAAAAACTGATTTGAATTCTTTTAGGGATCAATAAGCTGTTGGAAATTCTGGTGGTAAAAGAGGAGAGAAGGGTGTGAAGAAAGGGTGGCATTTGTGAGCAGTGATGAGAGCTGTGTGAAAATACTGAGAAATTCGTGGAGATTGCTGAATCACATGAGGGTTGTTACATAAGACAGGTTTGAAAACAGGCAGGAGCAGTCTTACAAACTTGTGCAGCATATCAAATTATTTAGTGTTGCTCTGCAAATTGAAATTAGTGTCCTTTTTTGCTTTATAAATAGAACACTTCTAGAAGGGCTGTGAGAGGCTTTGTGCTTGTTTTGGGTGTAGTTTGGCCTCCTTTCTTAGTGTTTTTAGTATGTGTTGCTGTGGGTTTTCACTGTTGCATCAGGTTGGTAAGTGATTGTTCTGTCGATGGATTATCATCATAATACACTCATTCTGTGATTTATCTTTTTTAATTTTTTTTTTTTAAATAGAATTTTTAATTATCACAATTTTTTTTACCAGATCTTATTTCTGTCTTTTAAAAATTTGATGCCTGCGTTGTTCTGTTGCTAATATGGGAGACGGTTTTCTTGATTCTGTGAAACAAAGCAAGAAGAAAATAACTTTTATTTAGAATTTATTTTCATGTTATAGGTGCAGAAGTGAAAGGTGAAAGAATGGGGCGAGGCTGTGTTTTGCTGTTTACCAGAAGAATGTTCATTCTTGCTGGTGAAACACTACCTACTTCCTAAGAAATATTATCTGTATGGATAGTTTTGATAGAGCTGCATTGCATTATGTCACATACTCCTAAACGGGCCACTTTTATCAGTAATTCCTTTGGGCACTCACAGGTCAGTGCAGAATGTCCTGCAGAATTTCTGAGTTACTGCAGTTTTTGTTTGTCACAGGCACCGTGGTGTCTTAACTCCATTAAAAAATATTTGACTTGAAACCTGGCAAAGTAAATATCTCAACTCGGATAAAAGCTGAGAAAACTTAATAGAGCTCTTCAGTTCAAGTACTTTTTTCCAATGTTTCTTCTTATGTCTGTGCTAAAATAAATCTGCCTTCTGTGCAGTGTACTTCATTCGTATTTCTTTTTAAAACTCCTGTGTCAGAAATTTTGGGGGAGGTGAGGAGGACTGCGGAGGATGAACAGATAGGAAGGGCAGCTCAGGAGAGAGAGACAACAACTAGAAATCCAATTTGTAGATTTTGATGCTGCTGAGAAAATAGATGTCAAGTGTTAAGTGTCTGCCATGGTTATCAGTTTTGACATATTCTAAAGAGGGAAGGACTATAGAACAGCAAGGAGTAAGATGCTTTTTATTTTATTTGAACATGGTGGGAGATATCTGGCACCTGGGAAAAACTATTTTAATAGTCTTGTGTGGCTGTATTATAATACAGTTGATCGCAATGATCTTGTCCATGTAGCATCTGGGTTCTATTAGGGCTGTCTTAACCAATTTCAGTACATGAAAGAGTAAATATGTAAGTGTAAAATATATATATCTCTTGAATTGACATGGTTCCTTAAGGCAGAGGAAAGCCTCCCCTCCTTCTTTCTCTTCTCCCCCATGTGGGGCTGGGAAAGGTTTCACTGGTTGCTGAAGTGATTCTGGTGAGGTGTTTGCTGAAGAGTCTGGTTGTTCACTACTTTCATGAGACCCTCTCTGCTTTGATATAGCACTGTTACTGTAGCCCGCATTTTAGTTTGATAATCCTGTTTGAAGTACATTTATGTGATTTTTTTTTTTGCAGGTAGGTGTGTGTTAACATACTGTTAATTATAGTTGTGTACTTGTCGATGTTACAACACAGATTTTGAATGAAGAAAACATTTTGGTGCAGGTACATATTAGGTTGAGCTGCATAGGTAGCTGCAGGCAGACATAGATTGTGGGCAGGTAACGTTCCTGACAATAGGTCTTACCTGCAGGAATCTCCTATGTGCTGGTTCTCTGCGGTGCTCCCATCAGCCATCTGTTATATAGATCTCCTAGTTGGGGAATTGGTACGTAGCTTTCTAGACAGTGTTTTAGTCAAATCCAAAGTATTGAGGATAAACTGTGAGAATATGTGGACAGCACTGCTGTTGTACATGCAGTGTACATGATTGTGAGTGTGTGAATGGAAAGTGGCCATCAGGTACTCTCTGCCTGTGCTTTACTGGACATTAGAACACCTGTCTAAATTCATTATTTTACCTCAGGCCTTCTCCGTGTCTGTTGATTTTTGGCATCATGTTTGCAAATAACAGAATTTCCATGCAAGTTTCTCTGCTTGAGGAGAGTCTAAAACCATGCAGATGTTTAAAAACAAAAATAACAAAACAAACAAAAAACAATAACAAAACCAACTTAAATTCTGTTGAGAAAGCCCAGAAAAGTGAGACTGAGTAACTGTGTGTGTGTGCTTGTCATGGATGAAGAATCATAGAATTATTCATGTTGGAAAAGACCTTAAAGATCATCATGTCCAACCACAACGTAATCATAATACCCTAACTCTGACATCAGTCTTTGCTGAGTTGTTGACTTAGAACTAAAAGAAAGCAATTTTACGATGTTGTTTGATATGTAGCCCTGCAGTGTAATGTGGTACCAGTTAATTTTTTACAGTGCTTTTTTATAATTAAGCCTTTGTAAAATTGTTACAAACAATATTTTGTAACTTCATGGCTAAAACAGTTAGTAGAAAGACTTCTTTCCATAAAGAGCTAAAAGTAAGACTAAACATGTTTATTTTTGAATTTGACCTGGCACTCATCTTAAATATACTTGTACAACTTCTTTTCTTCTCTACTAGCTTTCCCTTCTGATTGGAAAAATGTGATGGCTTTTTTTTCTGTTTTCTCAATGCTATAAAGTAGGAAAACAGTGAAAAATGATGTTTTAATTTTGGATGCTTTGCTGTGCCTTTTTTTGCAGACTGTTAGTCCATTTTCCCCCTTTTTAAGAAGTTGGACAAAAAGCAATTACTAGACACACTGATAACAACAAATAAGAGAACATTTTGCACCTCAGAGGGTCTGTTATAAAACAGAGCAATTTTCCATTTCATTGACTCACAACTGTTTTATTTTCTGCTATAACCTCAAAATATCTAGTAGAGGTTTTAGACATAATTCATCAAAACTTCAATTATTTTTTTAATAGGCTATAAATGCTTAGTTTAATTGAAACAGTACCATGGTGCAGGACCAATAAGAATTACTGAAGCAGACATTCCTGAAACAAAAGTTGGAAAGGGTAGTAGGATTATGATATCTGGGCACTGAATTTTCATTCAAGCCCTTAGTTTTTTTAGGTGTGTTTTAATACATACATATATATTTTTTAATGGAATGAGTATTCTATTTCAGGAGATGCACTTGAAAAGGTTCCCCACAGGAGTCTTCCGAGGTCAAAACTTCAAAATGATGTGCAAGGCTTTTAATCTGAATGATCACTAGCTTAGAAAAGATACCTTTGTCTTAAAGATAATTCTTAAAGAATGATACATCTTAAGAGTTGAAGCTTTGGTTTTGTTGTTGCTTTTGTTTGCTTGTTTGATTTTAATTTTTCTTGTAGGGTGTGTCTGTCTGAAATTCTGCTCCTCTGCCAGCAAGAACACTGAATTCTTAGATAGTCCCATGCCACTGTTATTAATGCAGACAAATAATGCAGCATGTCCAATTTTGTGTAAAGTAAAATTGTACATGATTCTAATAATTAACTCTTGTGTTAAAAGATTTATCTAACAAAAATGACAGGCACTCGTGTTCCCTCTGCTTGAAAGGAATGGAGTAGGTGTAAAGTCTGAAAAAGAATGAGACAGCCAATTTAGCTAATAAATTTTGACATGTTGCTTTTGACCTCCAGGTAAATCTGATAAATTGCCCCTGTAACTGTATTGAGGAATCCATCCGTGAGCATATTTTGATACTTAGCTGTTTGGATCACAACAAGTGTTAGACTTTGCATGGAGTGTACGTGTTGCTATACTTTTGAAATATTTTGTGTTTGCACTAAGTAAGAATTTTTGCAGTACCATTCATCAGTTTTAATTGATGTATTGATGAGAAAAGGAAAAAAAAAACTCCAGGAAATCTGTAATTTACCATTAACATTCTGAGTACAAAGGGAATGGATGTGCTCTGCTGAGAAACTTTGCTCGAGTTGGGAGGGGGAGAAGACAAGCCAGCATCTCAGAGTAACCCCTCCTCCATTTGAGCATTATATCAGTTTCCAAATAATAGAGCATTTTTAATGGTGATGCTTCACCCTGGAATTTCACAGGAATGCTGTTGTCCCTCTGTGTGTATGACCTCTATAGATGTCCAAATATTCTGGGTGGAAACGACATAAGTATCATCAGGGTTGATGGAAAAGTGCCTTCAGTAAAGCTTTTCATGCGTGTTGAATTCTCCTATTGCAGAACTTTCCTTTGTGCATTAAAAACCTGTCATCCTTCATCTACTGATAGAATAATAGCATGCTTCCTTTCTCCAGTCTATGATGAGAATGTAGAATGCTAAAATATGAGACATACTGAAGTGTGTCAGTGAAGGAACTCATCAGTTTAGATTGCTGGGAGAGAGGCACGTTTAGTTGAGTAGAACAGCTCTGATTTGAATGGAGGACAAATCTTCAGTAGGCGAGAAAATTGACTGCTAACTGTATTGACAATGACTGTGATGCTTGCCATTTCAGAAGTATTGTGTTCTTTGCAGAACCATAAAAATAGTACAATTCCTTCATATATCCATATGATTGCTCTTAAGTTGCATAAAAAAGGTAAAAACAACACACACTACACTTTTTCTGGTTTGTAGATTCCTGCTGAAACATAAGTAGATGTTGTGTTTCGGTAATGAATGGCATTTCTTTTCTTTGGAAGTAAATATTTTTAAATTCTAGCATTCTTTCTTTAAGAGAAAAAAAAAAATATTTCCTTAGATTTAGAAACAAATAACTGTACTATTTTTATATTTTTTTCAATTTTAGCATTTTTTAATTTGCTCTCTTCTGAACTGAAATTTCAGTTCTAATTTTTGTAATCCTTTTTCAAACATATATCTAATGAAAGTGTTCAGCTGCTGCATTTGGAGCAGCATTACCTTGGTAATATTTCAACCCCTTGTCTTCTTCCTTTTCAGAGGGAAACAGACCTCAAATTCTCTCTCCTGTGGGGACAGGGGAGGAGTGATTGAAGTGCAAGTGGATGTAGTGCGTATAAACGGAGAAAGTTATGTGTGGGAGGGTTGTTATGGATGGGAGGGAAAGTTATGGGTGGGAACTTGGGTTCTCTTAAAGAATCTGAGAGTACCTAATGTGATGCTAATAAGTCTCTCACTTGAAGAAAATGCTCTTTAGAGTTGTTTGATCGTGACCATACTCTCTGTGGAACAGCCTCAGAAGGATACATGTTTAGTGAAGAAATGGGAATCAGTTCTTGCATTGGCTCAGCGAGAATTAGACTCTTGTGTCTACTCACCTTCTTGGAATGCACCTGTTGATCAGACTCAGTTCGAACCACTGAGTCTTTGTGTTCTTTGTGCTGTTCCTTGAAGGGAAGTCTAGATGTTGTAAGTACTGTGGAGTTTAAAAAATGCTAACAGAGAGCAAACAAAACTTTGGAGTTCAGATTGCTTCAAGCAGAAGTATTTCTGAATTTATGTTGAGAAGAAGCTACTTAGAGAATTTGACCATCTGTTCTTATGTAACTTATGTAAAGTTGCACTAAATAGATAGAGACTTGCTGGCATTCAGAAGAATTTGGAAAAATACTAACCTGTTGCCTGTATCCACTTTTCTGGGCTGATGTGTAATATCAGTTAATTTTGTACAAGTGACTTGTCCTGCTGTGTCATATTTTTTTTAACTCATTCGCTGCAGGAATGGGATTGATGAATCAGAATGGCCAGGGTTGGAAAGGACCTCATGGATCTTCAAGTTCCAACCCCCCTGCCACATGCAGGGCCACCAACCTCAATATCTAATATTAGACCAGGCTGCCCAGGGCCCCATCCAACCTGGCCTTGAACACCCCCAAGGATGAGAGATCTAACATCCCAGATATGGTAGAAATAGTAGGCAGTTAAGAGCTTCCACCCTGTTTTTTCTTCCTAGCCTGGTATTTATTCTGCTAGGCTGGAAGGTTCCTTAATGAAATTTTATCTGATAATACCAGACAAAAGAAATGTTCCTGGTTTTCTTCCGCATTCAGTTTTCTTGGCTTGGCTTAACTGCTAGTGTTTTTTCTTTCTGTGTAGGCCTATCATTGAAGGAATTATTCTAACTGATTCTTTCTGAATTCTCAGGCTCATCAGAAAGATAACAATATCATTATTATTAGATATCATAACTACATAGATGCTGTGTAACGTGTGTTTGTTTGTGAGTTATGTGATTGTTGTTTTGATTTGAGGATTTAATATATCTATGCTTTTTCTTCTCCCCTCCCTGACAGTGAAATTGGGATCCATTTCTTTTATTTATCATTTGGGCTCTGGTTCTTGGGACCAGACAAAGATCTATTCCCAACTTTGTGAACTCTTAATGAAACTAAGAAAGCTGGAAAAATTATTCCAGTTCTGATAAGCAGTGTAGAAGGGGGGATAAATCAAGCAGCATCTGATAAATGTTTAAAAGAAAATGTGTGTGTTGGGGGGGGTGTTCAGTCATCTATGCGATTGACTTGATTGTTATTTTTGGAATGAGGAACATAAACATTGTCATTTGCTATTACTATTTTCATTATAACCAAGGGATGGAAATCTATAATGGTTGCAGAGCAAGAGGGATCTCTTTAAACAGAACTGGTGCTGATGGTGGTGTTTTATATTCTGTTGTCAACTGATGTGCAGGAAACTTGGTTTATTGCAGCTTCTGGAAGTTTTCACTTCTCTGGTTTCGTTGAAAGTTGCATCAGTTTTGCAGAATGCTGCAGACTTTCAATGTTCTAATGATCTCAAAGAGCAAGTTGACAAATTCAGGGAAGAAAAATCCATTAAGAGCAATTAAATATTAAGACATTTTATTTGGCTTTGGAGTCTTCTGCACCACAAATCACTGCAGGTTGGGAAATGTATTCTTGGGAGGGGAAGACTTAAAATAATACTTGAAAATAAGTGAAGTTACTCTGAGCAGTAACTTTCACAGCAGCTTTTTAAAAGTTCATATTACTCTGATATTTTATTTTATTTTTTATTTTTTGAAAGTTTCCCATCACTCCCTATGTACACAAGAGTTTGAGTTACGTTTCCATTTGGTGACGTACTATTTCCATTTTGGAAAACAAGGATGATTTTCTGATGAAATATAGTCATTGAACGTTGTCTAGAGCAAATTACTCTGTGGAGCTGTAGAAGGATGTCAGCACACTTTATCCTGTTCTGTCTCTAAAATCCATAAAAATATAATAACATAAGTGAAATCATCCATCCAGTTCATAATGGAGCATTATAACTCTGTCTCAATTCTGTTTCTGATCTCATAATTTAGGCAAACAGAGCCCTCTGTCTGAAACTTATAATAAAATTTGGAAGAAAAGCTCATCTGGAAGGCACTTTGTCTTTGTTATTCTGAGGCAGTATGTCTTTCAGTGGGATGTCAGCCTTTCTCTTTCCAAAATTTTATCCTTCATAGAATCATAGAGTGATTTGGTTGGAAGAGACCTTTAAGATCTACTAGTTCTAACCTCCCTGCTGCAGACAGGGACACCTCTCAGTAGACCTTACTCATAATCCCATCCAGCCTAGCCTTGAATGCTTCCAGGGAGGGGGCATCCACAACCTCACTGGGCAACCTGTCCCAGCATCTCACCACATTCACAGTAAAGAATTTCTTCCTAATATCTAGTCTAAGTCTACTGTCTTCCAGTTTAAAACCATTTCTCCTTATCCTGCTGCTTGTGTGCCCTTATAAAAAGTTCCTCCCTAGCTTTCCTGTAGGCCGCCTTCAGGTACTGGAAGGCTGCTGCAAGGATCCCAAGGCCTTCTCTTGTCCAGGCTGAATAGCCCCAGTCTTGGATGTTAAAAGCTTTCCTTGATCATGATGGCTATACCACTTGCTTTCATGGAAAGAGAGCATTCAGATACTCCTTGCTGGAGAATACTTCTGAGCTAGGCTTAGAGCGAAGAGAAGTCTGGAGCAAACAGATAACTAATGTCAATTCTGAGCTCAAGAGAAGTCTGGATACACGATGCTACAAGAAGACAAGTAGTTCTGAATTGAGAATGAATATCACAAGCTGCTTTGGAGAAGTAATGCAAAACAAAAGTGTCTAAAGAAACACAATTGATATTTTAGATTTTTTTTAATGCTAATATTGAGTGCTTTTATTAATTCAGGTATTTGACATAGTCATGCAAATTCAAATTCATGTGGTATCTGTCTCTGTTCACTGTTAACTAACCTCTTTAAACATTGATTTTATCTTTTCTTTGGATTCTAATTCTTGTCTTTCCAGCCCCCTCTCTGTCCCTCCACCCATTCTGACAGCATAAATTTACAAACTAAGAGATGTTGTGTGTGTGTGTCTTAAGATATCCTTGTCTCCAGTTCAGAGTGCAGGTACCAGGAATGACTTTGCTTTGTTCTTTGGCTGCAACGCAGTGAATCACTGAGGTATTGGAGCATTGTCTTGCTCCTTGTCATGGTAACTCATCTGTTCTGGCTGTTGAAAGAAAGTAGTTGACAGTTTTCCAATTATTTGGAAGAATGTGATCTTCCATGTTGACAGAGGATTACTTTGTGGTAAGTGGAACAAAGATTCCTGTCTCTATTCTGTGTCAGTCAAATGTGAGATGAGCAGCAATTTGCTGGACTGACTTGCTGAGCTACTCTAAAACCAGAAGCATAGTTCTACTCCTGAGTCACTTTGTTAGACATTGCATTTAGAAAGGCTGATTGGCCATATGCAGGAGTTACAACATGGAACTCTGAATGAAATTGAGTTCCACAAAATACTCATAGAGTCATAAAACTGAGTTGTATTAAATTATTGGTGTAGTAACTTCCACTTCATTTCAATGAAAATAAAGCAGACTTTTTGCTTTATTCCGTCCACCCTATGCATCCCACATAGACGGCAGGATTTTCTAATTGAAGGGGTTTAGGTGAACGAGGGAGACTGAAGCAGTTTGCTAGGTTGGAATGGTCTTTATTTTACTGAACACGTTTTCTGAATTAACGTTGAAGACTTTTCAGTCTTGTTCTGTTTAAGCAATCAAGAAAGAAGTAACCCACCTCTCTCACTAAACGTCTCTATTAACCCAAATAACTAGTTTATAACCTCTCTGTTGCTGCACATAGAAATACATGTGCAACGTTGCACTCTGCTCTCCAGGCCAAATTCACAGTAAAGCTTTTTTCTCCATTTTCAAACATGTAGGCATGGCATAAAGATCAAATTAGATCATCACAGTAACACCTTATTTATCAACACAAGTTCCAAAAAATGCACCTGTTCCGTATACCATCTTTGTGAACGTACTCATGTTTAGACAGAAAAGTTGCATCTTAGACTGAATCTAGAAATGTCTAGCTACTGTATCTATATAAAGATATTTTCACCTGCAGCAGACTTGATCAGCCAGCAGCAGCTGAGACCTTGTAATTAACTCAAATTTTGTTTTATAAATACAAAAATAGACAAAGATGTTATGCTTACATGTGTTCATCTGCATTGACATATAGAAGAAGAAACTGAAGAGTCAGAGCAGCCTATGACCAACACTGAGTTGAGACCTTGCAGCTTGAAAATGTAAAGGAATAGTTCTGTCATAGTTTTGTAGCACTGCTGATTTAGAAACAGTCCCTGTCTAGCACTGCTTCTCACATCTTTGCCAGTGCTACCGTTTCTAGAGTGCTATAGTCAGTGGCTGCCAGAATTGATCTGAGTTATTAATATCCAGATAAATCAGGATTATTTTTAACTGGATCTGCTTCCCTGTCAAGTTCAATGTGTAGCTCCCTCTGAACAACTGCAAATGTGCAAGTAGAAAAATGGAATGCAACCGAAGCATGTAGCTCTTTCAGTCTATACTAGTACAACGAAAATGTCTATCAAACTTATAGTGAATTTTTGGAAAAAGAGAGTGAAATCCTACCTACGCAGTCACAGAGAAGTGAAATGTCAGAGAAATCAAATTCTGTTGATCAGTACAAGATGAATGAAAAACAAGGAATTGCAGGTGGCCTGGCAGCCTTTTCCATGCAGGTCTTTGACCTTTGCTATATGTAGGCAAATATGTAATTTCTTCCTTATGACTGTAACCGGCAGGGCCGAATGTAGTTGAAGTAATATTGTGATGTTTATTAAAAGCTCAACACTATTTAAACAGAACTTAAGAGTGTATCCTACCATACTCTGAAATAAATATATAAATAAAAAGCATAACAGGAGCAACAGTGTCCCTATGCAGTTGGTTAACAGAAGTCTGAAGGAAGAGTATGGAAAAAGGTGAAGATGAGCACATGTATAAGACTATTCTTTACTTTCCATTTGCATGCTACCACCAGGAATCCAGGTCTTTGACGTATTAAAATTGCTTTCAGCAGGACTCCAAGGGCCACTTCCCCTGTTGCTCAAGTCCTCATGGAACTTGCAGCCACATAGATCACACGGCTATGCAGAAAACACGTGTGGGCATGGGGCCACTGGTTTTTAGAAAACCTTAACAGGAATGCAAGATTTTGCAGCTTAGGTTATGTTCTGTAATCACAGGGTGTCTGTCAGCCACCTGTTCAAAGCAAAACAACAGTTCTTTTATGTTCCAAGTGTGTGAGTTTGTTTGTTTCTATACTGAAAAAAAAGCTGAAGTTTTGACACTATTGTCCCTAATAGTTGATCCTGGCGCTACTCAGTATATAGTAACAGTTCCCTGGAGAACACATACCATTCTCCAACTATATGCCACAAAATATGCCTCTCAGGCTCTTCTGCATAAATAACTATAGGCCTTTGGGAGCTGACAGGCTCACTGATTTTGGAATTGTTGTAGGAGTTGAAAAGCACCTCTAGAGATCATCTACTCTATGCCCCTTGCTAAGGCGGGTTCCCTACACTAAGTTACACAGGAAAGCATTCAGACATGTTTTGAGTATCTTCAGAGAAGGAGGCTCCACAGCCTTTCTGGGCAGCCTGTTCCAGTGCTCTGTTACCCTGAAAATAAAGTTAATTTTCATGTTTTTTTGGAACTTCCCATATTCCAATTTGTGCCTTATGTTGTATTGCTGGATGATGTTGAAAAGAGCTCGAGCAGTTCCAAAGTATGTAGGAGGAAGCAGGGAGGATTCAAATGAGGTTTGTACAAATGTAAAAAAGTAGAGCTACCTATCAGCGTGTTCTCCAAATTCTCAGCATCTGCAAAAAGACAAAAATCCCTGCAAGTGGTATATTACAGATGTATGGTATTAACTTTGGTTTATTCAGAGTCTTCAAGAAATTTTCTGGTACCTTGAAAATGATTAGATTTATAAAGGATTTCTAAAATACAGCTGGATAAATCATACTAGCTAAAACTCTGCTTCTTAAGCAAGAATCAGCAACGGCTTAAAACTGTTAAAGATCATGTGCCTGCAACTCAGCAGCGTGAAAACAATTAATATATAAAAGTTATTATTCCTGTGACATAGTTCGGCATTTGTAACAATTCGTTAGTTTAATATCTTAGTAAATATATATATATATAATAGTTATAGTAGTACTGTCAAGTCAGTCTAAGTATTTTAAGTAAACTCATTGTAGCTCAAAGGTTTCTGTCTTTTTTGGCCATTCTTTAGCATCTCTAACTGCGTTCTTCATCAATTAGAAAACTGTTCCATACGTTCTTGATACATAAGAAGTATGACAGATTAAACATTTCACTCACGAGTAATGAAACCACAGTTTCACGAATCACTAAGTTCAGCTGCCAGTCAATCTTCCTTTTGCATGCATTATTGCAGCTTTTTTTTTTTTTTTTTTTGAAGATGACATTTGGGTAGTTTTCTTAAAATGTTTTATTCACTTTTATATGGAGTACAGGTCATCATTATTTATACCCATCATTTTCAAAATATTTTATGAAATAGAACAAAGAACATGGAATGCTGTGTTCTTCATTTGCCATCTTTTCCATCCTTTTCCAGCAAAGGTAGGAGTCCCACTGAGTTTACAAGATACACCATTATTTCTCTGTCACTTTCTTACTACTGCAGAATCATGATTATGAATCACAAGGAAAAAAGCCTTAAAATCATTAATTATGCAGGTTCTCTACCTGAGACACTCCACATAAAATGTGAGTGGACAAGCTGAATTTAATGTGGCAGGAGTGACTACAAAGTGATACAAATACATACAAAGAGACAGCTGAAAAAACAATGAAGGAAAACGGCCACAAAAACTAAGAGGCAAAACTGTCTAGAGCATCTACTGTTGTCATGAATCTTACCTCGTGCTGTGCTGGACAGTAACTGCAACAGAGTTGAATATGGAATTCTGTTTAATGGAACATTTAACATTGAATTTTTAACCAAATTCCCTAAGGATTCAGTTTTTACCTGTATGTTGCTTTTTTTTTCTTTTTTTTCCCCCCGGCTGAAAAAGTCTTGAAGCTGTTAGCCACCTTTAAATCAATTTCATAGCAAGTGATACTTCTCAAAGCTTAAAACCTCAAGGAATATCACAGAAAATATTTGCTGGAGAAGAGTCTCCAGACCAAGCAGACAGAAGTAAATCAGCTTCTCTTCTTTGGGAAGAGAGATTTAACCCATCAGCGCAAATATAAAGAAAGCATTTGCTCATATTGCCTGAAAAAGGTGTCACAGGGGACAAGGTGTCATTCAGGATGCTCCCCCAGGAAAACCAAAGGAATTCCAGTTTGTATGTAAGCACACAAAGACAAGTGGGAAAAAGAAGGACAGGAGGAGCTAAAGGACAACAGGCAGAAGCTTTTCATTTCCGCAGGCTTCATTAGCGCTAGTTGAAAACAGTTTGTTCTGTAAATTGCAAACTGAACAAAATCCCACATTTGGAACAAAATGCTGAATATCAGCCTTAGCAAAAAAAAAATCTTACTACTTGCTTCAACTTTGACTCGTTTTTTTAATATGAGTCACTAACATTTAAAAATGGATAGCTTAACTGGATAGCATAGTTTGGATATATGTGTATGTATTTAATATTTGTTTTTATTTTAAATATATGAAATACTAAAATGTAATTTTTAAGGTCGTTATTTAAAGCAGAGAAATACCAGATCGTTGATAAATGGTTGCTAGTTAGATATCAATTATTACTGAAAATGATTTTCTAATTAAGACAGTAGTTGGTTTAGTAGTAATCGCTAATTGGGATTCTAATTGGTGATTTGGTGTTTTATTTGTTAGAATGTACAAATACCTAAAATAGTATACAACAGGCGAGCCAGCAGGCCCACATGACAGGCAGCTGGGGGAGCAGACAAGATGGCCAGCAGCCAAGAGCAAAGCAAAGCAGCTGGGCAGCCCACCAACCATTCCCACAGAATACTTCATTTCCATCAAATCATCATTTTTCAACAGAAGACCATACCTCAGTAAATTTTCAGCCCACTCAGTGAATATATATATAGTAGTGAGTTTAAGAGCCTTCAATTTCTAAAGACAAAACAAAAAAATACAAGCAAGGCAAATGGTAGGACACCTCTTCCACTCTCTGTTGTCTCTCTTCGCTGTTCATTGGTGCACTACTTAGCTCTTCCTTCATTTGTTCTACAGCTCAGTCTTCTTCCCCTCACTAGTTCTTCTTACTATTACATTACTGTTGCTGTGCCTGATATTGCTTATTATTTCTGTCAGTTATTTAACTTCTGAAAAATCAACTCTGAACTGCTTCCAGAAGCATCACAGCTGTACTGAAACAAGAACCTGAATGTTTTTACGTCTATAAGGCTCTCCTTAATTCTGGCTATTACCATATCTTAAAAGGGAAAGTTATAAGAAACCTCTCAATGTTGTTATCTTTAAAATCTTTTCCTCTGGGGCACTTTATTGCTAAACTTGATTACTTACACAGCTAGCCAATAGCCTGAAGGAGAAGGAAGAGAGGAAAAAAGAAGACAGCCAATTCACCAATTTTATGTTATAGAGATTTTCTCCTCCTCTGTGTTAATACGACATCCTTTTATATGACTCTAGGGAGCACTTATTTAGAGATACCTTGCAAAGTTAAGTTCCGCGGATTAATTTTAAACTACAACAGCTTCTCCTTGGTGTGAGTGCATACCCTCTTATTCTTGTACTAAAAGTTTGCAGAATTCCTTTTTACATCATTATGTTGATTCATCCTCCTTCCTGTCTCCTCTGGAAATAGTTCTCATATACGCTTCTATCATTTATCTGGAATTTCATTCTGCTGTTCTGTGTTTAAGAAGAGAATGATTAGATTCTAGCAAAATGTCAAGTTGAACTATACTTACCTTTCGTATAACAACATATTTTTCAGTATAGTCTTCTGTATCTTTATTAAATTGCTTTAGGTTTTTTTTGGTGTCTAAATTTTCTTTCTGTACTGTTTTCTTATTTGATACTCACATTAACTTTTCAAACATCAGCTATGTATACATGAGATGCCATAGACAAATAATTTAAAAAAAATGCTTCAGTTTAAAAAGCTGAAAGTACCACATGAAATTCTACCTGCTGTCATAGCTCTGTAATCAAGATGGTTTTTTTAGTACTTAAAAATTTCTAGCATTCAATTTGTCTTCTGTTTCTTCTGTTTGGGAATACATCTATTCACTTTCACTTCAAATTCATTAAAAATGAATGAAAATTTAATACCAGCCCCACATTTACATTTTTTCCATAAGACACTAATGTAAGTCAATTAGATTTAATTTTCTAGATCTAAGTGTAGTTCTTCCCCTAACAACTTAATAAACAACAGTTTTCCATTACTGTAGAGAACTAGTTAAACTTAATATTTTGTATGTTGTTTTTCATCTTTCTTGAAGAAATTCCTCTCTAATGTAACTTGTTTCTGATGACCTCTTATTTAAAGTAAGATTTTCAAGAAAGACTGATTTTTTTTTTTTAACACATCTTAAGATAAAGTTATCTACAACAATAAACTTTCTGTAAAATTCATTATTTAATTGCAGATTTAAAAAAAATGAGGTAAATTTTCTTCGCTGTAGGAGTGGTCAAAGATTGGAACGTCTTCCTAGAGGGTGGTTGATAATGATGTTCCATTCTTGTCTGTGCTCGAAAAGCGTTTGTACAATGCCCCCAATAATAGGTTTCAACTTCTGGTTAGTGCTGAAGTGGTCAGACTGCTGAACTCAGTGTCTTCCAATTGAACACTTCTGTAAAATGAAATTAACTCCTCGGAGACAGACAATTGACACTGGAAAGCCTGCTCTTACAGGCAGGGAATATCACAGCCAGGTCTCTTCCAGAGTAATTATGCCATGTTGGAGAGAATAAGAGCTCATTTTCTGGAATGTCACACTGAAATGACACTGTTAAGATAAGAAGTTTTGTGGAAAGTATCCTCTTTTTAGCATGCCTTTTGGCATTACATTTGGTCATTTTCCTCAACAAAAATATCCATAGAAATTCTGCTTTAGGAAGTTCGTGCTATATTTCATTGTTTAATATGGTAATTAAATAACTGATTTGGTATCAGCTGGTAGGTATATTCTTTTTCTCAAATTCTCTTATGATTTTGCAGAATGATAGTTGTGCTGTGCAGTCATTTTAAAACCTGTTTAGTGCCTTCAGTTGAGATTGGTCTCCAATAAATAGATTTTTTGTGTCAGAAATTCAGTTACATAAAATGGTACAAAAGATAACTTTTTGTCTCCTGAGTTACCTGTCAGTAAAATATATGTTGTTAAATGTAACTGAAATTTTGCTAAGTATAAAAGAGTACTTGTGAGTATCAAAATCTACAACATAACCCCTACAGTCTTTTTTAACTACATAAGCTTATAAAAATGGAAAGAGATATTTGAGCCATCTAGTGGTTGGTATGAAACATTTTAACATTCTGAATAGGTTGTAGAAAATGCAAATGACGCCAACTTGGAAACTGCATTTCTAACTTGTATGATTTATAGTGGCATAGCTGTAGAATGAAAGAGACTGATGTTCAACTTCAAATTTGAGGTACAGTCTGTTTCAGTTTGCAACTTGTAGATTTTTGTGAAGACAGAGATCTGATAACATAAAAATTACATTTAGATATTCAAAGCTGAGGAATGAATTTTAGAATGAGTTCTTAGGAATTGTGAAGGTTCTGAGGAACTTGAAAATTATCTTATTACAATCTTTTCCATAGTTTCTGTTTTTTATGGGAAAATGTTTGGAGGAAAAAAAAGTATTGGTTTTTATTTCCCATCAGCAGCTTTTTATAGTAAGGTCTTGAATGACAAGGATTAAATTAAAAAAAGTTTACGGAGAAATATAGGGCAGATACTTTTTGTGATATACTTCTATTCAAAAGCAAGTAACAGAGTCAAATGAAAACAGCTTTCTTAAGTCAGAGTATGCAGAGTCACAGAATCTTACAATGTCAAGAAAAAGTACATTTTTAGATGAAAATTTCATGTTGTAATGCAACCCTCGTGATCTGTCTTGGTCCTTATAAGCGGTAAACTGTTCTAGCCTTTGATATTGGCTGTTGCCAATTAGAATTGGCTGCATGTTGAGCTTGATGGTATTCTGCAATAGAGGCAGAAAAGTCAGTTACTGAAGTAATGAACTTCATATGTAACTCACCTTGAATGATTGGTGGGAAACTACTGCTTACAGTGAGCCAATGTATTATCTTCTAGTCCTTGTGAAAGTCCCATCCAGCTTCAAGACCAGATTAAAAAGTATTTTTTAATTATTAGGGCAAACCTAATAAATAATGAACTAGCAGTTCTTATGGTGTTATGTCCTGTTAGAGCTATAGTATTTCAGAACTGATGAATGCGCTTCATGCTGACTTTTCAGAATTTGCATCTTTACATTGACAGTAAATTATTATGAAATCGTATATCTTACACAGAACAGTAATAGTGGATTTTTATGTTACTGGGGCAGGAACAACCTGAAAGCTTTATGTAAATTTGATATATTAGTAGATTTGGACAAATCACTTGTATTTTGGGCTTGTCGTATGCTTTCAATGTTGAGTATTATTAGCACTTTGAATCAAAATAAGAGGTACATCAATATTCTGAGTATATAACTCACCTGTATTGTGAACTTTAATAGATATCAGAAGAGGAAATTAAATTCTTTGAAGACTGAAGAAGTTTTAGTTATCTGGCATATTTTTTCATGGTTGTGATGTATTTTGCAGTTGTGATGCAGTAGTGATTAAGGATTTTTAAATTATTCTTCTCAACTGTTCTGGTGATCTGGTCTTAAATCACAGTTGTTGAATCTCCAAATAACATTGCACAATTTTGTTATCTTCTGTTCTGCAAAGAAGCCTGAACTGAACAGAGTGAAGGTTGGTAGGTGTGTATTGTATTTTGCAGGTTTCCAAGTTGCACATGTGAAAATATCTCTTATTGTCTCACTTTGTTTAAAAGGACTTCTAGACCAAGACATTCTGTATGTTCCATTTTTGAGCTTTTCTTTATTCCTAGTCTGTTGTTGCCAGAACACATTTGGATAACTGGAAATACATGGGATGTGGAGTTTAAGATCTGTGTGTTTATAATGTCTGTATTGTGCTTTTGGTCACTGGAACTGGAATGTAATTTTATGGTAATATTAACGTATCATCTTTTATTGTTTATGTACTTCCCTTTTCACCCCCCTTTGTACAGTGCTCTGGTAGTCATAGTATCTGGTCATTCCAGAACATTTTCTTGGAATCCATCCATTGCTAAAGCTGTGTTCCAACTGTATTCATGAATGGATCTTTGGTGATTCCCCTATTTATAATTTGCATTTAGAAAATACTAACAAGATATATTGAAATCATAATACTAGGTTCTGTTTCTGATGAATGGTTGCTCTTCAAATTAGGTTTTGGTTACCACTTATTTTCTAGGAGAAAATTGGCTATGTCTTATGTATTTCAGTTTGGTTTAATGCATTGTTCAGATTCTTTTTCTGACATTCCATAGAAATTAAATTGTTGAAGAAGTGAATGGAAGTGGAATAGAGATTATCTTGAAGAAGAATCTTCAACAGTAGAAATTTCATCTGTGTTCATGTGTCAGAGCCCTTTTATTTTGGATGAATTCATGGTCTCTCAAAAATGGCAACATACAGAAGAAAAACCTAAAATTGTGACATAGGCAGCATATATGTTTTCTTCTGTAAATAATAGAAAGCTGCTAAATAATTATACTGTGGCATTTTATCAAAAGAAAAAACAGTTTGTTTATTTTTCCATATTTTAAGAAATATGTAATAATTATTTGTAAATATTCATTGAACTCCTTAGTAATGTCACTTAAAAAAAAAAAAGTGCAAAATCAGTTTTTGGTACAAGAGTGGTACTTTTTTTTTTTTTCTTTTTACTAGCAAATAAGAAAATCAAAGATAGAATTTTGATTAATGATGAAGAAATATGGCTGTCCTCAATTTGAAGCTGATGGTCTGTGTTTTTAGTATTGATAAAAAGTAGAAGTTCTTTGAGCATGTTTTCATATTCTTTTAATTCAGCTTCTACTCTAGACAGTGAAATTAAAGTGTGCATCTTTGTTTATTTTTACATGAATGTAAATTACTCTAACTGTGGCATTCTCTTAGGTTGTAAAACATTTTTGTTGTATTAAATTGCCAGACCATCATTTGCTTCCCTGCTGTTCTGCAAATAGAACAAAGCACATTAGTTTCTCTTGATGTAAAAGTACTTGCATATTATTGTCACTGTTCCTCCAGAGATAAATTTCTACATTTAAATTTAGAATTTAGTTTCAAATTTTACAGAGAATTTCATCTATTTTTTAAACCTCTAAAATCTCATTCCATTTTTTTTTTTTTGTTCATCTTTCTCAATTGAAATTAAAATATGCATCTCTTACAATGGAAATTGAATATTGAACAGTGAGCAAGTACTTGCAATTCAGTTATATTGGTTTATTTGGATTCTAACACTGTTTCTTTTCTTTACAGAATGCTGCCTTTTTATATGGCCTTGGTTTGGTCTACTTCCATTACAATGCCTTTCAATGGTAAGCTGGAATAAACTAACAGTATTAGTGTATGTTGTGGTGTTTTATTGATAAATAAATATTTCAACTTTAGTGTACAATAGTTTAATTTTTATATTGTAAATATGATGATAGAAGATACGCTGCCCTGGATCTAATATTTGACTGTAACATGCTCATTGCAAACACGGCAGTTGCTTGAATAGGAAAGCAATTACAGAAGAAAGTGGTTTAGCTTCCTATAACACAATCAGCAAGGGGAATGAAATGGTATGATTTGACAGGTTTCTATGAATTCTTCATATGTATGGTCAGTAGCCTGTGTTGTGAACAAATTTTACATTTCTCTGGGAAAAGTGTTGGCAAAAGAAGTTTCTGTTTAGCTGCTGTTCAGTAATTTTTCCATAACTGTGTATGGTGAAAGCTTTAAACATGAGCGGCAGTACATGAACAGACAAGTGCTTTGCCATGAATGTTTAAAACTGACATAAAATCCCAGAGCAATAAAGAGCTGTAAATTCTGGCTGGATTTTTGAGAGTGGGAAGGGGCTGCTGTTCTCTTGGGGATGGAATAAGGGCTGGTTTTGGTGTTTTTATTTTGTGGGAAGTTTTATTTTTCTCTTGCTTCACTGGAACTGAGAGGAGAGTGATGAACGGAATAGGCTTGGTCGCTGGGGTTGAGATTCTCAGACTTTCCTGATCAATAGTAAGAAAGGTGCAATTTATTGTAGATACCATTGGTGGGAAAAAAAAAAGTAAAAAAGATGCAGTGTTTAGGTCATAGTTTTCTTCATAAAATTGATTAGTTTTATCCTTTTTTTTTTTTTTTTTTTTTTAACAGTCATTTCTGGTGATTTCCTTGTAGTGTTTATTTCTCTAAAGTAATTTTATTAATTGATTAATAAAAAGTTTATGATCATATTGGGTTAGGCCTGAAGCTAGAAAAGTAAAGTGGGTACTGGGTGACAGCTTCAGATGACAATATGAGATCTCTTCCCCCTCTTCAGTAAATTGTGGCTTTATCAAAAGCTTCTATGTATCTGTAGGAGAAAAGATTCATGCTTTCCTCAGTCAGGAAATGAGGTTTTATTCTTCAAATTAGTGTAATTTGGTTAAATCATGAGTTCAGAACCTTGATGGGTTTTTTGGTTTTTTTTTCCCTCTTACGACTCAAATGTTTTCTTTATAAATAGTGGTGAAATGTATGCCATGTATTGTACATGGCATACGATTCTATTGCATCCTAATTAACGTGAAAAGAATGGAAATGTTTTCAGGAAAATTGAGAATCTTTTATTTTGAGGTTGTGACTGATCTTTAATTTTGCTGATTTACAGAATGTTCTTGTTCTGATATAGGCTTCACTTCAGCATTTGACACGATACATTTTGCACTGTGAAAATGGTAGCAAACTGAGGTGAAATTACGTGAGTCAAAGAAGTTAAATTTAGAGTAGTCAATTTTTGAAAGACCACCTGTTCAATATAGATTGTTACCATTAGTAGATCAGGCTTTTTAGCACGTTCCTTTGGATGGAACAACAACATCAGTTGATTGTGAAGCTTAAGCACTGGTAAATCATGGCTGGGAATTAATAAAGATTTTTCTTACGTGCTTTTAAAAAAGCTTGTTGAGAACATGAGTATAAATTGATAGTCTTAATTTATGTCTTAACTGCACACAGAGCTGTGTGTTAAGATCATTTAAAATAATAAAATTTTTTACTTCATTCGTACAAGAAAATTATATGTGGTGTGGCTAAGGAATTTGAGTATCAGGTGAGCATTGGGTAGAATTGTTAGAGGAAGAAAATCTAATACAGATAAAATCTTACACTTCTCTATGTGATTCTTTTTAAATTCCTTTGAGTGATTTTTCCTTTAGTTGGGGACAGGAGTGGGATGTATGGTTGTGAGTATTCAGCTGTGACATATCTGCTGGAGCTGATAGTGGGTTGCTTACTGTAGGTATGTTCTTTGAAGATCTTTGTTTTCCCCACTGCAGATTGCAAGGAGAATCCTGCTTCTTTCACAGTAGAGTGCTAGTCAAACTGTCTTGTTTCTTGCTGAGGCTATTGCATTTATGTATGTTAAAAAGTACTACAAATATATGTATTTCACAAAGGTAGAAGAGACCTCAGCACTGTTTAATGTTGTTTAGCCTATTGTACTTACTTCATGAATATTTTATATTATCCACACGATCTTAGATATTTATAGGCTTTAATGAGAGTCATGTACATATTCCTCCCAAAAGGCAGGGTTAATGAAGTGTTTGATGATTTTCCATCTGTCATGCAAATGGGGATGATATAAAAGTGAGTTGGAATAAGGTCGGTTTTAAAATACTTCGTTATTATTTTATTTTTGAATTTTCTAGTATTCATAAAATGAAGTGTTGGGCTGACTCCAAGACATGTATGAAGTTCACTGTGTTAGTATTACATGCTTCTCTACATAGTAAAGAAACACTACACTGTTAAGTACTAAATCTTAGCTGACATATCATTTTATATTGTTTATTTTGTTTAACAATTCATGTAAGAACTGGAAGTACTTATATACATATAAGCATATACAAAAATTGTGATAGTGTAATCAGATCAAAGACATTTTATGCAGTTGTTATTGGAAGATATGACAGAAGGATTTACCTCAAAAAACTGTATCAAACATATTAAAAAATGTCGTATAGATCTTAAATTTTAATGCTCTGTTGTTTCACACCATTTATCATCAAGCAGGGAGAAAAGTGGATGACTGATTTTCCCCGTTGTTTCTGTGTTTCCCCAGTAGAGCAAAACACCGGGAGATAGCTGAGATATTGTTATAACTTGAATAATTTGATGTTCTCATTAGTTTTCTTCTAGACTGAAAATTGAAAGTTTTAGTAGTTCGCCATCAGTTTTGCACAATAGCTACAGTCTATGTAACGACTTGGATGCCAAATTGGTTCTTTTAATTCAGTAAGGATTCCGAACCTGACTGGTTTATCATTTGCTGAGTTATGTTGAACCCACCAAGAGAAAAAAAAGAAGTCTAAGCTCTGCAACTGTGTCCTGGGATTGGTATTAGAATGCTCATTGGATTCCAGCACACAAACTGAGGTTCTCGGAGGCCAGTCTGCAGTGTTTTCAGTGACTATTACCCTGCAAATTGCTGGACAATGTATGTGAGAGAGATTGTCATTGTATCATCTTTTTTTTTTTTTTAATTTTATTTTTTAAAGAAAGTGGAGTTTTTCTGTTCTGACAGTCATTTGAAAAAGTAAAACAGCCTATTAGAGTATTTTTAAAGTACTCAAGTCTGCAGGGGAATGTAAATTTTTTCATTAGTCTCATAGTCCAGCCTTCATTGTTGTTCATCTATGCAAGAAACTGTTATTTCATGGCAGTCACTGTGTGCCTGTGACAGTGAGAGTCTTGTGCTGATAAGGTCCATTCTTTGCACTTCTGCTTCATCTCTCAAAACGTTTTTCATTTTCAGTGATAAGCTGTTACTAACACAGTAGGATTTATGCTAGAGGGGGATTACTAATGTTTTTTCAGCAGGACCAGATCCTTCGGATGCTTCTCAAGCTGTCTGTGTCAATGGTTGGCAGATCATAGAATCATAGCATCACCAAGGTTGGGAAAGACCTTCAAGATCATCCAGTCCAACCATCCACCTATCACCAATATTTCCCACTAACCATGTCCCTTAGCAGAACATCTGAATGTTTCATGAACTCCTCCAGGGATGGTGACTCCACCACTTCTCTGGGAAGATCCCGGAGACTAGGCTCTTTCACACAGACTGATGTGCATAGGAATGCAACCCCCCCTTCTGGGGGCCTTCTTAACTTTAATGGGAGCATTCCACTCTTTTGTGCAAACAGGAGCTGCTGGACTGTCTCATCAGATGCAGCATTTGCATGCCTGCAGGTACATCAATAGTTTGTACCATTATGGAGGGCACAGCATGTGATGAAATCATCCAGTGGCTGCAGCTTGCATGGGAGATGCTGAGATTCACCTAATTGACACTGACATTGCACTGGTAATTTACAGTCCACTGTGGAGTTCCTGCTTTGAAAACATCTGCTTTGGGATGAGGGATGTTATTTGAGAGTAAAAAAACAAGTTTTTTTTTTTTACCAATAGCTTGTTATCTTTAATCTGTGCACATCTGTATCTGTGTTTCCTTCTTCCTTCTGTCACAGTTCTGGTTGTTCTAGTGTGCAGTTAAATTAATCAGGAGAGTAGAGTTTAAACATGCTCTGTAGATACTGGCTTGTTAAAATAGTTCTTAGTTTTCAGGTGGTTAGGTCTACATATCCCTTTTATGTATATGTAAAATGAAAATATATATGTAGACTATGTGTACTAGTGGCAATTAACCATTAACAAAGTAGTAATTGCTTTTCTCTTTTGTTTCTCCACTTTCTGTGATTGTATATAAAACCAGCTTCTTGGACTGATGAAAAAAGCACAGTATCTGTTAATATCAGAAAAAGAAGGCATGCTTAGCTGCTGCTATATATAAATTTCTGGAGACTGCTGCTCAAAATATTTCAGCATTTGACTGCTAGGGCATAATAAACAGGGAATTATTATATCTGAGGTCTGCTAAAGCATTTTGTAAAATTGCAGTGATGATTACTTCTGTATTCGTAAGTTTTGTTTATGTTCAAATTGCGTTGGTGAATTTCAAATAGAAATTTGTCCATGTTGTCATGACATTTTTATTAGTTATGCTTGGAACAGGTGGTCAAAACACTGAAAGAGAATGAAGAATAAGAAAACAAAAGTTTCACTCCAACTTCATCAAGTAGAATGTTACATTTTGTAGGCTTATTCTGTTTGTAATGTATTTTGTTAGAAGTGTACATGTGTTAACTTCGAAACTGTTAATTGATGCTATTTTGTAATATTCTTTTGCCTAGTTCAGATCTGATTATATTCACAATCAATGCAAGTCAAACTTTCCAGAAAGTCTTATGAGAGTTCACTGAATCTTTAATATATTCTATTAATTATTCTTCATCTACTTTCTTCACTTTCATAGTGAGAGGCATTGTTGTATAGGTGAGTGGGTGGGAAGATAGCTGCAGCATTGATTTTGAAAGTCTTGATTTGGAGATGATAGATTTGTGTCATTTTTTTTGCCTGAATTTTTGTAGCACTTCTATACAAAATGTAAGCCCAGAGGTGCACTTAATCCTCTGTAGTGTCTGTTTTCCAATCCTGCTTTGTCCTTTTGTCTAACGTTAGCTAACCTTTCCTGCTTGTTAATGGAAACTCTTCTGTTCTTGTTGAAAACTCTAATTTAATTGAAATAAATTATAGAAGATTTAACTGAAGTTGTTTTTTAACAGCTGGTTGACCAATATCTATAGAGAACGAACCTGAAGTATTTTCAGGTAATTTAGGGGTAATTTAGACTGCTGTTGTTTATTTCTGCAACCTGAGAGCTCCCAGACATTCAGTTCTGATTTAGCTTTTGGATAAATCAAATTCAATTCTTATTCAGCCTTTGGGTTGAAATAGGGAGCTCTGTCTGTTCATGAAGGCCAGTTAGTAAGAGGTGGAGTCTAACAACCTATTTGAAGATGGCTCTGCTGCCATCTCTGAAGGAAGTTGTTTTCCACTTAAGCCATGTCCTGTTCAATGTGTGACAGCTCATCAGGCTGTTGGCTTATGTTGCCTCTTTGGTTTTGGTACCAGCGAAGAGCTTTGAGGGAAAACATCTCAGCAACTTGTATGCCTTGGATCCTTCAGACCCATCTTTTTTTGATTGTAGGCTTGGGAGGAGGACAGAGTGTATGCGAGCAAGGTTACAATTCCACATGCGTATAAATCAGCAATGTCTTAATTTTGGACATTTCTTCTGTATTTGATAGAGACTGCACTTACCTTGGCATTCTGTCTTTGAATGGATTTTTAAATTCCAGTGGCTAAGAGTCTGAACACTATATTAAAGTTAAGAAACGCAGGTGTGCAATGATAAATACCTACTTCTCTGTATAATAAACGCATAGCTTAAAATGGTAATAGAATTTACAAACATTTTTAAGCTAAAATCCAGTGATCATTTCTGTGTTTGACCTTCCAGTTTGAATTGTATTCATTTAGATAATGGTAGGCATACTGTTATAAGAAATGGAATCCTGTTAGTTATGATTTCAGCGTAGTTACTAAGGTATGTCATTCATCACCACTCACAGTATTCCAAATGAAGCTTAAACAAGGTGTGAGAAACAGCTTAGCTAATGTGAATTTTGTCCCTTTTGTGCTTTACTTGCTCTTTTCCCTTGTGTAAAGAGAAAAGTAGGGTGTAAGGTGAGGTAAACTTTCTGACTGTACGCTGCTTCTGTTCTGTGAAAATATAGGGTTTTTTTGAAATTGGTCTGTTCTTAAGCTGTATTTTAGTGAGTAGGATAATGCTTTACAATGTACATACGTTTCTATTGTCCAGAGGAAGTTCTGTACCGCCAATGTGTTCTGACATCAAGAATGAGAAAAGTGCCTGTAAGATTTTTAGACCAGAAGCATTTCTGCTGATGAATTCAAGAATGAACTTGTGTGTTTTGTTAATGAAGTCTGTGAAAAATATTTCTTGCAACTTTTGTCCTTAGAAATAACAAGATGCCTTGATTGAAAATTAAATCAATTTTCCTGACCATAATGTGACTTCTGACACTCCTGTCCAGCATCCATGGCTGCTCCCCAGAGGGTTTAGATCTCCCTCCAGCCTTGCCCAGTGTGATTGCCTGGAGCATACAGAATGAGACTTAGTCTCCTTGGCATAGGTGTTTGAATCCTGCCCTAAGTGTGGCAGATTTCTGATTTCTGCCATTGTACGGGCTGTGATGTATTTGAGGATCTTTTCTTTTTAGCCAGTCACTTGATTTCAGGAGAGTTAACATGTGATGAGTCTTAGCTTCTTTCTGAATTCCTCTGAATTTAAATCTGTTATCTTTTAGCTTCATTTCAGCTGTCCTAATTTTATGCAATTGGCCTGAGAAGCAAAATGTGGTGTGTCAATCTTGTTTAGAGTCATACTTCTTCCCCAACGTACAGCTAGTCCATAGTGCTTTTGTTTTGTCTGGCCTGTGTCAGCATGGACAGGAGCATCTATAAAGAGGATTTAAAGATAAAGAATCAGAGCCATCTTCAGCTATCATGGGAATATGAAAAGCAAGTTACGGTGACAGGAGGTGGCAGGCTGTCCAGTCTGTTTTCCTGGAGGTAGCTAAGTAACTGGAATGTAAGGAAGTAATAGGTATTAGGTGAGTCTCTACATTGGTGTCAGTGCTAAGAAAAGGAGTAACAACATCAAAAATGGAGCAGGTTTGGGCAGTGCCAGGAGATGTGTGTGATCTTCCAGGCCTAACATTCTGCCGCTGCTCTCAGGGATCTATGTGATCTGCAATCAGAACAACCCAGCAAGGATTTAGTTCTGAAAGGGATGATAACTGTGTGCACTATTGTTCTGTAGTTGAATTCATTTTGTTACTTATTCCTGAATCATCCTTTCTGAAATAGCAGATATGTTACTGTGTTTCAGGCGCTAAGTTAAATGAAAAGATTAGATTTTCAAATGTATTAAGATGTCTGGAATGCAAAATTAACCATCCCTTGAAGAATGAAAAGCAATGGAGCAAAAACATTTAAACTGTTACGTCAATATGTTTTTCAGTAACAATTCTTTCTGATTCAATTTTAAGTCATCATACGATTAGCAATTATAAAAGTAATACTTCAGTAAAAAATAATTAATATTTTTATCTGTTTGTCTTTCAGGGCAATTAAAGCATTTCAGGAGGCGCTTTATGTTGATCCCAGCTTTTGTCGAGCCAAGGAAATTCATTTGCGACTTGGACTTATGTTCAAAGTGAACACAGACTATGAGTCCAGTTTAAAGGTAAGTTTAAGTCCTTTCAAATTGAATTCAATGTTTGTTGTAAGTAGGGTTGCATCTTAAAACTGGAAGTAATGTATAAATCATAAAGTCGCAGAATGGCTTGGACTGGGAGGGACCTCAAAGATCATCTAGTTCCAACACCCCCTGCCAGCCACTTGGTCAGACTGCCCAGGAACCTATCAAGCCTGGCCTTGAATGTCTCTAAGGATGGGGTAAACACCTTCAGGGCAGTCAGTCATACTGGTGCTTGTTAATGAGTATTCCTTTCTAGCCTCTCCGCTTTGCAAAAACACAATCAAAGATTAAGTAAAATCAGACATTTTAATGTATGGCTGTTGCATACTACTTACTTTAGAAATAAAAGTGCCTAAGTATGAAGTTTCTTACTCTGAAAACAGAGTAAGGATAGGATTTGAGGTGTGTTAGTTACTAGAAATATTCAGAAAAAAACCCCCAGAAAATTAAAGATAAGCACTGGTTCTTTAGCAGTTTAAGTGCAGTAGGGTGAAAAATTTGTTGTGGGGCACACATTGGAACAGTAAGTCTTGGAGAAAGGCTGAAGTAGTACAGAAAACAGGAGAAAAAAGAAGAGAGGAATTAGCAACTTGATTTCTAGATATTCATCTCTGCTTTTTTTAGCTTAAATATTGTAAACTATATATTCATAAAAAATCATTAATAATAGAAAGCTTTTATATTTTATACAAATAATGTTCTCAAATATTTTATTTGTTTCTAATTTTCTAATAGTGTAAAGGGAAGAGGGCAAATGGGGACTCTGGGTGAGAGAAAAGGTTTGCAAAGGTGGGGGTACTCTATCATATGGGCAATTGGTGTGTGCCCATGGCAGTGAAACATGATGAGGTGCATAAAAATGTGTATTAATTAATTCGTGTATTTCATCATTTAAGAGTCTGATTATAAGGCAACAATTTCTGTCTAATCATTTAGAAATTGTGTCAATACAATACTTCGTTTCTTCTCTTTTACTTTAAATTATTTGCCATTTGCCTTTTTTCAGTTTCTATAATATGTAGCTTTATCTCCCTCCATTCAACATCTTTGCTCCTTTATCCCTCCTTCCACTTAATACTCTTTATCTCCATGTTCTTTCTGTCACCGAATCTAAATTTAGGTATCTGTATCTCTGAAAAAGGAAGCTTTCATCTTTTAAGGAGTTTCATATTATGCTGGGAAGTTCATCTGTGTGGTTGAAAAATCTGTGATTTGTAATTCAATGTAATTTATACATATATTTCTGCATATTAATCTCTACTAAAGAACTGTTGAAAACTTATTTGCTTAAAAAAAATGTTGCAGAATGACTTCGTTTTCTTGATTTTTCCAGATAGTTTTCCTGCAACTTGTATTTGTGTGGTTATCAGAAACATGTCATCAAAGATTTGAAAGAATAGAGTGTTACGCAGTTTTTTCCTTCTACTCTTTGTAATAACAGGAAGCACTTCTCATCAGTGTTTCTTCTTTGATTTATAGTCCAAGCTTTCACCTATAGAGACAGGTGAAACTGGGAATTTTAATTAGAGAGGGCAGTGTTGCATAGGAATATGAAAGATTCAGTGTAGTAAGTGACAAAAGAGCAAGGGCATGTAGAATTAGATCATTGTGTTGAAGAGGGATTTTGCATGGTCCTGTTTCCTCTTACTTGGGCATGAATTCTGTTTTGGCTGTTACAATATGCAGGGAATAAAAGGAGTGCCAAAGAAGTGTGTTTTTGTTTTTGATAGATATCTTAAGGACAAATAGAAGTGTGAATACTTAGTAGTTAACTTCTAATGAAGTAGTGAAAGGAACACCTGCATTTTAATTTCTAGCAGAAGAATCATAGGATTGCAGAATTGTAGAATGGCTTGGGTTGGAAGGGACTTCAAGGATCACCAAGTTCCAACCCCCCTGCTGTGGGCAGGGCTGCCAGTTGCTAGATCAAGTGCTAGATCAGTTTGCCCAGGGCCCCATCCACTGCAGCCTTAAACACCTCCAGGGATGGGGCATCCAGAGCCTCTCTGGGCAACCTGTACCAGCACCTCACCACTCTCTCAGTAAAAAACTTCCCCCTGTATGTTACCTATCTCCCTTTCTTTAGTTTAAAACCATTCCCCTTTGTCCTATTACTTTATACCTGAGTAAAAGGTTGATTTCCCTCATGCTCATAAACTCCGTTTTAATATTGGAGGGCCACAGTGAGGTCTTCGTGCAGCCTTCTCTTTTCTAGGCTGAACAAGCCGAGTTTTCATAGGAGAGCTGCTTCAGTCCTTGGATCATCATCATGGCCTTCCTCTGAACCCTCTTCAGAAGCTCCAAATCTTTCCCGTGCTGGGGGCACCAGACTTGGACTCAGTATTCCTGCTGGGTCCTCACAAGGGCAGAGTAGTGGGAGACAATCACCTCCCTCACCCTCACCCTGCTGGTCACTCCTCCATTCTGATTCCATCAGAATGGAACTCAGGATACCATTGGCTGTCTGGAATGCAAGCACACACTGTTGACTCACAAGCATTTTTTCATCAACTGGGACCTCCAAGTCCTTCTCAGCAGGGCTGTCCTCAAGGAGTTCCTCTTCTAGTATGTATACATATCTGAAATTACCTCGACCCAAATGCAAAACCTCACATTTTCTTTATTGAACCTCATTAGGTTCACAAAGGCCCATATTTCAAGTTTCCCCAGGTCTCTCTGGATGGCATCCCTTCCTTCTGCTGCATCAACTGCATCACTCAGCTTACTGTCATCAGCAAACTTGCTGAGGATGTATTCAAACCCATCATCTATGTCACTGATAAAGTTATTAAAGAGTGCCAGTCTCAAGATGAACCCCTGGGGGATGCCGCTCATTACCAGCCTGTACCTGGATGTAGAGCCATTGACCACAATACTCTGTCTGTGACCTTTGAACCAATTCCTTATCTACTGAACAGTCCACCCTTCAAATCCATATCTCTTGTGTGGTGGGGGACCATGTCAAAGGCTTTGCTGAAGTCCAGGTAGATGACGTAAGTTGCCTTCTCTTTGTTCTCCGATGCTGTCACTCCATCATAGAAAGCCACCTGATTGGCTAGGCATAATCTTTCCTTGGTGAAGCCATGCTGGCTGTTGTGGATCACTGGCTCATCTCTCATGTGCATTAACGTGTCTTCCAGGAGGATCTGTTCCATGATCTTCCTAGGCACTGACATGAGGCTGATCTGCCTGTAGTGCCTTTGTCTTCCTTTCTCCCTTTCTTGTAAATGGGAGTGATGTTTCCCTTTTTCCAGTCACCAGGCACTTCATCTGGCAGCTATTGTTTTTCAAATATGAAAATTGTCAAGAATTAGATAACTCCTTCCTGCTGTGCTAAAAGTATATAATTCTGTCACTGAATCAAATATTTAGATAGATATGTTGAGAACTTGTTTCATATCGTTTACTAGGTTTCATTTTCTCTCTTTGCAAAATAAAAAGGTCACACAGATCCTTAGAGATTTTTTGTGTAGCAGAGTTTTAGTTTTCAGTACACCAATAATGACTGTGAGAAAAGCGCCAAAAAGCTTTTTTAAAAATGGAAAAGGAATTAACCTTTTATAAATGCAAAATTATCATGATTCCATTGTTTTTACGTGCAGTGTGATTAAGGCACTTAGGAAAACAAATAACAACAGAAACAGCTTACCCTGAAGCATAGCAAAGATCTTCAAAAGGATTATGAAATAAACATGAGAGTAGGTTTGCACTGAGGATAGTTTCCTTTAATCAATATAACTACAGGCTTTTGTTAAAAGGATGTCTCATTTTGCACTTTCTCATCCTGATTGCTGCAGTGAGTCTAGTGACTTTCCACATGCAGAGTGAAGTGGACTGCAAGTCTGAACCAGCTCAGTTTGTGACTGCACAGATCTATGATAGATGCATGATAGAACGCAGGAGTGTGCAAATGGGAAGGAGTGGGAAGAGCTGTGTTGTTCCCTTTTGATATACAGGCATATGAGTTGAGTGTTCTGGAATACTCAACTGAAACACCTAAGGTTTAGTTTCTATTTTGCTCCTTTGACTGTGAAAGTTGCTATCTTTAGCAGGGAATCAATAACCAGCAGTGAGGAGCAAGACCGAATGGACCCAGTGGAGCAATCCAATTGGTCTTGAACGGTTTGGGTTGTTCTCATTTTTGTTCAGCTGCGGATTTAATACAGTCTTGAGACTGATTCATTTTATTCTGCATTGAAACAAATCAGTGTGTCCATCAGAATATATAAGTTAATAAATAAAGTGAGGAGTAGAGTAAGTGGAATGAGCAGGACAGTAGCTTCTTGAAAAGCCAATCAGATTAATCTCAAAGTTGAGGTTTAAATCAGAACTCTCTGTATTAAAAGAATGCTAGACACAAATTGGACACAAGACAGAAAATAATTCTTTAGTGAGGAGAACAAAATGGTAGAGATTATGCACAAGCATGAGGATAATAAAATGGGAAAGAGAAGTGCAAAAAATGTTTTCTCAGAATGTCTGCTTCCAAAACTGAACATCTCATCTTTTCAAAAAAGAAGGATGATTGTGTTTTGTTTTGTTTTGTTTTGTTTTTTTTGTAGGTGGTGATGGTGCTTTTTTGTTTTGTGGACCTTGTCAAAAGGATTTAGGGTATTTAGGAGTGGCACTGGGTTTTAGGATCAAGGCAGCTAGTGACTAGCCATGAACACAGGCCATTTCCCTGAGGCTGTGTCTAATATAATTCATAGTCCAGTATGAGTTTCCTGTATGACACTAAGGCAGAAAGTAGGATTAAGTTTTCATCTGATACTCTTTTTTGATGGTTCTGAATTTCACAAATTGTACCAACGTTGCATTAATGTACTTAAAATATCATAATATTTTTGATGGTATTTAAACATTCATGCTAAGTCTGTAATTGCTAAGAATAAACCTCTGCCAACAGATGAGTCATTGCCAGTAAGAGTCTCCAGGCAAAGGAGGAAGGATGGGAATCTGAAGGTCATAAATTCCTTGTTTTTCACAATTTTAGACCATTAACATAAATCATCTATATTTTATGTAAGCAATTTAAGCACAAAATTAATTTTTACTACTTTAAGATGTTGATGATCAAGATAATTACTAGAGTGCTGTTTAACAAGCATAAAATCAACTCTCAGTGTTTTTTCAAAATCAATTACTGCTTTTGCATGTTTTTAATATTGCTGCAGTTAGGACTTACAGATTACTCCAAAAACCTTTGACTGCTCTGTTACCCAGTTACTATAAACTTTGGCAAGAACACAGGGGATGTTGAAAATTACTAGGTCTTCATGATTAAAGGAAAAGCATGATCCTTCTGGTTGAAAGGAAAGTTGTCATTCTGTAACCTGACAGTTAGGACAGTGTTATCTTCAGAAGTGATATGTGTATGTATTTGTGTCATTCATCAGAAAAATAGAATTAATTCCAAAGTCAGCTGTTAATGTTGGGGATGGGTAGAAGAGGAGGGCAGGGATTTTATTATTGCTATAGCAGAAACATATATTAAGGTTTATATCATAGTCCTAACCTTTTCACACTTCACTATGTGTCCCAGCTGCCCCCTTCATATTTGCTCATGAAATGAATGACACCAAGAGCACTGTTTTCAATTTTGTTAGCTATGGTGGTTCCATGATAAGCTAAAAGAAGAATAAATCAAGTCCTTTAGGAATGCAATATATCTTTTTATTAGTTTGTCTAGTGAGTTGGAAAAAATGTACAAGTTTCTGAGCACATGCTCCATGGCACATCACCTGCTTATTCCAGTTTTCCTCTTTATTTATGTATTCTTTCAGTTTCAGCCTTTGTTTTCATATGTTTACTCATCCTGTCTTAGGTGTGTGTCTCAGTTCCTCGTTTGAATCTTAACCAATTGCTAGCAAATATGCTTGAATGAAAGAAGTTTCAGAGAAGTTTCTAGAACACGCATCTGCAACATATTGCCCCAGAAGCATTTGTTTGAGCTATACACAAGGTGATCTGATCACTTTGTCTGCAAAAGAAATACCATATGACCTGGTATGTGACTAGTCTGCTAGGATGCAGAAAATA
Organism: Chrysolophus pictus; assembly: GCA_037305975.1. Classification (NCBI taxonomy): domain Eukaryota; kingdom Metazoa; phylum Chordata; class Aves; order Galliformes; family Phasianidae; genus Chrysolophus; species Chrysolophus pictus. The sequence goes on from CM074576.1 coordinate 85,234,322, forward strand.
CAGCCTTCCCATCCATAAGATGCTTTGCCTTCTGACAGACCTGGTGGCCCTTATCTAGCTGAACCTGGAGATTGGTAAAGCACAGAGGTGGATCTAGGTATGCTGTGTGGAACTTGTAGGAAAAAGAAGCTGAGGAAAAAAGAAAAATTATAGTTTTAATATTATTTAGTTTAATAGTTGCGTTACATTGGAAACCGCAGCTATGGGGAACCAGTCTTCCATCTGGTGCTCATTCTGTTCTGCTGTGTTGAAGTGTCATAGTGTGCTTTTGGTGGGGGATGATGATGACAAGCCTTAAAGCCTTTTGAATGTAAAATTCAGTTAACTTCATTTGCTGACATACTACTTCAGAGAAAAAGAAAGCTTACTTTTTCATTTGTATTAGAATGATAGCATCAAGGACATGATGAGTGGGAGAGTTCTTAGGTGGTTTTGGTTTTATGAGGTTTCTTGTTTTGTTTGCTTTTATGTGTTTTTTTGGGTTGTTGTCTTGTAATGGGTGGTCAGTAGGGACTCTGAACACGAGCAGATTATTTTGACAAATGAACCTGTGTTGTGTTTTGGGAATTACGTTTGCTTGCTTTTCAAGTATTGCAGGTACATTCTGTGCTCAGTGACAAAACCCTTAGAGTAATGAGAAATTAATTTTTCATGTTCTCAAATATCTTCCTTTTAATAGAAACACTGATCCTGTCTTACCACTCTTTAGAAATTTTACCTCTATTTATAGATAAAGGAGCTATCTTAGTAGTTTGCTCCAGGCTGATTCTTTTATCTTGCCTAAAAACCATCAATTGAAATACAGTTTTAGTTTTTCAAATTATTTTCCTAATTATTCTCATTTATTCATAATGTTAAGACACTATGCTTACATTAGGGTAAGGAAAAGGCTTCTAAAGAAATAGAATTTATTGGGAAAATATACATAAATGCATGAATATGCATGAAACAGTAAAAAAACCAGAAATACTGATTCAGATGAACAGCTCTAAGTACGTATTTATAGTTGTACCTGTATACCATCTCTTGCTCAATTGATTTTATTTCTCTATATCTTAATGAATTATTTTTTAGATACTGGAGGTATTTTATGTAAGCATCTAAGTGTTACAGACATTGTTATCTCTTTTTCTCAATAAAAAATGAAAGAGTATTTATAAAATTGAAAATCTGTTTTAAAGGCTTCAAGTGGTGTTTTACAGCCTTCATATTTCTAACACCTGCTTAGATTAGTAATTTTTTAAACATGTTACACTGAATCCTTATGTATTCACCTCCACATAAGAAAAAGTTTAATAGTCAAAATACATGTGTTTATGGAAAAGTTTCATTTCTTGTGTATGATTTTATCTCTGTAATTGTAGCAGAAACTAATCGGGCATTTAGGACTAAGACATCAAACAGACAAAAGGCTTTGGCTATTGTAAGGTGGTTACCTAGATGTTCACACGCTTTACCGAAAAAGCATTTTGTGAAAAGCAAGGTGAAATTAGGCAAAAGATTTTCCTGGGAGACCTCACTGCGTATTTCCTTTACTTGAAGGTAGCTTATGAGCAGGAGATAGACTGACTTTTTACACTAATAGTGATAGAAAAAGAATAAATGGATTTAAACTAAAAGAGGGGAGATTTAGGGTAGGTGTTGGGCAGAAATTCTTTTCCCCAGAGGGCGGTGATGCGCTGGCACAGCTGCCCAGAGAAGCTGTGGTGCCCCATCCCTGGAGGCGCTCAAAGCCAGGTTGGATGGGGCCCTGGGCAGCCTGAGCTGGTGGGGGGCAGCCCTGCCCATGGGGTGGGTGGGCTTTGAGCTCTCTTCAATCCCAAGCGTTCATTCTATGATTCTGGTGTTCTGTGATTGTATTTTATTGTATTAAATGGATGAAAACAGTGGCTGGAAATTATATCATTCTCTAAGGCTTTGGAGTTCGTGTATGTGTGTGATGGAGAGGAAGTTTTTAACACAGCATGTCACTAATCCAGCTGCAGTAGAGTAGCCATTGCAACTTACTTTGATGGTACATCACAGCGTATTGCCCACAGCGTGCTTTGTTTTGTTTTCTCTTTATTAGTTTTGTTTGGATTTTTAAGTCATTTTACAGTTCTTCTATAACAACTGTAGAAATGTTACAATTACAAAGAGGAGGAAATGCTGAAATGTAATTATTATGCTATAAGACATCTTCTGTCATTGGGGGTGGGGGGAACGATGCAAACCATGAGAAAAGAAATAGTTGACTTGAAGTTATGCACTGAAACTAATGGATATTGATGCTGGTATACTTGCATGCATCTTCTCTTTGTGAGTACAGTCGTTCATGTTTCCAGGATTATCTGTAACCGAAAGGTTAGCTGGAGAGCAGATCCCTGGCAGAGATGGCCATGTGCTTTCACGCCAGCTGGGGTGCCTGGATGGCCTATAGGCAGCTGCAGGCTGAGGGTGCTGGCGGTACAGCAGTGAGAGCAAGATGCCAGGCAGCCCCCAGCCATGCTGGCGGCCCCTGGGCTCTAAAGCCTGGATGTCTGAATGTGTGTGGTGTGCACATGTTAAAACACACAGCCAACACGCATGAAAAATGTAGCGAGTGGTGTGCTGTGTAAGATATTGGTCAGTAAATTCCAGTTCAGCCTTCTTTGTTAGTGAAAATACAGCTTCGGTAATCGTTCTGTTTGAAGAGCTTCTTCTGTACGTGTTGCTGTTACATGGTTTGCGTATGTCTCTCACCTTCATTCCTTCTGTCCTCAAGCAGTTCCTTTCTGCCCTGTCTGTGTAACAGTTTTTGTCAGTGTCTGAATGTTAAACAAAAGTCCCAGTATGCTTGTGTTCTATAAACCTTCGTTGTCCAAGACGAGGTCCTCCTGAACTCTGCAGCCCCACGCAGACAAGCAGCAAGCCGAGGCAGCAGCGCATGTAGCGCGTCCTCTCCTGACCTTCTCCCCGGGCTCCAGCCAGGCCTGGCAAATGGAGGCCTGGCACGCTGCCACAGCTGATTATGCAAGGCTTTCCGCGTCCTACTTAGCTGAACAAAGGCTGCTCTGAGCGACCTAGGCATCGCACCTAGGTCACATAGGCGGAAAAAGCCATCTCTTGACAGAGTTATACTGAGTCATGATGGAGCTTTCATTCGTGGTAAGTCTGTGAGAACTGTCAGGTTTCAAATGATGGCTTGCCTTGCTTACTAAATAGATACAGAGCTGAGGGCTGCTCAGCTTGTTAATGCCCTTCTAGAGAGCTGGAGGGTTTAGAATCGCTGCTCTGAAGTCTGACTCAATATAAACAAAAAAGCAGTAAAAATCATACTCTAGGAGGAAAATGCATTGGTTATTTATTGATGAAACAACACAAGTGTGGGGACTTGTCTCTCTTGCCTCTGAAATTGTGAAGGATGAGTGTGCTAGGAGAAATACGTTTAATTCTAGCAGTGAAAACATTAAATTACTTAAATCCTTGCCGGGTTATTTTCCTACTAGACCTTTCATCAGTTAAGTTTACATGCAATCCACTATACCTCTGATCCTTGAAGAGGTTACCTTCGCAATTGTTTCTACAATCAGGCACATCAAGGACTCCAGAGGAGACAGAATAGATTGTAGATAATTGTGCAATTACGGATGACTCCAAATCAAGGTATATTGTGACTTCAGCTGCAGCCCTTGAGGAGAGACTGTTACTTTTTAACATTCAGAACACTGCCTTCTAGGTAAATCCTCTTACTCTGCATTTGAATTTCTATAGACTGCTGTCTGCCTTGAGGTATTGTATGTCGTCTCTGAACTGCAGCGGCCTCTCCTGCATAATAACTATTTCACACAGCAGTAGCCAGCTTCAGTGCTGCAATATTTGAGAGAGGTGCAGATGTTTGCTAGCTGCTTCTGTTTGTTGCAGAGATGGAAGTTGGAAATTATTACTATTTTTAATTTTTTTGGTGCTGGCAATTGGAATTAGTGGACCTGCGTTTTGCTGATGAGCTTTATGTGTTAGAGTGCATGCTTTTTTTGAATGTTTTTGGATACTTACCAGGGGGTTATGGATTATTTATCCAGCAAGAGGTGTAGGTTTGCTTGTTTATGTGCATTTCAAAGCTTTTTGGTTTAAGAGGTTCTGTGTTTTTGTGTATTGCTTTGCTGTAATTGTTTAGGGCAGGTTTATTCTTCTGTAGTTACATGGTTCAGATTATCAATTTTCTTGGTTTTTGGTTTTTTTTTTTTTTTGGCATAGTAAACAGTGCTAGCAGAAATTTTCTACATGGAGAAAAATTTTCATAATATGGATTTTGAAATTTGAAATACAGTGTGGTGGAAGTAAGAAGTTAATTTTTTAGGAGGCATTGGTGAGAATAATCCTGCTTTTTACTGTGCAGCACTGATTTTACTGGTATATTTAAATATTAAAATGGTTAGATTTTTGTGTACGGTTGCTTGCTTTCTGCCGGTGAGTCTCACTGCAATAGCCCTACTGCAAAGCTACTGCAGAACAATTGTCAATCGATTCTTTTTGGATCTGCTGATTTTTTATAATAGCATCGCTAGGTGAGAACAAATCTGTTCCTTTCTGCTTTATCTTTTCATATTAATTGTTAATGACAGTACAAGCTTACACATCTGTGCAAAATGGGTTTTGAATCATTTAGATCGGTGTACTCAGTGTACAGGCCAAAGTATATAGATCTATGTTGTTAGGTTATTTTTCTGGTTAGGAAAGCTGCAATATAATGTAGAGCATTTTATTTTTATTTAGTCTTCTTTTTTTTTTTGAGTTGCCTGCTTAGTAGAATCACTATGGTAACAGACTAAAGGATGTCCCTGAGGCACACAAGCAGCATTGCAATGTAAGTGATGGGAGGTTTTAAGTTCTCTCCTACTGCTCAATACTAGGAAAAAAAAAAAAAAAAAAAAACCAAGCAAGACAGAGAAATAAACTAGTATTTAATATTTCTAAGCTATTAAATATATGCTAAAGTTAAAAAGTTATTTTGCAAGTAATATATATCATTGTTTTCTCTGCTCTTAGGAATTGTGTTGCTAGAATTTTCATTAAAATCTGTAAATTTGGGTTATTCAACTTGAGTTTGTTTCATTTTCTAAAAGCTGCTATATATTACAAATGATATTGATGTAAGTCAGTGAGGAGATTATGCCACTATATGCCTCAGCTAATGAGGAACATCTTATACTGTGCTGTGAACAATATATTTTTCTAACATATATGTTTTTTCTGTTAAAAATATCTATTTAGAGATCAGGTGGTCTGGTAAACTCTTGTAAATCTTTGAGATGTGTATTACATAGGCATAACATGCATGGTAGTATTGTGAGCATAAGGAAAGTTGCATAGTGTCTAAATGCTTTGACTATGAAGGTATGGAAAACAAGTTGCATATACATCCATTGTCAATGTATTTTTCTTTCTTCCAGCTACACTGACAAGCTCCCGATGCCTCCTTGTTTGGCATCCTGAACACTGGGAGCTAAACAGTCAATTCCATGCAAACTGGATAAAATAGACTGAAATGTCAGTAGTAACATTTTGTGCATTAGAAGCCATCTGATATTGTCTTTTACAGATAACTGTATCTGTTGTCTTTTACGTGTTGTCTCCTAGGTTCCTGTTTTCTAGGCCTTAGTTCGCAGTGAATGAATTTATTCACCCCAATTCTGTGTTGCATGTAGGAATTTTCTGTGAAGTTTTTGGAAAAGGGCATTGGCACTTGAGTTTGTATGCCTAGTGTATCCATTTTTAACACACTGGGTTATAGCTGTAGACAGTGGTCCCTGAGTCGACATGACTCTTGTTAAAGGATTGGTCACATCCAGGCCTTCTTGTAGATAAACTTTACTGCTCTGCTTGAATTCTTCTTTATGGAAGACTGAAATGCTTATCTCAGAATTTTAGATCATGAAGATATTTTAAAACATATTTTTTGTACCTTGAAGAAAAGTGATGAAAAATAAACAGTGTTTAATTGCCATTGTCTTAACACCTGGAGGGGAGATAGTACAAAAACTAATGAACTTGTGAACTCATTTTATAACGTGAAGGTACTCATTTTAAGTGTTTTTTGATAAGATTAATTCTTAAAAAAGGAGACACAAGAACACCCCAAAAGCAACAAATCTTTAAATCATTACTTGTTTACAGAAAAAGTATTCTGTTTTTCTACATAGACAAATTTACAGCTTGGATGTTGGTCTCCATGAGGCTATGAGCTAATTGTGTAATTGCCTTCTTAAGAATACTCGTTCTTCCAATTTTGACCATTGATACAATCATTCTTGCAGATGCTGTCTGTCTTAACCATCTTGTGGAGATGCGTCTTGCATCTCGCGCATTACTAGAAGCATTGCTATATGTTTACAAAAAAATTTTACTTTCCTCTAGTAAACACTCTTGAACAGAAATTGAAGATTACTTTCTTTAAGACAAATGGTAAAATATAGTATTTATTCTAAGTAAGGGATGTATTCTAAGTAGTAATTTATTCTAAGTAGGAAATTGATTTTTCGTAGTAATTTGCCAAAGTAGGAGTCTTACATTGTTTGAAAATCAATTCATCCTTGTTTTTTCAGCATTTTCAGTTAGCTTTGATTGACTGCAACCCCTGCACTTTGTCTAACGCTGAAAGTAAGTAACTTTTTAAATATTTCCATTTATTTTGTTGCAGATTTTTTTTTCTTACAGCTGTAACTATTTTCAATGAAAAGAGTCAAAACAGAAGGATTGAGAAAATATGAGAGGGAGAGACTACAAAACCTGTTATTATAAATGGAGACAGATATTCCAATGGAATTGCAGATTGCTTTAGTGAATTAAATAAGTGAAAACAGACACTTATTGTATTAACTGCTCTGAAGACTTGAGTTCTAGAGGCAACTTGCTATTTGAGTTTTTGCTTATTTATTTATAAACATAGTGTTTGTGTCATGGCACACATTTAATAGCCATTGTATCCGGGTGCCACAAATTTGAAAATATGTCTTTTTTCAGCAATGACCTCAGCATCATTCTAAAGTTCAGTATCAGCTTTACGCCGTTGAAAAAAAAAAAAAAGTAGAAAAAAAATTGATTTATTAGCTACCATTATATATTAGCCAGTACTTTAGCACTTTCATCTTTTAGCATGATTTGATCTGTCAGACGCATTATATTTTGTAGGTTGTTACAGATTGTGCTACATATATTTGTTTGTAATGAGTGAAATCATATGCAAGAGTAAATGTATATTTCTGCATCGCATGGAATCTGTCAGAATCACGAGGCAGACAGTAGTGCAGAAAGTTGTTTCTTCTTGAACCTTCATGGTGTACTTGGTGTTGAGCTTAGGTTTCCCCCTTATACTGGCTTCAGAAGCATTAGATGAAGTATTTAGAAGCATTTTTTCTGTTCAATTCCAAGCTGGATTGAATTGTGAATATTCTGTCGGCAAGGGCAGATAAAGAGGTTTTGTTTACATGGGTGAAACTGCTGGTTGCTTCAGTATCAAGGAGCCAGCTGTGCTATAGAGTCCTTTGCAAGGCTATGTCACTTATCAGGAGCAGGGAGAGTAATTTACTAAAATTATTTGCAGAATTCTTACTAGGTCAATAGATTTTGATTGTTTTCTAGCAGCCATATCATTGCTTATTGTATTTCATGCTCCTTTCTATTATTTCTCACTGACTTTATCAGTTTTCTCTGCAGTTCTGAATTTTTGTAAGGCTCTCCTCACACTTCTCTCACCTTCACCTGTGCCCCGAGATTTATGTAGAGGTACAGCCCCACATAAGGGCTACTTTGCTGCTGTGGTGTTGCATCCAGTGTAAGGCAAACAAAGGGGGAAGGAGTGAAGAGGAATGAAAGATACTTTTTCAGGTTCTCCAGTACTGCTTAGTGGAGGGACAGCTGTGTGTCCTTATCTGAGATGTCAGATGCTTTGGCATAAATGCATGCAATAGCCTTAATCCAGCCCCTTCTATTCCTAAAGTAGGCCATGTGAGTAACAGCATTATAATGATAGTTTTCCTAGCAGAAGTGATTGAGTCCTAAGGACAACTTCTTTTATGTAGGCCCTTGCTAATGCAACACCTTTAATTTCTTTCTCCCGTATGACGTGGCTTTCTTTTGTAGCTTCACTCTGAAGGAGGTTTGCTATGAGGGAGGAAAAAAAAAAAGATTTTTTAGAGAGCTCCCCAAAACAAAAGAAGGGGTTCTCTTTCATCAGTGCAGAAGGAAATTAGATGATATGGCGAACATAATGGGTGTGTTATGTGCCCTTTAGAAAGGGACACAAAAAGTTTATTAAAATTTTAGATGATGCATTTCATTATGATCTGTTTTCTGAAATGCAGTAGGGTACCTTCTTTTATAGTGAAGGACAAAGCAATACATAAATGGATCATTTCCCTTCCTTCATGACTTGGAGAGAAAAGCTGGACATCTGAATTACCTATAACCTGTTACACCATAGCATTGAGAAAAATAGTTCTGTGTGATCGAAATAAGTTGAGCTTGGCTTAAACAGAGATAGTGTCTTATTTATTTCTAATTTATTTACGTACAGAAACTGTTATTTGTCATTGTGCATCTCTGCTTAGGGATTATATTACTAGCTATCCTGAAATGTTAATGAACTTTGCATTTCAGAATGCAGATAAAATCCATGGTCTGCCTTTTTGCGTTTTGTTTTCAGTCTTGGTGCTTTTCTAGAAAACACATTTTCTGACAGTTTTGTTATATTAAATGCAAAATATCAATACAAACATACTTTTTTGTGTTTTTAGAATGTAGTTAGTCTCTGCTTTGCACTGATAAATTTCAAAAACGTCTATCTCTGACTTGAGAAAAATGTATTCTTAATGTCATTCATTACATCTAATAATTTTGATTTTTCACTCTTACAGTTCAGTTTCACATCGCCCACTTATACGAAATCCAGGTAAGCTTTAGGCTCCTTTTTATAAAGTGATGAAGTTTCTAACTGCATGATATAATCAGTCTGTGGCATTCAGCTGATTATAGATGCTTTTGTGAATTGAAGTTAGGCTCAAGTCCTAATATTGTGCATGAGGATTGTCCTGCTGAAATGGGGTGGCTATTTTAGTAAACTTATGTTCACTAGTCTCCCAGTTGGTGCGCAATAAACTGCAACATAACTTTGGCTAACAAATGGATTTTCTAATACATACATATAAATGTAAAAAATGCATAGTTTTTCAATTCATACGTATTCATATTGTTTCTCACATTCATGCACACAAAGTTGTCCAGGTGCATGTATATATTATATATACAAATGCAAAAAATATACTGTCTCTCAATTCATACATATCCATGTTGTTCCTCACATTCACACTCAAAAAGATGTCCAGGTGCTTTTAAAGTGTATTTAACATGAAATTTTCAAATTTAACTAGACATATGTGACAGAAGCTTGTGAGATCTGCAGACAATGGGACATAATGCTGTGTTATTACTCTGTGTCAAATCCTACCACAGAGTTTTTTAGATGAATCTTATGGGAAATTATGGAACGCTCACTGAGCTTCCGGGATATAAATAAATTAAAACCAAGCAGCTACGGAAACAGCTATTGTATATTTGTAATCTGACTGACTGGTCATATGATTGTAGCTTGTATACTCTCTTGTCATGTTTATAGGTATAATATGACTGAAGAAGAGATGTGACAGGAAAACAAAAACTGTTGTAAATAAAACAGATGACAGACAAATTCTACATTTTTCAGTCAATTGAAAAGTAACTTGATAAGTAAGTGCTGTCTTTTGATGGCACAGGGAAAAATGACATTATGTAGGTAATTATTCATAAATAGAAGTTAAAAACTTGATGAACGAGATATTTTCTCTTGACTGCTTTTGGTGCAGTAGAACTTTTGAATTTATGTAACTGTATGACAAACAGAAATTCCCTATCCCAAACCACCATTAAACAACTTACTGGATTTTTGTGACTCTAACACGTCAGAGGGGTTTTTTGTTTCCTTTTGAGCACTGGATCACATCTGACAAGTTCATGTAACAAAACATCCTATACATGTTGGTCCTTTTGATCTGCTAAAATAAAGCAGAAAGTTGAAAATCTCAGGTCACCATGCCAGGTGCCTTATATAATACCTTGGCCTATATTGCAAATGCTTTCTAACTGGCAGTTACAGGCAACAGGAACTTTTAGTACAAGTCAGAGACAAAAATGCTTTTAGACTCCATTTGCCTCACAATTCTCTTTAATGGATATAGATTCTTTTCTGGAATTTGAGAAACTTTGAACCACAAGGGCTCTTGGCTTGAGTATTACCTCTGATACAGCAAAGAGACACTTTAGGAGAGGGGCTGGGCTTCTCTTTCTTCTGAAGGACACAGAGCTACAGTTTCGTGAACCCCCTCATACATATGAAAATGAGCTTGTCTCTAATAATGTATCAGAAAGTTCATTCATTCTGAACAAGAGAATAATCCACTGTTGATAAGAGGTAGTGGTGTTTTTTCTTGGTTTTAATGCTAGTTTCTACTACTTGATCTGTGGCCATGTGGGTCCTTCCATGCTAGTTAGGTTATCAGCTGAAGTTCCTAAAGAAAGATGATGTTTTATTCCCAACCCACGTTTCTTAAGATTGTTTCTAATACAACCAAACTCAAGGGCATGTATTTGAATTGAATACCTAAATAAAAACAAATGTAAACATTATGACAGTTTTCTGTAGTACTTTAAGACAAATATGTAGGCAGATTTCTAAAGGGTAAATAATACAACAAATAACAAAAGCAAATATTATTCTAGGTCTAGAAAACATACTGCATTCTAATAGATCTTTCTGATTCATTCCAAGCATGCAAACATCTTTTTCAAAGTGGAGATATTAGTCACTAGTATTTATCTATTTAACATCCAGATTGCTGCCCCTGCTGTCACACTACATGGGGAACTTCTGTTCATTTGCCTATCTTTCATAGTCATTAACTACAGATTTTGTTCCCAATGCTAAATTTAAAGTTCTTTCCTGATTGTTTTGATTTTGCTAGCCATGGATATTTTATTTATTTATATTATTTGTTTTCTTGCCAGTTGTCTACATTTCATGAACATCAATTAAAAACCTTTTCTACCAACTTCCCTTTGTTCCATTTGAAAGTATGTAATTGCCGCTTTAATTTTTCTTCCTGACTAGATTAAGGTTTTAAAATCAACAAAGTTGTCTTTTATGATTGTGGGATCTCAAGAACCTAATAGCATTTAACTTCTAATAAGCACTTAGGTTGTTTACAATCTCCTCCTTGATTGTCCCTTTTAAAACACCACTAGACAGTACTGTGTTCTCTTTGCATATAACAAATGTAACTAAGTCATGACAATTTGCATTTAGGTGGCCCTTTTTATTTTAAAAGGTTCTTCATCTGTTGCCAGAATGAGGTCTAATGTTGAGTTACCTGAAAGCATACTTTTTTTCTTTAAAAAATGTGTAGAATTTTTAGAAAATGACAAAAACAAAACAAAACAAAGCCCAACAACCCAATAAAAAAAAAAAAAGAACAAAAAACAGCAGACCTCAGCCTTTATGCTTTATATAGTTACATGGGAGAGGAGAAGCAGAAGAATTAAGCATTTAAAATAAGTTCACAGTTAAACAATTATTGCTAGGGTAACATGGGGAGAAACAAATGACGACACAATTACCAAAAGTAAAAAAATCAAGACTGCTTAATGTTTGATGTGCACAAAACAAAAGCTCTTACTGTTCCAAAAGTCAGAAAAGACCACAATTCTAACTTGGAAATGTGTTTTCTGTTTCAAGGTCTACATGGGAGTTAAGAATTGAATGTTTCCATGCTCTAAGCACATTTAAACTATATGGCAAATAATAAGATAGTGTATCTTGATTCTTGAGGCATAATCTGGGGGTTTGTTTTAATTCTACATATGCTGGGACTCTTACCAGTAGAGCAAATAGACCATTCTAATATAACAAAAAAAGGAGAGAAGCTAAAGGATACCATCCACCAGTTTCTGATGATCTTCTTTTCTGTTGCAAATTTCCTGGGAGTCATTTGAGTAGGTTTTTCTCAAATGTCAACTCACAATCAAGCATTCCTCTTAAAAAAAACATGTTCATTTTAGTATAAGAAGTATAATGCATGCGTGAGGAGCTGACCAAATTGAATAATTTACAAATTTTCCTTGACTATTTTAAGTATTCAATTTATATTAAATACTATATTTTATGAAAGTTATTCTCTTATCATATATATATATCACTTACGAAAGCTTTCATATGCACTGTATGCAAAAAAAAAAAAGTTCTAGATTTTTTTGTCAATGTGTTTGTGTGCTGTCAGTGCTGTGAAATCGTTGCTATTGGTGATCTATTGTGAGGTTTATGATTAATCAATTTACTTTTTTCCTTTTGCAGAGAAAGTATCACTCTGCAAAGGAAGCTTATGAACAACTTTTGCAGATCGAAAACCTTCCTGCACAAGTAAAAGCAACTGTCTTACAGCAGTTAGGTATGTAAAATCAACTTTTATTTTTCTGTGTGTTTCTTTTTTTCCATCTTTGCCTTTAACAGTGTTTTTTTAAGGCTCCAATTTCTAAGTGAATCTGAAATACTGAGGATCATCTTTGAGATTTTAACTCAAAATAGAATGCATAACAGTAGATAATTAAGCAAATAAGAGAGAAGGGAAATACTGTAACTAAACTTATAAAATTAAAAAGCTCTTAGATTTACTACGGTAGTTGCACTATGGGTTTGGGGCAGTGAGATCTTTCAGAGCAAGAGTACAGTAGTTAAAATTCTCTGTTCTTTCAATTCTGCCTCTGAGAACATCCCTTCAATAGCCAGACTAAAGTGCAGTAAACCAAAATACTTCTTTCTGTTGCAGAATAGAATAACCCTCTATTCTGCAAGTGAAAAATCTACCTTTTCTTTCTACTTAATTTTAAGTGCTTAATGAAAACATACTCCTGTAACTAAAAGTTTATTACTCTATAAAAGAAAAGAAACCACATAAAATGGAAAAAACATTACCGTTTAAAATTTGTCATCTCCCACATTTACAGAAAGCTGATAAATTATTTGTAGTCGAAAACTTCTACGGAGTGGGTAGAGTAAATTGCATTTTTCCTATATGCCTCACGAAAGTATTTCCAGAATATCTTGCTAAAGTTGTTCAAACGATGCAAATCCTTCATTCACTTTCTCCATGTTCTTCATCTAATTTATTATTCTGAATATTAATTTAGCCTGCTTGTGCCCATCTTTTTCTTTTTGTTTTTCCTTCACACAGTGGTCATTTAATTCAAATGAGTAACTGGCATTAAGTCACAGCCAAAGTACTTTCTCTTCTGTAATGCAGGTTGTGTATGCATTTATGGCAGGCTGATTTGTTTAGCTTTTAGTTTTTCTGTGTGAAACCACAAATGACACTGTGGGTATCTCGGCGCTGTCAGATGGAAATGTTCCTTACATTTCAGTATCCCCTTCGATTTTTGTTTGTTTGTTTTTTAATTTAGTACTGCCCAACTTAGTATAAATTGTAGGCAATATCATTCATATAGGCTACACAAAAGATCAGCAGAAGACAGATTGCCCCAAATAGGTGACCAGTGCTTTTTAAAGTCTTTTTGACACGTGCTGCTATGTTAAAGGCAAAGCCATGGTCGTCTTCATAAAATCATACCACAGGTTGCTGTGCTAGCAATAGGAGCAGTGTCTGAGAATTGTCTGCTGTCTGAAAACTGAATTAGCTTCCCCTTTTTAATCAGCATAGGTCACTTAATTGTAGTAGTTGGGATAGCTTGTACGTAGAGAAGGAGACAGTGCTCTTAACTAGAATGTTCACAAAATAATACCATTTCTTTTGCTCCTCACTATAAGCAGTGCTGTTAATTAGAGTATGGTGTTTATGACAGATTTAGTATCTAGCAGCTCATAATAAAACACCTCCTTGGGAAGCATAATCTAGGTGGTACAGTGCTGCTTAAAAAAACTAATACGAGGGCTACTCCAAAAATAATGCCTCCTGTTTTATGATGTTGGCACATGACATCAGAGGCAGTAGAGGTTGAACCTTCCCTCCAATATCCCATTACATGTTATTGCCATGTGACAGATGGCAGCAGAGGGGCACTCTGACACAGAAGCACCTGACATGGAAGTGCGTATGAAGCAAAGTGTGTAATTGAATTCCTTCCTACAGAAAAAAATTGCTTTTGTTGACAGTCATTAACACTTGCTGAAAATTGATGGTGGCCAACAGTGGATGTGAGCACAGCGAGGCAGTGGGTGGTTTGTTTCAGCAGTGGTGACAGCGACAGTGGGTCACTTCCAGTGGTGCAGCTTTTTATGAGCGTGGCATGCAGCTCTTGTTCATAACTGACAAAAATGCATAGCAAATGGTGGTGACTGTGTTGTAAGGAAGCGTTTTGTAGCTAAGAATTTGCTCTATCAAATAGTGTTATTGTACTCTTTGTATTTGATGTAGTTTCCATGGAAATCAGGCATTACTTCCAGAGCAACCGACGTAGAAAATACCTGCCATCTGCCAAAATGCTATTAGCAAAAAACAATCAAAGTATATTTCTAGATCAGATTTTTTTTTTTTTTCTTCACTCCCAACAGGAAAATTATTTTGGCATGAAAAGACCTTTTGTTCATTTTTCTTAGCTAATTAATGTTTATTGAGCATGAGTTGAAATTTAGGCAAGTTCAGATATTGTGTGAGAGAATTACTAAAACCTTCACTCTCATTGCTGTTTTCCAAAACAGATCATTGTGGAGGAGAACCTTGTGATTCTCTGAGAAATATGTATGTGTTTGAGCTGATGTGTGTTAATTAGTTCTGATAGATGTAACAGAAAGATCTGCGCAGCTGAATAAGAACAGTTTGTTTCATGTTTTTTACTGCATTTAATTTGCTTTCCAGGCAATAGTTCTTTTCACCACTTCGCCTAAAATTGCATTAAATAAGGGCCACTATACCAGATGAGACTTAAGATCTAATCTGTCCCAGTATTCTTTCTCCTATTTTAATGAGCAGTTGCATAAACTAGTGTGTAGAACAGTGTTAGCATCTGCCCAGGGCTTCCTAAAGCACTCTCTCAAAGACTTTTGTTGGAGGCATTTCTAGGTGATGTGTCTGTAATTGGATGAGACATCATAGATTCTGAAATGGGGAACAGGCTCAGAAACTGAGAGTCTTCAGAGACTGGGATGATGTTTATCAAGGAAATAGCAGTTGCCATAAATACAACATGAGAGTGATTGATAAGCATAAAACCAACTGAAACATGAGCCAGGCTAGAACATGCTTTTGCTGAAGAAACATGGTGATTTGTTACAAATTAGATTAAAAAAAAAAAAAAAAAAAAAACTGGAAAAGAGCCTGGAACATGGACAAAATTAGCATTTTTGATTATAACGTTGAAAATGTCCCCAAAGTAGAAGAGTATTCAGTATGCTAGTTGACAATTAGAATTAGCTCTTGCAAAGCAGAGACTACATGGCTTACCAGTTTCCTTTACTTGTGCTGTTCTAGAAGAAAACTTTGTTTTCTCTTGACTTCTACCTTTTTCACCTCCCTACATGGTAAGATAAAATCAGAAAGCAACCCTTAGTTCAGCACTGAAAGTAGATAGGGATTTCTAGTTCTTATTTCTGTCTCCTAGAAATAGATTCTTCTTATCAGTGAACCTCAGAGAAGATCTGAAGATACAGCATGTTATCTGTCAGTTTGGCAAGGTTCTGATAAAACATAAAATAGGCATCACCACACAACACTTCTGAAGATTCAGGAAATTGTTTAGTATCTGTTTTAACCATGTTTATACTCTCTGAAGTCTTACCTTTATTTCACTCAGGCTTTGCCTGCCACTGCACCCAATATTTTATCTTTTTTGTGCAGTTATGTAGGTGCATTCAAATTAGCACCCTCACGTAAGCCTTGTTTCTTAAAGCACAAGTATGTCCTATGTGCTTCAGGACTTCAGTGACTTGGGATTTGAATCAAAATCATAGCTTGTTTATCTACATAAGTTACTGTGTTTTTTCTTTTTTTTCTGGTGGGTAAGGTTTTGACTTGGTCCATCTTCAGTCAAGATAAAGTACTCTTCTGTCAGCACTGTAACTACTTGACTCTTAACACGGTATTTCTTGCAGTCGATGAATTATTCAAACTTATGCTTCTCAACACAGTTTCCAAGTGGAAACTTGGAAACTTCTTCAAACACCTCAGGCAAACATTGTTCAGTAGACTCGATTTTTTCCTAGATTGCTTTTTTTTTTTTAAGCTTGTAAGTTTGTCTTCCTTTGCAAGAGTGTCACTGTGGCTGCTATGAGCCCATGGGATTAAATATATGTATATATAACTCAAATAGATCAGGTAGAATTAGTTATTTAAGGTGTAGTCCAATCAGAGAATGAAGTGAAGCTGCAAATACTCATCAGTTCTGTTCTCAGCCTTGCTTACTGGGGTGTGGCATTTCTGATGAAGTGGGCAGACTCTTTATTCTTTAAATGATATGAGTTTATGTAGTTAGACTGATTCCTAAAGGATAAACTCAGTAGGTTTTACATGAACGCTGAGAGCAGATGTATGTGCAGCTCTATATAACAAAAACCTTATGCAAACCTTGGATATTATATGAAACTGATACAGTGTTTCACGAGGGATCATTTTTGACAGGACACAATAAAAACATAGGGATATTTTATAATTTATGAATATTAGGTGAAAGGCAAGAGGTTATTAAGACAAGTACATGGAAATTAAGCAAACATCAAGACAATAACTGACCAATGGACCAATGTAGTATGTAGAGATTTCAGCAAGCCAGCTGCCTGTAGAAAAGAATTTCCTTTTACTCATGAGCAGCAGTAAGATGATTTTGTGAACGCTTCCAGAGATACAATCTAGGCATAAAGACAGATGGGGAGAAGCCTGAGAAGATGACGAAGGTGCTTTGTTTGAAATGGTAACCAAGCCTTACGTCATTGCTGAAACAGAGATGCACTTTGATAGCTTGTAAAAGACTATATGAAGGCAAGGACTGAGAGGCCATTAAAGTCAGGACAAATAATTTGCCTAATGTAGTGAAAAAAGAGGAGGCACATGAAAATATATTCTGTGATTATGTGAGAAAACAAAATGATCTTTTTAGAAGATATGCAGGTGATATGTGTGTGAGAAGTGATTGCATTTTTCAAGGCAAAAAGAGGGGATGTTGTAGCGAGGTACACATAATGACAAAGTATGAAAAACTGACATGGAATGACAGCAGTTCTTAATAATGCATTACTGGGGAATAGTACAAATACAGATATGAGAGTTAGAAAGAAAAGGTAAGATGCCCTTAATATACAGATGATGGATGTGTGTTACAGGGAAGATGATGGCATGAAAGGTGCTCACATTCAGAGAAGGAAAGAGTTAATATTTTCAGATTAACTTTTTATAGTAGAATATTGAGTGGTTCATAGTTATGCTGCTAACCTTGTAGAAAATACTTTAAACAAGAATGTTTTTAAAGCACGTGAAAGTAATTTTGAATCTAGGTCCTTTAGCCGTGTAGTTTTAGTATAAAACTTCAAAAGGAACTTTTTAAAGTTTCATTCATAACAATTTATGTAACTGATAGCATTGTTTGATATTCATATTTTTAAAGAGGGACCAAAACTGTCAATATTCTGCTGTGCCAGAGTATTAAATGATGTTTGAGAATTTCACTTCTGCCATCTGTGGATTTTTCTTGTAGGCTGGATGCATCACACCGTGGATCAGCTTGGAGACAAGGCAACCAAGGAAAGTTATGCTATACAGTATCTCCAGAAATCTCTAGAAGCAGATCCAAATTCTGGTCAATCCTGGTATTTCCTTGGAAGGTGAGAAATGACTTTATAGACATTGTAACTGTGTTTGTAATTATTTTTTGAGGATATTATGATGAGTTATCTTTTATGTTCTTTGTAGCTTGTAGAGAAAAAATGAAAGGAAAAGATGTTTGTATCTAGTAAAGTCCTAACTTTTGGAAAGCTGCGAAGTTATTTAGGATGATTATAGATTACAAGTTGAAATGAAATACATACCTAAGTTGTCCTGTTTTTTTTTTGTTTGTTTTGTTTTGTTTTTGTTTGTTTTGTAGTTCAGTTTACACCTTTACAGTAATGCTAATCTGCCTTACCTGCTTTTACTTGTTTCATTATTTTCTCTTTATTTTCTTAAAATCTCCCTTCTAGTCTCAGTTTCAGCACTAAAATACAAGTGCCTTGATCTGCTGACAGAATAGTTTACAACTAGATATTAAGCCAAGATAACTCAAGTGGATCTATTCTAGTTTCTACTTAAGCATTATATTAATCTTTACTTGTGCACAGTAGTTTTCCCATGAAAATTAGCTTTATTGAAGAATGTATGTCATGTCAATTTAATGACTCTTCTTAGTCTCCATTTTTTTAAAAATAGGTGCTTTAAACAAGCCATCAGTAACTTTGGAAATAATCAGGCTTTGGAGAATAGCAATCTAACTTATCTTCTATGTGGTTGAAAGCTTTGATGTCAATTTAAGCACATGAATTGGTCAGTTCTGTGGAGAAATAAATAGAAATTATGCAAAAATGAAATTAATATAGTAACCTCAGTATCTTCCAGCTCACTTTTCTGGAAGTTCTTGTCATACCTAACTAGAACATACTAGTGTTTCTGTCACCCTGATTTTATTCCTGCTGTTCTTTTTTTGAACAAGAGTCTTAAACTAGCAGTCTGCAGGCTAAGGGAGAAGTACAGGCAGTGGGGACAGAGAGCTGGAGTAGGAGTGGGAAGAAATGGTAAAAGGAGCCAGGGATCATCTGGCTTGTTTTGTTATCCCTTTGGCTAAAGCCTGTTCTTTTCCTCTCTAATCCCAATCCACACGGCTAGAGCCAGTTGTGTTCTTACACAACAGCAGGACAGAGGGAAGGCTCAGTGGAGTACGTGTGCTTTTCCTGTACCTAGGCTTTGGTATGGTTGGAGTGAAACCCAGGACTATACAAATGAGATGGGGGAATGGAGGAAATAGAGGAATAGGAAATGTAATGGAAGTATCCCTTATGTTCTACGGGGGAGAACCAGAGCAAAACATTTCTGTGCCTCCTTCTTGCAGTCAGTACATTAACAGGAGAGTTATAAGTTTACAGGGCTGTGCATTCACTCTTCCTCTTTTCCCTCCCGATATATCCCCTTGTGTTACTCCTTCCTCTGCTGGTCCTCTGAATTAGATAATATGGTTTAAAGTTTAAAAACTCCACCTCACTTCCCTGTTTTAAAGGTTCTTGGGTGCTTGATGTTAGTGTTATCCTAATTGGAATCTGTGTGTATCTGTTAAGCAGACAGATTTAAACGTATCTATTGGAACGTGGGTTAGATTCTGAATAAAATGATATCCTGAAACATTGTATGGAGACGTGACTTATTTGTTAGAAATGAGTACTGCTAGATAATACTGTATTTTCTGATAAGCCTTAAGAATACACAAAAGAGTGTAGCATATTTGATGAACCTCACCTGTACTGTTCTGGATTTTTTTTTTTACTAGAATAAACTTTCTGTTATTGATGTGCTTTGAAAGTTGTCAGTTCTTTTTCCAAGAGGGAAACTTATTGGAAGCAATGTAGGCAAAGCTATTGTAGTTAAAACTAATTTCATGTGTACTTTTTGTATTTTATTTATTTGAAGTTTTAATTTTAAAAAGTAGATACTATTCCCTGCAGAATAATGGTAGTTCTCTTTCAAGGTTTGATAGTTCTGCTTACAATGCCTAGGAAACCTATGAAGTTGTAGTATATATATAATGTTCAAGTAATAAAATTTGAAAAAATCCAGACAAGAAAGATTTTTACAAATTTTATTGCTTTCTGTACATGGGTAAACTAATTGATTTGTTCTTCATTATTCAAAAGCTTTATGAGAAATGAGTTATGCATATAAAACATTTCCAAGACCGTCCTGACTGAATTGGTCATTATCTCTTAATATAAATCAAATAATCCTGAAGCATTAATTGTAGGATATGAAATTTTATTGTATTCGATTTCATGAAATTAGTATCTTAATAGATTTTTTTGAATGTTGACTGAAGATGAATATTGTTCTTACTGACCGATGACTATCTTAAGTGGAACAAAGGTAAATCTTCAAACTGTAGCATGACTTCTGCTTTCACTGCAAATACATTAAGTTAGGGTTTAAACAGCATTGGTCTGCTTCTCAAATGAAGAACGAGTAATACATGTTGATTAACAAGTTTGAGTCTACTTGTGCCCAGCATTGAAAAGCAGCAAATGTTTTGGATTCATCTAGATGAGTATTTGTACAACTTAACATTTGTCAGACCAGTCTTCGCAAGCCATCATCACTGATTACCTTCTATAAATATTACCAGAAATCTTTTTTTCTTCTCCCAGGTGCTATTCAAGTATTGGGAAAGTTCAGGATGCCTTTATATCTTATAGGCAATCTATTGATAAATCAGAAGCAAGTGCAGATACATGGTGTTCTATAGGGTAAGAATGAAACAGGGTAATACAGTGATATAATTCAATGCTAATACATATATATGAATGAAGAATATTAGCTTTTTAAATGTTTTGTGCTCCCAAATGTTCCGTAATTTTTTTTATTTCTACCTTTATGTTGTCAGATTCATCTAATTTGAAGTTTAAATTATAATTTTTACTTTTTCCATTTTTAAAATTTTGAATATGCTGTGTATACAAACTTTGCATGTTAAGATTTTATAAATATGGGGGTTTTTTTGCTTATTACTGTGGTTTATACAATGACAAAGTTTATTAAGGGCTTTGGGGTGGATATTTGTATTTGACTTCATTGTATTTTGACTTTGTTATTAATTCTCAACTTCACAAATCTTTCTATTCAGTGTGCTGTATCAACAGCAAAATCAGCCTATGGATGCTTTACAGGCCTATATCTGTGCTGTACAATTAGACCATGGCCATGCTGCAGCCTGGATGGACCTAGGCACACTCTATGAGTCCTGCAACCAGCCTCAGGATGCCATTAAATGCTACTTAAATGCAACTAGGAGCAAAAATTGTAGTAATACCTCTGCACTTGCAGCACGGATAAAGTATTTACAGGTAAAGCTAAAGTTTTAAGATGTGGGAAATATTCTTCCATATACATACCAGAGGGGAGGGTAGAAGTAACACACAGATTTAACTTACAATCATTTGTGGTGTGTATAACTTGTTTTCATACATATTGTAAGCATATCATAGCCTCTAATATTTTATTTCTTCATTTTTAAGTGGAATTTAATTACTTGTAGACCCTATTTTACGTATTTAATCAATGCATACTGTTTTGCATCACTTTTTTTTCTTTGTATTGTCTACATTTTTAAGTTCTCATAACATAGAAAGAGAACACACACGTGCTATCTTTCACTCTTGTTTGCAATTTCAGAAAAAAAAAAGAATTATGAGACCTGTGAATCTAGAGCTCATCTTTGTTCTGATTCTCACAAAGGTTTATATTCTGGTTACCCTCTTTATACTTAGCACCTTTCTAAAACCCCAAATTTTAAATCTATCCTCTTCTTTAAAACATAATTAGCTACAGCATATAGGAAGATTTCATGGACTTGCTCTTACTAAAGTAGGCTTGTGTTAAATTTGCTTTTTACATAATTTTTCCTAGGCTCAGTTGTGTAACCTTCCACAAGGTAGTCTACAGAATAAAACTAAATTACTTCCTAGTATTGAGGAGGCATGGAGCCTACCAATCCCCGCAGAGCTTACCTCCAGGCAGGGTGCCATGAACACAGCACAGCAGGTGAGAAGTTGGGTTATGTTCTGCAGGTGCCCAGCTTTAAGGGTTCTTTACAATCTGTAGTGGTCAAGCTTATTTTATTGAGTGCAGGACTGGCTTTTATTAATAAAAAGCCTTTGATTTATTTGCAAAGGTATACTAGATCAAGAAGCAGCTCCCTACAATATGGGAGAAAGATGGGGGTACCAATTTAGAACCTTTGTGGATTTTCATGATTTTAAAAATTTCATCTTAAATAGAATGCTGCAGTGATTTAATAATCCCTTGAAAGGTACACATTCCTCCATTGATGACCATATGGAAACTGATTTTTCAGTTTTTGAGACCAACTTCAAAATATCTGCTCAGCCCTTTTAAAATATGTGGGCTGTTAAAATATGTAGTTTAAAGGAAAGAATTAAGAATATATAGAACCATATTTTTGTCTTCTGTGATTCTTAGGCTTGTAAACCTCATCATCCAAATACTGAACCTGTACTAGGCCTCACTCAAACACCAATTTCACAGCAATCCTTGCCACTACACATGATTCCTTCTAGCCAAGTAGATGACCTGACCAGTCCTGCCAAGAGGAAAAGAACATCTAGTCCAACAAAGGTATATATTCTGATGAACTAAAGAGCCCCCTCCCAAAAAATATGGAAATATGCATTAAAGTGATGCAGCATGCACACAATTTGTGCCGTGAATTTCAATCCTTTGGCATCAAGGTGGGGAATGTTTTTAGAAATTCTAAAGAAAACTTTTCAGTGATGTGTTTGGTAAGGAGGTTACAGTTGTCATAGGAAGCGTGTAAGGACAGTACAGATCGGTAGTACTATACTATAGTCATAGTTTGTACATGGAAAAGTACAGTCATAGTCTGGTGATGGATAGAGAGGGAGACAATCATGTCATCCTGTCTACAGCCTTTGCTTATATTTAGAATTCAAGTGTTTCATCATCATGTAGTAATGTTACAGTAGATAAAATTATCTGGTTTTAACAGCAGTGTACCTTTAAGTTAATTGCATAATTTTATTTGATTGTTTCTCATTATGGTATTAGATATCACTTATTTTACATCTAACTACTATGTATTATGTGGGAATGATAGAATGAGTCTTGGCATGCGTTAGTATATTCTCTGTGTAAAATGACTAGTTCTTTCATAAGATAAAGTCCAGATATGAAAAGATGATATTGACCTTTTGATAGTCAAGAATTTTAACATAATGTTTTCTCTCAGAATACTTCAGATGTTTGGAGCAGTGGCCATACAGTGTCACATCCTCCTGTACAACAACAAATTCATTCTTGGTGCTTGACACCACAGAAATTACAGGTAAGTACGTTGAAGATCTTCAGAAACTTTTATTTTTTGTTAGTTTCTTCTTTTAAGAAAAAAATAGTTTTGGCTCACATTTCTGAAATTAAATGGGAAACAATACAAATTCTTGTAATATTGATGGATACAATATGTGTGGAATACATAAGATTAGCTGCATAATAAAATAATCATTAGTAGAAATTGAATGCTTATCTTGTTTGAATTGCATAATTTAAGTAGGAGCATACAGTAATGCTACTTATGTTGTTTTAAAGATAGATATGCAAATTGTAACACTTGCAAGCCAAGTGTATTTTGCTACTTGTTTTAGCATGGAGAATGTTGAAGAAGTGAAAATATTGTGGCATCCTCTTTTTCTTATGAGGTATCTTATTGTATCAAATTACATGAACTCACACATTGTAAAATTGGAATTAATCAGATGAAAGTTGGTACCACTTTTCTGTATTACACATCATTTAATATTTTTATATGAAATACTAGATTCTGTTTTTGAAATCTTGTTTCAGGTCTTTTTTGTGACGATGCTTTTGTCATCTCTTCAGTTCATTAGAATTTGCAGAGAGCTTCAGCAGGAATTCCACATTTTGAAAACCAGGCTTAGCTAGAAACCCTCGCCCGTGTGTCACAGATACTATTTTCGATACAAGGAAATGTAGAAGAGAATATAGTGCAGAAACAGAAGGCTCCTTGAGCAGTATTCCCTGTAACTTGCAAAATAGCTCTTCAGCTGTTTCTTTATATGAAAGATGTTACTTACTGATAGACTGAAGGTGTGTGGAGAGTAGTTTAAAAGGAATGCAAAGATCAGGTTTTGGGTAACAAATACTTAAATTTTAGTTGTAAATTATTTCAGGGTCGTATCTTCAGATACTTCTTTCCATAGTTAAGTTGCATAGCGTTCTGAATTTTCTGTGTTTTCTAGAGAAGTTTTCAAGTGTGACTGTAAGACTGAATTTACTTCATATTGAGCAATGTTATTAAAAGAATAGAACAGCACAAAAATGTTAAAACATACATAATGATAATAGGAATTCTGAATAATCATAACTTAATGTAGTTTTTCTTAACAGTACCGGTTCTCGTAATTGTAATGAAGTGGTAATGAGATATACTCTAATAATTCTGAAGATCTCTTTACGTTTAGTAACCGCTAATAAAGTTTGGTTACAAAATAGTTTATGGAAAGATGTTTTAGTCTGCAGCAGAAATCTTGATCTTGTCTTCAGCTTTGCAAGTTTTGTTTTAGCTGTGCAAGTCTTGTCTTCCTGGATAATTTTCAGTAATGTATGCAAGAAGGTCATTAAAAATTGCATACATTTGTGATAATTCTAAACTATACTGGTTGATTTTTTTCAGCACTTGGAACAGCTACGTGCAAACCGAAATAATTTAAATCCAGCACAGAAACTTATGCTGGAGCAGCTGGAGAGTCAGTTTGTCTTGATGCAGCAACACCAGCAAGTGAGAACAAAAATATTTTTCTATTCTACAAAACTTTTATTGATGATGGCATCTGTTGTGTTTCTTGAATTCTTAAGGTTTTGTATTGTG
Source organism: Chrysolophus pictus (assembly GCA_037305975.1). NCBI lineage: Eukaryota > Metazoa > Chordata > Aves > Galliformes > Phasianidae > Chrysolophus > Chrysolophus pictus. Next base: position 85,259,018 of record CM074576.1, read on the forward strand.
CAGAGTTCTCATGCCATTTTTGATATTACATTGTCATCTTTTTCATACAAAGTTTAAGTGTGATTTACTTGTGAAAGTTAATGGTTTTAGCTGTGTTTTATTATAGGGCTACCAGATAGTGTAAAACATTTCAAGCTACACTTTCAAACTGAAGTGAGTGAATGCATGTAATAGCAGTATGAGTTGAAAAACACTTACTTGCAGTAAGCCATATCACAGCTTTTTCTCTCATGCTTTCATTATTCACTTGTCTCTCTCTTAGTGTCCAACTTTAGCAGTATAATGCTAACAGTCAAACTGAAGAGCCTAGAAGAAAGGTGTGCCAATAGCTTTACCTTAAAATTCACTCAGCGCGTTTGTGAGCATGACAGTCATCTTACTTCTCAAATGCAACTGGGAAGGTGTCAAAATCAGTTGAAATTGAAAAGTGCAATATAAAATACACAAGCCTAATATGATCTTCTGAAATTCTGTGGCCTTAAGTTCTATAGCTAACATCCTTGTGCTTTGTTCATCCTCCATTAGATGAGACAAACAGGAGTTGCACAGGTACGATCTACTGGAATTCCTAATGGGCCAACAGCTGATTCAT